>BSBN01001673.1:1324166-2648333 GCA_027924645.1 Cunninghamia lanceolata
AGTGTTGATGGTTGAGGGTTTAGGGTTGACAGATTAGCGTTTAATGTCAAGGTTAGGGTTAGAGTGTCAAGGGTAGAGGGATTAGGGATAGGGTTTAGGGTTGAAGGTTTAAGGATTGAGGGTTGAGGCTTTAGTGATGAGGGTTTAAGGCTTAAGATATAGTGTCAAGTGTCGAGGGTGTAGGGATAGGGTTTAAGTTTTAAGGGTTAAGGGTTGAGGGATAGGGATTAGGGTTAAAGGTATAGTGTTGAGGGTTGATGGTTTAGGGATAGGGTTTAGGTTTGAGGGATTAGGGTTTAGGGTTGATGAATTAGGGTTTAATGTTGAGAGTTGAGGGTTGAGGGTTGAGGGTTTAGCGATAGGGTTGATGGTCAAGGGATTAGGGTTAAAGAAGAATGTCAAGGGTAGAGGGATAGGGGACAGGGTTTAGGGTTGATGGTTTAAGGATTTAGGGTTGAGGCTTTAGGGATGAGGGTTAAGGGATTAGGGTTTAAGATATAGTATCGAGTGTCGAGCATGTTGGGATAGGTTTTAGGGTTCAAGTTTTAAGGTTAAGGGTCGAGGGATCAGAGTTAAGGGTTGAGAGATTAGGGTTTGACGTTGAGGGTTGAGTACATTGAGGTTTGAGGGTTGAGGGATAGGGTTGAGGGTCGAGGGATTAGGGTTAAAGTAGAGTGTCGAGGGTATAAGGATTAGGGATAGGGTTGGAGGGTTTAGGGATAAGGGATTAGGGTTTAAGGTATAGTATCGATCCCATTGAGGGTTTAAGAATAGGGATAGCATTTAGGGTTTAGGGATAAGGGATTAGAGTTGAGGGATGATGGATTAGAGTTGAGGGATTAGGGTTTAGGGATAAGGTTTAGGGTTGAGGGTTGAGGGATTAGGGTTTAAGGTGTAGAGTTGAGGGTTTAGGGATATAGTTTAGGGTTGAGGGATTAGAGTGAAGGGTTGAGGGATTAGGGTTTGACGTTGAGGGTTGAGGGTTGAGGTTCGAGGGTCGAGGGTTTAGGGATAGGGTGAGGGTCGAGGGTCGAGGGATTAGGGTTAAAGTAGAGTGTTGAGGGTATAAGAATTAGGGATAGGGTTGGAAGGTTTAGGGATAAGGGATTAGGGTTTAAGGTATAGTATTGATCCCGTTAAGGGTTTAGGAATAGGGATAGCGTTTAGGGTTTAGGGATGAGGGATTAGAGTTGAGGGATGATGGATTAGTGTTGAGGATTAAGGGATTAGGGTTTAGGGATAAGGTTTAGGGTTGAGGGATTAGGGTTTAAGCTATAGTGTTGAGGGTTTAGGGATACGGTTTAGGGTTGAGGGATTAGAGTGAAGGGTTGAAGGATTATAATTTGACGTTGAGGGTTGAGGGTTGAGGCTTTAGGGTTTAGGGTTTAGGGATAGGGTTGAGGTTTGAGGGATTAGAGTTAAGGGTTGAGGGATTAGGGTTTGACATTGAGGGTTGAGGTTCAAGGGTTGAGGGTTTAGGGATAGGGTTGAGGGTTGAGGGATTAGGGTTAAAGTAGAGTGTCGAGGGTATAAGGATTAGGGATAGGGTTGGAGGGTTTAGGGATAAGGGATTAGGGTTTAAGGTATAGTATCAAACCCATTGAGGGTTTATGAATAGGGATAATGTTTAGGGTTAGGGATAGGGTTGAGGCTCAAGGGATCAAAGTTAAGGGTTGAGGGATTAGGGTTTGACATTGATAGTTGAGTACATTGAGGCTCGAGGGTTGAGGGTTTCAGGATAGGGTTGAGGGTCGATGGATTAGGGTTAAAGTAGAGTGTCGAGGGTATAAGGATTAGGGATAGGGTGGGAGGGTTTAGGAATAAGGGATTAGGGTTTAAGGTATAGTATTAAGCGCGTTGAGGGTTTAGGAATAGGGATAGAGTTTAGGGTTTAGGGATGAGGGATTAGAGTTGAGGGATGATGGATTAGGGTTGAGGGTTGAGGGATTAGGGTTTAGGGTTGAGGGTTGAGGGATTAGGGTTTAAGGTATAGTGTTGTGGGTTTAGGGTTGAGGGATTACAATTTGATGTTGAGGGTTGAGGGTTGAGGGTTGAGGGTTGAGGCTTTAGGGTTTAGGGATAGGGTTAAGGGTCGAGGGATTAGAGTTAAGGGTTGAGGGATTAGGGTTTGACGTTAAGGGTTGAGGTTCGAGGGTCGAGGGTTTAGGGATAGGGCTGAGGGTCGAGGGATTAGGGTTAAAGTAGAGTGTCAAGGGTATAAGGATTAGGGATAGGGTTGGAGGGGTTAGGGATAAGGGATTAGGGTTTAAGGTATAGTATCAAGCCCGTTGAGGGTTTAGGAATAGGGATAGTGTTTAGGGTTTAGGGATGAGGGATTAGGGTTTACGGATAAGGTTTAGGTTTGAGGTAGACAAGGTGCAACTGAGAGACATAGAGAGGGGAGAGGTAGAGAGGTAGAGAGGTAGAGAGGTGAGGGGGAGAGATAAGTGAGATATAGAACATGAGCTGATGGAACTAGAGGTGAGATATTGTAAAGGTGAGATATGCACAAATATTTATGGATCAATCTATAGCAGGACAAAATGTGAGCATGTTATAACGCGCTTGCATTTTGTCCTACTATAGAAATGGTAAAAAAGTTTTGACCCCATGATCTAGGCCCACATGCTCTGTTTTCATGCTGATTAGGCGTGTGCTCTGACAAAAAAGAAGTGCTTTCGTGCTGTTGGGAAGTTCACATGCACATTTTACACATTCTACCACCTTTGCATGATCTTTCTACCACCTTTTCTTCTTTACCAACTTGAGAAGGAGGAAATAACATAGTTTTCACACCAAGTTTGATATGTATCTATTCAAGTTTCAATTTTTGTAGTGTTGCAATGTTAATTGTGATTCAATTTTAGGAATTTAACATTATAGATTGGTTAATAATATTGTTGTTAGTAATTATATTTGAGTGTTATTCAATTTAACATTGAAAAGGAAGTAAGTGGTGAAAAACTCAAATTGTTGAGGAGTTTGATGCAAGAAGAAAAAAACACTACATAATTGGGTACTCTCTCCATTAGAATCTTCATTTTTTAGGTATGTCAAGTCTTTACATTTTCCTTACTTCTATTTGAATTACTTTATCATGCTTTATCATACATGATTAAAATAGACACATTCCCAATCAAGAAAGCAACCTACAATCTCACATGATGCCATGTATATTTTCTACACTTGGGCTTTTTAATAATTATGTGTAATAAATAGACCTTAACATACCATGATGTCAAACTATACACGAATAAATCCTTACAACATAATAAAAATACAACCCCACCATTATCTTGTCATATTAACAAGTTAAAATACAAATGAATAGGTGCCAAGATCATACAAGTATGCACATGACATGATGATTTATATGCACATATCTTGGGCTAGGACATTCCTTATGCACCTATTCATGATGATTTGTACATGCACATGACACAACAATTGTTGTCTATTCCTTCACAAGCCACCCAAATCCTAGTATCCCTAGTACCAACAAAACACCTTCTCAATTCCAAATCCTAGTAGCCCTAGTAACAACAAACATGTCAAATTGGGTCTGCCTCAAACTTTTCAAGCATGAAGTCCCATGTACTCTTTTCATGGCTACAAGAAGGGAGTGGCCAATAAGGTAGCTAATGCCTTAAGCCAGAGGAATCTTGTTGTTCAAACCATTCAGTTGGAGAGTACAGGTGTACATGCCATTAAAGATTAGTATGAAGAAGATGAAGACTTCAAGGAACCTTACCAAGCTTGCAAAGCCATGACAGGCAGGTATAATACTGATTTTTGTGATTTTCTGATACAAGATGGCTTTCTTTTCAAGGGCAGTTTTTTGTGTATCCCAAGAGGGTCTGTTAGAGAGAAAATTATAAAGGAAAAGCATTGTGGCAGCATGGCAGGCTACTTTGGCATTGATAAGACCCTAGACTTGGTTAGAAGAAACTACTTTTGGCCAAAGTTGTCAACTGATGTAAGAAAGTTTGTAGAAAATTGTCAAATTTGCCAAAGAGCTAAGGGGTGTACATCAAATGCAGGTCTATACACTCCACTACCTATCCCTTCAAAGCCTTGGGATTCCATAAGCATGGATTTTGTACATGGTTTGCCTAGGACCAAGAATGGACATGATAGCATCTTTGTGGTTGTTGATAGGTTCTCAAAAAAGGCTCATTTCATCCCATGTAAAACCACACATGATGCCTCTCATATTGCTGGTCTTTTCTTCAAGGAAATAGTCATATTACATGGTTTACCTTTGTTAATAATCTCTGATAGAGACCCCAAGTTCATAGGACACTTCTGGAGGACACTTTGGAAATGACTAGGTACCAATTTGTCATTATCATCAGCCTATCATCCTCGGTATGATGGTCAGACTGAGGTGATTAACAGGTCACTTGGCAACCTTCTAAGATGCCTAACTAAGGAGCAGGGTACTAGTTGGGATTCAGTTTTGGCTCAGGCAGAATACTCCTACAATGACACTGTGAATAGGAGTACCGGCCTGTCACCTTTTCAAATAGTTTATGGCACTCACCCAAGGGGTATTTTAGAACTCAGAGAGGTCAGAGGACTGGAGAAGAGTAGTGCATTGGCTGAAGATTTTGTCCAAGTGATGAGAGATATCCATGAGCACGTAAAGGAGAAATTACAATTTACCTCTGCAAAGTACAAACAGTTTGCTGACAGAAAGAGAAGGGATCTTCAGTTCAAGGAAGGGGATTTGGTCATGGTACATCTAAAAAAGGAGAGACTCCCTACAGGTAAATACACTAAGTTGATTATGAAGAAGATTGGGCCTTGTGAAGTGCTAAGGAAATGTGGAGAAAATGCCTACAAAATCAGACTACCGGATGGTGTTGCTTTATCACCAATCTTCAATGTATCAGACCTTTATCCCTATAAGGGATCTGACCCTTAGACAATTGTTGTAGAGGAACAAACTAATCAGACACTTCAGGACCTGATTCCTTCATCTCCTGATCAGATTGAATGCATTTTGGATCAAAGGATTGCTAAACAGTCTAGGAGGCACACCTATTATGAGTATTTGGTGAAGTGGCTCAATAAGCCTTAGGAGGATGCCACTTGGATGAGCAGAGAAGTCATTAAGAAGGCAGGATTTACCTTTGACAGCATTCCCAACTCAAGAGACTTGAGTTATGTTTGACAGGGGGTGTATGGTGCAGGGCACCCTAGAGCCTTTTGATTCTTAAGAGAATTTTGATAAGTTGAGTTTCTTGTTCAGTATGGTTTGTAATAAGGCTTTCTAGCCATGATTGTAAGGTCTATTTTGTATGGTCAAGAGGTTTGAGGTAACCATATAAACCTCAAATCCTTCTTAGTCCATTTGGACTCTAGTTGTGTCACTTAGGCCTAGTAGGTCTAATGATGATTTTTTGAGTCTATTTGGTAGTTTTACTGTTTTGGAAAGTTTTAGGGGGTATGGTAGTTTTTTGGGTTCCATTGGACATGTTGAACCAATCAGGATCCTTGTATGAATGCCAAATGTCATAGTGTCAAATGGTGTCAATGTTGTCATGACACATTTGGTCAGTCTCAACCCACTTTTGATGGTTGCAACTATTTTTGCAAGTTACATACTGACTTGGATGGGTTGATATTGTTGACATCTTACTCCAGTATGGAGAGAAGTTTCTGTACAGAGTTTTGGGCACAAAAACCAATAAAACTGACTATTTTTCCCTGAATTTCTATTACTGTATGGACTGTACGGATTGGCCAAGTGGATCGATGTGGTTTTTCTGAAACTAGGTTGAGTCTAGATTCCAATGCATCAAGTTTGAGGTCTTGAAGTGATTTGAGTAGGGAGATATTGCATTTTTAGTGCAGACTAGTCTAAAACCCTCATTCCTAGGGTTTGTCATACAAAACTTGCCCTAGAATGCATTCTAATTGGTGAAACTTCATGCCACTCGGTGAAATGTAGGCTAGGGTTGTATATTACATGATTCCAAAAGCATTTGGTGGGAAAAGACAGTTTTCAATTTTTGGAGTGATGCCCTAGGTCAAATATCTCTATGTATTTGACTGAAATTATGCAATTTGTTGGTGTAGGTGACAAAATCTGATAGGTGGATGAATGCATGGTGGTTTTCTAAGATGTTTGCATGTGGTGGAAGAGATCCAAATTCCTATCCCAAGTTTATGACCCCAATTTAGACCATTTGCTTTGTAACCTAGACCTAAATTGATCAATTAGGCCTAGAGACCTAGTGGGTGTTTTGAGTTGCTGGAGTAGAGTTGGAACTAGAGGCGTGGAGGTCTGTTACAGTTCCATAAAGGGTATTAGAATCCATCATTTGTTTGCTTGACTCTTAAGGGTTTTTGAAAGTTGTGTAGTGAAACCCAGATTAGGAGGGCTAGTAGCATCACTAGGCCAAGTAAGGGTTGGAGAGTTGTGAGAAGTTGGGGATCAAACCAACTATGGGGAAGGAGTTTGTAGACTTGTCTTAAGGTGTGGAAGGAGTCTTGAGGATTGGCTAATAGCCTAGACAACAAATCCTTAAATTGCCTTGGATGTGACTTTGGTTGGATGAAGTAGTGAAGTGGGTGAGTGGGTAGAGAATAGTAAAACTACAAGCTTCCCTTGTGCCACTCTGCATCATTTCAATTCTTAGTTAATTAGACAATACTTTAATTTGGGAAAAAGAAACAAAATCGTTTTGCATACATTTAGAGTGCATTCATAAAAATTACAATTTAAACATTAGGAGAAGTTAGAGAGAAACAAGAGAAAAACCCTCGATCTCATCATGAGGTAAACATAGCTCAAATCAAACATTCAAAGAAGGAGAAACCCTCGGTTCCATCACAAGGTCTAGATTAATTCCAACACATTCAACAATAAACAACATGAAGCACTAAACTTCCCCCATTGCCAAGCATTTAATATTCAAATGCATTAGGGAAGATTGGGTACAATCCATCCTTGACTAGATTAGGGAGAACTTCCCCCATCCAAATCATCAACAAAACATTCAACAAATAAGAGAAGAACAAGAACATCAACAATGCATTAGAGATCAACAACCTTTGATACAACAAATCTTATGAGACAAATAAAGGAGACAAGAATTTCTCTGACTCATCAAAAAACAAAATAACCTTCATGCTAGGCTTAGGAGACTCGAGACTCATGACCCTTCAAGTCATACAATTATAACATTAATAATTGAAATTGAGCATCTCCATAGGAACAATCGTCGAAACACACACATAGAACAAAACCCAACTACCATCTATGACATTCTTCTCCCTTAAGAAAGAGAGAAGAACACCACATGGTCCTACCTCTGCTTGACTGGCTATCATCAAACTACTCTTGATAATATCTTCAAAAAGTCTATCAATCTCTTTTTCTTATGATGTTTTAGCTAAAATAAATTTTGCATGCTACCTTGAGACTGCAACTTTTATTCCAGAAGCTTGGTCAATTTATCTTGGATACTTTACATTTTTATCATTGTATCATGAAAATGATCTTCATATTTTCCATCTATTAGGGATTTAAAAAATTCCCCCATGATTCATAACAATAATTTAATTTACCCCATAGGTTGGAAAGATCAAAGCTCTAATACCACTATAATGTCCCCAACCAAAATTTTTATTAAAATACTAAAATTTGAAATATAACCAACAAATACAACATAAAATATGTTGAGATAATAAATTTCAAATTTGCATGACAAAATCTGAAACATGTACAATTATAAATTTGCACAAACTATGTCATGAAATTCACTCAAATTTTCACATATGAAAGATTTCTTGACCCAAATGCATGTGTCTATTTTATATTCTTAAGATGAACAAACAAATACTAGAAATAACATAAAATGTACAAAAATACATGCAAATACAAAAATCTAGAAATATGCCTTGCTTACCGTAGCTTCTTCCTCTCAAATCTATAAAGAAAACATTAAAAACTATGTTCAAACACACACAAACTTCACGAAAATGCTAGAGATAGATCATTTATATAGACAAAACGTACAAAAAAATGTTTTCATAAATTATAAATTGCAGCAATACAAATAGTATTTAGATATGTAAATAAAACACTATATGTTGGACCTCCTTCTACACACTTCATACTTCTCCAAACTAAACAACACTTACATGAAACTAGAGATCTAATGCAATACTAAGCTACTTAAAATGATGAAATATAAAAGTAAATGTTATCATAAATTATAAAGTACAACTATACATAAAAATAATAACACTTGAGAGCAAACTATGCATGTTGGAACTTCTTTCTTCACAATCCTCCAAAAACAACATATTTACAATCTTTTTAGTATAGATGCAACTTCTAAATAGAAATTCCATCAAGATATTAGAGGGGCATTTTCCTCCAATATCCAATAAATCCAAGGGGTTTTGTCCTCAAATTTGAATTGAATTTACACAAGTGCTCAAGTTTTGATAGAGTTTTGGTTTATGAAAAATAGATGTAAAAAATGTGAAAATGCCTACCATTAAATAGATGTTGAAGGGCCAAATTGGGTTCCCAAATTTCAATGCCCCACTCTTTTGGAAAATAAATTGAAATAATATTATCAACAACTTCCTCCCAAAATTGCTCACCTATCATAATCGTTACAATATTTCTAACTAAAATTAGGCAATAAGTCCCTTTTTACAGGCCACCATAAAATTTATCATAGAATTAGCTATAATTAGGTTGCCACATTATTCTAAAGTTTGTAATTTCTCCATAAGCAACCCCATGCCTCATTTTGGGCTTCCAACATAATAAACTAATATGTTCAATTGGTCCCAATTAAGTATCTTGAAAATATAAATTAGTCATGGGTCTAAAATATTAAATATTAAATAAATTATTTTTTAAATTCCTTCTTTAACCCATAGAAAAATATTGGAATAGGCATTTTTCCATAAAATTAAATTAATTAAAAATGGGGCATTATATCTTTGCATCTATCTTTTTTCTCTACTAAATTCACCTCTACCTTTTGTTGTTCCTTGTGGCCTCCTTGCTAGTTTCTCTTTAGCTTTCAAAGCATATTGATATGGCTCTTCAATAGTATATAGCCTTATCATGGTCACTTCATCTTAAATATCCATCTTCAATCCATTAATATATCAAGCTACCTTCTCGTGATCCAACTCATTATGCCCTGACCTAATAGAAATTTTATAAAACTCTTGAGTATACTCCTTCACACTTAATTCTATTTGCCACAAGTTCTATAATTTATTGAACAACTCAAGTTGATAATGTCTTGGTAGAAATTTTACCTTCATCTAGTTCATTGTTCTATCCCATCATGTGATTTTCTCTCTATCATTTCTCCTCCGTTTAGCCTACACCTCTTTCCACCAAATTGTAGCATGCCCTTTTAATTGTGTTTATCTTACCTGAACACTCTCCTTGGATCCTCTATCTTGCTATACTCAAAAAAATCTTCCATGTCCGATATCCAATTGATCAATTCATTTGGTTCTAGGATCCCTAAGAAGCATGGAAGCTCCACCTCTACTCTTGTTCTAATTTTTGAAATAGCCTAAATGAGTTTCTCTTTTCTTGCATTCATTTTGTTGCCCGCATCTTAATTTTTTTGTGTTTGTCTCAACTCCTTCCTTATCTTCACTATCACTATCGACATTTTTATGTGGTTGGTCTCTTCCTCAATTCCCCTTAAGGGCTACCACTTTGGCTTGAATTGATCTTACAACTTACAATACTTTATCCATTCTACTTGTAGTTTTTTCTACTACAACCATCTCTACCATTCTCCCTCTTGGAAACATCTCATTGTCTTACCTTACCACAAATCTTCTAGCTACAATATACTCTTTCCTAGAGTTGTAACATGTTATGATACCTCATTGATGGTGCTACTGACCACTTGCAACACCAATAGTACACTAGCCTCCCTATATGTAGTTATAGGAATCAACAAATGTTGTAACTCCTATTAGACAATTGGGTATTGTCACAAGTAATTTTTTGTTCATTTTCTCACCTTATTAGTTTTTGTAGGTGACTATTGTGGTGGGGAAAAATTAAAGAAATAAATAAAGAAACAAAAATAAAATGAAATCTACTTCAAGTTCTATCACTACCTATGATTGAGCAAAGAAGGAATGCAAATTAAGATAAAATATAAAACAAATGCAAACTTTGGGTGATTGGATGTGCTCATGTTGTGTTTTAATGTCAAGTTGCTCTTGTGGAGTACTTAATGTGCTAGCATGTATTTCCACAAGGAGTCTTCTCTTTTTGGTTGAGGATGATGATTGCTTTATAGAGTTGTAATGGGAGGAATGGAGGGTTGAGATTTGTTTAGAATAAATGGCTAGGATTTCGTGAGAGAATTTTTAAATTTGAATTTGAGAGGGAAGTAGAAATAAATAATAGTGGTTGGGAAAAGGAGGGCTAAGATTGGTTTGATTAAGTGGATGTCCAAGATTCAAAGTTGATTTAAGTTTTGATAGATGGTAGTTAGAGATGAATGGCTAAGATTCCAAATTAATTTAACTTTGATAGGAGGAATTTTTAATTTGAAGAAAAAAGATGTGAATTTTAGATTTTATGATGAAAAATATTTTCTTTATTTTTTTAATTTTTAAAATAATGAGAAGGATGAGTGACATTAGCTTAGTTAATTAAATAAGATTATTTATTTAATGAACTAATATTAAGGTAAATTAATTAATTAAAAATTAGTTGGAAGAAGAGGTGTAATCTTATTAATTAAATAAATTCAATTTATTTAGTGTTGGAGGCATTCTAGGATTAATGATGTAAATTAGTTAAAATGTAGAAATGCTTTTTAGGTGTTTATATTTTGCCCCTCTTTAAAATGGTGTTGTGACTAAAAGAAGAAATAACATTTCAAAGAAAGTGGATATAAGCACTCAATGGGATGACCTTGGTGATAATATGCCCCAAGTGTTGGGATGTTGATTTTAGGATGGATTGATAATTTGGTTTAATTTAGGTTGATTGATTGAGATTGATTAATGATTGGTTTTGATACTCCAACGCTTAGAGGGATTTTGGATTCAAAATTCTAGCCTTGATTTTGGATAGTTTGGATGATTTGGCTTAGGGATACCCCTCGACAGGATAGGTAGGTTTGAAGAACACATGTTCTATTGAAATGGATGAAACAAAGAGTTAGCAAGATGTTAGAGATGGATGTTAATAGCGTTGGATGGAAATGATGGAGGATGGGATTGATGGTGACAAAAATGGATAGTTAGGGGTGGCAAGGATGAAAATGAAAGAGATGCAAATTAGTAGATGAAGGGGTGGGAGAGATATGTAAATGAAATATAATTAGGGACAATTGATGATGAATGCTAATGATAAAGGGGGGATATGACAAGGGGTTAGGTGGATCATATATGATAGGGCATGGATGCTTGGGATTTTTTGAAGTACATGCAATAAATCATTGAAGAGATTCCATGTTTGTTGAGCATCTTCTTTGTTGTATCATATGATAGGATGCATCATGATATGGAAAATGATTATGAAATAATTGTTAGATGCTATGGGACAAACCCAAAAGAAAAATTCACTAGAATACATATGACATATGGCACCATGATATGAGAGATCATGAAGGTATTGTCATGAAATATCCCAAGGACTACATAGATGTAAGCAAAATAAGAAACACACTTGTAATTAAGCAACCATGCACTAAAATAAACAAGATTTTTCTCCAAGACAAGCTAAAATCTAAAGAATGATTTGATGATGATGATTGAATTTTTTACTTTGAGATGACATATCTCAAGAACAACATGTAAGGATTGGGAAAGATGTATCCTAAACTAATAGTGTAATGATTTGTTTAGAAGTATACAATGTTTGCAATGAGACAAGGAACAAAGCCCATGGATGCTTTTGGATGGGTGCGAGATTGCTTGGCTAGAATATTTTGGATTATTTTTCTTTGTTGCTATGTTTGGATTGTGGTGGTAGGATAATTATGCTATATTATGATATGGATGTGGATTGGGTTGCTAGACATGATTATGGTCTCTTTTCTTAGTGAGATGGGATAGCCATCTCAATGTTGTAACTAATGACAAGGAAAAACCAAGTCTAGGGATAGGGATGAAGGATGTATGAGATGGAATGTTTAAGGTATTGGGATTTAAGATGGGATTGATAGAGGACAGATGGAGGGAGGGATTTGGGATGTGATCTCCAAGGACTTTGCCACATAGGAATAACATGCCCCACTTAGTATATACCATTCATGATTATGTGTTGCAATTCTTGCTAAAGGAGGTATCAACTTGCTCCATAAGCTATGATAACATGTTGGATTTTCTACATAGGAGTGGATATGTCAAGAAGTGTATGAAGCATGTTTCAACATTTTCCCCCTCTCCCTATCAAGGCCACAAGTGGGATATGAGGATGGAATGGAGCTTACCCCCAAGTGTAGGGATCACATATATTGTTGGTTTATACATTATTACCATGAATGAGTTTTCATCATGGTCCTTCCCCAAGGTTCCATGAATGGTTTTCACCATTGGACAATTTTTTCTTTATTTTTTAATTTTGAATTTTTTGAATTTTCCGAGTTTTTTTTGAATTTTTTTATTTTTGATTTCTACTACTTTAGATATTTTAATGTTCATTTCTATCATGTGTATCCACCCTAGATGTTCTTTTCATGACATGCCAGAAGTATCCTACCTTGTGTAATTTCTTTGCTAGGATTAGTTGACTAATGTACAATCCATAGATGTTGTGGTACTCTTTGATAGTTGGGTTAGCTTTATTTGATTGTGAACATCTTGATAGGTTGCCATTATAGCCATTATGGTAAAGTGTTACTGCCAAGATATAGTGGATTTGGGATTTTGGGTTTTTGAATTTTGAATTAGGGTGTTTGGAATTGGATTTTTATTTGAGACTTGAGATTTGGATATTTGTATTTAGATGTGAGATTTTTGGATTTGAAGCTAGATTTAGATTTGGGAGATGTGGATTTGGATTTGAGATTAGGATTAGGATTAGGACCGACAATATTATTGGATCATGAAACTTTGCATGTCAGGATTGATAATAATTGTGAAGGTGGAACATGCCTATTGTATGCAAAGTACATTTTTTTATTGTTCACTACATTTTTATTAAATTTCTACTTCATATTGATTTTTTTCTTCATTTGGATTTTTTTAATCTTTGGTTTCATATAGTTCCTTTGCTTCATTTTGACTTGCATCTTGGATTAGATTGGGATCCATTTTCTTTACTTCCACCTCTTTGATGTGTTGACTTGTGTGATCCATTTTGATTTTGTGTTTGATTTTGATGTGGCATTAAATGTCAATGCTTTAATTTATGGTGATCTTTTTGGTCCCAATCAATGGTTTTAGGATGCACGTAGGTGAAGGTTGATGGTATGGATAGGGGTGGTAGTGAAAGCATCAATGGAAACAAGATTATTTAAGGGCTATGAATGGCCTTTATTTCAATGTTTGCATTGGATGAAGTTGCCCCAATGATTGTACAAGTGTTAGTAACATCATTAAATTTCTTTTTAGAATACTTATATCCAATACCATGATCACCATGATTTGTATAGCTTTGTATAGGTCCTAGGATGCCTTGCTCATGAAGGCCCAATCCCATTCCTTTATAGCCCATGATTTGACAAATTTTGTTTGCAATAGGATACTTGTCACTTTGGAAACATGATGTGAAGCAATTAGTGTATCACCATAAACCATAAGAGATTGTAATTTTCTTGTCTACAAGGAGACCATATTTGACCAACATGGTTGGACCAACTTGATAGGATGTTTATGCTTGCTCATTGTTCATGATTATCGCTGGGCTCAATGTGATCAATCATGATTTATTGGTTCTCATGCTCAATATGATCAACATAATTTACAACTTGATTGCCAATATGTTCATCATGGTTATTTTGCTTGTATATGTGTTGAATGGGGACAAAAATCTCCTCATGGGGAGGGGGATTTGTGGGATGGTGGATAGCATAAATTTGGTTTTCTTGATATTGGGGGTTTGTTACATGATGAATGGAAATGTCTTGCGCATTTTGACCTTGATTTGGTGATGGGCAAGGTTGATCATGCTTTGGGATCAGCTCTTGACATATCCACAATTAGTTTTCCAACAATATAGATGTACTTTGTTTGGCTTTGAAATTCCATTTAGTGATTAGTTTGTGGAGACACACTCACATTTTTGCATATGGATTAGTGAGGGGTCTTTGATTGTTATGGTTTTTATGGATCTTGTCAATTTTGGATTTGATGGACCTTTGGAAATATCAACATTAACCCTCCCACATAAGTGGTCTTGAAGGGATGGTATCTCTAGGGGGATCTTGATCATGATTACATGTATTTACCTCATTGCCAAAAGTGTACATGTATTTTTCAAAGAATGAAGGCATTGGATTGGAGAAGTTGTATAGCTCCCCATCTTTGCTCTTCCTATTTTGCTTATGATTCCTTGGTATTAGTCCTTGGAATAAATCCTTTGTAGATGAGTTGTATGGGATAGGATTGGATCGTTGATTGTATGATTGAGTGGATTGTGGATTGGAATGTGGATTAGGTTGATGGGATTTACTAGATTGCAAAGGTTTTGATGGTGAAGGGTTTGCATAGGATGTGGAGGATACTAGTTTTTTGTGCAAGGTTGGGTGTATAGGGATGGATTGCTTGAGGATCTTAGGCTAGATTGATGTTTCCCTTGTCAAAGTTACCATGGAGATGACCATTAGATATGAAATTTGTGCTTCAGTGAAATCTAGTGCTAGGATGTTCTTGGTCTAGAGGCTCTTGGTTATTCATGAGTGGTTGATTAAATCCTATGGAAAGCTTGCTCATAGTGATGTCATCAAGGGTTTTATATGGATTAACTTGAATATGGCTTTGTTTGTCTCTAAACAAGTTATAAGGCTCATCATCATATTCGTCTTGATCCACAAGGCTATCACCACCATCATTTTTAAAAGAATTTTGTAGATTGGTTGTGTCTAGGGGACTGATCAAAATTAAATGGATTTGTTATAATTTCCATGATGTCATCAAGGGGATAATCGTGATATTTATCATGAGCTACAAGGTCAACATCATCATTTATAAATGGGGTTCTAGCTTGCTCAATGAACTTGTCAAACTAGGGGTCCATGATGATTGTCTCAAGTCCACACCTATGGATCATTCCCATGTTTACAAATATGTCCTCTGAAACGTGGATCTAATCTTGCAATTTGTGTACCTCTACTCTTAGGTTCACCAAATTCATTAATGTCTGCTTTGCTCTAATGATTGGTTGTATTTAAGAATACCTTTGGAGGGCTACTAGATTGCTACGAGATAAGTTCCATTAGGTCAGAACTAGGAAAAATTAGTTTTATGACAGTGATAAGAATCAAAGACATCAAGCAATGTGTAAGTGCTCTATAATGATTATGCAAATTTAGTTTTGATGTGTGATTTGAATGTCGTTAAATACAAGGGCATAGCAATAAATTGCACAAACATGTGTTTAATCATCTCACAATGACTAGTGAAATAGGCGAGAGATGACCACATTTGAATTTCAATATTTAAAATCTGAGGGGTTAGATTTGTAGACGTGGAACTGACCCAAAAAATGGAATAGTAAAGTTTGTGTACCTAATGAATATTTGATCATGGTGGGTGTAATAAATGGGAACACTATGGGAGCACGTGTAGGATTGGATAAGGTATGTCGAAATGTAGAAATATGTGTAAATGTGGATAAGTAAGGGTTTGAAGCATTGACCCTACTTCATACAAAGTTATGTCATTTGTCAATATATAATTACATTAAGGCATTCTCTCAAAATGGACCCATTACACTTTGTAGATAAATATAAAGACAAATACAAAGTGAAATAAATAAAACAAAAATTTATTGATTAGTCATTAATTGATTGAAATTGAGGACTTGTCTGATAGGAGATTGTAATTAAACAAGACTTGTGTGATGGGGTGTGCATCGTGATAGTAAGTATACAACTAGCACTTGCACCCATAGGAGGTTCAAGGAATACGCCGATAGGAACAACCGACGAGTTTAGAAAATTTTGCGATGTGAACTTTTTTACGGCGTGAGACAATTCTGAGCACTATAATGCTCACATATAAAAGCTATCGGCTAATTATTATCTTTAACGCTAATAACGAGGAAATTAGTTGGAATAACAGGAAAAGTTCATTAAAAAAAAACGTTAACGAGGAATTTAGTTGGAATTAAGGGGAAAGTTCATTTTTAAAAAAGCGTTAACGAGGAATTTAGTTGGAATAACAGGAAAAAGTTCATTAAAAAAATTGTTAACAAGGAAATTAGTTGGAATAACAGGGAAAAGTTCATTTTAAAAAAAGCGTTAACGAGGAATTTAGTTGGGAAAGCAGGGAAAATTTCATTAAAAATAAATCAAAAGGTACGAAAAGTGAAACGAAACGTGACAGCTTTGGAAAAAATAAAGAAAAATCTGGTGTAATCAAATGTGGGGTTCTGGATGCTTCCCCATTTCTTTCCCGCGCGTTTGGCCACTCTGAACAGCCCGCCAATGGCAATGCCATTATTGTATGTTGTGGTGTGTCATGGATAGGTGTCTTCACACAACGTACCAACATTCACCAATGGAGAACGCGAAGTCGAAGTGGAGAAAGGATTGCTTGTGATGGGAGAAGAGCATAGACTTAGGTATGGGGGCTGATGAAAATTCGATACAAACATTCACCAATGATCATCATTTAAATGTCGAAACTTTTTACTCATATTTGATTGCATAGTTTTCTTCCATAAGCTTTTCTTTACACGATCAAAGTTACAAGTTTCTAACTAATAGCAGAGCTTTATCGATTTCCCTACCAACATTGGAGAAGAATTTTATGAAGCTATAACAATTACCACAAAGTAGAAGCTTTTTCTAATGTATAGTTGTATCATGGGGAATAAACTAAAACCAAAGATGACCTGCCTTTCACTGAGCTGACTTCTGAACTAACTGACAATCATTTTGTGTGTGTTTTTAATTAATAATAAGACATTGAAAAGCTGTTAAAACAAGGGAGCCACGCATAAGAAACTAGCAAAGACCAATAACAAACTGCAAGTGCATTGTTGGAACTGTGCTTGAATCCATTCCAACAATTAAATATGCCTCTTAACAAACACGAAGCACACCTTGGCCAAAATTTTATATAAAATAGCCTGTTGAATTGAAAAGGGCCTGAACTGAAATGACGTTACTGTTATAGGATTCTCTAGAAGAATCAGGATACTCAAATAAATCTTCTACATGACAAAACAGATTACGTAATATGCAGAAATAGTCTTGCAGAACACCCTGAAAGCATATATAAGACATTGCAGCAACTGTCTCTCTTGCAAACTTTGACATAGGATTTAAAGAGTCCACTCAAGGAGTTGGCCTTGTCTCATTTATTGCTTTAAGTCTTTCCAACAGTGAGCATCAACAGCCATATTGAAAAAAAAACAGAGAAAATAAAACAGAGTGCAGCAAATACAAAACACTTAAATATATTATTGCATAGAAAATCTCCAGAATCTTTCTTAGTTACAATGGCAGCCTTGCTGCTATTTTTATAACATTCATAGAAATCTCCAGAATATCTTAGAATGACTAAGAGAAGTGTCGAGAAAGGAAAGATCTAGAGGTTTCTACTTAGAGATGGAAATTTCCATATTCTGGAACATTCCATAATAAATATTATCTCCAACATTCTGGAACATTCTATAATAAACATTATCTCCAACACCCCCCCATAATGTTTATTTGGAGAAGATAATTACAAAAGATTATTATATAGCAACTTCCTTGAGATTTAGCAAGTCTCTAAATTTGATAAATTTCACTTCAGGTAGTGCTTTTGTAAATATGTCAGCAATTTGATTTTCTGTTCCACAAAATTTTAACTCCACCACTTGATCTTCTATCAGATCACGAACAAAATGATGATGCACTTCTATATGCTTTGATCTAGCATGATAAATTAGATTTTTTGCTAGCTTGATAGTACTCTGATTATCACAGAATATAGTAGTTGGACAAACTTGTGGATGTTGAGTTTCTTCAAGTAGTCTTCTAAGCCATAATGCTTCTTGAGATGCCTTTGATGAACCAACATATTCAGCTTCTGTAGATGATAGTGATACTGTTGCTTGTTTCTTGCTGCTCCAAGAAATTGGCCCTGACCCAAGATGAAACATGAACCCTGAAGTTGATTTTCTATCATCAATATCACCTGCATAATCAGAATCTATATATCCAACTAATGTTGGCTCTCCTCCATATTGGTACTCAATTCCAAGGTGATAATTGCCTTTAATATATTTTAATATTTTCTTAGCTGCTTTCCAATGCTCAATGTGCGGATCTGACATGTACTTGGATACAATACCAACTGCATATGCAATGTCTGGTCTAGTTATGGTGAGATACAAAAGACTCCCAACTAATTGTCTATATAATTTTCCATCCACCTTCTTTTGAGTAGAATTAGCACTCAACTTTAAGCCTACTTCACATGGTGTATTAGATGCTTTACAATTAATCATATTAAACTTTTTCAATACATCAAGAGCATATTTGGTTTGAGACAACATGATTCTTCCTTCTTCTTGCCATACTTGCATACCCAGAAAATAGTGCATCAACCCTAAATCAGTTATTTCAAAAGCTTGTTTGAGTTGATCCTTAATTATTTCAATATTATGTGTGTGATCCCCTGTAATAATCAAGTCATCCACATACAATACAATAATAATAACTTTACCATCACTATGTTTTACATACACATCTGGATCAACTTTACTTCTTTTAAATCCTGCATTTATAAAGTACTCATTTATTTTGGAGTACCATGCCCTTGGTGCTTGCTTAAGACCATATAATGATTTTTTTAATCTGCACACTAGATGTTCTTCACCACTTTTAACAAATCCAGGTGGTTGTTGCATAAATTTCTTCTTGAAGATCACCATGTAGAAAGGCACTTTTTACATCCATTTGATAAATTTTCCAACCAAATTTTGCAGCTAGAGCAACTATTGTACGAATTGAACTCATTTTAGCAACTAGAGCAAAGGTTTTAGTATAATCAATACCTTCTGTTTGTGAGAAGCCTTTAGCCACAAGTCTTGCTTTATATTTTTCAATAGCTCCATCTAATGTGAACTTTACTTTGTAGGTCCACTTGCAGCCAACCACACTTTTACCTTTTGGAAGAGTTGTCAATTCCCAAGTTCCATTTTTCATCAAAGAATTGTATTCATCTTGCATTGCTTCTTCCCATTCTTCTTTCCCTTTTGCTTCCTCATATGTACTTGGAGTGTCAACCTGCATCACCTTAGTCATAAGAGCATAGTTAGCAAACATATTTCTAGGGCCTTCTTGGTATATTTCTTGAATGCTTCTAGTCTTCTGTGTGTCTTCATCATCACTTTCACTTGATGCTTCAATTTGTGTTCCTTCTCCTCCTGTAGAAGATTGCACACCTTGATTTTGAGCATTAGTATAAGTAGACTTATCTTCTTCAATCAATATTGGAAAGTAAGATAATGTAGGAGAATGTTCACTTTCAATATCTTCATCAAACCATACATTCCTTTTGATATAAATTTCATTTGTTTTAGGATTATATAACATATATCCTTTTGATTCCTCACTATACCCAACCATTATGCACTTCTCGCTCTTTCTTTCTAACTTGCTCCTTTTTTCATCAGGGATCTGGGCATATGCATTGCATCCAAAGACTCTAAAATGAGATACTGTAGGCTTCCTACCACTCCATGCCTCTTCTGGTGTTATATTCAAAATTGCCTTAGTAGGTGTTCTATTCAAAATGTAAACTGCAGTACAAATTGCTTCGGCCCAGAATTTAACTTCTATATTTCTAGAGTGAAGTATGCACCTAGCCATTTCTATTATAGTTCTATTCTTCCTTTCTGCAACTCCGTTTTGTTGGGGTGAGTAGGAGACTGTTGATTCCTTCTTTATACCATGTTGTTTACAAAAATCTAAAAAAACTTTGTTCATATATTCCATACCTCTATCTGTTCTTATTATCTTCAGAGATCTTCCACTTTGATTTTCAGCCAGTGCCTTAAACTCTTTAAACTTATCAAACACTTCATCCTTCTTTTTTAAGAAATAAACCCAAATTCTTCTAGTATAGTCATCAATAAAGGTGAGGGCATACCTTGATCCTGCAAGAGATGGTGTTCTGAAAGGACCCATTACATCACTATGAACCAAATGTAAAGGAGTCTTTACTCTCCATGATTTACCTTGTGGGAAACTTTCCACATGTTGCTTTCCCATAGCACATCCTTCACACACCTTGTGACTTGATGAGATTTTTGGAAGCCCATGCACCATATATAGTTTCTCCATAAGCTTGAGGCTTTGATAATTGACACGTCCCATACGCTCATGCCATAACCTGCTCATATCATTATATTTGGCAATAGCACACATATTCTTATTTCCACATTTAGAAGTAAATTTTTGAAACCTATATAATCCATTCTCCATTTTACCAATTGCAGTCACTTTGTAGTTATTACTCACATCCTTGATCAAACATTTGTCATTGTAGAATTCTATTTTATACCCCTGATTTGCAATTTGAGATACAGAAAGAAGATTTGTCTTCAATTCTAGAACTAACTTCACATTTTTGAACACACCATTATCTACTTTAACATTTCCAGTTCCTTTAACTTCCAAAGCACTGTTATTCCCCAAATATATTTTTTCTGGATTGTTATCATTTCTTAGTGATGCAAATTGTTCTTTATTATAACACATATGCTGTGTGGCCCCAGAATCAATAACCCAATCATCTTTATAAGAATCATTTGCTTTAAGTGCAATACAGAGAGCATTACTTTTAGAATCAAATTTTTTTGTAAACTTATTTGTCTTCCTTTCTGTATCTTTGATCCTCTTATAGCATTCATTTGCTTTATGACCCAACTTACCACAGTAATTACATTTCCATTTGCTTCTATTATAATCCTTGGCTGGAGTATACCTATTGTCATACTTCCAATTTTTCTCTCTTGAATGATTTTCTTGTGTACTTCTGTAATTCTGTTTCCCTCTTATTATGAAAGCTTCATCATTAAATGACTCCCTTTCTTTGATTTGACGTTTTTCTTCTTGCACTAATTTAGCACATAACTCTTCATATTTTATGCTCTTTAATTTATTAGCAGTATCTAGCCCTCTTATAAATGATTGATAAGATCCTGGGAGACTTTGTAAAACTATTTGCACAAAATCTTTTTCACCTATATCCTTTCCAAGAGAAGCAAGTTCATTTCTCTTTTCCTTTAATTTACTTAGATGGGGAACTAGCTCTTGTGAATTTGATAATTTCATGTTGTACAGTTCTGCAGTGAGGGTTAGAATCCATACATCACCTGAATTTTCATATGTAGTTTTCAAAATATCCCACACTTTAACTCCACTTCTTTCATTGCGAACTTCTGGAAAAACTTCTTCTGAAAGTGTAAGCTTGATCAGTGCTGCTGCCCTCTTATCTCATTTATCCCAATCTTCTTGATCTTTTCCATTGTTTGCTAGTCTTTTTTCACTACCATTAACAATTTCAAAGCAATTTTGAAGCGTTAGAAAAATCTCCATACGAGACACCCAATCATAATAATTTTTTCCATTTAATTTAATTGTAGGTAAAGGAATACCAATTGAATCCATTGTATCAAATTCCCTCTTTTTAAGATGAGAATTAAAATCAGAAATCTCTCACCAATTTCTGCTGATTTGATTCTTCTCTTTGCTACAATATTTTTGTTTCTTCACCACAAACAATGGTGATCAACCTCCAATCACACAACCTGCATAATGCACAGCCAACACTGCAAAAAACATAGATTACAGCGCCAAGATTTGAGAGGGCTCTGATACCATATTGAAAAAAAAATAGAGAAAATAAAACAGAGTGCAGCAAATACAAAACACTTAAATATATTATTGCATAGAAAATCTCCAGAATCTTTCTTAGTTACAATGGCAGCCTTGCTGCTATTTTTATAACATTCATAGAAATCTCCAGAATATCTTAGAATGACTAAGAGAAGTGTCAAAAAAGGAAAGATCTAGAGGTTTCTACTTAGAGATGGAAATTTCCATATTCTGGAACATTCCATAATAAATATTATCTCCAACATTCTGGAACATTCTATAATAAACATTATCTCCAACAAGCCACATCCCCAACCTGACATACATAACATTGTTTGAATGATTAGCATTATGTAAATACAAAACATTGTTTCTTGTTAATTTGACTAAAATTCATTTTCACTTATCATACTGCAGAAAAAATCTAATGTAAATACTGTATGCTTTTATAACACCAACTTTATGGAGGACTGCAGAAACAGATTCTTTGTTGAATGACTACTGGGTGTCTTCATCAATATGATAAATAACAGTAAGTCAGTTTCTATACTCTACAAAGAACTTGTTTTGTATTTTCTGCATGGAAAAATGATGAGATTCCTCAATGTTATACATTATACTCTACAGAGAGCTTGTGTGTGTTAATAAAATAGAGCAGAAAAATAATATATATAACATTACAGCAGATAAAACAGAGATACTAAATAACAATGACATAGTGGATTTACCTGGTTGATCAATAAATTGGCTACATCCACAGAGGCGTATTTTTATTTTTTATTGATCACTGCAATTATATAAAAGTTCTCTCACAAAGACTAATGTTTTTCCTCCAAATTTATACAATATTCTTCAAAGAAGATGAAGGGACAAAACAGGGGAGATGAAATGAACAGTCGAACTTATTATGCTGAACTCTTTCATAAACTATTTGATGTGAACTTTTCGGCTCTATGTATAACATTGATCAAACAAAAATATTACTTTATTACTCAGCTATTCTCGAGCTTAGCTCTAAAATATTTAATATCATAAAACTATAATATCCCAATATGGATCCTTGTAGAACTAAATACCTGAAGAATGTTTTATATGTTTGACATATTTGTATCCAGCTAATAAGTACAGCTTCTGCTGGCAGAAACCCCCTCTTCCATGACACTAGTACTGGCATTGAGCACCAAATCTGATATGGTTCTTTCTAAATTGGAAGCCGATGCTGCACCTCCCATGAAAGTAGTTCTTAGAACCTCCAATGCCCTTACTACGTCTCTCATGGTCGGTCGTTCTTGGGGAGATTCATTTGTGCATAGCAAACCAACATATATCAAAGAAACAAGGCAGTCATTGTGTTCCATGTCCACATTCTCTAACAACCTCCTATCAACAACGTCTGCTAGCCTCTCTGGAAAAGCTGATCTCACCCACTTTTGGAGGGTCAGGTCATCAACGAATATGGCATCAGTTGGCCTCTTCCTTGTGACCATCTCTAACAAGAGAATGCCATAACTATAAACATCCCCTTTTGTAGAAATGTTTATGCCCAATCCATACTCTGCAATTGCCTAAGTTAAAGTTGATACCAAATCTTGTTTTTGACAATAGTAAAGAAAAGTAAAATTTTAGTGTAATAGCAAAAGAAGGCTTACCGGGAGCTATGTAGCCAATAGATCCTCCCATGGCAAATGATGTGCTTAAGGAATCAATTAAGTTTGTAGGACCAGTCAATCTTGAGATACCAAAATCAGCTACAAGAGCTGTCATGTTTTCATCCAGAAGCACATTGCTGGGCTTCAAATCACAGTGCACAACTTGGGTAGGACAATCATGATGTAGATATTCCATGCCATGGGCCACATCAATAGCAATGTTCAAACATGCATCAAGTTTCAATTCGCAATCATCCTCCTCATTGCTTTCAGGATACAAATACTTTTCCAAGCTCCCATTGATAGCAAACTGAAGAATCAAAGCCTTGAAGTTAAGGTATGAACATGCACTTATGACTCTAATGAGATTTCGATGTCGGGTCCTTGCCAAGATTTTGCATTCTACGTTAAAACTCTTTTGGAGTTGTTCATTTTGCAAATTAAGAACTTTGATGGCAGCCACCATACCATCTCTTAAAATTCCTTTATAGACTGATCCAACGCTACCCACACCAAGCAAATTTGTCTGATTAAATCCATTTGTAGCATCTACCATCTCTTGATATGTAAACTTTGGAAACCTCAGTCTTCCAAACATAAAGTCTAGAAGATCAGATTGATATGTTGAATATTTCCGACACCACAATATTCCAAAGACTGAAGTACACAGTAAAAATGCAATCATTCCAGCAGCTGATAACATCATTTTTGTTAGTGGCGACTTCATTTTTTTATCCTGGTTTGGACATGCATGCACTAAGTATTTCTCAGGACCACAGAGACCCTTATTTCCCTTAAATAATGCAATAACTGTGTTATTTGAAAACAACCCTTCATTTGGTACTTGACCTGTCAAATTGTTGAAACAAGCATTTATGTAGCGAAGCACTTTCATTTTTGTAAGAGATGTTGGTATTGTACCTGATAGGAAATTGAAGGAAAGATCAATAGATTCCAAATTTCGCAACTTCCCAAGTGCATCTGGTATCGGACCTTCAATGGCATTATGAGAGAGATTTAGATGCTCCAGTGCTATGCAGTTTGCAAGTGCTGCCGGAATTATTCCATCGAGCTTATTACAAGAAATGTCTATTGCTTGAGCGTTTACAAATTTACTTATCTCCCCAGGAAGAGGTCCTTGTAAGAAATTCCATGATAGATTCAAATAAAATTGAAGGTTTTCAAGGCTGGCCATAACTTCTCCAGGTATGTTTCCAGTCAGGTGGTTGTGAAAGAAGTCGAGCAGTTCTAAGTTTTGACATCTCTACAAACCTGAAGGTATCTCTCCTGAGAAATGGTTGTGGTGAAGGACAAGTCTCCTTAGCTGTGGAAGTCTACCAAGAGAACCAGGTATTGTTCCTGATAGGTTGTTCCAACTAACATCTAACAACCCTAGACTGTGCATCTTGCCGATCTCCTCTTGAAGGCCTCCTTCTAGCCTGTTGCCGCTCAAATCCAATCTTTTCAACTTATAGAATCTTTTGAATCCAGATGGTATGTACCCACTTAACATATTATTACTTAGGCTCAAGTAGGTTAAGTTTGTAAGACTAGTAATTTGTTGAGGTATGTTCCCCCTTATCTTGTTGTTTCCTATATCTAAGATAGAGAGGTTGGAAGAAAGGTGGCCTATGGATGGAGGCAAAACACCGGTCAAATGATTGTATGATATTTTTATATATTGTAGGTGGGAACAATTTGTGAGAGCAGTGAGAAAAGGCAATGGGATATTACTACTACTAACAAGCTGATTATGTTCTAATACAATTTTTTCAAGCAAGAACAAATTGTCCAACTCAATAGGCACAATTCCACTCAATTGATTGTTCCTTACGTTAAGGAATTTGAGTTTGGAACAATTTCCTAAGGAGTTTGGTATGTTTCCACTAAGCTCATTTATATGTAGAAAAAGTGATTGCAAATTGATGAGCATCCCAACTTCAAAAGGTATGGTTCCTGACAACTGATTACCATCGAGCTTGAGGTCCTCTAATTGGGTGAGAGTCCCTACTTCAGGAGGAATAGGACCTGTGAGATTATTGGCTAGCAACTGCAAAGTAATCAACCTTGGGAGGTTTCCTATGGAAGAAGGGATAGCGCCCGACAACTCATTCCCATAGAGATAGAGGAACCGTAGTTGGGTGAGCATGCCTATTTCAGGAGGAATAGGTCCGTGGAGATTATTCATTGACAAGTCCAAATGCTCTAAGGCTGAGAGATTTTTGAGAGAGGGGGGGATTGTACCTGTAAGGTTGTTCCGATACAAGTCAAGCTTCCACAACTTTGGCAACTGACCCAGCCCACCCGGAGTACTTCCATGCAGTTGGTTGAAGGAGAGAATCAGTTCTGTCAGAGCCGTGAGATTCCCAAGCGAAGGAGAAATGACGCCCTGTAAATCCATTAGTGAGAGATTTAGTATAAACACTCTATGCTGCAAATGAGGAGAGCAAGTAACTCCTGTCCAATTACAAATTGGAATAGTGGTCTTCCAATTTGCTAAGGAATTGTTGGGGTCGGAGGTGATTGAAGCTTTGAATGCCAAGAGAGATTGCTGGTCAGAAGGATCAGATTGCAGCAGAGTGGAGAATGAAAGCGACATCAACATTAATAAAAATATTATGTATTCCATTTTCTTGAAATAGAGAATATGGGGGCTTTAGTCTCTAATTCTCGTTCTATATATCAGTGAGAGATTGCACACCCGCAGGACCAAAAATGTCAGGAGAACTTTACGCTGATCGATGTTGAAGGTATCTAATAGAATTTAAATTAATAATATAATAATACAAATAAATGATAATAGTTTTTTTTCTTTTCGCCGTGTGTAATACCAGCTGGTAATACATTATTATTGCTCTAATTTAAATTCGATGATAAATGTTGAAACTCTATTGTGAATGAGTGAGTAACGAGCACAAGCAAGCCGCTGAATACGGAGATGAGAGAAAAAAATTTCTTCATTGTCAGATTCAATGTTTGCAATGGATCAACACTGAGAATGTCTTCTATTTTCATTTTTATGGATCATTTCTTAATACTTTCTATGAAGAAAGAAAAGTAGTTCGAAGAAAGAAAGTTTCATTATTATTTATTATTTATTATTTTTTATTTTTATGTATTTATTTATTTGTTTGAAATGAAATTTATTTTTTATTATTTTTAAATTTTTATAATCACTTTTTCACATTTACAAAGAAAAAAATTAATTGTTTCTGATACTTTTTGACTAAAATAAAATTTATAAGTCTTTTTAAATTACTCTTTAAAAAAGATACCTGGAAATAGTCACATTCTAAAGTTTAGTTAAGATGGAGCTTTAAACATTAAATTTATTAAAATTAAAGAGAAAAAATTGTTAAGTAGTAAGAGTTATAGACTGCATAGTAGTAGATGAGTCATAATCATCTAATTTCCACACATTCAAGTTATCCTCAACATCAAGAATGGGTTCCCAACTAGCAAGAGCACCATCACACGCTTGATCCTTAGTATCTTGCACTTCCTCGAGTTGGCAACTAGCAATATTGGGAGGAGAAATAACCAGCATGAGAGAAGGAAATTTGCCATTGTGTAGCCACCTAGGAGCTCCTCTATTATAGCACTGGGTAGAAGTTGAACATTGGCAGGATGACTAGGACCAACCATGACCATTGTGATCATGAGCTCTGCTATGAAGAGTAAGAGAACCATCAAGCCTACGAGCATTCTAACTTCTACCACCTTGGTCCATTTAATTTAGATATGAGAAGACATTAATTGAGATATAAATATGTTTCTTAAAATGAAGTTAAAATATAATAGTGTCTCACATATAAAAATATGGATCAAAATCCATGCCCAAACTTGGTGTGCTCATATGAAGGGTGTTTAAGCAAATACCTTTGGCTTGCTTATATATAGGCAACACTACTCATTCAGGGCTTAAATTTAATGGTCCACCCTACCTCAACAATTTTTTTTATATGATGGTTATCTATTCTAAGGTGCTCTTAAAATATTAAGGCATATTTTAGTAAGTATATATATATATAAAATCCTATATAAATTTTGACAGTTTATCTAAAATCTCTTCTTTAAAGTGATACAATCTGTTTAAAATTTTGATTGTATTTTACAGAAAAATTACCTAAATATGATTATACGTCCATCAAATTTAAGCCATGTACTCATTTATAGTGCCACTACCTTGCATGTTCATACAAAGATAGTTCAAACAAGATAAAATTGCTTTTTAATTTTTTAAAAATATATACAAACTAAGTGTGCTTTTTAATGTTTGTTTTGCGGAATACATATTAAAAACATTATAAATATTCTCACTTTATTTGCCTCAACAGTCTTTGCATGACATGTAAGATAAGTTTTATTTTTAATGTTTTTAATACTTGTTTTGTTTAATAAATCATATATTAAAAAACAAATGTTGAAAAAAAAACTCATCTTATTTTCGTGAAGAGTCTACACAGATATGCAAACTGGGTGGGTGTGTAATGGGTAAAAACGGTTATATTCCTCCATTGTGAACGCGTGACTAATGAGCACACAGCAAGCCGGTGTTTTCGCAGGTCGAATAATTTTTTTTTTCATACTCAAAGATCTCTGTAGAAAAAATGTTTTCATACTCATTCATTTGTGTTCTTTTTCTCGAGTCCCTTGATCTCTATGTAACTTTACTCCCCTCTCTAAAACTACAGTTTAATACAGAAACAGGAATGAAAAAAATAAAGAATTATAAAACTATATCTTGCAGACTGCAGAGTAAAAATTCCTAGCTTCCCTCGTCCTGTTACGCGCGGTTTACTCTGCTTAGTACAGCGAACGCGCTTTGCAGATGGACAATTACGCAAGATTTGCCGCTCGTCACGCTAACCGCCACGAAGAGAATGCTGGAGTCCGTATGGTCCGGACTATGATTAAAACAATATTTTCCGCGCTTCTCCGTTTTCCTCGTGCTTTTTTTTGGCAACGTAAATAAAATCGGACTCTAAAATCTGTAGAGAATATGGTTGAATGGGCCCTCGAAATAATAAAATGACCTAATTTTATACTAGCAATCGTACTTTGGTACCTTGGTGTGTAAGGAACGTCTTAACCAGCGGGTGTGTTGTAAGCGATTGGTTGGTCGACAACACGTATGGTAGGTCAAAACAGTTGACCCCTGGTTGACGGACTATATGGCACGAAAGGTCAAACAAGACTGAGGCAGTTTGGTCGCTAGGTTTGGTCGACTACGAGATTCGATTGGCTAGCCGTACAACCGGTCGTTTCCAACGCACCCGCTGTTTACAGCTGGCCAATGTGTAATGGGTATGTGGAAGAGTTGGGAAGTTCAATTGCAAATGTCTTTAACTAAATGATGATTGTTTTGTATCCTTATGGCCCATGTCATTATGTAGCATTAGAAGAGAGTATCTTAGGTTGTTGAGAGATTTCTAGTATTTAATAAATCCAATGACCCAGAAATCGTCACACCAGTTGAATAAACTTTTTTGGAGCATCATCTCTATTGGCCAATAGATCCACAACGTTAACATTTGCCACGAGTATCACCACTTGCATACAACACAAGTGACTAGTCTCCACTACCTAACGAAAATTGTGGACTTCTACTACTTAATCTTGGCATTTCATTTGATATACGTAGACAATGAATGCTTTCGAACATGCAGGTGCTATTCATTCTGAGGTGCCAATAGTTGGAAAATGTTATTCCAAAAGTTCTCCTTGCTTTCCACTTGTAGAGATGAAGGTATAGGGTAGAATGAATGGGCGTGATAATTTGAATCATCTTGCATTGCTCTAGTAAAGCTCATGTCATCTTTGGATCGTTGGCATGGAACGACCGATTGAAAGCCACTCTCTTTTTTCTTTATCGTTGGATCGTTGCCATGAGAATTACCATTTTATGAGGCTCTACTGGAGGTAGTTGGTATGGACCAACCCATACAAAGCTTGATTTTTTACATTGTAAAAATACCATACCTTGATATTTAATGTAGGGTTTTCCATTGGAATGCTTGACCGTAGCCCCAAGTTTATCACACAATAGAACACTTTTTGCCACTATGTTTAGGTAGTTAAGCTTAGTTTTGTAATCCCATGATGGCTAATGATTTTGTGTTTTAGTAAATGTGTAACATCCAATCCGAAATGACAGGAAGTAACTAAGTTTTCACACTGGTATTTATTTATTTATTTTTAACTAGGTAATCAAATACAAAAGTAACTCATCTATAAACCAATACAACATTTTTCATTTTAACATAACATGATCTCATTTTCATAAAGTTGAAAGAAATGATATACATTGAACACTTTGTTTTCTAACAAATGAAATTTTCTTGAAACAACAAATATTGGAAACATACCATTATCATGCATCTCGATTGTCGACCCATCACATTCAAGACTCAGCATTCCTCAGTATTTGGAAGAGAAAGTATCTTCAAGGAGCTTAACCTCCAACCACAGACCGTCGGTCTCCCGCACTCCTTCCTAACCGAAAGTGGCCCTACCCTACTCAAGAGGATAGACTTAGGATAACCATCGGTGTTTGCCATCTGAGCTCTGGTGTTGTAACCTACGTGTCTTGTTATCATGCAGATCCCTAGATACCCTCTAGTCATACACGACACTCCACAAGAAACGCCATCCAGTTATGGTGAACGTTCGATGCACTTGAGGATAGTACACCACCTTGGCCAAAGGATTTGTTTTTAATTAGCGTTCTAAGAACGCATGAATTTGGTTCACCCACCCTACTCGACTTGAACTGATCAAAATCCTACAGTTTCCTTTTTGTTTAGTTTGAACCAATTGACGACCTTGATGACCTCAAGGGTTTAAGATTTCCTCCTAAAATAGCGCAAGGCGCAACATTTACTATATTTTCGAGTTCATAGTATCATGAACTCATATTCATGTAAAGAAAAACCTTGATTAATAATGCCCACTCCTAAGTGTTTTCACACTTGTTTACTCGGTTTCCATGTTTGCACAACACACTCAAGTATCTAAAACATATTCCCGTTATCCCAGAATTCAGGGGTTCTAGACTCTCAAGGCCTACACAACGATACTAGCATCGTCGCATGCAACATAATCTGGATTCAACATGCGGTTTTCCCACTCTACATGCTCGTTACAAAATCATGTCGATTTTCGACACAAGCACAATAACTCCCTACTTCGCTTTTCAAGTCAATTAATTTCGCAAGAGTTAATGAGTTAAAATTTGTAAAGTATAAATATAAAAAGATTTGGAGTCTTTCTTACGACTTTAGAGATGACCAACGCACGGTCGACCTCTAACAAAAGATAAAAGACGGAAACGACTCAAACTAGTTGTAACTACAACTTCGGCTATCAAGCATGTTAACGTTTACATCAATCATGTTTTAAAGCTATGGTTTATCTCTCCTACACAACACGCTCGTGGAGCAAAGTATTTTCTCTCTAAGGAGCTATTGATTCAAGTGCCCAAGGGCAGTTTTATGTTGATACCTCTGTCTTGAAGGAACTCTTTAATATTTTATGTCTTTTGAAGTTTGTAGTTCACATTAGCAATCATGCATTGATCAATCTTTGAGGAAAGCACATGGAGACCTATGCTCTATCATCTTACGACACCTACCAAGAGAGGTAATAATCTATTTTCTAAGTTCTTGCATACTAATCGATAGCAGCATTATTGTCACTGAGGTTTCTTCTATCATAATACAGTAATAATGCATTTACAATGAAGAACTTCTCACAGCATTGCGGTAAAATACATTATCATGATATCATAATCGTTGTAGGAATGTTACCTTACTCAGCAATGAAGAGCACAGCGGGTGTCGAAGCCTCCCTTCGATCCTTCACTGCCAACCACACAGATAAGCTCCTTCTGTTATCTCTCTGTCAAATCCTATGACAAAACCCGTCAGTCTTTTCCCCAAACTCACTCCTCTTACTGCCGTTTATTTCCTCCTTTCAAAACACACTTCCTTCCACAATGAAGGATACAAATGCCTTTTCTAAACTCTCTGTCGTATCACACTTTCTAAAGCCCACGACAATCCTTACAACTCACTCCTCTCACCTCAGCAGTCGATCTCCCTCAGAAACCGATCACTAATTAGAAGTTGTTCCAACCTCCGATGTTTCCACAGATATCTCTCTCTGTTGCTCCCTACTCAGAAGCCCCTCTCCCAGATAACTGATCACTGCTCCAAAAGAACGAACACTCTCATTCAACATAGCCACCGATCTCTCTCTCTACCGTCGACAATATCTCCACACACGTTTCTCCCCCCCTACAAACCACGACAGCCACTACTAAACTCCCTACTCCTCTACACGGTTTTTCTTCCTCTTCTCAACCGCTTGCCACTATTCAGTCACTCCCCTTTCATGCAGCAACAGACTCTCCTCTTTCGCAGTTACTTTTCCTTCCCCATAATCTCACGACGGCCTTCCCATTTCTAACTAACTCCCCCTCGGTGATGACCTTGCACCATCTTTTACTGCTGTCTCATACTAAAAACAACCACCACTCACAAAACTTCCCATCCGCGCAGGAGAAACTCCCTAGTTTTTTGCGGTTTAGTTTAAGATTCCTCACAATCACAAAATCGAAGCCTTCGCTCCACCTTCATGATGGCATCTGCCATTAATTTGCGATAATACCAACTTAACCGTCCACACTCCCTTACCTTAACTCCTTGGTGGAAAAAGAATCCAAGCTCACATAATGAGGCTAAGCATAAAGATTTGATTGTAAATATGGTTTTAATAAAGCTACGGTAAAGAGAGATATTAGTTCATGATGGACATAGTACACTACATGTTGAGGTTGTGCAACTTAACAAACAACATGAATCTCAAGGGAAGAAAAGAATACATGGCATCAAATCTAAGCCCTTCTTGCAAGGCATACAACACGCTTGACATCTCCACACCACACATTTGCCTGCATAAAGACACAATTCATGATGGCATGCATAGGCCCAAAGGTTTATGGATTACTATGGTAACATTTAACTCATTGAGACAGATCCATTCATGGTGAGGACTTCGTTGACCAAAACTCGCTTGAACACAAAGCATCTAATTCTCCAAAAGTGACTAAAAGCTGAAAGTAAAATTAAACTTGACATGACGACAGTTAAGAAGTGTCTAGAGCAACTTTTTGGCCGAAAAAGGAAAAGAGATAAAGACCAACTTAAATAAGGAAACTCAAGGTCAGATTGACAACAAATCGAGGTCAAGGCTAGAAGTAAAGACTCACGCTTAACGACGACCAAAATAAATTATTTCACGCTATGGCTTCAAATCGACATTCGTCAGTCTACAAGAAAAGAATAAATTCACAACACTAGTTCGACGCATTTTATGACCATCTCGACGGATTGATCGTAACGCAACTGAGTTTCTTACACCGTTAGACGCACATAGCCGACTTCTCGCATCTTTCGACTACGAGACAAGATTTACAATTTTGCCACAAGATGGTTCATTAAATACTTATAAATGAAAATAATAAACGTCTAAATAAGTCGACTTGCTTTGGTGAACTTACGACGACATCGACAACTCCAAGATTCTATATGACGACTTTCAACTAGGATGTTATACTTTATCCTTTGACGTCGACATCTAGTTAACTAACCCAATTGACAACCAAGACTAATCTGATGGTCCAAGGTTTATCTACCTGTTTGGCATTCTCATTAACAAACACCCATGGTTAATTTCCAGAGTCTATACTCTCTCTCGAAGATACTTTCTCTTCCTGTCGAACTCTGTTCACCTGTTCCTGCAACGACAGACTCACATACAATTTTGTGGTCAAAGCACCTATGTTCAAATCAAAGCATAATATATCCAAACATCATTGCTTTTATTATAGACATTTAGTCTACAATATCACCTTGATCGCAATCTTTAGATTCCACAATTTCATATAACAACATTGTAAGATAAATCGTCAGTTTTCATGTCGTTCACAACATAGTAAATTACTAAAATTTGCAAGAAAGTAAATAACATAATTGTTTCCAAAAAGAGGGATGTAACAAAATGTCTCTTCAATTGTCATGGGTGGTAAGGGGACAATTTGGAAATAATTATTCATAGGAAGGTTATGCATGTAGCCATGTTCTCTAGTTGAAACTGAAAGGTACTTTAAGTCCATAAATTTGAACAAAGGCTTGCAGAATGTTAGGAAGCTCATGAAGGAGTTGGTCTCCTTCTCAAATTTGTTTCACCGATTGAAAAGTATGATGAGCCCGAAGGGCTTGAAATAATTCTTTGGAGACTTTGTCCCCAATCTTAAGCTAGTGAAGCTAGGGTTTGATCTGAGCTCCTCGAGTAGAGTGAGCATCCATGATTTGCTTCTGCTAGCGAAGCTGAGCCAGTCAAAGATGAGAGGCAGAGTTGAACGCATGAGCTTCGAAAGCGGTGGTGGAAAGGCAGGGCTCATGAGTGTTGGGCTCGTACAAGCAGTAGTGGAAAATGGCAAGTTGCCTTCCATAAATGCGAAGAAATCGTGAAGTATAGGTGATGGCATCATTCCACCAGGTGATCCACCCCACGCCATGTAAAGGATGTGTTTCCAAATTCCAGACACGTGGGATGTGTGTTGATGTGGCCTTGTGATTGAGAAGAGACATGTTGAGAAAAAATTGACTTTTTATGGCTTTGGGCTTAGAAATCTACCACTCAACACAAAACCGTATCAGGAAATGATCTAACAAGACAATGTCATATAACGGTTCAATTGGCAAAGAATAGCAACTGGTAATTGTGAAAAAAGATTGAGCAGAAATCATACTTGATCCGGCCTCTTTAAGACCCTGTGAGTGCTAGTCCGTAGATTATTCCAAGTGTACCATGCCATATTATCATTATGATGACTGATATTAGGGTTGAAAAGACCCAATTTATTCAGCATAAAAAACCAATCCTCCCTTTCACCAGTTGTCCAATGCATTGGCAAAGCTCCACATTTATCATAGTCTATTTCAATCAAATTAAAATCCCCGCACAAAATCCAAGTGGTGGAAGGCATTGAATTTGCAATCCATCACCAAAGAGAGGATCTCTCAATGACATCATTGGGAGCATAAACATTAATAATCCCAAAGGAATGATTATTAACATTGAAAGGAGCCTATATGATACAATTTGTGGGGTCACATCCATGGTCAACCAAAAGTTGATGCCACGTAGGCGAAAGAAAGGTGACAGTACCTCCACGATCAACTTCATGGTTACTGTAGAGAAAAAACTTGAAGGCATTTTCAATATGGTATCAGAGTAGGTTTCTTGTGAGACATCTTTGTTTTTCCTCCATTTAAAATAGCCATGGGGTGCAGACCATGTGAAATAGCCATTGATTTGTCCATCCACTATTCTTGCACTTTTTACCATCAAATTTGTAGTGCAAACCACAAGCAAACTTGCTACCATTCATCATCCATTTGCATTATCTTCTCTTCTTACATCCTATTCACTCTTTCTCTATCTACACTCCATCTTGTTCATGTTTTCATACCAATTAAAAAGAATTGAAGGCATTTGTTGTAGGAGGCAAATGAAAGGAAATGAAGCTAATTATTGAAAGTCAAGTTGAAAAATTAATGACAAGGGGTTCTGTCTGACTATGATGACACAAGGGTTGGGAAAAAAAATAGGAAGTGTGTCACTACTTGAGAAATCCTTGACAAAATGTAATAAAGGTGGGAGCAAAATGAGCCAATGTGTGCAGTAGAAGTGTAAACACATGTTTTAACTGTCACCCTAACTCTAAGCTCCTCTATCATAAGTTTGGTATTGAGACCTTGATTGTTTGTCATTGGCAACAACATAAGTCTTACCATAAACTTCTCACCTCCACCTCGTAACTCTAGCCTTAGTAGTTAAAAAATTACCCAATCGATGGATGTGATCAAATGTGGAGCTGCAACACCCACCCCATGTAAATAAAACCTTGTTCTCATGTTTGAGACTCAAATCCCTATGGTAATATCGTCCATGCCCTTATTCTATCCTTCAACATGCTTTCATGACAACAACAAGGGCACATAGCATCCGGAGAAATTATAAACCCATTGCTTTTAGGTCAAGCACCATGGTAGCAGTTTGCTCTTTTGAGAAAACCAACTTGCTACCAAACAAAAGATAAACCACAAGTGAATGTGTGTGCTTATCAAGCCATCTCAGGTAGTGATAGTCTTACTTAGAAAGCTTGGCCTTGCCTTCCTTGGAAAGATTCAGTCCAAGAGGACTCACATGAAACACCAACTTTTCAGTTACTTCCTCTATATAGCACATAAACTTGCCTTTTATTTCAAATAGGGATTGAATAACTATAAATAAGATTCTATTAATAGATGATAAATACCCTCACAACTATTGGGTCCTTTCCCTATTACATTATCCATCTATCAACTATTCTATTAAAAATGATACATCAAAACAATAAAGTAAATGAGTTTTATTCAAACAAATTTATTCAATCATTTACAAATTACGAAGCTTCAGGTCTTTTAAATGTGTATTAAAATTACATTTAAGATAATTTGATACTTCCTACTTTTTAGTAACATTACTTTTCTGGTATAAAACAAAATTTTAAATAAGATACTACACCAAAACCAATATTACTATTAAAAAACTACACCCTCCTTCTCATTTCATTTCTGAATGGATCTGGATTCCGTCCTCTTTAGATTGAAGCGTTGCCGTAGGTGCTCTTGTAATGGGACAGGAAATCTACGGCCTTTGGAAACACGAGCAACATTAGAAGAAAAATGGTTCAGTGGATGTCAACGTTTTCAACTACAGGTTTGCATTTGTATTTTTCTTTGTCTGGTTTTGATTTTAGTAGTTTATAAGTGCGTTGGTACTGTTTTCTTCGGGGGACTATTTTTATTTCAGAGGTTTACGACAGCGCACGCCGCATGGTTGTCTGTAGGATTTAATGTTTTTCCGTTTCAAATGTATACATTTATAATGTGTTCACACTTCAACCTTCGCTAAAAATCTTCGGAATTATCGGAACGCCGAAATTTTCTAAGATAAATAGACGCGTCACGTACCATTTCCACAGACACTAGACTGGAATGAATATCTGACAGTAAATTTGGCGGGCAGTACATCGCTGTTTGTTCGGTGATGGGACGAAATGGCTTACGAACTCCCTGGCAACTTCCTGGCGTGCTTTTCCCATCACAATTTCTTCATTGGTGACAGAGATTGAAGTCAAGTTATACAACTCTCTTCAATGGCTAATTAACTCTAACGCGCTTTCGTCGATCGAGACAGACCACATTTCTTGCAGAGATTAATGTGCGACACAATGGCTTTCGCGTTACTTTAAACATGCTTTCCTCGAAGGTGCGTTCACTTTATTTATGACAGCGCATGTTTGTCTGCCTTTTTAATGTATTGTGGTATCGGAATGTAATTATGGTGGAATGGAAATGGGAATGGAATCCTTTTATAGTTTAGGATGTCAGTGATATGATTTTACAGGTAATTTATAATATATAAGATTATATCTTACTATTTATATTTTGTAGGAAAAACCTAACTGTACTTCTAATATAAATAAGAAACCAATTCAGACTGTATAATAACACAATGATTGACTGCCTTCGAAATGCACCGCGTTACAAGTATGTAATTGATGGTTTTTAATCATTTCTATGGTCGTCCAACGCATATCTCGCACTCTCAAACGTCCTTCTCCGAAAGGGGAACGCGTAATTAAAAAATGCCACCCACTGAAAAATTCGAATGTCAAACTTCGACTCTTCCGTACTTTAAATATGACGTAATGAGTTTGGTCCCCACAGTTAAGTGAGATGAAGAATTCATGGAAGCTGCCAGCTTTATACCATTTTTGACCATTGTTGCTAATAATAATTAAAAGCATTGAATTTTTTATGAGAGATTTCAAAACACCATAATTCATATTCTAAGGTGTTAATCCAAATCTCGTTCCCTATTTTACCAATTAATACATATTTAATTAGTTGCGTCGTCAACTTTTTCTTTTGAAATTGATAATGAAGAATACTGTTCTTTTTTAGTAGGTATGTTGCTTTTGTTGTTTATTATTATTTTTTCAAAAATGCCACCCACTGACAGAAGTACACTGGTTTAACCAGCAGGAGAGAAATTAAAACAATTAGAATATTATACAAGTAATGAAAATATAATTGTTTAGTGGAGAGTTTACAATACCATGCTCTGCGAAGAGATTATAATGTCGGATGGTGAAAACAAGATGACTTTAAATCAAATACCGTAAGCCAAATAATGTGATCGATAGAGTGGAGGAATAATCTCTCATGATGTTAAAAATGCTTTATGTTGAGTTAGAACCCATCTAGAATAGATACAAATTTTAGAGCAAGATTTGCTTAGAAGAACGGATTATTGTGACCAGCGATTCACTAAATAAGTAAAACTCTTTTCTTTCTTGATAAGTAGGATGTATTTTTCGCAGCATGTCAAATTATGATATTTTATTTCAGGGTTTAACTGCGTAGTTATTGAGTCAAACACATGACCCATATTTCATAAGTAGTGGTTCATATGAACCCATCTCTCATGTTAATGAATGGCCCACTTAGCACTCATTGCATCTAGGTGATGCACACAGGGGTGAAGCACTCTTTTCTTTCTTGCTAAGGAACCCATATACAACTAGAAAACCATAGATAAATAAATCTATAAATGAGAAAACAAATTAGGGATCCTAACAACCTAGAATGTTATCCTAAAATAGTAGATAGATAAATCTATAAATGAGAAAACAATTTAGGGATCCTAACAACCTAGAATGTTATCCTAAAGACAAGATATTAATTGGATTCAATAAAATATGGGAATAGGAAAGAAAAAATAAATCTTCGTTTACATCAAATCCAATGTTAAAGATTAATACCTAGTTATGGTATTTTTCTACTTGGAACAGCTTTAATATAACATGGTGAAAATTGTTCTTGTTAGAAAGGGAATATGATTGCCTTGTTTTAAATTAAATAGGATTATCTTATTTAATTGAATGGTAATATTTTTATGTTAGCATGAATATTGTAAATAGATTTAAAATCATTTTAAATTTAAATTGAAATATCATATATGAATTTCAAATTCAATCTTGCATATGCAACTAGGTAAAATATACATTACTATGCTCAATAAGAAGTATATTAGTATAGGCGATTAAGATGGAATGGATTTATATGTTTTATCTTTGTGTTGACAAGTTTAGTAGAGATTGGTTTTTAAAATTAGTTTGGATGTTATATAGAATAAGATTTATTCCTTAATTATCATTATGGATTGTTATGTTTTTGATACTCAAATATTGCAGGCACTAGATGATTTCAGATGCAACAATACCAATGCCACATGGAGATATTGGCAATGAAAAGCTTACAATAATGGGATTAATAGGTTATGTCCTCCTTCTATTTGATAGGGTCCACTTTCTGTTGGGGTGAAAAGAGGAGAAAACCCTAAATATAGAGAGCATAAAAATGACGGTACACCAAAAACAAGACCTCAACATTCACTTAGGGATGAAAACATGAAATGCAATAGTCAATAGAGCCTTTAAAATAAGCACAGTTGTAGTAAAATAAAAGACAATAACATTTGTAAATTGCAACAAAAAAAGCCATATCTATTGCTTTCACTCAAGTTAAAAATTTACACACTCACATACGATAAAAATTAATAGGTCTAGACATATGTATTAAAGCTTGACTTAAAATTACAAAAGTTGAAATAGAGATCAAGAAATGACAAACAAGACCTAAACAAGCTTGAGTCTAAATAGATCTCATCATAACTTTTCTTGAACACCTTAGTAGTGATGTTATTCCCACTCAAACTTGAACTGTTATTGAACCTTAAAATTATGGAGTTGTAAGTGAGCGATAACTTCTTAAAATTGCTTCTCTTGACTGATTGTTATTCACTGCAATTTTATTTTCTTTAGATCTATTTGCAAACCCTTGGTTTTGTTCTTTTTGCTCCTTTTCTTTTGTTTATTTTTTCACCAAACATGATTCTACCTTGGCCATCACATTATATTTCTCTTTATGCTATGAGCTCTTATAATATTTAGGGAAAAATTTATATTATATTGGTCTCCCTTTAACTATCTTACTTCAAAGCCTTTTTATTGTATTAGACTTTAATCTCTTATTAAAGAGGGTCAATCTTTAATGATTTCATTTTACCCCTTATGATCTCAAATGTAAAAACATCCACGAGTCCATGTAAAAACATCCACGAGTCAAATATAAAAACATCCACGAGTCTTTGCATATTTAAATAGGGGTTTTTACTTGACAGATTTTAATTGATGATTATCTTAGATCATGAGTGGTTATGGAACTATTTTGATTTGGTTATGTATACCTCGTTGGTTAAACGAGATGAACTTAGGTCTAGGATATTGAGGCCTCGTGCATGGCCTTGAGTGCTTGTAAAGGCTAAGGATGCATACGAGCAGGCCTATATGTCTGCGGGGCGTCGAGTTATCTGCCTGCGGGACGTTGATTTGGGCATGTTTGAGTCTCCTCGTCTAAATGAGAAGTGTACTTGTTTCCATGTGGTGCCATCCCTTTGAGCACATAAGATGACACTCCATCTGATTTACACTCTTGTATCCAATACTTTGTAGTCGTGAGTAGTTCCTGACCTATGTTTTGGATGAGCGGCTCTATGGTATGACATTGGCTTTATGCATTTCTTTTTGTGTCTGCTCCGTGATTGATGTGAGTGTTGGCCACCTTGTATACCCTTGCTTGTTCTTCTGTTTGGGCCTTGTGCCTATCTCTGAGCATGGTCGGGTGGTCTCTTGTGAGTCCACATGGTTGGGAGGCGTTGCCACCACCATTGGGGATCGGTGAACAGGTTATAGGAGCACCAAATTGGAGATGTTCTCTCTCTGTTACCCTATCTATTGTTGTACCTATTCAGTCATGTATCATATTTAGGATTATGTTATTTTACTTGTATATTATGGGTGAGTGCGAGATCATGATGGGCAAAACAGTGGCAATGGAGAAAAAACTTGCTGACTGAAAAAGTGCTTTCATTTAGATTAATATTTAGATTTGAATGGAAGGGGTGTTAACATTTCTAGCTCAAATATGGATTCCGTCTAAAAATGCCTTGGGATTACCTCATATTTAGGCAAGTGGGAGTCCCAAAACCTGTCAAAGAAACTTGCAAAACCACCCATTTAGTGTTATCCTAAAAATTTCCACAAATTCATTCTTGAAGCTGACAGACTTTTTTGTAACTAAATTTAATCAAATGAAAAAGGTTTATAGATGATGTTATTAAGATTCTAAAAATATAATATATACCTCATAATAATTTTAATATGTAATTATTATCAATTTTCTACATACGATATGCCTAATTTCCTAATAGATATGCATATTAAGAAACATCCATAACTCTCAACATATTAATCATTTTTTGAATCCAAAAGATGCATCACATTCTATGATTTATTGGGTATACATTAAAATTAAAAAAAAATATTTTCATATATTTTTAACCAAGTTAGGCTAGCTGGAAAAATAATTTTTAATATTTTAAAAAATTCATAGTAAAATATTCATAAATAATTATTTATTTACTTAAAAAATTCAAAAAAATATATGTCACATCCGCTTATGTGTCCTTTACTAAAATCCAAAGCATGAGGAAAAATATTATATTTTTCTCATACTTAGGTTGGACAGAATGACACATACTTTTTACGTTTTTCTAAAAAAATTAGTAGTGCTTCATTGATATATCCAATTTTCACCAAACTATTTTTAAATTTTTTTTTTAAAAAGTAGTAGCCCATAAACTACATTCAATTTATTACAACTTTTATTACTACTTTATTTCTAGATTGTGTAGATAACTCATTCAAGTTTTGAGATGAAGTTACTTAAGTCTATTTTTTACATTTACATTGCCACTTAGGGGTAGTGTTTGGCCCATCATGATCCTGCACTCACCCTCATACTCATGGCTATGCCATTACACTGTATATTCCTTTATGTAATTGTACTCTCTTAAGAGAGAAGATGTTATCGTGCAAATTAATGAGAAGGAATGAGATGTTTCCTTTTTGGTTTACGAATCTCGGTGTGGGTATCAGATCCGCTTGTACTATGATACTTTTAGATTCATGTTTATATTCTGGAATGGGTTATAGGAACATTTGGGTTGGTGTTTAAAATGAATGTAGTTGTATTAATGTTTCTTTGGACAGTGATTTGGTACTCTCCTCTGGGATGTGCATTCGGCCATGCATGACCATGAATGTTGTCGATCTGATGGATCGACAACCGTATCTGGTTATGTTATCTATTTATGTCAAAAAAAATCTTGTCCTCTTTTGGCCCTTACCCTTCATGACAGGAGAAAGAATACATATACTATAATAGAAAATGGCAAGAGAATTACTTTTAGTCCTTTGGAGGATGATCCTAAGAGTGAAGTATGTGGGAATGCTAGAATCTATTTGGTAGATGGAAGAAAATTTCTAGATGGTTTGAGACATGAGAATATGTGTTATGCCTTGATTCCTAAGAAGCCTGAAGCATTGAAGAAGTAGACTGAAGAGACACAACCAGAGGAGATAAGAGAGTTACTGACAGAATATGAAGACATCATATCAGATAATGTACTTGAAGGATTGCCACCTATAAGGAGTATCAATCATCACATGGATCTTATAATGGGAGCAAGTTTGACTAACAAAGCAACACATAGAATGACACCTGCAGAGAATAAAGAACTGAATAGACAAATACAAGAGTTGTTGAGGAAAGGTTTGATCAGAGAAAGCTTGAGTCCTTGTGTAGTACCTACAGTGTTAGCACTAAAGAAAGATGGAGAATGGAGAATGTGTACTGATTCTAGAGCAATAAACAAGATCATAGTTAAGTATAGATTTCCTTTACCTAGGATGGATGATATTATGGATTATTTGAGTGGAGCAACATATTTCAAAAAGATAGACTTGAGAGTGGATACCATCAGATTAGAATTAGAGAAGGTGATGAATAGAAGACTGCTTTTAAGACAAATGAAGGATTGTATGAGTGGTTAGTGATGCCCTTTGGATTGACAAATGCACTGAGTACTTTCATGAGATTGATGAATGAAGTTATGAAGAAATTCTTGGGTAAGTTTGTGATTTTATACTTGGATGACATTCTTATTTTCAGTAAGACAAAAGAGGAACATTTGTGGCGTATTAGACAAGTTTTGCAAAGACTGAGAGAAGAGAAATTGCTGATAAACATCAATAAGTGTAGTTTCATGAAGGAATAACTAGTGTACCTGGGAATTTTTATTTCTGTGGAAGGATTGAATATGGACCATGAGAAAGTGAAAGCAATTGTTGAATGACCTACACCGAAGAGCATCGGAGAGGTTAGATCATTTCATGGATTGGCTAGTTTCTACCAGAAGTTCATCAGAAATTTCAATTTAGTTTGTAGCCCTATGACAAAGACAATGAGAGGTGATAGAAAAGACTTTAGGTGGACATTTGAAGCAGATAAAATTTTTGAGTTGTTGAAGCAGAATGTGACAGAGCAACCTATTTTGGCATTACTAGATTTCAATAAGGTATTTCAAGTTGATTGTGATGCAAGTGGAAATGCAATTGGAGCAGTGTTAAGTCAAGAAGGTAGACCTGTAGTATATTTCAATGAGAAGTTGAATGATGCAAGGAGGAGATATTCAATTTATGATCAAGAGTTCTATGCCATAATTCAAGCCTTGAAGAAGTGGAGACATTACTTGTTTCCTAAGGAGTTTGTGTTGTATACAGATCATCAAGCTTTGCAATATTTGAACAGTCAAGGTAAGTTAAATCAGAGACATATGAGATGGGTAGAGTTCATGCAGAGTTATACTTTTGTGTTGAAGCATAGGAGTGGTAAATCAAACAAAGTTGTTGATGCATTGAGTAGAAGAAGAAACTTGTTGACCGAGATGAGAGTAGAAGTGTTGGGTTTTGATGAATTGAAGAACATGTATGAGGGAGACACTGATTTTGTAGAACCTTGGAAAGCATGTAAGGAACCTGTTGTGATAGATAAGAGTAAGTGGTTGGACTATTTCATTCAAGAAGATATGTTGTTCAAAGGAAGTTAGTTGTGCATACCTAGAAGTTCAATGAGAGATAATTTGATCAAGGAGAATCATAGTGGTGGATTGGCAAGACATTTTGGCATTAATAAGACAGTGGCTTTGGTGAGTGAAAACTACTTTTGGCCTCAGATATATAAGGATGTTTAGAGATTTGTGTAGAGTTTTAGAGTTTATCAAGTTGCAAAAGGGAGTATTTAGAATACTAGATTGTATAAACCTTTGACAATTTCAAAAAGACCTTGGGAAGACATAAGCATGGATTTTGTAATGGGATTGCCAAAGACACAAAGAGGACATGATTCAATATTTGTATTGGTTGATAGATTTTCAAAGATGGCTCATTTCATACATTGTAAGAAGACAATTGATCCAGTGCATGTAGCTGACCTATTTTTCAAAGAGATTGTGAGATTGCATGGATTGCCTAAGAGTATAATTTCAAACAGAGATACAAAGTTTGTTGGATACTTTTGGAAGACACTTTGGAAGAAGATGAAGACGGATTTGAAGTTTAGTTCAACTTTTCATCCGCAGGCTGATGGACAGACAGAGGTAGTGAATAGGATTTTGGGAAACTTGTTGAGATGTTTGGCTGGAGAGAAGACAAGAAGTTGGGATTTGATTCTTTCAAAAGCAGAGTTTGCATACAATAATTTAGTAAATAGGAGTATCGGAAGAACACCTTTTGAGATTGTTACTAGAGTGAATCCTAGAGGAGTAGTAGAATTAAGAGATATCAGCATAGAAGAAAAGAGAAGTGCAGAAGCAGAAGAATTTGCAGATCATATGAAGACAGTACATAATCAAGGGAAGAAGCATTTGTAGGATATGAACAATAAGTATAAGGAAAAGGCAGATGAGAAGAAAAGATATAAGGAATTTGAAGTGGGAGATGAAGTGATGGTGTACCTGAGAAAAGAAAGATTTCCAGTTGGGACATATAACAAGTTGAAGATGAAAAAGTTTGGACCTTGTAAGTTTTTAGGTGGAAAATTGGATTTGTTAATGTTTTAATGTTTTGATGTTTAAATTCTCCTCTCCACTTTGCATTCAAGGATCTAGGGTCGAGTGGTGAGCACTATCATACCCTAGATCGCTTGTGAGACGTAGGGAAACTTGGATTAGGGAATTTAATTATCAATTTATCTTCTCTTATGCTCAATTGACCATTAAAACCCCAATTATTTAAATATGGCAATAAATTGACGAATAACAAAAAATGCTCTTGTAGATGGAAGTGAAATGGCAAATCACAGAATACCTATTTTTGAGGTTCTGAGGCAGAATAGTCAGGGACATTGGAGTGGGAGCCCAAGTCCAAGGTACAAGTTTCTTCGCAGGATCTGGACCTCCCTCTGACACTGATCAACCCTATAACTCTTGTTTCCTAAAATTTATCTACATAGGACACTAGAGTGAGCACCCAAGTCCTAGAAATGCTCCAATGTCCTCCTTTTCTTCAGATATTGAATCCTTTATGCCTACCAATCCTTCCTACAACTTCACTTTTCCCAAATGTGACACCTATAACCTGCAATCACAAGACTTAGTTTGGGGGTTATGGTGTTTAGAGGCTTGCCTCAGTCAAGCCCTAGGGGACACTTAAGTCTCCGAACACCATTGTCAGATAGAGAGTGCGTGCCCTTGTGAGGCAGAGGCAAAAACTAAAGGAATCAATGATAAAAACACAAAATAATGTCACCTTGTAGTGAAGTTCTCATGGGAGGAAGATGCCCTTCATTCAATGAGGAAATTAATGCTCAAATCTACAAACAAACACATAAACCACACAAGTCTACTCTTGCAACAAAATGAAAGCCTTGAATCACCTTGAGAACATAATAGCTTGCTAGTAATCATCTAGCTTACAAATGAATGCCTAAAAGACTACAAACACTCCCGCTAAGATTTTCGTAATTCAAACTTAACGTGTTGGCAAAGGACCCAAATAATGGTCATAAACCAACACCTAGAAATTAGGGCTACCCTAAAATAGGGCAGGACTAGGGCGCGGGCGCCCAAGTCCTCCCCCTATTTTGGGTAGGGCACAACTCATGGGGTCCTCCTAGGTCCCATTTGTCATATTACCTAGGGCTCATTCCATCGGGATGCCAAATTTTGAATTAAGATGTCCTAAATGTATGCAAAAGACCCGGGAGCTAAACCTTATGAGGGAAAAGCACCCAAGGGGACATTTTCTGATGTTACAGTAAGATACTCAAAAAATTTGGTTCAGGAAATGCATATGAAGTGGAGTTACCGGAGTCATTGGGTATATCACCTATTTTCAACATTGCAGACCTTTATCAGTATCGTGAAGCAGAGTTCAGTGACATCATGGAAGAAGACTTGAAGAAGTAGTTACCACACAAAACACCAGACCAGATTGAAGACATCTTGGACAACAAAGTTGGATGCAACACTAAAGGAAGATGATACAAAGAATATCTTGTGAAGTGGAAAGGTAGACCAGAAGAAGATTCATCATGGATTTCTCAGGCTGAGGTGGACTGTCTTAGTTCTCCCCTAGCCCCAGCAAAGTGAGGGACTCACTTTTTCAATAACCCTAGATGTCTGATGCAAGAGCATCCCTGGTTCAAGAGAAATCTTGCATCAACCAAAAATATTTGCATTTTAGTTTGTTTACAATTCAGTTTGTCTGCATTTTGCCACAATTGCATTTCAGACCTTACAGAACTGGACTTAGCATCTAAATTCATTCATCTACATCATCTCTAGAATTCAGAGATCTGCACATCATTACCAAAAAGATATCACTATCAGAAGATCAACTATTTTTCAGAACAAAGCATCCTGACAGTCTCAAACAACCAGCTGAAGGAGTGATCTACGAAAGAACTTCCTGAACTATGAATCCTAATGACACATCATTCAATGATCCTTGGTTTGTGGCCGACCTTCCCTGAGATCCACACATCATTCCATTCATTTGCAAAGGTGATCTATGCATTTAGGTCTGACCTATCCATGTTCACACGTTACAGCTCTTCATTGGAGTTTGTGACCTTCCTTGGCCAACACAGAGGAATCTATTGTTCTGGAGATGATATATATTGATGCAATAGATCCTTAGGAAAGCAGTTTAGAAGTTATCAAGTTATTATCATCCACATAAATTCATAGTTTAGATTTTGTGCGAAGGAGCTTCAAAGCTTTATCTTGCGCATGCATGTAATCAGGTCTTTAAGCCCTAATTGTAAGCCCGCATGATGCCGGCCAGATTGTATTTGAATTCTATAATATAATGAATGACTGAATCTGCATTTGTTCCATTTCTTTGAGTTATTTCTATTGTGTTTACTCTTGCTGCACGATCCGAATAGTTCATTATGTGAACCCTCCTACTGTGACTGCACCATAAACTTAGGCTTTTCTCTTATTTTTCAATGCTTCTTTGGAGACAAACTTCAATCTATTTATAATATATCCTTTGCCAAGTTTCATCTTCCTCATTTTGGGCTCCAATGACTCTTCATATTCCTCTTCTTGCTTGTTGGTGTCCAATTTGGAGAAAGGTAACTCTTGGGATTCTTTTGTTGCTTTCCTTCATGACTTGGGTGCTTGAAACCTCTTCATTGTCAATTTTTTATCTTCTAGCATGTAGGTGACTAGGATTTTGTCCATATGTAACTTGCCTTGTCTTTTCCTTGGAGTGTTGGGGAATTAAAATATTTATTTTATTTCCCAAAAGTTGGTGTATGATGTTGATTGAAACTTGCAAGACAAACAAAAGGGTAAAAGAAGTAAAATATTTTTTTTGGTTGATGGAAGATTGCTTGTGAGCCCGGATGCTCTTACATCAACTTCCCATTTATAAAATAATTCTATTTTCCTTATGCAATATATTTTAATTTCCTAAGGCAATAATCTTCCTTATATTTTTCTTTTCACAAGGAATAATAAAATGCCCTAGGCTTTTCTATGAAATCATTATTAAATATCTTTTCTACAAATATGGTAAACATGCATTTCAAGGTAATTTTAAATGTAAAATGTTAAAACAATATTAAATGCACACAAAGGACTTTCCTACACTTTACAAGTTTTCACAACATATGGATTTTGGAATTGTCACTAGTCCAGATACAAGTTAGCATAGGGTCACACAAGATCCATCTCATACTCAAATTGAAAGAGATAAAGTTTAGCACACAGATTTTAATCCAATACAAACATCTCATGTATAACCACCACAGGGAATAACCCTATACCTACAAACTTAGGTCAAACATTAGGCATACATGCTCATATATAATAGTTGAAGCAAAGCATAAACACCCAACATGGCATCCCATCATATATATGAACTAAGCATCACATATAACAGGAATCATCAACTATAATTATAAAAGATGCAATAACTAATAATAATTTGATATACTAATCCATAAATAATAAACATGCTTGTATAATGTGTGTGTGTGTGCGCGAGCGTATGTGCGTGTGTGTGTAATGGTAACATTGAATGATCCAACATATATAATCACAACATATACATCCATAAGCAAACATCTATATGCCAATACAAAACCCCATCAGAAACACCTCGATAGAATAATAAAACAGCATCACTAATAAGAGTAGTAGATCCAAAACAAAAGTCAACAAATGACAAGGCACATGCACCCGAGGCATTACACCCATGTTCATGACAAAATACATCTTTAGTTGTTGATACAGCTACGAATTGGTGGTATAACCAATAGATATGGAAAATGAGGAAAAAGATGCCCTAATACTACATTTTACTTTAATGCAATATCGACGATCTATTCTAAGTAAAACATATCACATAATATACAATAAGTCTATATAGTAAGACATTGTTAGGCCTCCTCCAAACAAATACAACCTATTCTACATTCAATCACATCTCAAAAATGTGCAAGAACACTAAGTTACACGCACCATGAAGAGAGAGAAGTACATTAAGGCATTTAATTTGACCAACTTTATACTCTATAATAGTTATTTAAAGTACATATCATTTCAATGAATTTAATTATCATCTCCTAAACTCAATCTATCAAAGTCTTTACAACATAGGCATTGACAACCCAATAATTGAAAGTGTCCTCTCCCCACCCAAAACAAAGTTGAGAAAGAAAATTGTATATACAAACTAAAATCTCCTACCTCAAAATATAGACTACTACATATATATTTAATCCCAATAAAAAGATTAGGCCTAAGCCCTTTCATCATGGATTTGCCTAGCAAGTTGGATATCTATGGGCATTATAGTGACCCTCTTGGCATAAATTGCATACAAATTGGTGTCTTCAAATAAGCTCACAAAATAATCCTCTATAACTTTTTACAGTGAGAAGATAACATGGCTTTGGAAATGTTTATCAGCAAGAAAAAATAATGACAAGGGGTTCTGCCTAACTATGGTGACACAAGGGATTGAAAAAAATAGGAAGTGTGTCACTACTTGAGAAATCCTTGACAAAATCTAATAAAGGTGGGAGCAAATTGAGCCAATGTGTGTAGTTCACTGTAAACACACGTTTTAACTGCCACCCTAACTCTAAGTTCCTCTATCATAAGTTTGGTGTTGAGAGGCGATTGTTTATCATTGGAAACATAATAATAAGTAGATCACCATAAACTTCATCACCTCCACCATCTACGATGGATCTCGATTTCGATTCCGTCTCCTTTAGATTGAATTGTTGCCGTAGGTGCCCTTGTAAACAATGGTCAGGTGGCCTAGGTAGAGGTTTGCATTTGTATTTTTCTCTGTCTGCTTTTAATTTTAGTAAGTTTTGAGTGCGTCCGTACTTTTTTTTGTTCAGTAGGATTTACTATTTTATTTCAGAGGTTTGTGACAGCCAAATGTACTGTGGCACGGGTATGCACTTACGGTGGTAGGATTTAATGTTTCTCCATTTCAAAAGTATACATAATGTGTTCACACTTCAACCTTCACTGAAAATCTTTAGAATTATTGCAACGCCGAAATTTTCAAATATAAAAAGACGTGTCACGTACCTACCATTTCCACAAACACTGGACCGGAATTAATATCTGACAGTAAATTTGGCGTGCTGTACATTGCTGTTTGTTCGTAGGTGAGACGAAATGGATGGATTTCCAACTCCCTGGCAACTTCCTGGCATGCTTTCCCATCAGAATTTCTTCATTGGACTCTCTTCGGAGGTTAAAGTCAAGTGATACGACTCTCTTCAATGGCTAATTAACTCTAACGCGCTTTCGTCGATTGTACCGTCAGTCGTGAGGGACTACATTTCTTATAGAGATTAATGTGCTGTGTGATGCGACACAATGGCTTTCGCATTATCTTTCACATGCTTTCCTGAAAGATGCGTTCACTTTATTAATGGTGGGACGATATTTAAGAATAGCGGGTTGGCTGCCTTCCAAATGTACTGTTGCACTGGTATGTAATTATGGTGAGATTTACTGTTTTTATTTCAGAGGTTTGTGATAGCACATGGTAGACTGCCTTCCAAATGTGCTATTTCACGTGTATGCACTTGAAACCATTCATTATCAAACGACCACCTCCCAAACGGGAATACCTATCGGCGTAATTAAAAAATGCCACCAACAGAAGTGCACTGGGTTAACCTGCAGGAGAGAAATTAGAACAATAGATTATTATACAAGTAACGAAAATATAATTGTTTAGTGCAGAGTTTACAATACCACGCTCTTTGAAGAGATTATAATGCTAATACAATACCTAGTGAAAACAAGATGACCTTAAATGCAATACCGTAAGCCAAATAATGTGATTGCTAGAGTGGAGACAATATCTCGTGATGGTAAAAGAGCTTTATGTCGAGTTGGAACCCATCTAGAACAAGAGATGTATTGCATCAGGTTCTTGTCATTGTAATGTTGAATAAAATGAATGACATTGTAATTGATAACAAGTTTAAAGATTTAGTAGCAAAAGCATTTAGATCAACCAATTTGCAATTTTGACAATCAATTTTGTTAAAATAGATAACATGTTTGTTTACATATTTAGTTTATACAATTTAAATGGTTTACGAATTAAAAGATTTAGTATATGAGTAGTTATATACCATATATCCTAAACATTAGTCATAATAATATAAAGTAGATCTTTGATATAAAAAATAACTAGACTAGCAAAAGAATCAAGGAGGAGAAGACAAGCTTATGCCCAACGGATCACAAATGAACAAGAGAACATTCAACCTAACATTGAAGCAAATCAAGAAAAGCTTAAAGATGAACCAGTTGAAAACAAAAACAACAGTTGGGCTTTGGTACCTTACCACTTTCATCTAGCAATCGGGATTGGGAGGATGACGACCTCCTCGATAACAACTTCTAACATGGACTTCTCTACCTGGGTAAGTATCTCTAACCCTTTATCTCTCGTGATGTGTTTCCCCTGTGATGTGTTATGTGTTGTTAGGCCTCCTAGGATGACCCTTAATTCTCTTGTAAGGTCAAGGATACTAGGAGACTGCCTCTGTCATGACCTTCTTCTATTTGTATTATCATTCTTCTATATTGCCTCTCCTCTGATTTCATTCTTGTGTGTTGTGTCTTACGGACATAGCGTTGCGGTTGGTGACTTGGGGGGACCCTCCTATGTGACTATCCCTAAGGCACTTGTTCTCCTCTCTAATTTATCGTTTACTTTCCTCTAGTGTTTCCATCTAGTGGGCGGATGATGAAAAACATATTATACTGATGCAGACCTAGTGTCCCTTTCACGAGTAATCAAAAAATGGACCTAGTCCATACATGACGATGGGGTTGTAACACTAGCTGTGATTTCTCTATCTTGATGTTGATGTCGATGTTATCTTATCTTTCTAACAACACTTTAACAATACTGCTGCTTTGTGCACTGTGTTTATCATGAATATCGCCTTCCTTAGCTCTTTCATGTAGTTGATCATATGCATTGTTGTTTATCATGATTATTTGGACACTAACACTTTTCTTGCAGGGATGTGTTTGTGGGAACATTCAGCAATTGTAAAGCACATGTCACCTCTGGGAGACATGGGCCTTGCGAGAGCTCATGTTCCCTTATGTGTTGTCTTCCTACCTTAATGTGCTTGATATCAGTACGCGATATCAACCACCTTAAGGTGGGGGCATATATAAGGTAAGCTGTCTGTCATAGATCATAGTAAAGCGTGTTTAAACAATCTAAAAAATCAATCACAATCATTTAAGCCCTCTGTGGAGGTGGGATATTGAGCATATCCTTTTATCTTAATCCCTCATCGTGAGGCGGGGATAGTGTATTCCTCGGAGAGATTGCATTATCCTATCATTTTCAAAAGTCCTCATCACGAGATAGGGAACGGTTTTGTGACTAACTCAACCCTTAAGCGTGTTTTCGGCAGTTGTTGTGATGAAGTCCAATCGTCGGTGTGTGCCTGTAATGTGTTTGAGATGGTGATGAACCTAGCAATAGTTTCACTCCATCGCTTGTTTGCCATGTTTCTATGTGTCTTCAGCATCTGTGTGTGTATGGCGTGCTTGTTCTCAAAGTGCAAGACCGGTGGCGATGAGCTCCTCTACACTTTGGGATTTGTTTGGCATGTTTGTTCTCAAGGTGCAAGACCCGTGGTGAACAACTCCTCTACACCTTGGGATTTTGTTTGGTGTGTCTGTTCTCAAAAAGTGCAAGATCGGTTCTGAACAACTCCTCTACACTTTTTAGGATTTGTTTGTTTACTTTCCTTGCACTTGCATCTTGCATTTCATATGGGAAAATCAAAAAGAAAATAATCACTGCATTCATTGTATTCTTTGTGCTCTACATGTCTTCAATGTTGTATTCTCTATGTTTTGCGTGATTGTAACTGTCTTCTCCATGTCTTGTGTGCCTGTTATTGTCTTCAACGTGTTTGGCGTGTCTTCTCCGTTCTTGGCCTGTTTGTTGTATTTGTCGACCTTATTTTAATGCATGTATTGGCCTTGCATTTAATACATACATTAAAGTGGGGGCTAAATATTATGTTGAAAAAATACACCATTGGGGTCTTTTTCCTTAAGGTTTAGCTTCCAAGTCTTTAAGATTGCATTTAGAGCATCTTGCATGATAATTCAAACTCCCGATGAGAAAACCCTTGGATCTTGTGACAAATAGGACCTAGGGGTTGCTATTTTGATGATTCTTGAGCAAAGACAAGGGGGTGGACAAGTGCGCTAGCACCCAAGTCCAACCCTATTTTGGGCCTGCCCTAAATTCAAATGTTGAGTTTGTGACCGTTATTTGGTTTTCATGCCGACATCATAAGTTTCAAATATGAAATTCTTGACGGTAATCTTAGTAGTTGTATATTTAAGCATGTTTAGGTTATCATTTGCAAACTAGAAGATCATTGGCAAGTTTTATAATTGTGAGCTATTGGCATACTTTTGATTATCATTGTGTTGCAGAGCATAGCATTGTTATTGTGTTTGTTTTTGCAAGTTGGATCTCATCTTCTCCTCATGGCATTGAAAAGCCTCTTCCTTCCATGAGAGCTTCATGATCAAGGTGACATTTATTGTACTTTATCATCATTATCATTTATATTTTTGCCTCTATCCCACAAGGACACGCACTCTCTCTGATAACAGTGTTCAGAAGACTTGAATGTCTCTCTGGAGCTTGACTAGGGCAAGCCTCTAAACACCACAACCCTCTTCCACACTCCTTGTGATTGCAGGTTATAGGTATCATATCTGGAGAAAGTGGAGTTGCAGGGAACGTAGGTAGACATTGAAGATTCTGAACCTAAAAAGAAGTGGACATTGTGTGGGATTTCGGGACAAGGGTGCCATCACCATTGTCCTCCGCATCTAAAGACTCAGGAACAAACTGGATAGTGAGTGTCACGTCTCATACCTTTTCATACTTGATTTAATAGTTAAAATTGCAATAATTACATTGATTGGATAAATAGATCGCTTCGGCTATTTCCTTCGCTTCGGCTATATCGGGACTAACTTATTGATGGTCTTATGAGTTTGACTTTTGCAGCGTTGTCGACGACAAGAGCATGGCTCAGGTAGGAGAGCCCTAGCTTCATGGCAACATTTGATGGGTTTTATCTGGTGTTTACACACACTCACATAGGATTCATTCGTGCATGATTGATTTGATGATGTTGACCTCTTTTGTCATTTCATATCGTCAAATCTCTTTTATCGACATTACCTCTAGTATGCTTTTACTATTAATCAAGTTTGATACCTATCATGTCTAGGAAACAAGGAAACAAGTTAGATTTATTTTTTTAATAGCTTTGAATGTCCTTGAGTATCGTATTCTCAAGCTATATATCTGTTTTTGCACCAAAACCTTAAATCAGAATCTTTTATGGATGCATGAAATTAATCAATATTGTTTTAATTAAAAAATATATATATAAGAATACCAATTTTAGTCCAATAAGGTTCTTATGAAAAGAATTTAGCCTTGAGAAATGGGTAAGTTTAAAATATGCAAATCTAATAAAGATATTATTAACATTATTATCTTTAGAATGTGTTTTAAAATCTACTTCTTTCTTTTTGTTATTTTATTTTCTCCTTATATAATTGAATATTTATACTAAATTAAAAAGATATATCTATATATATATATATATATATATATATATATAAAATTGTTCATGCAAATAAATAAATAAATACAATAAATCTAAATCAAGAAAATACATATTGATAACGTAAAATGCATAAGTTCTCTTATTTATATAAAGAAAAGAACATATTTTTTTTAGAAAAAGAGAATAAAATAAACATGCATGTGCATGCGAATGGAGGAACTGAAAGTTGGGAAACAAGCTTTTGCAAGAATGAAGGAGGATCGAATGGGAATTAGGGTAGAAAATTTAACAAAAAGGGGGACGGAGTACAGTAACAGGAGGGAGACGAAACTCAGACATGAAAAAGGAGAGAGACGACGGAATAGAAAGGGAGGACGAGTTGCTTAGGGAATACGGCCTCTCTGAACAGGTATTCCTCCTAGTGAAAAATTATTGCTACCATGTTTAGGTTAAAATGTATATTTACAAAAAAAGATCTGAGTTTAGCACCTATTTATATTATTTTCTACTCATGGATGGTTTCCGTTTCTTCATCTGATGAATGTTACCTCCACGAACCTGCAAGACAGAAAAATAAAACCTTGTTTGGATCATAACGACAACCTTTGGGTATAATAGCATTGGTTTCTTTCCTCCTGTCAAATCGTAATTTGCAGATCTAATCATCCATAAGTTTGTTGTTTTTATTACTCTTAAAACGGCCTATCTAAAATATGAACAACTTCTGGCTAAGAGCCGTTTGCCTTTAGTCTAACCTACTAGCCTCCAATCCATGGCAATGGATGTGGCCTCCGCAACCTGCTGCACGCCTATACTTGGCTATTTTCTATTAAAAAGCCTACAGCCTCAGAAACCGCACACCTCAATGCAGATAGAGTGATTACCGTGAGTAGGTTGGTTGACAAATAACTCTCTTTGTTTTACGTATAGTTATTTCATTTCATAAGACCTCAGGCACTCCTTCCAATCATTCGCTGGGTATAACCTAGTTGTTTTCTCTTTTCCTATGTTGATTTAAGTTGATCTCTGAATGATGTCTTACCTACGTTTCTCGTAGATGCTATTCTCTGCTTTTGTGTGCCGAACTCAGGCTATTTAAATGTAGTTTCCTATAATTTTTGCGATCTCTAGCTGTGAGAATCCCATTCGCTGTTCTATGTAATGATTTCTAGCTATGAGTATCCCATTCGCTGTTCTATGTAATGATTTCCAGCTGTGAGTATCCCATTCACTGTTCTATGTAATGATCTCTAGCTGTGAGTATCCCATTCACTGTTCTATGTATTGATCTCTAGCTGTGAGTATTCCTTTCATTGTAATTATGATCTCCATCTTCCTAAATGACGATCTTTACCTTTCAAGAGCTAATCTCTATCTTCCAATCGAATTCTGAGTGCTTTTGCCTTTCAGCTTGGTCACTGTATCATAAGCACAGAGACATCTTCTTAATCTTTTAGCTGTCAATGTTGTTTTTAATCTTCCTGCAGAACACTAACCTTACCGTACTAAAGTCAGTTTGAACTCCCTTCTTATGCATTATGAATTTCTGGAAACAACTCGAAATATTGGGAGGGAGTGGTAAATAAATTATTTATGGACCGAGTTACCACATAATAGAATAATAGATAATTCCGTATTATTTGAGGTGTAAATTGCTATTGATTGTTTGACCATTGAAATGAACAAAAAAAAGAACTGAACTATTAAAACAAGTTTAATCCTCTTGTAGATCAAAATTTTCCTCTAAAAATAACCTTTAGACAAATTTTATTCCATAAAAAAAAATGCATACTTCAACAGAAATGAATTCTTCAACTAAATTTTGTTTTCCTAGTAACGAACTGTTATATTTCTTTTTTTTTTTGTGGAATATCGTAGTCATGGTGTGGCAGAAATCTTAAACGTTTATGACTCATAGAAGGATAAAATCATAAATTACCTATGAGATGAAGAAGTTGTCCTTCAAACCAAACCTAGGATCAAACAGTAGTATAGGAATTATAGAAAATATCGACATTCTTAGTCTCTACAAATCTTATTTTGCTCTCTTGCTCAGAGGATGTTTTAAATTTTCCGTTAAGACGGTTAAAGAACAAGGAAGTTTATTGTGTTTTATTCTTTGATGTATTAGGAAGATTGTCTTCCGGGACGGGTATCGAATGTGGGTTATTAGGAAAGTAAGTTTCTTTTTCAAACTTGCATGCCGTTATTACGGAGTAACGCTTTGGCCAAAGCTAACAGAATGTTGAAATAGACATGCACCATTGAAATAGATGGAATTTTCCTAGCTATACATTGTATATTTTATTTCCTACCACATCCTATTGATGAGATGCTGCATTCATATTAGTGATGCATGTAGATTGATAGGCACATACTAGATTCCACCCTACATATGTTTCCAGGTTGCTAGGCTCTTCGAGCAGGGTTGGGCATCCTTCAGTTTGAAGGATACCGGGGAAGTGCAAGCTTCGTGGTTGGGCAGAAAAAGCGCCTGAACCATGTTCTTGTCCTTCAACGCAGCAGATGGCTGGTTGGTCGATGGCGGTCAAGGACTCCTTGTTAGATTATTTGACATTATAACAATTGTACTTCTTATATTTAAATGATTGTAAGGATTGATGCCATTATTCGACACTTGTAATATTTTTTTTTCAATATACTCTGTAAATGACTTCAGATGTATTTATTATTCATATTGTAATCATGGTTGTACTTTTACTTATAAATCTGAAAACTTACTTGGATTCTTGAATGTTATCTCAATTTCTTACCTTCGCCATGATGATTAAAAGTTCATATTTTGTCGAACTTAGAAGTACTTTTAGTAAAGCTTTGTTACTCCAGTTTCTTGTGATGTGAAATTCTAGTACTTTATAGTGAGCATCAGGGTTTGTAGAGCTTCTGACATCTGGAAGAATCTTCCTCAGTGGACTAGGGCGCCATCAACCTTGTCCTCCGCTGTTGTATCATAGAAAACTAAAGATACAATAGAGATTAGTGCTGGAAGGAGATCAGGAATCCATAGAAAAAGTTGTACATTGGACTAGGGCGCCATCATCGTTGTCCTTGACATTTCCATTTTTTGGACTGTGAAAAATAGTGAGTTAAGGTTCTCTACACTTTGTCTAATTCATGTAGCATTTGTTGTAATTTGCATATTTAATTATTGTTTTGCTTAAATTAGGGTTTTAAGAGTATTAAAGTATTAATTAGACATTGTGTGATAGCTTTTGAATTTTCCAGTAGAAAACCAAGTGGCAACCCAATCTGATAGATGACTCTCCTCTCAATAGGAGAAGCACTCGGTTGAAAAGCCCTTGGAATGTTTTGTGGAAAGGAGGATTCAAACTAAAACAACAACCCCATCACAACCACCAAACCCCCCTTTCCATACAAAACATTTTGGTGAACCCATGTTTTTGGACTTTTGGCACCTTGTTGAGTGTTGTTTGATAGATTTACATTCATTCATTCTATTACATTCGAAAAATTACAAAAAAATTGAAAAAATTGAAAAATTTGCAAAAATTGGCATATTAGACTTGCATTTTTGTAAAATTCAAATTCATTGGCATTTAATTTAAATTAATTTCCATTATTTTCATTAGATCTTATCCAAAATATAGAAACTCCTCATTTACAATTCATTTGCATTGCATTTGCATGCTTGATTTGTTAGAAATTACTTGAAATTTTGCATTTTTCATGAAAACCTAGTTTTGCATGAGCTAGGGTTGTAGTCGAAATCTTGGTTCAGATTTTACTGCCTCATTAAAACACTCATTAGGTCTGATTTATAATTTTAGTGTTGCATCATAGTGGTCTCCTTGTGAAATTTCATGTCTAGGGTTCAAAAACTTGCATTTTTTCACTAGATTTGACCTTACCGTCTTGCTAGACTTGCACTCCAAGCGTGTTGTAAGGAATTTTTATGCACTAGTTGGCTGTTATTAGGGTTATTATGTGCTACCCCTTCTCAATTTCCTTACAACACCCTTTCTTTTGGGCCTTTGCATTGAAATTTTGTGAAAATTTGCATATTTTTGGCTATTTTTGCACTAGGGTTTGATCTAGAGTGGCACTATAGGTGTGTTGTAATAGATTTTTTGGCATTAGGTGGCTTTTATTACTGTTATAAGTTGCTTTCCATCATCATTTTCATTACAACACCCGTTGCCCTACCATTTCGCATTGAGATTTGGTGAAAAATTGCATATTTTGGCCTATTTTCACTAGGTTTTGGCTTATCGACTTTCTATAGTTGCTTCAATAGTGTGTTGTGAAAGGTATTATTGCATTCATGGACTACCATTAGGCATATCATTTTTTGTCCCTCTTGAAAATCTTCACAACACCTCCTCTTTCATTCGTTTGCATTGAGAAAAGTTGAAAAATCAAGTGTTTTAGAGCAATACAACATCACTTTTGCATTTGCCTTTTTGCATAAGTTTTGGAAGATCTTGAAAATCTAATTTGACACTCCTTTGCAAACTTACAAATGGATTCTCAATTTAATAATAATGCTAGGTTCATTCCTAGGCCTCATTTAAAAAGAAGAGCCCTTGAGCTTAAAATAATATTCACACCTCATGACAAAGAAATGGTGAATACTGAAGGGTCTCTTTATATCATGGTAAAGATAATGGAACAAACTATGCATGGAACACTCATAGATCCTAATTTCATGACAAATGTGGTCATGGAAGATTTCCTCCTTAAACATGAACTGGTACAAGAATCTTAAGAATCGTCAAATTTGAAAATTAAAACACATTATGGAGCTTTAATGAAACCAATTGGCAAGATAACTCTAATGGTCTCGGGCTATGATAAGTCTATGGATCATTCATTTGATATAATCCCCTTATCTGACCTCCTCTGTGTGAAACTTGGACATCCTTGGCTTAAAGCTATGAATGTTGTTCCTTCCACTATTCATAAATGTATAAAATTTCATTTGCCTGGAGAGATCCATACTATTCGTCGTAATGATTACCAACCTTTGGCTAAGGACATGAACTTTATTCTTGATTACTTTTGGCCACAACCTGAGACAAATCCTAAGCCACGAAGAGATAGAACTTTCATAGAATACATAATATAAAAAGCAAAATAACTAGCTCGAGTGGCCAAGTCTCCTTTGCAACCAATAAGAGAAGAACAAGACACAAGCATTAAACAAGATTATTATGGATTTGATGAAATTTTTGGCATGAGAAGTGTGTATAAGGAAAGGTCTCATAACCCACCTTGTCCATGGAGAGATGGCATTTATGCTGAGGTCCGTCCCCCATCATCCTTACAAGGATCGGGAGGCTTTCATCGGCAACAAAATATTACACCAAGAACAATGAGATTTGAACAAGGTGCTTCCTCCCCTACTGTGCAAACTATGGAAAAACATGATGAAATAAGCAATAAGACAAGAAGAAATAGACTGGCAAAAGAATGGAGGAGGAGAAGACAAGCTTATGCCCAACAGATCACAAATGAACAAGAGAACATTCAACCTAACATTGAAGCAAATCAAGAAGAGCTTAAAGATGAACCAGTTGAAAACAAAAACAATAGTTGGGCTTTAGTACCTTACACACCAGTTTCATCTAGTATTTAGGATTGGGAGGATGATGACCTCCTCGATGATGACTTTTAGCATGGACCTCTCTACAAGTAAGTATCTCTAATCCTTTATCTCTCATGATGTGTTTTCCCCGTGATGTGTTATGTGTTGTTAGGCCTCCTAGGATGACCCTTGATTCTCTTGTAAGGTCAAGGATACTAGGAGACCACCTCTGTCATGACCTTCTTCTATTTGTATCATCATTCTTGTATATTACTTCTCCTCTGATTTCATTATTGTGTGTTGTGTCTTACGGACATAGTGTTGTGGTTGGTGACTTGGGGGCACCATCCTACGTGACTATCCCTAAGGCACTTGTTCTCATCTCTGATTTATTGTTTACCTTCCTCTAGTGTTTCCATCTAGCGAACAGATGATACAAAACATATTATACTGATGTGGACCTAGTGTCCCTTTCATGATTAATCAAAAAATGGACCTAGTCCATACATGACGATGGGGTTGTAACAGATTATCCAACGCTTGGCTAGTGGAATTACTCCACGATTTCTCTATCTTGATGTTGATGTTGATGTTATCTTATCTTGCTAACAACACTTTAATAATACTGCTACTCTATGCACTATGTTTATCATGAATATCACCTTGCTTGGCTCTTTCATGTAGTTGATCATATGCATTGTTGTTAATCATGATTATTTGGACACTAACACTTTTCTTGAAGGGATGTGTTTGTGGGAATATTTGGCGATCGTAAAGTACATGTCACCTCTAGGGGGCATGGACCTTGCAAGGGCTCATGTTCGCTTATGTGTTTTCTTCCTACCTTAACGTGCTTGATATCAGTACCTGATATCAACCACCTTAAGGTGGGGCCATATAAGGTAAGTTGTTAGTTGTAGATCATAGTAAAGCGTGTTTGAACAATCTAAAAAATCAATAACAATCATTTAAGTCCTCTACGGAGGTAGGATATCAAGCATATCCTTTTGTCTTAAGCCCTCATTGTGAGGCGGGGATGGTGTATTTCTCAGAGAGATTGCATTATCCTATCATTTTCAAAAGTCCTCATCGCAAGGCAGGGAGCAGTTCTGTGACTAACTCAACCCTTAAGCATGTTTTTGACGGTTGTTGTGGTGAAGCCCAATCATTGGTGTGTGCCTATAATGTGCCTAAGATGGTGATGAACTTAACAATAGTTTCACTCCATCGCTTGTCTGCCATGTTTTCTCTGTGTCTTCAGTGTGTGTGTGTATGGCATGCTTTTTCTCAAAGTGCAAGACCGGTGGTGATGAGCTCCTCTACACTTTGGGATTTGTTTGGCGTGTTTGTTCTCAAGGTGCAAGACCGATGGTGAACAACTCCTCTACACCTTGGGATTTTGTTTGGGGTGTCTGTTCTCACAAAGTGCAAGACCAGTGGTGAATAGCTCCTCTACACTTTTTGGAATTTGTTTGTTTACTTTCCTTGCCCTTGCATCTTGCATTTCATATTGGAAAATAAAAAATAAAATAATCACTGCATTCATTATATTCTCTATGCTCTGCATGTCTTCAATGTTGTATTCTCCATGTTTTGCGTAACTATAACTATCTTCTCCATGTCTTGTGTGCCTGTTATTGTCTTCAATGTGTTTGGCGTGTCTTCTCTGTGCTTGGCATGTTTGCTGTGTTTGTCAACCTTACTTTAATGCATGTATTGGCCTTTCATTTAATATATACATTAAAGTGGGGGCTAAATGCTTTGTCATAAAAATGCACCCTTGGGGACTTTTTCCTTAAGATTTAGCTCCCGGGTCTTTAAGATTGCATTTAGAGCATCTTGCATGATAATTCAGACTCCCAATGAGAAAACCCTCTGGTCTTGTGACAAATAGGACCTAGGGAGTGCTCTTTTGATGATCCTTAGCAAAGACAAGGGGGTGGACAAGTGCACTAGCGCCCTAGTCCAGCCCTATTTTGGGTCTACTCTAAATTTAAATGTCAGGTTTGTGACTGTTATTTGGTTTCCAGGATGACATCATAAGTTTCAAATACAAAATTCTTGGCGAGCATCTTAGTAGTTGCATTTATAAGCATGTTTAGGTTATCATTTGCAAACTAGAAGATGTCTAGAAGATCATTGGCAAGTTTTATGATTGTTAGCTATTGGCATACTTGTGATTATGATTGTGTTACAGAGCATAGCATTGTTATTGTGTTTGTTTTGCAAGTTGGATCTCATCTTCTCGTCATGGTATTGAAGAGCATCTTCTTCCATGAGAGCTTCATCATCAAGGTGACATTTATTGTGCTTTATCATCATTATCATTTGGATTTTTGCCTCTGTCCCACAAGGACACGTACTCTCTCTCTGACAACGGTGTTCGGAAGACTTGAATGTCTCTCCGGGGCTTGAATGAGGCAAGCCTCTAAACACCACAACCCCCTTCCACACTCCTTATGATTGTAGGTTACAAGTATCAGATTTGGAGAAAGTGGAGTTGCAGGGAAAGTAGGCAGACATTGAATATTCTAGACCTAAAAAGAAGTGGACACTGTGCGGGATTTTAGGACAAGGGCACCATCACCATTATCCTCCACATCTAAAGACTCGAGAATAGATTGGACAATGATCATCAGGGTTTGCAAAGCTTCTGACATCTAGAAGAATCTTCCTCAGTGGACTAGGGCGCCATCAACCTTGTCATCTGATGTCAAATCACAGAAAACTAAAGATACAACAGAGATCAGTGCCGGAAGGAGATCAGGAATCTACAAAAAAAGTTGTACCTTGGACTAGGGCACCATCACCATTGTCCTCGACATTTCCATTTACTAGACTGTGAAAAATAGTGAGTTAAGGTTCTCTGCCCTTTGTCTAATTCCTATAGCATTTGTCGTAATCTACATATTTAATTACTGCTTTTCTTAAATTAGGGTTTTAAGAGTATTAAAGCATTAATTAGAGACATTGTGTGATAACTTTTGAATTTCCCAGCAGAAAACTAAATGGCAACCCAATCTGATAGATGACTCTCCTCTCGATAGGACAAGCACTCGATTGAAAATCCCTTGGAATGTTTTGTGGAAAGGAGGATTCAAACTAAAACAACAACCCCGTCACAACCACCAAACCCTCCTCTTTTCACACCGAACATGATTATTAAGATAACAAGGATATACCTATAGTATAAGGATTTTAAATGTGAATTAATTGCATTATATAAAATGATTGTGAATTTCCTTTGAATAATTTTTTGTAGATGATATTAATATACAATCATATTATATATAAGATCATAGTGCCTAATTTGAGGTGTTATTTTAATAAAACCATTGAGCGTATTATTTCATATACTTGATATAATCCCCTTATCTATCATTTATTGTCTCTAGGCTATCCTGATATGTTTAAAATAACTCCTTATAACAATATTAAAATTTTCTTGTGAATCATTATATGGCTTGGATAATACATAAATAATAAACTAATCATAATATTCTAATAAGTATAATATATTAGTTAAATAATATTCTAATTAATATACCAAGAGATAAGATAATAATTATATAATATTATGATTAACATATATATTGACAATTATTAAAATAAGGTATTAATATATAATACAAATAATTATACTTAATATGATCTATTAGTAATATGATTTGTTTAATTCTTATAATTATATAACTCTTGTTTATTATTATTATTATTATTATAGCCTAAGATGAATATAATATTAATTGATCTTGATAACCAACTATTATTTGTATAACCATCATAAGCTACCAAGAATTAGAATTATTATAGTTTCACTGCTCACATTTTTATCAAAATTAATAAAAACCTTTCATCTCCTGCTCACTTGCAGACAATAAAATATTATTTTAGAGCACCACCCTTGTCCTGCACATGGACTTGAAATGCCCTATGGTGATGTGGTAAGATTATTGCTCTCTCGCACTTAGATTTGATATGCCTTGCATTGATACAGGGAAAGCATAAGCTTCTTCCCGCAAGCCACGCACCGTCTTCACCTGGCACCTTGCGAGGGTGCAAGAATGGTCTCCTGTATCTAGGTCCTTTATCTCCTTGGTTGCCATCTTGTATTGATGAGATGGTGGAAATAATTATTTGAAATGGGAAGCTACACATTCTAATTGGATCTGCCAGTCTGAGACATGTATGCAAAATGTGGAAGTGTAGAGAAGACCCGTGAACTGTTTAATAAAATGCCTCAAAGAATTGTGGTTTCATGGAATGCAATGGCTGCAGGATATGCATGAAATGGATTTGTTGAAAAAGATTTAGAAATTTTCAAGAAAATGCAAATGGCAGGTGTAAAGCCAGACTCCACAAACCTTTGCCAGCATCACGTGTGGGCTTGCGAGAGGCAGTTTGAGAGTTCCCCACATCCCCACTAATAAACCCTAAAGTGTATGTGGTGATGCAGGAAGGATAGCAGGTGAATACATTTTTGGATTGCAGCATGGCATTCACCTAGTTCTTCATGGATATTACCTTCTACAACAACAATCTGTTTCAGAAGAAGAGGGTTTGGACATCCATGAAAGCATAAAAGAGAGGAATTTTGACAGATTTTGCACTAGTAGATATGTATGCAAAATGTGGAAGCATAGAGAAGACCCATGAATTGTTTGACAAAATTCCTCAAAGAACTATGGTTTCATGGAATGCAATGGCTACAAGATATGTACGAAATGGATTTGTTGAAAAAGATTTAGAAATTTTCAAGCAAATGCAAATGGCAAGTGTAAAGCTAGACTCCACAAACCTTTGCCAACATCATGTGTGGGCTTGCGGGAGGTAGTTTGAGAGTTCCCCACATCCCCACTAAGAAACCCTAAAGTATTTGTGGTGATGTAGGAAGGATAGTAGGTGAATACATTTTTGGTTTGCAATCACATTTGATTTGTTTAAACTTTAAACAACTATTAGAGTTTCTTATTACTATTATGCTTCTGGATTGGCGTTGCTATCTAATTCCTCCACTCAGCACAAGTGTATATCACTCTCCTGCACTATGCTTCTAGGTGAAAGAACACCTTTTATATGATCTGGATACCTCAGATTAGATGTATCACTAGTAACTACCGTTGTATATGGCTGCATCTAAGATTTGGTGGCCCGATCTAAGTCTTCCTTGCTGCCAATGTTTGTAGCCTAGGTACTCTATTGTCACCATATAGGAATGAGGTTCTTTACTGGGTGCAACTAGCCTCTAAAGAAATGTGGGAGTCTTGCAATTCAATGTAGAGATGGTCTCTATGTCAAAGACACCAAATTGACACCATGAAAACTCTTCCCTGTGCAATATGAATGTCAATCTTGTAGAATATGAGATGGCGCCTCCTTGCCTCTATCTGGAAATCAATGAAAAATCAGAAATTATGGTGGCAACAGGGTTCACTAACTGATCCGAATTAGGCTACGCAACTTGTGGTCTTCCCTAAACAGCAATGCATGATAGCGTGAACTGTGACAGGGATGTGGTAGTTTTGCCAACTTGCCAACAGTGCCAACTTGCCAGTGTCATGTTGGTACTTGGCATTGAATGTTTTAATCAATTTTCAACTATAGTGATCTTGCCAAATGAATGCTAATTGGTCAACTCAATTTTAATATAATTAAAAAAAATAAAAATTCTACTTTTCACCATTACTGTTCACCAAATTGACTAATAGCACAACAGATAAATTGCATTTATTAAATCATTGAATAAAAAAATTAACTTTCAACTTTAGGGATTTTGCCAAATGATTTTAATACTCAATTCTAATTGGTCAACTGAATTGAGTTAATTACATCAGATGATTGCATAAGTAATCCTGCCTACGACAGGAACTAATAATTCAAATTTTAGAGTAAGATTTGCTTAGAAGAATGGATTATTGTGACTTGTGATTCACTAAATAAGTAAAACTCTTTTCTTTCTTAATAAGGAACCCATATAATTAAAGTCAGTAATGAAAAATGATTAAAATTTATAATATAAAATTGTATAAATTATATGATGAAATTGAGTTGCTAATAATAGGGGATTTTAGTTAATAATAAATGTATGATAAGAACATGGAATGATTAGAGGATTATCAAGATGAATTGAAAAAGTAGTTGGATTAATGAAATAATTTATTTAGAGATCAATCCTATTAGATAATCTAACATGATTATGTTGATCCTTGAGAAACAATAATGGATTTGTTGAGTTCATCATCAAGATTTCTTAATTCATATAAAACTAGTATATAATTGTGGGTTGCAACTGATTTGATTTTTATTTAAGTTTAAAATTCTTTTGGAAAGGGTTCTGTAACTACAATTTGAGATATACATTTTAAAAAAATAGATGTCAAATAATTTAGGTAGTTTGACAATGTTCACAGTCTTGTTGAGAATCAAAGTTGTATAATCTTAATTGATGTAGTTTTAGAACATAACTACATGTTGATGATGATTGTTAGTCATAACAACATGCATAAAAATTTGCAAAACAAACCTTTATTATCTTGTAAGTACGATCAACTTAAGATGAGTTGATGACTCCAAGGCTTCGTTGATCAGGTCATGATCATCTGACGTTACTCAAAGGTTGATTGACATGTTGTTTTCCATTTCAAACGGTCTTACGTTTGCTTAGATGATCAATATTACAACTGTATTATGTAAATTCATTTCACAGAGAGGTTAATTCTACTCTATTTCCCAAAGATCACTGTGATATTTGTATGTTTGATCAATTCTTCTGATCATTGATCATCATGAACTTACACATTCTTCTACACTGCATATTTATTTAAATGATGTGTTTACAAGTATATATTTATGTGTTTCTCATGGATATTTATCTGTATTGGCATGATATTTATCAATTTGACATGCTTCCATTCAAAATATGCTCTGTATTTTCAATTATCTACGAGATATCTGCATATTTCAAGTTTACTTGCTCTTGATTGTGTGTTATTTGCAATTATGAAGATGATTTGTAATGAAATTCAAAGAAATTTAAAGAAATACTTCTAATTTTAGTGAACCTTTAGTTATTGAATCACATACATACATGATACAGGCATGAAGAGAAGAAATCAAACCATAATTCACCAGGTTGTTCCACAGTTAGGTATGGTTGATGCTAACTTCAAAGGAACAAAGAATGAAAACAACATATGCAGATTGAAAATCACTCCAAGGGATGCAGCTAATCAATGCATATATCCAGATTCCACTCATAGATTACAGTTCAGGATTTACAATGATTTGTAATCAAAACAACATCTCTTTCATTAAGTATACATTCGCAATAACTTTGAAATAAGTCTTGAGTTCTTCAGTAATCAGATTTTAATTAAGTTTCGAATGGATAAAAGATTGCACTCCTACACCTTTTATAGAATAAGGAGAGGAGGCAGTTACAACTAACCAACGGTCAAAATTCATCAATTTAGATCAACAACCAACAATTTTCATTGACTGAGTCAACATCCTCATTCGCGGTACAGATTGCCAGCTGGCAACCATCTATATGGATTGCCACTTTATAAGTGCCCCATGCATATGTTCACTTGGTGATGCATCTATACTTATTCTTCTTGTCTTTCTTCTTCACTTTCTTCTTGTTCATTGTCCTCTTCACTTTTAGCACTTTCGCTGTCACTATCACTTTGGTAAACATTTTCTCCTATATGGACCTTCACTGTTGTCCTGATTGATTCATAAGCTTGCACTATTTTGTCAACCTCCCCCCTATCCTAAACTTTAGCTTTCACTATTGCATGTTTATGGGAATGAAATTTATCCTTGAGAGCTTCCATCTTGCCTTTCCTGCTATTTAATGTCTCATTACATGCTTCCACTTTGACCTTTATCCTCATGATTCTATTCATCACCTCCTCTGTCAAGTGGTTTAGGGGGTCATCTTCTACTTACTTGAAATTATCATGTAGAGCCTTAACAACAAAATCTGCATCCTGATTCTCAATCTTACCTTCTATTTTCCCTTCTAAAGCCTCCAGGGTCTCTGCCTCATATGCCATCATGCTATGCAATTTGACATTGATGTCCCTGAGCCTGCCACTGCACTTCTTCAATACATCACATTCAAACCTGATATCTTCATACCAGATTCCCATTAACAGGGCAGTGTTATTGTCTAATACCTTGCTATTTATCAAAATTTGTGGATCAATTCTCTTCATCTCACTCAGAGCATCCAGATCCTTCTCTAATTTGAATGACCTCCCGCCTATTTCATTCTGCATTTTGTCTATCTGTCTCTTTAAGGTGCTCAAAGAATTCTACCTTTACAGAGAAGTCCTTCTCACATCTTCAGCTCCTGCCAATGCTAAGAACATCCATTTCTCCATCACCATCACCTCATGCTTCATTAGGTCCAATTTGGTAACCTCCTATTGTGATATAATAGACAATGGGACTACTAGATCAGCGGGTGCATGATCAGGGTTAATTAACCCTTTTATAAAAGAATGCAATTGAGCAATGTGCTCTTTATGTACCTTATTCTTCTCCTTCTCTCTCTTTACCCTTTGGGTTAGAGAATCAATAATATCTTTCCTCTCTTGACATTCTTGGTCCTCATTGGCAAAACCTAGATCAACATTTGTGATCTGAAACTCCTCTAGGCTTATTTTGCCTTTTTCCTTCTCAATTATAGGGAGGGCTACTTGTGCGGTCCTCCTACCAGTAGTAGGATCTCTTTTTATTGCGGATGTCAGCCTAGCCCTTCTCCTTGGCTTCATCATGCTTTCAGAAAATAGGGTAGACACATCAAAATCTTGAACTTCTTCCACTTGTTCTACATGTATTTCTCTTCTCAGCCAATGAGGTATATCACCTCCAAATTCTTGGTGGCCTCTTTCTGTGTCATGGGTATCCTACCCTCCTGTATCAGCTTCTATCCTTGGTCATGAAGGCACCTTCTTGATTTCTTCCTCCTGTAGTTCATCATGAGGGTGATCTCGTTGGGGTTCTTCTTGTTGAGGGGTTGTCGTTTGTAAAGGAGTATCCTATGGAATATCCACATTTTGATCTTGTGCTTCATTTTGTGAGCTCTCCTTTGGAACTTCATCATCTTCCTTACCTTGCTCACCCTATGATACATTAGCCTCCTAAAAGGCTTATGCATTTTGACCTTGCAGATCATCCTTATCACCCTAAGTCACATTCTTTGTTTCTATATCCTTACCTTGGTCATGGGCTATCTTCCGTTCTCCATCCCTTGGTGCACTAACATTTTCTGACTTAGGCCCTTCCTGTCCTGATTTTTCTTTAGTCCCTAGTGTGTTTTGTGTGTCTCCCTACTCAACGTGTGGTGGAGATATGCCCTGCTCCTTTTGAGCATCCTGGTGGAGCATCTCTTGATCAGCCTTATCTTGAGGCAATGATGAACCGCTTTGGGCCTGAGCAACACTAATGTCTGATATGTCCTGATCACCCCCACTTTGCTATTGGGTTTCTAATATTTTTGATTAAGTGGGTATCTTATGTTGTTGTTGATCTTGATCAAGAGTAGCACTATATTTCTTTGTATGCTTTGCCTCTTCAGTCCTTTTAGGCTCTATGGGTGGATTGTTGTCTTTGCTTGGGCTTACATCACCCCTATATGCTAAGTCTATGGCTCCAGGGCTTGTAATGTGATCAACCAGCTTGTCTAGCCCTATCTATTGAGCTACCTTTTCAGGACTATCCTGTTTTGTTTCTCCCATCTATTTTTCTTCTTCCAACACCCTCATCTGGGCTAATGGAGTCCCATGAAGAATCATCTTGGTGTTGGAAACCAAGGCTTCCGTATGTTGAGTAGCCACATCTTGGACTACCTCATCATTTGATAATTCTACTATATCATATAAGAAGAAAGGAAGCTCCTTACTTGTCGCGAGAGTTTCTCTTGTTTTCTCTTCAACCTTCTTAGTTTTAAATTTAATTATTGTGGGAAGGGGAACATCATGCTGTAGCTCTTTCCAGAAAACCTCACCAGCCATTCCTCTCAAGATGATGTGGTTAGTGTGGACATCTCCTCTCATGGTTGTTCTCTGTTTCTTGGGTGGTAACATCAGTGGCATCCCCTTCCTCTTCTTGCTTGCTATCAGTAAGTCATCATCTTTGGGTTCTTTTCTCAATTGTTCTTCTCCCAAGGGGTTACCTTCCTCTAAGTCATGCTGTAGGGTCCGCCCTTCCATTTGCATTTTCGTGCTCTCAATAGTAGGCCTCAAAATTCTCTTGGTCTTTGGCTTTGCTGGTGGAGGCTGTGAAACAGAGGATACATGAGCCGATGTGGATTCATGAACTGATGTGGATGCCCCCCCATCCTTAGTGGCAGTTCTTTCTATGATCACTCCCTTTGGTTCATCGTCGCCCTTCTTACCTTTAGAAGGTATCTTCTTTCATTTTTCAGTGGGTAATCTCTCCCCATTAGATTTTCTCTTCTCCGTAAGGAAATCATCATATTCCTCATCAAACAATTCTTGTCCCTTTTTATCGTTATCAACAGTAAGGTCCATGCCTCTTTTCTTCAATTTGGCTATTTCTACATCTACCCAAGCTTGGGTTAGCTGGACCACCCCCTACATCATCTAATCTAAGGATATGTCTTCTTGCTGTGTGAGATCAGGAGCCGATATGGTGTCATTGTACACCTTCTTACTTTAATATTCATCTGACATTACCTTCCCATTATCTTTATGCAGCTGTGCTGGCACTGGGATGCAGTCAAAAGTTCTGATTTGGTTCAATGTGAGCCTTTGATACTTCCTTCTCCTCACCTTAGCCTCATCATCACAATCCATCCAAAAATCCTCTAGATGCTTTTGATGTATCTTCTTTCCTAATAGCTTTTGCATCCTGCCATAAGGATCATATGATCTGGCAAAAGGAAAAGGCTATAGGTACATTAATTTCAATCCCCCAATAGCATGCTTTATGCTCTCTGAATTTGAACACATGTACCATCCCATAGATACTGGGAATAATACCAGAGGAATCTTCTTCTGTGCCTTATAGGCCTCCACCGTTGTAGATATTTGCCTAACAAACTCCATCAAGACAACCCTATCAGTACGGTATCTTGGCAGCATAAAAGGTTGTCCTTCAAATCCCTCAACCCTGATATATGAGAAGGTAGAAAATTGGATAAACCATGCTCCATGTTTATAAATGACCTCTTGAGCTTCCATGCTCATTCTTTTAGTCCTATCTTCCTCCATGGTTCTTACCAGGTGCATCGAGAATGCATCATTTACCAATTTGTAGTCCTGGAGGTATACTTTTCCCTGTAACTAGGGATAATGATCCCATATATACACATCATTTGCATCACTGCCAACCTTGCCTACAGTTTTTAGAGCATCAAGTGTCCCTCTGAATGCGCAAGAATACACCACATATGAGGTCATGTAAAATAAACATGTATGTCCTCCCAGGCTCCTCATCCCCTCATCCAGTGAGTCATTGATGATTTTGGCCCATAGGGGTTTATTATTTGAGTATAAGACCATCTGGATGATCCCAAACATCCAATTCTCAAAACTACTAGCATTAGGTCTACTGATCATCCTGCTTAGCAGGGCAATTATATATTGGTACTCATCATCAAAGTCAAACTTGTACAAATATATTGGTAGCTTGGCTAAAGCTGTATAAGTGCTATTATTCGACCTCCATTGATACATCTTCTTCCTAGCATTCTTCTTGTTATTGTTATATTCTGCCTCCAATTTATAAAGGTCCACATTAACCACCTTATTCCCTACTGGTAAGTTGAAAGTGGTAGTTGGTGCAGGAGCACCTAAAAGAATATCTTGGAACAAGGAGACATCAATGACTAAGAGAGGAGCCCATGGAGAAAATCAAATCAAATGGAATTTCCTAAGACCAATGATGACATGTTATAATGGGCAAAATGATGTAATGATCAAATGCCCTGAGGGTCCTGATAAGGACCCTAGGACCAAAAATGATGTAAGTTGGGCCAATAGTACCTCTAGAGTCAAATATAGGTGTCTAAGACTAGGAATGAGGTATAATGATCCTAAGAAGATCAAACATGATGATTTGGTTGGATAAAAGTTCATTAAAACAAAGTTTAAAATTTAATTTTTTGTAATAAGCATTTAGGCGGGAAAATCATTTTGGACTGTTTTTGGTGGTTGAACCAACTCCAACTGATGGGAATTGGTTGTGGAAGTTGGGGCAGAGGTTATGTAAACATGTGCAAGGCATTTGATGGTACGGTGGAGTCATTTGGAGGCCTGGGTTGTACGGTCTGACATAAATAAATAGAGTTTTCATCTAATTCCTGTTTTTCCTTGCATTTTTTAACGATCTTTTGATTTGTGGTGGCATGGTAGATGTCTTAAACCTTCATTGAACTATATTAGACCTTGTTGAATGCTCTAAGAAGGTTTCTAGAATAAGTTTTACTTCTATTCAATTGACTGATATAAGGAACAGCAGACTGTCTTTGTGTATTTTGAAAGGCTAAATGCATCATAGGACCTTTCCATGAATGTAGGACTCTGGTTCTCATGGAATAGGTCCTAAATAACTTGTACAATATGATTTCTAACCTTTGCAAAGTAGGAGGAGTGCAAATGGTGAGGTGATCACTGTTGGAAGTCAAGTTTGTATGTGAAAAGAGCATGAGAATGATGGCACAGTTATAACAGCCAGAGATCTGCCTTAACAAGGTGATGTTTTTATGATTGATATTGTTTAATATGGTCAAGGAGATGGTGTTAGACCTTTGAATGAGGTCTGGAAGTGATTGGAAGTGGGAGATCTAGTAAAACCTAGGTTTTGGGTCCTAGAAATGGGGGTTTAGTATTTAAACATTTGAATAAGAAAATCATTGTTTGAAACCTTGAAAATCCTCTGTTTTGGAACCTCTCCTAAGACTATTTCAAGGTTTGGAGTGAGTATGACAAGTATCTAATAGGGTTCCTTTGAAAAGTTGGCAAACTAGGCCTTGTAGGAAGGCAGCAGGGTGTCAGGACAGTCAAGTTTGGTCCAAAACAATAGTATATGAATCTTGGGTATGTTATAGAACTTAGTAAAGGGTATTCAGATCAATCATTAGTTTTGGAAGTGCTTTGGGAAAGATTGGAGAAAACTGTAGGTTAGTCGCTGAACAGGGCTACTAGGATTAGGCCTAGTCAAGAGGAGTTGTCAAGAACCAGTCAAATTTGTTTGTGAAACCTTTTGAATCTTCTTGATTGTGGTATATTGAGACCCTAGAAGGTGGAAGATTATATCTTAGAAGTTGGAAACAAGTTTGTGCCCTTTGGTGGAGTTTAGGGCAAGAGGAAGACTAGTGAGTCTTATTGGTTGAAACACACAAGCTATTTACATCTTTTGATCTTGCTAGGTTATCTATGGAGACCTGACATCTCTACATCATAGTGGTATCAAAGCAGTAAGTAGGTCCTTAAGGGAGTAGTAGGATCTTGTGAAAGAGTTAAGGGTTGGTGAGAGTTGTAAGGATGCCCCCTAAAAATTAGATGGCTAGGGAAAATAATGAATTGAGAGAAGCCTTAGAGGCTAGAGAAAAAGAGTTGAGGGAGAGAAAAGAATAGGATGCTGCAAGGGAAAAAGAGTTAAGACAAGTGAGAAGAGAGAATGCATCAATCTTGGCAAGGTTAGAAGCATTGGAGAAGAATCCTAGAAGGGATGAACAAGATGATCAAGAAGGAGATGATGAGGCAGATGAGAACCCTCCTGAGGATGAATTGGAACCTAAAGAAAGGAGATTTGTGAGATTGCTTAACGCAGTTAAAGGTAGTGGAACAAAGGCAAACATAGAGTTACCTATCTATCAGGAGAAGATGGATAGTGAAGAGGTATTAGGGTGGATAGATGCCCTTGAAAATTTCTTTGAGTATGAGGAAATAAGTGATGAAAAGAATATTAAATTTGCAAAAACAAAATTGAGAGGGACAACACTTACATGGTGGAGTAGTGTACAAACAGAAAGAGTGGCCAGAGGTGGAACAAGAATCACTTCTTGGGGTAGGATGAAGGATATGATGAAGGATCAGTTTCTTCCATCTGATTATTCTATTCAAACAAAGAGGATGAGGTAGAACTTGAAGCAGAAGGACATGGATGTTATGTCCTATACTAAGCAATTTCATAAGCTTAGTATTAGGGGAAGATTAGAAGTTGAAGAAGAGAAAGTAGAAAGATACCTTAATGGGCTTAGGTACAACTTGCAAGATGAAATTGGTTTGACCATACCAAAATCACTTGGAGAATGTTTTCAATTAGCCATAAGGGCTGAAGAGAAGGTGAAGAGGAAGCAAGAAAGACAAGGAGGTGGTGGTAGAGGATATAGAGGTAGGGGTAGATCTACTAATGAAGGACAGAGCAGCAATGAGAAAGGCAAAGAGTTTTCTGTAGATCAAAGACGTGGATATAGAGGTGGAGGTAGGTTTGGATCAGGTAGAGGAGTATTCACAGGCAGATGTTATCATTGCAATGAAGTGGGACACACATCTTTCAAATGTCCTAAGAGGGATGATGTTGATAAGAGTAAGGAGAGAAGAGTTCACTTGGCACAAGAAGAGGAAAAGAAAGAAGACCAAGAACCAGCAGCAGCCTATCCAGAAATAGATGGAGAATTGATCATGGTGGAAAAAGGCAATGTGCAGCAAGCACCACAGGTATCCATTTTTAAAACTAATTGTTTAATCCATGGAAAAATGTGCAAATTGATTATAGATTCAGGTTCACATGATAATTTAGTTTCCTGGGATATGGTACACAAATTGGGATTGAAGACATTTGATCATCCTAGTCCTTACAATGTCACTTGGGTAAGTCAAGAGCAGCAAGTAAGGGTTAGTCAGAGGGCATATGTTGATTTTTCAATTGGTCCATATCAGGATTATGTTTGTGTGATGTCATTTCAATGACATGTGGGCATGTAATCTTGGGTAGACCATGGCAACATTTAAGAAGGACAATTCATGATGGTTATACTAATAACTATTTGGTGCACAAAGATGGTAAACAATTTAAACTAATACCTTTACCTTGTGGAGGCAAGAAGGAACATGCTACTATCTGTTTTGGAGAAAAATTGCAGTTGAATGTGCAGGTTAAGGATGTTTGGAAGCAACATGAACAATTACAGCAGAAGAAGGTTTATGACAGTCCTAAAGAACAACAAGTTTGGGACTTAAATTGTATCAAGGTTGGGGACATTGATTACCCTATAGGGAGGCAGGAAAAGGAAGGCAAACAACAGGGAAAAATAGATCAAAACCTCAAGATGGGAAGAGCAGAAACATCACAGTAGCAAGGTCCTAGGCAAGGACACCAAAACATGTTTTATGATGCTAACATTTTTTGTAAGAGTCATGCAGGTGGGAGAAGGAGGAGGATAACCCTTGGAGAGTTCATGTTTCCTATCACAAATCAGGGGAGCATTCCAAAAAGACTGCAAGATGTTTGGAGCAGATCACATGACTCTTGGGACAAGAGTTTTCATCATGCTGGGGAATATGGTGCAAGAGCACCTAAAAGAATATGTTGGAACAAGGAGACATCAATGACTAAGAGAGGAGCCCATGGAGAAAATCAAATCAACTGGAAGATCCTAAGACCAATGATGACATGTTATAATGGGCAAAATGATGTAATGATCAAATGTCCTGAGGGTCCTAATAAGGACCCTAGGACCAAAAATGATGTAAGTTGGGCCAATAGTACCTCTAGAGTCAAATATAGGTATCTAAGACTAGGAATGAGGTATAATGATCCTAAGAAGATCAAACATGATGATTTGGTAGGATAAAAGTCCATTAAAACAAAGTTTAAAATTCAAATTTTTGTAATAAGCATTTAGGCGGGAAAATCATTTTGGACTGTTTTTGGTGGTTGAACCAACTCCAACCGATGGGAATTGATTGTGGAAGTTGGGGCAAAGGTTATGTAAACATGTGCAAGGCATTTGATGGTACGGTGGAGTCATTTGGAGGCCTGGGTTGTACGGTCTGACAGAAATAAATAGAGTTTTCATCTAATTCCTATTTTTCCTTGCATTTTTTGATGATCTTTTGATTTGTGGTGTCATGGTAGATGTCTTAAACCTTCATTGAACTATATTAGACCTTGTTGAATGCTTTGAGAAGGTTTCTAGAATAAGTTTTACTTATGTTCAATTGACTGATAGAAGGAACAACAGACTGTCTTTGTGTATTTTGAAAGGCTAAATGCATCATAGGACCTTTCCATGAATGTAGGACTCTAGTTCTCATGGAATAGGTCCTAAATAACTTGTACAATATGATTTCTAACCTTTGCAAAGTAGGAGGAGTGCAAATGGTGAGGTGATCACCATTGGAAGTCAAGTTTGTATGTGAAAAGAGCATGAGAATGATGGCACAGTTATAACAGCCAGAGATCTGCCTTAACAAGGTGATGTTTTTATGATTGATATTGTTTAATATGGTCAAGGAGATGGTGTTAGACCTTTGAATGAGGTCTGGAAGTGATTGGAAGTGGGAGATCTAGTAAAACCTAGGTTTTGGGTCCTAGAAATGGGGGTTTAGTATTTAAACATTTGAATGAGAAAATCATTGTCTGAAACCTTGAAAATCCTCTATTTTGGAACCTCTCCTAAGACTATTTCAAGGTTTGGAGTGAGTATGACAAGTATCTAATAGGGTTCCTTTGAAAAGTTGGCAAACTAGGCCTTGTAGGAAGGCAGCAGGGTGTCAGGACAGTCAAGTTTGGTCCAAAACAATAGTATATGAATCTAGGGTATGCTATAGAACTTGGTAAAGGGTATTCAGATCAATCATTAGTTTTGGAAGTGCTTTGGGAAAGATTGGAGAAAAGTGCAGGTTAGTCGCTGAATATGGCTACTAGGATTAGGCCTAGTCAAGAGGAGTTGTCAAGAACCAGTCAAATTTGTTTGTGAAACCTTTTGAATCTTCTTGATTATGGTATATTGAGACCCTAGAATGTGGAAGATTATATCTTAGAAGTTGGAAACAAGTTTGTGCCCTTTGGTGGAGTTTAGGGCAAGAGGAAGACTAGTGAGTCTTATTGGTTGAAGCACACAAGCTATTTACATCTTTTGATCTTGCTAGGTTATCTCTGGAGACCTGACATCTCTACATCAGCAGTGATGCCCTTCACTAAAAAGTCAATGTATATCCTTCCATGTTTTTCCACCCGCTTGGTTTTTGTGTTATAATTTCTTGCACACTCTACTACTAATTCTAGGGCATCCATGGTCTAGGGAAAACTAGCCGCATGCCACATACTTGAGATAAACACCCTATCTAGAATAGGATTATCTGTGTCATTGTCCAATCTTGTTGACCATACATCCAAATCCGTATCCCCTTGATGTGTATCACCAATGACCCCGTACTTGAATTGTACCCCTTCTGGTTGCACAAACATGGGCTTTAGAAATTCAGCCTCAGACCTGTTTCTCCTTAAGTCGGCCATTAATTCCTACAATAAGCATGGTATATTTTACCCTATGATATGCATATGTATTTTCCTAAACAATATCATGTATTTTTGTTTATTACCCCTCTATCCTATTTCTGTATGCATCATCATAGGATTTTACTCTATTAACGACAAATACTCTACTTGGAGTTGTAGAAAATGACAACGGGGAGGCTTTGCAGTTACTTACCTAATAATGCTTTCATTTGGATTAGATGAGTGATTACAGGAAAAGACTGCAAACGTGCAAGATCACCAGTTCCATTCTGTTACGTTGAAGGATCCAATCCGCTAGCTGGTAGCTGATGAGGGTTAGACTTTGGAGCTCTGTAATTTCTTGATTTATCACAAGCTAAATGAAACTAACCTTTGAATTTCACTTTTAAACAGATCAACAAGGCAAATTAGGGTAAATGTACTGTCTTGATTGAATTCGTCGATCATTTGCAGGGAATTCTAAGATGTCGCCAAGTGTTCAATTTGTATTTGTAATCGGTGTGAGTTCATCTACCGCTTTAATTGCATTTAATGTTAAAGGGGGTGATCTTTGAAAGATCAGGGATATTCAGAAGTATGACCCCCCTCATATAATATGACCCCCCCGGGGCGCAGGATAACCATGTGCAAAAGAATCGGGTGATATGGTCAACGTTTGATTATAGAACATATCGGGTCATGAAATTAAAATTAGGGATAATTTAAAATATGACCCCGCTGCTCTTTGGAAAAAGATCATGATGACATCATCATGTCATCGATGTTGTTTAGTTATCATGTTTTAGTGATGTCATCGTCATATTAAGAGATATGATAGATATTGGATATATGACCCCCCCCATAGTTCAGATGGGACGGTGATGTCATTATCAGGGTGATTCCTTTCATCCATTTTAATTAAATGATGTCATTGTCATATTGGCATAGGGTGATATCAGTGAAGGGGTGATATTTGTAAAGTGACTGATATTAGAAAGCATGACCCCCCTCGGGATAGTACGTGAGGTTCGTTGAGGGGTAGATACTGACCCTTATCTAATTTTGACGTTTGTGTATCGTGCACCTAGTGGTTTTCGGGTGATGATTCTAAGTCTGGGTGATCTTATCAAATATGATTGATATTAGAAATATGACCCCCTCTTAGGGAATATCAAGTTTGACCAAACTTTGACTGAACATAACTTTCTTCCCTTAGACAATTTTGGGGTGATCCAAAAGACAAAACTACTTAGAATTTTGAATACTTTCTAGCCATGAGGTTAATAATAGCAACTGCTAACCTTGACAACTGACCTCATCTAGTGGAACATCCACCTTCTCAAAAGGTCACATGCATGACTCATGTCACCAACCTGCCCAAAACAATAAACAAACAAGCAACAAACAGAAAGAAAAGTTGGGTCCCTGTTTTGCTAAGACAAAATGGGGTGTGTTGTGTAACCACAAAACAACTTGCCACCAAAGAAAATAACCAAATTCCAATGATTCAAGTGATGTGATCACATTCTAACATAGCATTTTAACTCTTTCAAGTATAAGTATTATGACCTTTTTGAATGATATGATTTTCATCATTGCAACAATGCTATCAAGGGATCAGGTGTGTGCAAATGATTAATTATCCTCATCTTGAAAGTAAGTTGAAAACATGAGTAACTGATGTTAAGCTACATATTTGGTTGAGGTGCACTAAACTACTAGAAAATTGAGCAAATAGAATTTGGTTGTCCACTTTAAGCCTATTGTTAGAACAAGAAACTCTTGTGACACTAAAACAATCATTCCCCATAAGAACATTTACCGAATCCTTTCCCACTCTAAGGGGCCTGCTAAGGTTTTTCTTCTACTTCTAGGTATTCCTAAATGATTCTAAATATGTTATGTAATGTCTGCTAGTTTGGGACTGAAATCCCCACACCCCCTAAACCTAACTTGTGAGGAACCACTACCTAAACTCACACATGACCACATACCCTTTGGCTAAATTCTCCTCTATCAATCTAGACTTTTCCACAACAACTTCTAAGGTCTTTGGTTCTAATACCCAAACACCTCCACTAATATGACCATTTAAGCCTCATATAAAATTTTGTGCTAATATGCCTTCATTGTCCACTATGCTCCCATATTGTCTTAGTTTGAAGGAATAGTTCTCATATTAATCTATAGTCATGTTGAGTTACCAAATCTCATGGAATTCATTTGCACAATGTTGCTTATAATTCTAAGAAAGATATAAAAAATGGAACCATTCTAGAAAGGTCTCCCAAGAAATTGTAGCAATATTTAGGTATCACTTTTGCTCCTCTTGGTGCCACCAAGTATAGGTAAATCTACATAAGTTCATGATAGAACATCAAGCCTTAGTGTTACTTCCATAGGGATGTGTCACGAAACATCTTTCAAGGGCTAAGAGCTAGTTTTTAGCCTTTGGTCCTATAATGAAACCTTCAAAAGTTGGTGGGTTAGCTCAAAAAAGATCTCTTATGTGAGTTGTGGTCACATTGTCCTCATCCACCAAATATCTATCACCTTTATAGAGCACATGTTGAAAGGGTAATTCATCCACTCTAAATTTTCATGGGCTTCTAGAGAGTTCCCTTTCACCATCCATTTATGAAACCTCTTCTCTAGCCCGAGATGGGTGAAAACTACTAGAGTGCACTCCCTCCTAATGAGGGGTCAACCTTGCTAAGATCTCTTGAAGAAGGACCACTACTTGTGGTATTCCTAAAGGGTCTTCTAGTTGATCTTGTCTAAACTGTATAAGGAATGGACACTTTGAATTTCGTATATTCTTGATCAAGGTTTATATTTACTCCTTGCCGAGTGCAGTAAGCCCTAGGAGGCATCCTTCCTAACAACATAAGAAAAGATTAGTACATACATGAAAATCTATAGTACCATGCTAAGATAAGCAAAGAATGGGTTAACATGGAACTAGAAAACTCCAAGCATACACTTATGCTACTACCAAGAAAGAACATTAACCAGAGCTCCCAATGTTACAACATGGGCTCTAATACCAAATGTAATGCCTCAAGATTTTGCTCAAGACATTAACCAACAAATAATGATTAAACAATTTTTCTATGAAACAATGGTGGTAATAAGAAACCACAAAACATGCTAACATGCCCAAGATATCATATGCAATCTACACTCTTGACATGCATGCCAATGCATAAAGCAAAGTGGCACAAGTGGAAGGCTTAAGAATACCATGGAATGCAACACCATGGTTGACACAAAAAACAAGGCATGGAGGAGAGATAAGATTTCTAAGCTCACTAGAACGCCTTCCTAACATATCTACTAAACCACTCTCCATATTTCATGAAGCTATGACAAGCAAAAAGACTAAAATTGCTAAATTTTAGTTTCTAGAAAGAACTTGTACGTGGTTCAGACTTCGAACTCAGGCTGCAATCTGCAACTTTGCACAATAGTTCAAGTTTGGACTTCAAGCTATAATTGTAACTTGCACCCTTGAAAACCTCAAGCTTTATCAATATAGTTCATTGTGAAAATGACATGTTGAGCTTAGGCTTTGACCTACAAATCAATTCAAGCTCCAGAAAAAGTTCCTCAATTTGTATGTTGGAACATGTAGATGAGCTTCAAATGTAAGACAAAACAGTTTCTTAGACTTTGGAAACCTCTTTTAGTTTGCACATCTAGAAAGTGTAATTAGGTTTCAAACTCCATACCAAACTCACTAGACTTCGGGACTCACTAGAAATATACACATTTACAAAGTGCAAGTAGACACTAAACTCTAAACCCTACAACCTTTTAAACTTTAGAAGGCACTGACAACTTACACTATGCAAAAGTGTAGTTGACTTATGAATCCTAGACCATCTACTATCTTGGACTCTAGAGGTTGGATGCAACATACTATGCAGTGTGCATTAAGTTTTTGGACTTTGATCTTATTACACTTCAATGTTTGAGGAATGACTGCAACTAGCAACTCGAACAACCCTAATTTGAACTATAGTTCAGACTATAATTCTGACTTGCAAAAATAGAACACAGAAAAGATATAAGGCAGGGGAACAACAAGTCCATTTCCCTACTCTATGAGGCATATCTTCCTTGATTTTTGAGTTGTTTCATAAGCAATCTTGAGAGTACATTTCTAGGGTTCTAGGCTATGAATTGTCCACACAAAAACCACCAAAAGTATATGGTTCCCAAAAAATAACGTGGGAAGTACAATCCATTTACAAAACCTTGAGAAAGTGAGTAAATAGCTGAAATAAACATAAGGAAATATATCAATGCTAAGGACTTACCATGACATTAAGATAAGAATGCTTTTGACACACAATCCAAGTATCCTAAAGATCTCTAAAATCCCCAATAGTGGTATAATGCAACTTAGCCATATGGTATCCTTGAAAGGAAGTAATGTACATGGAACACACTTCCTACACCAACCTAATGAAGGGAGTAGTATGCAAATTCTTTTAAATCCTTACAATTGCAGCAATGTTAAACATATAATATAAAGATTACAGAAACAACACAACACATAGAAAGAGAGTGAAACAAGATATATCGTGGGGAAAACCTTTTCAAGTAAAAAATCCCACACTCCAAAATCTGCACAATGTATTATCAAATCTGTAAAGGATTACAATACACTTGTAATGCAATTTCTTCTAGGAGTCTGTAAATGTCATTTCTGGATTAATTCCAGCAACATAACCGTACCTATATAAACACTATGCAAACTTCTACTCCAAACACTACATTATATAGAGTTACAAGGCATAACTGAGAAGCTTCTAGAGGTAGGCATCCATCTTGGCCACATGGCCAATTTCCCACATCAAGGACACTTGTCTAACATGCATACACCTCTCTTACATCTATCATGCATGGTAGATTTGACTTCCCAAGGATGGAGCACTCCAGGCTAAAAATATCTATGACAGATGCTCTTACACATCTTACAGCTGTCATAAAATCTAGCCAACATAACAACCTTTAATGTTGTAAGAGAATTTGCCATACAAGACTAAATATAGCATATTCCTCTTACAACATGTCATAACCCAACTTGGGTGCCCAAAAATGCCTTTCTCTCATGCAAAGATACTCTCTGACACTTGTCTTCACTTGTCATAGGAATCTCTATACTTGGCTCTTACACGTCATAGGTTCTGTCATACAAAATAACTCCATCATAATCCAAGATGTCGACACATGGCATATTAGTGCCACCTCAAAAGGGACATCCAAATCCACATGTGTTTGACTTGACCATCCAAGTCATATTACAAGTAGGATGACATGTCACAATGCCACCTCATACTAAATGACAAATCAGGATGTGCAAGCAAATACAAATTAGGAAAATAAATAAATAAATAAACGAAGAATCAATGCTAGGAATTGCAAGGTTAAGTCACCTTAATTCCCAACATTCTCCCACTTATCAAACAATTTGCAAGAGCTAATAGAATGACAAGATTTAACTACTAGGGGCCAAGAGGCCCATAGACTCCGAACATAATCTAAACTTATTTGTGCCCACAAGTTTTGTCAATGTATCTACAACATTCTTCAAAGTGTCAACCTTCTCCAACATCACCTTCCCATCTTCTACCATATCATGAACAAAATGATACTAAACATCAATGTGCTTTGTTCTGGCATGGAAAATTGGATTCTTTGCTAAGCAAATTACACTCTGACTATGACAACAAATAGTAATATGTCCTACATCAAAACTAATGTCTAAATACAACCTCTTAAGCCAAATGGCTTCCTTACAAGCATGAGTTTCTGCCATGTACTTTGCTTTTGTCATGGACAAAGCAACCATAGGTTATCACTTACTCAGCCAACTAATAGCTACACCGAACATAGTGAACACGTAGACCCACTGATGGATCTCCTACTGTCAATGTCACCTGTCCAATCAAAATCCACAAATCTATGAATACTAATAGAATGCTAAGGTCCTGTAGGATAACCATGATAGCATAAGGAATACTTAGAAGTACCCCTCAAATATACGAACACTCTCTTCATTGCATCCCAATGTACTCGTCAAGGATTAGACATAAACTGACAAAGGACTCGCACTGCTTGGGCAATGTCTGGTCTTGTACAGACCATAGCATACATCAAGATGCCAATTGCACTAGCATAAGGTACTCTTCTCATATCCTCCGTCTCAGAAGGAGACTTTGGACAATCATCAATAGATAACTTTGTCCCCATCGTAACAGGAATAGTCAATGGTCTGCAATCCACCATACTGAATCTCTCCAACACAGTGTTAACATACTTACTCTAGCCTAACCAAAGTTTTTTGTTTGCTCTGTCTCTTTTGATCTCCATCCCTAGAATCTACCTCTAGTTGGCCCTAAGTTTTTCATCTCAAATTGTGCTGACAACTGAGACTTCAAATCATAAATCAAAACTTTACCATTCCTAATTAGTAACATATCATCAACATAGAATGTTATAATGAGAATGCGATCATTGTCAAATTTGAAATGCACACAATGATCCGATTTTGATCTCAGAAATCTAATACTCAACACAAAGGCATCAAACTTTTGGTACATCCTAGGAGACTGTTTCAAACCATACAAAGACTTCTTTAACTTGCAAACTAGATTTTCTTTACCTTTTACCATGTAGTGCTCTAGTTGTGACATGTAGATCTCTTCCTCCAAGTCACCATGAAGGAAAGTTGTCTTCACATCCATTTGTTCCACTTCTAAATCATAAGTTGTAAGATATAACAAGAACCAAATAGATGTCAACTTTACAATGAGAGAGAAAACCTAACCATAATCAATACCCTCCACCTAAGAATACCCCTTCGCTAGCCTTATACTTCTCAACACTGCCATCTGCACCAAATTTATTCTTGAACACCCATTTATATCCAACAAGTTTCCATCCATTAGGCCAAGGCACCAAGTCCCAAGTTTTATTCTTTTCCAAAGAAGCCATCTCCTCTTCCATGGCCTACTTCTAGGAACCTATATCTTTCATACCCATACCCTCTTTCATAGTTCTAGGCTCATCAGTGTTAGAAATCAAGGCAAAGGCACAACTAGAATCAAGCAATGAATAACCAAACCTATCAGGTTGCTTCCTATGTCATGTAGACCTCCTTAAAGGATGAGGTGGAGGTTGTTCTTCCTCTTCTAAACTTTCAGAGTTGCTAGAGCTCTCCTCATCATCAGGTCCAATAGGGTCTTTCGGTTCAGTCTTCTTAGGGGTAGTAGGAAACTGAACCACATCCTCTTTCTTTTCTTTTTCTTCTAGCTGTAAAACAACAAAAGAATGAGATACCTCTCTAAAAATAATACTTTTTCTATACAACACTTTCTCATCCACAGGATCCCAAAGCTTGTACCCTTTTACACCGACACCATAGCCAATGAAGATACACTTAATTGCCTTGTTCTCTAATTTTAACCTCTTCTCCTTAGGCACATGTGCATATGCCTCACAACCAAAAACATGAAGATGTATCAATGAGGGCTTCTTACCAGAACACACCTCCATGGGTGTCTTATCAACAAGCATTGAAGTAGGAGACCTATTAACCAGGTAGCAAGAAGTGGCTACAGCTTTATCCCAAAACTTCTGTTTGAGGCTAGCTCCACTAAGCTTATGCCTAGCCCTCTCCATCAACGTTATGTTCATCACCTCTGCAACTCCATTTTGCTGCAGGGTGTATGGATTTATCTTATGTCTTTCAATCCCATGTTCTTTATAGAACTTATCAAACTCTGCGGAACAAAACTCACCACCGTTATCAATTCTCAAACACTTAATCTTTTTACTAGTTTGATTCTCAACAAAAGATTTAAACTCTTTGAATTGATTAAAGACTTTAGATTTTCTTCTGAGAAAATAAATCCATCTCCTCCTAATATAATCATCAGTTAATGATACAAAATATAATGATTTAGAAATCGAAGGAACATTCACAAGACCAAACACATTAGAATGAATTAGATCCGACACACTAGAAGACTTATGAGAACTCAAGTAAAACTGAACACGGTTTTGTTTTCCATATACACAATGTTCACAAAAGTCAAACTCAATATTACAATCATTTAACCCCTCGATGAGGTTTTTATTTTTCAGGGCTCTTAGACCCTTCTCACCAATGTGACCAAGTCTCTCATGCCACAACATTGTCTTCTCAACAGGAAGTTTCATTTCCAAAGCATGAGCACCCTTAGGTACCCAGAAAGTACTACCATTGGAAGTTGAAGTAACACATTTCTTTGCTACTGGATGAAGAATCTGAAGCTCTTTTCTTTGAAATGGAAGAACTATTGCACTAAGTAGTGCATGCATCCAGCTGAAATAGAGTACCTCTCTGAGTACCCTTAGCAAGCACCATAGCTCCTCTTGTCATCTTGCATCCTCCACCCAAGAAGACAAATTGCACACTTGCATCATTCAATTTACATTTAGAAAGGAGGTTTCATGGTAAATCGGGAATATACATAACCCCGTTGATCCCCTTCACTTGTCCATCAGGGAATCAGATCAAGACTCTTCCCCAGCCAACTATCTTCAGGTGACAGTCATCACCTAGGTACACCTCACCATCATATTTTTCATACATTGTAGACCAACCTCAATGTGAGGTCATGTGGAAGGAAGCACCAGAGTCTATCAATCACACATCTTTCGATGCATCGGTGGCCAAGGCAACAACAAAAGCATCACCATCATCTTGAGATTTGTCAAAATTTGAATTAGAGATGTTCTTCTTTTTCTTCTTCTCCTCCTTGCACTCCTTTCAGAAATACCCAGATTTACCATAGTTCCAACATAGTACCTTGGACTTTCCAAGAGATTTGGATCTCCCATGGGAGTTGGATCTACCCTTCTCAGCTTTCTTGTCCTTTTTTCCTTTATCTTTGGGTCTTCCATGAACTGCAAGAGCTTCCTTAGCCAACTCAGAAGACTTTCTCTACCTTTCTTCAGACAACAGCTAAGAAACCACTTCATCCATCTTGAAGGTAGTAGTGGTATTCCCAATGGCCATGACATGGTGGTCCCATGAGTCTGGAAGAGAACAAAGCAAGGTCATGCAACAATCCTCCTCCTCCATTTTCACACTAACAAAAGTCAACTATGCAACTAGCATGTTAAAGGCATTCAAGTGATCTGTAACCGATCCTCCATCTTCCATCCTTAGAGAATACAACTTATTCCTCAGGAATAACTTGTTTACCAGGGACTTGGCCTGATAAACATCACCAAGTTTCTTCTGTAGCTCTTTCATGGTCTTCTCTTCATGAACATTTAACAGGATGGAATCAGCTAAATAGAGTCTCACAAGACCCTTGGGTTTGCAATCTTTGAGATCCCAATCTACGTGTGCCATTGCCGTTGGTTTTGTTCCAGAAATTGTTTCCCATAGATCTCTATCAACAAGCATGTCTTCCATTTTGAGTTTCCACAACTCAAAATTGCTTCCATTAAACTTTTCCAAATCTATCCTTCTGGATGTGCTTGTCATCTCCTTCCTGCAACAAAATTACATAATACTCTGCACACACTCCCACTCAATTAAAGATTAGCTCAAAATATACCTACCCAACAACTAGGATCAAAGGTGATCAAGCTTTGATACCAACTGAAAGGAAGCAAGGTACATAGAACACACTTCCTACACCAACCTAACGAGGGGAATAGTATGCAAATTCTTTCAAATCCTTACAATTGCAGCAATGTTAAACATATAACATAAAGATTACAACAGCAAAACAACACATAGAAAGAGAGTGACACAAGATATATCATGGGGAAAACCTTTTCAAGTAAAAAACCCCACACTCAAAAACCTGCACAATGTATTATCAAATCTGTAAAGGATTACAATACACTTGTAATGCACATTCTTCTAGAAGTCTACAAATGTCATTTTTGGAGTAATTCTGACAGCATAACAGTACCTGTATAAACACTATGCAAACTATTACTCCAAACACTGCATTATATAGAGTTACACGGCATAACTGAGAAGCTTCTAGAGGTAGGCATCTATCTTGGCCACATGACCAATTTCCCACATCAAGGAAACTTGTCTAACATGCATACACCTCTCTTACATCTATCATACATGGAAGATTTGACTTCCCAAGGATGGAGCACTCCAAGCTAAAAATAGCTATGATAGATGCTCTTATGCATCTTATGGTTGTCATAAAATCTGTCCAACATAACAACCTTTAATGTTGTAAGGGAATCTGTCATACAAGACTAAATATAGCATATTCCTCTTACAACATGTCATAACCCAACTTGGGTGCCCAAAGATGCATTTCTCTCATGCAAAGATACTCTCTGACACTTGTCTTCACTTGTCATAGGAATCTCTATACTTGGCTCTTACACGTCATAGATTCTATCATAAAAAATAACTCCTCTATCATAATCCAAGATGCCGACACATGGCATATTAGTTCCACCTCAAAAGGGATGCCCAAATCCACATGTGTTTGACTTGAGCATCCAAGTCATATTACAAGTAGGATGACATGTCACAATGCCACCTCATACTAAATGACAAATCAGGATGTGCAAGTAAATACATATTAGGTAAATAAATAAATAAATAAACTAATAATCAATGCAAGGAATTGCAAGGTTGAGACACCTTAATTCCCAACAATCCTTAGGCCCACCCCACTATACTAAGAAATGAATGTGATGCAGAGTGGCACAAGGGAAGCAACACACAAAGGTTTACTCTATTGTCCTTTGCCCACTCACCCACTTCAACTAGCCTTCAACCAACCAACCAACCAAAGGCACATACAAGGCATATGAAGGATTTGATGTCTAGACTATTGTCCAACCCCTCAGGCTTCTCCAACATCTTAAGACAGATCAACAAACATTTTCTATGCAGTTGGTTTGATCTCCAACTTCCCAAAACTCTTCAACCTATACCTTGACTAGTAAGGCTACTAGCCCTCCAAACTAGGTTTTCTCAACAAAACTTGACAAAATCCCATATGACCAGGCAATCAAATGATGGTTTTAGATACACTCTATGGAACCCTATCAAACACCCAAGTCTCCTATTCCAACTCTACTCCAGCAATCCAGAACACTCATTTGGTCTTCTAGGCCTAATTGATCAATTTAGGCTAGGTTACAAAGCAAGTGCTCAAAATTGGGGTCATAAACCTGGGGTAGGGACTTGGATCTCTTCTATGACCTACAAAAAACTCACAAACCAACTTTCATTCGCCCACCTATCAGACTTTGTCATCTACATCAATAAATTGCACAATTCTGGCCAAATACATAGGAATACTTGACCTAGGGCATCAAATTAAAAATAGAACAATGCATTTTCAAACAAAAATCTTTTGGAATCTTATAGTACATACCCTAGCCTGCATTTCACCAGTTTTTGTGAATTATCAACGGTGGGAATGCATTCTAAGGCCGGATTTCTATGGCTGCCCTAGAAAACAGGGTTTCTGGACCTGTTTTGAAAGAAAAATCTATAACTTTTGATCCCGACCACTTTAGGACCTCAAACTAGTTGCATTAGAACCTTGACTCCAAGAGATTTTAGAAAAAGTACATTTACACCCCTGAAAAATCTGTACAGGCCGTACACAGCAAGAAAAATAGCAAAAAATAGTCAGTTTTCTTGATTTTTGTGCCCAAATTCCATACAAAAACTTTCTCCTCCGTACTGGAGAAATATTTCCTCCATATCAACCTATCCAAGTTAGTTTACAACTTCTACAAACATTTTTAATAACCAAAATGAAGTTGCAACCAGTCAATGTGTCATTGACACCATTGACAACACTTGACACTATGGAGTTTTTGCATTTTCCAAAGGATGGTGATTTGTTTTTCTTGTCCAATGGAATCAAAACATCCTCCATACTCCCAAAACATGATAAAACACACAAACAATAAAAAAAACTGAAAAACCAACCCTTATACCTTCTAGGCCTAAGTGGCATAACAAGGATCCAAGTGGACTAAGCATGATTGAGGTTTATATGGTCACCTCAATCATCTTGACCACATAAAAAGGACCATATACTCATGGCTGAAGCCTTATTACAATCAAAACCACAACTTTAAAAAAAAAATGCAAACAAAGTGACTTTAGGAACCAAGGTGCTCCTAGGTGCCCTGCACCATACACCCACTGTCAAAGAGAACTCAAGTCTCTTGAGTTGGAATGCTGTCAAAGGTGAAACCTGCCTTCTCAATGTCTACCCTGCTCATCCACGTGGCATCCTCCTGAGGTTTGTTTAGCCACTTCACCAAATAGTCATGATAGGTGTGCCTTCTAGTTTGTTTTGCAATCATCTTGTCCAAAATGCACTCAATCTGATTTGGAGATGAAGGAATGAGTTCCTGGAGTGTGTGATCAGTTTGATCTTCTTCAACAATAGTCTGAGGATCAGATCCTTTATAGGGATAAAGGTCTGAAACATTAAAAATTGGAGACAAAGCAATGCCATCCAGAAGTCTGATTTTGTAGGCATTTTCTCCACATTTCTTGAGCACTTCACAAGGCCCAATCTTCTTCATGAGTAGCTTAGTGTGGTTACCTGCAGGGAGCCTCTCCTTCTTCAGATGAACCATTACTAAATCACCTTCCTTGAACTGCAAATCCCTTCTTTTTCTATCAGCAAATTGTTTATATTTCTGAGAAGTGGACAACAATTTCTGTTGTACTTGTTCATGGACATCTTTCATGACTTGAACGAAGTCTTCAGCCAAGGCACTGCTGTTTTCCAGTCCTTTAACCTCCCTTAGTTCCAAAATACCCCTTGGGTGAGTGCCATAAACAATTTGGAAAGGAGAAAGGCCGGTGCTTCTATTGACAGTGTCATTGTATGAGAACTCTGCCTGAGCCAAAATTGAATCCCAACTAGCACCCTGCTCCTTGGTTAGGCATCTTAGGAGGTTGCCAAGGGACCTATTAATCACCTCTGTTTGTCCATCAGACTAAGGGTGATAGGTAGATGATAAGGACAAATTTGTACCTAGTCTCTTCCACAGTGTCCTCCAGAAGTGTCCAATGAACTTGGGGTCTCTGTCTGAGATTATGGACAAAGGTAAACCATGTAACCTGACTATTTCCTTGAAGAAAAGACCTGCTATGTGTGAGGCATCATGTGTGGTTCTACATGGGATGAAGTGAGCCATTTTCAAGAACCTATCTACAACCACAAAAATGCTGTCATGTCCATTCTTTGTCCTAGGCAAACCAAGTACAAAGTCCATACTTATGGAATCCCAAGGCTTTGAAGGAATAGGTAGAGGAGTGTATAAATCTGCATTTGATGTATGCCCCTTTGCTCTTTGGCAAATTTGACAAGTTTCAACAAACTTCCTTACATTGATTGGCAATTTTGGCCAAAAATAGTACCTCCTAACCAATTCTAGGGTCTTATCAATACCAAAGTGACCTGACATGTTGCCACAATGCTTTTCCTTTATTATATTCTCTCTAACAGATCCTCTTGGGATACACAACATGCTACCCTTGAAAAGATATCCATCTTGCAACAAAAAATTAGAAAAATCAATATTATACCTTCCTATCATGGCCTTGCAAGATAGGTATGGCTCTTTGAAGTCTTCATCTGCTGTATACTGATCTTTAATGGCATGAATACCTGTACTTTCCAACTGAATAGTTTGCACAACAAGATTTCTCCTGCTTAAGGCATCGGCTACCTTATTGGCCACTCCTTTCTTATGTTTTATAGAGAAGGTGTATGCTTGGATGTACTCCATCCACTTGACATGTCTGTGATTCAACTTTTGCTGCCTGTTCAAGAAGCTTAATGCATGGTTGTCAGTAAAAACTATAAATTCCTTTGGCAATAAGTAGTGTCTTCATTTCCTTAATGACTGAACCATGGCATATAACTCTAGATCATAGGTGGAGTAGTTTTGTTTTGCCTCATTTAACTTCTCACTAAAGAATGCTACAGGCCTCCCATCTTGACTTAGGACTCCTCCAACAGCCCTCTTACTTGCATCACACTCTACCACAAAGACCTTGTCAAAATTAGGTAGCACTAGGATTGGTTTTTCTGAAATTTTTTTCTTTAACAGTTCAAAGGCTTGAGTGGCCTCATTTGTCCATACAAACACACATTTCTTACCCCCTTTTATGGTGTCAACAAGTGGAGCACAAATGCCACTAAACCCTCTAATGAACTTTCTATAAAAGCTACATAAACCATGGAAACTCCTTACCCCCGAGGCTGTTGTAGGTGTGGGCCAATTAAGAATGGCTGCAACCTTACTTGGATCCATTTTTAGGCTGCCCTTGGAGATGACAAACCCTAGAAATATCAACTCTTCTTGTAGGAAGACACATTTGTCAAGATTGATTCTCAACTTCTCCTCTTGAAGCCTCCTGAGCACTTGATGGATATGCCTTATGTGGTCTTCCTTGCTGTCACTAAAAATTAGTATATCATCCAAATATACAACAATAAACTTGTTAAGGAAAGGTTTTAGCACTTCATTCATCAATCTCATGAAAGTGCTTGGTGCATTTAACAAGCCAAAAGGCATGACAACCCATTCAAATAGTCCTTCATTGGTTTTGAAGGCAGTTTTCCACTCATCCCCCTCCCTTATCCTGATAGTAATCTTGTTGATGGCCCTAGAATCAGTGCATAGTCTCCATGTTCCTTCCTTCTTGGGTGCAAGTACTGCAGGTACTGCACATGGACTAATACTCCTCCTGATAAGTCCTCTATCCAACAAGTCTTGGATTTGTCTTGCCACTTCAGCATTTTGCTCTGGAGTCAACTTGTAGGCTGCTTGGTTTGGTAGGGTGGATCCAGGGATGAGATCAATGCAATGACTAATCTCCCTCTTTGGTGGAAGGGCATCCTTGCCTTCATCGGCTATCACATACTGAAACTTCTCCAATAGTTCTTCCACTTCCTTTGGTCCAATCCTCCTAAGAGGTTGCTGCACTTTGACCTTCTTGGGATTCACATCCTTGGGCTTGATGACTACTACAAAACATGGCACTTTCTCTTCCTTGAGGTTAGCCAAAAACTCTTTTTCACCTACCAACATAACTGAACTAGAAATAACCTTCTCTTTGCAATCATCAATCAAAGGAGTCATTGTAAACTTTTCACCATTCTTGGACAAATGAATTACATTGTTCTTACATTCATGTTGGGCACTTGTGTCATGTTGCCAAGGCCTTCCAAGAAGAAGGTGGCATGCATCCATATCCACTATCTCACAAAGAACCTTATCATGATACTCACCTATCTTGAATTCAACCCAACATTGCTCTTTCACCACAATTTGTTGTTCCTTGGTTAGCCAAAAGACTCTATAGGGGTTAGGATGAGGCATTCTTTCCAATCCTAACTTAGTCACCATTTCATTAGAAGCCAAATTTTTAGAAGAACCTGAATCTACTATTACCTTGTAAACTTTTCCTTTCACCTTGCAAGTGGTTTTGAACAAGTTGTTTCTTTGGGGCTGCTCCTTGGTGGCTGGCATGATGAGGGATCTATTAAACATGATGCATTCTCCACTCTCAGGTGCTGCAGACTTGGAAGAGGCTGTTTGGTAACTTGTGGTGCTTTGACAGTCCTCTTCTTGAAGGAGTTGCACTCTTCTTTCTTTCTGATTTGCAGCAATGTTTCCCATCTTCTCTGGGCATCTAAAGGACTAATGTCCAATCTGATTGCAAGAGAAACACCTTCCAGTAAACACATTGGGACCTCTGCCCCCACTTCTTCCTCTACCATTACCTCTGCCCCTAAACTGACCCTTATCAGCACTATTTTTATCAGCCTGCCCTTGGCTGCCTTCTTGTGATCCGCCACCTTAGAATCTAGAGAAATTATCTCTATTTTGAAATCTGCCCCTGCCCCTAAAGTTCTGATTTCCTCTGCCTCTGCTGTTGCTGTATGAATCACCTTTTCTTCTTTGTTTATCCTCAATTCTCAATGCCATTTGAAAACACTTATGGACTGTCTCCGAGTTAAAGAGAGTTAATTCATCTTGAATGGAGAACTTGAGGCCATTAAGATACCTTGCAAGCTTCTGTTTTTCATTCTCAGGCATCTTGGCTTTCAATGTCATGTTGTGAAACTCCTCTGTGTAGGTGCTCACATCCATGTCCTTTTGTCTCAAGTTGTGCAAATTCTTGTTCAAGTTGACCTCATAATCCTCAGGGACAAATTGTTTCTTGATTTCAAGTACCATCTTCCTCCATGTAGAGATAGGATTCCTATAAGCTTCTATCCTCTCATTTTGAATAAAATTCCACCAACTCAAGGCTGGCCCTTTCATCCTTGATTTGGCAATCTTCACTTTCTGATTTTCTGCCACTTCTTCACATTCAAAATAGTTCTCCATTGCCTCAATCCAATCAAGGCACTCCTCTGGATTCATCTTACTAGGAAACATAGGTAAGTCTGCCTTAGTGTCCTTCCTACTCAACTTTCCAAGTGCATCTAGGAATTGTCTCTCTGACATGCCTCCTTGTGGCTCTTCCATTGGCACTTCTTCTTCCTCATCTTGATCCTCTTCATCTGAATCTAAGATGACTTCTGACTTCTTCTTCTTGTCTTTGTCTTTCTTCAACTTTTCTATCTCAGCCTCCATCCTTTTGTTCTTGGCTGCTTGCTCTCTCACTATCTTTGCCAATTCGGCATTAGTCACCTTTGAAGGAATTTCCTCCTCTTCTCCTCTATCTCCCATCTCTTTGATGGCTCTGATACCACCTGATGCAAAGTGGCACAAGGGAAGCAACACAGAGGTTTACTCTATTGTCCTTTGCCCACTCACCCACTTCAACTAGCCTTCAACCAACCAACCAACCAAAGGCACATACAAGGCATATGAAGGATTTGATGTCTAGACTATTGTCCAACCCCTAAGGCTTCTCCAACATCTTAAGATAGATCAACAAACACTTTCTATGCAGTTGGTTTGATCTCCAACTTCCCAAAACTCTTCAACCTATACCTTGACTAGTAAGGCTACTAGCCCTCCAAACTAGGTTTTCTCAACAAAACTTGACAAAATCCCATATGACTAGGCATGCAAATGATGGTTTTAGATACACTCTATGGAACCCTATCAAACACCCAAGTCTCCTGTTCCAACTCTACTCCAGCAATCCAGAACACTCATTTGGCCTTCTAGGCCTAATTGATCAATTTAGGCTAGGTTACAAAGCAAGTGCTCAAAATTGGGGTCATAAACCTAGGGCAGGAACTTGGATCTCTTCTATGACCTACAAACAACTCACAAACCAACTTTCATTCACCCACCTATCAGACTTTGTCATCTACATCAATAAATTGCACAATTCTGGCCAAATACATAGGAATACTTGACCTAGGGCGTCAAATTAAAAATAGAACACTGCATTTTCAAACAAAAATATTTTGGAATCTTATAGTAAATACCCCTAGCCTACATTTCACCAGTTTTTGTGAATTATCAACGGTGGGAATGCATTCTAAGGCCGGATTTCTATGGCTGCCCTAGAAAACAGGGTTTCTGGACCTGTTTTGAAAGAAAAATCTATAACTTTTGATCCCGACCACTTCAGGACCTCAAACTAGTTGCATTAGAACCTTGACTCCAAGAGATTTTAGAAAAAGTACATTTACACCCCTGAAAAATCCGTACAGGCCGTACACAGCAAGAAAAATAGCAAAAAACAGTCAGTTTTCTTGATTTTTGTGCCCAAATTCCGTACAAAAACTTTCTCTTCCGTACTAGAGCAAGATTTCCTCCATATCAACCTATCGAAGTTGGTTTACAACTTCTACAAATAGTTTTAATAACCAAAATGAAGTTGCAACCGGTCAATGTGTCATTGACACCATTGATAACACTTGACACTATGGAGTTTTTGCATTTTCCAAAGGATGGCGATTTTTTTTTCTTGTCCAATGGAATCAAAACATCCCCCATACTCCCAAAACATGATAAAACACACAAACAATAAAAAAAAACTCAAAAACCAACCCTTATACCTTCTAGGCCTAAGTGGCATAACAAGGATCCAAGTGGACTAAGCATGATTGAGGTTTATATGGTCACCTCAATCATCTTGACCACACAAAAAGGACCATATACTCATGGCTGAAGCCTTATTACAATCAAAACCACAACTTTAAAAAAAAAATGCAAACAAAGTGACTTTAGGAACCAAGGTGCTCCTAGGTGCCCTGCACCAGAATGCAAGATGTGTGGCAACACACACAGGGTCATCCCACAATAATGGGTTACACTTTTTGGCCAAACTTGGTATTGAAATCAACATTTTGAACTATCTTCATTTTCTAACACCTATATCCGCTAAACCGTTAGAACTTTGAAGATGATGTGAACTAGTGATTTGTGAGATTTTGTCTGTAGATTCTAAATATATTTCTTTCAAAAAAATTGGAGTTAAAGTGTAAAATTTTTGCATCTCCTTTGATAACTAGTTTTTAATAGTAAACAACATTTTTTTAAAGTGATGTGTATTCTGTCACACATAACTTTTTTCTACAAAGGATAAAATTCTGATTCTTTTGAATTTAGATTGGTAACACTGATATATAGCAGATGCATTTGGTTTCATAATGTTTTGTTGAATATTTTTTTTAATTAAGTTTTGAAGTCAAACCAATTACAATTTAGACATAGGCATATTCTGTCCAACATAATTTTTTTGTATGTATCAGAATTCAATTTTTGTTGTTCAAATAAGGACATCAATACCTAGAGGACATGTATTTTTTAGAATTTTTTTCTCTATTTTCCTATTTTTTCATGTGGGAAACAAAGACCTTGATGTTTACTGAAAAACCTACATTCACAAGAAATAAAAAAATATAATAATCAAATTAAATATATTTAAAATTATACTTTTTGGGAAGCTTATAATAAGGACTACATACTTACAAAATATAAATTTTAAATGAATTCATTTGATCCCCCAAAAGGTAAATCAAAAGTGGGTTTTTATCAGCATTTTGATAGGTGTAGAGGAGACTCCATTATAGGTATGGTTTAAAACTAGCGGGGTTCTATCCAAGGGGGTTTGAATCTACTCTTCAATTAAAATCCTTTAAATGGAACCTTTCAAGGCTTAAATCATTATATTTTATAAAAATATGTGATTTCAACAAAAATCAGGATGTCCCAGAAAGTGTAACTCATTATTGTGGTAGCACCCCACGCCAATCAACATGCATCATATAATGCTACAAAACACAAGTACATTGAATGCAATACTCACATAAGTATCAATTACATGATCAAAACTATGTCAAATACCAAATCTGATGGAAGTAGAAGGATGAGGATCCTAGAAGTTAGGCGAGGAGTGTCAACGTAGTAGCATGAAGGCCATGTAAAAATATGGAGAGTAGTGCTTCCTCAATGGAGACAATTACAAGCATCCACCAACCCCTATGAGTTGTGACATGTCATAGATGATCAATACTGAATCCACTTAAGGCATTCGACCATGGTGTGGAATTCTTTAGTTGTTATATTTTAATTCAAGCCAATGATGTTATGTTTTCACTTAATTTAATTCTCTATCATTCTCATCTAGTTGGTCACTTTGGATTGCAGTGAATGGTAGGAGCCACTCATCCCTACTTTCTATACCTTCATCCTAGAAAATCTAATGCTCCAAATTACATGAATTAGATGTGGTACAAAAATTCTATGTGACAACACCACATCATGTCGCTAAAGGATGCACAATGTTATTCCTCATTGGAGACCATTCATTCATAATATAGTTTACCCAATTAAGTACTAAAATGTAATTTCATAAATTTCCTTTCAACATGCAAAACCATAAAATACTCCTACCTCCATTAATGGACCTACATGTAAGCTTGAAATTTCACATATCTTGATTTGGGAGAAATTTACAAAAACTAAGGCTACACTTTTAATCCTAATCAACCCAGCATTCATAATCTCCAACAAATTTAAGAAGAGAGGAATATTATAAAAAATTCCATAGTAATGGCTCTAAAATGGACTTTTTCAAATTTAAAACCCTATAATAGGAGTATATATTCAACCCATGAAATCTTTGAATAAAATTAACATCTACAATTTAAAGGTCATATGCTCCACCTAATGTGGACATGGCAATGGAAGAATTCCATTTAAAATTCAAAATTTTAAATTAAATATGCAAAAAGAGGAAGAATACATTTCCAATGACGAACACACACAAAATGGAAGCAATCCTTTCCTAAATCCCAAGCGCACCTCTAAGCAATCTTTCCAAAGAAAGAATTTTCTTTCACAAAGGAGAGGGGAAAAAGGAGAGAGAGAGAGAGTTTCTACCTATAGGAAAAAGTGAATGAAATGCCCTTTCCTTTTCCTTTTCTATAATTCCCTAAATCTTTTCCTCTTCTTCTTCCTTTTCACACTCATCAAGATATTTTAACATGCCTTTTTGAATTTCAATAATTCTAAATAACAATATCAATCTTATTTAAAATAAATTCATTTAATTAAAACCCCACAATATTAATACTCCCTTAAGGTAATCTAATCAACATACTTCTGATGCAGTCATGACAATAGAATCCAATGAAGGATTGTCCCATCATGCAGCCCAATCAACCTCACTTATGTGCATTGTGATAACAACAATATTCATGCCTTCAAATTCTTATAATCATGTACTCAAAACTTCAAATATTATAACAAATTGTATATGCCAACATATCCTTGTTAAATTTCAGCCTTAATATTGTTGTTTGTCAAGATCTTTCCACTCCTCTTAGATACAAATTAACTTTGATAAATTCAAGCCTTTAAAGATCATTATTTTTCCCTTTGATCCCTTTAGTTGCAGAAAAATAAATGTAGATTAACCTCTTAAACTTGCAACCCTTAAGCGAATATAGTTTGTGAATGTTCTAGCAACAATTTCAGCTATGAAGTATCATTAGATCTTGAGATTTCATAAAACATGAATAGCAGCAAATACTTACAACCCAAATGTTTTTATGTAGCCAATCAAGATGGTAATACACATACATAACCTCCACAAATACAACTATGAAGTATCTCTTACAAACTTTCCAACTATCCACCTCCACAAACTTCAAAATTCAGAAATTTTTCACCTACCAAGTCACCATGGATGTTCACTTTCTTAGCCTCATCAAAATGGATGTATTTCCCTTGGAGAATTATCTTCAACATCACCTAGGGACATCGTCTTGATAAGCCACAGAAATCCAAAATAAACTTGGGGCTCTTCTCTTGTTTTTCAATGCTTATTTGGAGCCAAACTTCAATCTATTTATAATATCTCCTTTGCCAAGTTTCATATTCCTCATTTTGAGCTCCAATGACTCTTGGTATTCCTCTTCTTGCTTGTTGGCATCCAACTTTGAGACAGGTGACTCTTGGGATTCTTTTGTTGCTTTCCTTCACAACTTGGGTGCTTGAGAACTCTTCATTGTCCAATTTTTATCTTCTAGCATGTTGGTGACTAGGATTTTGTCCATATGCAACTTGCCTTGTCTTTTCCTTGGAGTGTTAGAGAATTAAAATATTTATTTTATTTCCCCAAAATTGGTGTATGATATTGATTAAAACCTGCAAGACAAACAAAAGGGTAAAAGAAATAAAATATTTTTTTTGGTTGATGCAAGATTGCTTGTGAGCCGGATGCTCCTGCATCAAACACGTCAGGTATGAAGTATGTAAGCATGGCTCAAAAATTGAAGTTGAGTGGTTGAACCACCATTCCAAATAGTAATCTATTTGTAGCATACTCCAATGCTATCATAGGTACCATGAAAATTTTTTTCTCCTATTTTTCCAACATCTTCCTAGAACCCTTCCTATCTTCCTCTGCCAGATTTGTTCATCAATCTTTCCTTCACTTGTGGAATTTTGTCCATCATAAGTTGATCTCCTCCACCAAATACATTCTCCTCTCTTCTCTTTTCTCATGGGATTCAACCCACCACAATCCAACCACCTCCACCAAAATTCTTTCCATTCTCATGTCACCATCTCTCCTACACTCAACTCATTACAACAAATATTATTAAAATGAAACAAATTCACAATCAATTCTTTTACCTCTTCATTCACTTCTTCCTCACACTCTTTTGCATTTACCAATATGTCCTTCAAAGGACACACAACTGTTGCAACTTTATCCTCATCTTAACCCTTATCTACAACTTCTTTCTCCACTTCCTCCATGCCTTCAAAAAGATATGTTGCTGCCACATTCTCATTATTTTCTTCTTAGGTCATCCTCTCACATAAGGATTTCTTCTTCACCTACACATAAAACCAAATCAAAACATTTTTCTGACTCATTTCCTCTCATCTTCTTTTCTTTTCTCTTTCCTTTCATTATAATTGCTTCCAAGTCATCCAACCTTTCAGAAATCTCTGCACACTTTTCCTGAATCCTAGCCCAACTTTCTTCATCTAACCTTCTTTATCTCCTTTCAATAAATGAAAATTTTAAAGCCTTACCGAAGGCCAAACTCATACTCTTCCTCTTTCTTGACATCTTCACTCGCTCAAAATCTACAACCTGCACACACTTACATAATAACCACAAAACTCACACAATCTTGTCTCATAACATGAATAAATCACACACTTCCATATTTACCAAATCCCACAAATATCCTCTACCCAAAAAATAATCTAGAAGATGCAACTCTCAAAACCCCCTCTACCCACTTTCCCATAGTGGAGGACGTTTGTACACCTTCTACCTAGATTTATCTCTATTGGAGGACATCGGTACAAACTAAACCAAAATCTCAAATACCAACTCTCTGCAGTTACATGAACTTCCCTCATACCTACAACAAAATATTAGAGCTATACCATCTCATGCAACTCACCTCAACGCACCTCCCAAGAAAACAACTGCTCTAATATCATTTGATGCAGTCATGACAAGAGAATCCAATGAAGGATTGTCCCATCATGCAGCCCAATCAACTTCACTTATGTGCATTGTGATAACAATAATATTCATGACTTTAAATACTTATAATCATGTACTCAAAACTTCAAATATTGTAACAAATTGTATGTGCCAACACATCCTTGTTAAATTTCAGCCTTAATATTGTTGTTTGTTAAGATTTATCCACTCCTCTTAGATGCAAATTAACTTTGATAAATTCCACCCCTTGAGGATTGCTATTTATCCATTTGATTCCTTTAGTTGTAGCAAAATAAATGTAGATTAACCTCTTAAACTTGCAGCCTTTAAGTGAATATGGTTTGTGAATGTTGTAGCAACAATTTCAGCTATGAAGTATCATTATATCTTGAGAATTTCATAAAACATGAACAACAACAAATACTTACAACCCAAATGTTTTTATGTAGCCAATCAAGATGGTAAGACACACACATAACCTCCACAAATCCAACTATGAAGTATCTCTTACAAACCTTACAACTATCCACCTCCACAAACTTGCGAATTTAGAAATTTTTCACCTAACAAGTCATCATGGATGTTCACTTTCTTTACCTCATAAAATGGATGTATTGCCTTTGGAGAATTATTTTCAACATCACCTAGGGACATCCTCTTGATGACCCACAAAAATAAAAAAATAAACTGATGTAGGAGTATCCCTAGTTCAAGAGCAATCTTGCATCAAGTAAAAACATTTGCATTTTAATTTGTTTACAATTCAGTTTGTTTCTTTTATTTTTCAGTTCAGTTTAGGTAGTTTAGTCAGAAGTAGTTTTTGCATTTTGATCCGTATTTTGCCACAGTTGCATTTCAGACCTTGCGAAGCTAGACTTAACATCTAAATTGATGCAGAGTGGCACAAGGGAAGCAACACACAAGGGTTTACTCTATTGTCCTTTGCCCACTCACCCACTTCAACTAGCCTTCAACCAACCAACCAACCAAAGGCACATTCAAGGCATATGAAGGATTTGATGTCCACACTATTGTCCAACCCCTAAGGCTTCTCCAACATCTTAAGATAGATCAACAAACACCTTCTATGCAGTTGGTTTGATCCCCAACTTCCCAAAACTCTCCAACCTATACCTTGACTAGTAAGGCTACTAGCCCTCCAAAATAGGTTTTCTCAACAAAACTTGACAAAATCCCAAATGACTAGGTAAGTGAATGATGGTTTTAGATACCCCTTATGGGACCCTATCAAAATCCCAAGTCTCATGTTCCAACTCTACTCCAGCAATCCAGAACACTCATTAGGTCTCTAGGACTAATTGATCAATTTAGGCTAGGTTACAAAGCAAGTGCTCAAAATTGGGTGCATAGGTTAGGGGCAGGAATTTGGAATGCTTCTACCATGTCCCTACAACACAAATCCATCATTTATTTGCTCACTCTATCAGGATTCTATCATCTACAACCTCAAATAGCATGAATTTGGCCAAATACAATGAAATACTTGACCTAGGGCATCATGTTAAAAATCGAAAACAACATCTCCCAGAAAAATGCTTTTGGAATCTTATAATAAACATCCTTAGCCTACATTTCACCAGATTTTGTGAATTTTCACCAATGGGAATGCGTTCTAGGGCCAGATTTCTATGGCTGCCCTAGAAAATAGGGTTTCTAGACCTGTTTTGAAAGAAAAATCAATAACTTTTGATACCGACCACTTCAGGACCTCAAACTAGTTGCATTCAAACCTTGACTCAGTCTATTTTTAGGAAAAGTACATTTGCACCCCTGAAAAATCTGTACAGGCCGTACAACAACAAAAATGTAGGGAAAAACAGTCTGTTTCTTTGATTTCTATGCACAAATTCCGTACAAAAACTTCCTCTTCCATACTAGAGCAAGATGTTCTTCATATCAACCTATCCAAGTCATTTTACAACTTCTACAAATAGTTTTAATAACCAAAATGGAGTTGCAACCGGTCAATGTGTCATTGACACCATTGACAACACTTGACACTATGGCATTTTGTCCTTAGCACAAAGACACCGATTGGTTTCACTTGTCTAAGGATCTCAAATGACCAACATACTCCCTAAAACATGACAAAACACAAAACAATAAAAAAAAAACTCAAAAACCAATCCTTAGACCTTCTAGGCCTGATTGGTATAAGAAGGGTCCAAGTGGACTAAGCATGATTGAGGTTTATATGATTACCCCAATCATCTTGACCACATAAGAGGACCTTACATCCATGGCTAAAGCCTTATTATAGAGCACATAAAACAAAAACCACAACCTTTCAAAAAAATGCAATCAAAATGATCTTGGAATCAAGGTGCTCCTAGGTGCCCTGCACCAGACACCCACTGTCAAACAGAACTCAAGTCTCTTGAGTTGGAATGGTGTCAAATGTGAAACCTACCTTCTTAATGTTTGCTCTACTCATCCAAGTGGCATCCTCCTGAGGTTTGTTGAGCCACTTCACCAAATAGTCATGATAGGTGTGCCTTCTAGTTTGTTTTGCAATCCTCTTGTCCAAAATGCACTCAATTTGATTTGGAGATGAAGGAATGAGTTCCTAGAGTGTCTGATCAGTTTGATCTTCTTCAACAGTAGTCTAAGGATCAGATCCTTTATAGGGATAAAGGTCTGAAACATTAAAAATTGGAGACAAAACAATGCCATCCGGAAGTCTAATTTTGTAGGCATTTTCTCCACATTTCTTGAGCACTTCACAAGGACCAATCTTCTTCATGAGTAATTTGGTATGTTTACCTACAGGGAGCCTCTCCTTCTTCAGATGGACCATTACCAAATCACCTTCCTTGAACTGCAAATCCCTTCTTTTCCTGTCAGCAAACTGTTTGTACTTCTGTGAAGTGGACATCAATTTCTGTTGTACTTGTTCATGGACATCCTTCATGACTTGAACGAAGTCTTTAGCCAAGGCACTACTGTTTTCTAGTCCTTTAACCTCCCCAAGTTCCAAAATACCCCTTGGGTGAATGCCATAAACAATTTGGAAAGGAGACAGGCCGATACTTCTATTGACAGTGTCATTGTATGAGAACTCTGCCTGAGCCAAAATTGAATCCCAACTAGCACCTTGCTCCTTTGTTAGGCATCTGAGGAGGTTGCCAAGTGACCTATTAATCACCTCTATTTGTCCATCAGACTGAGGGTGATAGGCAGATGATAAGGACAAATTTGTACCTAGTCTCTTCCAAAGTGTCCTCCAGAAGTGTCCTATGAACTTGGGGTCTCTATCAGAGATTATGGACAAAGGTAAACCATGCAACCTGACTATTTCTTTGAAGAACATACCTGCTATGTGTGAGGCATCATGTTTGGTTTTACAAGGGATGAAGTGAGCCATTTTTGAGAACATATCAACAACCACAAAGATGCTATCATGTCCATTCTTGGTCCTGGGCAAACCAAGTACAAAGTCCATGCTGATGGAATCCCAAGGCTTTGAAGGAATAGGTAGAGGAGTGTATAAACCTACATTGGATTAAGCCCCTTTGCTCTTTGGTAAATTTGACAAGTTTCAACAAACTTCCTTACATTGGTTAGCAACTTGGGCCAAAAATAGTACCTCCTAACCAATTCTAGGGTCTTATCAATACCAAAGTGACCTGACATGCTGCCACAATGCTTTTCCCTAATTATATTCTCTCTAACAGATCCTCTTGGGATACACAACATGCTACCCTTGAAAAGATATCCATCTTGCAACAAAAAATCAGAAAAATCAGTATTATACCTTCCTGTCATGGCCTTGCAAGATAGGTATGGTTCTTTGAAGTCTTCATCTGCTACATACTGATCTTTGATGGCATGAATACCTGTACTTTCCAACTATATGGTCTGCACAACAAGATTCCTCCTACTTAAGGCATCAGCTACCTTATTGGCCACTCCTTTCTTATGTTTTATAGAGAAGGTGTATGCTTGGATGTACTCCATCCACTTGACATGTCTGTGATTTAACTTTTGTTGCCTGTTCAAAAAGCTCAATGCATGATTATCAGTAAAAACTATAAATTCCTTTGGCAATAAGTAGTGTCTCCATTTCCTTAATGACTGAACCATGGCATATAACTCTAGATCATAGGTGGAGTAGTTTTGTTTTGCCTCATGTAACTTCTCACTAAAGAAGGCTACAGGCCTCCCATCTTGACTTAGGACTCCCTCAACAGCCCTCTTACTTGCATCACACTCTACCACAAAGACCTTGTCAAAATTAGGTAGCACTAGGATTGGTTTTTCTGATTTTTTTCTTTAATAGTTCAAAGGCTTGGTTGGCCTCATTTGTCCATAAAAATACACATTTCTTGCCCCCTTTTATGGTGTCAACAAGTGGAGCACAAATAGCACTAAACCCCTTAATGAACTTTCTATAAAAGATACACAAACCATGGAAACTCCTTACCTCTGAGGTTGTTGTAGGTGTTGGCCAATTAAGAATGGCTTCCACTTTGCTTGGATCCATTTTTAGGCTGCCCTTGGAGATGACAAACCCCAAGAATATCAAATCCTCTTGTAGGAAGACACATTTGTCAAGATTGATTCTCAACTTCTCCTCTTGAAGCCTCCTGAGCACTTGATGGATATGCCTTATGTGGTCTTCCTTGCTGTCACTAAAAACCAATATATCATCCAAATACACAACAATAAACTTGTTAAGGAAAGGTTTTAGCACTTCATTCATCAATCTCATGAAGGTGCTTGGTGCATTTGACAAGCCAAAAGGCATGACAACCCATTCAAATAGTCCTTCATTGGTTTTGAAGGCAGTTTTCCACTCATCCCCCTCCCTTATCCTGATTTGGTGATAACCACTCTTTAGGTCTATCTTGGTAAAATACTTAGCCCTACCCAAGCAATCCATTAAATCTTCTATTCTAGGCATTGGAAATCTATACCTGATAGTAATCTTGTTGATGGCTCTGGAATCAGTGCATAGTCTCCATGTTCCTTCCTTCTTGGGTGCAAGTATTGCAGGTACTGCACATGGACTAATACTCCTCCTGATAAGTCCTCTATCCAACAAATCTTGGATTTGTCTTGCCACTTCAGCATTTTGCTCTGGAGTCAACTTGTAGGCTGCTTGGTTTGGTAGGGTGGATCCAGGGATGAGATCAATGCAATGACTAATCTCCCTCTTTAGTGGAAGGGCATCCTTGCCTTCATCGGTTATCACATCATGAAATCTCTCCAATAGTTCTTCCACTTCCTTTGGTCCAATCCTCCTAAGAGGTTGCTGCACTTTGACCTTCTTGGGATTCACATCCTTGGGCTTGATGACTACTGCAAAACATGGCACTTTCTCTTCCTTGAGGTTAGCCAAAAACTCTTTTTCACCTACCAACATAACTGAACTAGAAATGACTTTCTCTTTGCAATCATCAATCAAAGGAGTCATTGTAAACTTTTCACCATTCTTGGACAAATGAATTACATTGTTCTTACCATCATGTTGGGCACTTGTGTCATGTTGCCAAGGCCTTCCAAGAAGAAGGTGGCATGCATCCATATCCACTATCTCACAAAGAACCTTATCATGATATTCACCTATCTTGAATTCAACCCAGCATTGCTCTTTTACTACAATTTGTTGTTCCTTGGTTAGCCAAAAGATTCTATAGTGGTTAGGATGAGGCATTCTTTCCAATCCTAACTTAGTCACCATTTCATTAGAAGCCAAATTTTCAAAAGAACCTGAATCTACTATTACCTTGCAAACTTTTCCTTTCACCTTGCAAGTGGTTCTGAACAAGTTGTTTCTTTGGGGCTGCTCCTTGGTGGCTGGCATGATGAGTGACCTGTTAAACATGATGCATTCTCCACTCTCAGGTGCTACAGACTTGGAAGAGGCTGTTTGGTATGATGTGGTGCTTTGACAGTCTTCTTCTTGAAGGAGTTGTACTCTTCTTTCTTTCTGATTTGCAGCAGTGTTTCCCATTTTCTCTGGGCATCTAAAGGACTGATGTCCAATCTGATTACAAGAGAAACACCTTCCAGTAAACACATTGGGACCTCTGCCCCCACTTCTTCCTCTACCATTACCTTTGCCCCTAAACTGACCCTTATCAGCATTGTTTTTATCATCCTACCCTTGGCTGCCTTCTTGTGATTTGCCACGTTGTAATCTAGAGAAATTATCTTTGTTTTGAAATCTACCCCTGCCCCTAAAGTTCTAATTTCCTCTACTTCTGCTGCTTCTGTTAAAATCCCCTTTTCTTCTCTGCTTATCCTCAATCCTTAGTGCCATTTGAAAGCACTTATGGACTGTCTCCAGGTTAAAGAGAGTTAATTCATCTTGAATGGAGAACTTGAGGCCATTAAGATACCTTGCAAGCTTCTATTTTTCATTCTCAAGCATCTTGGCTTTCAATGTCATCTTGTGAAACTCCTCTGTGTAGGTGCTCACGTCCATGTCCTTTTGTCTCAAGTTGTGCAACTTCTTGTTCAAGTTGACTTCATAATCCTCAGGGACAAATTGCTTCTTGATTTCAAGTACCATCTTCCTCCCTGTAGAGATAGGATTCCTATCATCTTCTATCCTCTCATTTTGAATAAAATTCCACCAACTCAAGGCTGGTCCTTTCATTCTTGATTTGGCAATCTTCACTTTCTGATTCTCTGCCACTTCTTCACATTCAAAATAGTTCTCCATTGCCTCAATCCAATCAAGGCACTCCTCTAGATTCATCTTACCAGGAAACATAGGTAAGTCTGCCTTAGTGTCCTTCCTACTCAACTTTCCAAGTGCATCTAGGAATTGTCTCTCTAACATGCCTCCTTGTGGCTCTTCCATAGGCACTTCTTTTTCCTCATCTTGATCCTCTTCATCTGAATCTAAGATGACCTCTGGCTTCTTCTTCTTGTTTTTGTCTTTCTTCAACTTTTCTATTTCAGCCTCCATCCTTTTGTTCTTGGCTGCTTGCTCTCTCACTATCTTTGCCAATTCGACATTTGTCACCTTTGAAGGAATTTCCTCCTCTTCTTCTCTATCTCCCATCTCTTTGATGACTCTGATACCACCTGATGTAGAGTGGCACAAGGGAAGCAACACACAAGGGTTTACTCTATTGTCCTTTGCCCACTCACCCACTTCAACTAGCCTTCAACCAACCAACCAACCAAAGGAACATTCAAGGCATATGAAGGATTTGATGTCCACACTATTGTCCAACCCCTAAGGCTTCTCCAACACCTTAAGACAGATCAACAAACACCTTCTATGTAGTTGGTTTGATCCCCAACTTCCCAAAACTCTCCAACCTATACCTTGACTAGTAAGGCTACTAGCCCTCCAAACTAGGTTTTCTCAACAAAACTTGACAAAATCCCAAATGACCAGGTAAGTGAATGATGGTTTTAGATACCCCTTATGGGAACCTATCAAACTCCCAAGTCTCCTATTCCAACTCTAATCCAACAATCCAGAACACTCATTAGGTCTCTAGGACTAATTGATCAATTTAGGCTAGGTTACAAAGCAAGTGCTCAAAATTGGGTGCATAGGTCAGGGGCAGGAATTTGGAATGCTTCTACCATGTCCCTACAACACAAATCCATCATTTATTTGCTCACCCTATTAGGATTCTATCATTTACAACCTCAAATAGCATGAATTTGGCCAAATACAATGAAATACTTGACCTAGGGCATCACCTTAAAAATTGAAAACATCTCCCAGAAAAATGCTTTTGGAATCTTATAATACACATCCCTAGCTTGCATTTCACCAGATTTTGTGAATTTTCACCAGTGGGAATGCATTCTAGGGCCGGATTTCTATGGCTGCCCTAGAAAACAGGGTTTCTAGACCTGTTTTGAAAGAAAAATCAATAACTTTTGATCCTGACCACTTCAAGACCTCAAACTAGTTGCATTCAAACCCTGACTCAATCTAGTTTCAGGAAAAGTACATTTGCACCCCTGAAAAATCTGTACAGGCCATACAACAATGAAATTGCAGGGAAAAATAGTCAGTTTCTTTGATTTCTATGCACAAATTTAGTACAAAAACTTCCTCTTCCATACTGGAGCAAGATGTCCTTCATATCAACCTATCCAGGTCAGTTTACAACTTCTACAAATAGTTTTAATAACCAAAATGGAGTTGCAACTGGTCAATGTGTCATTGACACCATTGATAACACTTGACACTATGGCATTTTGTCCTTAGCACAAAGACACCGATTTGTTTCACTTGTCTAAGGATCTCAAATGACCAACATACTCCCTAAAACATGACAAAACACAAAACAATTAAAAAAACTCAAAAACCAATCCGTAGACCTTCTAGGCTTGATTGGTATAAGAAGGGTCCAAGTGGACTAAGCATGATTGAGGTTTATATGATTACCCCAATCATCTTGACCACACAAGAGGACCTTACATCCATGGCTAAAGCCTTATTATAGAGCACATTAAACAAAAACCACAACCTTTCAAAAAAATGCAATCAAAATGATCTTGGAATCAAAGTGCTCCTAGGTGCCCTGCACCATAAATTCATTCATCTACATCATATCTAGAATTTAGATATCCGTACATCATTACTAGAAAGATATCACTATCAGAAGATCGAATGTTTTTCAAAGTAGAGCATCCTGACAGTCTCAGACAACCAGCTGAAAGAGAGATCTATGGAAGAACTTCCCGATCTGTGAAGCCTAATGACACATCATTCAATGATCCTTGATTTGTGGCTAACCTTCCCCAAGATCCGCGCATCATTCCATTCATTTACAGAGATGTTCTATGCATTTAGGTCCGACCTATCCATGTTCACACGTTACAGCTCTTCTTTGGAGTTTGTGACCTTCCTTGGCCGACGCGGAGGAATTTGTTATTCTAGAGATGATATATATTGATGTAATAGATCCTTAGGAAAGCAATTCAGAAGTTATAAAGTTATTATCATCCACATAAGTTCATAGTTTAGATTTTATGTGAAGGAGCTTCAAAGCTTTATCTTGCGCATGCATGTAATCATGCCTTTGAGCCCTAACTGTAAGCCCACATGATGCTGCCAGATTGTAATTAAATTCTATGATATACTGAATGCCTGAATCTGCATTTGTTCCATTTCTTTGAGTTGTTTCCATGGTGTTTAATCTTGCTGCACGGTCTAAACAGTTCATTCTGTGAACCCTCCTACCATGACTGTATGAAGTGGTATTAGAGTGAAAGTTTGAATCTTTGGGAGAGAATTGAGCGAAGTTGGCGAGGGAATTCTGTAAGATCTTGCTGTGAACAGATCGCCGAATTGAGGCAGGTTACTTTTGTTGCAACCAATCACTGATTGAGAGGTAGTTGTCACCTTGTAGCCCAATTGCCAAACATGAGGCAGTTTGCACTTGATCCCAAGAAGAATGTCGCTGAGGAGAGTTGTTGTTGTTGGAACAATGGCTGGTAGAATGGATGAGATGATGGAGATGATCAAAACAATGCGAATTTGTTTGGATTTTGTTGAAGAGGATAGGTGAAGAGGATTGACACTGAGACCTGATGTTGAAAGCGATGATGAAGAGGAATTTCAATCTCTTGAACAAACTGGCGAAACCCTAGGAGGTAATGAAGAAGAAGAATCAGATCAAGTAAAGATGTTGTGAGCTATTTCAAAGATTGGAAAGAGACCTAGAGTTGATGTGTCAAACTATACTGGTAATTTGAACCCTGAAGAATTGATTGATTGGATAAATGACATGGAAGAATACTTTGAATATGAGGAAATTGAAGATCCGGAGAAGGTGAAATTTGCAAAGACAAAGTTGAAAGGACATGCTGCTATATGGTGGAAAGAAGTTCAGTTGGAAAGAAATAGAAGAGGAAAATAAAAGATTACAAAATGGGATAGGATGGTCACAAAATTGAAGAATCAATTTGTACCTACTGACTATGAGTTGGAACTATTGCAAAGATTGCAAAACCTAAGATAAAAGGAGAAATCTGTGAAGGAGTACACTGAAGAATTCCATTAAATGATCATAAGGACATGACATAGTGAAGATAACAAGGAGAAAGTGGCCAGATATATCAATGGACTGAGATTGAACATTCAAGAAGAACTAACCTTGGTAAGGATGACATATTTGGAAGAAGCATATCAGTTTGCCCTAAAATTTGAAGAGAAGATGAATAAAAGGCATGATCAGAAGCAAAGAGGTAGAGGAGGTAGATTTCAGAAAGGTAGGACATTTTCTAGAGACAAATAATATTTGGAGCAGAACAAGTTTGACTGCCCATTTAAGAAGGAGGACAGAGATAACAATGCTTACTGGAGAGATGACAAAAAATTTTATCGGAGAGGAAACCCTAGTGCATACTGGAATGAAGGATATAGAATAGAAGGGAGAGGATTTGATAAGAGAACATTCAGAGGTACTTGTTTCAAGTGTGGAGGTGAAGGAGATAGATCATTTGAGTGTAATCAGGGTAGTACAAGTAAGAGGACAAAAAATAGTTAAAGAGTAGCCTATGTTGAAGAAGACCCTGGTGGATCACCCAGTTCTGTTGGCAAACCTGAGAAAAGGGAATCACTTGTGATGAGGAGAGCACTATTTTAAGTAGAGACAAATGAGGAATGACCACAGAGGAAAAGTCTATTCAGAACTACATGCAAATCAGGAGGTAAGTGTTGTAAAGGTGTAATTGATAGTGATAGTTCAGATAACCTAGTTTCAAAGGAGATGGTGACTAAGCTGAAGTTGGAAAGATTGAAACACCCAAAGCCCTATTAGATAGCATGGATTCAAGATGATCATAAGGTACTGGTGAGTGAACAATGTTTGGTGAAATTTCATGTTGGACCTTATCATGATGAAGTCTTGTGTGATATTATGCCTATGGATGTTTTTCATATCTTCTTGGGTAGACCTTGGCATTATGATAGAAAATCTATTCATGATGGGAGAAAGAATACATATACTATAATAGAAAATGGCAAGAGAATTACTTTGATTCCTTTGGAGGATGATCCTATGAGTGAAGTATGTGGGAATGCTAGAATCTGTTTGGTAGATGGAAGAAAATTTCTAGATGGTTTGAGACATGAGAATATATGTTATGCCTTGATTCCTAAGAAGCCGAAAGCATTGAAGAAGCAGACTGAAGAGACACAACCAGAGGAGATAAGAGAGTTACTGACAGAATATGAAGATATCATATCAGATAATGTACCTGAAGGATTGCCACCTATAAGGAGTATCAGTCATCACATGGATCTTATAGCGGGAGCAAGTTTGCCTAAGAAAGCAGCACATAGAATGAAGAATTGAATAGACAAATACAAGAGTTGTTGAGGAAAGGTTTGATCAAAGAAAGCTTGAGTCCCTGTGTAGTACCTGCAGTGTTAGTAGTAAAGAAAGATGGATAATGGAGAAGGTGTACTGATTCTAGAGCAATAAACAAGATCATAGTTAAGTATAGATTTCCTTTACCTAGGATGGATGATATTATGGATTGTTTGAGTGGAGCAAGATATTTAAGAAAGATAGACTTGAAGAGTGGATACCATCATATCAGAATTAGAGAAGGTGATGAATAGAAGACTACTTTTAAGACAAATGAAGGATTAGTGATACCCTTTGGATTGACAAATGCACCAAGTACTTTCATGAGATTGATGAATGGAGTTCTGAAGAAATTCTTGGGTAAGTTTGTGATTGTATACTTGGATGATATTCTTATTTTTAATAAGACAAAAGAGGAACATTTGTGGCATATTAGACAAGTTTTGTAGAGACTGAGAGAAGAGAAATTGCTGATAAACATCAAGAAGTGTAGTTTCATGAAGGAAGAACTAGTGTACCTAGGATTTGTGATTTTTGTGGAAGGATTGAATATGGACCATGAGAAAGTGAAAGCAATTGTTGAATGGCCTACATTGAAGAGCATCAGACAGGTTAGATCATTTCATGGATTGGCTAGTTTCTACCAGAAGTTCATTAGAAATTTCAATTCAGTTTGTAGCCCTATGACAAAGACAATGAGAGGTGATAGAAAAGACTTTAAGTGGACATCTGAAGCAGATAAAAGTTTTGAGTTGTTAAAGCAAAATGTGACAGAGCAACCTATTTTGGCATTACCGAATTTCAATAAGGTATTTCAAGTTGATTGTGATGCAAGTGGAAATGCAATTGGAGCAGTGTTAAGTCAAGAAGGTAGACCTGTAGCATATTTCAGTGAGAATTTGAATGATGCAAGGAGGAGATATTCAATTTATGATCAAGAGTTATATGCCATAATTCAAGCCTTGAAGAAGTGGAGACATTACTTGTTTCCTAAGGAGTTTGTGTTGTATACAGATCATCAAGCTTTGCAATATTTGAACGGTCAAGGTAAGTTAAATCAGAGACATATGAGATGGGTAGAGTTCATGCAGAGTTATACTTTTGTGTTGAAGCATAGGAGTGGTAAATCAAACAAAGTTGTTGATGCATTGAGTAGAAGAAGAAACTTGTTGACCAAGATGAGAGTAGAAGTGTTGGGTTTTGATGAATTGAAGAACATGTATGAGGGAGACACCGATTTTGCAGAACCTTGGAAAGCATGTAAGGAACCTATTGTGACATATAAGAGTAAGTGGTTGGACTATTTCATTCAAGAATATATGTTGTTCAAAGGAAGTCAGTTGTGCATACCTAGAAGTTCAATGAGAGATAATTTGATCAAGGAGAATCATAGTGGTGGATTGGCAGGACATTTTGGCATTAATAAGATAGTGGCTTTGGTGAGTGAAAACTACTTTTAGCCTCAGATACATAAGGATGTTCAGATATTTGTGTAGAGTTTTAGAGTTTGTCAAGTTGCAAAAGGGAGTATTTAGAATACTGGATTGTATAAACCTTTGACAGTAGAATACTGGGTTGTATAAACCTGGAAATTAGGGCTACCCCAAAATAGGGCAGGACTAGGGCACGGGTGCCCAAGTCCTCCCCCTATTTTGGGTAGGGTACAACTCATGGGGTCCTCCTAGGTCCCATTTGTCATATTACCTAGGGCTCATTCCATCGGGATGCCAAATTATGAACTAAGATTTCCTAAATGCATGCAAAAGACCCGGGAGCTAAACCTTACGAGGGAAAAGCACCCAAGGGGACATTTTTTGACATTACAGTAAGATACTTAGAAAATTTGGTTCAAGAAATGCATATGAAGTGGAGTAACTAGAGTCATTGGGTATATCACCTATTTTCAACATTGCAGACCTTTATCAGTATCATGAAGCAGAGTTTAGTGACATCATGGAAGAAGAATTGAAGATGCAGTTACCACACAAAACACCAAAGTAGATTGAAGACATCTTAGACATCAGAGTTGGACACAACACTAGAGGAAGATGATACAAAGAATATCTTGTGAAGTAGAAAGGTAGACCAGAAGAAGATTCATCATGGATTTCTCAAGCTCAGGTGGACCGTCTTGGTTCTCCCCTAGCCCCAGCAAAGTGAGGGACTCACTTTTTCAATATCCCTGGATGTCTGATGCAAGAGCATCCCTGGTTCAAGAGAAATCTTGCATCAACCAAAAATATTTGCATTTCAGTTTGTTTACAATTCAATTTGTCCGCATTTTGCCACAGTTGCATTTCAGACCTTGCGGAACTGGACTTAGCATCTAAATTCATTCATCTACATCATATCTAGAATTCAGAGATCTGCACATCATTACCAGAAAGATATCACTATTAGAAGATTGTTTATTTTTTAGAACAGAGCATCCTGACAGTCTCAGACAACCAGCTGAAGGAGAGATCTACGAAAGAACTTCTGGATCTGTGAAGCCTAATGACACATCATTCAATGATCCTTGGTTCATGCCTGACCTTCCTTAAGATCCGCACATCATTCCATTCATTTGTAGAGTTGTTCTATGCATTTAGGTCCAACCTATCCATGTTCACACATTATAGCTCTTCATTGGAGTTTGTGACCCTCCTTGGCTGACACAGAGGAATCTATTGTTCTAGAGATGATATTTATTGATGCAATAGATCCTTAGGAAAGTAGTTTAGAAGTTATCAAGTTATTATCATCCACATACATTCATAGTTTAGATTTTTTATGAAGGAGCTTCAAAGATTTATCTTGCGCATGCATGTATTTAGGTCTTTGAGCCCTAATTGTAAGCCCGCATGATGTTGGCCAGATTGTATTTGAATTCTATGATATACTGAATGACTGAATCTGCATTTGTTCCATTTCTTTGAGTTGTTTATGTTGTGTTTACTCTTGCTACATGATCTGGACAGTTCATTCTGTGAACCCTCCTACTGTGACTGCACCATAAACTTAGGCTCTTCTCTTGTTTTTCAATGCTTCTTTGGAGACAAACTTCAATCTATTTATAATATATCCTTTGCCAAGTTTCATCTTCCTCATTTTGGGCTCCAATGACTCTTGGTATTCCTCTTCTTGCTTGTTGGTGTCCAACTTGGAGAAAGGTAACTCTTGGGATTCTTTTGTTGCTTTCCTTCATGACTTGGGTGCTTGAAACCTCTTCATTGTCAAATTTTATCTTAAGCCCTCATCACGAGGTGGGGATGGTGTATTCCTTGGAGAGATTGCATTATCCTATCATTTTCAAAAGTCCTCATCACAAGGTAGGGAGCGGTTCTGTTATTAACTCAACCCTTAAGCGTGTTTTCAGTGGTTGTTGTGATGAAGCCCAATTGTTGGTGTGTGCCTGTAATGTGTTTGAGATGGTGATGAACCTAGCAATAGTTTCACTCCATCGCTTGTTTGCCATGCTTTCTTTGTGTCTTCAACATGTGTGTGTGTATGGCGTGCTTGTTCTCAAAGTGCAAGACCGGTGGCGATGAGCTCCTCTACACTTTGGGATTTGTTTGGCATGTTTGTTCTCAAGGTGCAAGACCGTTGGTGAACAACTCCTCTACACCATGGGATTTTGTTTGGTGTGTCCGTTCTCAAAAAGTGCAAGACTAGTGGTGAACAACTCCTCTACACTTTGTGGGATTTGTTTGTTTACTTTCCTTGCACTTGCATCTTGCATTTCATATGGGAAAATCAAAAAGAAAATAATCACTGCATTCATTGTATTCTCTATGCTCTACATGTCTTCAATGTTGTATTCTCTATGTTTTGTGTGACTGTAATTGTCTTGTCCATGTCTTGTGTGTCTGTTATTGTCTTCAATGTGTTTGGCATGTCTTCTCCGTTCTTGGCGTGTTTACTGTGTTTGTCGACCTTACTTCAATGCATGTATTGGCCTTGCATTTAATACATACATTACAGTGGGTGCTAAATGTTATGTTGGAAAAATACACCATTGGGGTCTTTTTCCTTAAGGTTTAGCTCCTGGGTCTTTAAGATTGCATTTAGAGCATCTTCCATGATAATTCAAACTCCCAATGAGAAAACCCTTGGGTCTTGTGACAAATAGGACCTTGGGGTTGCTATTTTGATGATTCTTGAGCAAAGACAAGGGGGTGGACAAGTGCTCTAGTGCCCTAGTCCAGCCCTATTTTGGGTCTGCCCTAAATTCAAATGTCGGGTTTGTGACCATTATTTGGTTTCCATGCCGACATCATAAGTTTCAAATACGAAATTCTTGACGGTAATCTTAGTAGTTATATATAAGCATGTTTAGGTTATCATTTGCAAACTAGAAGATATCTAGAAGATCATTGGCAAGTTTTATAATTGTGAGCTATTGGCATACTTTTGATTATCATTATGTTGCAGAGCATAGAATTGTTATTGTGTTTGTTTTTGCAAGTTGGATCTCATCTTCTCCTCATGGCATTGAAGAGCATCTTCCTTCCATGAGAGCTTCATGATCAAGGTGACATTTATTGTACTTTATCATCATTATCATTTGGATTTTTGCCTATGTCCCACAAGGACACGCACTCTCTCTTTGACAACAGTGTTCAGAAGACTTGAATGTCTCTCCGGAGCTTGACTAGGGTAAGCCTCTAAACACCACAACCCCCTTCCACACTCCTTGTGATTGCAGGTTATAGGTATCATATCTGAAGAAAGTGGAGTTGCAGGGAAGGTAGGCAGACATTGAAGATTTCAAACCTAAAAAGAAGCGGACACTGTGTGGGATTTTAGGAAAAGGGCACCATCACCATTGTCCTCTGCATCTGAAGACTTAGGAACAAATTAGACAGTGAGCATTAGGGTTTGCAAAGCTTTTGACATCCCAAAGAATCATCCTCAGTGGACTAGGGCGCCATCAACCTTGTCCTCTGCTGTTGGATCACAGAAAACTAAAGATACAATAGAGATTAGTGCTGGAAGGAGATCAAGAATCCATAGAAAAAGTTGTACCTTGGACTATGGTGCCATCATCGTTGTCCCTGACATTTCTATTTTTTGGATTGCAAAAAGCAGTGAGTTAAGGTTCTCTACCCTTTGTCTAATTCCTGTAGCATTTGTTGTAATTTTCAGATTTAATTATTGTTTTGCTTAAATTAGAGTTTTAAGAGTATTAAAGCATTAATTAGAGACATTGTGTGATAGATTTTGAATTTCCCAGTAGAAAACCAAGTGGCAACCCAATCTGATAGATGACTCTCCTCTCAATAGGAGAAGCACTTAGTTGAAACGCCCTTGGAATGTTTTGTGGAAAGGAGGATTCAAACTAAAACAACAACCCCGTCACAACCACCAAACCCCCCTTTCCATACAAAATTTTTTGGTGAACCCATGTTTTTGGACTTTTGGCACCTTTTTGAGTTTTGTTTGATAGATTTACATTCATTCATTCTATTACATTCGAAAAATTACAAAAAAATTGAAAAATTTAAAAAAATTGCAAAAATTGGCATATTAGACTTGCATTTTTGTAAAATTCAAATTCATTGGCATTTAATTTAAATTAATTTCCATTATTTGCATTAGATATTATCCAAAATATAGAAACTCCTCATTTACAATTCATTTGCATTGCATTTGCATGCTTGATTTGTTAGAAATTGCTTGAAATTTTGCATTTTTCATGAAAATTTGGTTTTGCATGAGCTAGGGTTGTAGTCAAAATCTTGGTTCAGATTTTAATACCTCATTAAAACACTCATTAGGTCTGATTTATAATTGTAGTGTTGCATCATAGTGGCCTCCTTGTGAAATTTCATGTCTAGGGTTCGAAAACTTGCTTTTTTTCACTAGATTTGACCTTATCGTCTTGCTAGACTTGCACTCCAAGTGTGTTGTAAGGGATTTTTCTGGACTAGTTGGCTTTTATTAGGGTTATTATCTGCTACCCCTTCTCAATTTCCTTACAACACCCTTTCTTTTGGGCCTTTGCATTGAAATTTTGTGAAAATTTGCATATTTTTGGCTATTTTTTAACTAGGGTTTGATCTAGAGTGGCACTATAGGTGTGTTGTAATGGATTTTTTGGAATTAGGTGGATTTTATTACTGTTATAAGTTTCTTTCCATCATCATTTTCATTACAACACCTGTTTCCCTACCATTTCGTATTGAGATTTGGTGAAAAATTGCATATTTTGGCCTATTTTCACTAGGTTTTAGCTTATCGACTTTCCATAGTTGCTTCAAAAGTGTGTTGTGAAAGGTATTATTGAATTAGTGGACTACCATTAGGCATATAATTTTATTTCCCTCTTTAAAATCTTCACAACACCTATTCTTTCATTTGTTTGCATTGAGAATAGTTGAAAAATCAACCATTTTAGAGCAATATGACATCACTTTTGCATTTGCCTTTTGCATAAGTTTTGGAAGATCTTGAAAATCTAATTTGACACTCCTTTGAAAACTTACAAATGGATTCTCAATTTAATAATAATGCTAGGTTCATTCCTAGGCCTCATTTAAAAAGAAGAGCCCCTAAGCTTGAAATAACATTCACACCTCATGACAAAGAAACGGTGAATACTGAAGGGTCTCTTGATATCATGGTAAAGATAATGGAACAACCTATGCATGGAACACTCATAGATCCTAATTGCATGACAAATGTGGTCACGGAAGAATTCTTCCTTAAACATGAACTGGTACAAGAATCTTAAGAATCGTCAAATTTGAAAATTAAAACACATAATGGAGCTTTAATGAAACCAATTGGCAAGATAACTATAATGGTCTCGGGCTATGATAATTCTGTGGATCATTCATTTTCTATAATCCCCTTATCTAACCTCTTCCATGTGAAACTTGGACATCCTTGGTTTAAAGCTATGAATGTTGTTCCTTCCATTATTCATAAATGTATAAAATTTCCTTTGCCTGGAGAGATCCGTACTATCCGTTGTAATGATTACCAACCTTTGGCTAAGGACAAGAATTTTATTCTTGATTACTTTTGGCCACAACCTGAGACAAATCCTGAGCCACGAAGAGATAGAACTTTCATAGAATACAGAATATACAAAGCAAAACAACTAGCTTGAGTGGCCAAGTCTCCTTTGCAACCAATAATAGAAGAACAAGACACAAGCATTAAACAAGATTATTATGGCTTGGATGAAATTTTTGGCATGAGAAGTGTGGATAAGGAAAGGTCTCATAACCCACCTCATCCACAGAGAGATGGTATTTATGCTGAGGTCCCTCCCCCGTCATCCTTACAAGGATCAGGAGGCTTTCATCGGCAACAAAATATTACACCAAGAACAATGAGATTTGAACAAGGTGCTTCCTCCCCTACTGTAAAAACTATGGAAAAACATGATGAAATAAGCAATAAGACAAGAAGAAATAGACTAGAAAAAGAACAGAGGAGGAGAAGTCAAGCTTATGCCCAACAGATCACAAATGAACAAAAGAACATTCAACCTAACATTGAAGAAAATCAAGAAGAGCTTAAAGATGAACTAGTTGAAAACAAAAACAACAGTTGGGATTTGGTACCTTACACACCAGTTTCATCTAGCATTTAGGATTGTGAGGATGATGACCTCCTCTATGATGACTTTTAGAATGGACCTCTCTACAAGTAAGTATCTCTAACCCTTTATCTCTCGTGATGTGTTTTCCTCGTGATGTGTTATGTGTTGTTAGGCCTCCTAAGATGACCCTTGGTTCTCTTGTAAGGTAAAGGATACTAGGAGACCGCCTGTGTCATGACCTTCTTCTATTTGTATCATCATTCTTCTATATTATCTCTGCTCTGATTTCATTGTTGTGTGTTGTGTCTTATGGACATAGCATTGCGGTTGGTGACTTGGGGGTACCCTCCTACGTGACTGTCCCTAAGGCACTTGTTCTTGTCTCTGATTTATATTTTACCTTCCTCTAGTGTTTCCATATAGCGGGAGGATGATAAAAAACATATTATACTGATGTGGACCTAGTGTCCCTTTCGCGATTAATCAAAAAATGGACCTAGTCCATACATGACGATGGGGTTGTAACAGATTATCCGATGCTTGGCTAGTGGAATTACTCCGTGATTTCTCTATCTTGATGTTGATGTTGATGTTATCTTATCTTGCTAGCAACACTTTAACAATATTGTTGCTCTGTGCACTATGTTTATCATGAATATCACCTTGCTTGGCTCTTTCATGTAGTTAATCATATGCATTGTTGTTTATCATGATTATTTGGACACTAACACTTTTCTTGCAAGGATGTGTTTGTGGGAATATTTGGCGATTGTAAAGTACATGTCACCTCTAGGGGGCATGGACCTTGCAAGGGCTCATGTTCGCTTATGTGTTTTCTTCCTACCTTAACGTGCTTGATATCAGTACGCGATATCAACCATCTTAAGGTGGGGGCATATAAGGTAAGTTATCTGTCGTGGATCATAGTAAAGTGTGTTTGAACAATCTAAAAATCAATAACAATCATTTAAGTCCTCTGCAGAGGCAGGATATCGAGCATGTCCTTTTATCTTAAGCCCTCATTGTGAGGTGGGGATGGTGTATTTCTCAGAGAGATTTCATTATCCTGTCATTTTCAAAAGTCCTCATCGCGAGGCGGGGAGCGGTTCTGTGACTAACTCAACCCTTAAGCATGTTTTTGGTGGTTGTTGTGGCAAAGTGCAATTATCGGTGTGTTCCTATAATGTGCCTGAGATGGTGATGAACTTAACAATAGTTTCACTCCATCGCTTGTCTACCATGTTTTCTCCATGTCTTCAGTGTGTGTGTGTATGGCATGCTTTTTCTCAAAGTGCAAGACCGGTGGTGATGAGCTCCTCTACACTTTGGGATTTGTTTGGCGTGTTTGTTCTCAAGGTGCAAGACCGATGGTGAACATCTCCTCTACACATTGGGATTTTGTTTGGCGTGTTTGTTCTCACAAATTGCAAGACCGGTGGTGAACAACTCCTCTACACTTTTGGGATTTGTTTGTTTACTTTCCTTGCACTTGCATCTTGCATTTCATATGGGAAAATAAAAAATAAAATAATCATTACATTCATTATATTTTCTATGCTCTGCGTGTCTTCAATGTTGTATTCTCCATGTTTTGCGTGACTGTAACTATCTTCTCCATGTCTTGTGTGCCTATTATTGTCTTCAATGTGTTTGGTGTGTCTTCTCTGTGCTTGGCATGTTTGCTGTGTTTGTCAACCTTACTTTAATGCATGTATTGGCCTTGCATTTAATAAATACATTAAAGTGGGGTATAAATGCTTTGTCATAAAAATGCACCCTTGGGGGCTTTTTCCTTAAGATTTAACTCCCAGGTGTTTAAGATTGCATTTAGAGCATCTTGCATGATAATTCAGACTCCCAATGAGAAAAACCTCTAGTCTTGTGACAAATAGGACCTAGGGGTTTCTCTTTTGATGATCCTGGAGCAAAGACAAGGGGGTGGACAGGTGCACTAGCACCCTAGTCCCACCCTATTTTGGGTCTACCCTAAATTTAAATGTCAGGTTTGTGACCGTTATTTGGTTTCCAGGTTGACATCATAAGTTTCAAATACAAAATTCTTGGCGGGAATCTTAGTAGTTGCATATATAAGCATGTTTAGGTTATCATTTGCAAACTAGAAGATGTCTAGAAGATCATTGGCAAGTTTTATGATTGTGAGCTATTGGCATACTTGTGATTATGATTGTGTTGCAGAGCATAGCATTTTTATTGTGTTTGTTTTTGCAAGTTGGATCTCATCTTCTCCTCATGGCATTGAAGAGCATCTTCCTTCCATGAGAGCTTCATCATCAAGGTGACATTTATTGTTCTTTATCATCATTATCATTTGGATTTTTGCCTATGTCCCACAAGGACACATAGTCTCTCTTTGACAATGGTGTTCGGAAGACTTGAACGTCTCTCCGGGGCTTGAATGAGGCAAGCCTCTAAACACCACAACCCCCTTCCACACTCCTTGTGATTGTAGGTTACAAGTATCAGATTGGAGAAAGTGGAGTTGCAGGCAAAGTAGGCAGACATTGAATATTCTGGACCTAAAAAGAAGTGGACACTGTGCGGGATTTCGGGACAAGGGCACCATCACCATTATCCTCTGCATCTGAAGACTCAGGAATAGATTGGACAATGAGCATTAGGGTTTGCAAAGCTTCTGACATCTAGAAGAATCTTCCTCAGTGGACTAGGGTGCCATCAACCTTGTCGTCTTCTGTTAGATCACAAAAAACTGAAGATACAACAGAGATCAGTGCCGGAAGGAGATCAGGAATCTACAGAAAAAGTTGTACCTTGGACTAGGGCACCATCACCATTGTCCCTGACATTTCCATTTACTAGACTACAAAAAATAGTGAGTTAAGGTTCTCTGCCCTTTGTCTAATTCCTATTACATTTGTCGTAATTTACATATTTAATTACTGCTTTTCTTAAATTAGAGTTTTAAGAGTATTAAAGCATTAATTAGAGACATTGTGTGATAACTTCTAAATTTCCCAACAGAAAACTAAATGGCAACCCAATCTGATAGATGACTCTCCTCTCAATAGGAGAAGCACTCGGTTGAAAAGCCCTTGGAATGTTTTGTAGAAAGGAGGATTCAAACTAAAACAACAACCCCGTCACAACCACCAAACCCTCCTCTTTACACACTGAATAGGATTATTAAGATAACAAGGATATACCTATAGTATAAGGATTTTAAATGTGAATTAATTGCATTATATAAAATGATTGTGAATTTCCTGTGAATAATTTTCTGTAGATGATATTAATATACAATCATATTATATATAAGATCATAGTGCCTAATTTGAGGTGTTATTTTAATAAAACCATTGAGCGTATTAGTCCATATAATTGATATAATTGATGTAATCCCCTTATCTGTCATTTATTGTCTCTAGGCTATCTTGATATGTTTAAAATAACTCCTTATAACAATATTAAAATTTTTTTGTGAATCATTATATGGCTTGGATAATACAAAAATAATTAACTAATCATAATATTCTAATTAATATACCAAAAGATAAGATAATAATTATATAATATTATGATTAACATATGTATTGATAATTATTAAAATAAGGTATTAATATATAATACAAATAATTAGTAATATAATCTATTAGTAATATGATCTGTTTAAGTCTTATAATTATATAACTCTTGGTTTATTATTATTATTATTATTATAGCCTAAGATGAATATACTATTAATTGATCTTCATAACCAACTATTATTTGTATAACCATCATAAGCTACCAAGAATTAGAATTATTATAGTTTCACCTCTCACATTTTTATCAAAATTAATAAAAACCTTTCATCTCCTGCTCAGTTGCAGACAATAAAATATTATTTTAGAGCACCACCCTTGTCCCGCACATGGACTTGAAACCCCCTTGTGGTGATGTGGGAAGATTATTTCTCTCCCGCACTCAGATTTGATATGCCTTGTGGTGATACAGGGAAAGCATAAGCTTCTTCCCGCAAGCCCGCACAGTCTTCACCTGGCACCTTATGAGGGTGCAAGAATGGTCTCCTATATGCAGGCCCTTTATCTCCTTGGTTGTCATCTTGTATTGATGAGATGGTGGAAATAATTATTTGAAATGGGAAGTTGCACATTCTAATTGGATCTGCCAGTCTGAGACATGTATGCAAAATGTGGAAGCATAGAGAAGACCCGTGAACTGTTTAATAAAATGCCTCAAAGAATTGTGGTTTCATGGAATCCAATGGCTGTAGGATATGCACGAAATGGATTTGTTGAAAAAGATTTAGAAGTTTACAAGAAAATGCAAATGGCAGGTGTAAAGCCAGACTCCACAAACCTTTGCCAGCATCATGTGTGGGCTTGCGACAGGTAGTTTGAGAGTTCCCCGCATCCCCACTAAGAAACCCTGAAGTGTATACGGTGATGCAGGAAGGATAGCAGGTGAATACATTTTTGGATTGTAGCATGGTGTTCACCTGGTTCTTCATGGATATTGCCTTCTACAACAACAATCTGTTTCAGAAGAAGAGGGTTTGGACATCCATGAAAGCATAAAAGAGAGGAATTTTGATAGATTTTGCACTGGTAGATATGTATGGAAAATGTGGAAGCATAGAGAAAACCCATGAACTGTTTGACAAAATGCCTCAAATAACTATGGTTTCATGGAATGCAATGGCTACATGATATGCACGAAATGGATTTGTTGAAAAAGATTTATAAATTTTCAAGCAAATGCAAATGGCAAGTGTAAAGCCAGACTCCACAAACCTTTGCCAACATCATGTGTGGGCTTGCGGGAGGTAGTTTGAGAGTTCCCCACACCCCTACTAAGAAACCCTAAAGTGTATGTCGTGATGTAGGAAGGATAGTAGGTGAATACATTTTTGTTTTGCAATCACATTTGGTTTGTTTAAACTTTAAACAACTATTAGAGTTTCTTATTACTATTATGCTTCTAGATTGGCGTTGCTGTCTAATTCCTCCACTCAGCATAGGTGTATATCACTCTCTTGTACTATGCTTCTAGGTGAAAGAACACCTTTTATATGATCTGGATACCTCAGATTAGATTTATCACTATTAACTGCCCTTGTATATGGTTGCATCTAAGATTTGGTGGCCCGATCTGAGTCTTCCTTGTTGCCAATGTTTGTGGCCTGGTTACTCTATTCTCGCCATATAGGAATGAGGTTCTTTGCTAGGTGTAACCAGCCTCTAAAGAGATGTGGGAGTCTTGCAATTCAATGTAGAGATGGTCTCTATGTCAAAGACACCAAATTGACACCATGAAGACTCTTCCCTGTACAATATGAATGTTGATCCTGTAGAATATGAGATGGCGCCTCCTTGCCTCTATCTGGAAATCAATGAAAAATTAGAAATTATGGTGGCAATAGGGTTCACTGACTGATCTGAATTAGGCTAAGAAACTTGTGGTCTTCCCTAAACAGCAATGCATGATAGCGTGAACTGTGACAGGCGTATGGCAGTTTTGCCAACTTGCCAACTTGCCAACAATGCCAACTTGCCATTGTCAAGTTGGTACTTGGCATTGAATGTTCTAATCAATTTTCAACTATAGTGATCTTGCCAAATGAATGCTAATTGGTCAACTCAATTTTAATATAATTAAAAAAAATAAAAATTCTACTTTTCACCATTACTGTTCACCAAATTGACTAATAGCACAACAGATAAATTGCATTTATTAAATCATTAAATAAAAAAATTAACTTTCAACTTTAGGGATTTTGCCAAATGATTTTAATACTCAATTCTCATTGGTCAACTGAATTGAGTTAATTGCATTAGATCATTGCATAAGTAATCCTACCTATGATAGGAACTAATAATTCAAATTTTAGAGTAAGATTTGCTTAGAAGAATGGATTATTGTGACTTGTGATTCACTAAATAAGTAAAACTCTTTTCTTTCTTGCTAAGGAACCCATATAATTAGAGTCAGTAATGAAAAATGATTAAAATTTATAATATAAAATTGTATAAATTAGATGATGAAATTGAATTGCTAATAATACGGGATTTTAGTTAATAATAAATGTATGATAAGAACATGGAATGATTAAAGGATTATCAAGATGAATTGAAAAGGTAGTTGGATTAATGAAATAATTTATTTAGAGATCAATCCTATTAGATAATCTAACATGATTATGTTGATCCTTGAGAAACAATAATGGATTTGTTGAGTTCATCATCAAGATTTCTTAATTCATATAAAACTAGTATATAATTGTGGGTTGCAACTGATTTGATTTTTATTTAAGTTTAAAATTCTTTTGGAAAGGGTTCTGTAACTACAATTTGAGATATACATTTAAAAAAATAGATGTCAAATAATTTAGGTAGTTTGGCAATGTTCACAGTCTTGTTGAGAATCAAAGTTGTATAATCTTAATTGATGTAGTTTTAGAGCATAACTACATGTTGATGATGATTGTTAGTCATAACAACATGCATAAAAATTTGCAAAACAAACCTTTATTATCTTGTAAAGTACGATCAACTTAAGATGAGTTGATGACTCCAAGGCTCTGTTGATCAGGTCATGATCATCTAACATTACTCAGAGGTTGATGTGACATGTTGTTTTCCATTTCAATGGGTCTTACATTTGCTGAGATGATCAATATTGCAACTGTATTCTATAAATTCACTTCACAAAGGGGTTAATTCTACTCTATTTCCCAAAGATCACTGTGATATTTGTATGTTTGATCAATTCTTCTGATCATTGATCATCATGAACTTACACATTCTTCTACACTGCATATTTATTTAAATGATGTGTTTACAAGTATATATTTATGTGTTTCTCATGGATATTTATCTGTATTGGCATGATATTTATCAATTTGACATGCTTCCATTCAAAATATGCTTTGTATTTTCAATTATCTACGAGATATCTGCATATTTCAAGTTTATTTGCTCATGGTTGTGTGTTATTTGCAATTATGAAGATGATTTGTAATGAAATTCAAAGAAATTTAAAGAAATACTTCTAATTTTAGTGAACCTTTAGTTATTGAATCACATACATACATGATACAGTCATGAAGAGAAAAAATCAAACTATAATTCACTAGGTTGTTCCACAGCTAGGTATGGTTGATGCTAACTTCAAAGGAACAAAGAATAAAAACAACATAGGTAGATTGAAAATTACTCCAAGGGACGCAGCTGATCAATGCATATATCCAGATTCCACTCATAGATTACTCACAATTTACAATGATTTGTAATCAAAACATCTTCTCTTTCATTAAGTATACATTCACAATAACTTTGAAATAAGTCTTGAGTTCTTCAGTAATCAGATTTCAATTAAGTTTTGAATGGATAAAAGATTGCACTCCTACACCTTTTATAGAATAAGGAGAGGAGGCAGTTACAACTAACCAATGGTCAAAATTCATCAATTTAGATCAACGGCCAACAATTTTTATTGATTGAGTCAACATCCTCATTCGTGACACAGATTGCCAGCTGGCAACCATCTGTATGGCTTGCCACTTTATAAGTGCCCCATGCATATGTTCACTTGGTGATGCATCTGTACTTATTCTTGATGTCTTTCTTCTTCACTTTCTTCTTGTTCATTGTCCTCTTCACTTTCAGCACTTTCGCTATCACTATCACTTCGGTAAACATTTTCTCCTATATGGACCTTCACTGTTGTCCTGATTGATTCATAAGCTTGCACTATTTTGTCAACCTCCCCCCCCATCTTGAACTTTAGCTTTCACTATTGCATGTTTATGGGAATGGAATTTATCCTTGAGATCTTCCATCTCGCCTTTCCTGCTATTTAATGTCTCATTATATGCTTCCACTTTGACCTATATCCTCATGATTCTATTCATCACCTCCTCTGTCAAGTGGTTTAGGGGGTCATCTGCTTCTGACTTGAAATTATCATGTAGAGCCTTAATAGCAAAATCTGCATCCTAATTATCAATCTTACCTTCTATTTTCCCTTCTAAAGCCTCTAGGGTCTCTGCCTCATCTGCCATCATGCTGTGCAATTTGACACTAATGTCCCTGAGCTTGCCACTGCACTTCTTCAATACATCACATTTGAACCTGATATCCTCATACCAAATTCCCATTAATAGGGTAGTGTTATTGTCTAATTCCTTGCTATTTATCAAAATTTGTGGATCAATTCTCTTCATCTCACTCAGAGCAGCCGGATCCTTCTCTAATTTGAATGACCTCCTGCTTGTTTCATTTTGCATTTTGTCTACCTTTCTCTTTAAGGTGCTCAAAAAATTCCATCTTTGCAGAGAAGTCCTTACCACATCTTCAGCTCCAGCCAATGCTGAGAACATCCATTTCTCCATCACCATCACCTCATGCTTCATTAGGTCCAATTTGGTAACCTCCTATTGTGATATAATAGACAATGGGACTACCGGATCAGTGAGTGCACGATTAGGGTTAATTAACCCTTTTATAAAAGAATGCAATTGAGCAATGTGATCTTTATGTACCTTATTCTCCTCCTTCTCTCTCTTTACCCTTGGGGTTAGAGAATCAATAATATCTTTCCCCTCTTAACCTTCTTGGTCCTCATTGGCAAACCTAGATCAACATTTGTGATTTGAAACTCCTCTAGGCTTATTTTGCCTTTTTCCTTCTCAATTATAGGGAGGGCTACTTGTGCGGTCTTCCTACCTATGGTAGGATCTCTTTTTATTGTGTATGTCATCCTAGCCTTTCTGCTTGGCTTCATCATGCTTTCAACAAATAGGGTAGACACATCAAAATCTTGAACTTCTTCCACTTGTTCTACATGTATTTCTCTTCTCAGCCAATGAGGTATATCACCTCCGGATTCTTGGTGGCATCTTTCTATTTCATGGGTATCCTGCCCTCCTGTATCATCTTCTATCCTTAGTGGTGAATGCACCTTCTTGATTTCGTCCTCATGTAGTTCATCATGAGGGTGATCTTGTTGGGGTTCTTCTTGTTGAGGGGCTGTATTTTGTAAAGGGGTATCCTGTGGAATATCCAAATTTTGATCTTGTGCTTCATTTTGTGAGCTCTCCTTTGGAACTTCATCATCTTCCTTACCTTGCTCACCCTATGATACATTAGCCTCCTCAAAGGCTTGTGCATTTTGACCTTGGAGATCATCCTTATCACCCTCGGTCACATTCTTTGTTTCTATATCCTTACCTTGGTCATGGGCTATCTTTCGTTCTGCATCCCTTGGTATACTAAATTTTTTTGACTTAGGCCCTTCCTGTCTTGATTTTTCTTCAGTCCCTAGTGTGTTTTTTGGGTCTCCCTACTCAACGTGTGGTGGAGATATGCCCTACTCCTTTTGAGCATCCTTGTGGAGCATCTCTTGATCAGCCTTATCCTGAGGCAATCATGAACCGCTTTGGGCCTGGGCAACACTAATGTGTGATATGCCCTGATCACGCCCACTTTGCTGTTGGGTTTATGATATTTTTGATTCAAAGGGTGTCTTATGTTGTTTTTGATCTTGATCAAGAGAAACACTATATTTCTTTGTATGCTCTGCCTTTTTAGTCCTTTTAGGCTCTATGGGTGGATTGTTGTCTTTGCTTGGGCTTACATCACCCCTATATGCTAAGTCTATGGCTGCAGGGCTTGTAATATGATCAACCAACTTGTCTAGCCTTATCTGTTGAGCTACCTTTTCAGGACTATCCTATTTCGTTTCTCCCATATATTTTTCTTCTTCCAACACCCTCATCTAGGCTAATGGAGTCCCATCAGGAGTCATCCTGGTGTTGGCAACCAGGGCTTCCATATGTTGAGCAGCCACATCTTGGACTACCTCATCATCTGATAATTCTACTGTATCATCTAAGGAGAAAGGGAGCCCCTTACTTGTCATGAGAGTTTCTCTTGTTTGCTCTTCGGCCTTCTTAGTTTTAAATTTAATTATTGTGGGAAGGGGAACATCATCTTGTAGCTCTTTCTTGAAAACTTCACCACCCATTCCTCTCAAGATGATGGGGTCAGTGTGGACATCTCCTCTCATGGTTGTTCTCTGTTTCTTGGGTGGTGACATCAGTGGCATCCCCTTCCTCTTCTTGCTTGCTATCAGCAAGTCATCATCTTTGGGTTCTTAGCTCAATTGTTCTTCTCCCAAGGGGTTACCTTCCTCTAAGTCATGTTGTAGGGTCTGCTCTTCCATTTGCATTTCCGTGCTCTCAATAATAGGCCTAAAAATTCTCTTGGTCTTTGGCTTTGCTAGTGGAGGCTGTGACACTGAGGATACATGAGCCGATGTGGATGCATGAACTAATGTGGATGCCCCCCCATCCTTAGTGGCAGTTCTTTCTATGATCACCCCCCTTGGTTCATTATCGCCCTTCTTACCTTTACAAGGTATCTTCTTTTATTTTTCAGTGTGTAATCTCTCCCCATTAGATTTTCTCTTCTCCATAAGGAAATCATCATATTCCTTAGCAGACAATTCTTGTCTCTTTTTCTTGTTATCAATAGTAAGGTCCATGCCTCTTTTCTTTAATTTGGCTATTTCTGCATCTACCCAAGCTTGGGTCAGCTGGACCACCCCCTGCATCATCTGATCTAAGGATATGTCTTCTTGCTATATGAGATTAGGAGACGATATGGTGTCATTGTACACCTTCTTACTTTCATATTCATCTGACATTACCTTCCCATTATCTTTATGCATATGTGCTGGCATTGGGACAGAGTCAAAAGTTCTGATTTGGTTCAATGTGAGCCTTTGATATTTCCTTTTCCTCACCTCAGCCTCATCATCACAATCCATCCAAAAATCCTCCAGATGCTTTTGATGTATCTACTTTTCTAATAGCTTTTGCATCCTACCATAAGGATCATATGATCTGGCAAGAGGAAAAGGCTCTAGGTACATTAATTTCAATCCCCCAATAGCATGCTTTATGCTCTCTAAATTTGAACACATGTACTATCCCATAGATACTGGGAATAATACCGAAGGAATCTTCTTCTATGCCTTATATGCCTCCACCACTGTAGATATTTGCATAACAAACTCCATCAAGACAACCCTATCAGTAGGGTATCTTGGCATCATAAAAGGTTGTCCTTCAAATCCCTTAACCTTGATATATGAGAAGGTAGCAAATTGGATAAACCATTCTCCATGTTTATAAACAACCTCTTGAGCTTCCATGCTCATTCTTTTAGTCCTGTCTTCCTCCATGGTTCTTACCAGGTGCATTGAGAATGCATCATTTACCAATTTGTAGTCCTGGAGGTATACTTTTCCCTATAACTGGGGATAAAGATCTCATATATGCACATCATCTACATCATTGCCTACCTTGCCTACAGTTTTCAGAGCATCAAATGTCCCTTTGAATGTGCAAGAATACACCACATATGAGGTCATGTAAAAGAAACATGTATCCTCCCAGGCTCCTCATCCCCTCATCCAGTGAGTCATTAATGATTTTGGCCCATAGGGGTTTATTATCTGAGTATAAGACCATTTGGATGATCCCAAACATCTAATTCTCAAAACTACCAGCATTAGGTCTACCAGTCATCCTGCTTAGAAGGGAAATTATATATTGGTACTCATCATCAAAGTCAAACTTGTACAAATATACTGGTAGCTTGGCTGAAGCTGTATAAGTGGTATTCTTCGACCTCCATTGATACATCTTCTTCCTGGCATTCTTCTTGTTATTGTTATATTCTGCCTCCAATTTATGAAGGTCCACATTAACTACCTTATTCCCTACTGGTAAGTTGAAAGTGGCAGTGATGCCCTTAACTGAAAAGTCAGCATATATCCTTCCATATTTTTCCACCCGCCTGGTTTACGTGTTATAATTTCTTGCACACTCTACTACTAATTCTAGGGCATCCATGGTGTGGGGAAAACTAGCCACATGCCGCATACCTGAGGTAAACACCCTGTCCAGAATAGGATTATTTGTGTCATTGTCCAATCTTGTTGACCATACATCCAAATCTGTATCCCCTTGATGTGTATCACCAATGACCCCGTACTTGAATTGTACCCCTTCTGGTTGCACAAACATGGGCTTCAGAAATTCAACCTCAAACCTATTTCTCCTTAAGTCGGCCATTAATTCCTGCAATAAACATGTTATATTTTACCCTATGATATGCATATGTATTTTTTCCAAACGATATCATGTATTTTTGTTTATTACCCCTCTATCCTATTTCTCTATGCATCATCATAGGATTTTACTCTATTAACGACAAATACTCTACCTGGAGTTGCAGAAAATGACAATGGGGAGGCTTTGCAGTTACTTACCTGATAACACTTTCCTTTGGATTAGATGAGTGATTACGGGAAAAGACTGCAAACGTGTAAGATCACCCGTTTTGTTCTGTTATGTTGAAGGATCCAATCTACTGGCTGGTAGCTGATGAGGGTTTGACTTTGGAGCTCTGTAACTTCTTGATTTATCACAAGGTAAATGAAACTAACCTTTGAATTTCACTTTTAAATAGATCAACAAGGCAAATTAGGATAAATGTGTTGTCTTGATTGAATTCGTTGATCATTTGCAGGGAATTCTAAGATGTCGCCAAGTGTTCAATTCATATTTGTAATCAGCGGGAGTTCATCTTCTACTTTAATTGCATTTAATGTTAAAGGGGGTGATCTTTGAAAGATTAGGGATATTCAGAAGTATGATCCCCCTTGTATAATATGACCCCCCCAAGGCACGAGATAACCATGTGCAAAAGAATCAGGTGATATGGTCAACATTTTACTATAGAACATATCGGGTCATGAAATTAAAATCAGGGGTAATTTAAAATATGACCCCCCCTACTCTTTGGAAAAAGATCATGATGACATAATGATGTCATTGATGTCATTTAGTTATCATGTTTTAGTGATGTCATCGTCATATTAAGAGATATGATGGATATTGGATATATGACCCCCCATAGTTTAGATGGGTTAGTGATGTCATTATCGGGGTGATTCCTTTCATCCATTTTAATTAAATGACATCATTGTCATATTGGCGTAGGGTGATATCAGTGAAGGGGTGATATTTGTAAAGTGACCGATGTTAGAAAACATGACCCCCCTCGGGATAGTACGTGAGGTTCGTTGAGGGGTAGATACTGACCCTTATCTAATTTTAACGTTCGCGTATCGTGCACCTAGTGGTTATCGAGTGATGATTCTAAGTCTGGGTGATCTTATCAAATATGATTGATATTAGAAATATGACCCCCCTCCCGGGGAATATCAGGTTTGACCAAACTTTGATTGAACATAACTTTCTTCCCTTAGACAATTTTGGGGTGATCCAAAAGACATAACTACTTAGAATTTTGAATACTTTACAGCCATGAGGTTAATAATAGCAACTGCTGACCTTGATAAATGACTTCATCTAGTGGCACATCCACCTTCTCAAAAGGTCACATGCATGACTGATGTTACCAACCTGCCCAAAACAAGAAACAAACAAGCAATGAATAGAAAGAAAAATTGAGTCCCTATTTTGCTAAGACAAAATGGGCCGTGTTGTGTAACCACACAACAACTTGCCACCAAAGAAAATAACCAAATTCCAATGATTCAAGTGATGTAATCACATTCTAACATAGCATTTTAACTCTTTCAAGTATAAGTATTATGACCTTTCTGAATGATATGATTTTTATCATTGCAACAATGCTATCAAGGGATTAGGTGTGTGCAAATGATTAATTATCCTCATCTTTAAAGTAAGTTGAAAACATGAGTAACTGATGTTAAGCTACATATTTTGGGATCATCCCTCATAGCCAACCTAGATAGAGCCTTACTGCCAGCAGGCGTCCATAGCCCTGACAAGGTTATCTATACAATCCCCCTAAGTAGAGCCCCATTGCCAGTAGGCGTTTATAGCCCCGATAGAGTTACTTAGATGGCCTAATTTTATTCTTTTTAGATTTTCAATATTTATTTCTTTGTTCATATGATATTATCATGTAAGCTCAATATGTAGGGTGTGGTCACTTGCTGATTTAGGTTGGAGATTTTATTGGTAGCAAGGGAGTCCCTTTGGATTTTTCACTTAATATCTATACTTATGTGTTCCACAAACCTAAGGTTGTTAGGTGAGTCATCGTGAAAATCACGTTAGTTAAGAAAAGGCACCATGATGAAAAGGATATCACAGACCTGATCACAGATACTCCTTAAAATAAGTCATAACCTATATATGAATTTGCTCTCATCACTTGAATCCTAACAATTTGGTTTGGTTTCTTAGGGTGACAAGTTATATCATCTTGACTAACTAAAACAAAACTCAACAGACAAGCAAACAAACAAAACAAAGCTGTACAAACACTATACAATATGCACATTATGATACATTTGACTTACATGACCCGATCTTAGGCTTGGAAATAATGCTTGAGGAACTGTCCATTAACTGGTAATGGGACATCCTCACCGGTTAAAGTTTTGAGTCTGAAGGTACTGTCTCCTAGGATTTCCAAATTTTGAAAAGGACCTATCCAAAGTTTATCAAATTTACCATGATCCCCTTTCTTTTCATGTGCTTTATCCCACATAAGGACTAAATCTAAAATCCCAAAAGCCTTAACTCTGGCTCTTTTATCAAACCAGTGTTTGACAATAGCCTGATGTTTAGCAAATTGATCAATTGCTCTATTTCTTTTTTCCTCCAAGTGCATCAACTAAAGTAACCTGACTTCTTGTTTGTTATCTATACCTAGATATTCTTGTGCAAACTACAATGTGGGGATGTTCAGATTAACAGGGAGGATAGGATCCACCCCATATACTAGTAGATAAGGAGAATTTCCCAATGCAGCCTTCATCCTGGTTCTATCTAGCCACAATGCATATTTTAATAGGGTGTTCCACTCCTTGGGGTTTTTCTCTATCAGTTTCTTTATGATATTCAACAAGTTCTTATTTGTAGACTCTGCTAGTCCATTCCCTTGAGGATAATAATTTGAGGAAAACTTCAAAATGATTCCATGATCAAAACCCCAACTTGACAATCTTAATGATGCAAATGCAAATCCATTGTCACATACTAAAGCACAAGGAACTCCATACCCGATTACTATGTTGCTTTCCAAGAACTTGATCACATCCTCAACATTGCATGTCTTACTGCTAACAGCTTTAGTCCACTTAGTACAATAATCAGTAATAGTCAACACATACCTATGGCCTGAGGATGATGGAGGATTGATGGGTCCTATGAAATCCATGCCCCATTGAGCGAATGGGAGCATCTCCATCACTGGCTACAAGGGTTGAGTGGTATATTTTTCTCTATTAGCTGCAACTTGACATATATGACAACATTTGATGTGTTCAACAGTATCCTTCTTTGAGAATAGCATGAGCGGTAGCTAAATGTGATCCGTGTGTGATTCCAAACTTATCATGTAATTCTATTAACATCTTATCTGCTTCTTACCTCTCTAGGCATCTGAGATATATTCCTTCATAGTTCCTTTTGAAAAGGATCCCTCCTTTTATCATATACTTTGTGATCTTATTTTCAAGGCTCTCCTCTGTGAAGCCTGCAATTTTGAAGGACATCTTCCAATAATCAAGATGTGCCTAATATCTGAATACCATTCTCCAGTTTCCTTTGTATTTATCACATATTGTTGACTCATGATGTTAGGATCAATTTCTAATATCATTTGGCTCAGGGCTTGTCCTCTTACCAACTTCATGGGTGTTATATCCATATCATATTCTTGGAGAACTGTTATCCATTTAGCTCTCTTCTCAACTGGTTCACTTTGCATTAGAAGCATCTTTACTGCTGCATCTAGTACTACAACAATTACCTTACTTCTCAAAATGTAATGCCTAAACTTCTTGACTGCATGGACTAAAGCAAGTGCTTGTCTTTCAACATCCATATATATCTAAGCTATGTATCTCTAAAAGGGCAACTCATGAAAGCTATAGGGTTTTCTTCTCTAGCCTCATTTCTTTGTGTTAATACTGCTGCAAATGTATGCTCTGAAGCAACTGAGTATATGTAAAAATCTTTTGTATAGTCTAGGCTAATCAAAACAGGGGCATCAGATATAAATCTATTGATATCTTCAAAAGCTGCTCTGGCTTTAGGCATCCACTCAATTTTAGCATCCTTCTTGAGAATTGCATTCAATGGTCTAACAATCTCTGCAAAACTAGTAATGAATTTTCTAACAAAATTGATCTTACCAAAATAAGATTTGAGCTCTTTCTTGCTTCCAGGAAGTTGTATCTTCATGATTGATTCTACTCTTGCAGGGTCAATAATGATCCCATTCTCTATTATCAGATGACCTAATAACTTACCTGTAGTTACTCTAAATATGCATTTCTTAAGGTTCAGGGATATTCCATAATGTTCACATTTCTTAAGTACCTTCCTAAGGTCTTCTATATGATTTCCTCTCTCTTTAGAGAAAACTATCAAGTCATCCATGTATATGACTATGCATTTACCAATTAACCCCCTAAAGGCTATATCCATTGCTCGCTGAAAAGTGGCCCCAACATTTATCAAGCCAAAGGGCATGCGCCTGTAGGCGAATATACCCCACTTGGTGGTGAATGCAGTTTTCAATCTATCTATTTTATCTACCATCACTTGGTTGTAACCTGAAAAATCATCCAAAAATGACATCATCTTTGCACCATTTACTATCTGTAAGACCTCATCCAATGAAGGAAAAGGATAATTATCCTTTTCAGAAGCTCTATTTAAATTCTTAAAGTCTACACATAACCTAATGTCACCATTCTTCTTCCTCATAGGGACCAAGTTGGCCACCCATGTAGAATGCCTCACATGAAATATAATTCTAGCATTAAGCAATTTCTTTACTTCTTCAAAGATGATGGGTTCTAATAAAGCATTAACAGGCCTTTGTTTTTGTCTAAAGGGCTTGGCATCTGGCTTCAATGGTATAGTATAGTGATGGTTGAGGTATCATAAGTTTTCAACTCATCATATGTCCAGGCGATAACATGGATATAATCTTTAAGTGCTTGAGTTATCCCTATAATTTCTTCTTCTGTACACACTTTACCAATCAAGACATTCCTTTTTTCTTCATTTTGTCCTATGTTGACTGGTGAATAGTCTCCTCCATCTGCTTTAGGGAGATCCTTCTGTTTCAACATATTATCTAAATCAAATTCTCTTTCTAGTTCTATCATCCCTTTAGGAATCTTGTTACTGGGTAAATCTATAACCTCTTCTTCCTCCCAGGTATGATCTTGCACATTTATCTCATCTATGATTTGTGCATCAAACACATCTCTATTTGATATGAAGTCCAAAATGTGTTGGTCATCATCAAACACTTGAAGATTGATGACATTATCTAGTATAGAGGGTACTAATACTAATTTGACTGAAAACCTCTTCAGACCAGATATGGATAATGGTTCCAAAGTACTCGCAGCTTGAGCCAAGGCATCTGCTCTGTGATTTTGTTCCCTAGGCACATGGGTGATGTTGAATGCATCGAAGTCCTCTATCAAATCCCATACCCTGTGTCTGTAATTAGATAACCTCTTGTAATTACAAGAGTATATGCCTCTTACTTGTCTTACTACTAATTCTGAATCTCCATAGACATGTAGAATCTTTACTTTTTTTTGAGTGCAAACAATATCCCATGAATCAGAGCTTCATACTCTGTCACATTATTTATGCATGGGAATTGTAATCTATATGCTACCAAGTAAGATTTCCCAATTGGATCAATCAAGTCTATTCCTACCCCAGCCCCTTGCTTTGACTTAGATCCATCAAACCTAAGGATCCATGGCTTATCTTTAGTTAAAGGCTTATCTAGACCTTCTCTTTTCTTTTTAGCTCTAGTGGCTATACCACCTAATATCCATTTCAGTTTTGGTGATTCACTCTTCTTAAACTTCACCTTATCTGACTGATGTGAAGCTAACACTTCTTTTTATTCTTTACCATCCGAAGAATGATCTTTTGAACAAAGCATCATCTGCTTTTCCAAAATATGCAAACATAATGAGCAAGTAGTCTTTGAATGTGGTGCTTCATGTAACCTGCACCAACCCTCAATCAAAACATTTTGTGGAGAAGTATGCTATAACAACATTTTCTAAACTTGTTTTGATAAAAACTCTTCAAACTTGGTCAAATTATTGTCTCTATCTTCATCGGATACTTCATAATCTGATTCAACCAAACAATCGGTCCCTAGGGTGTTATTCTTGTTACTCTTAGAATTATTCTCACTACACACCAAGATTTCTTTTATCTTATGAACATAAATTTCATCATGATATGTGCTTTCTTCTGTTCCTGCAGATGACAAACAAGAATCAGTATCACTGCAACTATCTGTAAGACTTACCATGGATGATGATGATCCTTTCTCACTGCATGCTTGTTCCAGTTCCATCATATCTAAACAAGCATCACAGGTCTTTTTAGAATGTGCTTCATCATGTAACCTGCACCATCCTTCCATCAAAACATCTTCATTAGACTTATTTAGCGATTGGCAACATTGCATCTCTTTGGATAAGTACATTTCAAAATTCCTAATATGATCTATTTCCTTATCATCATTTAAACTTTGATTAGATTCTATAATTTTTCTATCATCCTAAAGGTTATCATTATGAACATGAACATCATACATGAGGATCTCTTCTATCTTGACGGTTTGAGGCATGACGGTGTAAACTCCGTGTTCAACATCTACATACATAATCTCATTGGTTTTATTGTACTCAATGACCATATGTTTCATACGGGGTTCAGCATCTATCCTAATTTGGTTGGGAATTCCTTTCCAAGGTAGCCACATGTGACTAAAATCGGTGGACATGTATCCATTGAGTGTTTTTGACCAATCCCTGCTGAGTAACATTCCATGTGTCAGGTATATCCACTACTTGGATATCAATATAGTATTGAATTCTTGGATCTGATGCTAATTGCATATGGATGTCAGTTAATTCTCCTACAACACTCACCTCTATTTTATCTAACTATGTTACCTTCTTTAATGACTTGGCAGGATGTAACCCTAAGGCGTTGCAGATAGACAAAGGTATTACATTAGTAGATGCACCTGAATCTACTAGGCAATTATGCAAATTCTTACTAAACATCCTTATGGTAAGGAGAAATGGAGGTGACTCAGTCTTATCTCTGTAAAGAGTCATGTGTGAAGTTTTTGCGGCTTGGACAGTAGCTGAAAATTTGTATTTAACACTAGTATCCTTAGTTGCATTATCTTTATTCAAAGTTTGATTTGAGGGATTACTGTCCTCTTTTGGAGCAGGGTCATCTAAAGATTTCATGAATACCTTTTTAATAGCTGGGGTTTTGAGTAGTTCTGACAATGACAAACTGATTTTGATCTTTTTCATTTCATCTGCCAGGTATGTGACCAATTTGTCAGATTCAAGAGACAAATTACTAGTTCTTGGCACTGCATTCTGTGGTGTTAAGTATTGAGCATTAACTTTGGGAAATCTAGGGTTATCACTTGCCTTAGGATCAGGAGGAGTGTTAAAATTATTTGGAGGCAAGGACATAGTCAAAGGACTAGTAGGTCTATTAGAGCTATTCCTCAGGTTATAGTTATGTCTACCCTGATATTGTTGTTGATAAGCATACACCTCCTCATGTTCAGCCGATGGCTCATTCTCATCTTCAAAGGGAAAAAACATAATTTGTTTCAAAAGCCATAGTTGACTCTTCACATGCTAAGGTGTAATTCTCATGAGATGAGGTTATCTGCTGATGAGGATGATTGGTGAAACTTTCCAATACAAGAGCAGAATCATATCCACAGGGGACAATCTCATTTCCTTCAACATAAGGTGGATTACCTGTAGTATTAGATACTTCATCTTGGAATATACTAGCTGCTATCCTAAATTGAGGACAATCTAGCTCTACATGAGCATTGGTGTTATGTATCTTACACTAGTTTGTAAGGATTGCTTCTGCCAGGTTCACTCTAGTGGTCTGCTTAGATTCAGTAGGAGGTTGATTATCTAAGGGTGATGGAAGAGAACCATTGTTTGGCCTAGTGTTCCACACTCTAGGCTATCTTGGGGGATTATTGTTACCACTATTATTATTATTATTTTTATTATTATATCCCCTATCAAAATATCCAGATCTGTCATTGTTATATCCTCTATTCTGATTTGGTTGGGAATAGAAATTCTGACTTCTTAGATGAGTGATTTCAGTTGTCAGTTTCCTCAATTGTGCTAACATTTCTTTAATTTCTTCCTTTTCTTCCTAAACTTTGGCCACTACGTTCTCTGTTTGAGGTTTGAAGAAGGAAGAACCATTATTATTAGTATTAGTTTGCTCTACACCTTGAGGTACTTGTGTATGTCCTGGATATTGCACCATCTGACCATTTCCATTTGGAGGCGGCATGATGCTAAGTGGAGGTACCTGTAAAGGACTCGGCATTACAACTGGAGGCATCATAACTCCATTGGTCTATTGTTGAGAAAAATATGTAGGATATGTAGGAAATGCTACATTAGGTGTTGGAGCAGGGATCAACTGCTGATTGACTTTTATGGCTTCCTCAAAAGCTCCTGCCAAAGTTGTGACACTAGGATGTGTTCTGATAAACATAGAAGTCAGGGGATCTAATGCTGAGTAGTATATACTCCTAGCAGCTTCATCTGCTACAGTATAGGGAGCGACTAGCTTTGAAAGCATCTTTTGGAATCTTGCATTGAAGTTAGCAATAGGTTCTCCTTCAAATCTCTTAATTGTAGCAAACAGATGGTAATTCATTGAACGATCTATAGGTATTTTGATTCTATCCTTAAAAGCTTTCTCTAAGGCAGCCCATGAACTAACTGAACCTTGACCAAGACTGATATGCCAATTATATGCTTCTTCTCCTAAGGAAAATGGAAATAATCTGCATATCACATCCTAATGTTCAATTCTCTCTCTATAACAAGATTCCTTGAATGTTCTGATGTGATCATCAACATCCTGATATGGATGATATTTAGGACAAATCTTGTCAGGATTTTTAGGTAAAGGATGATATGCAGTGAAAGTCAAAGGTGATTATGCAGCACAGAATGACATTGTGACTAGTATAGGTCAGACTAGAGGTGTTACAGGTGGTCCTGTAGGTGTTTGCAATCCAATAGGAGTTATTGGAGTATGTTCTGGTGAAGCTTCTGACATACTAGAACTAGGAGTGTGATGAATATCTACTGTTCTAGGTCTGAGTCCACGAATTGGCAATTCCTTAAAGAGTCCACTAGATCTAGACCTGGTATTTGGCCTGAGAGCCAGGATTTCTACAATTTATAAAAATTTGGCTTATTTTATTGTAAAGATCGGCTAAAACACTCGTGTAAAGGATGTATTTATGACCAAAATCCAAAACTGACTAGATATTTATGCAATATTTATAGAAATGATGCAAATATGAGGTGATGTGAGACTTTTAGACACAGGCACCAAGATATTAGGTATCATAAGCAAATTACTTCAAAGATTTAGTAAGAAAACTTGAATGACAACTTATCTTTCAAGAATCACAAGAATTGACTGCAAAGCCTAAGGTATTTATGCTTGATTTTGAAATATTTGCGGTGGACAAGCAAGAAAAGACCCAAAAACAACAAATCTTTGTAAAATATTTGAAGTAATGAGTTGTGAGAATATTACCTCTCTTCCGACACAGGAAAATATACATGTGTTACTGAAACACCTAGTAGGTAGTGAAGAGCCCTCCTTCTAGTGCCAATTTATGTTGATGATGATTGTTAGTCATAACAACATGCATAAAAATTTGCACAACAAACCTTTATTATCTTGTAAAGTACGATCAACTTAAGATGAGTTGATGACTCCAAGGCTCTGTTGATCAGGTCATGATCGTCTGAAGTTACTCAGAGGTTGATGTGACATGCTATTTTCCATTTCAAGGAGTCTTACGTTTGCTTAGATGATCAATATTTCAACTGTATTCTATAAATTCACTTCACAGAGAGGTTAATTCTACTCTATTTCCCAAAGATCACTGTGATATTTGTATGTTTGATCAATTCTTCTGATCATTGATCATCATGAACTTACACATTCTTCTACATTGCATATTTATTTAAATGATGTGTTTACAAGTATATATTTATGTGTTTCTCATGAATATTCATCTGTATTGGCATGATATTTATCAATTTGACATGCTTCCATTCAAAATATGCTCTATATTTTCAATTATCTACGAGATATCTACATATTTCAAGTTTATTTGCTCCTGGTTGTGTGTTATTTGCAATTATGAAGATGATTTGTAATGAAATTCAAAGAAATTTAAAGAAATACTTCTAATTTTAGTGAACCTTTAGTTATTGAATCACATACATACATGATACAGTCATGAAGAGAAGAAATCAAACCATAATTCACCAGGTTGTTGTACAACTAGGTATGGTTGATGCTAACTTCAAAGGAACAAAGAATGAAAACAACATTTGCAGATTAAAAATCACTCTAAGGGATGCAGCTAATCAATGCATATATCTAGATTCCACTCACAGATTACTCAGGATTTACAATGATTTGTAATCAAAACAACTTCTCTTTCATTAAGTATACATTCACAATAACTTTGAAATAAGTCCTAAGTTCTTTAGTAATTAGATTTCAATTAAGTTTCAAATGGATAAAAGATTGCACTCCTACACCTTTTATAGAATAAGGAGAGGAGGCGGTTACAATTGACCAACAGTCAAGATTCATCAATTTAGATCAACAACCAACAATTTTCATTGACTAAGTCAACATCCTCACTCGCGGCACAGATTGCCAGCTGGTGACCATTTGTATGGTTTGCCATTTTATAAGTGCCCCATGCATATGTTCACTTGGTGATGCATCTATACTTATTCTTCATGTCTTTCTTCTTCACTTTCTTCTTATTCATTGTCCTTTTCACTTTCAGCACTTTCACTGTCACTATCACTTTGGTAAACATTTTCTCCTACATGGACCTTCAATGTTGTCCTGATTGATTCATAAGCTTGTACTATTTTGTCAACCTCCCCCCATTCTGAACTTTAGCTTTCACTATTTCAAGTTTATGGGAATGGAATTTATCCTTGAGAGCTTCCATCTTACCTTTCCTACTATTTAATGTCTCATTATATGCTTCCACTTTGACCTTTATCCTCATGATTCTATTCATCACCTCCTCTGTCAAGTGGTTCAGGGGGTCATCTACTACTAACTTGGAATTGTCATGTAAAGCCTTAACAGCAAAATTTGCATCTTGATTCTCAATCTTACCTTCTATTTTCCCTTCTAAAGCCTTCAGGGTCTCTACCTCATATGCCATCATGCTATGTAGTTTGACACTGATGTCCCTGAGCTTGCCACTGCACTTCTTCAATACATCACATTCAAACCTGATATCTTCATACCAAATTCCTAGTAACAGGGCAGTGTTATTGTTTAATACCTTGCTATTTATCAAAATTTGTGGATCAATTCTCTTCATCTCACTCAGAGCAGCCAAATCCTTCTCTAATTTGAATGACCTCCTGCCTGTTTCATTCTGCATTTTGTCTACCTTTCTCTTTAAGGTGCTCAAATAATTCCACCTCTGAAGAGAAGTCCTTACCACATCTTTAGCTCCTGCCAATGTTGAGAACATCCATTTCTCCATCACCATTGCCTCATGCTTCATTAGGTCCAATTTGGTAACCTCCTCTTGTGATATAATAGACATTGGGACTGCCGGATCAGCCAGGTGCATGATCAGGATTAATTAACCCTTTTATAAAAGAATGCAATTGAGTAATGTGCTCTTTATGTACCTTATTCTTCTCCTTCTCTCTCTTTACCCTTTGGGTTAGAGAATCAATAATATCTTCCCCTCTTGACCTTCTTGGTCCTCATTGGCAAAACCTAGATCAACATTTGTGATCTGAAACTCCTCTAGGCTTATTTTGCCTTTTTCCTTCTCAATTATAGGGAGGGCTACTTCTACAGTCCTCCTACCTATGGTAGGATCTCTTTTTATTGTGCATGTTAGCCTGGCCTTTCTTGTTGGCTTCATCATGCTTTCAGCAAATAGGGTAGACACATCAAAATCTTGAATTTCTTCCACTTGTTCTACATGTATTTCTCTTCTCAACCAATGAGGTATATCACCTCTAGATTCTTGGTGGCCTCTTTCTGTGTCACATGTATCCTTCCCTCTTGTATCAACTTCTATCCTTGGTGGCAAAGGCACCTTCTTGATTTCTTCCTCATGTAGTCCATCATGAGGGTGATCTCGTCGGGGTTCTTCTTGTTGAGGGGCTATCTTTTGTAAAGAAGGATCCTGTGGAATATCCACATTTTGATCTTGTGCTTCATTTTGTGAGCTCTCCTTAGGAACTTCATCATCTTCCTTACCTTTCTCACCTTGTGATACATTAGCCTCCTCAAAGGCTTGTGCATTTTGACCTTGGAGATCATCCTTATCACCCTTGGTCACATTGTTTGTTTATGTATCCTTACCTTGGTCATGGGCTATTTTCCGTTCTCCATCCTTTGGTGCACGAACATTTTCTGACTTAGGCCCTTCCTGACTTTATTTTTCTTCAGTCCCTAGTGTGTTTTGTGTGTCTCCCTGTTCCTTCTGAGCATCCTGGTAGAGCATCTCTTGATCAGCCTTATCCTAAGGCAATGATGAATCATTTTGGGCCTGAGCAACACTAATGTCTGATATGCCCTAATCACCCCCACTTTGCTATTGGGTTTCTGATATTTTTGATTCAGTGGTTGTCTTATGTTGTTGTTGATCTTGATCAAGAGCAGCACTATCTTTCTTTGTATTCTCTGCCTCTTTAGTCCTTTTAGGTTCTATGGGTGGATTGTTGTCTTTGCTTGGGCTTACATCACCCCTATATGCTAAGTCTATGGTTGCAGGGCTTGTAACCTGATCAACCAGCTTGTCTAGCCCTATCTGTTGAGCTACCTTTTCAGGACTATCCTGTTTCATTTCTCCCATCTATTTTTCTTCTTCCAACACCCTCATCTAGGCTAATGAAGTCCCATAAGGAGTCATCCTCGTGTTGGCAACCAGGGCTTCCATGTGTTGAGAAGCCACATCTTGGACTACCTCATCATCTGATAATTCTACTGTATCATCTAAGGAGAAAGGGAGCCCCTTACTTGTTGCGAGAGTTTCTCTTGTTTTCTCTTTAGCCTTCTCAGTTTTAAACTTTATTATTGTGGGAAGGGGAACGTCATGCTATAGCTCTTTCATGAAAATCTCACCACCCATTCCTCTCAATATGATGGGGTCAGTGTGGACATCTCCGCTCATGGCTATTCTCTATTTCTTGGGTGGTGACATCAGTGGCATCCACTTCCTCTTCTTGCTTTCTATCAGCAAGTCATCATCTTTGGGTTCTTTGCTCAATTATTCTTCTCCTAAGGGGTTACCTTCCTCTAAGTCATGCTATAGGGTCTGCCCTTCCATTTGCATTTCCATGCTCTCAATAGTAGGCCTCAAAATTCTCTTGGTCTTTGGCTTTCCTGGTGGAGGCTATGACACTGAGGATACATGAGACAATGTGGATGCATGAACTGATGTGGATGCCCCCCCATCCTTAGTGGCAGCTCTTTCTATGATCACCCCCTTGGTTCATTGTCGCCCTTCTTACCTTTAGAAGGTATCTTCTTTCATTTTTCATTGGGTAACTCTCCCCATTAGATTTTCTCTTCTCCGTAAGGAAATCATCATATTCCTCATCAAACAATTCTTGTCTCTTTTTCTTGTTATCAACAGTAAGGGCCATGCCTCTTTTCTTCAATATGGCTATTTTTGTATCTACCCAAGCTTGGGTCAGCTGGACCACCCCCTGCATCATCTGATCTAAGGATATGTCTTCTTGTTGTGTGAGATCAGGAGCCGATATGGTGTCATTGTACACCTTCTTACTTTCATATTCATCTGACATTACCTTCCCATTATCTTTATGTAGTTGTGCTGGCACTGGGATGCAGTCAAAAGTTCTGATTTGGTTCAATGTGAGCCTTTGATACTTCCTTCTCCTCACCTCAGCCTCATCATCACAATCCATCCAAATCCTCCAGATGCTTTTGATGTATCTTCTTTCCTAATAACTTTTGTATCCTACCATTAGGATCATATGATCTGGCAAGAGGAAAATGCTGTAGGTACATTAATTTCAATCCCCCAATAGCATGCTTTATGCTCTCTGAATCTGAACACATGTACCATCCCATAGATACTAGGAATAATACTGGAGGAATCTTCTTCTGTGCCTTATAGGCCCCCACTGCTGTAGATATCTGCCTAACAAACTCCATCAAGACAACCCTATTAGTAGGGTATCTTGGCAACATAAAAGGTTGTCCTTCAAATCCCTCAACCCTGATATATGAGAAGGTAGAAAATTGGATAAACCATGCTCCATGTTTATAAATGACCTCTTGAGCTTCCATGCTCATTCTTTTAGTTCTGTCTTCCTCCATGGTTCTTACCAGGTGCATTGAGAATGCATCATTTACCATTTTGTAGTCCTGGAGGTATAATTTTCCCTGTAACTGGGTATAATGATCCCATATATGCACATCATCTACATCACTGTCAACCTTGCCTACAGTTTTTAGAGCATCAAATGTCCCTCTGAATGTGCAAGAATACACCACATATGAGGTCATGTAAAATAAACATGTGTGTCCTCTCAGGCTCCTCATCCCCTCATCTAGTGAGTCACTGATGATTTTGGCCCATAGGGGTTTATTATCTAAGTATAAGACCATCTGGATGATCCCAAACATCTAATTCTCAAAACTACCAGCATTAAGTCTATCGATCATCCTACTTAGCATGGCAATTATATATTGGTACTCATCATCAAAGTTAAACTTGTCCAAATATACTAGTAGCTTGGCTGAAGCTGTATAAGTGCTATTCTTCAACCTCCATTGATACATCTTCTTCCTGGCATTCTTCTTGTTATTGTTATATTCTGCCTCCAATTTACGAAGGTCCACATTAACCACCTTATTCCCTACTGGTAAGTTGAAAGTGGCAGTGATGCCCTTAATTGAAAAGTCGGCGTATATCCTTCCATGTTTTTCCATCCGTCTGGTTTTTGTGTTTTAATTTCTTGCACACTCTACTACCAATTCTAGGGCATCCATGGCATAGGGAAAACCAGCCGCGTGACACATACCTGAGGTAAATACCCTATCCAGAATAGGATTATCCATTTCATTGTCCAATCTTGTTGACCATACATCCAAATCTGTATCCCCTTGATGTGTATCACCAGTGATCCTGTACTTTAATTGTACCCCTTCTGGTTGCACAAACATGGGCTTCAGAAATTTAGCCTCAGACCTGTTTATCCTTAAGTCGGCCATTAATTCCTGCAATAAACATGGTATATTTTACCCTATGATATGCATATGTATTTTCCTAAACAATATCATGTATTTTTTTTTATTACCCCTCTATCGTATTTCTCTATGCATCATCATAGGATTTTACTCTATTAAAGATAAATACTCTACCTAGAGTTGAAGAAAACGACAATGGGGAGGCTTTGTAGTTACTTACCTGATAACACTTTCCTTTGGATTAGATGAGTGATTATGGGAAAAGACTGCAAACGTGCAAGATCACCCGTTCTGTTCTGTTACGTTGAAGGATCCAATCCGCTGGATGGTAGCTGATGAAGGTTTGACTTTGGAGCTCTGTAATTTCTTGATTTATCGCAAGGTAAATGAAACTGACCTTTGAATTTCACTTTTAAACATATCAACAAGGCAAATTAGGGTAAATGTGTTGTCTTGATTGAATCCATCGATCATTTGTAGGGAATTCGTAGATGTCGCCAAGTGTTCAATTCGTATTTGTAATCAGTGGGAGTTTATCTACCACTTTAATTGCATTTAATGTTAAAGGGGGTGATCTTCGAAAGATCAGGGATATTCAGAAATATGACCCGCCTCGGATAATATGAGCCCCCGGGCGTGGGATAACCATGTGCAAAAGAATTAGGTGATATGGTCAACGTTTGACTATAGAACATATCGGGTCATGGAATTAAAATTAGGGGTAATTTAAAATATGACCCCCCGCTCTTTGGAAAAAGATTGTGATGACATCATCATGTCATTGATGTCATTTAGTTATCATGTTTTAGTGATGTCATCGTCATATTAAGAGATATGACAGATATTGGATATATGACTGCCCATAGTTCAGATGGGATGGTGATGTCATCATCAGGGTGATTCCTTTCATCCATTTTAATTAAGTGACATCATTGTCATATTGGTGTAGGTTGATATCAATGAAGGGGTGATATTTGTAAAGTGATTGATGTTAGAAACCATGACCCCCCTCGGGATAGTATGCGAGGTTCGTTGACAGGTAGATACTGACCCTTATCTAATTTTGACGTTTGTGTATCGTGCACCTAGTGGTTGTCGGGCGATGATTCTAAGTCTGGGTGATCTTATCAAATATGACTGATATTAGAAATATGACCCCTCTCCTGGGGAATATCAGGTTTGACCAAACTTTGACTAAACATAACTTTCTTCCCTTAGACAATTTTGGGGTGCGCCGAAAGACAAAACTACTTAGAATTTTGAATACTTTCCAGCCATGGGGTTAATAATAGCAATTGCTAACCTTGACAACTGACCTCATCTAGTGACACATCCACCTTCTCAAAAGGTCACATGCATGACTGATTTTACCAACCCGCCCAAAACAAGAAACAAACAAGCAACGAATGGAAAGAAAAGTTGGGTCCCTATTTTGCTAAGACAAAATGGGGCATGTTGTGTAACCACAGAACACTACATGATCTTGATTCCATAATTTGAATATATAAGCATAGACAATTTGGTCTAATGGAGCCAACTCCTCTTGCCCTTTCATCTTGTGTTAGTTACACTAATTTGAAAAAAAACAAATTAAGAAATAAATCAATTACAACCCTCATAGAAAATCAAATTACGTATACTAAATTTTATATAAGATGATTATTTAAGACATGTAAATCAAATTTCAAATTCAACTCTGATATAGTTGATGAATGCTTGGAAATGAGTTATTAAGATTACAAATGTATGACTCTAAAGTATAGGATGATATGATTTAGGATCTATAGTAAACTTTGGATGACAGTGTTCTCTTCCTAAATAATATTTTATTAAAAATACTAATCTAATTAGAAAACTCAGCATAGAAGAATTTATTTTCTTTAGATGACAAGAGTTAGGGTTCTTATGGGTGTAGGTATAATGAATATTTGAGAAAATCATATATAGATAAATCCATAAATGAGAAAACAAATTAGGGATCCTTACAACTTAGAATGTTATCCTAAGGACAAGATTATCCATTGGATTCAATAAGATATGGACATAGGAAATAAAAATAAGTCCTAATTTGCATCAAATCCAAAGTTAAAGATTAATAAGTTTAGTTATGGTATTTTTCCACTTGGAACAACTTCAATATACATGGTCAAAATTGTTCTTGTTAGAAAGGGAATATGGTTGCCTTGTTTTAAATTAAATAGGATTATCTCATTTAATTGAATGGTAATACTTTTATGTTAGCATGAATATTGTAAATAGATTTAAAATTATTCTAAATTTAAAATCGAATAGCATCTATGAACTTCAAATTTAACCTTGCATATGCAACTAGGAAAAATATACATTACTATGCTCAGTAAGAACTATATTTGTATAGGTTATTAAGATGAAATGGACTTATATGTCTTATCTTTGTGTATACAAGTTTAGTAGAGATTGGTTTTTAAATTAGTTTGGTTGTTATATAGAATAAGTTTTATTCCTTAATTATCATTATGGATTGTTATGTTATTGTTAATACTCAGATAATGTAGTCACTTGACGATTTTAGATGCAACAATACTAGTGCCACATGGAGACATTGGAAATGAAAATATTACAATAATGGGAGTTGTATAACAATCTTTGGGATTAAAAGGTCATGTCCTCCTCCAATTTGACAGGGCCTACTTTTTGTTGGGGTAAAAAGAGGAGAAAACCCTAAATATACAGAGCATAAAAAATGATGGTACACCAAAAAGAATACCTCAACATTCACTTAGGGATGAAAAAATGAAACAATAGTCAACATAACCTTTAAAATAAGCATACTTGTAGAAAAAAAAAGGTGATAACATTTGTAAATTGCAACAAAATAAGCCATATCTATTGCTTCGACTCAAGTTAAATTTTCACTCATTCACATATCGTAAAAGACCAATAGGTCTAGACACATGTATTAAAGATTGACCTAAAATTACAAATGTTGAAATAGAGATCAAGAAATGACAAACAAGGCCTAAACAAGCTTAAGTCTAAATAGATCTCATCATAGTTCTCGAACACCTTAGTTACATTTATAAGAGAGAAGAAGGGAGAAAGTATACAAAAAGGGAATATATTTTGTTGATATTACCACTCAAAATTGAACTATTGTAATTGAACCTTAAAATTATGGATCTGTATGTGAGCGATAACATCTTGAAATTGCTTCTCTTGACTAATTGTTATTCATTGCAATTTTTTTTACTTTAGATCTATTTACAAACACTTTTTTTGTTCTTGTTGTTCCTTTGCTTTTGTTTATTTTTAATCAAAATTGATTTTTCCTTGGCCATCACATTCTCTCTCTATTTATGCCTCTTTTAATATTTAGGGAAAATTTTATATTATATTGGGCTCCCTTTGATTGTCTTACTTCAAAGCTTTTTTTAATTTTATTGGACTTCAATCTCTTATTAAAGAGGGCCAATCTTTAATGATTTCATTTTACCCCTTATGATCCCCAAAATTTAAAAGAGTCACTTGGAGGGAAAAAAGGCAAGGTATGTCAAATCAAGCCATTCAAGGGTCGCAGAGGTGTTACTCAAGATCCTGCATGACACAAAAGGTGGTAAGAAATGCTCATAAATAGTCACTGGGTGGTAGATAGGCTCAAGATGCTAGTGCATCACGTGGAATTTGCATGTAGTGCTAGTGTCCAAGTGACATCAACTTCTGAACTCTTAGATCACCTTAGGGAAAGCAAAATATTATGACATTTAAACAAAAATTCACAAAACACACATAAGGGGTTGATCCCACAATACTATGTCCCACTTTTTGGCCAAAGTGGGACATTGAAATCAATATTTTAAACTAGAATTTCACATTCTAACACCTATAGCAACTAAAACATTAAGAATTTGAAGATGATGTGAACTAGTGATTTTTGAGATTTTCTAAATATATTTTTGTAAAATTTAAAAAATAATTTGTGAATTTTTTTATGTAACTTTTAATAACATGTTTTTATACTTAACAATATTTTTAAAAGGTGATGTTTATACCATACAACATAACTTTTTTTATAGAAAGGATAAAATTCTAAATTTTAAATATAGATTCATAACACCAATATCTAGTGTGTGGATATTTTGTCATAATTTTTTGATCCATAATTTTTTTTATCAATTTTTGAAGTGATTAATTATAATTTAGACATATATTTATACCATACAACATAACTTTTTCTATATGTATCTAAATTTACTTTTTTTTGTTGAAACAAGGACATCAATACCTAGTGCACAGATATTTTTTAGAATCTTTTCGCTATTTTAGTATTTTTCCACATGTGTAGAAATAGGACTTGATGTTCGGTAAAAATCTATGTCCACTAAAAATAGAAAATAGATATAATAATAAAATTAAATATATTCAAAATTATACTTATTGGAAAGCTCATTTCAAGAGATACAATCTTGAAAATTATCTTGTCAAGTTAATTCCATTTGAAGGTCCAATCAGAGGTTTGAAAATGAAAATTTTGAAGAAAATTTGAGGCATAGAGTGGGAGAGGCCATCCAAGGACCTTTGTTTGAAGGTACGTTCGCACAAAGGTACCTTCACACAAAAGTAATACCTTCATTTGAAGGGACCTAAGTTGCAAAAAGGTACTTTTGTTCGAAGATTCTTTTGGCCACCCAAAATATTAAAAAAAAATCATAACAGCTAATATTTAAAAACAAAGGTCTTTGATTAAAAAAATATTTTAAAAAAGCATAATGAATGACCTTTGAATGAAGGTTGTTAAGTTAAAAGTTTAAAATATTTTATGCGAACTGTACATATAAATAAGAGGTCAAATATATTTGTAAAATTAAAAAACATTTGTCCTAATATTCACCTTTTTCTAATTATTTGCAAGTGAAACATTTAAAAAAGAATTGCAAAACTTGTGTTTGTGATTTTGGGAGTTTTTTAAGGACAAAATATTTGGTAAAGGAATTTTGGACTAATATTTTGCAAAGGAGGAAATGGGAAATAAAAGAACAAGGTAAAATAAGGTTATGCAGTCATATTTGGAAAAAAAGAACCAAAATTTATTTGAAGAAATGGCACAAGATATTTCAAAAAAAAAAGAAGGTATGTATTTTTTAATTTGTATAAAAATGTTTCAAAAATATTAGATTTATATTTATCCCTACTTCCTCAAGCCTAGTTTACAAATTTAGATTTGTACTAATAAATATTACATTTGTATTTATCCCTAATTTAGTTTATAATTTTATATTTAATCTTAAGAAAAAATAGATTCTTCAATGTTCTAGATTCATCTAAATTTCAAATTCTACATAGATTCTGTTGGTTATTTTCCTGAATCGGCAGTGGGTTTGCCAGTTCCAATGCACAGGTAGATTCGGCCAACAGATACGGGAGGTTGCGTGAGCTGCCTCACCTTCACTTCTAGTTCTACTGCACCAAAGGGGGTATCCCTATTTGGTAAAAATATGACTTTGATTCACCCAATGACAAAATGATTTAGCTTTACAATAACAGGCAGAATACTCTCATGTGTGGACCAAGATTTGTGTGATAAATCACAAGGTTGGCAACATTCTTGGACGTATTTGTCTGGTCAGGTATGAGAGCATGCAGGGGTTCCTAATCCTACTCCTACAACTAACAGGTTAAAATAATGGAATGATTGGTTTGAATTTGATGGTTTGGATGCAAGACAGGGATTTTGGATCATAACTACTTCACAAGGGCAGATCGATGCCTATCCCAGGGCAAGGAGTCAACTAGACATATACAAGAGAGTGGCTTGCAACTGGCATTCGAGTTTCAAGTGGTTAGATTGATGCTTGCCTTACAAACATCACCCAAGAATGGGTATTTAATTGTCTTTGCTTATGGATATCCCAGCTGACATACAATCTCCTCCACACTCAACCTAAAACAATTTAATCCACTCCTTGAATGGAAGTTAGAGATTAAGCATGCAATACATAAATTTGTATTCTAGAATTTGAGAAACCCTTAGCAACCAAATTCAGAAGAAGAAAATGCATGCAACAAGTGGAGACAGACAAATAAATACATGCAATAATGCATTTCTCATATACAATGACAAGAAACTAAACATATGTGCAAGATACAACTCAGATGCAACACATAAACTCCACAGAGATACAACAGCCAAGAAAATGCTCTATTTTTTGTTATTTTTCCCCCAAAATTGCCCAAGTCTTCAACAACCAATGAATAGCACAGTTCGGCATTTTATACCAAGACTGTGTACTCAACAAAATTAATTACAAGGCAAATAAAAAATTGGCCAGCTACAATGCATCTTCAGATTGGCGCTCAAAATAATCAATGCATCAAGCAGAGGAAGAAGAGGGAGTAGGTGGAATCAGGAGATGTGCCACCGTTTCTAGATTTTTCATTTAAATTGGGTAGCTGGCCCATCCATCATCGACCCATACCGCTGCAACTCCACCATTATTGCCTCATCTACCCGCAGGCCCCTTTAAAATGTAGCAGCGGATGCATCTGTTGTTTTCCCGCTCAAAAACAATTGCAAATACACAGGAAAAAACCTTCACTGTAGGCTCAAAACATGGCCATCGATCTACTCCCATCACTGAGATAAACAACATCCAAAAAATGTTGAAAAGTCACCGGCCAATGAAATCGTGCCACGTAGGCACCTCATATTTCTATCACTGGCTTTTCCCTTCAATTTTTGCCATTTTTGCCCTTGTATATGCATAAACAAATTCCCTTTTTAAAACTTTGTATATGCAGGATGCATATACATACAACAGTTAACATGCAAGGCGGACCCCAAACTGTTATAGAGCAAATCGCAATCACCATCGGGTCAGCTTTGCATCCTCCTTCCTTGCATATCCCAATGTATATCTGCATATACATTCACCTTATACATACAAGGCGCAGACTTTAAATTTTTATGAAGCATTTTGAAGTTGCTTTGAAATCTGGCTTGTATCTAGCTCCTCTTGTATATCAGCATATATACAAGCATTTGAACATACAAGCCATGGCTGCCAACCCTGAATTTGTTGAATTTGATCCTTGCATCGGATCCGGCTTGTACATTGCTCCTTTGTATATTTGCTTGTATGTCGCATATACAATGCGAACATACAAGCCAAATATACAAACAACGGACCTCAAATTTTATACACTGCAATTGATTTCTCCCTCAGGTTCGAATTGTATGCATTCTCCTTGTATATCAGCTTGTATGTGTGAACATACAACGTTGATATACATACAAGGCGCAGATTTCAAATTTTATGAATTGGATTGGAAAAACCCTTTGAAATCTGGCTTGTATATCCTTTGCATTTGTGCGTTTGCATGTTGACTTGTATATTTGCCACCTGATGTACATTCTGCTTTGCATATCCGCGGGCCCCACCAATTGTACCTTTCCTTTTCATGTTTCTGAATATACAAGGCCCCTTGTATATTTGCATTGTAGCGAATGTATATGTGCCCCCTTTGTATATCTGCAATGTATATTTCCTCTTGTACACAACCGTTGTATGCCTGAACATACAAACCTAATATACATGCAACTCGATATACAAATAGGGAATATTCCTAGGAATCTGCAAAAGATTCCCCCTTTGTATATGCACATTCGATATGCATTTAAAAATGCATATAACTCATTTTTTCATCACTTTTTGCAGGTCGATGGAAATTTTGCAAGCCCGCCAGTGTATATTTGACCTACATGTATATACAAACACCCTTGTATATACAAAGACACCTGCACCTTAACTGAGTTTTCACAATTTTACTACTATAGAGGCCGAATGACAGAATTTTTGGACTTTTTGGAAGGTGCCTGCATATTTAAATGCTTGAAACCTGAATGTTTATGCAAGCACCACCAATGGCTCTGGCTTAAAACCCTAAACATAAATGATTACCAACACAGGCTCCGTCTGGGGATGCATGCCTCTTGCAGGCATGGTGAGAACCTCAGATCTCTGGGATGCAGACCAGTCCCTTATCCATTGGGCATAGAGTCAAAACTGTACTAACCTACATCACAAAACACATTTATTAAAATTACTTGGTGGCCCAGGGCCACCAAAAAGGAAAAACTAGAGTTTTCCTTTGTCAAAAACCTTGTTTTCTTTTGATTTCTTCAAATGAAGCCTGAAAGCATTTAACTGTCTGTAGCACCTAGCATTGCAATTATTTGTGCTGCTACCCTTTTTTCTTTCTCTGACAAATCTGCAGCAATACTTTTGATCATACATTATTATTAGTTGTAGAATGTCATCATCATATGAGTCACTGATGTTGCTTGGAAGAATGACAGACTCACATGAAACAAATGAATCCACATCAGAACTTTGCCTTTCTTCAAAAAATAAAAGCTCCTCTGTATCAAACATGCAATATTTAGGCACAAGCAACATCTCATAATCAAATTTATCTTTATAAGTATACAGATATTCATCATCATTGTGCTCAACAATTTTATCATTTATGTCCACCTGGAATGTCTCAAAAGAAGGCAGAAATAACTTAGAAAGTAACCTTATGTCAAAAACTTCATAGTCACTCCTGCAGCTAGCACTATCCCCAACTGTATGAGCACACACATCTGCAACCTGTCCATCCACCTCTGAATAGTGACCCTATTTTTCCTCTTCATCAATGCCCTGATAATCAAAATCAAAATTTTCAACCTTTGCACTATGAAGGTGGTCAGATTCTTCAGGGAAACATTCATATTCAGCATCCATATATATTTCATCATTTGAAAGGCTCACATATGCATCTGAATGCTGACAATTATTATCATATTCACTATCATTCCTTGAACCTACATTTCCTATATTCAAAGTCAAACTCTGCATATCCACTTCATATAAACAATCAAGAATAACTGGGATATGCATACTGCTGCAGGACACAACCTCATGTATGTCTTTCATTTTATCACTTGAAAGGCATTTTGTGTCTGTAGGCATCTCTTCTAGAGGCTGATAACAGTCTTTGTTTTCATCATTATAGGATGTGCCTACATCTTCAATAACATCTTCTTCATGCATCACATCATGGCTGCACATGCTATTCTGAAATACATTTCCCTCCACACAATCATCTTTCAATGCACATACTGGGAGAGCTGAAATATATTCATTTTGATAACTATTTTGACAACTTGCAGCCATGAAACCCACTGGCATTCCATATTTCTCATTGTTTTCAATATCCATAGCAAATTGGTAGGCCTGGTGAAGTGTGACTAGTTCTTTATCTCTCAATAAATAACTCACTTCTTCATCAAATGCAGCCAAATAAATTGCTAAGCATAATGCATTATTAGGTCTCATATATTCAGGAATTTGCTTGAGCAACTTAATAAATCTAAGATTAAAGGCTGGAACCAGTTCCTCATCTCCCCTTTGGATATTCATGAAATGTATAATCAATGAGGCCACATCAAACCTTCACCAAATTGTTCTAGGAATGCAACTTCTAACTCTACCCATGAAGAAACTGAACATACAGGCAAGTCTAAAAACCAGACCCTAGCATCATCTTCTAATGACTGAACAAAGAGTCTCATCACTACATCTACATCCTCTACCTCATAATCTTCTATTAAATTACAAAATTTTTGTAGATGTTTGTTTGCCGATTCAGAATCTAAACCATTATATTTTGGCAAACATTTTCTAATTTTATTGGGAATAACATTTGGGTAACAACTAATTCCTGTGAAATTTAGGGCTCTATATTTTTCAATAAAGAATGGTCTCCTTTGAGAGCACAACCAGGATTGTTGTTCTAAACTCATCATTTTTAAAAAGATGGAATACCTAGAAATATGTTGCATCCTTGATAGGTTCAATCAATAGAGTCGCCACCTCTCATAGAGAGGACAATATATCAACAAGGCACTTGTGTTTTCTGGATTCACCATGCCAGCATAGCACCACATGGTCATTTTTTGATCTTGCTGCAACAACTTCACTGGAAACTAGATTTTCCAGCCTTCAAATCAATTGACTCTTTCTCTCCTCAGCAGAGTCACCAATTCTGTTGGTGACTCAAATGGATAAAATATAACACTTCTTTTTTCATCAAGTCCCCAGCAGAGTCACCATTTCTGTTGGTTATTTTCCCGAATCGGTAGTGGGTTTGCCAATTCCAATGCACAGGCAGATTCGGCCAACAGATACGGGAGGTTGCGTGAGCTGCCTCCCCTTCACTTCTGGTTCTGCCGCACCAAAGGGGGGTATCCCTATTTGCTAAAGATATGACTTTGATTCACCCAATGAAAAAATAATTTAGCTTTACAATAACACGCAGAATACTCTCATGTGTGGACCAAGATTTGTGTGATAAATCACAAGGTTGGCAACATTCTTGGACGTATTTGTTTAGTCAGGTATGAGAGCATGCAGGGGTTCCTAATCCTACTCCTACAACTAATAGGTTAAAATAATGGAATGATTGGTTTGAATTTGATGGTTTGGATGCAAGACAGGGGTTTTGGATCATAACTACTTCACAAGGGTAGACCGGTGCCTATCCCAGGGCAAGGAGTCAACTAGATGTATACAAGAGAGTGGCTTGCAACTGGCATTCGAGTTTCAAGGGGTTAGATTGATGCTTGCCTTACAAACATCACCCAAGAATGGGTATTTAACTGTCTCTGCTTATGGATATCCCAGCTGACATACTATATCCTCCACACTCAACCTAAAACAATTTAATCCACTCCTTGAATGGAAGTTAGAGATTAAGCATGCAATACATAAATCTGTATTCTAGAATTTGAGAAACCCTTAGCAACCAAATTCAGAAGAAGAAAATGCATGCAACAAGTGGAGACAGACAGATAAATACATGCAATAATGCATTTCTCATATACAATGACAAGAAACTAAACATATGTGCAAGATACAACTCAGATGCAACACATAAACTCCACAGAGATACAACAGCCAGAAAAATGCTCTATTTTTTGTTATTTTTCCCCCAAAATTGCCCAAGTCTTCAACAACCAATGAATAGCACAGTTTGGCATTTTATACCAAGACTGTGTACTCAGCAAAATTAATTACAAGGCAAATCAAAAATTTGCCAGATACAATGCATCAAGCAGAGGAAGAAGAGGGGGTAGGTGGAATCGGGAGATGTGCCACCGTTTCCAGATTTTTCATTTAAATTGGGTAGCTGGCCCGTCCATCGACCCATACCACTGCAACTCCGCCATTATTGCCTCATCTACCTGTAGACCCCTTTGAAATGTAGCAGCAGATGCATCTGTTGTTTCCCTGCTAAAAAATGATTGCAAATAGACAGGAAAAAACCTTCATTGCGGGCTCAAAACATGGCCATCAATCTACTCCCATCGCTGAGATAAACGGCACCCAAAAAATGTTGAAAAGTCACCGGCCAATGAAATCATGCCACGTAGGCACCTCATATTTCTATCGTTGGCTTTTCCCTTCGATTTTTGCCATTTTTGCCCTTGTATATGCATAAACATATGCATATACAAATTCCCTTTTTAAAACTTTGTATATGCAGGATGCATATACATACAACAATCAACATGCATGGCGGACCCCAAACTGTTATAGAGCAAATCACATTCACCATCGGGTCCACTTTGCATCCTCCTTCCTTGCATATCCCAATGTATATCTGCATATACATTCACCTTATACATACAAGGCGCGGACTTCAAATTTTTATGAAGCATTTTGAAGTTTCTTTGAAATCTGGCTTGTATCTAGCTCCTCTTGTATATCGGCATATATACAAGCATTCAAACATACAAGTTGCGGATGCTAACCCTGAATTCGCTAAATTTGATCCTTGCATCGGATCCAGCTTGTACATTGCTCCTTTGTATATTTGCTTGTATGTCACATATACAATGCGAACATATAAGCCAAATATACAAACAACAGACCTCAAATTTTATACACTGCAATTGATTTCTCCCTCGGGTCCGAATTGTATGCATTCTCCTTGTATATCGGCTTGTATGTGTGAACATACAACGCTGATATACATACAAGGCGCGGATTTCAAATTTTATGAATTGGATTGGAAAAACCCTTTGAAATCCGGCTTGTATATCCTTTGCATTTGTGCGTTTGTATGTTTACTTGTATATTTGCCACCCGATGTACATTCTGCTTTGCATATCCATGGGCCCCACCAATTGTACCTTTCCTTTGCATGTTTCCGAATATACAAGGCCCCTTTAATATTTGCACTGTAGCGAATGTATATGTGCCCCCTTTGTATATCTACAATGTATATTTCCTCTTGTACATAGCCGTTGTATGCCTGAACATACAAACCTAATATACATGCAACTCGATATACAAACAGGGAATATTCCTGGAAATCTGTGAAAGATTCCCCCTTTGTATATGCACATTCGATATGCATTTAAAAATGCATATAACTCATTTTTTCATCACTTTTTGCAGGCCGATGGAAATTTTGCAAGCCCGCCAACGTATATTTGACTTGCATGTATATACAAACACCCTTGTATATACAAAGACACCTGCACCTTAACTGATTTTTCACAATTTTACTACTGCAGAGGCCGAAAGACAGAATTTTTTGGACTTTTTGGAAGGTGCCTGCATATTTAAATGCTTGAAACCTAAATGTTTATGCAGGCACCACCAGTGGCTCTGGCTTAAAACCCTAAACATAAATGATTACCAACAGTTTCCAAATAAATTCTCTAGGTTAAATTCATTAGTTCCTCTCTAGGGTTTGTATCTCTTTCCCCTCCTTCCTCAACTCTAGGGTTTTAATATAGTTTCTATTTTTAGATTTAATTTTAAAGGGTGAAGGATCATCACGGCCCAAAAACTGGCAATAGGGAAAAATGTGTTTTTGCTTAGCCAAAATCCTAAAATAGATATTTGACCTTTTTTAAGGGTCAGATAAAAAATCTGTTTTAGTTTGGTAATACCTAACCAAAATGGATATCCATTAGGAATGTATATATATTATGGGGAAATGGATATCCATTCCCCTTGCCTTTATACTCACAAAAAAATTACTAAATATGTGACACATAGGTTTGTAAAACATAGAGTTGCAAAGCAAAACATGTATCAGAGAAGGAGAAGCTAGTATCTGACTTCTAGAAGCAAAATTTTCTCCTAAAATCAAGAACTATCTAAAGGTAAGTTTTTGGTTTTTTTCTTTTTATTTTTTTTAAAATTAAATTTCATTGTTTAGTAAGATATAGGGATTTCAAAATTATTGTTTGTAAGCATTAGTTTTTAACTCAATTTTGAATATAATTTAGTGATTTTCATTATGTTCAAAATGTTTAAATTAAATTGTATACAGTTTAACAAGAAGTTATTTTAAATCCTAATTGTGTATGTTTTAAATTTGAAATAGGAAACATGGATGAGCAAGATCAAAATCCAAACCCTCCCCCACTAAGCCCTCCCTCATTGAACCCTCCAAAAATTTGAGAACAAATTGAAAAAATATTAATAAATAAATAGGATTGTATACATTTATTTCTTCCATTCTTGATTGACTTCAATGGCATCCACCTTAGAGGGAATTGTCACTCATGTTCGAACACACAAACCAACATGAATCATTTAGGCAATGGCAAGAAGCCAAGAGGGAAGAATATTCTACTGGCTTATCATACGACCAAGTGAAAGATTTAGACATTACCAAAGCAATGTTAGCACAACATTTTTTCAACCCTAAAACTAGATTACATGTTGATGTACTTAAGCCTAAACTTATTCAATCAAATGGTGCACATATTAGAGTATTACTAATAATTTTTGGAATCATTGGTGGATGGTTTTTGATAAACCAGCCAACAACAATCTTGATGTACCTTTATATTTTCTTCATAAACTATATGCAGAGTTTATATTAGGTCACCATGTGAACTATTTTGATTTTAAAGAGTTCTAGGGAGTAGGTAAAGGAATGCCTCAAGACAGACCTAGGGCGGTGCGATAGGTGCAAGGTTCATTTATTCCCCCTCCTTCTATCCCTTCTCAACCTCCAATTCAGTACCCAGTCAATGTTGTAGATACAACACATCAAAGCCTCCCTATGATACACTTTTTGACTGAGCATTTGATTACATAGACTTCTCAACTAGCACAACCACATGATATTGGTGGTCGTAGTGGAATAGTTGAGATTATTAGACCCTCCTCATCAACACATGTTTGTGTGCCTCATCATTGCATTATGTGCAATCAGTTGTGCTTAGGGCCTCTTGGGGAGACTAGTGAGCCACGCTTGAACACATCAAAGTATGAAGTCCCTCATATATCACCTTCATGAGCGAAGGCAACAAGGTCTGGAACTCAAGATAAGGCATTAGGGACTAGAACACCTGCAAAGGAATCAAGGGCTAGAGAAGAAGAGTAGCAAGATCAATCTTTCTTTTAGGTAAAATTTAAATTTAAATTTCATGGTGTATTCCATTTGAATTTGATATAAATGAAGATTAGTACTAATGTATCTAAGGGGGATAATAATTGATGACAGAGGAGGACCTGATAGAAGTTCATCATGGTACTCTTTCTGCCATTCGATTTGGCCTTGACTTGCCAGTATAATTTTTTCTACACATCTAACCCTTTTTTTGTATGCATTTCATTTTTGTGAGTAACTATATATTAATTTATATCTTGATGTTATTTGACTTTTACATTCTATTCAAAATGTGAATGATGTGGCACCTTTGCCAATATGCTTTAGTAGAACTCCTAATCAACCTAAGTGACCATCATTCGCTGAAAGACTCTTAGAATGACAACAAAGGGAAGATGTAATTGAATTGAATTTTACTTTAGTTGATAATTTAGAGAACTTAAAGTTGATTATAGTGATTTAGATCTATTAATTTCAAAGTTATTATGATTATATATGACATACATAGAGTCTTAGATTCTTGTCATTTTTCATACAAGAAATCTTAGTTGGTTTGTCCATGATGATTCCTTCTCAATTGATGCAAGAGGCCTCATTGGTGGTATGCACTTGTTTTGTACTAGATAGGTTTTTGTTTAGTCTAGTCTAGTTTTTTATTTATACATCTAACCTTTTTAATGTATGCATTTCCTTTTTTGTTAGTAATTATATATTAATTTATATCAATGATATTTTCCTATTATAGTCTATTCCGAAAGTGAGTGATATGGCACCTCTGCCATCATGCTTCAGTAGGACACCCGATCGTCCTAAGAGACCATCCTTTGTAGAATGACTCTCATAACGGAAATAAAGAGTTGAGGTAATTGATTTAAATTCTACTAAATAATTAATAGTTTACATACCTTATAGTTGATTGTAGTGATTTAGATATGTAATTTCAAAGACCTAAATTGTAGTAGATAAGTTTATGTTTACTAGTCTAACTTATTTATATTTACCATTAAACTAATTAAACAAATTTGTGGTTTGACTTGTTATTGTAGTCAACTTTTCATCCATCAACTATTAAGCATCATGGCACAAAAAGGCCACTTTTGAGGGTCTACCACAAGTTAAGGATTCACCGGAGACATAGGTTTAAGCAGACCTTTAGTATTTGATGTAGCTATTAAGTATATAGATTGTATATAGATTTTGAGATGGCATATACCACATTTTGTAAAAAAAATGTTTTAAGTTGGCATATATGCCAAATTTTTGTATATGTCTACCGTTATCCTAGATTTTTATACATACATCTTGATATACAATATAATTTAAATTCCTTATGTGCATGTATTCCTACTTTGAAACTTAAAAGTTGAAAGTATAAACTCTTTACAATGGTTGAGTTATGATCAATAACATGTTATAGATTGATTCCTTGTTATATATGATTGTTTTTTCTTGGTAGAAGATTATATGTAGTTTCCTACCTCAATACATAACTTGATCTTATTACCATGATGATAGTTCTAGTTAGATATAGGATTGTCTTAGAATGACATGTGACCATTTTTTCATCAAATGATAATGCATTGTCCAAACACCATTAAGAAGACCTTCTTGTTGTTTTAATACCGGTGACTGTCATATTACTAGCATCAAAATCAAATATTTATACATAAGTAGATGTTATGAGTTACTTTATATTTCTCTATTAATACCCTAATTAGTAAGATTTAATAAAAAGAATCATAATGGAAATCATATGAAATCTATATTTAACATTTCATTTTAATTTATACTAAATTAGTACAAAGTTGTTCAATATTTGTTTATGCTAAATTATTACATGGATTCTTTGTCTTAGTTAACATATTTATTGTACTCATCTTTTTGTATACATCTCATAACAATTATGATATTGAAACTAGTAGATTTGATATAGAAACTACTAGATTTGATATGATAATCATAGATAATTTCTCATCTTACATGCTAAAAACGCAAGATACATGTTAAATATGATAAAACTTATGATTTTTTTCATTAAATAAAAGATAGTTTTCTATTAATGAGAAAAGACATGTTTGTATGTTTACCCATTTCATTAGCTAGTTTATGCAAAAAATGTCATCCACAACCCAAGTTCACCTAACATTGCATTCATAAATGTAAATAGGTGTATCTTAAATGGAAGCATGTTTCAATATCATACACTCCATGCAAGTTGTACATGCCAACACCCAATTCTAGTTTGACAATTATAGAGACCTAGGGATAGACACCTTGAAGAGAGGAAGACAGAGACATGTTTGACATGATTTGTATATCCTCATTTCACCTTCTATATGGTTTCCTGATGCAGAACAAGGAGGTATTTGTTCAACAATCACAATTCAAACCTTTCCAACCAATATTCCAATCTTCAAAATGCTAACTTGGTGGCCCTTCCTACAATCCTTCATCTTGCCTTGTAGCCCTTGGAACATGGTTTTTCTGTCATACCTTTTGGTGAAGGTTGCAAACCCAAAAACTAATCACCTTTTTGGATACCCTTTTTGGCTTCTTGTAACATACCTAATTGGTGGCTAGGGTTGTTTTGGAACACAGGCCTCTAAAATTTATTGTTTCTGCTATAATTAGGCCTAATTAGGCTCCTACAACAAGGCACTTATTGATTCTACACCTTCTCAACCTCAAATCTTCATTCTAAATCTATCCACATCATAAAAAGTCTGTACATGCTATTCCAACCTTTACAAATCATTTTCCAAGAGTTTTCTAACCAACCTTAACCTCTATGCATCAAAATTGCTCAAAAACAAGAGTTTTCTAGCCTCGGGCATCATCATATTTACACAAAACCCCCATCCCTGCTCCTGCAAACACCACAAACATTTAGAAACACCTAAATCCTTGAATTTCACCAAGTTTCATAATTTTTCAATGGTGGTAAGTGCTGCAAATCATGTTTTTCCCATTCAAGTCCACAAACCCTAGGTTAACAGGCAATTTTTAGCAAAAAATCCATAACTTTCTCAAAATGTGATTAAATTTGATGAAACCAATGCCAAATGAAAGAAGATTCAGAGAAATATCAAACCCAATTGATTTCACATCATTATCAGGCCGTATAGGGTCGTACTAGCCTTGGGAACAATAAAAAAATAATCACAATTTAGAAAAAACTAAGTTTTCTTGCATTATTTGATCTCCAAACATCCTCCAACCCTTGTCTCAAAGTTTGTGAGGTATATTTAAATATATCTAATGGAATACCAACTATTCCAACTAAATTTTTAACTACTTGACCATTGGGCTTCCACTTTTTTGCATTGTTGCAATTTTGCACCAACATGACAACTTTATCAAGATTTTACAATATAAGCAAGATTGTCCCCAAATGACTCTAATTACATTTCAAATGGTCTATTATGGCCCTATTTCATCAAGTAAGACTCTAAACACCCAAAAACATGACATTAGACCTTATTTACAAAAATTGACATGGTGCCCCTGCACCATACACCCGGACTGAAAAAGAACTCAAGTCCCTTGAGAACTGTACTGCTGTAGATCATGCTTGATCACTTCACCTTCTTGTTCTCCAAATGTTCCTTCACCTGATAATCCTTTCCACTGGATTAGATATTGAAGATTTGAATCATTCTTTGCACTCTTGGACTGTTTACCACCTAGACATTGCTCCATATTCACAAGTTGACTTGATGGATACCCTCTGACCTTTCCCTCATCTGAAACTGATGTTGCACCTACTTGAACACCTACAAACATACCTTTACCATCTGTACCATGAACAATCTTCTTCCTTACCTCTGTTGCATGCTTGAACTTACCCATATACCCTTGTAATTCACCTTGAATCACTCCACCTTGTTCCTTCATCTCTTTTTTCAGATTCTCTGCCCCTAGAACCTCTGTTTTATTAGACTTACAACCCTCTGTATTGACAAGATTTGACTGCCTAGTAGCCTCTTTAGCAATCAATGGACAAAGTATCTTTCCCACCATGATCTCAACATGCTTTTCTAATCCATCTTGCACTTCCACAATCAATTCATCCTTGACCTTCTATTTATCAGGTTTTGACACCAACTCATCTTTTCTTTCTAACATTGCATCATTATTCAAACTTACTATCCTAATATCTTCTTCTTTTGTAGTGGTTGCAAACTCTTCATGTTTTCCTTCCTCAAGCCTTATAAACTCCTTCTTTCCTAACATAATCACCTTTGTTGCCTTGGTTTGCTCTTTAACATCTACCAATGGAGTTAATGCATTTAAGTGCTTCCATATTGTGTCTACCATCATAAATTGCATGTCTATCAAACTACCATGGTCTTCCAAGTAACAAGTGGCAACAATCCATAGGCAACACATCAAAAAGTATTTTGTCCTTATATCCACCAATTTTAAACTCAACCCAAGCTTCCTCATTCACCAAAACAGATTGTTTCTCATTCAGTCAAGACACTTTGTAAGGTGTTTCATGAGGTACCTTTTCCAATTTCAGTTTATCATCCATTTCTATGGAAACCATGTTATCAGTACTCCCTAAATCTATTACTACTTTGCATACCTTTCCATTGCATTTGCAGGTGGTATTGAAAAGTGTTCTCCTTTGTGTTGATTCTTTCTCCTTGGATGCTTTAATTATTTTTCTTCTCACCATCAAGGATTCCCCAACTTCTGGAGCAGCAAGTTGATTGGGAGAATGAATACTCTCACAATCTTCCTCTTACACCAATTGAACTCTTTTATCACCACCAGTTGAAGTAGAAGCTTGTTTCTCTGGGCACTTCCATGCTTGATGACCAAACTAATTGCAATGATAACATCTCCCTGAAAATGTGCTTGAACCTCTACCTTGTCCACCCAATCTTCCTCTAAAGCCTCTAAATCCACCTCTTTGATCAACAACTTGGTCTTTGCTTTTACTTGCATCTTCTTGGTCTTCATAGGACTGTCTTGAACCTCTTCCTCTACTAGTGTTACCTCTGCCTCTTCCTTGTCTTTTCTGCCTTCTTTTTAACATTTCCTCTACCCTAACAACCAACTGAAAACATTCCTCAACTATCCTAGGCGTAGCCAAACTCAATTCATCCTGAATTTGAAATATCAACCCGCACATATACCTTACTATATTTTCATTCTCATCTTCAACATGACCAACCCTAATACTCAACTTGTGCAATTCTTCAGTGTAGGCCATGACATCCTTATTCTTTTGCTTTAAACTTTGCAACTTCTTAACAGTTTGTATTGCATGATCACCTGGCAAAAATTGGCTCTTGATCTTTGACACCATCCTATCCCATGAACTGATTTTTGGTTTTCCTTTCTTTACTCTTTCCTCTTGAACATAATTCCACCATGTAAGAGAAAGACCTTTCAACTTAGTCTTAACAAACTTTACCTTTTGATCATTGCAACCTCCTTGTACTCAAAGTAATTATCTAGTGCATCTATCCAATCCAATACTTCTTCAGCATCCAACTTTCCATTATACATTGGCACATCTATTTTCTCACCAAATGTATCTCCTTTGACATCCTTCAGCATCTTCATCATCCTTCTCCCATCAAGGTCCAATTCATCATCACCTTGGACTCCTCCTGGAGGGTTTTCACTTTCACCCTCTTCCTCTTGGTCACTTTCCTCTTCGGTGACCTTTCCTCTCCTTTGCTTTGTCTCTAATGATGCAAATCTGGCAAAGATTGCTTCTTGTGACTCCTTTAACAACTTTATCTCTCTAGTAAGAACTGTACTACCTTTAGGAGGCATCTTGTCCTTCAACTTTCAACTTTTCTTCTTCAAAAGATCAAAAACCTATGCTCTGATACCAACTGATGTAGAGCAGGGAGGTATTTGTTCAAAAATCATAATTCAAACCTTTCCAACCAATTTTCCAATCTTCAAAACCCTAACTTGGTGGCCCTTCCTACAATCCTTCATCTTGCCTTGTAACCCTTGGAACATGGTTTCTCTGTCATATCTTTTGGAGAAGATTGCAAACCTAGAAACTGATCACTTTTTTGGATACCCTTTTTGGCTTCTTGTAACATACCTAATTGGTGGCTAGGGTTGTTTTGGAACACATGCCTCTAAAATTGACTATTTCTGCTACAATTAGGCCTAATTAGGCTCCTACAACAAGGCACTTATTGATTCTACACCTTCTCAGTCTCAACTATTCATTCTAAAGCTATCCACACATCATAACAAGTCTACACATGCTATTCAAACCTTTACAAATCATTTTCCAAGAGTTTTCTAACCAACCCTAACCTCTATGCATCAAAATTGCTCAAAAATGAGACTTTTCCAGCCTAGGGCATCATCATATTTATGCAAAACCCCCATCCCTGCTCCTACAAATACCACAAGCATTTAGAAACACCTAAATCCTTTCATTTTACCATGTTTCAGAATTTTTCAACGGTGGCGAGTCCTTCAAATAACATTTTTGTCATTCAAGTCTACAAACCCTAGGTTAATAGGTAGTTTTTAGTAAAAATTCCATAACTTTGTCAAAATGTGATAAAAATTGATGAAACCAATGCCAAATGAAAGAAGATTTAGAGCACTATCAAAACCAATTGATTTCACATCATTATCAGGCCGTACAGGGCCGCACTAGCCTTAGGAATAGCAAAAATAGTCAAAATTCAAAAAAACTGAGTTTTCTTACATTATTTGATCTCCAAACATCCTCCAACCCTTGCCTCAAAGTTTATGAGGCATATTTAAACATATATAACTAAATACCGACTATTCCAATTGACTTTTTAACTACTTGACCGTTGGGCTTCCACTTTTTGCATTTTTGCAATTTTGCACCAACATGACAACTTTATCAAGATTTTACAATATAAGCAAGATTGTCCCCAAATGACTCTAATTACATTTCAAATGGTCTATTATGACCTTATTTCACCAAGTAAGACTCTAAACACCCAAAAACATGACATTAGACCTTATTTACAAAAACTGACATGGTGCTCGTGCACCATTTCCATGCTTTGCATATCCTCATTTCACCTTCTACATGTTTGACATGATTTGCTTATCCTCATTTCACCTTCTATATGTATAACATATCCTCGTTTCACCTTCTATATTTTTGACATCATTTGATTACCTTCATCTCACCTTAGATATATGTTTAGTTAGGGAGAGATTTAGAGAGAGACTAAAAGGAAGATGATATGTTTGACATTATATCCTCATTTTAGCTTCTATATGTTTGACATTATTTTCTTACCTTCATTTCATCTTCTATATGTTTAACATGATTTTCTTATCCTTATTTCACCTTCTATAGAATCTAGCATACCCTCATTTCACCTTCTATATGGTTTCCATACTTTGCATATCCTTATTTAACCTTTCTACATTTGTTTTACACCCACCAATTGCATTTTCTTGAAAGTTTCTAAATGCTTATCAACAAATCCATTTTGTGCATATCTTGTAATCATTATATTCCATGAGATGGCATCTCTTTGAGATGTTTTGTCAAACTGTTCACGTGCCTTGTCTATGCTTCCAAATTTTGTATACATGTCTACCAAGGTTGTTGCAACTAGAATATCTAACAAAACCCCCTTCCTTTATGTTTTTATGGATATCCATGTACCTTCTCCCAAAGATCCCTTTTTGGCATAGGCAGGGAGAATGCTAACAAAGGTTGTAGAATTTGGCTTTACACCCGCCAATTGCATTTGCTTTAAAGTTTCTAAATCCTTAACAACAAATCCATTTTGTGCATATCTTGCAATCATTGCATTCCATGAGATGGCATCTCTTTGATATGTTCTATCAAATAGTTCATGTTCCTTGTCTATGCTTCCACATTTTGCATACATGTCTACTAGGGTTGTTGCAACTAGAATATATGACAAAAATCCCCCTTCATTTGTGTTTTGATGGATACCCATGTACCCTATTCCAAAGATCCCATTGTAGGGAGGAAACGTTGTGGAATTTGGCTTTACACCTGCCAACTGCATTTGCTTAAAATTTTCTAAAGACTTATCAACAAATTTATTTTGTGCATATCTTGAAATCATTGCATTCCATGAGATGGCATATCTTTGAGATGTTTTGTCAAATAGTTCATGTGCCTTGTCTATACTTCCACATTTTACATACTTGTCTACCGAGCTATTGTAACTAGAGTATCTAAAAAAAACCCCTTTCTTTATGTTTTTATGGATGTCCATGTACCCTATTCCAAAGATCCCATTTTGGCACAAGCAGGGAGGATGCCAGCAAAGGTTGTGGAATTTGGTATTACACCCCCAACTAAATTTTACTAAAAGTTTCTAAAGCCTTATCAACAAATGTATTTTGTGCATATCTTGCAATCATTGCAATCCATGAGATGACATCTCTTTGAGGTGTTCTACCAAATAGTACATGTGCCTTGTCTATGTTTCCACATTTTGCATACATGTTTACTAGGGCAGTTGCAACTAGAACATCTGACAAAGTTCCCATATCCTTAATTCTTTGATGGATGGCCATGTACCCTATTCCAAAGATCCCAATTTGGCATAGACAGGGAGGATACTAGAAAATGTTGTGGAATTTGGCTTTACATCTGCCAATTGCATTGCTTGAAATTTGTGGATTATGTTCTCATATCTATGTATATGTTCTTATCTCTTACATAACACTTGTATTATTCTTAAATGATTACATTCTTATGAATTCTTGAATATGTTTTTAAAATCCATCTAAAAAATTAACTTTTTTTATTATCCTCACTATTGGGGCCAACATTAGGTAACATCTCATTGCATTTTGATACATGTGGTTACAATATTATATCTTATTTTTTTAGATGATGTTATCTATGCCGCTATTACATTTTTCTTATGGTGACATGATCATATCTTTTACATGTCACTTTTTCTCTTCTCCTCCAATTCATACAACTACATAAAGACTACATCCGAGTCTTCATCATCTTTGAGACTGTTTGAACCTTTGATTAATGCCTTAGAACACATTGGATCAAGTGAGAAAACCATATCAACCTAAGGAGAGTAGAGGAAATACCTAAAAATGTAGATTACAACATAGCTTTTAGTTTATTTTCATCTACTAGAAAGGTGCTAGGAGTGAAATTTTACATTCTACATCTCCTCGAGCCGAACTGACTATGCCAACACATCATGGTGGGCTAGTGAATACTAGGGGATGTGTATTTTTGGTGGTGAATCCTCTTGGTCATTCTCGGTTACATTGGATGGAGACAGTCTCTCAAGAGCCTAAGATAAAAAAGGTGTCAAAATTTGGACGAGTTCTTCTCTCAAACTGTGATACCTACAAATGTCTTCTTTACATGTATAGGTGGATGTTAGGTCAACCTACAAATACCTACCTTATTTTTTTAAATCAATTTTGTTTTCTTGTGGTGGCAAGGAACACAATTTTCCAAAATGCTTTAGTTTCATCCAATAGAAAGGTCCTAGAAGTGAAATTTTGTATTCTGCACCTTGTGGGGCCATTCACTGACTACACCAACACATTGGGGCATGTGGGTGAATGCTAGGGTAGGTATATTTTTGTACCCCAAGTGTCCCAGTTGTTCTAGACTATAGGATTCTAACAAAGTCACTTAAGAGCCCTAAGAGTAAAAAACTACCAAACTTTGATGGAGTAGTTCTTATAATTTGTGGCACTTGGGAATGTTCTGTTTGGACCTATAGGTAAATGTGGGGTCCATTTACAATAACCTCTCTTGGTATTTTTCAACTCCAAATTGTTTGGCCATGTCAAAATTAAATGCATTCTTGCCAAATGCATTAGTGGCATTCAACATAATCTAAATCCAGAAGGTGTGTTTTTTGTTCTATGCCTCAGGGGCCGAACTAACTATGCCAACGCATCAAAGTGGGTGGTTGAATGATAGGGGGTCTCATTTCATACCCAAGTGTCCCAATCATTCTAGATTACATGCTTCCAGAAAAGTCACCTAATATCTATAAGAGAAAGGAACTACCAAGTTTAACAGAGCATTTCTCAAAGTCTGTGGTACCTTGAAATGTTCTGTTATTAGACCTACAGGTGCATGTGGGATCTATCTACAATAACCTCTCTCAATTTTTTTCAACTCTAAACCATTTGGCCATGCCAAAATTAAATGTGTTCTTGCAAAATGCATAAGTGGCATTAAACATAACCTTGCCAGAATCCATATTTTTCATTCTATGCCTCATGGGGCTGAACCAATTTTGCTAACACATTGGGGTGGGTAGGCAAATACTAGGGGAAGTCTTGTTTTATACCCCAAGTTTCCCAGTCATTCCAGACTACAATCTTTTGATATTAAGTCCAAAATGACTAGGACACTTGGGTTACAAGACGAGACCTCTCCTAGCATTCACTTACCCACCTTGGCATGTTGGAATAGTCGGTTTAGCCCCAAGAGGTGAAAAACAAAAAATATGGCTTCTAGCAAGGTTATGTCGAATGCCACTAATGCATTTTGCAAGAATGCATTTAATTTTGGCATGGCCAAATGGTTAGACGTTGAAAAACCTGAGAGAGATTATTTTAGATAGACCCCACATGCACCTATAGGTCCAAATGAAACATTTTCAAGTGCCATGGATTTCGAGAACTTCTCTGTCAAAGTTTTCTAATTTTTTCCTCTTAGGAATCTTAAGTGACTTTGTCAGAAGCCTTTAGTATGAAATGACTAGGACACTTGGGGTATGAAATGAGACCTCCCCTAGCATTCAACTACCCAGCTCGACATGTTGGTGTAGTTGGTTCATCCCCATGAGGCACATAACAAAAAAATATGGCTTCTGGCAAGGTCATGTTGAATGCCACTAATGTATTTTATAAGAATGCATTCAATTTCAGCATGGTCAACTGGTTTGGAGTTGAAAAACACCAAGAGAGGCTATTGTAGATGGACTCCACATGCACATGTAGGTCCAAAACAGAACACTCCCAGTTGCCATGGACTCTGAGAACTACTCCATCAAAGTTTGGTAGTTTTTCTCTTAGGGATTTTAAGTGACTTTGTCAGAATCCTATAGTCCAAAATGATTGGGACACTTGGGGTATGAAACAAGACCTTCTATGGAATGGAAAATTTCACTCCTAACACTTTTCAACTAGATGAAATTGAAGCATTTTGGAACATTGCATTCCTTGCCACCACAAGAAAATGAAATTGATTTAAAAATTTGAGGTACGTACTTGTAGGTGGACCTGACATCCACCTATACATGTAAAGAAGACATTTATAGGTGTCATAGTTTGAGAGAACAATTGGTCTAAAGTTTGGCACCTTTTTTTGTCTTAGGGATCTTAAGAGATTGTCTCCATCTAATGTAGCTAAGAATGACCAAGAGGCTTCACCACCAAAAAGACACCTCCCCTAGCATTCACGCACCCACCCAATGTGTTGGAGTAGTCATTTTAGCCCCACGAGGTGTGGAATGCAAAAATTCACTCCTAGCTCCTTTCCATTGGATGAAACTGAAGCATTTTGAAACATTGTGTTCCTTGCCACAACAAACAAATGAAATTTATTTAAAAAATTGAGGTAGCTATTTTTGGGTAGACCTAAAATATACCTATGCATGTAAATAAGACATTTGTAGTTGCCATGGTTTGAGAGAACGACCAGTCCAATGTTAGACACTTTTGTTGTCTTAGGTCTCTTAAGAGACTATCTCTATCTGATGTAGCTAAGAATGACCAAGAGGCTTTGCCACCCAAAATACACCTCCCTTAGCATTCACCCACCCACTCCAATGTATTGGCATAGCCAGTCCAGCCCCATAAGGTACAAAATGTAAAATTTCACTCCTAGCACCTTTCCACTAGATGAAACTGAAGCATTTTGGAACATTGTGATCCTTGCTGCCTTTGGAAAATAGAATTGATTTAAAAAAATCCAAGGTAGGTATTTTTAGGTAGACTTGCCATCCACATATGTACATGAAATTGAGACATTTGTAGGTGTCACATTTTGAGAGAACAACTGGTCTAGAGTTTGGCACCTTTTTTTAATCTTAGGGCTCTTAAGAGACTATGTTCATTTGATGTAGCTGAGAATGACCAGGAGGCTTCACCACAAAAAAGACACCTCCTCTAGCATTGAACCATGCACCCCGACATGTTGGCATAGTTGGTTCAAACACAGGAGATGTAAAATGTAAAATTTCACTCCTAGCACATTTCCAGTAGATGAAACTAAACTAAAAGCTATGTTGTAATATCCATTTTAAGTCTTTCCTCTACTCTCCTTAGGTTGATATGTGTTCTCACTTGATCCAATGTGTTCTAGGTCATTAATCAAAGGTTCAAACAGTCTCAAAGATGATCATGAATCTATTTCAATCCATTTCTCACTACTCAAAATAATCTAAACTAGGGGGCCTCTCAACCACCTCCATATCTAAATTTCTACAAGTCCTATAAAGAAGCCCTAGAAGGTGTTGTATGAATTGATCAATCCACTACTGATAGTGAAATGAGAATGTATGAAACTGATGGAGTGTAACACATAATAGAAATATACATGTTCTTCATCTTGTCATGCCTTCAAAGATAATGTTCCTAAATGTATGAGACCAAAATTTGCATGGTATGAGCAATCACCTTGAAGAGATATACTAGTTAAGGGTGTATGCATGGAGTTGTGGGACCAAAAAGTTGCCACATGACTTTTTGGTCCCATGCAGACCATAATGTGAGTGCGTTATAATGCAATCGCATTATAACACACTCACATTATAATGTGCTCACATTATAACACACTCACATTATAACATGCTCGCATTATAATGTGCTCACATTATAACACACTCACATTATAATGCACACACATTATTTCTACATAAAACAAAAAAAAAAGACATTTCCTCATAACCCGTGGCCAAAACTACAGTTGGCAAGGAAAAAACTAGTGAAATAGTGCGAGTCCATTCAAGGAAGGGAAAATCAAGCAAGTGCAAAGAGAGGTCATTATTTTCACGATGCCACCTTGCCAAACCCACTCCCAAAGCAAATGTAGAGGGTGTAGCAGCCAAAGAAGTTAGGGTTTGATTAATTTTTGTGATTTTGAAAAGAATTTTTAACTTTTGCAATGTTTAATTAGTGTTTTTATATTGAATTTAGAATCAATGAGGTAGGACAAAACATAAATCTGGTTAAAGACGGTAAAAAAACCCTGAAAACCCCCCACCTTCATGTCCTCACCATGAAAGAGATACACAAGAAAACTATTAAGGGCAAATAGAAGAAAATAGAAAACATCTTCAAACCCTAATTGAAATGTTAAACAATCCAAGTTCAAGCATCGATCATAGGAGAGCGCTTGCAAGGTCATTAGAGATGATTGTTTCTCACACTAAATCGGTGACAAACTAAATCACCGAATTTCATGACTATAGGGAGAGGTGTCGACAATACTATATCGACAAATTGTATTTGTTTAAATTCACTGGACAACTAAGGGGGGGTGGGGGGTGAATCAGTTGTCCCTAAAAACTTTAAACAATTATGAACATCAACTCTTCAAACACTTATTTATTGTTATTCAGATTTAACCGTGAAGGCATGAAATAAGAAGCTCAACCCAATAACACAATCAACACATGAGACACTAGATTTTTATGTGGAAAACCCTATAAAGGAGAAACCATGGTGGGTGTTAGTCCACAAGATATATACATTATAGCAATACCAAAAAATAGAGGCTCACTACCTGAATTACTCACTGCAAATGTTGAGGCTCACTGTCAAGAACGAATCATTGCCAAGGACGGCTCACTGCCAAGAGGTGGCTCACTACCAAGAGATAGTGAATTGATTTGGTAGCATCTAATCCATACCTAGGTTCAAATTCCATTGAAGCACATTATAACTCCTCTGGTATGCTCTTTTACACCTTTGCACTTATCTCTTCATTTTCTCTCAAGGACATTTTTTTTGCAACTACATTTTATGCTTTTGTACAATTCAACCTTAGAATGTAAATCAAGGTCTCCATTACATTCATCATCCATTGGATCATTCTCCAAGGTCAGCATTACAATAATACAAAGAAATAGGTCTAGACCTAAACAAGATTTGCTAAGGTAAAGATGTATGCAAATCATATTATGCCTTAGCTAGGACTCAAATGTAATCTTCCATGCCAAGACACGCTTCCATAGTCTTCAATGCTTCTCCGCAAGAAGTGAAGACAACCAAGTCATCCAATACTGTGTTAACACTGGGTCTTCAAGGAACAGAATTCATCCACAATCCAAATTTCTCTTTGTGGACCAATCCAAAGGTGGGAACACATTCAAGAGACATCCACAAGCGCATTGTAATCACCAGGAATAGTTGCACAATCTCTAACCACTCTGTCAAGGAGATTCTTTAGACCGGAGCATAAGAACAACACTGTCAGCCACTATCATAAAGAAAGGATAGCTTACAGACCATCAAATCACAAACCATTGGAGTTGAAGGAACTTATCATCATTCTAGACTTAACTACAGAACTGTAGACCATAATACTTTAATGCAGAGGAATGCAGAGAAAAATACCTTCTCCCTCTCACCAGTGAATACTTAGGAAAATCAGCTTTTATTCTGGTGAACATAACTCACTCAGATCTTCATACTAGAGTCTCAAACTTGAGATATAGCATCTTTAGACATGCCTCTAAATAACTTCCAATCTGCAGACAAAGATATTCATTCTACTCGATATGTGGAGCAATCTACCAGATTGTTCTTCAGTAAACAAAGATACTCTTCCACACACTGTTTCCACTGGAGGAGCAAATTTTCTCAAAAGCACTTGGAAACTAAATATCTAGATCATTTACTCATTTCTCCAATACTTCCATAAACCAATACAAAGCATCTAACTTATCAAATTAGGAGCACAATTGACATCAATGACAACACAGATATGTTAACATCAATGATAACACTGGTTAGGCACATACTTGCAACAATCTCCCCCTTTGTCATTGATGGAAACATATGATGTGAAAAACTAAATAGATCGTCAAGACAAGATTCTCCCCCTTTCTCTTTATACATCTACATTCTTTCTCCCCTAAGTTTTTTCACATGATTTCTCTCCCCCTTTGACATCAATGGCAAAGGGCACATACTTGTATTATGTCATTCTAATTCAACTAAACTTTTCTCTGTTATCAACACTTTCTTTATCAGGAACATCTAGCTACTCCCCCTAAGAGGTATCTCTAAAAACATCAATCTAGATCAATGACTAAGACTCTAGACACCACTGGATTGATGCATTCTTATGCATCTTAGTACAAAGCAGGAGGGGTAATTACCCCTAACTTTTCTTTGAGGTACTCAAAGGTGTCCTTAGGCAGAGGCTTAGTGAATATATCTACAATCTCATCCTTTATGGACACATATTCCATCTTTACTTCATTCTCTTTCACCTTTTCTCTCAAAAAGTGATACCTTATTGATATATGTTTTATTCTTGAGTGCATCACTGGATTCTTTGAAATGTTTATAGCACTTGTATTGTCATAGAATATTGCAACTAGATCTTCATACACAACTCTTATGTCCTTTAAAGTTTGTTCATCCATAATACTTGAGTACAACAACATGCTCTTGTAATATACACTGCTTCTACAATTGACAAGGAAATTGAATCTTGCTTTTTTCTCAACCATGAAACCAATCTATTACCCAAGAAGAATGCACCTCCACTTGTACTTTTCCTATTATCAACATATCTAGCCCAATCTGCATTTGTATATGCACTAAGAGTGAAATCATTGTCTTTTAGATACCATAAGCCATGATCTAATGTTCCTTTCAAATACCTCAAGATTCTCTTAACTGCCATCACATGAGACTCTCTAGGATCTTCTTGAAATTTTGCTAAACTACATGCATTATATCTAGTCTAGATTGAGCTAGATAAATTAGTCCTCCCATCATGGATATGTACCTCCTCTAATCAGTCATAGGTGATTCATCATTTTTACCCAACTTGAAACCAGTTTAGAGTCCTCCATTCCAAAATTCTTCAACAACTCCTTTACACACTTAGACTGAGATATGAAGATTCCTTTATCTAATTGAGTAATTTGAAAACCTAAAAAGAAATTAATCTCACCAAACATAGACATCTCAAACTCTATTTGTATTTCACCAGTAAATTTCATGCACATACCTTCATTGCCTCCAAAGATGATGTCATCAACAAAGACTTGAACAATCAAAATTTGATCACCATCAATCTTGAAATAAAGATTACTATTAGTAGTACCTTTATTGAACCCTAACTAAAATAAGTACTTATCCAACCTTGCATACCAAGCTCTAGGGGCTTGCTTGAATCCATACAATGCTTTCTTCAACCTGCATACTACTGGCAACATAGTCAAGAGACATCGTTGATTGGGTAATGTTGTCATTGATGGCAACAAGGCAAACAAAGCATGATGGAGTTAAGGATGATTGGGAACTCAAATTGGAACAACTAGCATACAAGGTTCTGGTTCGGACTCAAAAGCCTAAGGCAAAATGGCTAAGTACTCAAAACATAGAGTTAGTAGCAAAGACTCAAGTGGTATTCCTCCACAGTTGATGGTCAAAGTATGCAGTTCAGGTATGTTATTTAAGACTGTTTGGAGATACCATGTCCAATATTACAAGTCTTGATGACTTCCGGAAGACAAGTTGTGATTGGCTTAAGTCCGGGTGAACACAGTTAAGTCAGGAATAATGCAAAGTGCATGAGTATTTTGGTCCGCATTTCTCCACAAATGATTGTATTAGTATGCAGTTTTGAGGTAGTATGGATAGGTGTCAGAAGCATACAATTGATGAATTACAGAGTTTGAAGTGATCCAGAAGATTGTCTACAAGACTCCAAGTTACGACAGTTAGTTTGCCAGTACTTCACCAAGGCAGAAGAGTCAGTTATGAGTTATGCATTTCACCACATAAGGACTTCATGGCATGCGGTTGGTAAGGTATGATCTATGAGGTATGAGAAATGGTTGATGTGATTCTTTGAGTCTCATTCGGTCCACAGTAAGAATTTTGGTGTGACAGTTGATTAGGTCAAGCATGTTCTGAAGAGAGAAGCTGACAGGTAGTTAAATCTTTATGTGGAGAAGGTATATTGCTTGAATAATAAATCTAAGCAGTTATATATGTGGTGCTGACTTGTATGAAGATTATACAATGATTTTTTTGATCCACATTACTATTTGTACACTTGATCAAGCAAACAAGGTAGAATACATTATATGCACACCTCATGTCTTGCTTGCCGACTTGATTATGAGATGAATCTTGTTGTGGATATAAATACTTGATGGATTGATGTATTGATGTGACAATAAAGTGTGTAGTAAGTGCAAATTCAAAGTGTGAAGGATTATGAGTAGAGTGCAGAGCAAAGAAAGAAAAAAAGAGCACATGTAGTTGAGTTGAGAAGTAAGGCAGAATAGATGAAGACCTTTGAATATGTTTATTGAACCTTCAATGGAACTGTGATCTAGCATATGGTAAATGCATTTACAATAGTTCATCTTCTGGTAGTGAGCCAATCCTTCTTCTTTCATCTTTTCTCTTGGCAATGAGCCTTTATGCAATGAGCACTTCTTCATAGGACAGTGAGCCCTGGGCAGTGAGCCCTAAGGTAGTGAGCCTTCTTGTAATTCGGTATTGAGCTATCATAATATATTGTGAGCTAACACTCACCGTGGTTTTTCCCTTTTTAGGTTTTCCACGTAAAAATCTTGGTGTCTACATGTTATGTCTTTATGGTTGATGTTCTTATGTTTGTTATGCTTTCATGTTATTAAATTTAGAAATTGGATCAATAAACAAGTTAAGAAGTGGTTTTGTGGAATACTGATTCACCCCCCCTCTCAGTATTCCTTACTTTCAACAATTGTTATTAGAGAAAGGTTCCTTGGAAGAAGCCTAACAGCTTGAGGAAGATCTGGGAGAGTTCACTCATGGTAGCCAGGAGATTTGGAAACTTCTCAATCAATGTTGAATTGGAAGTAGCTCTTATTGATCTTAAAAAATTTGAAGTCAAAATAAGGGATCTCAAGAATAACACTCAAGAAGTTGATGAATGCATTCTAAAGTTGAAAGAACAAGTCAAGAAATTCAATAAAAAATATAGAGATGTTAGTGAACAATTGATATCAACAAATGAGACCTTGGATGATTTGAGAGTGGAAGTTATAAAAAGAGTTAACATAGAAGAAGATCTAAATCTGTTGGTAAAAAGCAAGATAGAAGAATGTGCCAATCTAAAAAAAGAAGTTGTGAGCCTGAAAATAGATTTGGAAAAAGCCAAGAGCTATGAAGAAAAGTTCAAGATAAGTTCTACAAAACTTGATGAGATGATTGCTAGTCAAAAGAGTTTAGATGACAAGCAAGGCTTAGGATTTGAGAGAGGAGAAAATTCAAATTCAAGTCAAGAATATAATGTGTTGAAGCAAAACAAAGGTAACTAGTTCAAGAATCAAAGAAGAAGACCTAGAAGACCTTCGGTCAGATAGCCAAATGCACAAAGGTACCCATGTTTCAATGGCCATTATTTTAATTGCAAAAATTTAGTCATAAGGCTACTCAGTGTAGGAGTAGAATGAATCAGAATCAAAATATTCTATCATCCTCTGCTCAATGCTTCAATTGCAAGAAAATTGGTCATAGATCAAATGAATGCAGAAGTCCAGTAAGAAATGGCTTTCACAATTCAAGGAATACTCAATCATTCAATGGAAAATGTTTTTCATGCAATAGATTTGGACATATGGCTAATCAATTTAGATCATATCCAATCAATAGAAAGAATCAAGGACAAAGGAATGTGGTATGCTACAATTGCAACAAGTTTGGACATGTTGCAAGATTCTGCAGAAGTAAGAATGTGAAAAGAAACCACTATGCTAAAGAAAGGAAAACAGAGCAGAGGAATGATAAGGGAAAGGAAAAAGTTGATCCGGTTGAAATCAAGAAGGAAATGAGCATGATTTGGATTAAGAAAGATGTTGACAATATCAAGGATGGATCCACACCAGCCTCTAGTGCAGATACTTCCTTTGGGAAGTAAATTGGGCATTCTGGCTTAGGGGGAGTTGTGTTGAAAATCCAAAACCCCCAACCAGAAAGTTAGTGCTAGAATCTGGCACTAAGGTATGTTGTGAAGAACTCTATTACAAAGCCTTTGAAAGAAATTCTGGTAGAAAAAGATCTAATGTGAAGCAGTGCGGAGCAATTTGGATTGACTGTGGTTGCCAGAGAAGTGTTTGGTAGCTTTTTGAAAGACCGCATTTATGACAATTAAGTTAAGGCTTCAAGGGATTAAAAGGCCTGGATTCGTAAAAGACTCATCTCTTTACATTCAAACTATCAAGTGTCTAAGGCAAATTGAAGCAAAAATCTAAGAAACTTAGAGATTTCCAAAACAATTCAAGCTAAGTCAATCTCAGGAGAAGGAAACCCTAATTAGGATAAAGAGGTATTTTTCATTTAAAACCCTACTGCAAATTTGTTTGATTATTCATGGAAATGGAAACACCACAAGTGGTGGATATCACTAAGCGAGCCCAACGAAAATTCAAGAAACATCCATTCAAATCAACCAAAGTTGATCAAATGGGTCCATTTTCAGATATTCCACATGGAGTTATGCATGTGGAGGATGTTAGGGCTTACATCCATGTTGCTCTAGAAGAGCATGGTGACAGTACATTCTCAGACTTGTATCTGAAGCATCGAAGCGTTGATCATTTTGAGCTAAAAGAAGAATACGAAGCTCTGGAGAAGAAGAAATTCATTCAATATATAAACTTCCCTACATTTACAGAAGATGAATAGGTCTGGTACGTCTTGAGTAGAATCCATGATGAATTCATGTGGTTGGGATAGCCCTTCAAGATCACCAAGGATGCAATTAGGGCTGTGCCTGGACTAAGCTCAATCGGTAGTGTTCCCCTATTGAAAGCTGTTCACCAGAGTGAAGTTTGATAAAAGGGCTTTAACAATCAATGATATTGAAGATCATGCTGTAAGATTTGCATCCATGGTGTTAGGATACAAAGTTTATTTCACCAACTGGGAGAACTATGTCTTTGGCACAGCCATATACACTACCTATCAGATGATCAAGGAAAATGTAAACTATGATATCTATGAATTGTGATGGAGAACCTGAAAAAGACAAAAGAAAACAAATATCCCTTCAAATTTGGTATGTTGATCATATGTTTGTTTTTCTACTTCATGCATGAGTTGCCAAAGATGAAGAACTTGTTTTGGTTAAATAGTCAGCTAGTTGCTGTACAAATTAGGGATCATTTAAATAGCATTAGAAACTATTATGAACAAAATATATCCCTATGGGGTTATTTCAAGAACTTCCAGAGAATGATGCAATCAAGAGAAAGAATTCCAAAAGCAATTTTGGAAAAATACAAGGATGACATATGCTTAATTGTAACCAAAGACCAATGCATGATTGAGTCTGTTGAGCCTAGAACTATTTGGTTTATGCCAATGGGATATGAAATAGATGGAGCTATTCTAGATAACTATGCACAACACATGCTAAGCAAGCCCTGGGACCCCAAAGAGGAAAGATTTGGAACATATGAAGAATTGTCTTCTAAAATTCATGTTGAAGTAAGAAAACCTAAAATCTCCAAGAAAATATGGAGAGTGGTAGAGGATTTCACCCTGAGACAAGGTTTCACAAAAGAACAAGGGAAAGAGGCAAGGGAAAAAGCACAAGATGAAAAGGTAGCAAAAGAAAAGAGAGAAAGTGAACTAGTTAAAGCTCCGGAAGAACCTAAGAGAAAACCAAAAAAACTAGAGGTGTCAAAAAGGAGAACTAGAGGATCTACCTTTGCAGAAGCTGCATCTATTCCCTTGGATCCCACATTATTTGCAAGTATGGAAATTCCTACCACCAGTCACAAAAGGAAGAAAATAAAGGCTAAAAGAATGCATGTAAGCATCGCAGTCGATGAGGAAGAGATAAAAACAAATGAAGAACTGAAGAAAATTAAAACTGAGGCCACCAAAGCCTCCGGAAGTAGCAAGAAGAAACCCTATGGTAAGGGTAAAGCTAAAAGAAGGCCAGGGCATGATGAGACAATAGAAGCCACTATAAATCTTGAGGATGTCCTAAAGGCTATAACTGTTGATGGAAACTTATAGCCCATATCCCAACTATAGGATGAGTACAATGATCCAGATAAAAGAACTATTGAGACTACTATTATCAGATACCTAGACATCTATAACAAAGTGTTTATTGAGATTATTACTAATCTCCCAGACATCTTGGGTAGTATAATGACTGCTAGAAAGGAAGCTGCTATGGCCAAGGATGTGGAGCTCAGAGAATATACATCAAGATAAAATTATGTCTAGAGATCTCACCGGAAGACAAAGAAAAAATATCCAAAGTGCTACAAAATGATTTCAGAACAAAGAAAAAGATGAATACTCTCATGTCAGATGACATTGAGAAAGTAGCCAAGGATGTAGAGGAAATCACCTTGAAAGTGTTGAGGAATCATCATCTCCCAACAATATATGAAAATGATGAAACAAATGTTGGAGATGATACATCTGTTCTGGAAGTGAATTTGGACCAAGGGTTAGATGACAAAGTGGCTAAAGAGAAAGAAGCCCCTGCTACATTTATTAAGACTAGTATCCCTCTGGAACAACAAACATGTGGCAAGACTGAAATGGAGAAGACTGAAAAGATAGATAAAGTTGATGATCAAGAAGACAAACAAGATAGGGAAATCCCTGCACTAGAACAAAAATATGGTGCAAATAAAGCTATGGATTTAGATGCTCTGGAGCTAAACCAAGAAGAAGAAGTCTCTGGTATAGCAAGAGACACTGTAAAATTGATTAAAGACTTTTTGGAGAAAGAGAAATAGGTCTTGGATGAGCCAGAATTTTTGCAAGGACCAATAAACCTAGACTCAATGTCCCATGTACAGAAATTCAAACTGGTATCAATTGTGCAGGCAAAGGCACAGGAAGAGATTTTGAAGTCTCACATACAGGATAGTGAACTGATTGGTGAGGCATCCAACATTTTGGAGAAGCTGATGCCATCATATTATAAGGACACTTCTTTGTCTTCAATAAGTCAACTAAAAGAACTCATAAATTCTGTAAGTATTTTGAATCTTTTGAGAGATCTGCTAAGACAAAAGTAAGACAAGAATTTGTTGAGAAAAGATTAAATGAGTTGAAGACTATGATAATAAATGACAAAGCTCTCCTAGGCAATAAAATGAAAGGCATACAAAATTCAATCAAAAAAACAAATGACCTATACAAATTTTGTCTCTCTTGGATGGTAGCCACAAAAGAACTAGAAGAAAAGGTAAAGTATCTAAAACAACAGCTAATAAATATTTCTAAATCATTTGATCCAGCAGCTGAGTCGGTGAGAAGCAAAGAAAAACAAGTAATTAATATTCATAATGAGTTAAGTGCTATTGTAAATAAGAGGGATCAGATGAAAAATAAAATGTGTTAGTTGAGAGGACTAATTAGTCCTAAGTTAGATTCAATGATCAGTATTGCAGTAGAAGCACATGCAACTTCACAAATTGACACAAATTCGAATGTGCAAAAGGTAGAAGAATCAGTCTTTTTAATAAATGGTCACATTCAAATTTTGGAAAGGGCCAAGAAAAGGTGGGATGAGGAGATTACACAATTAAAGATTGTGTATAAGGATATTCTCTCACCGACAACTAATTGAGTTGAAGATTGTATGTGTACATATGCGGCAGAATATGAAAAGTTTTGTAGTTTTGACATAATTTTGACCTTTGTACATATACACTTTGCCATTGATGTCAAAGGGGGAGAAGAAGACAAGTGAAAATGGGCAAACACCTTAGAGGGAGAAGAATTATAGAGTAAGGGGGAGTAGATACACATTTTTCACTAAGTGTTGCCATCAATGCCAAAGGGGGAGATTATTGGCAACATAGTCAAGAGACACTGCTAATTGGGTAATGTAGTCATTGATGGAAATAAGGCAAATAGAGCATGATGGAGCTAAGGACAATTGGGAACTCAACTTGGAACAACCTACATACAAGGTTTTGGTCCAGACTCAAAAGCCTAAGGCAGAATGGCTAAGTACTGACAACACAGAGTTAGTAGCAGAGACTCAAGTGGTATTCCTGTGCAGTTGATGGTCAAGGTATGCAGTTCAGGTATGTTATTTAGGACTATTTGGAGATACTATGTTCAAGATTACAAGTCCTAATGACTTTTGGAAGACAAGTTGTGATTGGCATAAGCCTGGATGAACACAGTTAAGTCAGGAATAGTGTAGAGTGCATGAGTATTTTGGTCCACATTTATCCGCAAGTGATTGTATTAGTATGCGGTTTTGAGGTAGTATGGATAGGTGTCAGAAGCATACAATTTATGAATTACAAAGTCTGAAGTGACCCAGAAGATTGTCTACAATACTCCAAGTTCTGACAGTTGGTTTTCTAGTACTTCACCAAGGCAGAAGAGTCAGTTATGAGTTCCGCATTTCACCACATAAGGACTTCATGACACGTGGTTGGTAAGATATGATCTATGAGGTATGAGGAATGGTTGATGTGATTATTTAAGTCTTATTCAGTCCGTAGTAATAATTTTGGTGTGACAGTTGATTAGGTCAAGCATGTTCTGAAGAGACAAGCTAACAGGCAGTTAGATCTTTACGTGGAGAAGGTATATTTCTTGAATAATAAATTTAAGTAGTTATATGTGTGGTGCCGACTTGTATGAAGATTATACAATGATTGTTTGGATCCTTATTACGGTTTGCACACTTGATCAAGCTGACAAGGTAGAATAAATTGTATACACGCCTCATCTCTGGCTTGCTGACCTGATTATGAGATGAATCTTGTTGCGGATATAAATACATGATGGATTGAGGTATTGATGTGATGATAGAGTGCGTAGTATGTGCAAATTCAAAGTGTGAAGGATTATGAGTAGAGTGCATATCAGAGAAAGAAAAATAGAGTACATGTAGTTGAGTTGAGAAGCAGGGTAGAATAGATGAAGACCTTTGAATCTGTTTATTAAACCTTCAATGGAACTATGATCTAACATATGGTAGATGTATTTACATCATTTCATCTTCTGGAAGTGAGCCAATCCTTCTTCTTTCCTCTCTTCTCTTGGTAGTGAGCCTTTGTGCAATGAGCACTTCTTCATAGGGCAGTGAGCCCTAAGGCAGTGAGCCTTCTTATAATATAATATTGAGCTATCATAACATATTGTGAGCTAACACTCACTGTGGTTTTTCTCTTTTTGGGTTTTCCACGTAAAAATCCTAGTGTCTATGTGTTATGTCTTTATGGTTGTTGTTCTTATGTTTGTTATGCTTTTATGTTATTAAATTTGAAAATTGGATCAATAAACAAGTTAAGAAGTGGTTTTATGGAATACTGATTCACCCCCCTCTCAGTATTCCTTACTTTCAACACATACCATATCACCTTGATCTGATAGTTGGAATCCTTCCGGTTGCTCAATGTAGACTTCCTCTTCCAACTCACCATTCAGAAATGCAAACTTCACTTCCATCTGATACACTTTGAAATCTTTGTCAGCTGCAAATGCCAAAAATATTCTGATTGCTTCAATCCAAGCTACTGGAGAAAAAGTCTCTTGAAAATATACTCCTTCAATTTGATAATATCCTTTGCACACAAACTTTGCTTTGTTTGTTACAACTTCTCCATTTTCATCCAGCTTATTCTTGAAAACCCATTTGGTTTCGATAACATTTTTGTCAGCAGGTCTAGGAACTAATTCCCAAGTTTCATTCTTCTCTATCTGCATTAGTTCTTCCTTCATTACCTTTACCCAATTTTCATCATTGTAGGCTTCATTCATAGTTTTTGGTTCAACTGTAGAAAGAAAATAGTAACTCACTTGTTCTTCTGTAGCTCTTTTCCTTGTCAGTACTCCTTTGTTTTTGTCTCCAATAATTTGATCTTCAAAGTGATTGATTCTTACATACCTAGGGGTCCTAGTAGCACTTTCTAGAACCTTTTCTTCTTCATCTTGACTGTCTACTTGTTCAACTTTTTTCTCATATTATAGCAGCATGTTCATTTGATTCATAGCCACGCTGATATGATGTTCTTCCTTTGTCTTCATCCACCATCACATTTGCATTCTCAACAATCTATTTCAGTCTTTTGTTATAGCACCAGTAGGCCTTGCTCTTCGTAGAGTACCCAAAGAAGATTCCTTCATCACACCTTGCATCAGAATTCCCTAAATCTTCATCTCTTCTGATATAGCATTTGCTTCCAAAAACATTGAAATATTTTACTATAGGAATTCTTCCATACCACAATTCATTGGAAGTTTTAGTACCATTACCTTTCACTTGAACTCTATTTTGAATGTAGACAACAGTATGCATAGCTTCTTTCTAGAAAACTTCTGGCAAACCTCCTTCATTCATCATTGTCCTAGTAGCCTCTTGAACTATCCTATTCTTTCTTTCCACAACTCCATTCTGCTAAGGAGTCCTAGGTACATACAACTATCTCTTTATTCCTTGCTCTTCACAGAAAATGTTGAATTCATTTGATGTGAACTCACCTCCTCTATCAAACCTCAAGCATTTTATTTTTAGCTCTATTTCATTCTCAACCATTGCCTTGAAGGATTTGTACTTCTCTAGGGCTTCAAATTTGTCTCTTAGAAAAGTAACCCAAGTTATCCTAGAATAATCATCAATAAGCAACATGAATTACCTATCACCTTGTAGACTTCTTACCCTTGTAGGACCACATAGATCTGCATGCACTAGATCCAACAAACTGGCAGGAAATTGCTCTTTGCTCTTGAAACTTTTTCTTGTCTGCTTCCCCAACTGACATTCCTTACAAATGGTACTGGTGGGTTTCAGAAGTTTTGGTAAATCTCTCATAGTCTGACCTGAACTTATCTTTACCAGGTTATCAAAGTTTAGATGACACATCCTTCTATGCCACAACCAACTCTCATATGTTTGGGCCAATAAACCATAATTACTAGTTCCTCTTAACTCGTAAATGTTACCTCTAGTCTTTTTACTAGTAGCAATCACTATTTTGGAGCTTTCCATGATCTTACACCCATTGTCTTTGAATCTCATATCATAACCTTTATCACACATCTGACCCACGTTCAAAAGATTATGTTTTAAATCCTTCACATATAGGACATTATCAGTGTTGTGCTTACCATCAAAAGAAATAGATCCTTTTCCACAAATCTTACCAACTACATTATCTCAAAACCTACCCAGTCCTCCATCATACTTTTCCAAACTTACAAACTTACTTTTGTCACCAGTCATGTGATGTGAGCATCCACTGTCAATAATCCATTCATCCTTATCTTTCTCAACCTGAATTGCCAGAGCACTTCCTTGCAGTGATTTTTCTTCCTTCACACAACTAGCAAGATTAGTAGACACATGCTCTTCTTTAATTGCAATAAACAAACACTCATTTGCACTAGTACTAGCATCATCAGATTCATCATTTGTCACACCTTCATCATCAAGATCTCTAACATAATAGCATTTCTTTAGAACTCTAGGTCTACTTTCAAATTTCTTTCTATTTATTTCAATTCTCTCTGAACACTTACAGGCATAGTGACCTACTTTACCACATGAAAAACATTTAAAAGGTAATTTTCCTTTGAACTTACCAGTGTCTCTTTGCAGTCTGTCAACAAAATTTGCTTCAATTTCATCAAGGTCATCATCATGTTCCACCTTATACTTCTCAGCTCTAGAGATCTTTTTTGAAGTACTGGCTTTGAAGGCAGTCTCAATCTTCGACAAAGCATCACCAAGTTCTATCATCTTGAAGGATGTTAGCTTTCCTAGCAACTGATCCTTGGTGACTTCTTTCACAGTCATTACTTCTTCAATTACCGTAACCTTGTGACTATAGGATTTAGGTAAGGACCTGAGAATTTTCATCACAACTTCTTTCTCCTCAATAGTTCCTCCCATAGCTTTGATTCCAATAACAAGTTCATCAACCTTTTGCATGTAGGATGTTATGTTTTCATCTTCGCCCATCTTTAAGCCTTCATATTTGGCTTTCAGTCCCTGCAATTTGGCACTTTTTATAGAATCATCTCCTTCATACATATTTTCCAGCTTTTCCTAGACTTCTCAAGTAGTTTCAAGGTCCATGACCTTTATCAAGTTAGTGTCGGTTAATGCACTTAACAGAGCATCTCTGGCTTTTATATTTAACTCATATTCCTTGATTTCATCTTCAGCTGTCAGACCATTCAGAGGCATGGTATATTTAGTCTCTGTCACTTTCCATACTTTGTACCCAATACACAGTAGATGGCTTTTCATGCATATCTTCTAGGTTGCACAATTTGTTCCATCAAACTATAGAGCTTCCTTCTTGTAAGACATTTTGGATCTACCTCAAGCTGTTAGGCTTACCTCCGAGGAACCTTGCTCTAATACCAATTATTGAAATGTACTAGACAACTGAGGGGGGGTGAATCAATTGTCCCTAAGAACTTTAAACAATTATGAACATCAAATCTTCAAACACTTATTTACTGTTATTCATATTTAACCATGAAGGCATGAAATAAGAAGCTCAACACAATAACACAATCAACACATGAGACACTAGATTTTTATGTAGAAAACACTATAAGGGAAAAACCATGGTGGGTGTTAGCCCACAAGATATATACGTTATAGAAATACTAAAAAATAGAGGCTCACTACATGAGTTTCTCACTACAAATGTTGAGGCTCACTATTAAGAATGGATCATTGCCAAGGACAACTCACTACTGAGAGGTGTCTTACTGCCAAAAGATGGTGAATTGATTTGGTAGCATCTACCCCATGCCTAGGTTCAGTTCCATTGAAGCACATTATAACTCCTATGCTCTGCTCTTTTACACCTTCGCACTTATCTCTTCATTTTCTCTCAAGGACATTTTTTTGCAACTACATTTTATGCTTTTATAGAATTCATCAACCTTGGAATGTACATCAAGGTCGGCATTACATTCATCATCCATTGGATCATTCTCCATGGTCGACATTACAATAATACAAAGAAATAGGTATGGACCTAAACAAGATTTTCTAAGGTAAAGATGTATGTAGATCATATTATGCCTTAGCTAGGACTCAAATGCAATCTTCCATGCCATGACACACTTCCATAGTCTTCAATTCTTCTTCACAAGAAGTGAAGACAACCAAGTCAGCCAAGACTGGTGTTAACACTAGGTCTTCAAGGAATAGACTTCATCCATGATCTAAATTTCTCTTTCGACTAATCCAAAGGTAGGAACACATTCATGAGACATCCACAAGCGCATTGTAATCACCAGGAATTGTTGCATGATCTCTAACCACTTTATCAAGGAGATTCTTCAGACCGGAGCACAAGAACAACACTGTCAGCCACTTTCATAAAGAAAGGATAGCTTGTGGACCACCAAATCACAAACCATTAGAGTTGAAGGCACTTATCATCATTCCAGACTTAACTACAGAACCATAGATCATAATACTTCAATGCGGAGGAATGCAGAGCAAAATACCTTCTCCCTGTCACCAGTGAATACTCAGGAAAAGGGACTTTTATTCTGGTGAACATAACTCACTTAGATCTTCATACCAGAGGCTCAAACTTGAGATATAGCATCTTCAAACATGCCTCTAAATAACTTCCAATCCACAAACAAAGATATTCATTCTACTAGAGATACAGAGCAATCTACCAGACTATTCTTCAGTAAAAAAAGATACTCTTCCACACAGTGTTTCCACCGAAGGAGCAAATTTTCTCAAAAACACTTGGAAACTCAATAACTGGATCATTTTCTCATTTTATCCAACACTTCCATGAGCCAATACAAAGCATCTAACTTATCAAATTAGGAACACAGTTGACATCAATGACAACACAGATATGTTGACATCAATGACAACACCAGTTAGGCACATACTTGCATAAGTCTTATGAACAAGTGAGGGATGAAAAAATTACAAAATCTGCATTATGTTCACACTTTGTCAATCCTAAAACTAGCTAAAGGGGTCATCTCACAATAATGGGTTACACTTTTTTCCAAACTTGACATTGAAATCAATATTTTGAACTAAATCTTCACTTTCTGACACCTATAGCTGCTAAACCCTTAGGAATTTGAAGATGATGCGAACTAGTGATTTGTGAGATTTTGTTTGTAGATTCTAAATATATTTTAAAAAAAACTAGAGTTAAATTGTGAATTTTTTTGCGTCTCCTTTGATATACTAGTTTTTAATAGTAAACAACATTTTTTAAAGTGATGTGTATCCTGTAGCACATAACTTTTATTTCTACAAAGGATAAATTTATGATTCTTTTGAATTTAGATTGGTAACACCAATATATAGGGCATGCATTTGGTTTCATAATGTTTTGTTGATTTTTTTTTTAATTAAGTTTTGAAGTCAAACTAATTATAATTTAGGCATAGGCATATTCCGTAAAACATAACTTTTTTTGTATGTATCGAAATTCAATTTTTTTTTTGTTGAAACGAGGACATCAATACCTAGGGCTTAGATAATTTTAAAAAAAAAAATTCACTAATTTCTTAATTTTCCATGTGTGTAGAATAGAGAACTTGATGTTCGGTGAAAATCCTACATTCACAAGAAATAAAAAATAAATATAATAATCAAATTAAATATATTTAAAATTATACTTTTTGGGAAGCTTATAATAAGGACTACATACTTACAAAACATAAAATTTAAATGAATTCATTTGATCGCTCAAAAGGTAAATCAAAAGTTTATTTTTTATCAGTATTTTGATAGGTGTAGGGGAGATTCCATTATATGTATGGTTTAAAACTAGCGGGGTTCTATCCAAGGGGGTTTGAATCTAAGGGGGTTTGATCAAACCCTCTTCAGTTAAAATCCTTTAAATGGAAGTTTTCAAGGCTTAAATCATTATATTTTCTAAAAATATGTGATTTCAACAAAAATTAGGATGTCTTAGAAAGAGTAACCCATTATTGTGGCAGCACCCAAAGATTAGAAGAGACTTGCAAATGCTTCCCTATTTATTGGTGTATGAATGAAGATATATCCCAAAACCTTTGGGATAGATGGGACATGGTGTTTGATGAGTGCCCATGCAACAACAATGAGGTGCCACAATATTTCTTGAGGAAACTCCATTACGATTTTGTCCTCAAGAAGATTCCTAATTATTTTGACATTTGCGAGTTCTAGGGCAGAGGTGGTGGCTCTACCTAAGATAGAGAGGGGGCATAGTGAGACCAAAATTGTGTACCTAGACCCCTGATGAGGCTAGCACACATGTCACTCCCTTTGACTTTGAATGAGAGTGTTGAGGTTGAGACACTACATTAATTGAGTGCTCTCACGTAGTCTCTAGCACAATGCGACGATGATCTCAACTAGGTCAACGAGGGTGAGCAACAGGTGTCATTTTCCCCCACATCTATGTAGTTCATGTGGGAACCTGTACAATTATGGGACACAAGATTCATGACAGGACTCTTGGTAGGATGTTGTGATGCAGGGGCAACATCCAGTGATGGATACATCCATATTGGATGATCTTGTTCTCACAGATAATGTCCTACATCATTCATTTGGTATTGACTCCCAGGTAATTTTTTACAAGTTTTATCTTGATTTAATATATTCTTATTTGAAATTTGTAATTAATTATATATGACTATCTATATTATAAGTCAAAATTAATGTAATTGTCTACATAATGAAATTCTAGGGTCAGAGTCTTCATCCTGCCTATGTTAGCCATTCATTGGTGGGTTACGAGAGGAGGTCTAGTCAAAAGGTATGTAATTTATCACATGATCATAAATATAATAGCTATATCAATGGTAATATTATTTAGTGACAATTTGATATTTCAATAGAGAGCTTCACCAACACCTCCATGGTTTCCTTGGTCCCCTACACATGGAACCACTTATACAGAGGTAAATTTAACCATTTGTAATCATTATGCATTTAAATAATGTTATATATCTATTTTGGTCGAATAACCTTGAACTCTATTTTCAAATGTTGAATATGGAGACTCCTCATCTTCTTGAGTCAGTGGAGGCATGCATTTCTACAGTCGTGTTGTCTTCAAATCATTTAATCGAGGTATGAGCCAATAACATGTAAATGTCATTTTGTATTTCTTGTTTTATCTCATGTCATTTGATGTACATAAATGATATTTATGTTTAGTCAATTTTGCTTCTTGATGCTTCTCATAAGAGGTCACAACTCCAACTTGTCCAACTATGGATGAAGAGAGAGAAAAGATGATCGAAAGGGATCATCAGGTAGTGGTAAGTGGTGAATTACATATGTGATGTTATATTTCATCTTTTCTATATTAATGTGCATATTGTTTGATTGTATTAACACGTAGAGCATCAAAACTCTCTGTCAAGGAGGTCTACTTGGTGGGAGAGAGAGGATGAGTCACTGATTGGCTCTCCATCTTCATGGCCAAGCAAGGGCCACCGATTATTTGATAGAAGTCCATAGGAATCTAGGTTTTGGGACTTATTTTTTTATGCCTAGAAAGCTTTGTATACATACTTTTGTATGTTATCAATGTATATTTTTGTATATGCCTCTATGGCTTTGTTTGGACATGCCTATATGGATTTATATGTAGACTAGATTTTATGTTCATGATATTATGTAAATGACAGTTTATATTAAATATTTAGTATGATGATCAATTATCATGATAGGAATTTGGTTTTACATGTGCCAATTGCATTTGCTTGAAAGTTTATAAATCATTTTCAAATAATAAATTTTATGCATATCTTGCAATCATTGCATTCCATCAGACTATGCATTTCTTTGAGGTATCATGTTAAATAGTTCATGCGCCTTGTCTATGCTTCGACACTTTCCATACATGTCTACAAGGGCAGATGCAAATACAACATGTGACAAAATTCCTATATCCTTTATGCTTTGATGGCTGTCCACACCATGTTCCCCAGATCCCATTTTGGCATAGGCAAGGAGGATGTTGGATAAGGTTGTGCAATTTAGCTTTAGGCATGCCAATTGCATTTGGTTGAAAGTTTCTTTTGTGAATTTGCTTTAAAATTTCTAAAGCCTTATGAAAAATCCAATTTGTGCATATCTTGCAATCATTGCATTCCATGAGACAACATTTCTTTGAGGCATCGTGTCAAACATTTCATGTTCCTTGTACATGCTTCCACACTTTGCATACATATCTCGTAGGGTAGTTGCAACTACGACACACATCACACATAATTCACACATGTTAAATTGACTTAGTGAGTCTTCTAGATTTCTAGTTGAGTCTAGTTGTGTGTTGAGTTGTTGATAGTTGGAGTGAGTTGTCTTATCCTCCACATGTGAAATTAGTTATCATCCTCTAATTGACACATGTAGGAATATCTCCACTTTCCACTCCACCTTTCTAGCTCTCACCTTTCCTTTATAAGCAATGCATATCATGTACATTGTAACAACAATCTTTTGCATTCATTGATAGAATAACATTATTCTCTCAGTTGATCTCTCTTGTGCTTTCATGAAGTCCTAGATCCTAGGTGGCTCCAATCATAGCCAACTCTAACATGGTATCAAAGATCTTAAAAGAACCTCTGCAAATCTTATTTGTTACGATCTTCACAGATTTTTGTGTTCTTACCAGTGGGAATCTTTGTATACAAGCTCGACCATTTCCATTCAAGGTGGTTTTGAACTGCTGTTATCGACGGTCTCTGCAAACAGTTGAATCCACTTAAACTACAACATCGACAGCCAACAACTACATCATCATCAGATCTTCGAAATCCACCAGGTTAAGATTCAACGGCGATCTAAAATCCAAGATCCAGTGGTCCTTCAATATTCTCCCATGACTGCAATCATTGGAGGTTTCAAAGATCTTCAGAGGTCTAAAGTGGTCTCACACCATTCAAAATTCACACCGGATGATTCTCTAATCTCATCGATTATTCTTTCGGTGTATTCATCATATATCGGTCAGAAAATTCTCCACACTCATTGGTTATTTAGATTCCTAAACTACCACACATGCAGTGATCTTCCATCGTCAACGGCAGTCTGTAGTGGATGATCTAGCGAGTAAAGGCATCGACCAATAGGTTTTAATGTCTCACACTGTAAAGTAAAAAATACATGCCGAAAACTCTTCAAACTTGTCGTTGGTTCCTATCGGCATATTCTCACAGCCGGTGACCTCTTTAACTGTGTACCCACACGGCCCACCATTTATGACTGTACGAAAGTAGTTTTTGACCACTACAGGTGGTTTCCCATGATAAACCTGTGGTTTTGTCCACATGATAGGTGGTTTTCTGCAGTCAATGACGGTTTTCACTGTTAAACAGTGGGTTTGACCCTTTGAAACAACATTTTTGCACAGTATAGAAGGCGGTGTTCTCCATTTGCAAAAGGACAATCAAGGAATATTCCTTGACAAAACCACTCCCGAACCCATGAAACCACTTTCAAACCAAAAAGGTAGTTTTTGTGCATATTCCGGTAGAATATTCCCCTTTTACCAGTCTATTATACGATGGTTTTCGAATCTCTAAAAGCGGCTTCACGTGATAGAGGGTAGTTTTTTTCTTTTTCTAGAGGGGAGGCATTTTTTCTTGCCACAAGGGAATATTCTGGGAATGGTTTTTTTTTTTTTTACATAACTTTTGCCCACAGAGGCGAAATCGAGCAAACGAGATATCATTGGAAAGCTGACAGAGAGAACTTCTCAGTGGAGTTAGTAGTTTTCTGAGATTCTACTGTAAGTGACTACTACAACAGTTTGAAGATAGATCTTTATTTTTCACTTCTGAGCTCACAACTTTCTGCCACGATCTCTGATTTTCATAATTTTTACGGCATCATAAAGGTATTAAAGAGCTCTTCAAATCCATCCATGTACTTTTCTTAGATTCAGATTTAGGTTAATTTTATTCCATTTGTTAGTTTTTTGGCTTCTGGGTGATAACTTGGTCATTCTGACATTTGAGGAAGTGAAACTTGTTTTGAAGAGATCTATTTGCTGTGGTTAATCATTGTGAGCAATTGTAATCTCCTTTGAGTCTCAGTTTTAAGAGATTTTTATGCTTTCCCAAATTTGGTCCCTTGAGGATGATTGTAAATCGCACTAAGTATAAAGTGCCACAATTATTCCCTTTTGGGGGGTGATCTCTTTGATTGAGTAACAAGGGGTGTCTTGTGTTCTTTTTTGTACTCTTGCATCATGGATCCAAACAAAATTCCTCTACTCACACCATATAACTATCATGAGTGGAAAACTAAAATGGAGATTCATTTAAGAAGTTTGAAAATTTATAGAGTAACAATGGGTACAGAAATTGAACCAACAACAACTACAAAAAAGAGAAAGTGGTACAATAGATGTGATCAAGCCTATGGAACACTATGCTTGTCTATCTCTCCTGACCTTCTTTTTCATATTGAATCTTGTAAAACACCTAATGAAGTGTGGACTACCTTAGAAAATCTCTTTGGTAAGCAAGATACTATGAGATGTTTCAAATTGGAGAATGAACTAATTGGTTTGAATCCAACCGATTTTGCAAGCATCCAAGACTTTTTCACAAAGCTAAAATCACTTAGATTGCAGCTCAAACAATGTGGAATTGAGAAAGAGGACACTCAATTGATTCTTTCAATCCTTGCCAAGCTTGGTCCTAACTATTCAGTTTTTGTTTCTACCTTCTATGCTACAATGGATGCACTTGGGAAAGCTTTCACAATGCCTTCACTTGATGAGTTTGCTGCATCACTCATGAGGGAGCAAGCTAAGTTAGTACACATGGGCAAATTGAAGTCTCCTAGGCCTCAAGCACTTCTTGCTAGTCAAGGTACTAAGGATCAAAAGGCTTCAACTAGCAAAGGCAAGAAACAAAAAAATAAGGATCTCAAGAATAATGAGCAAGCAAAGGAATCAACCAAATCACCTAAGTCCTCATCCTCTCCCAAGGAGGAATCATCTAAGAAGGAGAGACCAAAGTGTGCATATTGCAAGAAACTAGGACATGATGAGCATAAGTGTTATGAGAAGAAAATTGATGAGTTGACTCACATTATTCAAAAGCACAATATCTAAATGCCATCATCATCACCTAGTCCATCCTCTTCTTCGACACCATCATCATCTACACATACAGGGACAATAGGCATTGCCAATGGGATAATCAAAGGAAAAGGACAAGCAATCTTTCTTCTACAAGTCTACAGTCAAAGAGATGGCTTCTTGATTTAGGGGCTTCTCATCATATGGCATCTTCACAAGGGATGTTCTCTTCATTTGAGTCATGTACTTCGACACCTATATTGATGGGTAACAATACATACATGCATGCAATAGGTAAAGAGATAATTGATGTTGGAGAGAATACATTCAACAATGTGTTGTGTGTACCTTCCTTGACATCCAATCTCCTTTCCATCTACCAGATTACTCATTGTGGTGTAGGCAAGATAATTGAGTTCACTCCTGATTTAGTGATCATACGAGACTTGGAGAGTAGAGATATCATTGCTGTTGGGATGGCTGATCATGCATCTCGCTTGTATACCTTCTCCCATTTTGTTTCTTCTGATGATGTAGATCCATTGATTGACATTCACACTCATGCATCTAGTGTGAATCATGTTTCTGAGGAGAAGTTTGGTAACTTGAACCTTGGTGTTCTTTCACCCACTTTGGTTCATGAGACTAGTGCTGAGCTTCCATCACCTCATCCTCCTGCTTCTTCAGAGATCAACATCAACATGGTTTCATCTACTTCAGTTGAGCAGGACCATTCCAGTCTTTCAGACACAGCTTTGTGGGATACTTTCTTGGTAGGTATATCAGACTTGCTTTGTGAGTCTCATATTGCAGATTTAGAGGACACACTTGAGGGGGTATCTCTCCTCTTTGATGACAGTTACAAGACAACTGTTATCCCATCTACTTCATCTTTGGAGGTTGTTCTTCATGAGTCTACCCAGGATTTTGGCTTCGTCACACCTCATTGCATTGTGCCATTCCTTGATTCTGACATGTGGACATTTCAGCAGTCTTCAGTGACATCCATCATGAGACTTCTTCCCTCATTCCTTGAGATGGAGTTTCTTTGACATCAGCCTTTGGACTTGTTTCTTCCTAAGGGGAGAAATGTTGTTTGCAGGTACAGGACACTTTCCAACATTCATCTTCAGGCATTCACCATCAGTACAGGAGCTACTTCATTGTGTGGGGGACCTATAGTCTCACACTTGCTCTACTATGGGGGGGGTATTTGATTGTACATATGTGATAGAAGTTGTCCTTGGGGGGTCATATTGAGTCCTCCTACTATCACTTCTTCTTTCACTTTCATTTTTCCATGCATTCTCACTTTTGGAGAGGAGTTTTATCCCATGAGGTTTTCTCCTTTTCTCCACTTGAGATTTGTTGTACATGGGTACCTAACATGGCCTAGTAGCTGGGACCCATCCATCATTGCATCTTTCTTTAGTCAGCTACTCCCTAAGTTGCACTTAAGGGGGGTGTTGGTGTGAACAGGGTTATCACCTAACCAGTTTACCCTTGTGTTGATAATTCATCTTATTTAACTATTTACTAGTTAAATAATATTCACACATCACACATAATTCACACATGTTAAGTTGACTTAGTGAGTCTTCTAGATTTCTAGTTGAGTCTAGTTGTGTGTTGAGTTGTTGATAGTTGGAGTGAGTTGTCTTATCCTCCACATGTGCAATTAGTTATCATCCTCTAATTGACACATGTTGTAGGAATATCTCCACTTTCCACTCCACCTTTCTAGCTCTCACCTTGCCTTTATAAGCAAGGCATATCATGTACATTATAACAACAATCTTTTGCATTCATTGATAAAATAGCATTATTCTCTTAGTTGATCTCTCTTGTGCTTTCATGAAGTCCTAGATCCTGGGTGGCTCCAATCATAGCCAACTCTAACATCTTTTATGCTTTGATGGATGTCCATATCATGTTCCAAAGATTCCATTTTGGTATAGGCAAGGAGGATACTGGCTAAGGTTGTGTAATTTGGCTTTACACCTGCCAATTGTAGTTTCTTGAAAGTTTATAAAGCCTTATCAAAAAATCTATTTTTGCATATCTTACAATCATTGCATTCCATGAGATGGCATTTCATTGAGGCTGTTAGCAAGACGGTTTCCATTAGACCAAAAGATTGACCTATTAATGCCTGATACAACTGCTAGAGTTAATGAATCCACGGGAGGTAGTTAAGCCTTGTCATGAACCCACGTGTTGTGTTGAACAAAACAAGGAGACCAAGGGCACACACCTTGTAACAATCCCCCCAGCACAAGCAAGGGGTTCAAACTCGTGACCCAAGCTTTGATATCAATTGTTAGCAAGACAATTGTCATTGCACCAAAAGATCGACCTATTAATGCCTAATAGAACTGCCAGAGTTAATGAATCCATAGAAGGCGATTAAGCCTTGTCAGGAACCCAAGTGCTGCGCTACGCAACACAAGGAGACCAAGGGCATACACCTTGCAATAGAGGCATCATGTCAAATAGTTCATGTATCTTGTCTATTCTTCCACACTTTGCATACATGTCTACTAGGGCATTTGCAACTACAACACACAACATACACTCAATACAATTTTGCCATTAATCACGTGAGAGCCAAAGATTTGAAGGCTGGAACATAAAAAAACTTCTATTCATCAACTCTGCTGCTACAATGAGAGAAAACTCTCTTATATCCAAGAAAACAAAAAAACAAAAATTACCTTTTTTGGCAGATTTCGACAATTGTCAGATTTTGCCATTTTAAGTAATTTTACAATCATATCTTGAGAATCTAGTTTTTTCCCAAAAGATTCCTAAAACTAAGGTAGGATGAAATGCCAACTAATATTCTAAATTTGAAACATGAGTTTTGATTTATTACAAAAGCAACTTTTTACAAATCTAGAAAAAAAACACTAATTTGCCATTTTGAGGGCCAAGATGAAAGTTTCAAGCCCTGAAAAAGTGCCAAGACGAGATCCAACTGACTAGGGTGGGTTGGGAAAACACTGGCCACCTCATAACGCATCCACTTGTAAAATTTCCTAGAAAACCCACATTCGAGTCAAAAGTTATGACCTCCGGAAGTCCCTGCATCATTCTCCTCTGGTTGAAAAAAACACATCTCTTGCAAGTGAATGTCTTCGAACTGCTACCACTTGACTAGATCTAACCACTGCACTTCCCACTCTATAATCCACGTGCTATCTATTGATGGCAATCCTTCCCACTGTACTAAATACTTGTTGTACTGCCCTTGCTGAGTGTAGATAATGTTCTTATCAAGAACCTGTGCAATCTTTTCCTTCTTCTTATGGGGAATGTGGTGGTGCCATGCCACTTTTGGTTGACTATCTTCAACATCATCCTCACCATGGAATGCATATAAATTAGAAACATTAAACACAAGAGAAATTTTGAGATCATCTGGTAAACTGACCTCATATGCATTATCATTGATCTTCTTTGTAATTTTGCAAGGACCAATTTTCCTGTACTTCAACTTGTGGTATGTTCCAGTAGGAAACTACTCTTTTCTCCAATATACCATCACTAAGTCACCTTCATTGAATGTCTGATGTCACCTACTAGCATCCACTGTATTCTTGTACCTCTCATTACTGTTCTGCAACTTATGTCTCACTTCTTTTTGCAACTGTTGAAGGTGTTTTGCAAATGCTTCCCCATCATCACTGACCCTATCTTTCATTGGTATCTGTACCAAATCTAGAACACCCTGAGGATTCCTACCATACACAATCTAGAAAGGGGACTTTCCCGTTGATCGGTTAACAGAACTATTATAGGCAAATTCAGCCTGGGGTAATGCCAAGTCCCATTGTTTTGGATTTTTTCCAACAATACACCTCAACAAATTTCCTAGACTCTGATTGACTACCTCTGGTTGCCCATCCATTTGAGGATGATAGGCACTACTAAGCTGTAACTTGGTCCCCATCTTCTTCCATAAAGTCCTCTAGAAATGACTGAGGAATTTGGTATCCCTATAAGAGGTAATAGACTTTGGAACACCATGTAGTTGAACAACTTCTGAAAAAAATAACTCCGCTACCCTCGTTGCATCATTAGTTTTCTTACAGGCAATGAAATGAACCATCTTGGAGAACCTATCAACAACTACAAAAATAGAGTCATTACCTCGTTGAGTATGTGGAAGTCCCAACACAAAATCCATGCTCAAATCTATCCATGGTGCAGTTGGTACTGGTAATGGCATATACAACCCTATATTTTGTGAATGTCCCTTAGCCACTTGGCAGATCCTACACCTTGTTACATACCTAGTTATATCCCTTTTCATCTTTGGCCAGTAATATTTATCTTCTATCAAGGCTATTGTCTTGTCCTTGCCAAAATGTCCAGCCAACCCACTACTATGAAATTCTCTAAGAATGTTTTCCCTCATAGAGCCAATTGGTATGCATAGTTGTTTTCCTTTAAATATATACCCATCTTGTAGAAAATATTCACCCCTAAAGTGATCCAAGTTACCAGATACTGGTGCCTTCAATTGTTCCACAATCTCCCAAAAATCATCATCAGACTCATACAAATTTTTGATGGAATCAAAACTAATCACCTTAGTTTCCATTGTGGTCAAAAGTGCAACACGCCTACTTAATGCATCTACAACCTGGTTTTGTTTTCCAAACTTATGCTTCAACACAAAATTGTAACCCTGCAAGAAAGAGACCCAATTGGCATGCCTACTATTCAACTTTTTTCTGTGTGTTCAAGTATCTCAATGCAATATGATCTGTAAACAATACAAACTCTTGGGGAACTAGCTAATGTCTCTAATGCCTTAATGCTTGAACAATTGCATAAAATTCCAAATCATAAGTTGAATCATTCTTTCTTGATTCATTCAGCTTTTCACTAAAGAAAGCTACAGGTTTTCCAGTTTGGATAAGCACAACACCTATTCCCACATGGGAGGCATCACATTCTACTTCAAATACCTTATCAAAATTTGGCAATGCAAGTATAGGGGCTTCTGTTACCTTTTGCTTCAAGTACTTAAAGCTCTCCTCAGCATCCATGGTCCATACAAACTCCCTTCCTTTGGTGCGATCTGTTATAGGGACTACACTACTGAAATTTTGAATGAACTTTCGATAGAAAGTGGTTAAGCCATGAAAACTTTTTACCTCTGTGATGCTACTTGGAATAGGCCATTCTAGAATTACCTGACCTTCTCTGGATCCATTCTGACACCATCTTTAGAAATGACAAAGCCTAAAAAAACCAAACTGTCCTGCATGAACCTACACTTCTTCAAATTGGCATAGAGCTTCTCCTTTCTTAACACACCAAGGATGATCCTCAAGTGTTGTAAGTGCTCTTCTTTGCTATTACTAAATACCAAAATATCATCAAAATAAACTACCACAAACTTACCAATGTAAGGTCGTAGTATAGTGTTCATCAATCTCATAAATATGCTAGGTGCATTTGATAACCCAAATGGCATAACCATCCACTTATATAATCCATCTCCAGTCTTAAAGGCTATCTTCCACTCATCCCCTTCTCTGATCCAGATTTGGTGGTAGCCACTTCGTAGGTCGATCTTGCTGAAATATTTGGGCCCTGTAAGGACATCCATCATGTCCTCCATACAAGGTATAGGAAACTGATATTTGATGGTAATCTTATTAATAGCTCTGCTATCAGTGCACATCCTCCATGTTCCATCTTTTTTGAGGGTCAACAATGCTGGTATAGCACATGGGCTCATGCTCTCTCTCACCACACCTTTACTTATGAGTTCTGTTACTTGCTTATTCAACTCTGCATGTTGTGTTGGATTCATCCTATAAGCTGCTTGGTTGGGTTGAGTTGCTCCTCGAATCAAATCAATATGATGCTGAATATCTCTCTTTAGCGGTAGACCATCAGGTAATTCATCAGGAACAACATCAACAAATTCTTTCAATAGCTTTGCTACTTCTAGGGGAACTGAAATGTCTTCCTCTTCACCTTTTTTCACTACTAATGCATAACAACACCCTATCACTTTCATTTCTTTAACAAGATCTCTTTTAGACAACATGGTCTCACCTTTTCCTTCATCCTTGAGAGGCAACAAAATCACCTTAGAGCCGTCTTTCCAAAAGGTGTATGTGTTTTTCTCTCTATCATGTATGACTTTTCTATCATATTGCCATGGCCTTCCTAATAACACATGACAGGCATCCATTGGGATAACATCACACCATATCTCATCCTGGTAGATATTCCTTATGCTAAACTTAATTAGTCATCTTTTATCAACAGTGACTTCATTTCCCTTTTTAAACCATGCAATGCGGTATGGATGAGGATGTTTTTCACAGTGTAAATTCAATTTGTCTACCATTTCTTTAGAAACCATATTTTCACAACTACCTCCATCAACAATAACTTGACATACCTTGCCACCTGAAGTGCATCTGGTTATGAAGATATTGGTTCGAAGCCATGAACCATCAGAGCTTTTGGCTTGTGTTTTCTCCTTCTCTAGAATAACCATTGCTCTTCTCATCATGAGACTTTCTCCCACATCTGGTGGAACCTCTAGTTCCGTCCCTTCCACTTCATGCTACGTTTGAATCAGGTTCACCCTAGGTTGTCCTCCTTGATTTCTTTCTTGCATGTTATAATTTGAGCATTCAAATGCCCTATGACCTTCTTCTCCACATCTGAAACAAGTGAAAGGCCTTCTCTAGTTTTCCCATCCTCTACCACTACCATAACCTCTACCTCTTTGAAATCCCCTTCCTCGTTCTTGATTCAGAGGATCTTGTCGAGTATCTACTTGTTTTTATAATCCATGGGATGACTCTCCCCTACCATAATTCAAACCTCCTTGAAATGGGGTTGATGTACCCCTTCTTCCTCCTCTATTCCTCTAATGGTATTGTCTGTTTTGTTTTTCTTCAGCCTTTAGAGCCAATTGGTAAGCTTCTTCCATATTGTTGAGTTGATGCATGCTTAATTCATCTTGAATAGATAATTTTAGGCCATTCACATATCTCGCAGCCATCTGTTCATCAGTTTATTGATGCTCTATATGTATAGACAGTGTATAAAACTCATTTGTATAATCTTGCACAGAAGAGAGGTTTTGCTTTAAATTTTGAAACCTACGAAAAAGGGTTTGCGCATAATCTATGGGCAAAAAATTTTCTCTCAACTTCTCCATTTTATTCCATGTCCTGATCTTATCCTTGCATTTCCTTGTTCATTCATTTTGAAGATGATCCCACCAAATCATTGCATGACCCGTTAATTTGGTGCATGTGAATTTCACTCTCTTTTCCTCTGTTATGGATTTCCATTCAAAAATAATTCTCATATCATTCAACCAGTCTATCAACTCCTCTGGTTTAAGACTACCTGCATAATCTAAAACATCTACCTTGACCCCTTCATTTTTCCTTTCTAAGGCCCTAAGCATCCTCTCTTCAAAACTCATGCCTTCTAATTCTTCTTCCTCATGTTTTGTGTCTTGATCTACACCTTCTCGACCTATCTCTTCATCAGATTCGTCTCCTCCTCTACCCAATCTTTGGTTTTCCATCTGTGTTGTAAGTTCTGCTACTTGCCTTTGCAGATTTTTCTTTTCTCTATGTATTTGGGCAAGACCACCTCTTCCTCTTCCTCTCCCAACTATCTTCCTGCTCTGATACCAGATGATGCAGCACATAACATACACTCAATACAATTTTTCCATTAATCACGTGAGAGCCAAAGATTTGAAGGCTGGAACATAAAAAAACTTCTATTCATCAACTCTGCAGCTACAATGAGAGAAAACTCTCTTATATCCAAGAAAACAAAAAAATAAAAAAATAAAAAATTACCTTTTTTGGCAGATTTCGACAATTGTCAGATTTTGCCATTTTAGGTAATTTTACAATCATATCTCGAGAATCTAGTTTTTTCCCAAAAGCTTCCTAAAACTAAGGTAGGATGAAATGCCAACTTATATTCTAAATTTGAAACATGAGTTTTGATTTATTACAAAAGCAACTTTTTAAAAATCTAGAAATAAAACACTAATTTGTCATTTTGAGGGCCAAGATGAAATTTTCAAGCCCCAAAAAAGTGCCAAGATGAGGTCCAACCAACTAGGGCGGGTTGGGAAACCACTGGCCACCTCATAACACATCCACTTGTAAAATTTCGTAGAAAACCCACATCCGAGTCAAAAGTTATGACCTCTGGAAGTCCTTGCATCACCTTTATGCTTTGATGGATGCCCATACCATGTTCCAAAGATTCCATTTTGGCACGAAGGGAGGATGTTGGTTAAGGTTGTGGAATTTGGCAAGTTACACCTCTCAATTGCATTTTCTTGAAAGTTTCTAAAGCCTTATGAACAAATCCATTTTGTGCATATATTGCAATTATTGCATTGGACATGAGATGGCATCTCTTTGAGGTGTTATGTCATACAGTTCACTTGCCTTGTCTATGATTCCACACTTTACAAACATGCCTACTAGTGTAGTTGCAACTACAACAGATTTGACAAAATTCCCATATCCTTTATGCTTTGATGGATGTCCATACTATGTTCCAAAGATCCCATTTTGGCATAGGTAGGGAGGATGTTGGTTAAGGTTGTGGAATTTGGATTTACACCTGCCAATTGCATTTTCTTGAAAGTTTCTAAATCCTTATCAACAAATCCATTTTGTGCATATCTTGCAATCACTGTAACATATATACTTTGACCTTAATTATTGCAAAAATATACACAATAACAATTCCATAAATAAGGGTTTCCTTAAAAATCATTTTAGAGTTACAATAAAGTCATATATATGGTCCCATAGGTCTATCCTATAGCCCTTACAAATATTTCAAGTTCTTTTAAGGTAATTTTTTTTTCATATGAACATACATAATTGATATCTGCATATTCAATCAAAGTAAATCATTTTCACTTTGTTCTTATGGGATAATAACAATACATCTTATCAATGAGACTATAAACTGTATGGAACTAACAACCACAACAATATTCAAGAAAAAACTAGTCATTTCGAAAGGCGTACTCTAAATTTTTATTTACCATCAGCTACACATTCATTCCGAGCACATTAATGAAGGGAGTAGGGATAAGTTGATCCCACCATGAGGTTTTTAACCCAATATTAGCATTTTATATTTCTATTCCAACTTTATTCTCCACATGAGAGAGAGAAGTTGAGTATAGGTATATTACACTACACAGGCCTCTAGGGTTTGTCACTATGACTAACACAATACCATTGACCTTCACCATAATGCTCATAATATAAAGTCCAAGCGTATAATACTTCTTGAGACACCAAACCCTTGTCCACCATTCAAAATAAAACCTACATAATAATCATCACAGTCAACTTCACAAAAACCTACATAATATCCTTTATGCTTTGATGGTTGCCCATACCCTGTTCCAAAATCCTAATTTGGTAGAGATAGGGAGGATGTTGGTAAAGGTTGTGGATGATCATGTTCCAATAGTTGTGATAGTATTTGTGGATTTAAGGTTTATTATTTTTAAAAGTTTAACAATACTAGTTGTGACTTTAATGTTGTTAGTATTGACTATAAGTACTTACAATCGAATGAAATGTGCTCTTTAGATCTAAAAAGCAACCAATCATGTAATGCCACATCATCGCACTAACAAAACATTACTTAGTGCACAACTGTTAGAGGAGTGAAGTTAGATATTTTGCAGATAATCTCTCAAATGCTTCAGTTTCATGTAGTGGAAAGGTGCTAGGAGTGACATTTTGTTGTTATATGGAGCCTAATAAGACTCGGAGGTTAAATTTACCCAACTTTTATCAGCACGGTTTCCCCCCAAATTCCTACGGGGTCAAGGGGCAGCATAAAGGCATCAAGATTTATTTTTCATTGGCTGACATAAAAAACCCTATTTTGTAATTGACATAAGTCTTGATAAAAAAGGCTAAGGGTTAGGGTTTCTATTGATATTGTATTGTAGCATTTGCAACGATATTGAGTTGCAAGGATTGCTAGTTGTAATCGGTTTTGATTTACTAGATAATAATATTGGACTCTCTGTTGGTGGATGTAGCCCAAGTTTGGGTGAACCACGTTAAAACTTGTCTCTCACTATTATTATTTCTATGTATTTTCATTCATCTGTTTAAACTTTATTTGCATTTAATTGATATCTTCTACCAGCTAACCCTAACAAGTGGTATCAGAGTGGGTTGTGTTCGATTATCATCTGCAGGAAGGTCTCACAGTTGAGTGGGAGCAATAGCGGATGAGGGTAAATTGAAGATCGATAAATTTGATGGGAAGAACTATCAATTATGGAAGATGTAGATGGAGGATTACCTCTATCAGAAGGATTGATGGAGGCCATTGGAAGGAGTATCCAAGAAACCGACAGGAATGGTGGATGAGGATTGGGAACTTTTGGACAAAAATGAAAGGAAGCAAGGTACGCGGAACACACTTCCTACGCTAATCTAATGAGGGAAGTAGAGTGTACATTCAAATTAACCTTTCCAGTTACATCATTATTAACACAATAAAAGAGATATTGTAGTAATACACATACACACAGAAAGTAGACAGAAGAGAGAGAGAGAGAGAAGATATATGTGGGGAAAACCCTTACAGGGGAAAAACCCCTCACTCTAAAACACAGCTCAAATGTATTACAGTAAACAATAACATATTACAATACAGTTTTAGAGCCAATGTTCTTTCAAGAGTCTTCGAATGTCGAATCTAGAGATATTCCGACAGCATAACAGTACTTGTACAAAAACTATATATCTCCCATCCAAGCACCTATTTTTATAGAACTTACAAGGCAAATATGGAACCTTCTAGAGATGGGCATCCATCTTGGACTCATGCCCCAAAACTTAGCCTAAGGACATTTGTCCAACATCCCATCCCAATGTGGGCACCTTGTCCCAAGATAGGCTATGACAGATGCTCTTACACATCTTATAGCTATCATAGAATTCGTCATAATTGACAACATTTACAACTGTAAGAGAATCTGTCATACACTGACTAAAAATATCATATTCCTCTTACAACATGTCATAACCTCCCTTGACCGCCCAAAGATGCCTTTCTCTCATGCAAAGATACTCACCGATACTTGTCATTAAATAAAAGAAGTTTGAGGTTTCGGGGGCATTGCTCCTGAGCCCCCACAGGGGTGCTGCCCCTCGACCCTGCCCTATACCATGATAGGGAGCGTGCCAGGGGCACTGCCCCTGGAACCCCGCAAGGGGCTATGCCCCTTGACCTTGTCTTGGGGGTGTCGCCCCCAAACCCACATTAATTATTCAAGGAGGAATTCGTAGCTACCAAAGTCACCAAAATTTTTCCTGCTGCATATACACAAGGTGCCGACTATGCCAACTCAACATGGGATAAATAATTACAACATTAGGAATTTACAAAGGTTGAGACACCTTAATTCTCAACATTCTCCCACTTGTCGAACACATTGCAAGGGCCAAAAGCAATGACAAGATTTAACTGCTAGGGGCCAAGAGGCCCATAGACTCTGAACAACATATGAACTTCTCTGTGCCCACTGGTTTCATCAATGTATCCGCAACATTCTTCAAAGTGTCTACCTTCTCCAAATTCACCTTCCCATCCTCTACCATGTCTCGTACAAAGTGAAACTGTACATCAATATGCTTTGTTCTGGCATGGAAAGTTGGATTCTTTGCTAGGCAAATCACACTCTGACTGTCACAATAGATCATAATCTGTCCTACATCAACACCAATATCTGAACACAATATCTTAAGCCAAATGGCTTCCTTGCAAGCATGAGTTGCTGCCATATAATCAGCTTCTATTGTGGACAAAGCAACCAAAGGTTATCACTTACTCATCCAACTAATAGCACCACCAAACATAGTGAACACATAGGCACTGGTGGATCTCTTGCTATCAATGTCACCTGCCCAATCTAAATCCACAATTCCTTGAATACTAATAGAATGCAGAGGTCCTATAAGATTACCATGATAGCATATGGAATACTCGGAAGTACCCCTCAACTATCTAAACACTTGCTTAACTGTATCCCAATGTACCCATACAGGATTAGCCATAAATCAACTAAGGATTCCCATTGCTTGGGCAATGTCTAGTCTTGTGCAGACCATAGCGTACATCAAACTACCAATAGCACTAGCCTAAGGTACTCTACTCATGTCCTCCACCTCACTAGGAGATTTTGGACAATCTTTAACAGACAACTTTGTCCCCAAAGAAATAGGAACACATAATGGTCTACAATCTACCATACTAAACCTATCCAACACAGTCTTCACATACTTACTCTGGCTTAACCAAAGTTTTATGTTAGTTCTGTCTCTTCTAATTTCCATTCCTAGAATGTACCTAGCTGCCCCTAAATCTTTCATTTCAAACTGTGCTACCAACTGAGACTTAAAATCAGAAATCATATTCTTACCCTTCCCAATGAGCAACATATCATCAACATATAATGCAACAATGAGAATGCGATCACCATTAAACTTATAATATACATAGTAATCCAATTTCAATCTCACAAATCCAATTAACAACACAAAGGCATCAAACTTCAAGTACCACATCCTAGGAGATTGCTTCAAACCATACAAAGACTTTTTCAACTTGCAAACCAATTTTTCTTTACCTTTAACAATGTAATGCTCTGGTTGTGACATGTAGATTTCTTCCTTCAAATCACCATGAAGGAATGCTATCTTCATATCCATCTGCTCCACCTCTAAGTCATAAGCTATTGCAAGAGATAACAAGAATTGAATGGATGTTAGCTTTGCAATAGGAAAGAAAATATCACCATAATCAATTCCCTCCAATTGTGAGTACCCCTTTGTAACCAATCTGGCCTTGTACTTTTCAACACTACCATCTGCACCAAATTTCTTCTTGAGCACCCATTTGCATCCAATAGGTTTCCATCCTTCAAGCAAAGGCACCAAGTCCTATGTTTTATTCTTTTCCAAAGAAGCCATTTCATCTTCCATGGCCTCCTTTCAAGAACCTGCATCTTTCATACCCATAGCCTCTGACATAGTTCTGGGTTCATCACTATTAGCAAGTAAAGAAAAAGCACAACTAGAATCAAGAAATGAATAACCAAACCTATCAGGTTGCTTTCTAGTTCTTGTAGACCTCCTTAATGGCTGAGGTTGAGGTTTTGCTTCTTCTTCTTCTGAGCTTTCAGAGTTGCTAGAACTCTCCTCATCATCAGGTCTCACAGGGTCTGTCTGTTCAGTCTTCTCAGGGGCAGAAGGAAACTGAACCACATCCTCTTTCTTTTCTCTCTGTTCTAGCTGTAAAACAATAGAAGATGGTGTTAGCTCTCTGAAGATAACACTTCTACTATACAACACCTTTTCAGCCATAGGATCCCAAAGCTTGTATTCTTTCACACCGACACCATAGCCAATGAAGATACACTTAACATCCTTGTTCTCCAATTTAGATCATTTCTCCCTAGGCACATGTGCATATGCCTCACAACCAAAAACACGAAGATGTCTAATTGAAGGCTTCTTACCAGACCACATCTGCATAGGTGTTTTACCAACAAGAGCTGATGTAGGAGATCTATTTACCATATAGCAAGTAGTGGCTATAGCTTCAACCCAAAACTTTTGTTTGAGGCTTGCTCAACTAAGCATACTCCTAGCCTTCTCCATTTGGGTCCTGTTCATCCTCTCTGCAACTCCATTTTGCTATGGGGTATAAGGAGTTGTCTTATATCTTTCAATCCCTTTCTCTTTACAGAACTTCTCGAACTCTGCCAAATAAAACTCACCACCGTTATCAGTTCTCAAACACTTAATCTTTTTACTAGTCTGATTCTCAACAAAAGCTTTAAACTCTTTAAACCAACTAAAGACTTTAGTCTTGCTTCTGAGAAAATAAACCCATGTCCTTCTATTGTAATCATCTATGAAAGATACAAAATATACAAATTATAAAATTGAAGGAACATTAACAGGACCAAACACAGCAGAATGAATAAGATCCAATACACCAGAAGACATGTGAGAACTAGAGTAAAACTAAACATGGTTTTGCTTTCCATAAATGCAATGTTCACAAAAGTTGAACTCGAGATTACAACCATTTAACCCCTCAACAAGGTTTTTATTTTTTAGGGTACGCAGACCCTTCTCACCAATGTGGCCATATCTCAAATGCCATAACATAGTCTTTTCAGTAGGAAGCTTAGCTTCCAAAGCATGTGCACTACTATCAGAACTAGTTACAACAGATTTCTTCACTGCTCATTCAGATGGTGAAGATGAAGTGACTGCAGCTCTTTTCTTTGAGTCAGAAGAACTATTACACTATGAAGTGCATGCCTCTAGCTGAAATAGAGTACCTCTCCAAGTACCCTTAGCAAGCACCATAGATCCTCTAGTCATCTTCCATCCATCCTTCGAAAAGATGACTTGCACACCTGCATCATTCAACATATTTACAGAAAGTAGGTTCTGTACTAGGCCTGGGATGTGCATAACCCCAGTGATCCCCTTCACTCGTCCATCAAGGAATTGGATTGAGACTCTTCCACGACCAACAATCTTCATATGAGAATCATCACCTAGGTACACTCTTCCACTATTGAACTCTTTATATTTTGTAAACTAGTCTCGATGCGAGGTCATGTGGAATGATTCACTAGAATCAATCAACCACACATCATTAGATGCATGAGTGGCCAGGGCTATGATGAAGGCATCACAATCATCTTGTGACTTGTCAGAATTTGAATCAGGAGATTTCTTCTTCTTTTTCTTCTCCTCTTTGCATTCCTTTTGGAAATGTCCAGTTTTGCCACAGTTCCAATAGAGAGCCTTGGACTTTCTAGGAGATTTGGATCTCCCACAAGATTTGGAACTGCCCTTCTCAACTTTCTTGTCCTTCTTTTTCCCTTTCTCCTTGGGTCTTCCACTAATCGTAAGAGCATCTTTGGCTGCCTCAGAAGACTTTCTCCACATCTCTTCAGATAACAGCAAAGATACCACTTCATCCATTTTGAATGTGGATGTGGTCCTCCCAATAGCCATAACAAGATGATCCCACGAGTCTAGCAAATAACAAAGCAAGGTCATACAACGATCCTCCTCCTCCATCTTCACACCAATGGATGCTAATTGTGCAACTAGCATGTTAAAAGAATTCAGGTGATCTGCAACTGATCCTCCATTTTCCATCCTCAGAGAAAATAACTTCTTTTTGAGAAAAAGTTTGTTCATCAGGGATTTAGCCTGATAAACATCACCCAACTTCTTCCAAAGGTATTTTGTGCTCTTCTCCTCATGGACATTTAACATGATAGAATTAGCTAGACTGAGTCTTATGAGACCCTTAGCCTTCCGATCTTTGAGATCCCAATCTGCTTGTGACATTGCAGTTGGTTTTACACTGGATACAGTTTCCCATAGGTCACAATCAATAAGTAGGTCTTCCATCTTGAGTTTCCATAACTTGAAATTAGTGCCATTAAACTTCTCCACCTCAATTCTTCTAGATGTGCCTACCATCTCTTTCCTGCAACAAGATTACAGAATACTCTGCACAGGACTCCCACTCAAACTAAGATCAGCTCAAAAAACCCCTACCCAACAACTAGGACCAAAGGTGATCAAGCTCTGATACCAATTGAAAGGAAGCAAGGTATGCAGGACACACTTCCTATGCTAATCTAATGAGGGAAGTAGAGCACAAATTCAAATTAACGTTTCTAGTTACAACATTATTAACACAATAACAGAGATATTGTAGCAATACACATACACATAGAAAGTAGACAGAAGAGAGAGAGAGACAAGATATATGTGGGGAAAACCCTTATGGATGAAAAACCCCACACTCTAAAACATAGGTCAAATGTATTATAGTAAACAATAACAGATTACAATACAGTTTCAAAGTCAATGCTCTTTCAAGAGTCTTCGAATGTCGAATCTGGAGATATTCCAGTAGCATAACAGTACTTGTACAAAAACTATATATCTCCCATCCAAGCACCTATTTTTATAGTGTATACAAAGTAAATATGGAACCTTCTAGAGATGGGCATCCATCTTGGACTCATACCCAAAACCCACGCCTAAGGACACTTGTCCAACATCCCATCCTAATGTGGGTGCCTTGTCCCAAGATAGGCTATGACAGATGCTCTTACGTACCTTACAACTGTCATAGAATCCATCATATCTGATAGCACCTATAGCTATAAGAGAATTTGTCATACACTGACTAAAAATATCATATTCCTCTTACAACATGTCATAACCTCCCTTGATCACCCAAAGATGCCTTTCTCTCCTGCAAAGATACTCACCGACACTTGTCATTAAATAAAAGTCATTTGAGGTTTTGGGGGCATTGCCCCTCGACCCCACCCTGTACCATGAGAGTGAGCGCGTAGGGGCATTGCCCCTGGAACCTTGCAAGGGGCTACACCTCTTGACCCTGTCTTGGGGGTGCTGCCCCCAAACCCCTGTTAATTATTCAAGGGGAAAACCGCGGCTGCCAAAGTCACCAAAATTTATCTTGCTGCATATACACAACGTGCTGACTATGCCAACCTAACATGATATAAATAAATATAACATTAGGAATTTGCAAAGGTTGAGACACCTTAATTCCCAACAAGAAAGGCACTGGGAACCATTCGATTGTGCCTAGCACCATTTGTGGCATTCAATATAACAGAAGTGAAGACAACAAGTGAACTGATGAAAGTTTTGGCTAAATTGTATGAAAAATCCTCAGCCTCAAATAAGGTATTTCTCATGAAGCATTTGTATAATCTAAAAATAATTGAAGGTGGATCTATGACAGATCATTTAAATAAGTTTAATATGATTGTCAGTCAGTTAACTTCTATAAAAGTGAAATTTGATGAAGAGGTGAGGGCTCTCTTGGTTTTATGTTCTTTGCCAGAAAGCTAGAATAGCTTGGTAATGGATGTAAGTAACTCTGTCTCTGGTTCAAACACTTTAAAATTTGATGATATTGTTGGTGTTATCCTTAGAGAGGAAATGTGATGGAAAAGCTCAGGAGGGTCCACATCAGGTAGTGTTTTGAATGTAGAAAGCAGGGGCAGATCAAAGGAGAGAGGAAAAGGTTCTTGAGGTCATGGGAAGTCACGAGCAAAATCAAAGGACAAGAGATCCCAATCCAAAGGACAGAAGGATTGCTGGTACTATAGGAAACTAGGTCATCTGAAGAAAGATTTCTAGTCTCAGAAAAATAAAGGAGACAAACAAGAAGGAAATAAGGAGGCAAATGTGGTAAGTAATAAATCTGAAGATGATGCTTTGATTCTTTCCCTATATAATGCTGATGATTCATGGGCTTTAGATTCAGGGGCCTCATTTCATGCTACGCCCCATAGAAGTTATTTTCTTGATTATGTCCAAGGGGATTTTGGGCTGGTCTATTTGGGAGATAACAAACCTTTTCAGATTGTTGGAATGGGAAGAATCAAGATTAAGTTGCAGAATGGGAATCATTGGCTACTACAAGAGGTAAGGCACGTTCCAAGGCTCAGTAGGAATTTAATTTCAGCAGGGCAACTAGCTGAAGAAGGTTGCATTGTTACATTTACTGATAAAAATTGGAAGGTTTCAAAAGGTTCCTTAATAGTAGCAAAAGGTGTGAAAGTAGGCACCTTATATCTTTGTACAGGTCATAATGTTCCTTCTACTTTAGCTATTGCAGAGAAAAAATAAACAGGTTCAGGAACAGTTGCTATAGGTCTGCAGGAAGAGATTGAAACAGTTGCTGTAGGTTCTGAGACAATGTTGTGGCATAACAGACTTGGGCATATGAGTGAAAAAGGTATGAAGGTACTTCATTCTAAGAAAGTTTTACCAGGTTTGAAATGTATTAATATAGATTTCTATGAAAGTTGTGTGTATGGAAAACAAAAGAGAGTTAGTTTTCTCAAGGATGGAAAGCAAAAGAAAGATAAAAAGTTGGAGCTTGTGCATACAGATGTATGGGGACCAGCTTAGGTATCTTCTCTCGGTGGTTCTCAGTATTATGTTACATTCATAGATGATGCAACTAGGAAGGTTTGGATTTATTTCCTCAAGCAAAAATCTGATGTATTTGAAACATTTAAGAAATGGAGAAGCTTTGTTGAGAATGAGACGGGTAAAAGATTAAAATGTCTCATACCTGATAATGGTGGTGAGTATTACAACAAAGAATTTGAGGATTATTGTTCCTTTAATGGAATTTGTATGCAGAAAATGGTTCCAGGGACTCCATAGGAAAATGGAGTGGCTGAACACATGAATAGGACAATAATGGAGTGTGCAAAGACCATGAGATTGCATGCTGGGCTGCCTTTAAACATGTGGGTAGAGGCTGCCAACATTGTTGTATATTTAATTAATAGAGGTCCTTCAGTTCCTTTGGGTTGTGGTATTCCAAAGGAAGCATGGATAGGTAAGAAGGTGAGTTATTCTTTTCTCAAAACCTTCAGATGTGAACCATTTGCACATGTAGATTCTAAAAATAGAACCAAGCTGAATGCAAAATTAAAAAAGTGTACCTTCGTTGGATATGGCATTGATGAATTTGGTTATAGGCTTTGGGATTTTGAAAGTTAGAAAATTGTGAGAAGTAGGGATGTTGTATTCAATGAGAAGGTGTTGTACAAAGATCAGTTGTAGCAGCATGAGAAGAAATACAAGGATTATGTGGTGTTGGATGATACTCCAAATAGTGATGTTCCAGTGGTTCCTCATGGTCCGCAACAACAACAAGAAATACCACAAACTCCAGTGAGTGTTAGACGGTCCACAAGGCTAAGTAGATCTTCTGAAAGGTTTTCTCCCTCTTTGTATTCTATTTTGTTAATAGATGCTAGTGAACCAGAAGGGTATGATGAAGCTATGCAGGTGGATACACAGGTTCAGTGGGAGCTTACAATGAAAGAAGAAATGGACTCCTTGCTGAAAAATCAGACTTAGGAATTATGTAGGTTACCTTCAAGTAAAAAGGCTTTACCAAACAAATGGGTTTATCGGTTGAAAGAGGAAGATGGAGGTAAGAAAAGATTTAAAGCTAGGTTAGTTGTAAAAGGATTTGCACAGAAAAGGGCATTGATTTTGATGAGATTTTTTCTTCAGTTGTTAAGATGACTCTATTCGTATTGTGGCTGCTGAAGATTTGCATTTGGAACAACTAGATGTAAAAATTGCCTTTCTCCATGGTGATTTAGAGGAGGAGATATATATGGAACAACCACAGGGATTTGAGGTTAAAGGTAAGGGGAAATTGGTGTGCAGATTGAAGAAGAGTTTGTATGGCCTGAAACAAGCACCTTAGCAATGGTATTTGAAATTTGATAGTTTTATGGTTGAGCAAGGCTACAATCAGTGTAATTATGACCATTGTGTTTATTTTAAGAGGTTTGATAATGTAAGCTATATTATTTTATGTTTATATGTTGATGACAAGCTTGTAGCGGGGTCTAACATGGATCACATAAGAGAGTTAAAATAGCAATTAGCACAATCATTTGCTATGAAGGATTTAGGGGCAGCAAAACAAATCCTTGGTATGAAAATTTGCAGAGATAGGAAGAACAAAAAATTGACTCTATCTCAAGCTGATTATGTTGAAAAGGTGTTGCAGAGATTCCATATGGAGAATGCAAAAGCTGTCAGCACACCTTTGCCTAGTCATTTGAAATTGTCTAAGGAGATGTGTCTTAAGACACTAGAGGAAGAAGAAAAAATGTCCAAGGTACCATATGATTCAGCTGTAGGAAGTTTAATGTACGCCATGGTATGCATGAGACCAGATATTGCACATGTTGTAGGAGTTGTAAGCAGGTATATGAGTCATCCCAGATTGGAGCATTGGAATGCAGTAAAAAGGATTCTTAGATATTTGAGAGGTACATCCAATAAACATTTATGTTTTGGGGGCTCTAATACTAATTTAGTAGGTTATGTAGACTCAGATTTGGCAGGGGATATTGATACCAAGTGGAGTACTACTACAGGTTATGTCTTTACTGTAGGTGGGACAATGGTGAGTTGGATCTCCAGGTTGGAAGAGGTGGTTGCTTTATCCATCATAGAGATAGAGCATGTAGCTGCAATAAAAGCAAGCAAGGAGATGATATGGCTACAATCTTTCATGGAAGAATTGGGCAAACAACAGGTTAACAGTTATTTTTTTATAGATAGCCAGAGTGCCATACATATTGCAAAGAATTCTACCTTGCATTCAAAGACCAAACACATACATTTGAGGTATCACTTCATTCGATCGGTGTTGGATGATGGACAATTACGGCTAGAAAAGATACATACAGATGAAAATCCAGCGGATATGTTTACAAAGGCAGTGACAAGGGAGAAGTTGAGCTCCTCTTCAGCTTCAGTTGGTCTTCTAGACTGAAAACAACAAAAATAGAACAACAGAGTCCAGGGTGCTTATTTCTAGTGGGAGCTACAGGGTCAGCGGTGTTATGATCAGTCTCCAAGTGGGAGATAATATGGTGTGGAGTCTGATTAGTCTCCAAGTGGGAGATTGTTGTTATATGGAGCCTGATCAGACTCATAGGTTAAATTTACCCCTTTTATCAGTGCAGTTTCCCTCCAAATTCCTACGGGATCAAGGGGCAGCGCCCCCAAGACAGGGTCAAGGGGCAGCATAAAGGCATCGGGAGTTATTTTTTCATTGGCCAACGTAAAAGAACCCTATTTTGTAACTGACATAAGTCTTGATAAAAAAGGCTAAGGGTTAGGGTTTTCGTTGATATTGTATTGTAGCATTTGCAATAGTATTGAGTTGCAAGGATTGCTGGTTGTAATTAGTTTTGATTTATTGGATAATAATATTGGACTCTCTATTGGTGGATGTATCCCAAGTTTGGGTGAACCACATTAAAACTTGTCTCTCGCTGTTATTATTTCTATGCATTTTCATTCATCTGTTTAATCTTTATTTGCATTTAATTGATATCTTCTGCTGGCTAACCCTAACACATTTTGCATTCCATAGCTCGTGAAGCCAAACTGACTATGCCAACGCATTAGGGTCATGGGTAGATAAATGGTAGGGGAGGTCTCGTTTCTTGTGCCAAGATGATGGAATACACTGGATCACTAAGAGGGGGGTGAATCAGTGATCTAATGAAAACTAGTTCATTCATCAATCCAATAGTTGTAAAAGCAATTAATACCACCATGCCAAAGACATAGAAAACAATAGAATCATATAGATGAAACCATGACACACGTATTTAAGTGGAAAACCCTAAACAAGGAAAAATCATTGTCCAACCTCACAAAAATTCACCATTAGATCTTGCTGACCAAAATCTCACTAGTTACATCTAGAATTAGGAGTACCAACTCCAAACACTCAGGAGCACCAACTCCACCCTAATGAGGAGCACCAAATCCAAACACAAACAAATAGATATATAGAGTACTATTCTATTTACATTGATATCATAAGTTATAAATGAATTCTATAACTCTCTCAGTCACCTCTATCTAAAGATATTCAATATTAGTAACATCTTTAAAGTCATCGATAGACACACTAACACATCTGCATTACAACTATGTTTGCAGTGATATCAAAGAGCACATATCACTTTTACAATACACATTGGATGAACCCAATACAGAATCACAACGAACCCTCTTCAACCTACTTCGTTACATTGCTATCTACATGCTCATCTTTGCCTCACAAAATCATACAAACACTTACAAAAGAAATTTTGCATTAATCACATCATCTTTACTCTCTTCAAACACCTACATACTCAATGTAGAAATCATTATATATTACATTGAAAAAATATATATTTTGTATTCTCAGATTAATGCAACATTGTTCTTTCATTCCATACTTCTTGACAAGATGATATTCAATTATCCTTCTCTACTACCTTCACAAAACTAACAAGTGAAGCTTTTCATTAGAAAAAAACTTCATACAAAATAATACCATTAATTTATCATTATTCCTTACTCCACACAGCCATGGGACAACCTCTTCATTCTGGTTTGAAACTACCAAACCCTCGCTTTCAAAAAAAGTTACAAGAAACTAACCAAAACCTGCCACAACCAAAATAGAATTATATGCCAGTCAAATTTCATTCACAAGGGATGGTCGTTGCAGTTTGAATATCATTTAAACCTCCACCATTAATTATAGTATTCACGCCATCGAGGAAACAAACATACACCATCGATTTCTAGTCTCCTGTCCATTGGCAGAGTGACACTGAGAGACACTGTTTCCAACTAGGTCGGGGGGTTGGTCAACCAACGAATACCACACCTTCATATTGTCACTTAAGTGACTTCTTATTGGTGATAATAGGTCACTATTAAAACATTATAAAATTTGCATACCCATCACAAGTCCTTTGTATAGAATGAATTAGGTTAAAAGAACATAGGATTTAGGACTTCAAAATATTAGGGTTTAGGGTTTAGAAATTAGATCTTTAAACATTTCTCAAAACCCCAATATTTATCACCCATTATTGACATGAGATACTCTATTTTAGAGAGATAATGAGAAGATAAAGACCCTTTGAGCTTGAAGAGGAACTTTGCTTTAGAGAGCTTAGGGTTTTAGGACTTAGAGTATAGATCTCTACATATTGACAACCCCTACTATGTAAATACTAAGCATAGAATTGAATAATGATCCTTTAACTTCTGCAACCAACCTATGAGGAGGATAAAATAGAGTAATGCCATGATATAAATAAAAAATAAGGGTTTCCTTCATCAAACTAATCACAAACAACCTATAAAGTATCTGAGACAACTTTGCTATGAGAGAGGATACTTTGTGAGACAAAGAGCTTGACAAGAAAGTCTAAGAGATCAATGACAAAACAAATGACAACAAACTTCTATACTAGTGGATTATTTCATGAATGTCTTTTAGTGTAAGCCTCACTATATGGGATACTGGTGCATACCTCTTGACCTCTATGCCAAACAATCAAACCATTGAAATCATGTCTTCTAGTAGAATACTAATACCACATCTAATACAAAACAAATTATAATGTTGAGTCATAAGAGCAAGAACATGTATTATCAAGAAGAACATGTACAAGAATGATACTGCCACTTGCCACTGGATCATCTTTGACATTAGTTCATGGTACAAGCATGATACTGCTACTTGCTACTAGATCATCTTTGAAATAAATACTATGTTGCATCCAACAACCTTTGACATCAACAAAGCACTTGATCATCTTTGACATCAATGCACAACTCCTTTATGTCCACTACTGATGACTGAAATCCTTTGACATCAATGACTTCATTGTATCTTTAACATCAATGGCAACAAGTTCAACAACCTTCCCCTTTGTCATTGATGGAAAAACATAAATCTCTCCACTCTCTTGAACCTCTCCCCCTTTAACATCAAGGACAAAGGGATAATCCTCTATTCAATGAAGCTCCCCCTATCTGATTACAAAGTCACATTGTTGAGCATACTCTGTCAATATCACATTGCTCACTATCCACATAGTAAGTCTGATGCAAACTAATGTAAATTGGTACCATACAGACTATGTCAAATAACAAGAATCATGTCAAGTAACAAGGATCATGTAATAGTGACAAGGATACCAACAACCAACACACTATCATGTATACCTTCTGTCCACCTATACCTTCTATCTTCTCTTTGTGTAGTTTGCACATTTCTTGGTACATTCTACTACTGATATTGCCACTTAACAACAACTTGAACATATTCGGACACTATGCATTGATCACTGTTACCATCATACTTGGCTGAAAATATACTAACATTGTCATCCTGAATGCACTATCATACATTGAAGATCATGCACTAGCCAACAGTGTGATCTTGATAACAATTGCACTATGAATGCTCCAACATTGATCATAACCTCATTAGCATAAGCTGACTCCATTATCATATAACTCCCCCTATGATGTAGCTATGCAACTAGTCATATAATGCTCATACACTTATGATGTAAACTGCCACATGCATTCACTATCACATGTAGTCATTGCAAGACTACACTAAACACTACAACACTAAGCACATACATAATCTGCAAGATAATGTCAGAGTAAGGAAGACACAACAAATACATCTCTACAAACACAGAAATGGATCAAATGAACATCTCCTATACTAACTAATCAAAACACAATGTCATTTTGTGATATCAATAGACTGATAGTGCATTTGACAACAATGTAAAAATCATAGTTTGAGACACCACTGCATCTATGTCAACCTGTTCAAGATGACTACTATTCTAGCTTGTAGAAAGAAATTTGCAATGACTTACATATATCTTCACAACTCTTCTTCATAATAAGATAATACATTTTTAACCCATAGGAGTCATCATGAAACCATGAATAATTTCTTTCACCCTTGACAGGGTATCAAGAACACTAACAAACCTTCTCTGTATGATATTTCTTATTAAGGTTGTGGTGATTGGAGGTGGCAGTTGAAAGTACTACATCTTACAAAAAATCCACTTTTAATTATGATTTGATGTATGTCCACACCCACTTTCAAAGTTCCAACTTGAGTAGAGATAGGGAACATGTTTACAAAGGTTAAGAAGTCTAGATTTACACCCATCAGTTGCATTTGCTTAGTAGTTTCTATGGTCTTTTTAGAAAACCCATGTTAAACATATCCTGTAAACATGTCATTCCATTAGACCATATTTCTTTGAGGAATTTTGTCACAAAGTTCATGTGCCTTGTCTATTCTTCTACATTTTACATATATGTCTACCAGGGCACTTGTAACTACAACATTTAAAACAATCCCTCTTCCTTTATACTTTGATGGATGCCATACCCTGTTCCAAAGCTCCCATTTTTGCACAGGCTACAAGAATTTTGGCAAAGGTTGTAGAGTCTAATTTTACACCTGCCAACTGTATTTTCTTGAATATTCCTAAATCCTTTTCAACAAATCTATTTTGTGTGTATCCTATAATCATTGCAATGCAATGCTTACATTGTTATGACTGACAACACTGCAATATCTAACTTCATACTGATGCACTAAAACATATTGAGACATTCACTAAAAGTGAAACATATCATCCTGATGATGATCCTAATAAAACCATGATACCACTACTCTGATGACCTCATAATACCACTACTCTGAGATCATGTACTCTATGACTACTAATCACTACTCTAAGATCATGTGCTCTAAGACTACAATGGATATCATAATGACTACTATCTCTAAACTTGTGACTTCCTTACTGGCTTTACATTGCTCCTTGTGAAGGACTACAAGTCCTTGTTTAGGACCCTACACTGCCTTAGACCTCAGTCTTGGTTTATTTCATTACTATGTAGGTCTTCTAGGTCACTATTTTACTGTTTACTTAGTCAAATATTCATAGTCTTCAGACTTCCTATCCACTACTTTTGGCACTCTGTATTCTCTGTGATAACCCAACATATCCTATCTTAAACTTTTTTGCAGGTCTCTATATCAATGAACATCCTTCCTCATTCTCATCCTATAGATGCCTCTGCATGTTCTCAAGTGGTATCTTGCAGATCCTACACCCTACTTCTGCTTACCTTCTCATTCTACTTTTTATCATGACTTCAACTACATCATAATGTTGTCTAACTTTGTCTCTCTTCCTCTTATCTTATACATTAAACTTTATGTCTATATCATTGAAGTCTTGAGATTTTAAAGCTTGCTACTAATCCCATGTTGTTGTCTCTTTCTATTACACCCTCTTCGTCTTCTCTAAGGGGTTGAATGGTAATTAAATAATCAACTCCCCTAAACTCATGGGTTAATTTATGCAATCAGTGATGCCTCTTGTGCATTATGCACAAGATTGGATTTTTCTTTCTCTTGGTCTTGTTTTCATCTCCAAACTTTAACAGGTTCTTTCTTCTTCTTTCTCAAAGTATTTGCCCTTTTTTAATATCTAGATGGTTTCATCAAATTACTTCTACAAAATTGTTCTCTATGCCCAAATTTGTTGCATCTTTAACATATGACATTGTAACCTAGACCAAAGGAATTATAGTTTGTTCTTGACAACCCATAAGTACTTCTATTTTTGTTCCATACATAATTATATCTTTCATGTGCCCTACAATCTCTTTCTTTATGCCCAAGATCAATATTCCTTATTGAGGCAAAAGAGTTCCTACTCATAAATTTAGACTTTCTCCTATGAGCAACTCTACAAGTTGCAGCCTTATGACCATAGCCATTACATGAATAACAATAACTAGGAAAGGAATAGTTGTACCTTGCTGATTGATTTTTCCTGGTAGGTGGAGATCTTGTGGACTTGTTAGTTCTTCTTCTTCTTCATCTTTTGATGACCTTGAAAATCCATCATCAGCACTCTTATCTTTTGTCTTCTTCTTGTCTTCAATCTCAGGAGCAACAGAATGATAGTTTAAATCTATTTTCTTCCTAGGAGTTTCTTTGACCTTAGAACTCTGCCCTTTTTCATAGCCTAAGCCAGTAGTATCCTTGTAATGTTTTTGCTTGATCAACATCTCATTCAACCTGTAGGTATTATCTTCAAATTTCTAATTTTTCTCTGACTAGATCTTGAGATTTTCAAGATCTTTTCTTAGAGTGACTATCTCTGCTTCAAGTTTTTGGAATTCATTTGTTTTGGCTTCAAATTCAAACTTTGTCACATCTTCTATCCTGTTGGCCTCTTCAGTCTCTATTTTTAGGCTAATGATTAATTTGTATGGTTCTTCAAGTCTTTCTTTTAGCAACTCTTTACCTTTCAAGGCTTATTCTTTTAAGAAAGAGTTCTCCTCTCTCAGTCTCAAACAACTATTTGACTGCTTTAAGTTCTAATATTGTTTCATCAACTATCTTTTAGGCTTCTTAAAGGGTTGAAAGTATTTTAGCCTTGGACTCCTTTTCTTCTTGAAGCTGCAACTTTAGTATTGAGTTTTCCTCTTTAATTTTTTCAACCACATTGTAAGCATAATAGAGTTCTTCTTCAAGATCTACTTCTTCATCATCCTCTCAATTAGTTTTGACATCTTCTTCATGTGAATGTCTCCTTTCTTTGTCATTATCCTCAATCACGAGGTTATCCTCTCTTTCAAATACATCATCTTTTGTATTAGGTTTTGGTGATGCTTGTTGATCAGTATTTTGCTTAGCACTTCTTCTTCCCTTTTTTCCTTTTCTTTTTGTCACAATATTCCACTACCAAGATCAACCCAAGTCTATTATACTTCTGCAAGGAGCCTACTACTTTGATACCAATTGATGGAATACAATGGATTAGTGAGAGGGATGGCCATTGCAGTTTGAATATCATTTAAACCTCCACCATTGATTATAGTCTTCATGCCAAAGTGGAAACAAACATATACCATCAATTTCTATTCTCCTGCCCATTGGCAGAGTGACATCGGAAGACATTAGTTCTAGCTAGGTCAGGGGGTTGGTCAACTGATGAATACCACCCCTTCACATTGTCACTAAAGTGATTGCTTACCGGTGATAATAGGTCATTGTTAAAACATAAGAAAAAGTGCATACCCATCACAAGTCCTTTGTATATAATGAATTAGGTTGAAAGAACATATGATTTAGGACTTCAAAAGATTAGGGTTTAGGGTTTAGAAATAAGATCTTTAAAAATTTATGAAAACCCTAATATTTAATTACTCGTTATTGACATGAGATACTCTATTGTAGAGAGATAATGAGAAGATAAAGACCCTTTGATCTTGAAGAGGAACTTTACTTTAGAGAGCTTAGGGTTTTAGGACTTAAAGTATAGGTCTCCATCTATTAACAAACCCTACCATGTAAACATTGAGCATAAACTTGAATAATGATCCTTTAAATTTGACAACCAACCTTTGAGGAGGATAAAACAAAGTAATGCCATGATGTAAATAACAAATAAGGGTTTCCTTCATCAAACCAATCCAAACAACCTGTAGAGGATCTAAGACAACTTTGCTCTGAGAGAGGATAGCTTATGAGACAAAAAGGTTGACAAGAACATCTCAGAGATCAATGACAAAACAAATGGCAACAAACTTCCCCACTAGTAGATCATTTCATGCATGTCTTCTGGTGTAAGCCTCCTATATGGGATACTGATGCATACCTCCTGACCTCTAGGCCAAAGAATCAAACTACTAAAATCATGTCTTCTAGTAGAATACTGATACCACATCTAATACAAAACAAATTATAATGTTGAGTCATAAGAGCAAGAACATGTAGAATCATGAAGAACATCTTACCACTGGATCATCTTTGACATCAATACACAACTCCTTTGAGTCCACTATTGATGACTGACTCCTTTGCATTAATGACTTCACTGTACCTTTGACATCAATGACAACAAGTTCAACACAAGCATCCTAGTCATTCGGGGCAGCAGGCTACTGACAAAGTCCCTTAAGTTCCCTAGGAGCAAAAAACTACCAAACTATGATGGAGCAGTTCTCAGAATTAGTGGAAGCTGGGAACATTCTATTTGGACCTACAAGTACATGTGGGCTCCATCCACAATAACCTGTCTTGGTTTTGGTCAACTCCAGTCTATTTGATCGTTCTGAAATAAAATGCATTCTTGCAAAATGCTCCAGTTTTATGCAGTGGAAAGGTGCTAGGAGTAAGATCTTGCACTCCACAACTTGTGGTGCCAAACTGACCATGCCACCACGTCGAGGTGGATAGGTAAATCTAGGGAAGGTCTCATTTCATGCACCACGTATCCCAGTCATTCGAGGCAGTAGGCTACTGGAAAAGTCACTTAAGATCTTAAGAGCAAAAGCTACAAAACTATGACGGAGTAGTTCTCAGAATTTGTGGCACCTAGGAATGTTCTGTTGAGACCTATAGGTGTACGTGGGGTCCATCCACAATAACTTCTCTTAGTTTTGGTCAACTCAAATCAGTTTGACAGTGCCAAAATCAAATGCATTCTTACAAAATGCTTCAATTTCATGCAGCACAACCTTTCCAGTTGCAATATTTTTTGTTCTACTCATTGTGGGGCTGAATTGACTGTGCCAACATGTTGGGGTTGGTGGGTAAATAATAGGGAAAGTCTTGTTTTGTGTGTCAAGTGTCCCAGTCATTCAGAGTAGCAAGTTACTCGTAAAGCCCAAAGGTGCTAGGACTAAAATTTTACATTCCATAGATCGTGGAGATGAACCGACTACACCAATGCCTTAGGGTGAGTGGGTAAATGCTAGGGGAGATGTCATTTCATTTTCCAAGTGTCACAATATGTTCTGGGTTGCAAGCTACTAGCAAAGTCCCTTAAGATCCCTAAGCACAAAAAACTACCAAACTATGATGGAGTAGTTCTCAAAATTTGTCAAAGTTGGGAACATTTATTTTGGACCTAAAGGTGCACATGGGGTCCATCCACAATAACCTCTCTCTGTTAGTCAACTCTATTCTATTTGACTATGCCGAAATAAAATGCATTCTTGTAATTTAATGCTTCAGTTTCATGCAGTGGAAAGATGCTAGGAGTGAGATCTTGCATTCACAGCTCATGGGGCCAAACCGACTGGGCCGACACATTGGGGCGGGTAGGTAAATGATAGGGGAGGTCTCATTTCATGTGCCAAGTTTCCTAGTCATTCAAGGTAGTAGGCTACTGGCAAAGTCACTTAAGATCTTAAGAGCACAAACTGCCAAACTATGACGCAGTAGTTCTCAGAATTTGTGGCACCTAGGAACATTCCATTTGGACCTATAGATGCACGTGGGGTCCATCCACAATAACCTCTCTTGGTTTTTGTCAACTCAAATCTATTTGACCATGCCAAAATCAAATGCATTCTTGCAAAATGCTTTAGTTTCATGCAACTCAACCTTGGCAGGTGCCATATTTTTTGTTCTACTTGTCCTGGGGCCAAACCGACTATGCCAATGCATCAGAGTGGGTTTGTAAATGCTAGGGTAGGTCTTGTTTTGTGTGCCAAGCATCTCAATCATTTTGGGCATCCTAGTCACTTTGTTGGTAGCTTATACCCCAAAATGACTAGGATGGTTGGAACACAAAATGAGATCTCCACTAACATTTACCCGCCCACCCCGATGCGTTGGCACAGTTAGTTTGGCCCCACGAGCTATAGAATGTAAAATTTCACACCTAGCACCTTTTGACATTACTGGTAGCTTACAGCATGAAAAGATTGGGACACTTGGCACATGAAACAAGACCTCTTGTAGCATTTACCCACCCACCCCGACATGTTGGTGCAGTCAGTTTGGCCCCATGAGTTGTGGAATGCAAAATATCACTCCTAGCACCTTTCAACATTGTCGGTAGCTTGCAGGTTGGAATGACTGAGATACTTGGCACATGAAACAAGACCTCCCCTAGCATTTATCCACCCACCTAGATGTGTTGGCGTAGTCGGTGCAACCCCATGACCTGTGGAATGCTAAATTTCAATCCTAGCACCTTTCGACTTTGTCAATAGCTTATAGCCCAGAATGATTGGGACACTTGGCACACCAAACAAGACCTCCCCTAACATCTACCTACTCACTCAGATTTGTTGGCGTAGTTAGTTCAATCCCTTGAGCTATGGAATACAAAATCTCACTCCTATCACCTTTCGACTTTATAGGTAGCTTGCAGCCTAGAACAACTAAGACACTTGATGCACGAAATGAGACCTTCTCGAGCATTTACCTACACACCCAGACATGTTGGTGCAATCAGTTCGACCCCACAACTTGTGGAATGTGAAATTTCAGTCCTAGCATAGAATTTGTTGGTAGCTTACAGCCTGGAGTGACTAGGACGCTTGGCACATGAAATGAGACCTCCCCTAGTATTTATCTGCCCATCTTGATGCATTGACGCAGTTGGTTCGGCCCCACAAGCTATGGAAAGAAAAATCTTTCCTAGCACCTTTCGACTTTGCCGATAGCTTGTAGCCTGGAACGACTCAGACACTTGGCACACGAAACGAGACTTCCCCTAGCATTTACCTGGCCACTCAGATGTGTTGGCATAGTCAGTTTGACCCCATGTCCTATGGATTGCAAAATTTTACTCCTAGCACCTTTCGACTTTGCTTTTAGCTTACATCTCGGAGCGAGTCGGATGCTTGGCAAATGAAACAAGACCTCCCCTAGTATATACCCAACCACCCTGACACATTGGTGTAGTTAGTTCAGCCCCACGAGCTATGGAATGCGAAATGTCACTCCTAACACCTTTCCACTACATGAAACTAAAACATTTTGCAAGAATGTATTTAATTTTTACATGGTCAAATAGATTGGAGTTGACCAAAACTGAGAGAGCTCATTATGGATAGACCACCTGTCCACCTATAGGTCTAAACAGAATGTTCCCAGGTGTCACGAATTTTGACAACTGCTACGTCATAGTTTGGCAGTTTTTTGCTCTTAGGGATCTTAAGGGACTTTTCTGGTAGCCTATTTCCCCGAATGACTAGGATACTTGGCACATGAAATAAGACCTCCACTAGCATTTACCCACCCACTTTGACATGTTGGCATAGTCAGTTCAACCCCACATTGAGCAAACCAAAAAAATATGGCACCTAGCAAGGTTGTGTTGCATGAAACGGAAGCATTTTACAAGAATGCATTTGATTTTGTTACGGTCAAATAGATTTTTGTTGACCAAAACTGAGAGAGGTTATTTTGGATGGACCCCACATGTACCTATAGGTCCAAACAAAACATTCCCAGTGACCATGAATTTTGAGAACTGCTTCGTCATAGTTTCATAGTTTTTGGTTCTTAGGGATCTTTAGGGACTTTATCAATAGCCTGTTGCCCCGAATGAATGGGATGCTTGGCACACAAAATGAGACCTCCCCTAGAATTTACCCACCTACCCTAATATGTTGGCATAGTCGATTCTACCCCACGATGAGTAGAACAAAAAATATGGCACCTGGCAAGGTTGTACTACATGAAATTGAAGCATTTCAAGAATGCATTTGATTTTGGCATGATCAAATGAATTTGAGTTGACCAAAACTGAGAGATGTTATTGTGAATAGACCCCATGTGCACTTGTATGTTCAAACAGAATGTTCCCAGCTACCACAAATTCTAAGAACTGCTCCATCATAGTTTGGTAGTTTTTGGTCTTAGGGATCTTAAGGGACTTTGTCGATAGCCTACTGCCCCGAATGACTAGATGCTTGGCACACAAAATGAGACCTCCCCTAGCATTTAACCACCCAACCTGATGCATTGGTACATTTAGTTTGGCCCCATGATGAGTAGAACAAAAAATATGGCACTTGGCAAGGTTGTGTTGTATGAAACTAAAGCATTTTGCAAGAATGCATTTGATTTGGGCACGATCAAATAAATTTGATTTGACCAAAATTGAGAGATTTTATTGTGGATGGACCCCACATTCACTTGTAGGTCCAAATGAAACATTCCCAGCTTCCACGAATTTCGAGAACTGTTTCGTCATAGTTTGGCAATTTTTTGCTCTTAAGGATCTTAAGGGACTTTGTCGATAGCTTGTAGCCCCAAATGATTGGGACACTTGGCACACAAAATGAGCCCTCCCCTAGAATCTACCCACCCACCTTGATGCATTGGTGTAGTTTGTTAAGCTCCACGAGCTATGGAATGCAAAATTTTAGTCCTAGCACCTTTCAGCTTTGCAGGTAACCTGCTATCTTGAATGACTAGTACACTTGGCACATGAAACGAGACCTTGCCTAGCATTTATCTGCCCAACCCAATGCATTGGCGTAGTTAGTTTAGCCCCACAATGAGTAGAACAAAAAATATGCTGCCACCTAGCAAGGTTCTGATGCATGAAACTGAAGCATTTTGAAAGAATGCATTTGATTTGATTATTGTCAAATGGATTTGACTTGACCAAAAAAAGAGTGGTTATTGTGGATGGATCCCATATGCACTTGTAGGTCCAAATGAAACATTCCTAACTTCAACAAATTCTAAGAACTGCTCCATCATAGTTTGGTATTTTTTGCTCTTAGGGATCTTAAGGGACTTTGCCGGTAGCCTGCTGCTCCGAATGACTGGGACTCTTAGCACACAAAATGAGACCTTACTTATAATTTACACACCCCAAAATGTTGGCATAGTTAGTTTGGCCCCACATTGAGTAGAACAAAAAATATGGCACTTGGAAAGGTTGTGCTACATGAAATTGAAGCATTTTTCAAGAATGCATTTGATTTCAGCATGTTCAAACGGATTTGAGTTGACCAAAACCAAGAGAGGTTATTGTGGATGGACCCCATGTGCACTTATAGGTCCAAACAGAATGTTCCCATCATCCACAAATTCTAAGAATTGATCCATCATAGTTTGGTAGTTTTTTTCTCTTAGGAATTTTAAGGGACTTTACTAGTAGCCTACTACCCTGAACAACTGGGACATTTCGCACTTGAAACAAGACCTCCCCTAGAATTTAACTACCCACCTCGATGCGTTGGCATAGTCAGTTTGGCCCCATGAGCTATGGAATGCAAAATGTCACTCCTAGCACCTTTCCACTACGTGAAACTGAAGCATTTTGTAAGAATGCATTTAATTTTGACATGGTCAAACAGACTTGAGTTGACCAAAACCTAGAGAGGTTATTGTGGATAGACCCCACATGTATCTATAGGTCCAAATGGAACATTCCTAGCTACCACAAATTCTGAGAACTACTCCGTCATAGTTTGGTAGTTTTTTACTTTGCTGCCCCAAATGACTAGGACACTTGGTTTACAAAATGAGACCTCTCATAGCATTTACCTGCCCACCCTAATGTGTTGGAGCATTCAGTTCAGCCCCAGGAGCTATGGAATGTAAAATGTCACTCCTAGGACCTTTCCATTGCATGAAACTGAAGGATTTTTCAAGAATGCATTTGATTTCAACACAATCAAATGGGCTGGAGTTGATCAATACCGAGAGAGGTTATTGTGAATAGACCCCATGTGCACTTGTATGTCCAAATAGAACATTCCCAGTTGCCACAAATTCTGAGAACTACTACATCAGAGTTTGGTATTTTTTTGCTCTTAGGGATCTTAAGGGACATTGGTAGTAGCCTGTTGTCCCGAACAACTGGGACACTTGGCGCATGAAATGAGACCTCCCCTAGCATTTACCTACCCACCCCAACACGTTGGCATAGTAAGTTTGGCCCCATGAGCTATGGAATGCAAAATTTCACTCCTAACACCTTTCCACTGTATGAAACTGAAGCATTTTGCAAGAATGCATTTAATTTTGGTATGGTAAAATGGATTTGAGTTGACCAAAACCAAGTGAGGTTATTGTGCATGGACCCCACGTGCACCTATAGGTCCAAATGGAATGTCAGAGTTTGGCATTTTTTTATTCTTAGGGATCTTAAGGGACTTTGCTGGTAGCATACTGCCCCGAATGACTAGGATGCTTGACACACGAAACGAGACCTCCCCTAGCATTTACCTACCCACTCTGATGCATTGGTGTAGTCCGTATGACCCCACGACCTATGGAATGTAAAATTTTACTCCTAGAAATTTTCCACTACATGAAACTGAAGCATTTTGGAATAATGCGTTCCTTGCCACCATAGGCAAGCAAAATTGATTTTAAAAAAATTAAGGTATGTGTTTGTAGGTGGACCTGACATCCATCTATACATACAAAGAAGATGTTTCTAGGTGTCACGGTTTGATGGAATAGCCAGTCCAATGTTTGTCACTTTTTTTTCTTAGGGCTCTTTGGAGATTGTCTATGTTCGATATATCCAAGAATGACCATGAGGATTTGTCACTGAAAAGACATCTCCAATAGCATTTACCTGTCCACCTGGATGTGTTGGTGCCATCCGTTTGGCCCCAGGAGATGTCAAATGTCTTGTAGGACATCAATTGAGGCTACCCTTACCGCTGCTATCAATTGTTTGCCATTAAAACACATTAAGACTCATTATGAAATAGTAACATCATTAAAATGAATTAAGACTCATAGTAACATCATTAAAACTCATTATGGAATAGTAATTAAAGGACATATCATTGTGAAATAATCATGAAAACTGACCTTACTTTCTTTCCAAAGGAAACTTCATAAGGATTATGCCTACCTCCATCATACTAAAATCCTGCATGCAAATGCAATTGCACTATTTAGCTAAAATGAGTAGCTAAATTATACAAGGTGAAATGAGGATAACAAAGAAAAATAACATACCTATCTATTATTCCACTGATTCAATTGAATGAACCATCTGGGTCTACTCTACTCTTTATTGCGTCGAGTATTGCATCGTGGTAAGACTCATGAACCTTCCACAAGGTCTTGTTCAATGGACTACCCCCATATTTGATCAAATGAATGTTTGATGCCACAACAAGGTTAGAATAATGAAGAATCTTCCTATGTATGTCAAAGTCCTTGAATGACCACACATCAGATTTCTTCACTAGGTACCTTCTAATCCATGTTCCAGTAACAACCACTGATCCTGTAGGGTACTTGATGTTTTCTCCATCTATAACAGGGGAATCTAATTTATTTTTTTCATCAATACAAAGACACAAATAATAATCCATTCCTTCTTCATTGTCTTTAGCTGTAATAAGTGCATAAACATGCCCCACATTGATACATGCATTCAGTTCGATGAATATACTCAATAATACAAGAAAAACTACAAAAATAAGATGGTATATTAAATTCAATTAAATTTGACTATTGATAATATCTAGTTGAACTAGATCTGAAACATGATCAAAATCAATTGATGATTCAATCTCTAGATGAGTTGTAGTGTTGTCAGTGGTCAATACATGTCAATCGGGCTTAGGCCTCTTGTACATCAATCATTGATCCACTCCTTTGACTCACAATCATACCAAGCTTCATATGTACATGAATAACAAAAGCATGCCATCTACCGCATATGAATACTCCATGAACCTGCATTAGAGCTTCTAAAAGAGTGTAGCTCACTCGATCTTGTCAATGTACAATAGTCCTCATATTTTGCAATGTTAGTATCATCAACCAACCAAAAATATCTACGAACTATAGACTTACCTTCACTACCTGGACCCATTGTAGCATTACAACATTCAACAATAGATCTCACATCTATCAACTTTGTATTGTCTTTGTACTTCAACTCTTCTTGTACCAATGCTCTTTTGATACATGATCTTGCACCATCATGCTCCTCCTTTGCATGCCTGGTATCACAAAAATTCCACATATGTGGAACACCATTCATCTTATGCATACTATTCAACCAATAGAACATTTGCGAGTTCTTAAATTTGATGCACAATTATCTGACCATATGATATGCTAACAAAATAATATGCTTCTACTAGCCAAATCATGGTAGAACATCTGAAAGCAACCTTGCACGAACTCTATAGAATGTGTGTGATAATCACTAATATAAAAATGAGATTCCCTCAAGATCTTCTTATCATCCTCTATACTATCTTCTGCATGAATGAATGTTATTTGCACAAATATAGCAATATGCGTAGAGTTGTAATACTATGATTGCACCTCATTCTATGTATGTAGTGTGTAGTCTCTAAAAAGTCAACAACTGAAATGATGGTACCAAGTGTGAATGTGTCCTTGCATAACTTAAATTGCAAGTCCAACCATCAAACTCTATCGATATGCCTTGCATACTCGTAAACTATACTATCTCAAAAAATAGAGGTAAACTGATACACTGGAATCTTTTCAATGACCAATTCACACCTTTTTTCTTCTTTGCCATCTTTCAGACTATATGCCACTGTCTTGTATTTACCAAAACTTATTAGCTCATTTCCAATTTCATGTGTCTTCTCCATATGTTGACAAATTGGCAAATGTTGCAACTCACCACAATGATCACACGTGCAATCCAAGCATAAGCGATTGTGGAATAATTGACCATCTACTCTCTCACATAAGATGCTCAATATGAAATCTCTTAAAGATCTAGGTGGACACTTTATATTACACTCCTACAAAACATCATTAGTATGCAAATCTATACATATATATCTATAAACATCATAATGTTAGAAAGCTCAATATGTACTCTACAACAACAAGTTGTGCATGTGTGATTTATTTTGACATAAAAAGGCTTTACCATTTCAAAATACCTTTGACTAATTTTGACTTGAGGATACATCTCTTTAAATTTCTTGAAAAATTGTGTTTGAGTCACATCCAAAAAATTCTTTGGATGTGGCTCACAATTTTGACAACCAATTCTCCTTACAACATCTCTTGCATTAGGACACACACTTGTGTTATTTTTACAAAATTCTTCAATGAGGAATCTCAAGGCTTCAACAACTTTGTCTTTCTATGGGAGTCTCCCAGAAAATACCCACAATTCATTGGTTTTTGGTCCTCAACTCTTTCACATCTTCCAACAACTCTCATTAGAGTTTTTCTACTTATTTTCAATGCTTGACTTGTCTTTCTAACGAGGCAAGCTTTCTTTGTTTGTTTTGGATTACTATTGTCGAGGTAATGACATGTCGTGTGACATTACTACCCTGGGTGTGTGAGGTGGAACCCACACTCTCATATGCACTCATTAAATTCTTTACAATTGATTTTTCACTTGAGGCATTTGATGTTCTTAGGCCAAGAATCTTCATAATGGGCCTAAATTTTAGATTTCTCATCAATTCAACAAATAGTTGACATCTTTAGGTTTCATTTAATTTCTTAGAGAATGATTTTCATATCTTATTCGCATATCTTTAGCAAGTGCACTTGGGAATCTTATCCTACATGGGCTTCAAAACATTCTCATTGATATCAAAATTAGAAACTTAGGATTCCTATGCAAAATTCTAGGAGGCATTTTCATTGGTAAAGTTGACTCAACATTAGGAATTTCTTCAATATTTACTTGAGATGGGATAGATGACATACCTTCAATTGGAGATGCAAAAGATGAAAAGGCTTGAAGTTGAGATGGAGAATATGGTGTACCTTCAACTTAACATGTGAATGATAGTGTGCCTCTAATTGAGAAGAGAATGAAGATGTACCTTCAGCTTCACCTATGAAAGATGGAGTGCCTCCAATTTGAGAAGAGAAAGATGGTGTTCCTTCAACTTGACCTATGAATGATGGAGTGCCTCCAACTTTGAGATTTAATTTCCCTGTTGAACAAAGGTTTTGCATTCATTCCCTTTGTGCTGCCAATTCCATCTCTCTCTTAGCTTGATTAGATGTGTCATGTTCCTCTTCAATTGACAATGGTGGCACATCTTCTTGTATGGTTGACAATTTTCTACTTTCCCAAATTTGCCTCATTCTTTCTCTTTTCCTCTCGTTCTCAGCTTCATGCTCTTTTGGTGTTAGATTCTTTTCTTATTTCCTCGACATGATGATGATTTCTATATGCATCATGAATAAGAAATGAATAAATTAGTCCATCTTGACCTATAATAGAGTAAAGTAATCTCATACATAAATTTCAAAATATATAATAATTTATAATTAAAGTGAATTTCAAATTTTCTTAACATATCTTCTCAAACACACTTTTCAAAATCTCTAGGCTAATTTCACATTTTCTTAACATATCTTCTCAAACACGCTTTCTTAACGTCCCATGGATACACCTACTGAAGACAAGATACAAGAAGTCACTAGCACTAAGGAGAGTTATGACAAGCACATTGTGATGGACCAACCATTCCAAATGGAGACTCATAAGTAAAACTAGACCTACCTAAATTGTTATATTGTAGGTGCTGAATTAGTTAGAGTATCTCATGAAGACAAGTATGAAGTCATCTCAAATCAGCAATCTATTGTCAATCAAGGTCATGGAAGTAATGATCACAAAGGTAATTCAGAAAAAACCAATGGATTTCATGACAAGGAACATAATGATCATGATGTTAGAAGCATAATGAATATAATAAGCATGATTATTGCTATGACAAATAAGCTAAGTATGGTGTACCCTTGTAAGGACAAAAAGTGTCGAATTATCACAATCAATGAATACAAATTAGTTAATTGGAAGTAAAGAAGACATTGAGTATGATGGTACACCTAGTCCTAATGATGAGCATGAGTTAAATGATTTATATGTCACTATTGAGAGTTGAAATGAAGAGGCATTTTATGCTTATGTTTGTCTAATAAATGACTCCAAAAATGTTGATTTTGACATGATTAGATTAGAAGTCAAATGTGTAATGACAGTCTAGGCCTAGATGTTGTTGATGACAAAGATGAGCACATGTTGATTGTTGATATCATATTCTACCATGATAAAAACTCTTCAAGTTTTAGCTCTTTTCTGTAATCCTAACTATGGTGCAATCTTCAAAAGTTAGGAGAATGTCCTTGGTTTGACTAGCAATGATGTGACAATTGGTCCAAGTGGTAAGACACTAATCAAGACTCCTTTCCTTCAATAGACATATTTGAAATGTTAAGAGAGAAAATACTAACATAAGAAACTAGATTTATGATGCAAGACTTGATGAAAATCATGGTGAACATGTAAAGATCATCAATTATAATTTGAATTACATATTCAAGATAGCCAAGGGGTGAAATCATCAAGAAAGGAGTAATATTTAGGCTAATTATGATTACACAGTTGTTGGTGATCTTTTGACTGAGTTTTATGATGACAAAAGACTAAAATTTGGAGTTTATTGCAGCCCAACCAGTCTGATTTCTTGGAGAAACCTAGAGATGATAGTCCAAAAAATTTAGAGGGTACTTGGAAACAACAAAGAACTTATCTAGTAGAGGTCCAATAAATGAAACTCAAACTATTTTTTAAGAGGCAAATGGCCAAGAGGATGATACTGACAACTCATTACTATATAAGAACCAAATATATCAGATTTGTAGCATCAATAGCACTATATTTTAAATGTTGATACAACTTGTTACATTAGAGAGAATGATGATAATACTTTTTTATAGGGAGGTATCGATGACATAGTTCAAATTCAAGATATAACAAATTCATGTATATATCATATTTTAATGCTTCTAATTCTATTAATACACACAATGATGACTTTTTGAACTTAGATCGTTCCAATTTTAGTTATTGTGAGTGTTCTAAAGAACATAAAGTGAAGTAAATGAGTACATAAAGAACATACCTTAGAATTTGAGATTTGAGTTGACCAATCATCCAAATTTGGCTTCAAAATCCTCAAAAATTTATTTTGGAAAGTTCCTTTGTATTCAATATTGAATTATATATAACTATAGAATAGGATTAGTGAAATTTATGAAAAAACAAAAAATTATCATCAAATTGATTCTAAATACATGAAAATTAGCTTTGAAACAATATGAAACATGAAACTTTCAGTTTAAATAATCAAAATTTGTCCAAAAACATGCAAAACTAGTTCTTCTACATTGAAAAAATAAAAAAAGGTGGTAGATTGATCAAACAATGATTCATAGAATGTCAAACACCATGAAAAAGCATTTTCTTGTGTGATAGCATGCATTAAAAGTAGGGAATAACAAACATGTGGGGTTTGAATCACAAATCCCACATGTTTTTTACCATTTTTTTTCTTCCCAAAATGTGCTAGCACTATAATGCGCTCACATTATAACACAAGCATGTTTTGGGAAGCACGAAACCTTTGTGCTTTCATGCAAACAAGTATAAGTGTTTTAGGTGTTTTTAGTGTTCTAAGTGTTTAAAGAAACCAGAGGGAGAGAGGTAAAGATAGAGAGACTGCTTTTGACATGAGACCCTAAACCCCTATCTCCCTATCTCTACCTGATATCCATATCCATATTCTCCCTCTACCTCTCTATCTCTCTATCTCACTCTCACTGTAAATCATTGAACCCTAAATAATGCCCCTAAACCCTAAACCCTAAACCTTTATTTGCCTATCCAAACCCTAAACCCCTAAACCATAAACCTTGGAAGCAACATTAAACCTCTATCTCCCTATCTCTCCCAATATCTATCGGTCCTCTCTCTCTATCTCTCTAAACCCTAAACCCTAACCCCAAAACCCTAAACCCAACCAACTCTAAACCCCTAGCCCCTAACCCCTAACCCCTAAACCCTAATCCTAAGCAACCCTAAACCCCTAAACCCTAAATAATTCCCTAAACTCTAATCCCTAAACCCTAAACCCTAAACTTGAGTAACCCTAAACTCATAAACATCAAATAATGCCCCTGACCCATAAACCCTAAACTCAAGCAATTAGGCTAAATACCTAAACCATAAATATTTCTCCTTTAACCCTAACCCCTAAACCCTAAAATTAAGCAACCCTAAACTCATAAACCCTATATAATACCCCTAAACCTGAGCAACCCTAAACCTCTCTATTTCTCTCTCTCAAAACTCATAAACCCTAAATCATTCCCCTAAACCCTAACCCCTAAACCATAAACCTGAGAAACCATAAACCCTTAAACCCTAAATTATTCCCCTAAACCCGAACCCCTAAACCCTAAACTCATAAACATGACCAATCCCCTCTCTCTCTCTCTCCCAAAACCCCAAAACCCTAACCCCTAAACCCAAGAAACCCTAAACCTCTATCTCCCTATCTCTCCCTTATCTCCCTATATCTCTATCATCCCTCTACCTCTCAATCTCTCTCCCTATCTCTCTGGACATCTCGCTCACTCTCTATCTCCCTATCTCTCCCCTCTATCTCCTCTATCTCTCCCTATCTATCTCCTCTAGATCTCTCTACCTATCTATCTCTCCCTATCTCCCTATCTCTTTCCTCTCTCTCCCTATCATTCCTCTATCTCGCTATCTCTCCCCTCTATCTCTTCCTCACACTTATCAATGAGGAAAATGAAAACAAGAAAACTAGGACTCTCTTTCTATCTCTTTCTCTCTCTCACTATCACCCTATCTCTCCCCTCTCTCCATCTTCCCCCCTCCCCCTCTCCCTTATCGACATAGAACATGGAAACAAGAAAACTAAGACATGCAAAGAGGGATGAGGATGTAAACTAGGAGGATGAAATGGGAACAAGATAAACTGAAAGTTTATTGAATGGGAAGAATAATGAGGAGAGGTGGAAAATAGTAAAATAGGGAAAAATTGGAAAGGAAAAGGAATACTAGGAAAGATAGGAAAAGGAAAACTAGGAGGTAGATATGTTAGAGAGAAAGAGGAGGGAAGTAGAGAGGGGCAGGAAGTAGAGAGTGAGAGAGGGTAGGAGGTAGAGAGTTGAGGGAAGTAGAGAGTGAGAGAGGGTAGGAGGTAGAGAGGGGAGGGAAGTATAGAGTGAGAGAGGGTAGGAGGTAGAGAGAGAGAGAGAGAGAGAGAGAGAGAGAGAGAGAGAGAGCATAATGCGAGCACGTTATAACAAGCTAGCATTATTCTTTTCCTTGGTAATTTTCAACCCTTAGGCTTGGATTTGCCTTGGACTTCCAACCCAAAGGCTTGGACTGTGTCTAGTTCATCCAAGGACATGTTTTTACATATTCTAACAAAATTGACATAATTTGGAGCATGCTCACCATTAGGATTACACTTTTTTCAATGAAAAATTAAAAAAAATAACACTAATCTTAATATGTTTGTTAGCTATCTAACCATATAATTTTTTCCACATTGAGTATCTTAAGGATTTCATCTTTAATTTCTTTTGTTAGTGTATCCATTTTTTTATCAAAAACCAGTGTCTGGTATTTTTAAACTTTTTTTAACCATTCATCAAAATTTTAAATAAGTTACATTTTTAGAAACTAGACTCCATTCTACATGTATTCAAAAAAATTTGATTTTTGATTAGTTTTCAAAAAATTTAGAGGGGAGCACGTTCAATTTTCTATTTTTTAGGATGTGTCCACTTTGAAAATTAGTAAAAAGTCAATTATTGATGAAACAATTATTAGAAAAATGAAGGATAAACTACATGGTGTTAACTAATTTATCATTGAAGTGATTTTTGAAATACTAAAAAAAAGGTTAACATTTTAGGGGGAGCACACCAGATGCTATGTTATGTTTTTTTGAGAAAAACATGACCAATTTGTGTGCTCCCCCTTTTTGACAAAAAATAGTACAATTAGAAACTAGATTCAGAGAACTATGACTCTTATTTTTGTTGTATCTTCAAATTTTGAGTGCAACTATCTTCAAATTCTCATCCCACATCAGTTTTTCTAGATTTTAGAAAAAAAGTGGCATCTTAAGACCCCCTTTTGGTCCCTCATCTATGTGCACTTACCCTTTATTGTTAAATTATTCATGACATCAAATCACTACATATATAATCATATAAGGGATCAAAACTCCTATATCCATTTATATTGTATTGCTACAAGTATCATGTCTAAGATCAATGAAAGAACAAACCTCAACAAAGGTGAAACAAGCATTCTTTGTTGGAAGCTTGCTAGTGTTGTCATTGATTTCAACCTCTAGTAGGTGGGTCACTTGGTTTCCAAGTTCTTTTGAGAAAAGTTGATTGGTTTCCAAGTGCTTTTGAGAAAAAATGAATAAAAAGGTATGCATTGTGATAGAGGTGTGCTCTGTATTATGCTCCACATTTATTCATAGTTAAAGATATGTTTTTTTAGTTTGGAAGTGATGATTAGAGGTGTTCAGAGGTGTCAGGTTCTAGATCATGTGGAAGTGGAAGATGCGTTTGACAGAGTGTTCACCTATGTAGAAGGTTGTCTAGGAGAAATGAGTTTGCTCTACATTTCTCTACATTAAGGATTCTTGTTTTGTGGATCTAGGAATGTGCTTATATTGTTTGTATCTACTTTTCCTTGAAGTTTCCAGTGTTGGTTTGCTCCGCAAGTTCAATTCTTTTGTTGGTGTTTAGTAGTAGTGTATCCTGATGTAAAAAATGAAGACATACCTTAGTTCAGGTGGTGGTGGTAGTGTTGTAGAAGATTATGATGATGTTGGAATACTCTAGAAAGATGTTTGGATGCTGTGGAATACTTCCTTGTGGTATGCATGTCATTTTTAGTCTTGGAGAAGCATGGATGTAATATCTTGTGTTAGTTCAAGATTGGTTGACCTGACCTACTAGCACTATTTGTGGAAGTACTTCATGGATTATGGATGTAATGAAAAGCATGGTGATATAGCTTTGGGTCCTAGTTAACCCTTGGTATGGTCCACTTTCACTTCTTTCCACCGCAGAAGTGTTTAGTGCTGACCTATTTGGTGTTGCACGGTTGATGTGCACATGCTTCATTAGGACCAACCTAATTGAGATAGTTTTTGGTTGTGGATGGTATAAATTTAAGATGAAGTTGAGTGGAGCAAGGCAGAGAAGATGGTGTGAAAGTGAATAAGGGTGGTGAATTGAGTGTGAGCCTAAATGCTTATGACTTCTGAATGCAGTGAGTAGAAGGTGCTTACATTTCAATGTGCTTGACATTACTGGAGGTAGTGAGCCAAAGGTTGTGGATGGAAAGGAGGTGCAGTGGTGAATTTCTCCTATTACTTTGAGATAGTGAATCTCTCTGTAACAATCCTCTTCTTCTTTCTTCTCTCTTCTAGACAGTGAGTCCTTCTGGGCAGTGAGCCTATATATATGTGAGCTAATCCTCACTGTAGTTTTTCCCTTCTTGGGTTTTCTACATAAATCTAGTGTTATTATGTGTTTGGATGTGTTTGCATTAATGCTTCTTATGTTTACATTCTACTAATTTATAATAAGTGTTTGAATATTGGAATAGCATTGAGGGTTTAATGTATTAATGTTCAACTAATTCACCTCGCCTCTCAGTTGTCTTCTGTATACTAACAATTGGTATCAGAGCCAAGTTCCTTGAAGAAGCTTAACCACTTTGGGTAGATACGAATGGCACACAGGAAATGTATTGAGGTTCCCATGTTTGATGGAATAAATTATGCTTTTTGGAAGACTAGGATGGAAAGATTTCTTATTTCATTATGGTATGGCATATGGAATTTAGTTGAGAAGAAATATACTATACCTACAAATGGTCCTAAGGATGAAGATGAGACTAAAAACTATGAGAACAATGGCAAGGAAAGGAGTGCTCTTATGAATAGTCTTTTTAATTCAGAGTTAGTAAAGGTAATGAGCTATAAACCTACTCATGAGATCTGGAAGAAGCTGGAAATTATCTATGAAGGAGATGACAAGGTCAAGCAAGCAAAGATGCAGAATTTAAAGATCATGTTTGGAACCCTTAAGATGTCAGAGGATGAATATATTGCAAGCTACATGCAAAAAGTGGATGAAGTTGTTAGTGCCATAAACGGTCTTGGTGGAAAGCTGGAGGAAAGTGAAGTGGTAAAGAAGGTACTAAGAACTCTTCCAAAAACTTATAGTGCTAAAGTTTGTGATATTGAATAAGTTCAAGATTTGAATACTTACACTAGAGATTAGCTATTTGGTACTTTAACTGCTTTTGAATTGAGAGAGTTTACTCTAGAAGATTCAAGAAAAGAGACTGCTTTTAGAGTTATAAAGATAGAGAAGAATGTTGAATCAGATCCAGATGACTTCAAGATGAAGTGGAAGAAAATTTTGTAGGCAAACTAAAAAGGGGTTCTCAAAAATACAGAGGTAAGTTACCCTTCAAATTTTTTAGCTGTGGAAAGATAGGTCATTATGCTTTAAAATGTCTAGTCAAGATTTCAAATGACAAATACAAGGATAATAAAGGTAAATCAATCAAGAGAAGTTATTATGTTAAAGAAGATGATGGGACATCTGATGATGAATTTGACTATCTAGATGATGAAAGTAATGAATGCTTGTTAATGGCTTTGAATGTTGGAATTAATTCTAAAAAGATTATGAAGGAAATATCTCTGAAAATAGAGCACAATGTCAAAGGAACTATGGTAACTACTTTTCATACAAGAGAAGAGGAAAACCACTAGATAATTGGTATTGGATGTTCAAATCATATGATAGGTGATAAAAATAATTTTGTCAAGCTTGAGAAATTTGATGGAGTTTTTGGTAAGTTTGGAGATGATGCATCTGCTAAGATATGTGGTAAAGGGTTCAATCATTTGTGATGGAAAGAATAACACAAATGATGTTCTTTATGTCAAGGGTCTCTGACACAATCTTCTAAGTGTAGGACAAATGTGTAGTAGAGGATATAACCTTGTGTTTCAGAATGGTGGCTTTGAAATTAGAAAGGAAAACTTTGGAGATCTGGTTGCTATAGGAACAAGAAAAAAGGAAATGTACTTATCAGATTAAAGGTGCCAATGGTATGTGTCTTATGACTCGAATTAATAAAAGTTGGCTATGGCATAGAAGAATGTGTCGCATTAGTTTTGACAATCTAGTAAAGATCAAATCTACTCAAGATGTGAGGGAGCTGCCAAGAATTACAAAGCCTATCACTGGAACCTGCAAGGAATGTCATATTGGGAAGAAAACAAGGAAGAATTTCAAAATCAAAGAGTAATCTACCACTGGACCTCTGAAGTTGGTGCAGATAGATTTGTGTGAACCTACAAGAATAGGAAGCTTTCAAGGTGACAGACATTTCATGTTGTTGATTGATGATTATTCTAGAATGACGTGGGTAGCTTTTCTTGAAGAAAAATTAGAAGCTCTAGACAAATTTAAAGCATTTAAGGTTATGGTTGAAAATGAAATTGATCTAAAAATCAAGTGTTTGAGGTATGACAGAGGTGGTGATTCACTTCCAATGAGTTTAACTACTTTTGTGAAGATCATGGAATAAAAGGGCATTTGTCAACTCCAAGGACTCCTCAATAGAATGGAGTTGTGGAAAGAAAGAACATGACAGTTTAGGAAGAAGCAAGGACAATGTTGAAAGAAGAAAATGTACTAGATATCTATTGGAAAGAAGCTATTCACATTGCAGTCTATGTACAAAATAGAGTGCAAGTAAGAGTCAATAGTTCAAAGACTCCATATGAGCTATGGTATGGAAGAACTCCTATTGTAAAATATTTCAAAGTGTTTGGAAGCAGGTGCTACATTAGGAGAGATGAAGAAAACCTAGGAAAATTTGGTACAAGGTTAGATGAAGGAATTTTCCTTAGATACTCCACAAAGAGAAACACTTACAAATGCTATAACAAGAGGCTAAAGAAGTGAGTTGAAAGTGCAAATGTCAATGTAGATGAGGAACCAAGTCAAAGTCCAGTACTGATAGAAGAATATGAATCTGATAAGCCTCCTTTTAGAGAAGAAGAAAATGAGATGCAAGATAATAAGGAAGATGCTCTGGAAAGGGTTCCTAAGACTCCCAAGTATGTGCATAAGAATCATTTTGAAGACTGGATCATTGGAGATAAGAACAAAGGTGTTTTAACAAGAAGGATGGTAGATGAATAGGTATGTGCTTATTATCTAGAATAGAACCTAAGACAGTGACTGAAGCATGCAAAGATGAACACTGGATCAAGGCTATGGAAGAAGAATTGATGCATATTGAGAAAAATCAGATTTGGGAAATTGTCCCAAGACTGGCAGACAAAAATGTAATAGGGACTAAATGGGTATTTCAGAATAAATTGAATGAAAATGGAGTAAGAAATAAGGCTAGGCTTGTGTGTAAAGGATACTCACAAGTGGAAGGAATAGATTATGAAGAAACATTTGCTCTAATGGAAAGATTGGAGGCCATTAGAATGTTCTTGGCCTTTGCAACTCACAAGGACTTCAAAGTTTATCAAATGGATGTGAAATCTACATTCTTAAATGGAGAGTTGGAAGAAGAGGTATACATTGAACAACTGAAAGGATTTCAGTTATCAGATGATCCAAACATGGTCTATAAATTGAAGAAGGCACTGTATGGACTCAAATAGGCTCCTAGAGCTTGGTGTACAAGATTGGATAGATACCTGCTAAAGAAAGGATTCAAAAAGGGTACTGCAGATAGCAATTTGTACTTAAAAATTGAAGAAGATCAAATTTTGATTGTGGAGGTATATGTTGATGATATAATTTTTAGAGGAAATGAAGGTATGTACAAAAGATTTACAGAAGAGATGCATAAAGAGTTTGAAATGTTAATGTGTGGGGAAATGAATTTCTTTCTTGGGCTACAAATCAATCAATTAGAAATTGGTATTTTCATTTCACAGTCAATGTATGTTAAGGAAATGCTAAAGAAGTTTGGAAGGGAAGACCCCAAACTAGTATGTACTCCCATGAATACTAGTTGTAAATTAAGCAAAGGTGATGAATCTCCTAAGGCTGATCAGAGAAAGTACAGATCAATGATTGGTGGGTTGTTATACTTGACTGCTTCTAGACCAAATATCATGCATGCAGTTTGCCTTGTGGCTAGATTTCAAGCAGATCCTAGAGAGTCACATGTCTCAACAGTAAAGAGGATATCCAGATACTTGAAATGCACTCTGGAGTTTGGTCTATGGTATCCCAAGGATACTAATTTCTCCTTGAGTGCATATATAGATGTAGATTGAGTAGGATGTGTAGATGATAGAAGAAGTACAAGTGTTGGTGCTTTCTTTCTTAGAAGCAGACTTGTATCATGGTTACATAAGAAGCAGGACTCAATGTCATTATCTACTATAGAGGTGGAGTACATTGCAACATCTTTCTATAGATAGGTGTTATGGATGAAGTAGATATTAAAGAATATCAAAGTGTCATATGATGAACTTGTTCCTATCTTATGTGATAATACAAGTGCTATCAACATTTCAAAGAATCTCGTAATGCATTCAAGGATAAAGCATATTTCAATTTAGTATCACTTTCTAAGAGAGAAGGTTGCAGAAAATGAAGTGAAATTGGAGTATGTGCCTACCAAGGATCAAGTTGCAGACATCTTTACAAAGGCTCTTCCTAAGGATATTTTTGAGTATCTCTAGTAGAAGTTAGTGGTTATTACCCCTCCTTTTAACTAGATGCATAAGTGTGTGCATCTGTCTGGGAAGCATTTCAAGATAGATTTTTTTGGTCTTGGATTGATGTTGAAGGCTACCTCTCAGGGGGAGTAGGTAGTGATACTATTGGTTGGTATAGTTAGATGGAGCATATCTTATAACCCTAAGGGGGAGGGTGTAGAAAAGTGAGAGCATTGGATATAGAAAAGGTACTTGCTAGTGTTGTAGTTGTTACCCTTTACCATTGATGTCAAAGGGGGAGAGATTTAAAGTGGCTAAAAAACCATAGTGCAGGAAAGTGTGTGAAGAGTAAGAGTTGCTCCACTTAGGGGGAGCACTATTGAGCTACTGATTGATTGCTTTTGGTCATGATAGTTTTTCAAAAAGTTAGTGTTGTCATCAATGACAAAGGGGGAGATTGTTGAAAACTTACTAGTGTTGTCATTGATGTCAACCTCCAATAGGTGGTTCACTTGGTTTCCAATTGCTTTTGAGAAAAAATGAATAAAAAGGCATGCAGTGTGATAGAGGTGTGCTCTATCTTATGCTCTGTATTTCTTCATAGTTAAAGATATGTTTGTGTAGTTTGGAAGTGATGATCAAAGGTGTTTAGAGGTGTCATATCCAGAGTTTTAGGTTTTGGATTGTGTGGAAGTGGAAGATGTGTTTGATAGAGTGTTCGCCTATGTAGAAGGTTGTCTAGGAGAAATGATTTTGCTCCACATTTCTTCGCATTAAGGCTTCTTATTTTGCAGATCTAGGAATGTGCTTATATTGTCTATATCTACTTTCCCTTGAAATTTATAGTGTTGGTTTGCTTTGCAAGTTCAGATCTTGTGTTGGTGTTCTGTGGCAATTTATCTCAATGTGCAGAATGAAGACATACCTTGGTATAGGTGGTGGTGGCAGTGTTGCAAAAGATTATGATGATGTTGGAATATTCTGGAAAGATGTTTGGATGCTGTGGAATACTTCCTTGTGGTCCACATGATGTTTTTGGTATTAGAGAAGTATTGATGTAATTACTTGTTGTGTTAGTTTAGGATTGACTGACCTGACCTACTAGCACTATTTGTGGAATTACTTTGTGGATTGTGGATGTAATGAAAAGCATTGTGATATAGATTTGGGTCCTAGTTAACCCTTGGTATGGTCCACTTTCACTTCATTCAATCATGGAAATGTCTAGTGCCGACCTATTTGGTGTTGCACGGTTGATGTGCACACGCTTCATTAGGACTGACCTAATTGAGATGCTTTTTGGTTGTGGATGGTATAAATGCAAGATGAAGTTGAGTGGAGCAAGGTAGAGAAGATGATACGAATGTGAATCAAGGGTAGTGAATTAAGTGTAAGCCTAAATGCTCATGACTTCCTAGTGCAGTGAGCTGAAGGTGCCTACATTTTAGTGTGCTTGAAGTTACTGGATGCAGTGAGCCAAAGGTTGTAGATGGCAAGGAGCAGTGCTGGATTTCTCCTGTTGCTTTGAGATAGTAAATCTCTCTATAACATTCCTCTTCTTCTTTCTTCTCTCTTCTATGTAGAGTCTTTGCTATGTCTATTAAACTTGGTGGCAGTCACACAATTCAGAGGAACAACCTAACTGAACAGTCCACTATCACCCTTTGAAAAGACCTTCATTGAATTGTCGACTAGGGCTAGTAAGCTTGTGATGGCACTGGCACTATATGTGCTTTCAAAGATCTTAAAACTACCTAACTCATTTTAATACAATATTGCAATTACTAGGAAAACTCAAAACTGCATGACAGTAAGGAAATTAATGCTGGTACTATTGCTACGGGTACATATAACAAAAGGTTGTAATTGATTACTATTAAGGAATGAACACTAAAGTTGAACTAGATATTAGTAATCTAAACAAACACTCTACATTCTAGAGTACAACAAGGTAAACAACTAGAATATCTTGAAGAATCTAATGCATTTATAAATTGACTATTTGAAATAAAGTAACATGTACATGAAATGAAGTGAGGGACAGTTACCTTGAGTGGCCCTTGCTTAGGTGGTTGTCTCCACTATTCTAACTCAAATCTTGCTCTTCAAATTTACACAATCATATTTGATTCTAATCCATTCATTGCACAATCCTTTTTGAATCACATAAGATCTTGCTAGGATATATTATTCATGAACTCATAATCAAAATAATAACATTGTCTGCATATAACTGGAAAAGATCTGGTACCTATATCTAAGATTGAACAATCTACTTCAAACTTAAAACTTTCAACTAAAAACTTAAACTACCTGAACCACTGAGCCAGACATATAGGCATGAGGGATTTTATTAGAACAAGGTCTCTTAATTGAAATCATAAACCACCACTCCATACAAACCAGAGTGTGATAAATACCAAACAACAACAACTGAAAGAGAAAGGAAGAATAGTTCTAATGAAATTGGAACACTTGCTCAAACAGATGAATGTGGACTAGTTGAATCAATCAAGTTGAACTCCTAAATACAACAGAATCCTTTTCCTTCAATTGTCTTTATTAATTGCTATCATGATGCATGATTATCTTCATCAAGTGCCTCCATGCTATAGTTGCAACACGTGATTTAGTTTGGAACCTCTATTGCTCTGCTATCTGGGAACTATTTTGCTGTGGGCTACACTTTATAGTTGTTGTGGGCTACAGTCCACCTTCTTCAGCTGTAAGAGTTAGTTCACAAAACATGCACACAATACTAACAACCATATCAAGAACAAATATTCTTTACAATCCATACATTCCCACACATAATCATACATAATTTATCATATTAAAACCATATTCCATATAATTAATAATCAGGTTTGGGTCTGCATAGTGAACATAAAAGATAGCAAAATGTAGTAATATGCATATGACAAATGTCTGAGAATATTTGAGAATTTGCATAAAAACATAAGAAAATTAGCCAATAACTAGACCCATAATTTCCCCCCCAACTACCCATTTGCTTTGCCCTAAGCAAATAAACTAGGACTAGAGGTTGTAGTGCATAGTAATCTCCTTGAAATCTATAACATCTACTCCTTCATCATGTTCTAAGTAAAATCCATTATAATATACCAACCTGTTCATTCTGGTAATGTCTACCTTTTCAAACTCCACATTCTTCTTCCTTGTCCAATGTGGCACCAAGTATAGAAGTATTGGTGGTTGGAAGGTAAGTGGTACCCATTCAAGTCCCTGTCCTTTGGCAATATCCATATATTTCTGTACTCTTATCAAACATGGCCATAAAATTGTGAATAGAGTGGGGTTCTTTTCTTTGCAACTCAGGGGTTAAATTGTTCCATCTATCCTACACATACTGATAAGAGTGGTGAATGAGTCCAACTGTTAAATGTTGCATCCTTTCATAGTCATACAGTCTCAAACTCATGATTTTTCTACCCACACCTTTATGTTGCAAGAGTTGTCTCCATTCTGCAATGATTAATCCAGGGGTTTTAGATTCTCTCCTTATTGGGAGAGCAATTGATTTTTCTCTTTCTATATATGCTCACAAGATTTCACCCCTCAACTTCTCATTTTTGAAATAGGATGCAAGTGCCTTACTTGTAAATCACCTACAAACATCAGTGGGTTCCATTCAACATCCTTAGGTACAACATAGCTATGTAAGTAGTACTCACATAACTAGTCTTGCTCTTCTAGTGTGGCAGAAGCAAAAACTTTCAGAAAAGTCATTTTCCACTCATAGCAATAGGTTTGTTACTGAGTAACTTACTAAACTAAAAACTCAAAAACTTTTCTTGTAAAAAAAAGTATATGTTCTAGCTGGAGGCCTGCATTTGATAATTTGGGCAACTTGATCTGCTACCTCTTCCATCCTGGCTGGTATTCTCCTCAATTCAATGTCTTTCCTTTCCAATGCCTGGGTATGCTATGCAATCATGGCTTCTTTTTCTTTCTTCCACTCCTCTTCTCATTTAGAAAAATCTTGAATAACTTTCCATAGTTGATATCCTAGGAACACAACTGTATAAAAAGTTGGGGTTTTTGTAACAGGGAGTCTTTTCTCTTCACCCACTAATTCCTTATTTCCTTCAACAACTATTGCTAGCTCTACAAGGATATCTAGTTTTGACCACTACTCTAAGTGTTTACTTTTTCTTCCAATTCCTGTATTTTGCTTCTCTCTCCTTGTCCCTCTGCTCATAAGTTTTGACCAGTTCTTCCAGCTACTTAAGTCTCTCAAAGGCTTCCTGCAATTCTCTTCTGACATTTCTATCTTCAAGGAATAATTCCTCATCCTTAAAGACTATACATCTCCACCCCCTATGGACTCATAACTGTCATTGTCAAGGTTATTTGGGGTTTTCTTTCTAGTTTTCTTGGCAACAAAAATATCCTCTGATTCTGATTCAGAGGTAGTAGATACATACCATTTCCTTTTTATAGGAACTTGCACATTCTCAACCACATTGGCCTCTTGTTCATGGTTAGTTTCTACTATCACAACATCCTCTTTTTCTTCTCTTGGCATCTCAACAACACCCCTCATAACACCTTTCCACTTTAGGTAGTATGAACACCTTAGTGGTGTGGGTTTCTTCTTTGGCCTTTTTGGAGGCCCAAAAGAAGAACCACCTGTCTTCTTTCTGGTTTTTGGTGTTTTGGTGTTGGGTGTTTTACTAGAGGATGGCGTTTGATTTACCTCTTCTACTATAGATTGGTAAAATGCTGCATGTGATGAAATTGGCACAACTTACTCCCTTATTTCTCCCATGTTATGGGTAGGTGAAGCAGCAGGTATAATAGGAGTTTCCCTCAAAGATGCAACAAGAGACTCTACATTCCCTGGTACTGTTGGCTCATTAAGAATGTCATTAATATTTCTACATTTCAAAAATATTTCCCAGGGCACCTGTGGGCACTAAACCCTAAGGCTTCTTTTTACTAATAGAGTGATAAAAAAATCATGTGACAAAGCTGACTTATTTGACTTTCATTAGTATTCATATCCCATTCTCTTTAACAAATTATATAGAAAATTAGGCACATTGACAATTCTGTTATGGCAAAGGTGACTCAAAAACTTAAGGTGCATAGTATATAACATGGACTACCTACCATCACAAGTAATATACTTAATAATACAAACAACACAAGAAGCCCATAACTGTGGAAGTGATAGTCTTTTAGTACCTTGTGACGTTGAGTCCAGATGCTCCCCTACTTCACTGAATTCATCTCTTGCAGGTATTGCATATGCCTTGATAGGGAATTATTCTCCATTTCTGGGTAGACTAGATACTTCAGTAATTGCAGCTTCTAAAGCATCTACTGTCAAACACTTGATAGTTGCTTCATCATGGTATAGTGAGGCTGCAAATTGCCTTGTCATGCCTTAATTGTATTTCGTGAGCTTCAGAAAATAATCAAGCTAGCTTGCTTGTGTAAAGATTGGAAAGGCTAACTGGTCTTCCAATATTATATTATGCACTATAGGTTCCCTTCTAATAAGGTCTCCCATGTTGCCAATTAAACTCAAATTCAAATTTTTCACAACTACTTTACTAACCCTCTATTATATCTGCATGCACTTTTAATTTCAATAACCCTCCGCACATTCCTTTGTTATATTATACCTGTATGCACTAAGCTCAAACCAGCTTGAACTTGACTTAGGATTTTAGGAAATTATAGACAAAAGGTTATAGATGTAAGAAGGCAAAGGAAAAAGGTTGTATTGGTCTATGTTTTGTAATTGATGGTGGTGAACAATCATTTTTTAACATACACTATCTCCCCCCAACTAAAATCCTGAAGTGACCTCACTTCAAGGCATTGTCCAGATGAAGGGAAGGATGACAGAGTAGGGAAATAAGTTTAATAATGAGAATTATGTTGAATTAAATGTGAGACACATATAGAATGTATTGGAAACCTATGTTAATAATGGAAAGTTAGTATGCGTACCTATTGAGGTGAATTGATTTGAACTTCACACGAGTGTAGCCTTGTAAAATGTGATTGCAACATGAAATTAATTAGATGTGGAATCATTATTATGAAGGATGTTATGAATTATAAGCTAGTGCGCGTGAACGAGTTGAAGAAGCTTGCATATGGTGAGATGATAGGTGGTGGCTGCATGCACTAGAAAAGTGGAGTAATCACAGAGGAAGTGAAATTAAATCAGTGTGAATTTTGAATGTTATGACATATAGCTACTGCATGTACCATCATCAATATGTCCCATAATGAAGTGTGTTAGTGTTTAGTTTGTTGCCTACTACAGGCCCCTATGACATAGTGAAATGGTCTTCATGAAGATTGTGGCAATGATGATGCATGTGCATGTGAAGAAGGTTAAGAAATTATACTTGAGTGACCTCAGGAGGTGATTTGTGTAGCTCATCTGTTGAGTCATTGTGAGAACCAATAGTATTTGCTTCTAGGTTATTATCTGGTTATAGTATAGTAGTATCTGAATCAGGGCTGGGAACATAGCTTATGTCAAATCCATTTCTAGTTCTATTGTTGTTCTGAGTGTTTTATGTTTAAATTCTATTGGTAGTAATGTTGTTTTTCCATACACCAATTCATAAGGTGTGAATCCTATAGTTGTTTTCCATGTTGTCCTATATGCCCACACTACCTCTGGCAAACTGGCTGCCCAGTCTTTCTTGTGAATTTGCACTATTTTGGTTAATCTCCCTATTTGTAACCTCCACTTTCCCATTGGCTTGTGGATGATAAGGTGTTGACTTTCTATGTCTGATTTCATATTCTTTTTGTTGCAAATATGTGCCTAAGCGGTGTTGTCATTGATGTCAACATATCCTTGTTGCCATTGGTGTCAATTGTATCCTATTTTGTTGTCTATACAGAAGATCGGATTGTTGAGGATATTGAGAAAATTAATGATGATCAATGTATGCAGACCATATGGATGTGTAGAGGTTTACTTGAAGAAGCTCTAGTTACGATTTGAGAAGTTTGCATTAAGATCTGAGAAAGTTATGGCCATCTGAGTAGAACCGGTTCCTGCAATACTTAGGAGAGACAGAGTGATAGGAAAGAGGTCCGGATTGCTCCGGTAACATAAAATGATTATCTATGGATCTAAAGGCATGTTTGGGAAGTTAGTGTGTATCCTCAATACAAGTGGTTCATGGTTTGGAGGTCCACAAACAATCTTTCTAGTTTGACAGTCATGGCATATAGTGTTCTTGAGGTTTCAGATAAAGATGCAAGTGATTCTAATGTGTTGGAGGAGTGCAGATGTTTCTGTTGAATTCAATATGCTGGTGGAGATCTCTAGATCATGTAGCTGCTATGTTGGAGGTCCGCATTGAAGTTTGAGCTCATTTTTGAAGATCTTCCTTTTTGTTGTTGATGTTCTTCCCAGTCTTGGCTGACTGGATAATCCTAGCATGTTGCGGATGGTCTAAGAGCATTTTATGAAGCGTAGCATGTTTGTAGATGAAGATTCAAGTCTCAGTTATGTTTAGCCGATAGTGTAATGATCCGCGTCAAGTTTGGCTGACCATGTTGATCATTCCAAGGTTGAAGCATACAAATACTTGTTGAAAATCATCCATGTGCAAAATGAATTAAATCTGAAGAAAGGATCAGAAGCAGAGAAGAGAAGAAGAGCAGTGAAAGCAATATAGAGTGAAGAGTCAGAGAAGAAGAATTTGGAGACAGAAGCAGATGTTTTTGTGAGCATTAAATGAAACTGAACCAAGCATGAAAAGATGCTAATTATCAGTTAGTTCTTTTTGTGTTAAACTTAGATTTCTTGTAGGCAGTGAGCCTCTCTTTTGAGCAGTGAGCTCTAAGCAGTGAGCCTGAAGGCAAGTGCCTTCCCCTTCTTTTAAGTACTTTTAATAGTGTACAAATCTTGTGGAGTAACACCCACCGTAGTTTTTCCCTTAACCAGGTTTCCACATCAAAAATCTTGGTGTCAAATGTGTTGATTATGTTTCTGCTTATGTGTTGATGTTATATGCTTAATGTTTGTATCATTAATCAATTTGCCAATTGTGAAAGAAGATTAAATGAAAAAGAAAAGATTAATTTTGGGGACAACTGATTCACCCCCCCTCTCAGTTGTCCGGGCTAATTCCAACAATTGGTATCAGAGCCAAGTTCCTCTAAAAGAAGCTTGACCGCTTGAGGAAATCCAAGATGTCATTTTACAAGAAGGAAAGTTTGAGATTTCATGGAACAAATTACTCCCTCTGGAAACTATGCATGCAGTGTCATCTGGAACGTATGGGTGATGTCTTTTGGTTAATAACCAAGAATGATTATAAGATTCCAAAGAATGGACCTTCAACTATAGATAAGATTAGAGATGCTGAATATAACATTTGAGCCAAAGAATCATTGTTGAGTGCCCTATCTGATATAGAATTGGCAAATGTCCTAGATTTTAAAATTGCTCATAAAATCTGGATTAAGTTGGAAAATCTGTATGAAGGTGACAAATATGTTAAATGTTCCAAGCACAAATCCTGAAGGGTAAATATGAAAGATTGGTAATGAGTGAAGATGAAAACATTACTTCCTACATGCAGAAAGTAAATGAACTTGTGACTGGTATCAGAAATGTAGGTGGAATATTGGAAGAATCAGACATTGTTGCCAAAGTGTTCAGATCCTTACATGCAGCTTACAAGCATAAAGTTGTAGCCATTGAAGAAATCAGGACAGTAACAACTGTCACAAGGGATCAGTTAGTTGGTAAGTTTTCAGCATTTGAAATGAGTGAGTTTGGTGATTCTCCCCCTAAGTCTAAATCTGCATTGAAGGCCAGTGTGTATGGAAAGCAAAAATATGATCTAGGTGAAAGTTCTTTAGGAAGATCAAACAGATTTGTGAAGACAAGGAATGATCTTGAAGATGATGAAATTGAGACTGCAGATCTTGAAGCTCTTATTGCCAAAATAATGCCAAGAAGATTTGATAAGTATGAAGGAAAGTTGCCATTAAAATGTTTTTCTTGTAATAAGATTGGTCATTTTGCCTCAAGGTGTCCGGAGAGGTTTTCAAAACCAAACCCTAATAGATACAAAAGTTAGAAGAATTGCTACTATGTCCAAGAAGCTAGAGAAGAAGGAGTCATGGATGATGAATCTATTCATGGAGAAGGTGATTGGGTGTTCATTGCTATTAAAGAAGAAGATCCAATGTCTACTAAATCTGCTAGCTATGCAAATATGGAAAGTGCCTTGGCTATTCAGGTTGTTGAAAAGAATGAATGGGTGATTGATAGTGGATGTTCTTATCATATGACTGGTGACAAGAGTAAGTTTGTGAGTTTTGAAAAATATGAAGGTGGGCTTGTGAAATTTGGAGACAACTCAACTGGTAGAATCTGTGGCAAAGGATCCATCTCTTTTGATGGTAAGAATTGCACCAATGATGTTATGTATGTGCAAGGACTAAAACATAATCTTCTCAGTGTTGGATAGTTGGTTGACAAGGGTTATGATATTCGATTCAAGGATGGAAAATGCAAAATCTTGGAGAGCTCTAGAACTGAAATTGCATTTGGTACTCAAACTAGAGGTAACAAATTTCATTTAAGTAGTTCTGGCAAAAGTTGTTTGATTGCTTAGATAGATCAAAGTTGGTTATGGCATAGGAGGATGTGTCATGTGAATTTTGATAACATTGTCAAAATAAGTTCCACTTAGGTTGTAAGAGATCTTCCAAGACTTGTGAAACCTGATAGCATATGTAGAGAATGTCAATTGGATAAATAGAACAAAATTTCATTCAAAAGTAAGGAACAAGCTTCAAGTTGGCGATTGGAACTGGTACATACTGATCTCTGTGGTCCTGCTAGAATTAGGAGTGTGCAAGGAGACATATATTTCATGTTGCTGATTGATGATTACTCTCAGATGATGTGGATAACTTTCCTCAAAGAAAAATCAGAAGCTCTTGACAAGTTTAAAGTGTTCAAGGTGATAGTTGAAAATGAGATTGGTGGGAAATTGAAGTGTCAGAGATCTGACAGAGGTGGAGAATTTACTTATGGTGAGTTGATGTTTTCTGTGAAAAGCACGGAATAAAAAGACAGTTATTTTCTCCTAGGACTCCTCAACAAAATGAAGTTGTGGAAAGGAAGAACCGGTCCATTCAAGAAGCTGCCAGGACCATGATGATGGAAACAAATGTTCCTCAAGTTTATTGAAGTGAAGCCGTGAGTACTGCTGTATACACTCTTAATCAGGTGCAGATCAAAGGAAATTCTGGTAAGACTCCTTATGAGCTATGGTTTGGTCATCCTCCTACTGTGAGATATTTCAAAGTTTTTGGTAGTAAATGTTATATCAAAAGAGATGAGGATTTAGGCAAGTTTGCTATAAGAAGTGATGAAGGAATATGTAGACACCCAAAATTGACCTAATTATCATTAGTATCAAATATTGCATTACTTATCATCTGCATTTGTCTAACACACTTGAGCAATTTCCCTAACACTTATTTCTTCTATTAATTAAATAAATTTATATTTATTTAATTAATTTATTATCTATTTCTTCTATTTCTTCTAAGCTATAATTAAATAATCTTTAATTATTTAATTATTTCTTTATTTCTATCTATTTTAAATAAATAAATCTTATTTATTTATTTAAAAGCCCTTCATAAGCCCACTTTCAAATTAATTAAATAAATTTTACTTATCATTCATCTTCACAAGACGACATGCGTGCCTCTTTTATTTAAAAACATGTGTGGTACTACATCATTTATTTAATATCTTTCACATGTAGTAATTTTTTTGTACACGGTCACACATAAGTCTTATCTTCCCTCCACTTGTCATCTACACATTCATCTATGATTATCATTTAATCCTAGCCATTCACATAGCCACCAAATCTCCACCGTTGATTGATTTTGGTTGAGGACTATATAAACACCCTCTCATTCCATACTACATATATCCATCATTTTCATATAGCGTCTACATTATCATCTTAAGCATATTGAGCATTTTAGCATCCATTGAGCATATTATCATTTTCATTCATCCATCATGGTAGCTTTTATCTTCATAATTGTTCATTGTTGAGAAGCAATCCACATCATAAACAAGGAATCATACAATCTAGGTGATATTGTTCTTGAATTGCATGCTTTTGATTTCACTTGGATTCGACTCTTTGATGGTGGTAGGATTAGGTTTTTAATTATATGCTTGATCCTATTAACCTAATTTTTACCTATCACATTTTGGCACGCCCAGTGGGACTCATGTCCTTGATTAACTTTGTTGTTTGAAGTTGTTTTTTGTGAAGATCAGATTTTTCGAGTGCTTACAACAAGTTTTAGTCACTTCTGAGTGAAAACCAATCGCTTCCCAAACATACACATCACTTTTAAACTGAAACCTGCTACTTTTAGCATTTCTGGGATCACTTTTGAGTGAACAGTAGTAGCTTATAGTCTTTTTTGTGTCACTTTTAAGCTAACAGTGGTCGCGTCTATTGTAATTTGCCTCACTTATAATTTAAAACTAATCACTTATGGCTATCTGGATCGCTTTCTGCAAACTAGGGTTTTCTGTTTATATTTGAATTTTTTGCAGAACTAGGTCGCTTATGAGCAATAACAATTCACATTTTGATTTTTCACATCGCTTTTGAGTCTTAATAGCTCACATCTAGGTTAGTCTACATCACTTCTGATCAGTGACATTTTGCCTTCAGCTGAATACAGATCGATTCAGATCAATAGTTGATTGCCTCTGGTAACCGAGTCACTTTTAGTTTCATCATTTATAGTTCAGTTTTCTTGGCTACTAATTGGTTATTTGTATAGCATCTTATCAATTGTCCAAGAAAAGGAGGTTGTGAAACTACTAACATATCTATTGCAGCTTTGATCAGTCCAAGACATTACATTTTATCACTAATTTAGGAACATTTAGGCTTGGTGCTTGAAAAGAATCATTGTTTGCTCCATGCTTGATTTATCTTTTTTTGATTGCTTGTTTGTGCATATTTGTAACCCAAATTTAATAACAAAAGTATCCTCAACCCTTGCCTATCAAATGGATCTTGGGTGTATCAGAACTTGTTATTATCTTTAGAGGGCCTGGCTTCCCGGTGTGAGAAGGGGTACGACCCAAGCAGTAACGGGCTAAAGCCAAGTCCTTCCGAACTGCTATATAAGAAAAGTGTTTGTATCAAAAGTCACAAACAACAGGTGTTGTTGTGTTATACCAACAACCAACCTCCCTGAAAACCCTCCAAGGCGTAACCCTTGAAGGCTGGGAGACTCCACAATGGAGAGTAGCGCTGCCACACATATAGCCACCTGAATGGATGCCCTTACTAGCAACCTTGTGCAGTATCCAAAAACCTTCTATTTGTTGATGCAAAAAGTGGGACCTTTGAAGCTGACCTGATTCTCGTGGTTCTTAGTAGAGATAGCAGGGACAATCCTAAGGTTTGGTGGGGGGACAAGCCTTGGAAAACCTAGATCTTGGTATGCATGAGAAGTGAGTGCCATGGAGAGGAGCTGGTGCTACCAAGATCTTGAAGCTATCCTCTTTGAATAGGCATGGCAATGGGACTCAACAAATACTGTCCTACAAATACTGTCCTTTCCTAGCCTAGGTTGTACAAGTTTGTGATTGTTATGAGTGTGAGTGACTGAAATCACTATTTTCTTGTCAAAGACATAATTCAAACATATTTCCTAACAGACACTAGATCGTCTTTGAACCTTAACTACTCGCCTACAAAAACCTAAATCTCTTTTAAACAACAATTGTTCACTTCTTGTAAAATCCAAATCGCTTTTAACCTGCAGCTGTTCGCTTCTGGCAAAACCTGGTTGCTTTTAAACCACAATAAATCACTTTTGACCTGTAACTAACAGACACTAGATCATCTTTGAACCTTAACTACTCGCCTACAAAAACCTAAATCTCTTTTAAACAACAATTGTTCACTTCTTGTAAAATCCAAATCGCTTTTAACCTGCAGCTGTTCGCTTCTGGCAAAACCTAGTTGCTTTTAAACCACAATAAATCACTTTTGACCTGTAACTAATTACCTCTGGCAAACCTATTCACCTCTGGTCAACACTACAGTCTGTCATCTAAAACATAACCAGATCACTTTTGAACTATTATCTGTCGCTTTTGGCCTTATCTAAGTCACTTCTGAGCTATCACTAGTTGCTTCCAGTCAAATATCAGCAATCAGTATACATCTAGCCCAATCAGTAGCACTTTCAGCCATCCTTAGCTCTGTTATCAGCTTTTTGACAGTCTTCTAAGCATCTACAGTCACCTGAGCATTGCCTCCAATCTTGAGCATATTAATCCATTGGACCTTTTTTAGCTTCCATTCTTTTGAGACCCCACAACAACAACCAACCAGCAATATCAACAACCAAATATCAACCTTTTGGCTTTACCTAGCCCTAGCATTACCAACAAACAACATCGGCAACCATCTTTTCCCTTGAGTGTGTGAGCTATCCTCTAGGGAAGTTTATCCAACAACAACAACCAAGCAACCCAACAACAACAACAAAGAAAACAACAAACTAGTAAAACAAACCAACATCAAACAATTAGCCAACCATCACCTTTTGGGTCTCAATCCTCACAAGCTAAAGTCTAATTTTCAACACCAATCATCATGCCTCAAACTAGGAGCTAATATAGAGCTAAAATGGAAGCAAAATTGCGAACTCAGATGGAAGCCAAGATGCAACAATCTCGATCAATGCCCCTTAGCGATGCAACTCAATTTATAATTGGCATGCCTTCTCACATGTTTGTGCTCGACAGATACGCCAATGTACCGTCCTCTTCACAACAAATGCAACCTCAAACATTTTCAGAGACTTATAAAGAGCAATCCCAAGAGGACTTATCATAATTTAGAGACACATACATATGGGATCAATTTGAGAAGCTTGTTTTATTTGATCCTAATCGCTACTTCTTGCAATTAGCACGTATGGGAGCTAAATTACCAAGTAACTTTGACATATCTGCTAATTGAGAACACGATCCAAACATTCCCGATGTTGTTGCAAAGGGACCATCTACTATAGCCACACCATCTCATAACATGTCCATGCTACAAAATCTACCTTCCAACCCATCTCTTTCATTGTCTATTGTTACTCCATCCAATGCACCACACTCGGAGTACACTTTAGAACTTTTGATAACTCCAACCAATGTACTTCCTTTTCTTTCGCAAAATCTAAGCTTTCCACCTTTCCATGTTCCACAACATACGCCTTCTCCTACCATGACTGTATCTCGATCTCAAGTAACACAAGCTGTCCATGTTGCCCAAGTGCAAACTCCTCAAACATCACAAGCTATCCCAATATCACAAACTCCACAGGTTTTCGAAGCTATCCAAACACCACAAACCGTACAAGTTTCATTTCCATTGCAATTTGCTACTCCCATTGCATCACATGTAGAAACCACATCCCCTATTCCTATCACTGCTAATATGGTCTCCACAATTTCCACGGATCCATCCAACACACCATACAACCCCAATGTTAGTCTTATTGACATGAGTGACCTGCCTATAGTTTCACAAGCTAATCCTAGCATCGCTATCTCTTATGTTGATCAACTTACATCACTTCCACCATCCTCCTATAATACTTCTCAAACCATCAATCCGTCTTATACAACCCAAGTATTACCCATCGTCACCCAACACATGACATATACTAGTCCTCATGTTGTTCAAAACATAAACCCAAGTGTCCATCCGTCTTCATCCACCAATCCTCATGTTGTCCAAAACATAGACCCAAATGTCCATCCTTCTTCCACATCCACCAATCCTTCCATCACTTACCATATTACAAACCCAACTCCGAATTCACAACCATTGACCAACGTCAATCCATCTTCCACTTCCCATGTGATGCAAACCCTTGGCGCTAATTCATCGCAATATACCCAACCGCCACTTGTGTCTCAAGGACAACAATCGTCAAACACATATGTGTCAAAAACTAATCCTTTGACATATATTGTGAGCACACAAACTCAACAAACGGCCATGTCCTCATACATCCCACAACAACAACCACAATATACATCATATTACACTTCACCTCCTAACCATCAACCTCCTTTGCAACAACAGAACCTTTCTCAAGTGGATATTGAACAAATGATTAACAAGGTGGTAGGACAAAGCAAGAAGACATTTTCCTTACGAGACATATGCGCATACCCATTTGACAAATCACTTCATATGACACCTTTTCCACCACACTTTGAAATTCCACAATTTGACAAATTCAAAGGAAAAGGAAATCCGGAAGACCATCTTAGAGCATTTTTTGTTGCATGTCTCGATGTCGCTCAAGATGATACATATCTTTTGAGACTATTTCCTCGAAGCTTAGAGGGACAATATCTTGAATGGTTCTCTCATTTACCTTTGGGAATTAAGTCTTTTGCAGAACTAGCAAACAAATTTTGATCACATTTCGCTTTTAACATTGAACATGAAGTGAACATGAATGACCTTGTCAATAACAAACAACGCAATGGTGAAACTTTCTCCTCATTTACCCAACGATGGCATAACATGGCTAGCAAAGTATCATGGAAAATACCCAAGAAACAACAACTTGACATCTTTGTCCAAAATCTTCATCCTAAGCTCTCATTTCAATTGCAATTGTAAAGTGCTAGCACCTTTGATGAACTCATCTCCAAAGGAACCATCATTGAGCATGTTTTACTTGCTAAGGGCACCATCAAGATTTTCAGAGATAACAAAGACAATTCTCAATCTTCCAATGATAAATCTCACTTTTGGAACAAAAACAAAAATGTCGTTAATGACGGTGTCATGGATGTAAAGAACATACAAACAATGAAATCTACTAACATTCAAGCCACATCTACATCAAATCAACCTTTTCAATGAAACTGACAACAACAAACTTCGAATCCTCGATGACAATTTACACCCTTAGCAGAACCTATGGAGGTAGTCTTTCGAAAACTTGTCCAAGTGGGAGATATCATATTACCGGATGCACCACCTAATGGTGAACCACTCTTCAAATCTCCTTGGTACAAAGAGAATGAGTATTGCGACTACCATAGAGTCAAGGGACACAAAACAAATGGTTGTATGCACTTAAAGCATGTCATTCAAGATTGCATTGATCAAGGTTTAATTAAAATCACACCTCCAACATCACAACCTACACAACAACTGGCATCGAACTATGATTGAGATGCTTTCAAGAATCCACTTCCATCTCATGACAAACCAAGTAACCCTCATACTGGGAATGTCATCCATTACAATTATGAGTTATCTACGATTGGCCGCATTGACCAACCCCACATTTCTACCATTACTATCCAAGGCAAAGCACTCGTTGCGCTATAACTACTAGAAGTGGCTGTGTTACCATTCAAGGAGCACCTGTCAATCCTCCTCGACCGTCCTCTAGCTATAATATCCTTGATCACCTTGGAAAAACACCTACATATATCTCCATCCTTGAATTGCTTCATATATCACCTACCCACAAGGCTATACTTGATAAATCATTACAAGAATCCTTGGTGCCTAATAATATCGATACTACACAATTCCAATCTATGGTAGCTAGCATTGCAGGTCCTTACCACCTAAATTTCTCTGACAAAGATCTTCAACCATACATCAACCCATCACATAACGAAGCCCTCCACATAGAATTATTCGTCAACCAACACTGTATCAAACGAATCTTAGTGGATGGTGGAGCTGGTCTTAATATATGTTCCTTAAAACTAATAAAACAATTGGGATATTCTGAGAAAGATGTTGAGACTTCCAAGGTCATTACTATCAAAGCATATGATGAGGGCAAGAGAGATACTGAAGGATTTATTGACTTGCCTATTCAAGTTGGTCCGGTCACTACTGACACCCATTTTCAAGTCCTTGATATTGAGCTTCCATACAACATCATCCTTGGTCGCCCATGGATCCATGCCCTCAAAGCAGTTCCTTCTACATACCATCAATGTCTCAAATTTCCACATAACAGTGTTGAAGTTACTATCCATACCGATCCTAATCCATTTGAGTTTTGTCATGCTTTTCAAGCTAAATATCAAAGCCATAACTACATTCCTATCAAGACCAAAGCATATCCATATTCATCTTATGTAGATTCATCCACCCTACTCAAGCCATCATCTAGCAAAGCCACTCCAAATCTCCATATCAAGTACACTAAACACGGTCTGGGTGAGTATACACTGCAAGAATCTTCATCCACATTTGTTTCTGATATAGAAGTTGGACCTTCTTTGGTAGGAGAGACTTCTAACTCTGATACCATCGATGATTCTTCCTTTCATATCACCAACCTTTTTCTGGGATCCTCCATCTTCATGATTTCTGCCACCCCTTCATCTCCATCTAATAAAGAACTCAAGTCTAGTTCTCAAATTACTCCTAGTTCTAGTGTCAATCACATACCTCCCCAAGATAAAGATTTTTGTAATTCCTCCATCCATCCTAAGCCCACCATTTCCCATCAAAAACCATATTATAAACCCCAAAAGTATGTCATCGTACATCTTCCACCATCTAATTTACCTCTGCTTCTTCCAACTCCTAAACTCCCACCATCAACTTTACATCCATTTCTTCTACCTCCACCATCCTATAACTTGCAAAAGCATGTGACTGTACACCTTCCACCATCTGATTTACCTCCACTCCTTCCAACCCCAAATATCCCTCCATATTCCTTACCTCCATTACTACCAACACCTAATTACCCCCTTACCCACAAGCACCATTACATTTCTCATCATGACCAACAAATGCACACGTTTTCTAAACATAAAGTTTCCACTCATTCCGCCAACCCCGCTTCCACCAAATCCATGGGATTCAAAAATAAGATTTTGGATGCCTCTACCTCTAAAGCCAAAAATCTTATCAAGAATCCTAAAGATTCTCATGCCTTAAGGCACCAATGCAAAGCCTCACAGCTAAATACATCTAAAGAGCCATCTGAGCCCACAACCCCACAAAAAGGGCCCACATCCAAAATAGTTTGGGTTCCTAAGCAAACAAGCAAGCAAGCCAAATGAGGCATCCTTATCCATATCTTAAATGAACAATCCCAATTGTCCCCTTCCATCTGCCAACATCCACTTCCATCCCAACTTTCCATTCCACCCAAAGATCCCACAAGAAAAGCAAAAATAATAAAAATACTAAGTCGATGTGGGTTCCTAAAAGCATTCCATCATCCATCTCATAAACAAATATCCCCATCACTTCCTACACCACCTTTCCATCACAAGCTTCATTGCTTATCGTGATGTGTGCAACCATTGGTCATGGTTCCCTTCCATTCTACAACACTTCCACATACCTCCATCTCCCCACCTTTCATCCATTATCCTACATAGATTCCCTATCATCCTATCCTTATGGTTCGTGCTTTTGCATAAGTCTTCACCTATCCATCCTTGCACAAACCTTTCATCATCCACTATCCACCTAATCCATCTCTCTTCCACATAATCCACTATCAACATTTATGAGCATAATGAGATGGTCCATGCGATGACATCTATCTCTAATGGGACTACCAACATTCATAGCACTAGATACTTGAGTCCCTCCTATTCATTACCATGGTGAAAACCTGGTAACCAGATGCAATGTGTAATAGTGTATCCCAAAAAAAATAGTACAAGATAAATAATTCATCCTCTGGTGAAAACCTGGTAAATAGGCACTATGTGTAGAGACCAACTTCCATCTTTCACTTTGTTTGTTTGATCATAGCTTTCCATGACATTCATTATCTGCTATCTATCCTCCATAATCCATATCATAATCCACTATATATACCATTATCCCTTATCCATCCATAATAAAAGCCTTTCTGCCCTTTGCCTCTGCCATGCTAGATTTCATAGTTTGGACTTTGTTGGGGTTAAGATATCATTTGGCACCTTAGCATACTATTCACATGACCACATCCATCGTAGCGTCTTCCTAGCAATCTTCATCCCACACTGGGGGCACTTGGTAAAACCTTATTTGGAAGTGGATATCTATAGTTATAGCTCATAACATTTCAATCAAAACACAACAAACATCTACAACCAAAGCCAAAGCACAACAATCACCAAAAAAATCAAAACATCCCAAAAATCCAAGCAATAAAGTTGATCCTTTGACATCAACCATCAACACAATAAGAAAGAACTACATCACAGCTCTATCGTTCAAAGCCTTGATCCCGTGGATACAGGGTATGTAGGCAATCTAAGATGCGAAGGAAGCACTCTGATTCAGGCATAGACGATAGCCCCTTCTCTCATCATCCATATTTCATCTTTCTTCTAATCATTCTCCAAGATTTCATCTTCCTTTTGTTGATGGTGTTTTTAGCACGCAACAACGTAGGTGTGATTGCTGGTTTCACACCTCTCTTGAAAAGTATCTTACCCTAGGTAAGACTACTCCAAGGATAACACAGCTAGGTCTTAGCTTGCTTGGAATTTCTCAATGGTTATGTTCTAGCTGTACCTACAAGGGGTCTTACATGCAGTCTGCAAATCTTCGAGGTTGAGACAACAAATACACATAAACCCTACTATGATTTTCAGCTGATATACAAGGTGAAATGCTGCTGAAACTTTCTATCCTAACAACTAAACGTTGGTTTCAAAGAAAATGCAAAAGATTTAGGGTTTAGAAGGAATCCTAAGTGACATTCACAATGCAAGGGTTATCTTTAGTAGACGAATATTCCAGACTTCAAACCAGTTTTCTGAGTTACCAAACTGAAATGGGTGTTACAGTGCTGCAGAAAACGGTGCTATCTTCAATGGAAGTCGAAAAGATTTTCAAACCACATTCATTCGTTAAATACCCAATAAATGGCGCAACTTAACTCATAAAATGAAGTTGAACTTCAGCACAAATAATGAGCCCAGGCTAACTTTGCACAGTCATTTACCATCAGCAAACAACTAAAAGTATGGACTTAGAACATTCATCAAATACTGCAATAAACCATTAACATTATAAAAGCACAACTAATCTAACTATGGGAGAGCAAGAAGCAAACCATGAAGACCACAATGAATTGAAACAAGATGCAAATTCTCAGAAATGCTGTGGAAACTTGCTTTGTATTAATTCAAATGGCACAGAGTCAACAATTTGGCATCAAAATCTCTCTTACAAAAAGTGGAAATGGCAGCCCTTTATATAGAAAGCAGCATACCCTAGCTCTTCAAATGAACGGTGGAGATTAACTCAACACCGACGGCTCAGATTACATTAAGAAAGGCCCACATTAACTCCCGGATTACATTTTGTCTTTTATGAAAAAGACGAAAAGACAGCCCCAGATACATTGAATCTAGTCATTTTGACTAGCCAACCCAATATATTGATGAAAATACCCATTTATGAGGTAAGAAGAAGACAAAATGAATTACATGCTGTCCAGATATATCAAATTTACAACAATGATAGGATTTGAATCGATAAAATATTCAAATAATACTAAGATTCTTTATCCAGGTCGATACTATCCCTTCCGGACAGCTTATTCCGATAGGCCAGCCATGCCTCAAGTGCTGGATTGATATCAGATGGGGCCGGATCTTTTAGATGATGTGTTCTGTAATCGAACACCTCTAGCTCCCGACTGAATCTGGTGTATATCCTTTCAAAATCTGCCTCTGCTCTGTGGAATGCTTTGAATTCTGCTCTGAGGTCACTTGCCTTATCTAGCCGTTCTTCTGTACTTAGCGTAGTGTCCTCAAATAATATAACATGCAGTTTTCCTTTACATTTTTTGACCTCGAAAGGAGCATAATCATCAAAAGATTCATCTCTACAGCTTCTCAAAGCATCGCTGATATCATATATGATAGATCTTAGCTCTTCGTCAGCGGGTTTATATGCTTCCTTTACTTGCTCGAAGGTCTCTTTCCTCAGAAGTAACTGCTGGTACCACTCAATAGCCTTCGGGAGCCTATCTCCAGTCAAAATGTTTTCTGTGACCAAGGTTTGAGCTGGCAACTCCCGGATACCCTTGATTCGCGGATACATGTGAGAATAGTATTCGTCGAACACGTCACATTCATCACACAAATCTTTCCACTTGTTAATCAATTCCACTGTACGTTGGTGGATCTGAGCAGAGGCAGTTATGGCATCGCATCCCGCTTCAAACACACTCATCAACCAGTTCTTGACGCCTTGGGATTTTGATCTTACCTCGCTCAGCTTTGCCATTTCATCCGTAGATAGGATGGTAGGCACAGTCCTTATATCACCCCCTGCATCTACTGGTTTTACCAAAAATTGAAGACACGCCCTGAGTTCCTCGTTTTGGCGCTTTAATTCCTTCTTGGACATTTCGTCCTTATCCAACTGCTTCAAAATTGACATAACTGATCCTTTAAAATCATCCACCCTTTGAGCACGGGTGGTTGGGCCTAAGTCAACTGTGGATATCACATAATCATCCGCCCTGACTTGATCTCTTGTTACGTCAGCAGGAGGGACAGCTACCTCTGCAATCCTTGAGCCTGATTCGCTCTGGTAGATTCTTGATTGCACCTTCGCCTTCTTTTGTTTCTGAGGCTTGTGAGCCTGCGATAGGATGGTGCTCAAATCAATTTTCATTATTTCAATCTGGGGCTCTGGATATACCATCCTATCCTGCAGCCATTCTGGAGCGGAAGATTTGTTCAATTCAGCGTTTCCACCCTTATCTGATATAGTCAACTCTTTGGAAGGCCCTTGTTCAGGCTCAGGACTCTTCTCCTTTTCTGCTTGGGCCAATTCTTTTAGGCTCTCGAGCACATTTTCTCGTGCTATTTCCAAAACTTCCTCTGTTGGGTCCTTGCTCAGCGAACTATCAGATATGTCAATAATTTCTATAACAACAGCCGAGTCGAGGGGGTCCTTATCATTTTTACTGGTTAGCGCTCCCTCGGGCTCTGGTAATCCCAACTTTGCGCATACTTTCTCAATACCCTCCAACAAAGGTACTTCCAATGTCATCGCAGGCATTTGTGAAAGGGGGACAGCAGAAGAAATTGTGAAGGAAGGGGTACTAATTTGAGTCAAATTAGTGAAGGCGGGCAATGGTAAGGGAGAAGAAGGGGTAGGGTACATAATGGCGAGAGGGGGAGAAACAGGACTGCTAGAATCACCGGAGGAGATTGCCAGTGGACAGGAAGTGGTAGTAATGCCAGAGGAAGGAGAAGCGGAAGGGGATGATTCCTGCACAATGATGGCTGAGGTGGTGGGAGAAGTAGATGAAACAGAAGAAGAAGGAGGGATGGAAGTAGAGAAGATGGAAGCTAAGACAGCCGTTCCCGTATCAGGCATGGGGGTTTGGGAGACCAAAGGAGTTGAATCATCTTTAGTAGCAGTCTTCTCCTTGCTCGCTGCTTCTGTTTTTACCTTCTTGGCCTTGGAGGCCTCCCCAGTGCTGCCTGGCATGTCCTTCCTCTTAGTAACTCTGGGCCTAGGAGGTGGATCCTTCTTCCGAGGGGATCTCACAGGAGGTTTTTGCACTTTTCGAGCCCTCGCTGCCAAAGGGGCATGTTCATCAATATCTGAATCTTTTTCCTTGATAGGCTCTGTATCATCTGTCCCTAGTACGGGCTCATCCTCTTCTCCGTCGGAGTCCTTATCTGATTCAACTGCCGTATAGGTCAGTTGGACTCCTTGTCCCCTTAAGACACCCAATTGTGCTCTGACCCAAGCCTTACTCAATCTAACTGGCTCCTTCATGATCACATCCAAGGAGCTTTCTTCTGCATTGGCCCAATTGGGTAATGGGATGGGTAAATGGTATTGTGCCTCCCACGGGCCTCTAGCCATAATATTATCATCATCCTGCAATTGATCTGGTACTGCCATTACATGAAACTTCTTGATAAAATCCAAGGATAGCCTCGAGTGCATCCTCTTCATGACATCGTAGTCGTCGGTGCAGTTGGCCCAGAAATCCTCAATATGATCTTTATGAAACAATTTCTTGCTTACGAACTTCTCCATCACCTGATTCGGGTCAAAGTGAGCCCTAGCATTGTAATAGTGCAAGTTCAGAAGCTGGAGCTCTTTATCTGAATACTCAGCTGAGGCAAGAGAAGGGCACGCGTAGAGTCCTCTGCCAAACTTGATGGGAAATTGGACATTTGTTCGGTGCAGGTGCTTGAGTTTTTCGGCACACGGCACTAATTGCCTGGACAGTTCTAAGAGCACTGTCTTATCATCAGGATATCTTGGCAACCTATATGCCATTCCAGTGAAGCCTTGTACTCTGATGTATGTGAACTTCTCAAATTGTATGTACCATCGGCCATACTGGATTATTTCGTTCATAGCCTCGGCTGAAATCCTCAAGGCTGTATTACACTGTAACTTCCTTGCTATGTACATGGTAAATGCATCATTGACCCGCTTGAAGTGTATCAATGATTGTGATGAAGTCAATTGAGGATAGCCTTCGTATACCTTGACTTGGGTCTTTTCATCATTCCCGATTTCTCCGATTTTGGACAATCCGTCGTAATGATTCATTCTTGCCAATGCGTAGACGACGTAGGATGTCCATCTGAAATATTTCTTTTCATTGAAGTGGCTGAAGGCTTCATGCATATTGTCGCTAAGGATCTGCGACCAATGGAACTTGGTTCCCTTCAATACTTCCGAGATTATGACAAACATCCAATCTTCAAAAGTGGAAGCAGCAGGTAGCCCATACACTCTGCTTAAAAATGTTACTATATCTCCAATTTCATCGTGGAAATCACTTCTATACAGCACTATGGGGAGCTTGACGAGAGCGGATTTCCTGCTCTTGACCCAATGATCATTTATGTGTTTTCTGCATCCCTCAACATCTTTGTTATATGCCTCCTTGGATGCTTGCCTGTCGGGCATAGTCATGGTTTTATGCCACGGGATATCCAGCATTTCTGCCAAAGCAGGCGGGGACAAATCAGCTAGGACTTCTCCACTAGCTGTCTGAATTTGCCTAGATATGATGTCGTACCTATCTGCACAGCTTGCCATTAACTCTGCACACTGAACAGAGGTCAGGAAGGTAGCTGCTTGTCCGAGTCCACTGTCCTTAAGTTTCTTGGCCCGAGGAGTTGGAGTGGGTCCGAAGATTCTTAGTCTGAAATCATCTAAGTCAATATGGCCTAGATCAGTGTCTCCCACGTTACTCCACCCAGAGTGAATTTTGGTCTCTGGGGGGATTCCTTTGAACTCGTACTTCATGGCTTGAGCTCGAGCAGACATCTAACCTGCAAAACCAGACCTCATAAGCTTGATACCACGTACGTTCCTTGATATACTCCTGGGATTAGATAAATCAATCACAAATCCATCATTTATTTAAAGCACGCATTTTGAAAGAAGACTTAAGTTAACATTCACAGCGTATTGCATGCAAGGAGATATCAAATGTTGTAAAAAGAGTCACCAAAACATCATCATTATAGCATTACAACCTTAATAACCTTATCTTGAACCATCTTCCCTAAAGAAATTTCAGCAAATTCGGCCATTTAGGGAGTTTTGCGCTAAAATTGAGGTCATCCGACCTCGGGCAGTAAAAGCGCTAAAATTGAGGCTGTCTGACCTTGGCGGGAAAATGAGGTAGGTCCGACTTCAAATGAGGGTTAGTTCAGTGCGTTGCAAAATTTGCGCTGTTTTCATGGGTGTCCGACTTGCGCGAGATTTGGAGGTCTCCGACCTCCAGTGGTTTACAAGTCGGTCGGTGGATAAACTAACGCAAAACAATTGCTGGCATATCAGTGGTTCCCTTGCGCGGAATTCGGGTGAGTCCGAATTGTGCGGATTTCGACGGGGTCCGACTAAGTCGGACGCAAGGTATTTTAGCGCATGGTCGGATGAAGGAAAATGTAGCGCAAAATAGTTTGGTAATTCTTTCAGCGGGCCTTTCGAGCAGCACCGACTTCGCGGGGTTATGGATGTCATCCGACTTGGTCGGACACAGGTTATTGTAGCGCAAAGTCGGACAAAGAAGACTTTAGCGCAAAAAAAGCTGTGTTCAAGGCTGCGGGTATTCTTAAACCATCCGACCCGATTTGTAAATGACATGTGAGTTGTGAAGGTCGGAGGAGGTTGTTTTTAGCGCAATCGGGCGCTGGATTTTAGTGCTAGATCTAAGGGTATCCGACTACATCGAATGGTTCAGTGGTTTTGGGTCGGTTGAAAGTTAATTCGGCGCCGACTTCGTGCGCGGGGTTTATAGGGTTTCAACCCGGAAAGATCCAGATCTGCCCAAGGCCTCCAAACTCGTGGTTTTCTAAATCTAGGGTTTGAAGAAATACAAAGGTCAATTCCCCAAACCCTAACCTGGAACCCTTTCGTTCGACTCACAGTTTCAACAGCTACTTATGCAAACGGTAAAAACCCTAATAGTTTCTCCTAAATCTGCTTCAAAACCCTAGAGAAACCTGGGAATGCAAAGGGTGAGAACCCTACCTGTAAATGGCGGCGCAGATTCGACTTGTCGTGAGGTCGCGGGTTCGAGCCTGGGCGAGGTCAGCCATGGAAATCGGAGCTCCAGATGCGTGGTCTTTGAAACGCGGTTAAAATGCGTTAATTTTACCTAATTTCCCTATTTAAGCCACGCCAATCTGCCATTAATGCTCGGGAGTACGTACAATGAGCGGGGATTCGCAGGGGTTTTGACTTAGCGGGAAAACTGGAGGTCTCCGACCTGGTCAATTGAGGGAGAAATCAGCGCGAAATCCGGAGGCCTCCGACTTGACCTATTTGGCGGGGCTTTCAGACTCATCCGACCTGCGGGGTTCGTTTGGGGGTCCGACCAAGTCGGTTATAATGCGAAGTCACTTGGAACGAATTTTAGCGCTAGGTCCGACAGGTTGAAAATCGGCGCAAAGGTCGGTTGAATCCAGATTCAGCGCAAAGTCAGTTGAATGCAGTTTTAGTGCAAAGGTCAGTTGAAGCTAGTTTCAGCGCAAAAGGTCAGTTGAAGCCAGTTTCAGTGCAAAAGGTCGGTTGAAGCCAGTTTCAGCGCAACAAACTAAATCAAGGGCTCTAGAAGGGGAAACAACAACCCTCCTTTAGCAAGTTTGAAGTGATTTTTAAGGCAATCATTCTATCCAGGGCACATATACTTCAGACCGTACAACCACTTCTGAGAGAGAGATCAAAAACCAAACGACCCACTAGCCAAAACAAAAAGAACAAAGGGGAGGGGCCCCCCATGTTTAGAATGGGGCGTGTGTGCAAGGCACAACAAATGGCGACTCTGCTGGGGAAATGCTCCAGAGCATTTCTAAGATAAACGTTAGTTCGAACCCAGACTCTCTGTGTTTCCCACACCTTAGACAAGAAAACATGATACCCTATCAAAGAATCGAAGACCACTAACCAGTGCAACCATCCATATCCTGAAAACCTGAGTGTGTGCAATTGCATTCATTCCCGTCCCTTGGCAGCTAAGTTCATCCAGGATTCTTCGTGCTAGGCGAGGAAGTTGGGATCATTTTACCACCAAGAGAATGCCTCTGATGTTGTTACGTGATGAGCCTTGATAGAGGTGAATGATGATCCTTCCAGTAACAATTCTTCGGCAATGATATTCCTTTTTGATATTGCCTTTGACGATTTCTGATAGTAATAATCTTGAGATGACAGTCTTCATGTGAGAGTATTTAAATGATAATCTTTATACTGATACTTTGTAGTGGGTCTGGTGTTGAGAAACACCTTTTATTTTTACCCAGTAGGCTAATAGTACTTAGTACCGCCTGCCACTCTCATCTGGATCTGCAGAATTGGTGTTGGTGGTAAAATGGGGGACCCAAAACTCTTCACTTACACAAGATCACCCAGCCTCACTTAGCTACTTCAGGGTTATTTAAAGTGTGAGAGATATATGGTTAGAAAACACTTCAGGTGCACCAGCTAACGACTCGTTCCCAATGAACAAACATCATATTTCCTGGTATAACAGCGGATCCCACAGTAAAGCCTAAGTGGAATTTTGGCTTCTCAAAGAAAGGCTATGGATTATTTGCCCAACAAGGAAACATTCGCAGGTCTACACAACTGCCACCACGTCAAAACAAGGACCCCACGACAAAGCAGACGCAGCAAACGAAAGCACAAGAACAACCGGACGAGACAAAATGCCCGGCCCGAAGGAGAGCAAAAAGCAAGACAGCAAAAACAGGAAAGCAAACTAAACTAGCAACAGCCTAAACTAACCTAAACTAACAACACCCCTAACTATATACACTAGAACGAGACATAAATGTCTCTCAGGCCTGGAAGTAGTGCTTTAGGAACTGGCCATTGACAGGCAATGGCAGCTCCTCACCAATAAGGCTCTTAAGTCGATACGTATTGTCCCCCAGGATCTCATAAATCTGGTAGGGTCCTAACCAAAGCTTGTCAAACTTGCCATGTTCTCCCTTTTTCTCATGGGCTTTATCCCAATATAGGACCAGATCAGAAATACGGAAAGCTTTAATTTTAGCCCTCTTATTGAACCATCGTTTTACTACATCCTGGTGTTTAGCAAAGTTTTCTAGGGCTGCATCGCGTTTCTCTTCGAGGTGCAACAGCTGGGCCAGTCGTGAAGATAAGTGGTTGTCGGCCTCGAGGTACTCTTGCATGAATTGAAGTACCGGGATTCTCAAGTGGATGGGAAAGATAGGTTCAATCCCATAAACCAGGTGATATGGGGAGGTGTTTAAAGCGGCTTTGTGTCAGATTCTATCAGCCCATAAGGCGAACCTGAGTTGAGTGTGCCACTCCCTAGGGTTTTTGTCCAAAAGCCTCTTGATAACTTCAAGCAGGTTCTTGTTTGTTGATTCAGCTACCCCATTTCCTTGTGGATAGTAGTTAGAGGAGAACTTGAGAGTGATCCCATAGTCGAATGCCCAGTTAGAAAAGCGCAAGGATGAAAAGGCAGGGCCATTATCACAAACTAAAGCAAATGGACAACCAAATCTAGTGATAATATGCTTTTCAATAAATTCAATAACTACCTCCGTGGTGCATTGCTTACAAGCTATTGCCTCAGACCAGCGAGTGCAGTAGTCAGTAGCGGTCAGAATATACCTGTGGCCCGCGGAAGAAGGTGGGTTGATCATACCGATGAAGTCAAGCCCCCATTGAGCAAATGGTCGTACCTCCACTACCGGTTGTAATGGCATGGCTGCGTGGCATTCCTGATGCGTGGTGGTTTGACATATATGACAGGTCCTTACGTGTGAATGCGCATCCTTAAACAATGTTGGCCAGTAATACCCAGCCCGGAGGATCTGATTAGCTGTCAAATGCGCTGACCCATGTCCTGTCCCGAACCTTTCGTGAAAACTGACTAATACCTGATCAACCTCTGACTTGTCCAAACACCTTAGATAAAGGCCCTCGTGATTCTTCTTGTAGAGGACGGATCCTTTTATCATGTAACTGCTACTTTTGAGTTTGAGAGCTCTTCTTTGTACTGCATTTAGATGCGGCGGACAGCGTTGATTAAGCAAATAAAATATTATGTCCCCGTACCATTCATCCTTTGAAACATCCTCCAATAAATATTGCTGAGAAACCAAGTCGGGTCCAACCTCGGCCATGGTTTTAGTCAAGGCTTGGCCTCTTACCAACTTCATGGGTTGAATCTCTATGTCGAATTCCTACAATATGGTGACCCACTTCCCTCTTCTTTCTCCTAATTCACTCTGCATCAGCAGTGCTTTGACCGCTGCATCTGGAACTATGGCGGTAACTTGGCTTCTTAGGATATAGTGGCAGAATTTCTTAACTGCTTTGACAAGGGCATACGCCTGTTTTTCCACGTTTGGATACCTCAGTTCTGCGTCTTTTAATGGAGTACTCATGAAAGCAATGGGCCTTTCATCGTCAACTGACCTCTTCTGGGTCAGCATCGCTGCGCAAGTATGTTCTGAAGCAAATGAGTATATATAAAATGGCAACGCATAATCAGGGCTAACCAACACAGGTGCGTTGGATATGGCTTGCTTGATTTCTGCAAAGGCAGCCTTAGCTTCTGGGGTCCAATCCATTTTAGCATCCTTTTTCAGCATGGCGTTGAGGGGTCGAACTATTTCAGCAAAGCCTGTGATGAATTTGCGCACAAAGTTGATCTTATCAAAATATGATTTAAGTTCCTTTTTACTGGCCAGAGGGGCAATCTTGAGTATTGCTTGGATTCTGTCCGGATCAATGGATATTCCCTGGTCAGATATCACATGCCCCAATAGCTTTCCTTCAGTTACCCCAAACATGCATTTCTTGGGGTTAAGCGATATGCCGTAATCCTTACATCGCTGCAATACCTTCCTCAGATCAGCTACATGGTCTTCGCACCTTTTTGAGAACACCGTCAAATCATCCATGTAGATGATTATGCATTTTCCAACTAGTCCTTTGAAGGCGACATCCATTGCGCGCTGAAAAGTTGCGCCAGCATTTATCAAACCAAATGGCATTCGCCGGTACGCATAGATGCCCCACTTGCAGGTGAAAGATGTTTTTAACCTATCTTCGTATTCCACCATTACCTGGTTATAACCAGAGTATCCGTCTAGAAAGGACATCATCTGTGATCCATTGACAATCTGCAACACTTCGTCCAATGATGGTAGCGGGTAATTGTCCTTTTCAGAGGCTCTGTTTAAATTGCAGAAATCAACACAGAGCCTGATTTCCCCATTTTTCTTTCGAACAGGAACTAAGTTCGCCACCCACGCAGACTGTCGGACTGGGAATATTATCTTAGCTGCTAACAACTTTTGAACTTCTCTGAAAATGAGTGGCTCCAAAAGTGCATTGACTGGTCTCTGCCTTTGCCTGAAAGGCTTTGCCCCTGGCTTTAGCGGGATCGTGTGTGTGATAATCGAGGTGTCGTAAGTTTTTAGATCCTCATAACTCCAAGCTATTACCTCGTGGTATTCTCTTAGTGCATGTATGATTCCCGTCCTTTCATCCTCTGTGCTAGCCTTTCCAATAAACACATTTTTCACATCTGCCTCTGTCCCCAAGTTAAAAGGGTCGCACTTTCCTCCTGGAGATTTTCCTTCTTTCTTCTGAGTTCCCAGATTATCTGCATCAAAAAGTCTTTCCAATTCTACCATTCCTCTAGGGATTGTATTTGTTTTCAAATTCAGTACTCCTTCCAAATCAATTTCAGCAGGTTCTACCTCTTCTTCATCTATTATCTGAGCAGTGAACACGTCTGATGAGGAAAGGAAATTGAGTATGTGTTGATCATCCTCAAAAACTTGAAAGTTGGTAATGTTGTCAGGCACAGAGGGAGTAGCCACGAACTCAACAGAAAACTTTTTCAATCCCGCCATGGGCGTGGGTTCCAATGTGCTTGCGGTCTGGGCCAAAGCATTTGCAACATGATTTTGCCTTCTAGGAATGACCTGGATGTTAAAACCGTCAAAGCATTCAATCAAATCCCACACCCTATTCCTGTACCTATTCAGCCTCTTGTCATTACACGAATACTATTTTCGTACTTGTTTCACCACTAACTCAGAATCACCAAACACCTGGACAATCCTGACCCTTTTCTGTAATGCTAGCTGCAATCCTTGTACCAACGCCTCATATTCGGCGACGTTGTTTGTACATGGAAATTGCAGTCTTTGTGATGTCAGAAAGGAACTCCCAGTAGGACTAATCAGCTCGACTCCTGCACCGGACCCTTGCCTACACTGTGAACCGTCAAACCTTAAGGTCCATACACGAAAATCCTTGTTGTCTTCCCTCTGTCTTCCTGGTTTCTCTTTCTTCCCTGATTTCTTTTCCTTTCCTGATTTCTCTTCCTTTCCTGATTTCTCTTCCTTTCCTGATTTCTCTTGCTCAAGCAGAGGTTCAGACTCTTCCTTCTTTTCGGCCATCAGTTCATCCTTCGGAATTAAGGGAACCCTTAGTTGCTTTTGCACTTGCTCAATTGCCTCTCGACATAGTTGGCAGGTAAATTCAGAATGAGCTGTATCATGTATGCGACACCAGTTGGGCAATAACAATTCCTCCATTTGGACCTGCCTCCCAACAGCAGTTTGATCTTGCACGAATCTGGCTACAAAACTACGAAATCCCTCGAAGACCCCGGGTTCGTCTTCCTCTGAAGATTCTCCGTCATCGGATTGAACGTATGCTGCTGTGCCTTCTGGTCTTTCTATCAGAGGCTTGGGAGATCTTAAGCAACTCAACATAAGGATTTCTTCTGGCGGATTGATGCGGGGAAGGTAGACGCCCAAATCAACCTCTGAAAACAAAATTTCGTTGGGCTGATTAAATTTAGTGATCATGTGCTTCATCTTAGGTTCCCTTTCAATGCGGATTTGATTAGCTAATCCCTTCCATGGTAGCCACATATGAGAGAAATCTGTCGCCATATATCCATTCAGAGTTCTGGACCAGTCTCTACTTAAAAGCATACCGTATTGATCTGGAATATCCACCACTTGAATATCGATATACTGCTGCACCCTGGGATCAGAAGCCAGTTGCATGTGTATCCGGTTTAGTTCACCAATCACATTCACCTCGGTTTTATCTAGTTGCGTCACTTTTCTGGAGGACTTGGCTGGAGTGAGCCCAAGCGCTTTACAAACGGACAATGGCATTACATTTGTGGAAGCACCTGAATCTACTAAACAATTGTGAAGGTTTTTGTTGAAAATCCTGAGGGTTAAAAGGAAAGGCGGACTTTCCCTCCTATCTTTATACAGAGTTACCTTTTGTTCCATGTCAGTCACATGTATCCTCTCCTTTCCTTTATCGATATTATCCTTAGCGATATTTTCTCTCGGCGTATGATCAGTCCTGGTTCCAGCGCCTATGTCTTGAAAGAAAGATGTTCTAACCTCAGGTATCTTAAACAGCTCATACACAGAGAGACTGACCTTCATCTTTTTAAGCTCATCAGCCACATACTGTCCCATTTTTACCATATCAGCACGCAGGGACTTTTCCGGATCAACGATGGTACTATGAGGTGCGGTTTGAAGAGGGGCTTTGGGGGGCTCAGGATTATTGGTAGCATGAGGATCGGGCGGGACTTGATAACTATTTGGGGGAATGGAAGTGGTGAAAGGGCCTTTTGGCTTGCTACTCCTCAAATTGTAAGGAGTCTTGTTGTACTGCTGATAGGCATTGACCTCCTCAGACTCTTCTTCTTCGGGTTGGTTGTCATCCTGGAATGTGAATGTATAACTATCAAGAACGAGAGCAGCATCATACCTCTGGGAGGGGACAATCTCATACCCAGTTGGTGGAGTCTCCTGATTTTTGGCGTTCTGTATTTCCATTTGAAAGATACTGGAAGCAATCTGGAATTCCGGGCAATCCAACTCAGAATGGGCATTGGTGTTGTGCAATCTGCACCGGGTAGATAAGGCATCTTCGGCCAGCATCACGCGACCTGGGGGTCTGGTGTCGTTATTCTGACTTTCCAACGGTGAAGGCACTCCCCCATTGTTAGGCCTGGTATTCCAGGATCGATTTGGCCACTGCTGAAAGCTCTGATTTTGATACTGATTTTGATTTGGAAATTAGTTCGAGCCCTGATGATTTAGTGAATGCGGCTGGCCCTGGAGATGTTGCTGATTCTGCCCCTTTTGCTGTAAATAAGCATTCTGGTTTTTGAGGTGAGTAACTTCAGCAGTGAGCTTTTTCATCTGTTCAACCAGCTCCTTGATATCGTCCTTGTCTTCCTTGGTCTTGGATGCCTCTGAGGACTGCAGGAAAGGCATTTGTGCTGGAGGCATTTCAGCCACTGGGTTGCCTGGATGGATTACTAGAGCTTGCGTGGCAGCTGGGCTCGGGACTGGGTTCATCACAGGGGTTCGATTGGCCAATGCATGATTTATCATGGGAATTTGGTTTGGCATGGCCACGGGACCCATATGGTTCAGCGGGCCTGAGGCTGTTTGCCCAAGCTGGGTACTTACTTCGACAGCAGCAGCATAGGCTGCGGCTAAACTGGCTGGTACCGGGTTGGCCCTCCTTGCAAACATGGAGGTGAGTTTATCTAGGGCAGCATAGTAAATAGGTAGGGCAGCAGCCTGGTCTATAGCATAAGGGGCCTGCAGACGACTGTAAGCTTTCTGGAATCTATTATTGAAAGTGCTGATCATCTCACCCTCCTCTCGTCGAATCTCCACAAAAGAACGGTAAAGATCGGATGGGGAAGTGGGCATACGAAACCTATTCAGAAAAGCTGTCTTCAGATTTGGCCAGGAATTTATAGATGCTGCTGGGAGATTGGCAAACTAGTAGTAGGCTTCATCCTGCAACGAGTAGGGGAACAGTCGGCATATTACATCTTCATGCTGCACCTGTAACATGAACATATTAGCTTCAAAGATCTTAATGTGTTCATCCGCAGTCCTATCTGGGTCATGTACCCTGAACTTTGAGCAGAACTTGTCTGGGTTTTTGGGCATGTCATGGTAGTCATTGAACAGCAGAGGGGACTGGTTATTTCCTGCAAAGTAAGCCATGATAGGGGGGTTATTGGGAACTGTAGCAGTATATCTGGGGGCTGATTGAGCTTGGGGAGCCCTGGGTATTCCTTGATCCCTTCTTGTTCTTCTAAATTCTGTCAGAGATAGCAGTTCTTCTCCAGCTGAACTGGATCGAGTATGTCTCTGTCTGGTCCCCAGACTTGCTGATTTTTAGTTTTTAGTTGCCCTCCTTCTAGCGCCAATTCTGTTGATGGTGTTTTTAGCACGCAACAACGTAGGTGTGATTGCTGGTTTCACACCTCTCTTGAAAAGTATCTTACCCTAGGTAAGACTACTCCAAGGATAATACAGCTAGGTCTTAGCTTGCTTGGAATTTCTCAATGGTTATGTTCTAGCTGTACCTACAAGGGGTCTTACATGCAGTTTGCAAATCTTCGAGGTTGAGACAACAAATACACATAAACCCTACTATGATTTTCAGCTGATATACAAGGTGAAATGCTGCTGAAACTTTCTATCCTAACAACTAAACGTTGGTTTCAAAGAAAATGCAAAAGATTTAGGGTTTAGAAGGAATCCTAAGTGACATTCACAATGCAAGGGTTATCTTTAGTAGACGAATATTCCAGACTTCAAACCAGTTTTCTGAGTTACCAAACCGAAATGGGTGTTACAGTGCTGCAGAAAACGGTGCTATCTTCAATGGAAGTCGAAAAGATTTTCAAACCACATTCATTCGTTAAATACCCAATAAATGGCGCAACTTAACTCATAAAATGAAGTTGAACTTCAGCACAAATAATGAGCCCAGGCTAACTTTGCACAGTCATTTACCATCAGCAAACAACTAAAAGTATGGACTTAGAACATTCATCAAATACTGCAATAAACCATTAACATTATAAAAGCACAACTAATCTAACTATGGGAGAGCAAGAAGCAAACCATGAAGACCACAATGAATTGAAACAAGATGCAAATTCTCAGAAATGCTGCGGAAACTTGCTTTGTATTAATTCAAATGGCACAGAGTCAACAATTTGGCATCAAAATCTCTCTTACAAAAAGTGGAAATGGCAGCCCTTTATATAGAAAGCAGCATACCCTAGCTCTTCAAATGAACGGTGGAGATTAACTCAACACCGACGGCTCAGATTACATTAAGAAAGGCCCACATTAACTCCCGGATTACATTTTGTCTTTTATGAAAAAGACGAAAAGACAGCCCCAGATACATTGAATCTAGTCATTTTGACTAGCCAACCCAATATATTGATGAAAATACCCATTTAGGAGGTAAGAAGAAGACAAAATGAATTACATGCTGTCTAGATATATCAAATTTACAACAATGATAGGATTTGAATCGATAAAATATTCAAATAATACTAAGATTCTTTATCCAGGTCGATACTATCCCTTCCGGACAGCTTATTCTGATAGGCCAGCCATGCCTCAAGTGCTGGATTGATATCAGATGGGGCCGGATCTTTCAGATGATGTGTTCTGTAATCAAACACCTCTAGCTCCCGACTGAATCTGGTGTATATCCTTTCAAAATCTGCCTCTGCTCTGTGGAATGCTTTGAATTCTGCTCTGAGGTCACTTGCCTTGTCTAGCCGTTCTTCTGTACTTAGCGTAGTGTCCTCAAATAATATAACATGCAGTTTTCCTTTACATTTTTCGACCTCGAAAGGAGCATAATCATCAAAAGATTCATCTCTACAGCTTCTCAAAGCATCGCTGATATCATATATGATAGATCTTAGCTCTTCGTCAGCGGGTTTATATGCTTCCTTTACTTGCTCGAAGGTCTCTTTCCTCAGAAGTAACTGCTGGTACCACTCAATAGCCTTCGGGAGCCTATCTCCAGTCAAAATGTTTTCTGTGACCAAGGTTTGAGCTGGCAACTCCCGGATACCCTTGATTCGCGGATACATGTGAGAATAGTATTCGTCGAACACGTCACATTCATCACGCAAATCTTTCCACTTGTTAATCAATTCCACTGTACGTTGGTGGATCTGAGCAGAGGCAGTTATGGCATCGCATCCTGCTTCAAACACACTCATCAACCAGTTCTCGACGCCTTGGGATTTTGATCTTACCTCGCTCAGCTTTGCCATTTCATCCGTAGATAGGATGGTAGGCACAGTCCTTATATCACCCCCTGCATCTACTGGTTTTACCAAAAATTGAAGACACGCCCTGAGTTCCTCGTTTTGGCGCTTTAATTCCTTCTTGGACATTTCGTCCTTATCCAACTGCTTCAAAATTGACGTAACTGATCCTTTAAAATCATCCACCCTTTGAGCACGGGTGGTTGGGCCTAAGTCAACTGTGGATATCACATAATCATCCGCCCTAACTTGATCTCTTGTTACATCAGCAGGAGGGACAGCTACCTCTGCAATCCTTGAGCCTGATTCGCTCTGGTAGATTCTTGATTGCACCTTCGCCTTCTTTTGTTTCTGAGGCTTGTGAGCCTGCGATAGGATGGTGCTCAAATCAATTTTCATTATTTCAATCTGGGGTTCTGGATATACCATCCTATCCTGCAGCCATTCTGGAGCGGAAGATTTGTTCAATTCAGCGTTTCCACCCTTATCTGATATAGTCAACTCTTTGGAAGGCCCTTGTTCAGGCTCAGGACTCTTCTCCTTTTCTGCTTGGGCCAATTCTTTTAGGCTCTCGAGCACATTTTCTCGTGCTATTTCCAAAACTTCCTCTGTTGGGTCCTTGCTCAGCGGACTATCAGATATGTCAATAATTTCTATACCAACAGCCGAGTCGAGGGGGTCCTTATCATTTTTACTGGTCAGCGCTCCCTCGGGCTCTGGTAATCCCAACTCTGTGCATACTTTCTCAATACCCTCCAACAAAGGTACTTCCAATGTCATCGCAGGCATTTGTGAAAGGGGGACAGCAGAAGAAATTGTGAAGGAAGGGGTACTAATTTGAGTCAAATTAGCGAAGGCGGGCAATGGTAAGGGAGAAGAAGGGGTAGGGTACATAATGGCGAGAGGGGGAGAAACAGGACTGCTAGAATCACCGGAGGAGATTGCCAGTGGACAGGAAGTGGTAGTAATGCCAGAGGAAGGAGAAGCGGAAGGGGATGATTCCTGCACAATGATGGCTGAGGTGGTGGGAGAAGTAGATGAAACAGAAGGAGGGATGGAAGTAGAGAACGTGGAAGCTAAGACAGCCGTTCCTGTATCGGGCATGGGGGTTTGGGAGACCAAAGGAGTTGAATCATCTTTAGTAGCAGTCTTCTCCTTGCTCGCTGCTTCTGTTTTTACCTTCTTGGCCTTGGAGGCCTCCCCAGTGCTGCCTGGCATGTCCTTCCTCTTAGTAACTCTGGGCCTAGGAGGTGGATCCTTCTTCCGAGGGGATCTCACAGGAGGTTTTTGCACTTTTCGAGCCCTCGCTGCCAAAGGGGCATGTTCATCAATATCTGAATCTTTTTCCTTGATAGGCTCTGTATCATCTGTCCCTAGTACGGGCTCATCCTCTTCTCCGTCGGAGTCCTTATCTGATTCAACTGCCGTATAGGTCAGTTGGACTCCTTGTCCCCTTAAGACACCCAATTGTGCTCTAACCCAAGCCTTACTCAATCAAACTGGCTCCTTCATGATCACATCCAAGGAGCTTTCTTCTGCATTGGCCCAATTGGGTAATGGGATGGGTAAATGGTATTGTGCCTCCCACGGGCCTCTAGCCATAATATTATCATCATCCTGCAATTGATCTGGTACTGCCATTACATGAAACTTCTTGATAAAATCCAAGGATAGCCTCGAGTGCATCCTCTTCATGACATCGTAGTCGTCGGTGCAGTTGGCCCAGAAATCCTCAATATGATCTTTATGAAACAATTTCTTGCTTACGAACTTCTCCATCACCTGATTCGGGTCAAAGTGAGCCCTAGCATTGTAATAGTGCAAGTTCAGAAGCTGGAGCTCTTTATCTGAATACTCAGCTGAGGCGAGAGAAGGGCACGCGTAGAGTCCTCTGCCAAACTTGATGGGAAATTGGACATTTGTTCGGTGCAGGTGCTTGAGTTTTTCGGCACACGGCACTAATTGCCTGGACAGTTCTAAGAGCACTGTCTTATCATCAGGATATCTTGGCAACCTATATGCCATTCTAGTGAAGCCTTGTACTCTGATGTATGTGAACTTCTCAAATTGTATGTACCATCGGCCATACTGGATTATTTCATTCATAGCCTCGGCTGAAATCCTCAAGGCTGTATTACCCTGTAACTTCCTTGCTATGTACATGGTAAATGCATCATTGACCCGCTTGAAGTGTATCAATGATTGTGATGAAGTCAATTGAGGATAGCCTTCGTATACCTTGACTTGGGTCTTTTCATCATTCCCGATTTCTCCGATTTTGGACAATCCGCCGTAATGATTCATTCTTGCCAATGCGTAGACGACGTAGGATGTCCATCTGAAATATTTCTTTTCATTGAAGTGGCTGAAGGCTTCATGCATATTGTCGCTAAGGATCTGCGACCAATGGAACTTGGTTCCCTTCAATACTTCCGAGATTATGACAAACATCCAATCTTCAAAAGTGGAAGCAGCAGGTAGCCCATACACTCTGCTTAAAAATGTTACTATATCTCCAATTTCATTGTGGAAATCACTTCTATACAGCACTATGGGGAGCTTGACGAGAGCGGATTTCCTGCTCTTGACCTAATGATCATTTATGTGTTTTCTGCATCCCTCAACATCTTTGTTATATGCCTCCTTGGATGCTTGCCTGTCGGGCATAGTCATGGTTTTATGCCACGGGATATCCAGCATTTCTGCCAAAGCAGGCGGGGACAAATCAGCTAGGACTTCTCCACTAGCTGTCTGAATTTGCCTAGATATGATGTCGTACCTATCTGCACAGCTTGCCATTAACTCTGCACACTGAACAGAGGTCGGGAAGGCAGCTGCTTGTCCGAGTCTACTGTCCTTAAGTTTCTTGGCCCGAGGAGTTGGAGTGGGTCCGAAGATTCTTAGTCTAAAATCATCTAAGTCAATATGGCCTAGATCAGTGTCTCCCACGTTACTCCACCCAGAGTGAATTTTGGTCTCTGGGGGGATTCCTTTGAACTCGTACTTCATGGCTTGAGCTCGAGCAGACATCTAACCTGCAAAACCAGACCTCATAAGCTTGATACCACGTACGTTCCTTGATATACTCCTGGGATTAGATAAATCAATCACAAATCCATCATTTATTTAAAGCACGCATTTTGAAAGAAGACTTAAGTTAACATTCACAGCGTATTGCATGCAAGGAGATATCAAATGTTGTAAAAAGAGTCACCAAAACATCATCATTATAGCATTACAACCTTAATAACCTTATCTTGAACCATCTTCCCTAAAGAAATTTCAGCAAATTCGGCCATTTAGGGAGTTTTGCGCTAAAATTGAGGTCATCCGACCTCGGGCAGTAAAAGCGCTAAAATTGAGGCTGTCTGACCTTGGCGGGAAAATGAGGCAGGTCCGACTTCAAATGAGGGTTAGTTCAGTGCGTTGCGGAATTTGCGCTGTTTTCATGGGTGTCCGACTTGCGCGAGATTTGGAGGTCTCCGACCTCCAGTGGTTTACAAGTCGGTCGGTGGATAAACTAGCGCAAAACAATTGCTGGCATATCAGTGGTTCCCTTGCGCGGAATTCGGGTGAGTCCGAATTGCGCGGATTTCGACGGGGTCCGACTAAGTCGGACGCAAGGTATTTTAGCGCATGGTCGGATGAAGGAAAATGTAGCGCAAAATAGTTTGGTAAGTCTTTCAGCGGGCCTTTCGAGCAGCACTGACTTTGCGGGGTTATGGATGTCATCCGACTTGGTCGGACACAGGTTATTGTAGCGCAAAGTTGGACAAAGAAGATTTTAGCACAAAAAAAGCTGTGTTCAAGGCTGCGGGTATTCTTAAACCATCCGACCCGATTTGTAAATGACATGTGAGTTGTGAAGGTCGGAGGAGGTTGTTTTTAGCGCAATCAGGCGCTCGATTTTAGCCCTAGATCTAAGGGTATCCGACTACATCGAATGGTTCAGTGGTTTTGGGTCGGTTGAAAGTTAATTCGGCGCTGACTTCGTGCACGGGGTTTATAGGGTTTCGACCCGGAAAGATCCAGATCTGCCCAAGGCCTCCAAACTCGTGGTTTTCTAAATCTAGGGTTTGAAGAAATACAAAGGTCAATTCCCCAAACCCTAACCCGGAACCCTTTCGTTCGACTCACAGTTTCAACAGCTACTTATGCAAACGGTAAAAACCCTAATAGTTTCTCCTAAATCTGCTTCAAAACCCTAGAGAAACCTGGGAATGCAAAGGGTGAGAACCCTACCTGTAAATGGCGGTGCAGATCCGACTTGTCATGAGGTCGCGGGTTCGAGCCTGGGCGAGGTCGGCCGTGGAAATCGGAGCTCCGGATGCGTGGTCTTTGAAACGCGGTTAAAATGCGTTAATTTTACCTAATTTCCCTATTTAAGCCGCGCCAATCCGCCATTAATGCTCGGGAGTATGTACAGTCAGCGGGGATTTGCAGGGGTTTTGACTTAGCGGGAAAACTGGAGGTCTCCGACCTGGTCAATTGAGGGAGAAATCAGCGCGAAATCTGGAGGCCTCCGACTTGACCTGTTTGGCGGGGCTTTCGGACTCATCTGACCTGCGGGGTTCGTTTGGGGGTCCGACCAAGTCGGTTATAATGCGAAGTCACTTGGAACGAATTTTAGCGCTAGGTCCGACAGGTTGAAAATCGGCGCAAAGGTCGGTTGAATCCAGATTCAGCGCAAAGTCAGTTGAATGCAGTTTTAGCGCAAAGGTCAGTTGAAGCCAGTTTCAGCGCAAAAGGTCGGTTGAAGCCAGTTTCAGCGCAAAAGGTCGGTTGAAGCCAGTTTCAGCGCAAAAGGTCGGTTGAAGCCAGTTTCAGCGCAACAAACTAAATCAAGGGCTCTAGAAGGGGAAACAACAACCCTCCTTTAGCAAGTTTGAAGTGATTTTTAAGGCAATCATTCTATCCAGGGCACATATACTTCAGACCGTACAACCACTTCTGAGAGAGAGATCAAAAACCAAACGACCCACTAGCCAAAACAAAAAGAACAAAGGGGAGGGGCCCCCCATGTTTAGAATGGGGCGTGTGTGCAAGGCACAACACCTTTCTTCTAACTTTCATCACTTACATCATCAATAATCCTAGAACTACATATTCATCATGTCTCATCACCATCTTAATGTGCTTTGATCCTGTGGATACAGGGTATGTAAGCAGTCTGGAATACAAAGGAAGTATCCAGTATGCAAGCATAGATGATCCACCCCATCTTCATCTTCTTTCATCTCCATCTTCTTCTCTTTGATTAGCTCAAGTAAGAAGCAGACTATGTGTACTAGTGAAAAGCTCAAGCACTTTAACCAATCAGGGATAAGACAGAAGCTATTTGTCCACATGCCTTAAGCCAACATTTGCTATAGCATTTTATCAACATCTTTAGCCTTCAACATGATGCAACTTTCCTCTCAACAAAGTGCCAGCTTAACTCATCCAAGAGCACTTAAATTTGGCAAGAGAACGTGATGACAATATCTTTTGGTTTTTATCTTTTGGTTTATCTTTTGTCCCTTTTCTATGCCTAATCAAGACTGCCTTGATCTATCATATCTTGGTATGTTGCCATGAAGTAAGGAATGGGGCATGGTCATATTGCTTTCGTATGTTGTGTTTGTGGGATGATCTTATTCTCTTCCTATGCATATTGGTATCTTGTACGTGTTGGGATTAGCCTCTTGCATATAAATATCTCTTGCATCTGAGAAGCTGAATAGTCTCTTATGCATTGAGACTATTCTATGTTAAGAACTGTTTCCATACATATAACCAACAAGGTGTCATTATGTGTAGTGGAGATAAGCTCAAACCTTTGTTTGTAGCATTAAAGTCCATCTCGGAACACTAGCTGCTATTCATATCTTGTGTATGATTGGTTCAACATCTTGACCTCATGCATTTAGAGAATATTGTAGTACGCTAGTTATGCATTGGATACCTCGACACCTTGGTCTTCTATACCCTGGTGCATATAATGCATATGCCATATCAAACATAAGGATTGCATTTCTTTACTTTTGAGCAATTATTTTAAAATCTGTCATATCATTTATCCATTCCATCATATGCCTATATAGTCTTCAACCAAGATCAATCATCTTCCTTTCATCCTCCTTGTCCGCTTTCATTATTTCCCTTGTCTTCACCCTGCAAAATAAGTGTGTTAGACATGCATACGCCCATATCATTATCATTACCATCTACATATTTGCATTAGCATAAGATATTTCTATTATTACTATTTGCATATTCATATCATTTGCATAAACATCCATATAGCTCATGAAAATACAAAAAATCCATAACATCATAACATAAATGCATCCATGATCATTACACCATCACATAGAACCAACGCTATCATAGATATATATCACATGTGTCAATATACAAGTGTCTACAAATACGACATGGGCTATCCATGAGACATCAAAGAATGTATGTACAACTGGCTCATAGGCCTCATCATGATACAATAAAATACAACAAAACAAGGTAGCCCTAGTGACTACTGGCAGCCCCCTCACCCTGTCCACCTGTACTGGGTCCTGTACCTAGTCTCCCATCTCTAGGAGGTCCCATCACCAAAGCCACATACTGCAATCCTCCTATCCTCTTTGAAGCTGAAGCCCTTGACCTACTCCTATAGCTAGGCTATCTTTGCTTCACCGACACTGCTCCATGATACAAGCCTCTGTAATACTTGGCCTCACCCTATGCCCTCCTCAACTCACCTTGTGACTGAGTCAACTGTGTGGCTAGATACATCGTGGCCCCATCTATCCCCAATGCAGCTACTTCTCTATCTCTCTCTACTGTCATAGCTTGTAACTATTGTACAACTGTATCCCTCTCAACCCTCACCATCTGCACCTGTTGTATAGCTGCATCTCTCTCTACTGTCATAGCCTATATCTACTGTAACATTGTATCCCTCTCAAATGTAACTAGTTGCACCTGCTGCATAGCTGCATCTCTCTCTACAGTCATCCTCGCAAGACTACCATCATCCTACCCATCACCTCCCTGTGCTCTAGCCTGCAGCTGCACCTGGTATGTCTGAGCTTGTGCTCTAGCATGCCACAATCCTATCACCACATGATGATGGTCTATCTCCACCCTTCTCAGCCTCATCTAAGCCTGCTATCTCCATCTCCCCTCCTCTCTAATCCTCTACCTCAGATGTTGAAAAACTACATCATCATCCCCTAACATTTGTGTTGTTGGTTGTACCAATACATGTGGTTGAACCTTAACCTATCCCTGCACCTGAATACCTAGAGTTGCTAGTACAACTACCTGCGCTGGTGGAGCTTGTCGCTTTTTTAGGGTATGCTGCCAGACTGAAATCTACATCTTTCATAATCTCGATGACAAGAACTTCCCTAGCATCCATGGCATAGCATTTCCCACATGCCTTATCTATTTTTAATCCAGCTTGCTGCATAATAGCCAAAGGCATAATATTTGTTGATGCTCTTGAATCAAGCATGCAATTCTTAATTATTTTTCCATTTATGACAAGGGAGACATAAAATGGCTCCACTTGTGAAGGGCATTTCGTCATGGTCATCCCAAGATATACCTCAGGAATCTCATCTTCATTGATACACAGGGCTTGATTCTTATCCTGAGATTCATCCTTTTGCTTGGCTTGAAAGGATATTCCTAAAATCAGGGATACTACTTTATTTCTGCATTCTTCAATTTTCATCAGCTTCATCAATGGAATAGAGACTTTTACTTGGGATAAGACCTGAGTTATGTCAAAAGGAGCATAATTTTGAATAATAGTCATAGCTTGTTCCATAATTTTATTTTTATCTTGGTATGATCCAGCTTTGGTTTTTGTGGCTCTTTGACTGTCATCCTTGTTCTGAAAATTCTTATTTTGATCCTCAACCTGGGGAACTCTAGTTTCTGGTCCTTGAGGATCATAACCTATTTTTTGCTTAAAGTTTTTCCTATTATTGTTCCATTGCTTCTTTTGTGTCTCAGTTCCTTTATGACTGTGCCGTGGCTGGTTCACCAAAGTATTCTTTGGTTGGTGTGAGTTGCTTACCTGGGCTTTACCTCTTAGGTTGTAGTTGCTTTTGACTTGAGCTACTGCTGCAGCTGTGAGGGCCCTAATTTCTTCATCAGAAGGTCTCCTTAAATTATTCAAAAAATTGTGTGAACCCTAAGTGTAGGCGTAGTTGTCTTCATCATCTTCATCGCAGGGAAACTGCTGACAGACCTGAATCTCGTTATTTATGTTTGCATCAACACCATGAGAAGGATACTCCTTGCTTGTAAACAGCATATTTATATCATCACCTTCCATGCAATGTGACTCATTGCATTCGTCACAGGCCACGACATTGTTATATAGAGACTGAGCAATCATACATTGTGACTATGAATGGGGCATCTGGCATATTATACACCATGGGGTGTCATTAACAATATTAACTGACTTTTTCAAAGGATCAGGTGTTTCCTTTGCATTCTGAGCTCTTTGATTTATATTTTTGTGTGGAAGGATGGGTTTACCATTATGCCAATTGGTATTGTATGGCATATCATGTAATCATGGTCTTCTTTCTTGCCTTTGGTAGACCTGCCTGTCAGGACCAACCCCTTTTTCATTTTTAGCCATTCTATAGCTCAGGTCCTTGACAATAGTTGTCAATTTATCTATTTTATCCTCAGAAGTAGATGCATTGCCTTGAACACTTTGATATTTGTTGTTTGGATTTTGCAGAATTTTTACATCATCTCTTTCCTGTTTGTCTTACCAGACGCTTTTCTCTTATTTGTTTCAATTTTGAAAGCATCTCTGAGGCTGTGAGGTCCCTTGTCTCTTAATCCATAAGCAATTTTGGCATCAAAAGCATTTATGTACAGTACTATGCACATAGGTTCATTAGGCCTCAGATCATGTGGCAATTTGTTCAGTACCTTCATGAATCTAGCATTGAAATCAACAACCTGTTCATTTGATGCTTTGGTAATGCCAGTGAATTCATTAATAAATAAACTAGGATCAGTTTTGTCACCATACTGTTCTTTGAATATTCTCCTGAAGTCATCCCATGATGAAACACTTCTGTCAGGCAGACCCTTGTACCATTCTCTGGCTTCATCAACCAAGGATTGCATAAATAATTTCATAAAAACATCCTCATGCTCAACCTCAAATTTATCCATGATATTCAGAAAAGCTTTTAAGTGGTCTTCCCCTGACACAGTATTATTTCCTAAAAATTTAGGCACTTGCAGCCTCACATGTTTGTCTATAGGATTTGGGTAACTAGGAATGCCATCAAAAACAAGCTACCTGAATCTATCCAGCTGCATAGGCTATCTACCAAATTGATTAACATTGGAATTCCTATTTGCATTCTAGTCTCTTACATTGTTTAACAGAGCTCTAGAATTATTTGCATTTTCAAGGGTAGGAATTGAATCATTCTGAGCAGTTCTCAGAGCTTGCACTTTCTGTCTCATGTCATCTCTGATTTTCATTGCTTGTAAATATTCTAATTCTACTCTTAAGCTTTTGATTTCTTCAGCTAATTATTCCTCTTTGGGCATAGAAGAGGATGGTCCCATTCCATTCTGATCATCATTATCCTCATCCCTTGGAGACTCAACCTCTTCAAATCTATCACTGGGATCCAAGAAAGGGCGCTCTTGAAAAACTTCAGACCCTATTCTCAGACTAGCACCCTACTGTCTTTCATATACATTCTGGATTTCAGCCTCAGTGTTTGAAAAATAAGGTATTGTCCTCTCTGAAGATCCTGGATTGTCTTGAACATTATCACTTCTGGGAGAACCCTCTTGACTGGCTTGAGCAGTCCCCTTTTTTCTGTACATCATTTTTATGGGTAACTCTTCAAACAGAGTATTATGCTCGGATCTTCTCCCTTGCATATAAATTTCACTTTGACCAGTTGGGAGATTACTCAGAGTTGCCACCTATAACTAGGAATTGTTTTCTTTTTTAATCAGGGTTCTTTCACAAATTTCCCCAGTAGAGTCGCCAATTTCTGTTGGTTATTTTTCTGGTTGGATGCTTATTCCCAGTAATCCCTACAAAATAGCCATCAGTGATCAACAGGATTCTCGGGCCAGGGGCCAACAGTATAGGAGATAGACTCTATAAATATCTCCTCTTCTTCTTTAGGCTCTGCAGAACCAAGGGGGTATTCCCTACTCAACATCCATGAAATGTAAATGTGCAAAGACTGGGATGCTGATACAAAGCAGATAAATCCTCTATTATGTAGACCAAAACTGTGGAATAAGTGCAAAGGGGGCTAGCTTTGGGCCTATATTCCGTTGTAGACAGAGGATTTTGGGTCCTAAAACTACTTCTAAAGTCCTAATGGTTTGATTTAAGGTTTAAGTTTGATTGATATTTGGATGCAAAACTAGCACTTTGGTTATGACCTCAATACAAGACTGGATCGGTGCCTATCCAGGGCTCAGAGTCAATAGACATACACATGTGAATGTACACATAAACCCATACTAATGACTGAGTTTCAAGGGGATTGTTTAATATCTGCCTTATAGATACTTCCCAAAAGTGAGTATTCAGTTACCTCTGCTTAGAAGATCCTCACTGCAATATATTCTTCTTAACACTTTAACCTAAAACATTTAATCTACTCCTTGAGCAGAAGTAAAAGACTAAGCATTTAATATAGCAAATCCATATTCTAGAATCATTAATACCCCTTAGATATTCAGATTCAGAAGAAGAACACATTCAATTTGGAGACAAGTAATAGAACACATGCAATGAAGCATTACTCATTTAAATCAACATGAAACCAGTAAGTTTATGCATCAAACATACAACATGAGACTCATAAACTCACAAGACAACCAAGACAGAGCCACCAATGGAGTTGTATCTTATCACAACACCAAAATTTTGTCCAGTTTTTGACAACAACAATGGGTAATAGAGTTTGGTCTTTATACCAAGACCATGTACCCAGCAAAAATTAATTACAAGGCAAATAAAAATTCACCAGATTCAATGCATGAGGAATGGCGCTCAGAAAAATATTCAATGCAGAGGGGAGACAAAGAGGAATGAGCAGGTGGGATTAGGATCTGCACTGCCGCTCAAGGACTTTCATTTTCAATCAGGTTGTTGACCCGTCTATCATTGACCCATACCTCTACACAATCTGCCATCAATATTTCAGCTACCCGCGGGATGCAACAGCAGACGCATCTGGAGATTTTCCCACTCAAAAATGGCCACAGACGCAAGGAAAAAACCATCACAAAATGTTCAAAACCCGACCATTGATCAAACACTCGTCGCCAAAATCAATGGTCGCAAAACATGCGTGAAGAGCTACCAGCCAATGATATTGTGCCACGTAGGCACCTTGACTCTCTATCATTGACCCTTTATCGCCTCTGTATATGCATGCCCAAATGCATATACAACATACAAGACGGACATCAAATGTTATAGAACAAACTGGAATTTAGTTCGGGTCCGGCTTGTATCTCATCAAATGTATATTTCCCTTGTATATCGCATATACAAACGGGATATACAACCCATAGGCCTCAAATATTTATTAACTGCACTTCATTCCTCCATCGCATCCGGGTTGTATGTTTCTTCATTGTATATCCGGATGTATATTTTGTTTGTATATGGGATATACAAACACAAACATACAAGCAGGGAATCTTTTCAGAATATTCCACATACATTCCTCCCTTGCATATTGAACATATGCAAACCTGTTTGTATAGAATTGCAGCAGGCCCCACCAAATGCATCTCTGCTGCACTATAGCAAAAGTATGTGCGCCAGCCCTTTGTATATTTTTCAATGTACATTCCATTGCAAACACAAACATACAAACAGGAATCTTCCACAAAATATAACTGCAATGCATCTTTTCTTTGTATGTTTCGCTTGCATATTCTACATACAAGCCTGATATACAAGCAGGGCCGATATACAAATGGCGAATATTCCCGAAATCTTACAGAAGATTCCCCCAATGTATATGCAACCCGATATACATCTAGAATGCATATAACTCAAATTTTCACCATTTTTGGAAGTCGATTGAAATTTTACAAGCTTATCAACAGATTTGATCACTGGCATACACAGAAACCTAGCACCTTTTCATGTGCGATGGGAAAAGACAATAAAACATTGCACTGGGCTGATTAAACCATGAACATTTAAAACACGAGGATGAAACCCAATAACCAGGAACCCTCCACAGAAAACTAGCACAGAAAGAGCAGAACAACACAAGACACCATGACTCAGAAAATCCAGGGTTTGAATGAGAAAACCTACAAATGCCCAAGCTCAAAATCCCAAACATAAATGATTACCAACAACCGCCTCCTCCTAACCGGCCTCTCTATCCTAATTTCCCCTATCTCCCTAGGCCTCATGAATTGAGTCGGCCTAGCTATAACCCAGTGTGCATCATAATATGGTAAAGTCCCAGGATCTGTCGGATCCTGTCTCCACTGCCACATGACTGGATGTAATCCATCCCTCTCTGCCAAAGCTATGTCAACCACAATCTTCGGCCCCTAATCAAAAATCTCATGTCGCGTCCTCCCAAAAATGGCATCCTCTATTGGTGCTACCTGTGGAACCCCGAACTACCTCAACAGCCTCTTGGGCAAATAGCTCTCTATAATGTATATGTCGCGACTAGAAATGTATCTCATTTTCCTAGCATAGATAAGCTCCACATCCTCCTTATCCCATCTCTCACATGATAGCCATGGCCTCCATACAAATCTATCCACCTCATCTAAAGTCTGCCTCCAGTATACTATCCCTCACCACCGCCAATAGGTAAGAGGTCCCCTATACATCCTAGCATATGGCTCTCCTGCTTCTCTTGCTACCCATCCATCTGGCCTTGTCACTAGAATGTGCTCATATGCCCATACATGCAAAACTGTGACTCCAACTGACATACTCACTCCAAACATATACACGCAATCATGTAGATAATGATATAGCTGTCCTAGTACACACTCAGCCCATGCATATCTAGTACCGTAGGAGAACATCCCCTCCATCACTGTCCCCCATCCAATCAGAAAGCCTCTCGCTCACCTATCTCCAACTAGCCATCTGATAATAGCCACCACTACCTGCTGTAGCCTATCACATAGCTCCTCCATCCTAGCCATAGGAATCTCTGAGCCCTCATCCCCAATATTTGGAGTCTCGAATAACTGTCTAAATGCAGCTAGACCCATATCAGGATCATAATCTACTCGGTCTCCATCAATCAAGATGCGTAAAATCTAGAACACATCCTCTAATGTAATAGTCACCTCTCCCGTCAGCAATAAAAATGAACTGTGTTCACTCCTCCATCACTCAACCATCGCTGTCATCAGTCTGCGATGCGCCTACACTGGCTCTAGCCTTGACACATGCTCTAATCCAAGGATGTCTAGTACTAGCCGCTCCTCTGCATCTAGCAATCTGACCAATCGCAAATCCCTAGGATGTGGCTCTCGTGACAACAGTGGTGGTAGTATATCCTGCACCATTTCGCTCACTGTATCAGCCTTTGTGCTAAACAAAATGGTCTTTTACCTGCTAAAATTGCCTATATGTACTGCAAGTGACCCACTTTTCTATATGCGCTAGCCTTTTGATCATAAGCAATGCATTTTACTATACGCACATGCTTTTAGCTTCAAAGCGACCTCTTTACCCTATGTGAGCGACTGTTGATTACAAGCAAGCTCAAACCCTATATGTGCATGCTTTCTACCTATAAGCGACTTACCTACTATATGCGAGCACCTGTCCTTTAAAAGTGAGCTATCTCTATATTAGCATTCACTTTTCACCCATAAGCGAGTTGATCTATCCATATGCACATTTTGCCTATCTTTTTGACCTAGCTGACCATAAGCGACTTACTTTTTCCATAAGTGCCTACTCCAAGCCTATATGCGACCTAAACTACTATAAGTGACTCCTTTTCCTATAAATGTGACCTGCACTTCCTATCCTAAAACTGCTCGCTTCTAGTGATGTGTGTGCATTTATTATGCTTCTAGCCCACAAAAATCATGCATTTAGCAAAAGTTTCGATACATACCGGTATGCCTACTCCTGTTGGTTGCCCATGTGTCCTCACTCGCTCAGCACGATGATCACTACACAGAATCACCATCCTAATCGCTCTCCAACTCTTGTCGTACCTCAACTCTAAGGAGCTCTAGATTTCTGAGCATAAATGAGCCTATTTTCCCTTGAGGGACCTACTTATAGCCTGTTTCCGAACCCTAATTCTTCTATATCATCCCCATTTATCCCTCCCAACCCTGTTTTCTTTGTGTCAACCTTGTTTCTAGCCTTTCATCCTATTGCGAGCCAACCCAGCCCTTCCTAGTTAGTCTGGCTTACCTCTCGAGGGGGCATCACCTGCTAGTTACACTAGGGCATAACCTTGTTTATCAAGCGAACATTGTATCTTCTTTGACACAATGCTCTATCGAACATTGTATCAAAGAGGGGCAAAATGTAGACACCCAAAATTGACCTAATTATCATTAGTATCAAATATTGCATTACTTATCATCTGCATTTGTCTAACACACTTGAGCAATTTCCCTAACACTTATTTCTTCTATTAATTAAATAAATTCATATTTATTTAATTAATTCATTATCTATTTCATCTATTTCTTCTAAGCTATAATTAAATAATCTTTAATTATTTAATTATTTCTTTATTTCTATCTATTTTAATTAAATAAATCTTATTTATTTAATTAAAATCCCTTCATAAGCCCACTTTCAAATTAATTAAATAAATTTTACTTATTTAATTAATTTCTCTTATCATTTATCTTCACAAGTCGATATGTGTGCCTCTTTTATTTAAAAACATGTGTGGTACTACATCTTTTATTTATTATCTTTCACATGTAGTACTTTTTATGTACATAGTCACACATAAGCCTTATCCTCCTCCACTTGTCATCTACACATTCATCTATGATTATCATTTAATCTTAGCCATTCACATAGCCACCAAATCTCCACTATTAATTGATTTTAGTTGAGGTCTATATAAACACCCTCTCATTCCATACTACATCTATCCATCATTTTCATATAGCGTCTACATTATCATCTTGAGCATATTGAGCATTTTAGCATCCATTGAGCATATTATAATTATCATTCATCCATCATGGCAGCTTTTATCTTCATAATTGTTCATTGTTGAGAAGCAATTCACATCATAAACAAGGAATCATACAATCTAGGTGATATTGTTCTTGAATTGCATGCTTTTGATTTCACTTGGATTCGATTCTTTGATGGTGGTAGGATTAGGTTTTCAATTATATGCTTGATCTTATTAACCTAATTTTTACCTATCACAAAATATTTTTGGGATACTCTACTCAAAGTAAGGCTTATTGGTGCTTCAACAAGAGGTTGAAAAAGATTATTAAAAGTGCTAATGTTAAATTTGATGAAAGCAAAGGACATTCTAGGTATTGCGGATATGATTCAGATGATCAAGATGAAAGTCAAAGTTAAGGAAGGCAAGTCCAAACTTAGAGTCAGATCCAGATTGATCCGGTAACTCTAGTGACTCAAGTGGTTAGTCCAAATGATGAGGAACAAGTTCAAAAAAATAGATGTTCAAACAATTCCCAAAACTCCTAGGTATGTAAGGCTAAATCATCCTAAAGATCATATCATAGGAGATAAGAGTAAAACTATTCGAACTAGGAGAAAAATTTCTAAAGATAAAGAGGAGATTTGTTTGATTTCAAAGATTGAACCTAAATCAGTAAGTGAAGCCTGCAATGATGAAAACTAGGTTAAATAAATGGAAGAAGAATTGATGCAAATTGAAAAGAATCACACTTGGGATCTTGTTCCTAGACCTGAGGACAAAAATGCGATTGGAACCAAAGGGGTCTTCCGGAATAAACTAAATGAAGATGGTGAGGTTGTAAGAAACAAGGCAAGGTTGGTATGTAAAGGCTATTCTCAAGTGGAAGGAAATGATTTTGAAGAAAATTTTGCTCCAGTGGCAAGGATAGAGGTAGTCAGAGTATTTCTTGCTTTTGTTGCTTTCAGAGATTTTAAAGTTTATCAGATGGATGTCAAATTAGCATTCCTAAATGGGGAGTTGGAAGAAGAATTCTACATTGAGCAACCAGAAGGGTTTCAGTTGTCTGATCAGAGAGATATGGTCTGCAGACTGAGAAAAGCATTGTATGGACTTAAGCAAGCCCCAAGAGCCTGGTATGCAAGATTGGATAAGCATTTGCTTAAGCTAGGATTCAGCAAAGGTACCGCTGATAGTAATCTATACTTCAAGATTAATCACGAGGACATTCTAATTGTTGAAGTCTTTGTTGATGATATCATTTTTGGTGGAAATGAATGTATGTGCAAAGCATTTTCTAATCAAATGAAAAGTGAGTTTGAGATGTTAATGTTTGTTGAGATGAATTTCTTCCTAGGTCCGCAAATTGTTTAGTCAGGTAAAGGTATCTTCATATCCCAGTCCAAGTATGTGAAAGAATTGTTGAAGAAGTTTGGAATGGAAGATTCAAAGCTAGTAGGTACACCTATGGTAACCGGATGCAAGCTAAGAAAAGATGATGACTCCCCCAAGGCAAATAAAAATGGTATAGATCAATGATTGGAGGATTGCTCTATCTGACTCAGACCAGACCTAATGTCATGAATGCAGTTGGACTTGTTGCCAAATTTCAAGTTGATCCAAAAGAATGCCATGTTGTGGCAGTCAAAATAATTTTTAGATATCTCAAGGGGACAATTGATTATGGACTATGGTATCCAAAGGACAATGACTTCACTCTTCATGCATATATAGATGCTGATTTGGCAGGAGATGTGGATGACAGAAAAAGTACTAGTGGTGGTGCATTCTTCTTGGGATAACATTGGTCTCTTGGATGAGAAAAAAGAAAGAAGCAATATCTCTGTCCACTGCAGAGGAAGAGTATATAGCAGCAACAAATAATTGTACTCAAGTTTTGTGGATGAAGCAAATGCTGAAGGACATCAAAATTGTGTTTAAGGAGCCAGTCACAATTTTTTATGATAATTCAAGTGCTATAAGCATTTCAAAGAGTCTGGTATTGCATTCAAAGACAGAATATATCTATCAAGTTTCATTTATTGAGAGAGAAAGTAAATCAGAATGAAGTCAAGTTAGAGTTTGTGTCTTCCAAAGATCAGATTGCGGATATCTTCACTAAGCCTCTTCCCAAGGATACTTTTGAGTATCTTAGAGAAAAGTTAGGGGTTATTACCCCTTCTGATCAGAATTAAGATGCACTAAGGTGCATTAGTCCGGTGGAATTCACATTCATATCTTGTGATCCAGATTGATGTTAAGGAGTTACTACTCAAGGGGGAGTAGTCAGTATGCAAATTTTGGGATCATTCAGAAGCAAAAAGGAGAAAAGATAGCAAATATGTGCCCTTTTCCATTGATGTCAAAGGGGGAGAGAAGTCATGTGAAAAACTTGGAAGTGAGTAATTGCTAGTGAAAGGGGGAGTAGTGAAGAAAGTGGTTGCAGGTGTGATAAGAAAAAGGGGGAGAACTTCTTGTCTTGATGGTGGAATCAGTTTTTCACATCATATGTTTCCATCAATGACAAAGGGGGAGATTGTTGCAAATATGTGCCTAAGCGGTGTTGTCATTGGTGTCAACATATCCTTGTTGCCATTGGTGTCAACTGTATCCTATTTTGTTGTCTATATAGAAGACCAGATTGTTGAGGATATTGAGAAAATTAATGATGATCAATGTATGTGGACCATATGGATGTGTAGAGGTTTTCCTAAAGAAGCTCTAGTTATGATTTGAGAAGTTCACATTAAGATCTGAGAAAGTTATGGCCATCTGAGTAGAACTAGTTCCTGCAATACTCAGGAGAGATAGAGTGACAGGAAAGAGGTCCAGATTGCTCTGGTAACGTAAAATGATGATCTACGGATCTAGAGGCATGTTTGGGAAGTCAGTGTGTATTCTCAAGACAAGTGGTTTGTGGTTTGGAGGTCTGCAAGCAATCCTTCTAGTTTGACAATCATGGCAGATAGTGTTCTTGAGGTTCCAGATAAAGATGTAAGGATTCTGATGTGTTGGAGGAGTGCGGATGTTTCTGTTGAATTTAATATGCTTGTAGAGATCTCTAGATCCTGTAGCTGCTATGTTGGAGGTCTGCATTGAAGTTTGAGCTCATTTTTTAAGATTTTCCTTTTTGTTGTTGATGTTCTTCCCAATCTTGGTCGACCGGATGATCCTAGCGTGTTACGGATGGTCTAAGAGCATTTTATGAAGCATAGCGTGTTTGTAGAGGAAGATTCAAGTCTCATTTATGTTTGGCTGATGGTGTAATAATCCACATCAAGTTTAGCTGACCTTGTTGATCATTCCAAGGTTGATGAAGTGTACAAATACCTATTGAAGAATTGTTGAAAATCATCCATGAGCAAAATGATAAATCCAAAGAAAGGATCAGAAGTAGAGTAGAGAAGAAGAGGAGCGAAAGCAGTATAGAGTGAAGAGTCAGAGAAGAAGAATTTGGAGATAGAAGAAGAGGTTTTTGTGAGCATTAAATGAAACTGAGCCAGGAATGAAAAGATGCTAATTATTAGTTAGTTCTTTCTGTGTTAAACTCAAATTTCTTGTAGGTAGTGAGCCTCTCTTTTGAGCAGTGAGCTCTAGGCAATGAGCCTGAAGGCAAGTACCTTCCCATTCTTTTAAGTACTTTTAACAGGTTTTGAATCTTGTGGGCTAACACCCACCATAGTTTTTCCTTTTACCGGGTTTCCATGTCAAAAATCTTGGTGTCAAATGTGTTGTTTATGTTTCTACTTATGTGTTGATGTTATATGCTTAATGTTTGTATCATTAATCAATTTGCCAATTGTGAAATAAGATTAAACGAAAAGAAAAGATTAATTTTGGGGACAACTAATTCACCCCCACTCTCAGTTGTCTGGGCTAATTCCAACACTTTTACCAATGCAGAAATGAGTTCAGAAGTGAACTGGGGACCTTAATCAGTGACAATTTCTCTTGGGGCTCCACACCTAGTGAAGGTATCTTCATACAAAAACTTGGATACATTCCTATCTCTTGCAAATTGGAATGCTTTGACTTCAACATACTTTGTCAAGTAATCAGTGCAAAGTAAAATATACTCCTTGTTATTAGATGTAGGTGAAATTGGGCCAATGAAGTCTAGCCCCCATTTGTCAAATGGTGCTAGTACAATTTGTGGCTACAAAGGCATCTCATATGTCTTTGTTGGTCTGCCCATTCTCTGACATTTGTCACAACTCCTTGTATACTTTATTGAATCCTTATGAAGAATTGGCCAATAATAGCCTATTGTTAAGACCTTAAATGTTGTCCTTTTGGTTGCAAAGTGACCCCCACAGTGCTCATCATGGCATGCTTTTAGGATGTCAAAGACCTCATCTTCTCTTATACATCTCATAATATGATCTAGACCAGTATAGAATAAATAACCAACAATCCAAGAGTATGGAAAGATTTTATGCACTAGCTGCCTCTTCTCCCTAAGAGAGAAATGTGATGGTTTTTCCCTGCCACTAGGTAATTTACAATGTCAGCAACCCATGGTGTGTGTATTGTTGGTTCCCAAACTTGCACACATCAAACTCTAAAGATTTGCCACTTCTTATGATCAAGTTTAATGGCAAAATTGGCCAACAGAGTGGGAGATTATTTCTTATCACCCCTTCACTTCAAGTTCTGCCACACCTAGGGGGTATCCGTCATTCACAATTGATAAGTATATATTTTCATTACTAGGCAGAATGCTCTCATAGATGTACCAAGATTTGTAAGATAAACCCTAGACTGGCAATATTCTTGGATTATCTAACTAGTTAAATATGAGAACATGCGGCACCTAAACCTAAATAAAATAAAACATAAAATGATTTTCTTTAAACGATTTATCATTAAATTTGGTTTTCTTCTAGACCTTTGGGCAAATAAATCCTAGACCGATGCTTTGTCAAGGGCAACAGAGTCAAAGGGCTATAATGCAAATGTTTCCTTTTTGACATCTAAAACTTCATATTTAGAGGGTTAAAACCATCATCACTGCCTTACAGTAATAGCCCAAGAAAGAGTATCACCTGTGACTCTTCTTCAATGACCCTTTAATACAAAATACTTTCCCCTATATCTAATTTAAAGTAGTTTTAATCCATTCTTTGAACAGATGCAATGAATCAAATATACAACATAGCAAATGTATGTAAACAAGCTCAAAAACCCTTGGTAACTTTACTTGAAAAGAAAGCATTCATACTTAAGGAGACAGTCACAGACAACACACATAGAAGTGTTTTTCATATATTGCAATTTGAATAGAAAACTGTCATATAGGAATTTATTCACCTACAACAACATTCTCCCTTGAAGTCTAGACTCCACAGCCTTCTACAGAAATCTACTTCCCAAATATGTGTATAACTTGTATCCAAAGCCCAGAATAATCCCCTACAAAGTGGAACAACAAGCTCGCTTATAGAAACAAGAGCATGTTTCCCTAAAAATTAATTACATCCTAGTAGTTACCTTAGTTTCCACATTGCAAGCTACTGCCAATGAGCCTAGGGAAATTTAAAAATTCACAAAAAAGAGGAGAATAAAATATAACATAAAATATGGAGCAAAATGACTTTAATGTGCTTTTCCCTTTTTACTTTGTCCATATTTTAATTTATTGTTGTTAGACATCAACTCTGCTCCAAATCTCTGCCTTGTCACACCGTTGTATAGCATATTCAAAGGCTCAGAAAATCCCTTGCACTTTTTCAAAATGAGGTTATGGGGCCCCTTCTCCAGTTTCTTGATGATTGCATCCAGCATTAAAGAACACAGAGAAATCATTGCAGCAATTTCTAATTCCATTTTGCCCAATCTATTCATTTCTGGGTCATTTTTTTTTATGCAGGGGCATTTTTCGTCACTCTGCCACTCAGAAACCATCACAAACATGGCTAAAACTTCTGCCCAGGAAATAGGATAGGTTAGGGGACTAATTTGAAGCATAGAACTACAAATTTGAACTCAAATGGGCCCCCAAAAATGCTTGGAAGCTCAAAAATGTGATGAACAGTTCATCTTTGCAACCAATACACACCTGGAGCTACACAAAATCCATCAAAGACACCTCTATGGCAAAGGAAACACTCCAACATTTGCAGCAAAAGAGACAACTAGCTGAAATCTATTCTGAGATGGTGATTTCGCACCATCACACATCAACAAGGGAGCAACCTCAACACCCGTGCGATGGTGTGAAATGCTCAAGTTTTGACTTTATTTCCTTTGCCCTCCACTTTATAATGCATAAACATTATAATAATGTTTATATTAAGCTTTTATTACCCTATTTTTTTCCAATTAAAAATTGTGAATACTTTTCCTTTTTAAAAATACATTTTTGCAACTTAGGAAAATGACAACTAACTAATTTCTCCTCCCAGGCAAATGTCGCATGTTCACTGTGGGCACATGGGACATCGAAGGGCCATGAAAATTTGCACAAGGCCATTATTAATTATTTAGAGCAAACCCATTTCCTTAGAATTTGCATCACTGAAAGAATTTTTAGACCTCCTTTGTAAACTAGCCTACCGGATGCCTTCGTCACAACTGAAATGCATTAAAATAATGCATCATATAATATCCAGGATTTTGATGAAACTAGAGCTGGAGATGTTTTTGTCCAAAATGAGAAGTGGGTCGCCCTTAGAATTGTGAGATTTGAAAGTTTTCGAAACACCAAATCCAGCCCAGTCATAGTCAGAAAAGCATTAAATACCCCATCAAAATGTTGCAAGTATGGGCCTAACCAATGTTGTCATTGATGTCAACATACTCCTATTGCATTGATGTCAAGGATTGGATGAGTTGTATGCTAAGGATATTGAGAAAATTAGTCCTATCAGGAACAATGAAGAACAGTGAAGACAATAAGGTAAAGATCCCAGCTAAGGTAAAGATCCCAGCTAAGGTGAAGATCAGAGGTTGCACATCAAAGGGTTTGTAGATATGTGTCTAAAGGTGATCGAGTAAAGATTTGAGAGGTCTGCATGAAGATTTGAAGAAGTTATGGCCATGTAAGTAAAACTAGTTCTGGCAGATGTTCAGAGGTGACAGAGTGACACAAATAGGTCTGGTGAGATCCGAAAATGCAATATCTTGTTCTGCGGATTTGGTGGAGTATTTAGGAAGTCAATGTGAATTGACAACTCAATTGGTTTGTGGTCTGGAGGTCCGCAAGCAACTATTCCAATATGACATTGATGACAGACTGTGTTCTTGAGGTTTTGGATGAAGGAGAGAATGATTTCAGTAAGCAGAAGTAGTGTGGATGTTCTTGGTGATTCAGGCAAGCTTGTGGGGGTCTCTGGATTGTGTCCAGTTCATGTTGGTGGTCTCAATTGAATATTGAGCTCGTAATTGAAGAATTACTTCCAGATGATGATGTTCTTCCTAAACTTGGCTGACCGGATGAGTTACACATCTTGTGAATGATCTTGAAGATGTTCTGCAAAGCATGGCATGTTCCTCAAAGAAGATTGAAGTCTCAAATCTGTGTGGCCGATAGTGTGATGATCTGCATGAAGTCTTTTGTAATTAGTCAAGTTGTATTTGTGTATTTGCTCTGTAAAGTATGCCGACTTGGATGATTATCCCTAAGTCGATGTCTTGTATAAATAATAAGTTGTGAAGTCATTTCAAATGTATCTTGGTGGAGATGAGAGTGTGGTAGAGAGGAGAAGAGAGAAAGGCAGAGTAGAAGTATTGAGCTTAAATAAAATTGACTCAAGCATGGTGAAGATACTATTCTTTAGTTCAAGTATGTAATATTTATTATTCTGTAGACAGTGTGCTCAAGCAGTGAGCCCTAATTGGCATGTGCCATTTTGTTCTTCTTATTCTTTTAGTAGAGAATACAATCTTGGGTTAGTCACCCCATGGTTTTTCCCTTAACCAGGTTTTCCACATTAAAATCTTGGTGTCATATGTGTTAATATGTTTCTGCTCTTGAATTGTTGCATTATGTTTCCATGATTGATTTATTATTATGCTGCTGAATTACGAGAAGGATTTAAGTGATTAATAAGAGAAAGTTTTGGGACAACTGATTCACCCCCCTCCCTCTCAATTGTCTATCTTGAATCTAACAATTGGTATCAGAGCGAAGTTCCTCTAACAAGTTCCTACAAGAAGGATAGTTTGAGGTTTGACGGAACCAATTACACTCTTTGGAAAAGATGCATGGAATGTCACTTGCAATGTATGGGAATGCAATATTGGATCATGGCTTCAAAGAAGTATGTTCCTCCACAGAATGGTTTGAGAACCGTAAATGAAATCAGAGATGCTGAAAACAATCTTCAGGCTAAAGAAGCTCTACTAAGTGCCTTATCTGATTCAGCGCTGACAAATGTTATAGATCTAAAAATTGCATATGAGATTTGGGAAAAACTGGAACTTCTACATGAAGGAGACAAGTATGTTAAATGTGCCAAGCTACAGAGTCTGAAAGCAAAATTTGAAAACTTGAAGATGAGTAAAGAGAAAATATCACTACATTTATGCCAAAAGTAAATGAGCTTGTTTGTGGCATTAGATGTGCTAGTGGAATCTTGGATGAAGATGAGATTGTTGCCAAAGTTCTCAGATCCCTACCTCCTTAAAAATACAAGGTTGCTTCTATTGAAGAATTCAAATCTTTTTCAAATATCACAAGAGATCAATTGGTTGGGAGATTAGCTGCATTTAAACTGGCCGAGTTTGGAAATACAGTCCCCAAGACTGAATCTGCATTCAAAGCTAATGCCTCTATAAAAGGCAAACAAAAGTTTGATCCAGGAGAGAACTCTTCAAAGAAACTATCATGGTATGAAAAAGTAAGAAAAGGTCTGGAAGAAGATGAAGCAGAAGCTGCTCAACTTGAAGCCGTTATTGTAAAAAGACTGCCAAGAGGATCCGGTAAGTATCAAGGAAAATTGCCCTTCAAATGTTTCAACTGCAATAAGATTGGTCATTTTGCCTCAAGGTGTACAGAAAGATTTTCAAGAGCAAATCCAAACAGATCAAGATTCCAAAAGAATTGTTACTATGTTCATGAAGATGATGATGATGAAGGAGTAACAGATGATGAATCAGAGATATGAAATAAATCCAGAAGTGACTGGGTGTTTATCGCCATCAAGGAAGAAGATCTAATGCCCTATGAATCTGTCAATCATAAAATGATAGAAAGACCTCTAGCTACCCAAGTTGAAGAAAAGGATGATTGGGTGGGTCATTAACAGTGGATGCTCCCACCATATGACAGGTGACAAATAAGTTTATAGATTTGGAAAGATATGAAGGAGTTGTAAAATTTGGTGATAATTCTGCTGGAAAAATTAGAGGTAGAGGATGTTGCAAGTATGGGCCTAACCGGTGTTGTCACTGATGTCAACATCCTCCTGTTGCATTGATGAAAAGGATTGGATGAGCTAAGTGCTGAGGATATTGAGAAAATTAATCCTAATCAGGAACATAGAAGAACAATGAAGACAATAAGGTAAAAGTACAAGATAAGATGAGCATCAGAGGATGCGGTTTAAAGGGTTTATAGATATGTGTCTTAAGGTGATCCAGTAAATATTTTAGAGGTCCACATGAAGTTCTGAAGAAGTTGTGGCCCGTTCAAGTAAAACTGGTTCCGGTAGGTGTTTAGAGGTGACAGAGTGACACAGATAGGTCCGGTGAGATCCAGAAATGCATTATCCTATTCTACGGATTTGAGGGAGTCTTGAGAAAGTCTTTGTGAAGTGTCAACTTGATTGGTTCATGGTTTGAAGGTCCGTAAGCATCTATTCCTTTGTGACAGTGATGACAGACTGTGTTCTTGAGGTTCTGGATGAAGAAGAGAAGGATTTTAGTATGCAGATGAAATGTGGATGTTCTTGGTGATTCAGACAATCTTGTGGAGGTCTTTGGATCATGTCCAGTTCGTGTTGGTGGTCCGCATTGGAGTTGGAGCTCGCAATTAAAGAATAACCTCTGAATGATGGTGTTCTTCCTGAGACTGGATGACCGGATGTATTACACATCTTGCAGATGTTCTTGTAGATGTTTGCCGACTTAGATGATTATTCCTAATTCGATGTCTTGTATAAATAAGTTGTAAAGTCATGTCAAAGAGTGTCTTGTGGAGATGTGAGTGTGGAAGCGAGGAAGAGTGCGAAAGGCAGAGAAGAAGTTTTGGGCTTAAATGGAACTGACTCAAGCATGGTGAAGATGCTATTCTCCAGTTCAAGTATGTGATACTTATTATTTTGTAGACAGTGAGTCTCTTGTAGGCAGTGAGCCTCTTGTGAGCAGTGTGCTCGGGCAGTGAGCCCTAATTGGCATGTGCCATTTTGTTCTTTCTATTCTTCTAACAGAGAATACAATCTTGGGTTAATCACCCCGTGGTTTTTCCCTTAACCGGGTTTTCCACGTCAAAATCTTGGTGTCTTATGTGTTGATGTGTTTCTGCTCTTGATTGAATGCATTATGTTTCCATGATTAATTTATTGATATGCTAAGAGGAGTTAAGTGTGTAATTGGAAAGAAAGTTTTGACAACTAATTCACCCCCCCTCTCAGTTGTCTATCCTGAATCTAACAATTGGTATCAGAGCTAAGTTCCTTTAAAAAGAGCTTAACCACTTGAGGAGATCCAGGATGTTGTCCTACAAGAAAGATAGTCTGAAGTTTGAAGGAACCCATTTTAATCTCTAGAAAAGTCGCATGAAATGTCACTTGCAATGTATGGGAATGCAGTACTACAACATGGATTCAACGAAGTATACTCCTCCACAAGGTGGCCCGAAATCCCAAAGTGAAATCACAGATGCTAAAAACAATCTACTGACTATAGAAGCTCTTCTAAGCACCTTATCTGATTCAGAGCTTTGAAATGTTGTCGACCTACCAAATGCTTTTGAGATTTGGGAAAAACTGGAACTTCTGCATGAAGGAGACAAGTATGTTAAATGTGCAAGGCTACAGAGTCTAAAAGGAAAATTTGAAAATCTGAAGATGAGAGAAGATGAAAATATCACTACCTTTATGCCAAGAGTAAATGATCTTGTTTGTGGAATTAGAAATACTGGTGGAGTCTTGGATGAAGATGAGATTGTTGGCAAAATTCTCAGATCCCTTCCTGCTTCTTATAAAATCAAGGCTGCTGCCATTGAAGAATTTAGAGCCCATATAGCTGTCACAAGAGATCAATTGGCTGGTAAATTGGCTGCATTTGAAATGACTGAGTTTGGAGATGACCCCCCCAAGACTGAATCTACATTCAAAGCCAGTTCCTCTATAAAAGGTAAACAAAGGTTTGATCTGGGAGAGAACTCTTCAAGGAAACTATCATGGTATGAAAAAGCAAGAAAAGACCTGGAAGAAGAAGCTGAAAATGCTCAACTTGAAGCTCTTATTGCAAAAAGACTGCCAAGAGGATCCGGTAAGTATGAAGGGAAATTGCCTTTTAAGTGTTTTAACTGCAACAAGATTGGTCATTTTGCCTCAAGATGTCCGGAAAGATTTTTAAGGCCAAATCCCAACAGATCAAGGTTCCAAAAGAATTGTTACTATGTTCATGAGGAAGATGATAATGAAGGAGTAACAGATGATGAATCAGAGATAGGAAACAAATCTAGAAGTGATTGGGTGTTCATTGCCATCAAAGAAGAAGAACCAATGCCCTCTGAATCTGTCAATCATAAAGTTGTAGAAAGAGCTCTGGCTGCCCAAGTTGAAGAAAAGGATGATTGGGTGACAGTGGATGCTCTCACCATATGACATGTGACAAAAATAAGTTCATAGATTTGGAAAGGTATGAAGGAGGAGTGGTAAAGTTTGGTGATAATTCTGCTGGTAGAATCAAAGGCAGAGGAACTATTTCTTTTGATGGAACGAACAAAACTGGTAATGTATTGTATGTTGAAGGATTGAAGCACAATCTTCTCAGTGTTGGACAATTGGTGGACAAGGGCTATGATCTCCAATTCAAGAATGGAAAATGCAAGATCTTTGAAAGTTCCAGAACAGAGATTGCATCTAGTACTCAGACAAAAGGTAATATCTTCCATCTAGTTGGTATTGGTAAAAGTTGTCTATTTGTGCAAATTGATCAGAGTTGGCTATGGCATAGGAGGATGTGTCATGTGAATTTTGATAATATCATCAAGATAAGCAACACTCAGGCTGTAAGAGATCTTCCAAAATTGGCGAAACCTACAAATAGTTTGTGTAAAGAATGTCAGTTGGGGAAACAAAGCAGAGTTTCATTCAAAAGCAAGGAACAGTCTTCTCCTGGATTATTAGACTTAGTTCATACTAATTTATGCAGTCCGACAAGAATCAGGAGTGTGCAAGGTGATAGATACTTCATGTTACTAATTGATGACTACTCCCGAATGATGTGGGTAACTTTTCTAAAAGAGAAATCAGAAGCTTTTGAGAAATTCAAAATATCAAGGCTATGGTAGAGAATGAAACTGGATTAAAATTAAAATGTTTGAGGTCTAATAGAGGTGGAGAATTCACATCTGGTGAGTTCATAGAATTCTGTGAGAAACATGGAATAAAGAGATAGTTATCTGCTCCTAGGACTACACAGCAGAATGGAGTAGTGGAAAGAAAGAACCGAACCATCCAAGAAGCATCTAGGACAATGATGATGGAAGCAAATGTTCCTCAGATCTATTGGAGAGAAGCTGTCAGTACTGCAGTCTATACTCTCAATCGAGTTCAAATCAGAAGCAATACCGGTAAGACTCCTTATGAACTTTGGTTTGGCATCACCCCTACTGTAAGGTATTTCAGAGTCTTTGGTAGCAAGTGTTACATTAAACAAGATGAAGATCTAGGCAAGTTTGATGCTAGAAGTGATGAAGGAATATTCTTGGGTTACTCTACTCAAAACAAAGCATACTAGTGTTATAACAAGAGACTGAGAAAGATTATAGAAAGTACAAATGTGAAGGTTGATGAAGGAATTGAAAAACCCTCAAGGTTTTATGAATATGATGAAGATGATCAGAATGTTGTTCTGACTCAAGGAGCCCAAGCCTCTTCTGAGATTCAGATCCAGATTGATCTGGTAAATCAAGAAGAAGAGATAACTTTGAATGAGCCTGATCAAGAAGCAGAAATGCAAGAAACTCCCAAAGTTCCTAGGTATGTAAGACTGAACCACTCTGAAGATCAGATCATAGGTGATAAAAGCAAAGGTGTACAAACAAGAAGGAGAATTAATATAGGTGATAAAAGCAAAGGTGTACAAACAAGAAGGATTAGATTGCAGACATCTTTCCTAAACCTTTACCTAAGGACTCTTTTGAGTATCTCATGGAGAAGTTAGGGGTTATTGCCCCTCCGGTGATGAACTAAGGAGCACTGATGTGCATCAGTCCAGTGGATATCACAGTCATATCTTGTGATCTAGATTGATGATGGGGAGCTGCTACTCAGGGGGAGCAGCTGGTATGATTTTGAAATGGTGGAATTGCAAGTATGTGCCTTTTGCCATTGATGTCAAAGGGGGAGAGAAGACATGTGAAAAATAAGTGGTGGCTGACAAAGGGGAGCAGTAAAGAAAGAGAAGACAAGTGAATGGTTGTTGGTGATAGGGGGAGTTGTGTTAGTAAGGAAAAGTCTTGTCTTGATGGTCAAAAGAATTTTTCACATCATATGTTTCCATCAATGACAAAGGGGGAGATTGTTGCAAGTATGGGCTTAACTGGTGTTGTCATTGATGTCAACATACTCCTATTGCATTGATGAAAAGGATTGGATGAGCTGAGTGCTGAGGATATTGAGAAAATTAGTCCTAATCAGGAACAGAGAAGAACAGTGAAGACAATCAGGTAAAAGTCTAAGATAAGATGAGGATCAGAGGATACGGTTTAAAGGGTTTATAGATATGTGTCTTAAGGTGATCTAGTAAAGATTTCAGAGGTCCGCATGAAGTTTTGAAGAAGTTGTGGCCATTCAAGTAAAATCGGGTTCGACAGGTGTTCAGAGGTGACAGAGTGACAGATAGATCCGGTGAGATCTGAAAGTGCATTATCCTATTCTATGGATTTGAGGGAGTGTTGAGGAAGTCTTTGTGAAGTGTCAACTCAATTGGTTCATGGTTTGAAGGTCCACAAGCATCTATTCCTTTGTGATAGTGATGATAGACTATGTTCTTGAGGTTCCGGATGAAGAAGAGAAGGATTTCAGTATGCAAATGAAGTGTGGATGTTCTTGGTGATTTAGACAATCTTGTGGAGGTCTTTGGATCGTTTCCAATTTGTGTTGGTGGTTCGCATTGGAGTTGGAGCTCGCAATTGAAGAATAACCTCCAGATGATGGTGTTCTTCCTGAGACTGGCCGACCAGTTGTATTACACATCTTGCGGATGTTCTTGTAGATGTTTGCCGACTTAGATGATTATTCCTATGTCGGTGTCTTGTATAAATAAGGAGTTGTAAAGTCATTTCAAAGAGTTTCTTGTGGAGATGTGAGTGTGGAAGCGAGGAAGAGTGCGAAAGGCAGAGCAAAAGTTTTGGGCTTAAATGGAACTGACTCAAGCATTGTGAAGATGCTATTCTCTAGTTCAAGTATGTGATACTTATTATTTTGTAGACAGTGAGCCTCTTGTGAGCAGTGTGCTTGGGCAGTGAGCCCTAATTGGCATGTGTCATTTTTTTCTTTCTATTCTTCTAACAAATAATACAATCTTGGGTTAATCATCCCATGGTTTTTCCCTTAATCGGGTTTTCCACGTCAAAATCTTGGTGTCTTATGTGTTGATGTGTTTCTGCTCTTGATTGAATGCATTATGTTTCCATGATTAATTTATTGATATGCTAAGAGGAGTTAAGTGTGTAATTGGAAAGAAAGTTTTGACAACTGATTCACCCCCCCTCTCAGTTGTCTATCCTGAATCTAACAGAGGAACCATTTCTTTTGATGGAAAGAACAAAACTAGTAATGTAGTGTATGTTGAAGGTCTAAAGCACAATCTTCTTAGTGTTGGACAGTTGGTGGACAAAGGCTATGATCTTCGATTAAAAAATGGCAAATGCAAGATCTTTGAAAGTTTTGGAACAGAGATTACATCCGGTACTCAAACAAAAGGTAACATCTTCCACTTGGTAGGTACTGGCAAAAGTTGTTTATTTGTTCAAATTGATTAGAGTTGGTTGTGGCATAGGAGAATGTGTCATGTGAATTTTGATAATATCATCAAGATAAGCAACACTCATGCTGTACGAGATCTTCTAAGACTGGTGAAACCTACTAATAGTTTTTGCAAAGAATGTCAGTTGGGTAAGCAAAGCAGAGTCACATTCAAAAGTAAGGAACAGTCTTCTACTGAATTGTTGGACTTAGTTCATATTGATCTATATGGTTCGGCAAGAATCATGAGTTTTCAAGGTGATAGATAGTTCATGTTATTAATTGATGACCACTCCCAGATGATGTGGGTGACTTTTCTGAAAGAGAATTTTGAGGCTCTTGAGAAATTCAAAATATTCAAAGCTATGGTAGAGAATGAAACCGGATTAAACATAAAATGTCTTAGGTTTGATAGAGGTGGAGAATTCACATCTGGAGAGTTCATAGAATTCTGTGAGAAACATGGGATAAAAAGACACCAGCAAAATGGAGTAGTGGAGAGAAAGAACCGGACCATCCAGGAAGCATCTAGAACCATGACGATGGAAGCAAATGTTCCTCAGATCTACTAGAGAGAATCTATAAGCACTGCTGTCTATACTCTTAATCAAGTACAAATCAGAAGCAATACTGGTAAGACCCCTTATGAACTCTAGTTTGGTATCACTCCCCGGTGAAGTATTTCAGAGTCTTTGGTAGCAAATTTTATATTAAAAGAGATGAAGACCTTGGTAAATATGATGCTAGAAGTGATGAAGAAATATTCTTGGGTTATTCTACTCAAAGCAAATAAAGATTTAATTAGCGAAGACGGGCTCTGGGGTAGATTGAGTAGCATGCTCACCTTACCCTTGTCGACACATCGAGAGGAGATAGGCACTTCAAATTTGTAAAATTTGAGGGTTCCAATAGTGGCTCTTGCTCGAGGACACATGCCTCTTGCAGGCATGGCAAGATTCCATTTATCTCGGGGATGTAGACCATGTGCCTACTCCATTGGGCTGCTGTGTAACTGCTCCATCTTACATCAAAAAATCATACCTTCAACTTTATTTAGTGGCCCCGAGCCCCCAAAAATGAAAAAACAAAACCCTCCCCCATCAAATACCTAATTTTCATCTGACTGCATTAGGTCAAATTTGAAAACAATACCATAAAATGCCCACAAACTAACCCCGACACGGACATGCTTAACCATATCACTGAGCCTGCCACTATCAACATTAACTCTGTCAATTTGAAAGTTGCATACTAATTGAAATCCATAATCATTTTGACATTTTACCATATCCAGGTCATTGTCATGTTCCACTAAATGCTCATCCAATTGAACTAAAAATTGAAAGCATTCATAATCCCTTTGACAATTGGCATCATAAATCTTGAAAAAATATTCAGTTTGCATATCAAATGTGAAAATTTCTTGAATAATTTGTTCAAAAGTCTCATCAATAAGTATATGCCCGGACTCATTGAAGCTCCAAGTCTAAAAAATTAGACTGAATGGAAGGCTCATATAAAACCTTGGAGTCATCTTCTGATTTTTGTCTCATGCCAGACAAGCACTCATTTTGTATGATAAACAAAAATTGTTCATACATAGGCAAATGCTCAAACTGACCTGCATTACATTGACATTCACAATCACTTAAGTGTTGCAGATCAGTCATGCAATTACATGCCCCAGTGATTTGGAAATAAGATTTATTAAAATCCATAGCATCATTGTCATCATTCAGATCAGGGTTATCACAAGAAACATCATTTTTATCAACATCCCATTTATGCTCAAGAGTAAGCAATTTGTCATAAGCATTACTATCCTTTAAATTATCTCGTTCATTTGTGGATGGGGAAACAAATGGACATGTGTCATACCTAGTGCCCAAAGGAATATCATCATTGTTGAAGCTTATGTGAACAGGGAGCAGCAGCTCATGACCATATTCATGTACATACCTCTGATATTCCATGGCCAACAAACGTAAAACTTGGTCACTGTTGAGTGAACATGCTTCTTCCTTTACATCTGCCACTGTTTCTTCCTCTTGATCTCCATAAGAGCTGCAAGCATCACTTAGTTGCAAATAAAAATCCACATGGATGTCATTTCTATCATTAAAATCTAGATATTCAATGGATTCATCATAGAGTGTTTCTTGTTCACCAACACATGAGCATGTGTCTTCATCAAATTTTACACTACTACACCCCTCATTGAATAAAAGCATGTCCACCTCTACAAAGAAACAAGCATATTCCATCTCAGCATTAATTTCATGAATTAATGGATTTACATGTAGATCTGAATCAACACATTTTCCAGTGTTATGCACATCAACATCCTCATAGAAGGATGAACATAATCCATAGAAAAATATTCAGGCTCACTATAATCCTGATCCTTATCACAAGAAAATTCATCACTACATAAACTATGCTCATAATCTTTAGAAGGAATGCTTAAAATTTTATTTTCAAAACATGATCATTGATGTATTGGTTTGCATATATGTTCCTTGTGGTCTGATTATATTCACTATCCTTATCTTCACAAAATAAATCTTCATTAAATCTGATATACTCTTTTTAGTTATGTGTACCACGTTATGATTTTTCTCAATAGGACAACTGCTATCTACATTTTTAGACGCCACACCTCTTCTATAGTCACATTGGGCTGATGCATAAACTAGGATAGCAGGGATGTTAGTGCTCTAACACTCATTTTTAATACTTAAACTACACCTTTCATTAACATTGGGGGCCTTAGGGCAGCAAACATTTGTAGAGAAATAACCCTTGTGCATTCCATACTTCTGATTATTTTCAGTATCTATGGCAATCTGATATGCTTGATGAAGTGTGGTAGGCTCCTTATCCCTTAGAAGATAGCTCATTTACTCATCAAATGTAGCCAGGTAGACTACCAGGCACAATGCATCATTTGGTCTCATATATTATGGGATACGTTTGAGCATCTTTGTAAATCTTAAATTAAAGGCTAGAACCAACTCATCATTTTCCTTTTGAATGTTCATAAATTGTGTAATCAGTGAGGCCACATCAGTCCGTTCACTAAATTGTTCTAAGAATGTATTCTCTAGATCTAACCATGAAGAAATTGAACATAAAGGAAAATCTGAAAACCAGACCCTAGCATCATCCTTTAATGATTGAACAATGAGTTTTATTACAACATCTTCAACCTCAATCTCATAGTCTTCTATCAAATCATAGAAATTTTGCAGGTGTTTGTTTGCTGATTCAGAATTCTGTCCATTATATTTTGGCAAACACTTTCTAATTTTACTGGAAACACTATTTGGATAACCACTAATACCACTAAAATTTAGGGCTTTATACCTTTCAATAGAGAAAACCTTTTTTTGAGGACATGACCATGACTACTATTCTATTCTAATCATTTTGAATGCAAGGGATGAAGTACCTAGGAATATGTTACAGCTTCAAACAAGTTCAACAACAGAGTCGCCACCTCTCCAAAGAGGACAAAACATCAAAAGTTGAAAGCTCTCACCTAAGCAACTATATTCTGGATTCACATCACCAATAAAGCACCCTTACAAATTCTGTAAATATGTTGTAACACCTTCCACTTCAGATCGTAAAAACCTTTAACTCATTTGACTCTCCCAAAAGATGAGTAGCTGCATTCTCCCCAATAGAGTCTCCAGTTCTTTTGGTTCCCAAACCTGCACACATCAAACTCTAAAGATTTTCCATTTCTTATGATAAAGTTTAATGGCAGACTTGGCCAACAGAGTGGGAGATTATCTCTTATCTCCCCTTCACTTCAGGTTTTCCCGCACCGAGGGGGGTATCCCTCATTCACAATTGATAAGTATAGCTTTTCATTACCAGGAAGAATGCTTTCATAGATGAGCCAAGATTTGTAAGATAAACCCTAGACTAGTAATATTCTTGGATTATCTAACTGGTTAACTCTAAGAACATGCAGCACCTAAACCTAAATAAAATAAAACATAAAATGGTTTTCTTCAAATGACTTATCATTAAATTTGGTTTTCTTCTAGACCTTTTGGCAAATAAATCCTAGACTGGTGCGTTGTTAAGGGCAATAGAGTCAAAGGGCTACAATGCAAATGTTTCCTTTCTGACATCTAAAACTTCATATTTTGAGGGTTAAAACCATCATCACTGCCTTATAGTAATAGCCTAAGAAAGAGTATCACCTGTGACTCTTCTTCAATGACCCTTTAATACAAAATACTTTCCCTTGTATCTAATTTAAAGCAGTTTTAATTCATTCCTTGAACAGATGCAACAAATCAAATATACAACATAGCAAATGTATGTAGACAAGCTTAGAAATCCTTGGTAACTTTACTTGAAAAGAAAGCATTCATACTCAAGGAGACAGTCACAGACAACACACACAGAAGTGCTTTTCATATATTGCAATCTGAATAGAAAACTGTCATATAGGAATTTATTCGCCTACAATAGCATTATCCCCTAAAGTCCAGACTCCATAGCCTTCTACATAAATCTACTTCCCAAATATGTGGATAGCTTGTATCCAAAGCCTAGAATAATCCCCTACAAAGTGGAATAGCATGCTCTCTTATAGAAACAAGAGCATGTTGCCCTAAAAATTAATTACATCTTTGTAGTTAGGTGAGTTTCTACATTGCAAGCTATTTCCAGTGAGCCTGGGAAAATTTAAAAATTCACAAAAAAGAGGAGAATAAAATATAACATAAAATATGGAGCAAAATGACTTTAATGTGCTTTTCCCTTTTTACTTTGTCCACATTTTAATTTGTTGCTGTTGGACATCAACTACACTCCAAATCTCCACCTTGTCGCGCCGTCACACTTCATATTTGAAGGCCAGGAAAATCCCCTGCGCTGCTGCGAAATGAGGTTATGGGGCCCCTTCTCCAGTTTCTTGATGATTGCATCCAACATTAAAGAACATAGAGAAATCATTGCAGCAACTTCTAATTCAATTTTGCCTAATCTATTCATTTTTGGGTCGTTTTTCTTGATGTAGGGGCATTTTTTGTCACTCTTCCACTTAGAAACCATCACAAACATGGCTGAAACTTCTGCCCAAACAATAGGATAGGTTAGGAGATGAATTTCAAGCATAGAACTGCAAATTTGAACTCAAATGGGTCCCCCAAAAATGGGTGGAAGCTCAAAAACGTGATCAACAGTTCATCTCTGCAACTAATACACGCTTGGAGCTGCACAAAATCCATCGAAGACACCTTCATGGCAAAGGAAACACTCCAACATTCGCAACAAAAGAGACAACAGGCTGAAATCTTCTCTGAGATGGTGATTTCGCACCATCACATAGCAGCAAGGGAGCAGCTTGAACACCCGAACGATGGTGCAAAATGCTTAAGTTTTGACTTTATTTCCTTTACCCTCCACTTTATAATGCATAAACATTATAAAATTGTTTATATTAAACTTTTATTACCTAATTTTTGGCCAACTAAAAATTGTGAATACTTTTCCTTTTTAAAAATGCATTTTAGCAACTTAGGAAAATGGCAACTGGGCAATTTCTCCTCCCAAGCAAATGGTGCCTGTTCACTGTGGACACATAGGACATTGAAGGGTGATGAAAATTTGTGCAAGGCCATTATTAATTATTTAGAGCAAACCCATTTCCTTAAAATTTGCATCGCTAAAAGAATTTTTGGACCTCCTTTGTAAACTGGCCTATTGGATGCCTTCGCTGCAATTGAAATGCATTAAAACAATGCATCATATAATCTTCAATTTTGATGAAACTAGAGCTAGAAATGTTTTCTACCAAAACAAGAAATGGGTCACCCTTAGAATTGCGAGATTTGAAACTTTTCGGAACACCAAATCTAGCCCAGTCACAGTCAGAAAAAAAATATTAAATACCCCATCAAAACTCATCTTGGAAGCATGAAACTGAGTTGGCATGTTACCATATGTGCAAAAAAAATTCCTACCAAACAGATTTTCAAGATGACTTTTGAATTGTAAGATTTTAATCAGTGAAGGCGGGCTTCGGGGTAGATTGAGCAGCATGCTGACCTGACCCTTGTCGACACATCGAGAGGAGATAGGCCCTTCAAATTTGTAAAATTTGAGGGTGCCAACATGTATATTGAGAGAAAATAAATGCTCATGTAGAAAAGAGTCATCTACAACACCTTCTTCTGATTGTGTAGGCAATCTAGATATAAAATCTGCCACCACATTAGCTTTTCTTGGCTTATCCACTATTGTTATATCAAACTCCTGAAGTAAGAGCAACCATCTGACTAGTCTACCTCCAACCACATGTTTTTTCATTAGGTATTTGATTGTTGTATGATCTATGTGGATAAAGACTGGATAATCGGTAATATAATGCCTAAACTAGTTAATGGCATAGAAAACTGCTAACATCTATTTCTCTATGACAATGTAGTTAAGTTTTGCTCCTTGTAAGTTTTTGCTGATATAATAGATAGCATACTCTTTATTATCTTCCTTTTGACCCAATACAACTCCTATAGCAAAATTAGAGGCATCAATGTGTATGTGGAAAGGCAATGTCCAGTTTGGTCCTCTCGAGACAGGTGCTTGAGTCAAAGTTGTTTTAAGTGTCTCAAAAGTGTTCTGACATTCCATGGTCCAATCAAATTCTATATCTTTTGTGAGCAGAGTAAACAAGGATGCTGCAATTTTGCTGAAGTCCTAAATGAATCTTCTATAATAGCTTGCATGGCCTAGCAAGCTCCTGAAATCTTTTTATTTTTGTGGCACAGGAAGTGTAGAAATGATCTCAATTTTATGGGGATCCACTTGATATAAAATATCCTAGAACAATCCCTTGAGTCATCATCATGAAACATTTCTCATGACTCAATGATAGATTGTGTTCTTGACATCTTTTGAGAACTTTCTCTAGATTGCTGAGTGTTGGTTCATATATCTCTCCATAGGTGGTGAAGTCATTGATATAAATCTCCATGGAACCATGAGCATAATCTAAGAAGATATTTAGCACTGCCCTCTGGAAAGTGGTTGGGGCATTATATAATCCAAAGGGAAGAATAAAATAAGCATAAGTACCCCAAGGGCATGTAAATGTAGTCTTATTATGAGCTTCTAAAGCTATCTTTATCTAGTTATAGCCACTAAAGCCATCTAAGGAGTACTATTTTCCTACTAGGGAATCAAGTACTTGGTCAATGAAAGGTAGTGGAAAGTGATCCTTTCTAGTAGCTATGTTTAGCTCCCTATAGTCCACACATACCCTCCATTTGCCTCATTTATTAGGAACAATGACTAAAGGTGACACCCATTGGCTGTCAGAAATAGGGTAAATGAAGCCTGCATCAAGTAGTTTTTGTAGCTTAGTTTTAACTATTTCTCACAAGGCAGGGTTCATTCTCCTTTGAGGCTGTCTAATTGGCTTGAAACCATCATTTATGCAAATCCTATGCATGCACAAGTCTAGAACAATTCCCTTCATGTCTTGTAGTCCCATGCAAAGGCTGATGAATGTGCCTATAACATAGTGGTCAGGTGATTTTGTTGTTCTTCAGTTATGGCATTGTTAATATTCAACATTTTACTTGGCATGATTTCCAATGTTTTGGAAGTTGATTGCACAGAAGAAAGATCATATCCACTAACGTTGGGAACACATTCTTGTGGCATTAAAGAGTGGAAAAGTTGGAATATGTCTTTTGAGGAGTTTGCAGCTTTAATGTTATGTAGTGGATCTTGCAGACATGCTAGACAGTCTTGTTGTTACAGGTCCCTACCGTAGTTGTTCTGTATAATGTTGTCAATTAAATCATCCTCATCTTGGTTTTCTAATAGGGGGTTGTGTTCAATGGTCATGAAAATTTGTAGGAAATAGTTGTCCTCTTCTTCCAAGGTAGGCCATATAACTTGTTCTAGATTGTCATGAGGTTGGGCTAGTGGATAGAGGACCAACTTCTTGGTTATAGTTCCATTGGATATTATCATGTTCCTAGACCTACAACCTATAAATGCATTAGTTGTTGCTAACCATGCTTTACCTAAGATAAGTTGATATCCTACAAGGTTAACCTTTGGTTGCAAGACTATGAAATCTACAAGATACTCCCTGAGTCTAATGCTATGACTATGTCTTCAATGATCCCCTTAGGTTTTACTGTGGACCTATCTGGCAACTATAAGATAGTTGGCGTAGGCTTGAGGTTAGGTAGCTGAAGTAAATGCATTGTTTCCTTAGTCATGACATTAATGGCTACCCCTAAGTCAATCAATGTGTTTTTGATAAGGGTCCCATTTATCTTAACATCCACTATTGGATTGCCAGGGTCTATGTATTTAGGGACAGTTATGTTCCCTAAAATGATATTAGCAAGGTTCCCTAAGACATGGACTATCTGAGGATCCTTCCTTTTTCTCCTTGGCCTTTTAAGGGAAAGGTCCCTTATTGTTTTGGTATAAATTGGGATCTCCTTGATAACTTGAATGAGGGTGATTTTGATATTGACATTCTTGAGTTGTCCTAATAGATCTGTTTCAGCTTGGGTATGATGTTTTGTAATGGATAAACGCTCAGAGAAAGGAGGCTCTAGACTTGAGATGGTTTGATTTACCCAATTTGACTCAAGTTCTAGAGGTGAATTGTCTGAAGCTTCAGCTATGGGTTCCTCATCTACCATCTCAATGATTTGGGGATATGAAGGCCCAACTAATGTTTTCCCTGACCTGAGGTGGACATCACTCACCTCTACTCCGTAAGTGGGGTATTGAATAGCCTCGTTAGTGTATGCCTATTGGACAGGCTTGTTATTAGGGTTAGATACAGGTTGGGCAGGCAGTTGTAGTGCTCTTGGTGGCTGATATGGTGGGTTTGATGGATTGGACATAATAGCTTGTTGTTGTGGCTGAGAAGGCAACAAAGGTTGTGAGTAATTCATATTTTGGTTTTGACATTGCTGTCCCTCTTACCATTGTGGTTGCCATTAGTTTTATTGTATTGGCCATTGAGGGTTGTAATTAGGTCCTTGGAAATTTTGTTGTGGCCATACATTTGGTTTTTGTTGATTCTAGTTTTATTGAGGGTTTTGCCATTGTTGAGGGGTTTTTCACTGGTTTTGGTTATTTAGCCAAGGCTGGGAGTTCTAACAAGAGAAACTATGGTTACCAATTGGAAATGATGCACTAAAACTTAGAGGGTCTTGTGGTATACTTTGTCTTGGTTGCCATGGCTTTCTTTGTGCAACATAGAATAGTTGCCCATCTTTACTTTCAAATGGTTGAAAATGTGGTTTCTCTGATTTGTCTTCTGTAATACTAGCCACCCTTTTGCATTTGCAATTAGCTTTCCTTTGTCTACAATTGGGGTAGTATTCAGTAAGTGTTGCTTCAACCTCTTCCTACTTCTTCTTCAAATGTAGAGTGTCCAACTAAGTAGCTAGGTGACTTATAATATCTTCTTTGATGTTGGTTAGCAGGTTGCTCAATTCCACCCTTGAAACTAAATTAGATGTCTTGCCAACAGTAGATGTTCTTTCTCCCCCTATCTTCTTTGTAAAGGACCTTGAGTAGTTTTTGTAAACTTTGTAAACATCATCAAAGGGTAATTAAGACACATTTCCTACCACAATAAGATTAAGGGAATCCATGCAACCATCATTGACTCCTCTCAAAAAAACAAGCTTCAGAGATTCTTTTGAGAGTTTATTCTGTGGGTTTTTCTTTAGGTAGAACTGGAACCTTTCTACATAATCTTCCAATGGTTCATCCTCTTTTTGAGTCATCTTGAAGATGTCATCTCTTCTCCTATCAATTCCTCTACAATAATCTTGGTACTTCTCCAAGAATTTTGTTTTCATTGTGTCCCAATCTGGAGTAGCATCTTTGCCTAGTCCCATAAACCATCTTAAAGAAACATCCTTCAAAGTAGCAGGAAATAGCTTGAGCCTATGAGCATTAGTTGTGTAGTCATAGCTTCTACATAGGACATCAAACTTGAACAAGAATGTATCTGGATCCTCAGTCAGCAAACCATAGAAGACTAGTAATTTTGAAGGAGGTATATTCTTGAGAATAGTAGCCCTCTCTTAGTTGATAATTGGTAACTCAAAAGTCACATGTTCTAGTGGATCATCCATTGTATCAGGCATGGTTAGGAAGGTTCTTTCTATATTATCAGTAGATGTTGATGAGAGGGAAAATTCTTCTTCAGTAATACCCTCACTCTAATCATTGTAGTCACCAATATCTGCTCTAGCTTGTTGGGTTCATAGGAAAAACCTTCCCAAAGCGTCTTTCTACCTCTACATACAATAGGTATGACTTTGTATAGCAGCGGCTCCTACACAATGTTAGTGAAATGTTCTAGTATTTGGTAGGATGAAACCTAAGTATCCTATCTTCTGAAAAGAAAAATGTTTAAACTAGGAAAGGTTGGAAATAACAGGAACTGATCTCTAAAAGTAGTACCATCACCGACAACGGTGCAAAAAATGTAGTCTTTTCTATGTCTAGTTTGGTGGCAATCATACAATTCAAAGGAACAACCTAACTGAATAGTCCACTATCACCCTTTGAAAAGACCTTCATTGAATTATCGACTAGGGCTAGTAAGCTTGTGATGGTGCTGGAACTATATGTGCTTTCAAAGATCTTAAAACTACCTAACTCATTTTAATACAATATTGCAATTGTTAGGAAAACTCAAAACAACATGACAGTAAGTAAAGTAATGCTATTACTGTTTCTACAAGTACATATAACAAAAGACTGTAACTGATTACTGTTAATGAATGAGCACTAAAGCTAAACTAGATATTAATAATCTGAACAAACACTCTACACTTTGGAGTACAACAAGGTAAACAACTAGAATATCTTGAAGAATCTAATGCATTTATAAATTAACTGTATGAAATAAAGTAACATATAGGAAATGAAGTCAGGGGAAATTACCCTAAGTGGCCCTTGCTCAAGTGGTTGTCTCCATTGTTCTAACTCAAATCTAGTTCTTCAAATTTACACAATCATTCATTGCACAATCTATTTTGAATCACATAAGATCTTGTTGAAATATATTATTCATGAACTCATAATCAAAATAACAACATTATCTATATATAACTAGAAAAGATTTGGTACCTATATCTGAGATTGAATAATCTACTTCAAACTTAAAACTTCCAACTGAAAACTTAAACTACCTCAACCACCGAGCCATACATATAGGCATGGGGGATTTATTAGAATAAGGTCTCTTAACTAAAATTATAAACCACCACTACATACAAACCAAAGTGTGATAAATGTCAAACAACAACAACTGAAAGAGAAAGGAAGAAGAGTTCTAATGAAATTGGAACTCTTGCCGAAATAGAGGAACATGGACTAGTTGAATTAGTCATGTTGAACTCCTAACTGCAACAAAATCCTTTTCCTTCAATTGTCTTTATTAATTTCTATCACGATGCATGATTATCTTCATTAAGTACCTCCATGTTGTAGTTGTTGTGCATGATTTAGTTTGGAACCTCTCCTACTCTATTGCCTAGGAACTCTTTGGCTATAGGTTGCACCTTGTAGTTGCTACATGCTGCAATCCACCTTCTTTAGCTGCAAGAGTTAGTTCACAAAACATGCACACAATACTAACAACCATATATCATGCACAAATATCATTTACAATCTATACATTCCCACACATAATCATGCACAATTCATCATATTAAACCATATTCCATATACTTAATAATTAGGTTTAGGTCTGCATAATGAACATGAAAGATAGAAAAGTGTAGGAATATGCATAGGATAAATATCTGAGAATTTGCATAAAAACATAAGAAAATTAGCCAATAACTAGACCCATCAATATGGACAATGAGTCCTTCTAGGCAATGAGCCCTTAGCAGTGAGCCTATTTGGTTTCAGTGTTGCTATTCATATATATGTGAGATAATCCTCACCATGGTTATTCCCTTCTTGGGTTTTCCACGTAAATCTAGTATTCTTATCTGTTTGGATGTGTTTGCATTAATGCTCCTTATGTTTACATTCTGCTAATGCATAATAAAAGTTTAAAGATTGGAATATCATTGAGGGTTTAATGTCTTAATGTTTAACTAATTAAACCCCCCTCTCAGTTGTCCTATGTATACTAACATTCTTGTCATGCAATCAATACAAAATATTAACATAAAACTCTCACCATCAAATTTAGCATAAAACATAATGAAAAAATACACCTTAAATAGTGTGCTACTGAAATCACATGAAATGATTATCAATTCTTAGCACCAAATGTGAAGAAACACTATGAGGGTTTGTAAGATGGAACCCTTGTCATTAAAACTCATAGTAACATGATGATATTATGGTCATAATATCCTCATAGGATATGACAAATCCAGTTAAAAATCTGAAATGTAAAAAATATACAAAATATCCTCAAAATGTAGATTCAAGAGATGTTTTTAAATTGTATGTAAATTATATCAAATGTCTCCACAATGAAAGATAAATGCTTTAACCAATGATCTTAATCCCTCGAATACAATAGATTTATTGTCCAAAACACCTACATTTATAAGTTAAAAAACTGTTAACCAAAGTAAATACCATCAACTACAACTAACTTAAAATTTGTTAGAAGAAGTTTCATTGAAGTTTAAGAAATGCTAAATTTAGAATTCTATCTTATATGTCACCTTAGGAATTATATAGAATGTCTCCAAAATTAAAGATAAATGCTTTAACCATTGATTTCAATCCCTTGAATACAATAGATCTATTCTCCAAAACACCTATGAAGTCAAGGGAAAGCTAGCTAACATGCATAAATAAAATCACAGCTAACCCTAGCTCCCAATGGAGTGCAATCTAACCTAGAAAATAGTCAAACAAACATGAAAACAACTAAAAATCTAAGCTAATAGTGACCTATCTCCATTGTTCTTCTCAACCTCGCATAGGCATGTAAGAAATCTTTCAAAGGTTGATTATGGAGGAGTGTTGGTTTCTCAACATTGCAGTAGCATAACAATACTTGAAAACTTCATCATCCAAATGGCTTGTGAGGGATTTGATTTATAGAAAAGGCTAATTTGAATAAACAATTGTGATCGAAAGGTATTTTGAATGATATGAACAGTCTAGATTGATTAGGTTTTCCCACTTCAAGAAGGATTGTAGTCATGTGACAAGTGTGCGATGGAGGATAAATGAGACCTAATTTAAATTAAAGATTATTTAAATTAGTTGTGCATGTGAAAGGATTAAGTGGAAGATGTAGCACACGACATGTGTTTGATTGTGGTGAAAGGTGAGGGATTTAATTCAAATATTTTATTTGAATTACGTGAGACATGTGACAAGGGGGTATTAATTAAATAAATGGATTTATTTAATTAATTGGATTAGGTGATTAAGTTGGATAAGACTAGGACCTAGGGCAAAACATTACAAGTTGTCTCACAACACTAGTAGAGAAAGAGCAATATATGACTGAAAAAACTACTAAAAACTGCTTATAAATGACCAAACATGGTCACGTGACCATTAGTAGTTTATTGCCATTCATTTATAACATGACCAAATTGATGACTAAACCGAATTTTTAGTCATTTATTGGTTGTTTTGATCAATCAATTTGGTAGTATATTTAGTCATTGATTGATGTAATCTGGTCACTTATTTAGTCATTTTTTATTCACTGATATATTTAGTCATTGATTGTTGTAATCTAGTCACTTATTTAGTCATTTTTATTCATTGATATATTTAACTGGTCACTTATTTAGTCATTAATTTAGTTATTGATTGTTGTAAACTGGTCACTTATTTAGTCAGTGTGTATGAGGAAAAATTGATTTAATCTAAACTAATAAAACCAAAAACCAATCACATAAAACGAACCAATCTAAGTAAAAGCTATTATCATAAAATCAAAGACAAAAATGAAAGCTCTTACCAAAACCTGTATTGTTCCCTTTTGGAGAAGTGTGGATTGCTCAATCAAGTTGCGAAACCATAGCTGCAACAAGCAAGTAGTGTGCTCAATGTGCTCAAAGATCAATGTTAAAAGATCGTAAGGTTGCTCAATCGACGCGTTTTTGTATGCTCAAAGCTCTGTTAAGTATGCCTGAGAATATGATCGAAGAGAGAGGTAATGAAGGAGATGAGGGGGGTTTATATAGATTTCAACAAAGATCGATCAACGGTCTAGATAATTCAGAAGAATCAACGGAGGAGATAAATCAAATAACCATGATGAATGTGCACACGACATGTGTCAATCCATAAGGATATTTTTATTAAGATATGATGAAAACAAGATTGATTGAATAGATAACTCAACTTATAATTTTGCCTTTTTTTAGAGTTCTAAAAATAAGACTGATTGTGCACATGAGTTAACAAGATATTTTAAGAAGAATTGGAAGATAACTGAAATTAAATAAATAAATTTATTTAATTGTTTGTGCATGATAGAGGAACAGAGGATTATAAATAAAATATTTGATTTTATTTATTTTTAGAGGATTTTAGACAATTTAAATACATTTGCATGATTTATTTAAATTTAGAAGAACAAGTGATTTAATTAAATAATATAGAATTATTTAATTGTAGATAAGATAGAATTTGTGATGAATTAATTAATTAAATAATTGGATTTATTTAATTAATGGAGACTTGAGTTTTGGAAAGAAGATAATGATTTAATTAAATAATATAAATTATTTAATGGAGACTTGAAATTTGAAAGAGGATAATGATTTAATTAAATAATATAAATTATTTAATTAATGGAAGAATAAGGTTGATTTTGCTGAAATTAATTAAATAAAGGGGATTTATTTAATTAATGTTGAATTTTGAAGTTTTGGAAGAATTTGATAAAATTAATTAAATAATTAGATTATTTAATTAATGTTGAAATGCAGGTGATGCTATAGATTAGACGAAATGCAAGTGATGCGACGACTTGGTCATTTTAGGGTGTCTACATTTTGCCCCTCTTTGATGCAATGCAGTTTACAACATTGCTTCAAAGAAATCGATAGTTGAAGACATGATACAATTTTTGATGCCCCAGTGTAGCTAGTTGCCCTAGCGTAGCTGGAGTAGGGTGCCCCCTCGAGAGGAAAGATAGGGAAGCGATAGAAGAACTGTGTTGACGCTCGACTAGAAGATTTGTTGGAGATAGGTGAGGTTGAATAGAAGAAAGTGGAGACAGAAAAGAACATAAGAGAAAGACTGTTGATTGATCTTTGCTTGAAAAACTATATAAGGCCATGGGTAAATGGATGGTGTAAATGGATGAGCTTGTTGCAATGGTTTCACATTTGTTTATAAAGAGCAATCCTTATTTTTGATATAGCACATGGATAGTTCACCACCAAGGTATAAAAGACCAAGGTGTAGTAATATCCGAGTGCATAGACGTTGACTCTGCAAGCAAGTGGTTTGATCTGAGATCCCTTAGACATAATATGACCTTGTTGGTACATGTGAATGAGCCATAGTCTTGAACATAAAATAAACTTCAATACATGCAAATGCAAGAAGAGTATTAAATATGTAAGATGCTAGGTCGTAACACACACAAGATAACTAGAATGCTAAGAAAGATACTAAAGATCATTCCTCAAACATGGCACACAGAAAGCAATGACTATGCCCCCAATCCGTACTGCATCGCAACATACCAAGATTATAGATAAATCAAGGTAGCCTTGAATAGGTAATAGAAAAGGAACAAAAGATAAACCAAAAAGCAAATTGACTGACTTACAAAGTAAACATACAGCCAACATATTCTCTTGCCAAAGAGGTTGCTCAGGATAGATTGGATAGGGAAGATAACAGCCTTATCGTAGGAACTCTGTGTCCGTTAAAGGGTGCTATCTACCTAAAAAGACAATATCTTGCTGTAGGAAATGCCACATGTCGCAGGAGATGCGTATGTTGGTCTCGATCATGGAACACTTTGCAGAAGACAAGCTTGTGGATCTGGTGCTGTGGTTAAGCTGGATTTAGCTGGTGTTGGCAAATTGGAATAGTAGGACAGTAGATGACTCTGGAAGAAAGCTGATTTGCTTCAGGTTTGTTAAGGACTTTTACTTTGAAAGGATGCGCTAGCTTGCTGCTTGAGTTAGTCAAGTCGAGGCGAATGGATTTTGACGAACGGAAGGCCAGAAAGGTGACACGCTAATGGATTGGGGTGGGTAGAGAATGATGGATCGTGTGTGCTTGAGTACTAGATACATCCTTCGTATTCTAGACTACCTACATACCCTGTATCCACGGGATCAAGGCACATTTACGATGGAAGATGAAAGTGATAAATATGTAGTTCTGGATAGAGTGATGAGATGGGTCAAGGTGGAAGGGGGAGATCTTATGTACTTGAGTATTGGAAACTTCCTTCATATTCCAGACTGCCTACATACCCATATCCATGGGATCAAGGTACCTTAAGATTGAGAAGAGATGATATGTAGTTCTGGTTGGTACGATGATGTGGGACAAGTGTTGAGAAGATAACATCCTTATCGTAGGAGCGATGTGTCCGTTAAAGGGTGTTACCTGTGGAAATGAGAAAAGATTGAAGTGTGCGTTGTGAACCACGAACAAGGAACCAATCCTAGACCTAAGTTAAGGAAAGAGTTGCCCCCATTCTGGTAGAGGAAACTATATGGGTGACTACCGAAGAAGACACAGAAAGCTTTGACCTAGGATAAGACAATGTTAACCGTAGACACAGATCAAGATGTGGGATGACAACGAGGGTCATTGACAAATTTCCAAGCTATACTAGATAGGGAGATGGAAATTCAAACAAGGTCAATGGTTTTATTATGGATGAATGGAAAGTGCACTGTGAACTGGACAAGGAGTGGACAGGACTCGATAGACGATGGATGCTGACTCTACACATAGCGCCTGTTTGCCAGGTTTTCACTATGGTACTTATCCAAGGCGCCTGTTTGCCAGGTTTTCACCAGAGGATGGATTTTTTTTTTTTTTGGAATACTCTGAGGATCAGGCATAGCACTTCTTGGGATGGACACTGTTAAGTGGCTCATCTAGAGGAATGCCGTCAGGTGTAGCTAAAGTATAAGCTCTTGATCCATATGCTGCTGTCACAATAAAGGGGCCTACCAGTTAGGCTCAAACTTGCCCTTCTTTTCTCGATCTGCTTGATTTCTTTGATTTTCTTTTAGTACAAGATCACCAACTTGAAACTGTCTTTCTTTGATCTTTTTGTTGTAATTATGCCGGAGGCGGTTTTGATAGACATGGAGATGATTAAGTGCGGCAAGGTGCCTCTCATCTAGTAGTTCAAGCTCAGCTAATCTGGAAGTGCGATACTCATCTCCGCTGATTAGGTCCTGCATGGAAACTCTGAGGGATGGGATCTCAACCTCTATAGGTAGGATGGCTTCAGAGCCAAAGACCAAGGCATATGGTGTGGCACCAGTTGGTGTTCTGATACTATTGAGGATTTTGAGAATGGTTTTATTGGAAGCCTCAGCTTGGCCGTTACTCTGCGGATAGTAGGGAGTTGAAAAGCGATGTTGGATATTGTATTGTGTGCACAAGGCACGGACATCTTGGTTCTTGAATGGTCTCCCATTATCAATGACAATGGCTTGGGAATACCATACCAGCATATGATGTAGTTTAGGATAAACTTGGCTATTTGCTTACCGGTGATATAGGTCATAGGAATGGCTTCCACCCACTTCGTGAAATACTCAGTGGTGGTAATAATAAACTTGTGGCCATTTGAGGAGGAAGGGTGGATTTGTCCTACGAGGTCGAGACCCCATTGAGAAAAAGGCCATGGAGTTGTCACAGGCTGTAATTCATGAGCTGGTGCGTGAATCAAATCTCCATGCTGCTGACATTGTAGACACTTCTTAGCAAACTGTGTAGCATCTTGCTCTATTGTAGGCCAGTAATAACCTGTTCTGAGTATCTTCTTAGCAAGATTAGGACCGGTAGAATGTGCGCCACAAACACCTTCGTGTATGTCTCGTAAGGTAGCTTCAGCTTCTTCCACGTTAAGACATCGTAAGAGGATACCATCGAGACTCTAGCGATATAGTGTATCACCCAGAATGATGTAACGAGAGGATCGACGAATAAAGGTTTTGCGTTGGGTGGAGGATAGGTTAGGGGGAAAGGTATTGTGTTTAAGGTATTCATAGATATCTTCATACCATGGGGAATTGGGACCAACAAGTTCGTAGATGATTTCAGTAACAGGAACGTCGATGACGGGTATCAAAAATTGCTTGATCAAGAATTCACACTTCTGTGTATTTGCAGGCATGTCAATCAGTGACCCTACAGAAGCCATAGAATCCACAGCTTTATTATGCTCTCTTGGAATTTGCTCAACTGTGATGCTAAAAAAATGTGGTTTGTGTTAGCAAGAGACACTATATGGATTCATGGTTGTTGTCATTGATGGCAACAAAGGTCATCCCACATATCCGCAAGTCATGGTGTGTCTCTACCGGAAGTCAGAATGAAGACTGTTGTGGTCCAGTGAATAAGAACAGAGCATGTGGCAAGGTCCAACAGATTGGTCTGGATCTCTCAGAGGAAGTGTCTTGGTGCAGTGCGGATTTGGGGAAGTCAAGAGGACTACCTTGAGTAGTATATTCTAAGGATTTAGCCTCCGGTGATGGACAAGGAAGAAGATATGAATAGTTGAGTACCGAATTCCTGAAAGACAGTGAGAACATAGGAAGAACTGACTGACAGAGTATCAGACTATTTTACGGATGTGCTACTATTGATGGTAAAGGTTGGGAAGGCATGAATCATGTTTGGCCGACATGATTAATGACATCTACAAGTATATGCTTGATCCGCATTACTTGATATGCAAGGATTCATCCGACAGAATAGAGTTTGTGAGAAGATAGACTATTCCAGGTGCCGACTAGAAAGATAATGAAATCACTAGTGCGGATATAAATAGAGGATGGATTTTGTTGTGAGAAGTGTAGTTGTGTTATGGTATGCGAATGAGTGCAGAGCAGAGCAGAAGTAATAAGAAAGATCCGGTATGTGAAAGGAAAGCAGAATAAAGAGCAGAGGAAAGATGAAGTGCAGCAGATCAGTTTACTGAGCCTAACTAGAACTAAACTCCAGCATATGTAGATGCTTCCAATCAGTTCAAGTATTGTATAACATCCTTTTGTAGACAGTGTGTCTCCTTGTAGGCAGTGTGCCTCTTTGTGAGCAGTGTGCTCGGGCAGTGAGCCCTAATTGGCAAGTGCCATTTTGTAATTCCTTATTCTTCTAATAGAGAATAATCTTTGGGTTAATCACCCCATGGTTTTTTCCCTTAACCAGGTTTCCACGCCAAAAATACTGTGTCATGTGTTTCTCATTTCATGGTAATATTTGTTTGTTTGATTCAATGATGCTTTGATTAATAAGAAAGTTCAAAAGAAGAAATAATTAGGATAACTTATTCACCCCCCCTCTCAGTTATCAACAATTGGTATCAGAGCCAAGTTCCTCCTAATAGAGCCTAATAGCTTGAGGAAGATCTGGGAGTTCAAATGGATGCATATGGTTTAAGGGAGCAACTCAAGACTACCCTTGAGAATCTTGAACAGTCAAACTCTGAAGTCAATGAATTAAAGGAAAGACTCAAACAGGCTGATGAATTCATGAGAGAACTAAAGGACAAATTAAGTCTCTCTATGAAAAAGAGAAAGGAGCTGCTCCAACAATTGGCAAGACAAAATGAAGAAAGCAATACAAATGAAGAATTGACTGAGAAAACCAAGTTATGTGAAAAGTTATCAAAAGAAGTCATTATGTTAAGACATGAAATGGAATCAGGAACTATAAAGTTTACTCAAGAGATTGAAGAAAAAAGAAAAGCTAAAGACAATCTAAGACAATCTCTTAAAGAGAAATCAGAAGAATGCCACCAGATGGACAGGATTATCAGACATCTTGAATCTGATCTTGAAGATGCCAAAGATAATGAAGAAAAACTTGAGGATCAAATTGTCTCTCTCAAAAGAGATCTTCAAACAGCAAATGAATATAAAGAAAAATTCAAGATAAGTTCTACCCAACTTGAAGTACTTCTTGGAAGTCAAAAGAGGATAGATGACAAGTATGGTTTGGGATATGAGAAAGGAGAAAGCTCCGGATCCGGTCAAAAGAATTTTGGATCAGAAAATCCTAGGAATAGGCCTAGAAGACCTCTGGTAAGACAGCCCAATGCTCAAAGATATCCATCCTTCAATGGATACTGCCACAGCTGCAATCACTTTGGTCACAAAGCTAATCAGTGCAAAAAGAGAATGAATCAGACTAATTCATCCTTCTCCGGACAGTGCTTTAACTGCAAAAGGTATGGACACAAGTCTCATGAATGCAGAAATATGCAAATACACAAATCATTCAATGGTAGATGCTTTGCATGCAATAGAGTAGGTCATATGGATAATCAATGCAGATCAAGAGGTTATCAGTCAAATATGCAAAGAAATGTTATTTGCCAAATCTGTAATAGGTCCGGTCATAATGCAAAAGTCTGCAGAAGCAAGAATCAGGACAAAAGAGGTCCGGTGTATAATCAGAATCAAGACAAGGGTAAACAAAAGATGAATGCAGATGAAGTTAGGAATCAGATGAACAAGATTTGGGTGAAGAAAAGTTCAGAGAATATAGAAGTTGGATCCGCACTAGACTCTAGTGCTGATATTCCTTCTGAAAATTAAAAAGTGAGCTCTGGCTTAGGGGGAGACTCAAAGAAAATCCTGTTCCCCCAGCCAATCAAGTGGTGCCGGATGTGGCACAAGATGCGGAGTAAAGGGTTTGAAGATATTAGCCTTGAGATGATCCAGATAAGATTTCAGAGGTCCGCATGAAGATGTAAAGAAGTTGTGATCAATCAAGTAAGACCTATTCTGAGAGATGCTCCAAAATGACAGAGGATTACAAAAGGGTCTGGAGAGATCTGGAAGTACATTGTCTTATTCTGCGGATTGGACAGAGTGTTTGGGATGTTCTTGTAATGTGTCATCTTGATTTGTTCATGATTGGAAGATCCGCATGATGTTCATAGATCAGGACTGATCCAGTACTCCAAGCTATCCGAATAAGGCAAACCAGAATAATGTAGGTCGAGCATTTATTGTCATCAGATATTAGGGTTTGCGGAGCAATATAAGGGATTTCTCATAAAATCACTTGCTCATTCTACACTCAAGAAGAAGTGAAAAGTGGAGCTCTGCAACAAGATTCATCAAGCTCACCAAAGATCTCCTGCCAAAGTCATTACATACAGAAATCAATCCAACCACTCCGTGTAACTGAAGATGCATAAGGTATTTTCCGTTTTCGATATCTTGCTACAAATCTTTTGAGAAATGGCTACTCCAAATATAGTAAAGATCTCAGATAGGCCCTGACCTGAATTTAAGAAACATCCATACAAGTCATTGGAGGTAGATCCCTTAGGAGCATTCTCTAGTGTTCCTCATGGTGTTTTACACATAGAAGACATTAGGGTTTACATACATGCAAGCATTGAGGAATTCAGGGAATTCAAATTGAGAGATCTCTATCACAAACAACTGATAGACAATGCTTTTGAGCTTAAACTAGAGTATAAGGGTATCCAGAAGAAATAATTTGATGAATTCATTCATTTCCCCTACTTTGAAGAAGATGAATGGGTCCGGTATGTACTGAGCAGGATGCATGACAACTTCCTATGGCTGGATAGACCCTGCAAAATCACAAAAGAGGCAATTAGGGCAGTAACTGGTCTATACTCTTCTGGAGGGATACCTATCCTCAAATCTATCAAAAATAACATTATAACTGAGGCCACCGGATCAAAATTCGATAAGAGGGCAATGACCATTGAAGATATTTCTGATCCGGATATCAAGTATGCATCCATGATAATAGGATACAAGATCTATCACTCCAGTAGGGAGAATTCTGTATCCGGAACTGTAGTATATACTGCTTATGAAATGCTGAGGAAGAATGCAGATTATGATCTCTGTGAACTTCTCTTAAGCCAATTAATGGAAAATATACAGAAGATCAAGAAGGACAAAAAGAATTCTTTTAAGTATGGTACTCTTATATTATGTCTATTTTTCTACTTCATGAATGAGCTGCCCGGATCAAGTGGATGGGCATGGTAGAATGACAAACCTATTGCAGTCCAGGTAAGAGATTATTTACATGGGCTTGGGGATGCCAAAGCAAGAAATACAGCCCTATGGGGATACTTCAAAAACTTCTAGAGTACGATGCAAGCAAGAGAAAGAATTCCCCAGTCTCTTGTTGAAAAATACAAAGGCTCAGTTTGCTTTATGGTGGATACTGATCAGTGCCTAATGGAGGCAGTGGAGCCAAGGATTGTCTGGATCATGCCCATGGGGTATGAGGTTGATGAACAGATTGTGGAACTGCATGTTCAACACATGCTTAGTCAGCCCAAAGATCCAAAGGTAGAAAGGTTTGGAACCTTTGAGGAGCTGAGTGTGAAGATCCATGTAGAACTCAGGGAACCTGAGATAAAGAGGAAGGTGAGAAAAGAAGTAGAGCATATTGCTTAAGGCCTAGGCATCCCAAAGGAAGCACTTGATGCCAACTGAGAAAAGAGAAGAAAGGCTGAGGAAGAAAAGAAAGAGGCAGAAAAGAAAAGCAAGAAAAGTGCTCCGGTGGAAACCTCAACCCGGACCAGATCATCAAAAGGATCTACACCTGTTAGAACTAAAAGCTCAAAACCGGAAGTCCAGGCATTTGGTAAAAGATCTAAGACAAAAGCCACAAGGGCTTATGAAAGCCAAAAGGATGAAGAGGAAACTGAGTCAGATGAGGGGGTAAAAGAAATAAAGAAACAGAAGAAGAAAGGATCCGGTAAACCCTCCACAGGCCAAGACAAGGAAGAAATGGCAGAGGTATTTGTTGAAAAGCCCACCCTGTCTCTAGAAAGTGTAATCAAGTTAGTCACGGTGGATGGAAACCTTCAACCAATGACTGAATTCTATGATGACTACAATGAGGCTGACCAAAAGATTCTGCAGGAAGCCACAGTCAAGTATCTGAACATATACAATAAGGCTTTCATTGAGATCATATCTCTAATTCCTAAAAGCCTAGAAAAGGAATTAGAAATAAGAAAGAATAATGCTCAGGCAAAGGATCTTGAGATCCGGGAGCAGATAGCTGTTCAGCTATATTCTCAAATTGATCCCAAGACAATGAACATAATATTCAAAGACTGCAAAGATGAGTTCAGGAGTAAAGCAAGAATGAATCAACTCATGCTTGGTGAGACTGACAAGGTGGCCATAGAGACAGAAGAGATCCTCCGGAAGGCCTTCAAAAGGTTTAATCTTCTTGTTGTAGAGGACTTAGGTGCAGAAACAGCTGTGGACTTGGAATCATCTGCTCCGGAAGAAGTGGTCCTTGAACAGACTAACATCTCTCCTCCGGCTTCCCCTACAGTCTCCGGATCCCAAGAAGAAGAGAAATTACAGGAGAAAGAAGCAGCAGTAAAAGAAAAAGAGGTTGACAGCACCAAGGATGTAGAGAAAGAGAAGATTCCAACAGAGAAAACCACAACTGAAAGTGGTAAGAATGTGGAAGGAGAAAAGACTCCAAAGGACAAAACTACAGAAGAGAAGAAACATTTGTCTCCAGCAAGAGACACTGCACAAACTGTTCAAAAATTTCTGAGCCAAGAAACAATAGAGATTGATGAACCGGAGCTTCTAAAAGGTCCATTCAACTTTGACTCCCTCTCTCCGGTACAGACGATGAAGATAGCTTCATTTGCAAATGCTAAGGCAAATGAAAAACTCCTAAAGTCTCATATAGAAGACTATGAGTTGATAGAGGCTACTTTCGGAGTGCTTGAAAAGATTATGCCATCAGTCTAGATAGATCCGACAGCCTCCTCTTCCGGTAATCTCAAAACCTTAGTTAGCAGTGTTGATACACATTTTGATTCTCTAGAAAAATCAGCTGAAGAAAAGGTCCGGAAGGAATTTTTGGATAAAAGATTTTCAGAAGTACTAGGATTAATCTCTAATGATAGGAGAAATATGAGTATTGGAATAAAGAGCTTAGAAAGTGCTCTTAAGGATGGTGGTGACATCTACAAATTTTGTATCTCCTGGTCAAAGGCAACAATAGAAATTGATAAGAAAATAAAAGAGGAACAGGACAAACTACAAAGTTTGTCTCAAAGTTTTGATCCTCTCTCTTCCTCCATAGTAAATCAAGAATGCAAACTATTGCAATCACAAATGCAATAAAGAACTTTGAGAAGGAAAAGAAGAATATAACTAACCGGATGGGAGAACTTAGAAGGATTATAATCCCTAAGTTAGCAACTATGCATGAGGCCATCAGTGATGCTCAAACTACCGCCCAAACAAATGATCTGATATATCTCAAGAGGGCAGAAGCTTTTGCATTTTTGTTGAGTGGTCATATTTCAATTTTGGATAGAATGAAGCAAAGTTGGGCTACAGAACTGGTCCAATTGAAGACATCTTTTGCAGACATTCTTCAGTTTATGTGAATATGTAATATGCGGCTAAGTATAGTAAATTTTTGAAAATTTTGGTGTGCTGACCCTACCCTTTGCCATTGATGTCAAAGGGGGAGTGAGGAGCAGTGAAAAATGAGGAATCCAACTAAGAAGGAGTTCCAGAAATTGTATATAAAGATAGAGTATCAGCCAAGGGGGAGCATAGTGTAAACACTTAGTCATTTTTCACTAAGTGTTGCCATCAATGCCAAAGGGGGAGATTGTTGGCAAGAGACACTATATGGATTCATGGTTGTTGTCATTGATGGCAACAAAGGTCATCCCACATATCTGCAAGTCATGGTGTGTCTCTACTAGAAGTCAGAATGAAGACTGTTGTGGTCTAGTGAACAAGAACAGAGCATGTGGCAAGGTCCGACAGATTGGTTTGGATCTCTCAGAGGAAGTGTCTTGGTGCAGTGTGGATTTGGGGAAGTCAAGAGGACTACCTTGAGTAGTATTTTCCAAGGATTTAGCCTCCGGTGATGGACAAGGAAGAAGATATGAATAGTTGAGTACCGGATTCCTAAAAGACAGTGAGAACAGAGGAAGAACTGACTAACAGAGTATCAGACTATTTTCTGGATGTGCTACTGTTGATGGTAAAGGTTGGGAAGGCATGAATCATGTTTGGCCGACATGATTAATGACATCTACAAGTATATGCTTGATCCGCATTACTTGATATGCCAGGATTCAGCTGACAAAATAGAGTTTGTGAGAAGATAGACTATTCCAGGTGCCGACTAGAAAGATAATGAAATCACTAGTGCAGATATAAATAGAGGATGGATTTTGTTGTGAGAAGTGTAATTGTGTTATGGTATGTGAATGAGTGTAGAGCAGAGCAGAAGTAATAAGAAAGATCTGGTATGTGAAAGGAAAGCAGAATAAAGAGCAGAGGAAAGATGAAGTGCAGCAGATCAGTATACTGAGCCTAACCAGAACTGAACTCCAGCATATGTAGATGCTTCCAATCAGTTCAAGTATTGTATAACATCCTTTTGTAGACAGTGTGTCTCCTTGTAGGCAGTGTGCCTCTTTGTGAGCAGTGTGCTCGGGCAGTGAGCCCTAATTGGCAAGTGCCATTTTGTAATTCCTTATTCTTCTAATAGAGAATAATCTTTGGGTTAATCACCCCATGGTTTTTTCCCTTAGCCGGGTTTCCACGTCAAAAATACTGTGTCATGTGTTTCTCATTTCATGGTAATATTTGTTTGTTTGATTCAATGATGCTTTGATTAATAAGAAAGTTCAAAAGAAGAAATAATTAGGATAACTGATTCACCCCCCCTCTCAGTTATCAACAATTTGTAGGCATCCCCTAGTTGCTTGTAGGGGACCAACTTTTCATCCTTTGTTTGGTATTCATCCATGACTTGGCAAATGACTAGCTGTGAGTCTCCATATACTTGTAATTCTATGATGTCCCATTGAACTACTGTATTGAGACCTATAAGGAGTGCTTCATACTCGGCTATGTTGTTGGTGCAAGGGAATGCAAGCCGATATGACTTTGGAATGTAGTCGTTCTGAGGTGTAACAAATAAGATGCCGGCTCCTGATCCATGCTGTATGTAAGAACCATCAAAATACAACTTCCACATTATGGAGTTAGCCAGAGTGAAGAGATTTTCATCCGGAAAGTCTGCTACCATAAGATGTGTATCTTTTATAGGTGCTTCTGCTAGTTGATCAGCGAGGGCATGTCCTTTGCTTGCTTTACGATCCATGTACTCAATATCGAACTCACTGAGGATCATGACCCACTTAGCTAGTCTGCCTGTGAGAGCTGCTTTTGCTAGTAGATATTTCAAGGGATCAATCTTTGCTATCAAATTTGTATGTTGGTTCAGCATGTAATGCCGCAACTTTTGGGAGGCGAACACTACTACTAAACAAGCCCTTTCCATTGGTGAATAATTGAGTTCGTATCCCACCAAAGTTCTACTGATATAGTAAATTGCATGCTCTTTTCCTGTTTCATCATTTTGTGCTAGAAGGGCCCCTAGGGCCAAGTTTGTAGTGGAGATGTATAATATCAAAGGTTCGTCTGCAATTGGTGGAACCAATATAGGAGGTGTAGCTAGATACTCTTTAAGTTGATCAAATGCTGCCTGACACTTGTTGTCCCATCGAAATGAGACATCCTTTTGGAGCAAGTGTTGAAAGGGTTTACATTTATCTGCTAGCTGTGATATGAAACACCGAATGGACTGCAACCTTCCCTGAAGGCTCCTTAGTGCTTTAAGGTTCTTGGGTGGAGGCATCTCCACTATAGCCTTTACTTTCGCTGGATCGACTTTGATGCCTCTACGAGATACAATGTATCCCAACAGCTTCCCTGATGTTACACTGAATACACACTTCTTTGGATTGAGTCTTACTTGGTATTTTTTGAGCCTGTCGAAGATCTGTCCTAGAAACTGTATGTGATCCACTCTAGAAGATTTAGCCAGTATATCATCAACATAGTCTTCCATGATGTGATGAAAGAGATCATGGAAGATCACTGTCATTGCTCTCTGATAGGTTGCTCCTGCATTCTTCAGACCAAACAGCATGACACACCAACAATAATTGCCCTAAGGACAAGTAAAGGTTGTTTTATGTTGATCTTCCTCTGCTATCCTTATTTGATTGTAGCTAGAGAATCCGTCCATGAGTGAAAGCATCTCGTGACCTACTGTCAAGTCCACTATAATGTCAATGTTTGGTAGTGGAAAGTCATCTTTGGGACATGCCTTGTTGAGATCTCTAAAGTCATTACACATGCGGATGCACCCACTGGGTTTAGACATAGGTATAATGTTTGAGACCCAATCTGAATAGTCAATGGGTCGTATGAACTTGGCATCCAATAATTTCTGTATTTCCACTTTTACCAAGAGAGCGATCTACGGGTGCATCTTTCTCAACTTTTGTTTGACTGGTTTCACTTTGGGATCAACTATGAGATAATGAACTACTAGCTTAGGGTCTAGCCCTAACATATCCGCATAGGTCCATGAAAAGTTGATGGTTCTCTATAGGAAGAATGTGTTAAGATTCCTGTGCTCTATTTCTGATAATGATGCTGCTAGGAATGTGGTCTTTGGATTTTGCTCTGTGCCCATGTTTATCTCTGTAGAATCTTCCACTAGGAGAGCTAATTTCTCTTGATACTTAGGTGGTAGGGGAAGGTCAAATTCTCCATCCTCAGGTGCCACAGTTGGGTTTTCACCTTTGGATACGTCCTTTGTTTTTACTATTTTGTGATCGGGAGGTGCCACAGTGTGGTTTTCACCTAGAGATCTTTCTTTATTTTCACTTTTGCGACTGGAGGATTTGGCATTCTCACCAAAATAAGCTGTTGGCTCCAGTTCCATTACAAAACCTGCTTTATGATCACCAAGAAGGATACCTTCGCAAAGTCCCATGAACTCAGCTAGAGCTTCGTCATTCTGAAATACATCTATAACGGGGGACCCTTGTTGGTCCCAATCGATAAGTTCAGGGTAGACAAGTGTGACATTCTGGGTGTTGGTGGTGGAAGTTAAGGATACGGAGGATAGCGTAAAAATGGAGGATTCTATGAATAGGTTGGTCATATGGAGGGACGAGTCATCGATGATATCCTTTGTAGACGTTGAATCAGTGGGAAAAGTGTCAGCTACCTCGTCGAGGATATACTCGATGTCCAAGGCATGCGGTACCTTCGTACCAAATCCTAATCCCTTCTTATCTAGTTTCTTTGTTACAACAATGGGTTCCATAGTTCCTTGATTTTGTTTCCCAAGGCCACCTTTGCCTTTATAGCCCATGTTTTTTACTATTCTTAAGCCATTGCCATATTGCTTGACAGGCATTGTGACTGGTTCTTTCTCCTTATAGAGCCAAGAAGAAATATCCTCAATAGTTTCCTCTTCAATAACCGTCCATGTTGGAATTGGGTTAGGAATGTTGGGGGAGGAATAGCTGCTTTTTTAGTTACTTTAGCAATGGGTGGTTGGCCGTAAGATTTTGGAGATAAAGGCATCCACCCTACACAACAAGACTTCTAGATATCGTAAGTGCCAAAGCCTATATCTCAGATGTGAGCTGTGATTTTGGGGAGGGGTGTAGATTCACTTGTAGAGGCTTGCGTCAGAGTTTCAGGATCAACATATAGTGGGGATTCAAGGGCTTTGTCATTTTTAGGCACTTGGTTGCAATTCTTATAGCTTCCTTGCAAGACACGGCAAAATTCAAAAGGATTAGGGTCTCCTAGGATGGTGATCTCCGTACCATTGAATGGGAATTTCAGGGACTGATGGTACGTGGAGGGAACAGCTTTCATTGCATGGATCCATGGGCAGCCTAGGATAATGTTGTAAGGCAGCTCAATATCAAGGACTTGACACCTAGTTTCAAGCATGACAGGGCCTAGTTGTATAGGCAAGTGGATAACACCTTCTGAATGGCGTTCTGCATCATCATACCCCTTAATTGTAATACTATGATCAGTGTTGACGTGATCCTCAGAATATCCCAATTGCTTTAGTAACTTTAAAGAATAGATGTTGAGACCAGCACCACCATCTATGAGGATGCGTTTGATTTTGCGCTTATGGATGAGAACTTCAATATGAAGGGCATCATTGTGACAAGGATCATGGGATGGGAGATCTTTCTCAGAGAAGAACACATTGTAGGGCAAAGCAATGTTACCTACTATAGCTTGGAAATCCGTGACCGCTATGTTGTTAGGAACAGAAGACTCTTGGAGGGCTTTTTCTAGCACCACTCTATGTGCAGGTGATGACCGTAGAAGGTCCAAAATAGAGATCTGTGCTGGTGTTCTCCCTAGATGTTCGACAAGATTATAATCAGATTGAACCGGCAGCCTAGGTGTAGGACCATGAATGGTGACATGACCATGACGAGTAGTAACAGCACAATCCGTAGATTTGCCTTTGATTGTGAGGGTAGACACTCGACTCTCTTCAAAATGACCTACAATGGAATCGAAGGACGTGGAGGCATGATTGATACCTCTACCTCTATCCTAAGGAGGAGGTGGACCATGATGAGGGAATGGTTCCTTGTACATATCGAGGTCTTTGTTCGTGTGTTGAAGTGGTGATTCATTCTCAAAAGTGATTTGATTACCGTCGATGAGGTTTTGGATGAGGTGCTTGAGTTTCATGCAAGATGCGGTTCGATGCCCTTTGCTCCTATGGAACTCACAATATTCATTGTCTCTGTAACGTGCAGTTTTGTAAACAGGCTCGCCATATGGGGGAGCATCTGGTAAGGTGATGAGCCCTTTCTGCAAAGCTTGCTATAAGACTGATTCGATGGGCACTCCCAAGGGAGTGAATTGACGTCGCTGAGGGTAATCTTGTTGAGGCCTCTCTTGTTGTCATTGCTGTTGGTTTTGATAAGGCTGCCTTTGTTGCTGCTATTGTTGAGGTGGAGCTTCACTTGGTTTGGAGAGTTGCAGTGGTGTTTGCAATGTTTGGACATGTTTAGTATCGACCACCCCATCGTTGACCACGTTTTTATTTTTGTTCCAATATTTAGGTTTATCGTTCGATTGTTGATGAGGAGCACTATCTTTCGTTTCTTTAAAGATTTTGACCACACCCTTAGCAATGAGGGCTTTTTCAATGTTGATTCCCTTGTATGTGATTTCGTCGAAGGTTGTAGCACTAAAAATTTGCAAATGGAAACCTAACTCTTGGTTGAGGTTCTACACAAATATGCTAACAAGTTGTTTCTCTAGAATCTTGAAAGGGAATTTGCTAGCCATTTGTCTCCATCATTGAAGGAAAGAAATGAAAGTTTCACCATTTTTCTGTTTGTTGTTGCATAGATCAGTCATGGAAATCTCATGCTTTGCTTTGTAAGAAAAGTGGGTGGCAAATTTCTCTGCTAGCTCGTTGAAAGACTTGATACCCGTGGGTAAGTGTGAGAACCATTCTATTGCTTGACCTCCAAGACTGCGAGGAAAGAGACACATAAGATATGTGTCGTTATGTGAGACCTCGAAGCAAGCAAGATAGAATTCCCTAAGATGGTCTTTTGGGTCACCTTTTCCTTTGTATTTATCGAACTTGGGAATAGTGAAATTTTGAGGAAAAGGGATCATTGGTAATGACCGATCAAAAGGATGACACACTTCTTCTAAAGAGAAGGTTTTCTTGGTGTGGCCAAATGTAAGATCAGAGAGCTGTTGTTGTACTTCTGCAATTTTTAGCTCCATCGCTGTGGGAGGAGTTGGAAGCATCTCCTGCTGTCCAAGAAGTGGTTGGTGTTGCCCATACAGAAGATTATAGTGTAAGCCATGCACACTGGTGTTATAAGGGTCATAAGATTGGTTGGGATCATACGGGTTGTATGTTTGGTTCAGATTGGTTTGGAATTGGAGGCTTTGATTTGGAAGAGGTGGAGGTGGTGCTAGGTAAGAATATTGGCTTTGTGATGGTTGAAGAAAAGAATTGGGTGGAGGAAAGCTAAAGTGCGTTTGATTAGGTTGCGATGGTGGCACATAGCTTTGGGAAACTTGATGTTGGAAATGTTGAGAGTGGCTAGGCAATGTGTGAAAGAAGTTGAGTGAGGATGAACGTTGTGGAGGAGGGACATAGGTAGACGTGATTTGCGATGGTTGGGGTTGATTGAGGATGAGAGTACAAGAATATTGTGGTTGGGGTTGTTTGAGGATGAGAGTAGAAGAATGTTGTGGTTGGGGTTGCATGACTCTAATTGGTTGATAGACATGAAGGTGTGATGATATAGGAGGTGGTATTTGTTGAGACCCTTGTTGCATGGCTACATAATTGTTCCTCGGATTGTAGTTTGGTGGGAAACCTATCCGTGATGGGGTAACCAAGATTCCACTTGTGATTGGGGTGGACACTTTAAGAGGTGGTTGCATATTCGATTGAGCTAAGGTGGCTTGCTTAGCTAACTCTGCTTGACGTTGGAGAGTTTCTTATTGGTTGTTATAGATCTCCATAGGAGTCAAAAGCGGTGATACGGATCTCTCTTCTGTTGGGTTTTGAAAAAGGGGATTCCTATACTGCAAGCCTTGTGTAGGTAAGGGCGTAGTCACCGTTGACATGGTTTGCACCACTTGTATGGTATCTTGGGTGTTGTTGTTCTCCTTGAGAGTGGATAAATCAAAATCTTGAGGTAACTTGGCGCCTTGCTCTGCAAGCAAGCAAAAGAAATGATCTTGGTTCTCACTAAGGATTTTGTCAAAGGCGGCCACGACTCTAGGCTCTTGTATGATTTCATCAAGATCTTGCCCATCTACTTGAGAGGATTGACCTATTTCAAAGTGTCGCTCTTCTTGAGATGGGACTAAATCTACAGTATAACCTTGAGGGACAAAATCCTGAGGCAAGCCAGTGGTGTATTGCAGTGTACTTATCAAAGGGATCATATCCTCTTGAGGATTGCTTGGTTGGTCAATGTGTGGCATGTTCGGAGAGCTGATTGGTTTTGCCGTGGGTGTACTAGGAGTGGCCTTGGGAGTAATGTTGAGACGACCTGATTGCGGTGTGTGAGGAGGCGACTTGCGCTTCTTAGGGACAACTTGCTTGGACTTCATAGTTTGCTGGAGCCTAGTGGTTACCATGGGATACACTAGGATAAAAGGTAATGCTGGGATTCTGTGAGGTGCTTTGAGAAACGGACAAACTCTGATGCACAAAGTACTGGACCAAAGGCGCTATACTATTTGACCAGAGGCGCAGGAATGTGCAACCAAAAGCGTGCTACTGTGATGCCAAAGGCGACGGACTGAGCTACCAGAAGCGAGTTACTGCTATGCCAAAGGCGAGCTACAGTGACCAAAAGCAAGCTACTGTTATACCAAGGGCGCTGAAGTAGAGTTTTTGCCAGAGGCGAGTTACCTCTATGCCAAAGGCAATCTACTATACTACCAAAGGTGAGCTGCTATAATACCAGGGGCACTGAAGTAGTGTCTGATGTTTCTAAAAGGCAAAAATTTTGATAGATTGTTTCTGTTTCTGATTGGATTTGTTGGCAAGAGAAAACACAGCAAACAATGTTGGCCACACAAGGGATTGACACAATAGATAGTGTATGTTCGAGGCTCCAAACAAGCCCAATGTTTCCACAAGTATAAGACAATTGCAATCAATAACAAGCACTTTTTATCCCTAGAGACAAGGTTTCATTGCAGTAGATCAGCTCACAGCTTAATACTCCGTCAATAAAAATATCATTCCATAAAGGTGTCAGATATTTAGTATATTTGCGAGAGATGATAGGTAGGGATATCTCACCCTCCCCTTGGAAAGCTCAAGTAGGTCACAAGAGCTTTATGTCCAAGGGAATACTATCTCTTCTCAAGGGAGCCAATGGTGAGTATCTTAAGGGCTTAAATCGATTCCCCTTGCACTGATGATTACTGCAATGTTCGGAGGTAGGTCGGGTAGTCTCTATCTAGAATGGTTCTTAGTAACTTTGAGGGACCAACGCCTTACGAGCAATGCGACAAGCTACTAAAATCTTTAACCAATCCTACTAAGAGTATCAAACACTTCACTTAATGTGAAAATTATTTCCACAAAGAGCTAGTACACCTATTTTTAGTTTGGCACCACAAGGTAAGGCTGACATTTGTTAGGACTTGGCTTTCGCCTTATCCCTCTTATATAGCAGTTCAAAGGAAAACTCTGCTTAGGGTCGTCCCTTTTGGATGAAGCGCAATTCAAAAGCAGGCCCTTCTAAAGGAAGTATAGAAAAGTAAGAGCAAGCACGTCAAACAAAGGTTCAATTGTCCCGTTATAAGAAAAATAAGGTGCAACTAAACTAGGCACACACACATTTGTAGTTGTCAATTGTCCCTTATGAAAATGAAGTGTTTGGCATTCATGTCCATTGTCCCTTAGAAAGTTGAGGTGTTTGTGCATACATGTCCATTGTCCCTTAAGAAAAGCAGTATGTTCCTAAGACTTAGATTTGCAAAAAAGATTTGTTCAATTATCCTTTTAAGCATGCAATGTGTTTCTAAGACTTAGTGAGATAAATCAAAAAGTTCTTCAATGCTCGTCCTGCATGAACATGTTAAAACACCTATTTGCTCTGTGTGAGTAATAAGAAGCTGCAACAAGTTAGTTAGTTCCACCAAAAATTCTAAGTTAGCAAAAAACAAATCAACTTTGACCAAAAGCGCTGCACTATCTTACCGGAAGTGACTTACTGTATTTCCAAAAGCGCTCTAACACAGACCAGAAGCGTCGGAGAATATTACCAGAAGCGCTGTACTGTGCATCCAGAAGCGCGATACTGTTATACCAAAGGCGATGTAGTGTATACCGGAAGCGCTGCAGGATACTACCAGAAGCACTGAATAAAGTCTAGAAGCACTGTACTTTGTATCCGGAAGTGCGATACAGTTATGCCGAATGTGCTGCATGGTCTCAGATCATAAAAAGATTAGCTTTTGTCAAAATAACCAGATCAAAATGGGATTTCATGGTTGATCTACTGTTTTGAGAAATAATATCTGATAGATCTGAATCGTGAAATCCAGAAAACTCAGTAAGTGTAGCAACACAATAGATTAACGTAAGTACCGAAGATACCCTTAAATAAAATAGCTTAGGAATTATCAAAAAGCAGGTTTGAGAGACAAATACAATAGCTTGTCAAACAAATCCATAAGATATGCAACGAGAAAAACCCTGCAAAACACAAAACGAAGTCAAAAACCTAATTTAGCCAAAAGCGCTTAACGATGCTGTCGAGAGCGCCATTCTGTGATACCGAAAGCGCCGCTCTGTGCTGCCAGAAGCGCCGCAGTGCCCCCAAGGGCACTGAACTGTGTCTCCAATAGCACTTAATAATTTGCCAGAAGCGCTTTGCAATATCATTTGCGTTGTACCGTACTGTAACTTCAAAAAAAAAAATTTCTCAAAGAAACAAAGGGATTAGTGGGTCCCACCGGGCATGCCAGAATGTGTATGAGGAAAAATTGATTAAATCTAAACTAATAAATCAAAAACCAATCACATAAAGTGAACTAATCTAAGTAAAAGCCATTATCATAAAATCAAAGACAAAAATGAAAGCTCTTACCATAACCTATATTGTTCCCTTTTGGAGAAGTGTGGATTGCTCAATCAAGTTGTGAAACCATAGCTGCAACAAGCAAGTAGTGTGCTCAATGTGCTCAAAGATCAATGTCAAAAGATTGTAAGGTTGCTCAATCGACGCGTTTGGGTATGCTCAAAGCTCTGTTAAGTATGCTTGAGAATACGATTGAAGAGAGAGGTAATGAAGGAGATGAGGGGGGTTTATATAGATTTCAACAAAGATTGATCAATGGTCCAAATAATTTAGAAGAATCAACGGAGGAGATAAATCAAATAACCATGATGAATGTGCACGAATAAGAAGAAGACAAGTGTCACACAAAAGCTATTTTATTTGAGTTAATCACTTTCTTTTCTAAAGATAAGACATGTTTTTCATAAATTAGAAAGCTTTTTCCTAATTTAAGAGAAATTGATAAAAACAAGGTTGAGTGAATAGATAACTCAACTTTAGATTTGCTTTTGCATGATTTGAGAGAAATTAAATAATAAATTATTTAATTTTGTGTGCATGGAGAAGAAGACTTATTTTAGAAGATTTGAAAGATATTTGTAGATAAAAAAACAAATTAAATAAATAAATTTATTTAATTATTGTGCATGATTTGGAAGAATAAATAAAATATTTGATTTATCTTATTTTTGGAGATTGAGAGAATTTAAATAAATTTGATTTGATTTATTCAAATTTGGAAGAATGAATTTGATTTAATTAAATAATTGGGAATTATTTAATTGTTTGGATAAGAGGGAATTTGTTGAATTAATTAAATAATGTGATTTATTTAATTAATGGAGATTTGAAATTTGGAAGAGGATAATGATTTAATTAAATAATTAAAATTATTTAATTGTGGAAGAATAGTAGAAGAATTTAATTTAACTAATTAAATAACGAGGATTTATTTAAATGTCAAAAGTATGTGATTTAGTAGAATTTGGTGAAATTAATTAAATAATTAGATTATTTAATTAATGTGTGAAATGCAGGTGATTTGACAGATTACGAAAAGCAAGTGGTGTGGTGACTTGGTCATTTTAGGGTGTCTACAGTCACTTTTTAAATTCATTGATTTATTTAGTCGTTAATTTAGTCATTGTGATTAACTGGTCACTTATTTAGTCATTTTTATTCACTGGTTTCCTTCCATTGGTAGTTTATTTAATCATTAATTTTAATCATCATTTTGATCAATTTGGTAGTTTATTTAATCATTTTTGTTCACTAATTTCTATCAATTGTAGTATATTGATACATTGTTTATTAAACATCATAACACTAGTTGTAAAGAGAAACACAAGTCTTGAAAAAGGAATTCTATTGTCTTTATTAATTTGAAAAGAATTGTTACATAAAATCTCTTGAAAAAGAGTTACAAGGCTACTATTTCTGTTGTAAAAGAAGCAAGAACTAAAGAATAAAAGTCCTCTAATAAGACCTTAAATAGAGAAGCCTTAAAAAAAAACTTTCCATGAAGAGAAAACTGCAACTCCTTGTAATCTACTGCAAACACCTTGTAATCTTTGACAACATATCATAACAAGTCCATATTCTGCCTTCTGCAATTCACAGTCAAAACTACTTCCCTCAAAACCCTATGTCACCATGGTTTAAACCTCAATGAAGCCTTAATTGCAATCTTGACTATGCAAGGCTTAGATTTCGCTGCCTTGCTATTTGCTACCATCTTTATACATTGCAAACTTTACCTTGAAAGCATTTGAAACCTCTAATGTATACCTCAATTCAAAAATCCCATAATGAGAGTAATACATAGAAAGAAGTCACTATCTCAAAACCTTTAAGATAACACATTGGGCACATCCAACATTCCTCTCAAGGTCCAACAAAATAGATGAAAAGCCAAGAAACAAAACATAATTACTAAGAATATATTGTGCATTTGAGACTTGATTGCCACCTATACAAAATTGCACTTGAGATTGTCCTTCTTGATCGCTGTCTTTACAACCCTGTTGCTTTTGTGCTCTTTATTGTCACTGATAATTAGCTTCTACATCTCCCTCTTAGTTCTTTGAAGTGTATATTCATAGCTAGCAGTTACATTCTCTTAGCATAGTCATTTTAAACTGTTGTCACTATGATAGTGTTTGTGTTCTTCATAGAATATCCCAAGCTCATGCATTGTCGAATACAAATAGGATCCATGCCCCCTCCATCATCTGCAAAAGAAAAGGTGATAATTTCAAATAGTCTGTGCTCATAAAAGTAAATACAATACCAATTTGTACAAATAGTGATAGCAAGCTAGGAATAATGTTCACACCCTAAAAAAGTAAAACATGACTATAGTCACGAGGGTTGTAAATTTGGTCCACTTTGACATAAGTTGCACCATGAGGTATTTGAATGTTATTGGACCAAAATAAGAAACACAATAAGGAAAATTTTTACCCACAATATAGACAATAATAGAACACTAATCTTCAAATATAAGATATCTTATCATCAAAACATCATACATCAGATTGACAAATAGTCATCATCAAGGCAACCCTTCAACAAACAAAATTGACTAAGATATTTTAGAAATAATCATTTGTTATGAGCTTCTCTCATCTCTAGGGTAACTATCACAAATAATTGATTGTAGCCACCTCAGCAATTCATCTCAGGAAACAAAGTACAAAGCTACATTACCTCATCAATTGCATTATCAAGAAGCTCTGTAATCGCTGCAATAATAAACAAATAAGAAGAAAATTATAATTTATCTAATTCATAGCATAGATACTATTCAAAACCAATCCTAATCTATAATTCAAATAACTATTAGAAAAATACGCAGTGTAGAATTGAGAATTGAAGCAGGTCAGCTCTTATTACCTTTACTGCTGGCTAGTTGGTATGAATGTAAATGTTGATAAAGCTCTTTATGCAAAATGTGGAAGCATAGAAAAAAATTGTGAACTGTTTGACAAAATGCCTCAAAGAGATGTAATCTCATGGAATGCAATAATTTTAGGATATTCACAAAATGGATTTGTTGAAAGGGCTTTCAAAACTTTCAAGCAAATGCAATTGGTAGTTCTAAAGCCAAATTCTATGACCTTTGCTAGTATCCTCCCAGCCTGTGACAAAATGGGAACTTTGTAACAGGGTATAGAAATCCATCAAAGCATAAAGGATAGAGAAATTTTGTCAGATGTCATAGTGGCGACTGCCTTGGTAGAAATGTATGTAAAATGTGGAAACATATACAAAGCACCTGAATTGTTTGACAAAATGCCTCAAAGAAATCTAGTCTCATGGACTGCAATGATTGCAGGATATGCACAAATTGAAATTTTTGAGAAGACTTTAGAAACTTTTAAGAAAATGAAATTGGCAGGTGTAAAGCCAGACTCCACAACCTATGCCAGCATCCTCCCTTCCTGTGCCAAAATGGGAGCATTGGAACAGGGTATGGACATCCATCAAAGCATGAAGGATAGAGGAATTTTGTCAGATGTTGTAGTTGCAACTGCCCTGGTAGACATGTATGTAAAATGTGGAACCATGGACAAGGCACATGAACTATTTGATAGAAAGCCTCAAAAAAATGTGTTCTCATGGATTGTAATGATTGCAGGATAAACATGGATAGGCTTTTCCCGAATCACTGTGAGAGCTATCAAGAGTCAGTACGGGAGTGCAGGAAGCTTCTCTGACTCCCGCATTGACTCGTGATAGCTCCTGCAGTGATGCGAGAAGAGCTTGGACTGCATATCTAAGAAGGATAGAGGAATTTTGTCATTTGTTGTAGTGGCAACTTCCCTGGTAGACATGTATGCAAAATGTGGAAGCATTGACAAGGCATGTGAATTGTTTGGCAGAATGCCTCAAAGAGATGTCATCTCATGGAATGCAATGATTGCGAGATATGCACAAAATGGATTTTTTGAATAGGCTTTAGAAACTTTCAAGAAAATGTAATTAGTAGGTGTAAATCCAAATTCGACAACCTTTGGCAACATCCTCCTTGCCTGTGCCAAAATGGGAGCTTTGGAACAGGGTATGGGCATCCATCATAACATAATGGAAGGGGGATTTTTGTCAAATATTATAGTTGGAAATGCTCTGGTAGATATGTATGCAAAATGTGGAAGTATAGATAAGGCACCTAAACTGTTTGATGGAATGGCTCAAATAATTTGTGGCTACAGCCAACCATTATGTAAGTTTTTATGACAAAAAAGTAAATAGAAGCTATGAAGCATATATAGCTTCTACAGAAAGTGAAGCACATAAAAATTCACCACAAAATAAATATTCGTGAGTGGAATTTTTGTATTCCTTATGCAAGCAAGCAGGTCACCAAACTCATGACACTCCAAGTCTATAATCACATGAACAAGCAACTGATTGATTTATGATTTCTGAATATGCAGGTCATTGTCTAGATTGGGAAAAGGTTTTATAGTAAAGTACAATACAACACACAATATAACCATGGTCACAAAAATAGGAGCATTTTTGCAGAAGAATCTTCAAATTTAAAGCCAATTCTAAACATTCAAAATTGGGAATTAGAACCATTGGAGAATCTTGATCCTCAAACCAAATGTTTGTTTAACCATTTCATACTACATCTAAAATTGACAAAAACTACAATTGTAGCAAACAACACATGTTTGAGCATCCATACTATTTATGGACAGCCTCTTCTCACATCACCGCGAGAGCTATCAAGAGTCAGTGCGGGAGTGTGGGAAGATTCCTACATTCCAGCACTAACTCTTGATGGATCCCGCGGTGATGCGGGAAGAGCCTGGACTGCATCTCCAAGAAGGATAGAGGAATTTTGTCATTTGTTGTAGTGGCAACTTCCCTGGTAGACATGTATGCAAAATGTGGAAGCATTGACAAGGCACATGAACTGTTTGGGAGGATGCCTCAAAGAGATGTCATCTCATGGAATTCAATGATTGCAGGATATGCACAAAATGGATTTTTTGAAAAGTCTTTAGAAACTTTCAAGAAAATGCAATTAACAGGTGTAAATCCAAATTTGACAACCTTTGCCAGCATCCTCCTTGTCTGTGCCAAAACGGGAGCTTTGGAATAGGGTATGGACATCCATCATAACATAATGGAAGGGGGATTTTTTTTAGATATTATAGTTGGAAATGCTCTAGTAGACATGTATGCAAAATGTGGAAGTATAGATAAGGCACGTAAACTGTTTGATGGAATGGCTCAAAGAGTTTGTTGCTACAACCAACCATTCTATAAGTTTTTATGACAAAAAAGTAAATAGAATCTATGAAGCATATATAGCTTCTACCGAAAGTGAAGCACATAAAAATTTACCACAAAATGAATATTCGTGAGTGGAACTTTTACATTCCTTGTGCAAACAAGTAGGTCACCAAACCCATGACACTCTAAGTCTATAATCACATGAACAAGCAACTGATTGATGTATGATTTCTAAATATGCAGGTCACGGTCTAGATTGGGAAAATCTTTTACAATAAAGTACAATACAACACACAATATAACCATGGTCACAAAAATAGGAGCATTTTTGTAGAAGAATCTTCAATTTTAAAGCCAATTCTAAACATTCAGAACTGGGAATTGGAACCATTGGAGAATCTTAACCCTCAAACCAAATGTTTGTTTAACCATTTCATGATGCATCTAAAATTGACAAAAACTACAATTGTAGAAGACAACATATGTTTGAGAATCCATAATGTTTCTAAAAATAATATTATAATAACTATAAATTTGAAGAGAAGTTTATCATGTCTAATTCAAGGAAATTGAGCAAAAAATCAAAATCAGCGAAGATCAACACAAAATGTGATATAAACTATTGAGCCCAAAAACTTGAAATTTTGTATGAACCCAAAGATTCACTATAGGCCACATAGAGAACCAATAAGGATGCTTAGCACCATTGAACATAGTTAGGGCAGTCAAGGGAGCACTCGGATGACAATGTGTGACACAGGCCTATGCGAATCACTATTCAAAAGCCACCACTATGCAGGAATCGCACCAAAGATCACATACCATATTTTATGTTGTCCTTCACCATGATCAGGGAAAACCCTAATTTATAACAGTTCCCAAACCCTTCCTCCTATAAATAGAGGCTCGTATAATAAGTGAATAGTAAAGAGTACTGAATAAGTAAGTAGTAAATGACCATAAGACTTAGCCTAGCAAGTTTTACTCGATAAGCAAGGTCTTATGGCATGAAACGCAGGATTACGAAGAGAGGAATGACTCTGACATGCATATGAGCATTAATGGAGACAATGTAGATGGTTATTCTAAAATACTTCATAGGTTCTTTTTGTATGTTATTATGTTTACTTAGATAAATTTGATGGAATGGCTCAAAGAGATATCATCTCTTGGAATGCAATGATTGTAGCATATGTACAAAACATATTTTGCATGGATGCCCTCAAAATATTTAAATTAATGAAGCACTTTGGAACATATCCTAACATTGTAAACTTTGCTTGTGTTCTATGTGCATGCATCCATGTAGGTTTAGTGGATGAGGGCTGTGCATACTTCAATCAAATTAGTAACCCTTATTGCATTACACCTACAATTGATCATTATGTGTGCATGGTTGACCTTCTTGACCTTCTTGACCATTAACCAATATAAATCTTTCTTAGACTGTAATTCAAAGACTAGAACACTTCATAAATAAAGCAACTCCTACTATCAATGATTCTATTAATGAAATATTAGAATTCCCTTTTATTTCAAACAACCTAAAAACTTACCAAGCATTTTAATTGTTCATTTTTAGTAGCCATAGCTTTCATTTGCATTTCCATAGCTCGCTCTCTTTTTAGTGCTCCAACCAGTGCAGATTCAAAATCCCTTTTCTGTAGATAAGGTAAATGTATTTGATTACTCAAAATTAGAAAGAACAAGGCAAGCCATGAAATACACTTTAGACAAAAGTGCATACTTGAGTAGCCTTATTATAACAAACCAATGGGCTCGTCACACCCCTCGAGTCATATGCATATGCTCCTAGAGATCCAAGCAAGTTCATATTTCCATAATCTTCTTCTTAAAGGTGTTCTACCTCCCCACTATGCTTCCCATGTAATCGAGAAACTTCTTCCTATAAAGACATGAAAAATTATATTAGAACAAGAAATCCTATTTGACACACCTCGAATGACCTTGAGAAGCAACTTCAATCTCACTAAGAGGATGAATTTGAATAACAACTTGGACAAGCACATATCATACAATTAATTTTGAAGCAAACAACTTATCATCAATAACATAAGAAAAGGCAAACAACATATGTTTGGGGCCATTACTTCTCTCTATTCCATATCAGCCAACATAGCAATTACAATGACTTCCTAAGTCCCTACTACACATAAAGTTGAACAATATGTGACATATGTCACTACTAACCCTGGTAGGCCATAATTGGTGCAAGAGCACCTCGAGACATTGAGAATCTGAGGGTTCTATACATTTTCTGTTATGTCCAAGTGTCATACTGTAAGGCCTTCGTGCCATATTAAGTTATACATTGCTGAGTAAGGCATAAAACTAAGTCTGCTTACGTGTTGTAATAGATGTAACCGAACAAGTAGAAATGTAACCGTAAGGCAGAGGTGGTTAGAGGAAGTTCGCCTTCCATCTTGTAACTACCTACGTGATGTATGGGAGTCTTTAAATAGGTGGTTTAGACAGACTAGAGAGAGATAGAACAGAGTCGAGAGAAATTGTATTTTATTCTGAAGTAGAAGGAATAAAGAAATTCTGTGTTTTCTGGTCAAACTACAGTGATACCGATTGGAGTCATTCCACTGGTGGATTTCTTTGAAATCAGTGGAATGACCTCCATGTAGTTAGATTTATTTATGTTCTATAGTTTTTTGTAGTTTTCTGTGGGTTGTTAGTTCGGTTACAATATGCAGAAATAGTTAACGGCGTGGTGTTAATTCGCCAAATATTTAATTTATGAGCATACCGCAAGTTACAGAGGATATTGTTATTTCTGTATATCTGCTCGCGTAGTTGAAGAGTTGGAAAAGTGGCATCGGTGTAAGATAGCCCATCGAAGAATAAGATTAAAGTCTAGCCGAAGAAGCGAGTCTGGCCAACAATGAAGTCTTCGTTAGCATATCGGCGTGAGGTGAAGCATCGGGGAGACCTTCCGTGGCTAGACCGATATCATAAGTATTGCCGATAGGCAACTTAACCGATGTGAAGGTGTCGGCGAGAGTTGGTGTAAGTCTAAGCGATGGATTCTATGCATTGGGGAGAAGATGGGTATCGACGAAAGAGATGGGCGGGCCGATAGAGGAAGTCTTGCCGATAGGCAATATAAACGAAACAACATCAGTGAGAGGTCTGACTGATAGGTATGTTGAGGGGATAGTATTGGCATGACCGAAGGCATCGGTATAAAGATTTTGAGGGTGGCTGATAATGCATGTTTTGCCAATGGAGAATAATGAAAGGTATTTTGATATTATATGGTCTTTATTGAAAGGTGATTAAATTAAACCCTAGGTATGGTGGATTGAATGGGTTTTCACCCTGTCTTGTAAGTTTCAGCAACACGTTTTGCATCAAATTGGTATCAGAGCTCAGAAGATTCTGAGCGTGTAGATAGAGCACCGGAGGAGGTAATCTACACCAGGATTTTGGGATAAGCATTGGTTTTTGCTATCTGATTCTTGTTATGAAGTTTTATGGTTGCAAGTGCAAGTTCACTCGCTACAGTAGACGGACAGGAAGGTCTGTCAAGAGGGCCAGAGGAGATGGTCCATTGGTTGTCACCAAAAGTCTTGGGGAGAGAGGTAAGAAAGGACTCCCAGGTGAGGGACAGGAGTGTTGTTGTAGCAGGGAGGAGTGGACCTCAAATGATAGAGATGCACCTAGGAGGCAGCCAGTCAAACTCCATTGATAGGAGTCATAGTTGGAGGGTAAAGAGGAAGCAGCGGAGGCATCAAGTCAGGGTTGAAGACATAAAGAGGCAAAAGTTGTTTGAAGCAGACCACATAACTCTTGGGACAAGAGTTTTCTTCATGCTGGGGAGTATGGTGCAGGAGCACCTCGAGACATTGAGAATCTGAGGATTCTATACATTTTCTATTATGTCCAAGTGTCATACTGTAAGGCCTTCGTGCCATATTAAGTTTTACGTTGCCGAGTAAGGCATAAAACTAAGTCTATTTACGTGTTGTAACAGATGTAACCGAACAAGTAGAAATGTAACCGTAAGGCAGAGGTGGTTAGAGGCGGTTTGCCTTCCATCTTGTAACTGCCTACGTGATGTATGGGAGTCTTTAAATAGGTGGTTTAGACAGACAGTAGAGAGATAGAACAGAGTCGAGAGAAATTGTATTTTATTCTGAAGTAGAAGGAATAAAGAAATTCTGTGTTTTCTGGTCAAACTACAGTGATACCGATTGGAGTCATTCCACTAGTGGATTTCTTTGAAATCAGTGGAATGACCTCCATGTAGTTAGATTTATTTCTGTTCTATAGTTTTCTGTAGTTTTCTGTGGGTTGTTCGTTCGGTTACAATATGTAGAAATAGTTAACGGCATGGTGCTAATTCGCCAAATATTCAATTTATGAGTATGCCGCAAGTTACAGAGGATATTGTTATTTCTATATATCTTCTCGAGTAGTTGAAGAGTTGGAAAAGTGGCATCGGCGTAAGATAGCCCATTAGAGAATAAGATTAAAGTCTGGCCGAAGAAGCGAGTATGGCCGACAATGAAGTCTTTGTTAGCATATCAGCGTGAGGTGAAGCGTCGGGGAGACCTTCCGCGGCTAGACCGATATCGTAAGTATTGCTGATAGGCAACTTAACCGATGCGAAGGTGTCGGCGATAGTTGGTGTAAGTCTGAGCGATGGATTCTATGCATCGAGGAGAAGATGGGTATCAGCGAAAGAGATTTTGGGCAGGCCGATAGAGGAAGTCTTGCCAATAGGAAATATAAATGAAACAACATCGGTGAGAGGTCTGACTGATAGGTATGTTGAGGGGATAGTATCGGCATGACCGAAGGCATCGGTATAAAGATTTTGAGGGTGGCCGATAATGCATGTTTTGCCGATGGAGAATAATGAAAGGTATTTTGATATTGTATGGTCTTTATTGAAAGGTGATTAAGTTAAACCCTAGGTATGGTGGGTTGAATGGGTTTTCACCCTGTCTTGTAAGTTTCAGCAACACGTTTTACATCAATAATCAAAGTATCAAATGTAGTTAAAATGTTGAAATGAACTAAAAGAACTTCCATCAAGTTTCAACAATCATGTATATTATGAACTTTATGATCCACATACCTGAACATTATGGTCATCCCAGAAAGAGGGATCCTCTTGAAGCTCAAAATGATGTTACATAAAGTTGTTTTTTGACTCCAATTATAAACTTTTGAACAGACCAACATGTTGACTCTCTGCACAAGGAAGTGCGGGTAGACTTCTAGTGCTTGCAGTAATAGACTGGTTGTATTTGAGAGACCTTGGTACACTGTTTGGAGTTGTAGATGCATTTTCCGAATTGCCAACCATAGAAAAAATTGTAGGCTCACACAACAAGCCCATTTCATGAATACTCCCTTAGGAAGGATATTTTGTTAAGACTATAGAATGTTTGGAAAAATTCATTTATGTGGCACTCAAAGAATGACTCCTCAACTCCTGTCATCCAAACCTGTTCTTTGTATGTGAATACCCTGTTGAGCTATTAAGTAGGTCACTGTCAAGTGTGCTGCAATTCAATCCCCTGAAAGTATTTTCCCCAGACTGACTAAAACCATGTGCACTCCCTGGGCCGTTAAACTTCATCTGAGAAAAATGTGTTAGACAAGACGTTCATGGAAATTGACTTGTTTTTCTCTACAATGTAAGTAATTCCCAGTCAAAACTATATTTTCTAGTGAATGAATGTGTATTTTGGTAAGGCATTTAAATTTAAAAAATAGAATTGTGCATCTACGGTATGAAACAATAACTAGATAAATGGAAAGTAAATGAAAATCCAAAACAGTAAAACTTTTCATTGTTGTAAAAATTCAACTATTCTCTAATACAACAATGAATCTCTGTTATTTCAAATAGACACATAAAAATGGTTTTACACATTGCATAAAATTATGTAAAAGATAAAGAAGAGTGCAAAAATAGAAAAAACCCAATATAACACCCAAAAAATTGGAATAAAAAAATTATGAAACAAGGTTGATCCCATCACAACTACTAAACATGAAAATGTAAAATAGTTATCCAACAAAAAATAGAGCATAGGAAAAAGGAACATCTAGCTAAATAGAGCCTGATTTTTCAAATAAATCTATAAACAAACTAATACAAATCAGAGCTACTGGAAAGTTTAATTCTATTTTGTAGAAAATTTTCATAGAACCTTCTACTAACAGAAATTTATGGGTTCTGTTATCTGCCCTTAGTATTTATTTTAGGTTATTGCTAAATATCATCCACTTTAACAATCAAAGGTCAATTTTAGTCAATAAAATTAGGACAAAGATTAACCACTTTTTGTTATAAATGAGGTGTAAAATCACTATTAACTGTTTGACCATTAAAATGAATGATACTTGAGTGTACATTGTATTTTTAACCTGCACAAAACTTTTTTGTGAAAACCCCTCTTGTTTAGTTGGTAAGTAATAAGAATTTATAATTCAAAATCTTCATATGTTCATGATTTAACTTAATTTCAGTGGAAACACCCACTTGGTTAGTTGGCAAGTTATAAGAATTTATACTAATAACTCAAAATTTTAGTGTGTTAATTGAGAGCTTTTGCAGCATTGCATTTCTCCTTTCTAGGAAAATAGGCATAAACAGTTATTGTCAGCTTATATTTTTCCATTTCATTGTTAATATATATTATGCATGGAATTTCTCTCTTGGCTTTTGTTTGGTTTGAATGAGCTCAAGTGTGAGATGTAAGATGCTTAGGTATTGCTCAAAGGAGTGGATGGAATCCAAGGTCCTTTTTACTACAGAACTAGTTGTATTCTTCAAAGAACAACGCTCCATGATATGGTCATAAACCATGAAAATATCTTGCCAAAACTAGCTTAGAAGTAGATAAAACTAAATTAGAATTCTCTTACATTAGCTTGGAGTGACAGGAATTGAAACCCAAGAAGGGAGCTTAGAGGATTGTAGATTGGAACTAGGCTTGTCTCTGGATCTTGGGAAATCAGCCCTAACAAGACACGATCAAGGCAAGACTGCTTGTTTATCAAAGGAAGCGATTCTAGATCTATGCAGATGCAACCATGAAAAGGGCACTGCTTGGTGAAAGTAGGTGACTAAAAAGCTACTTTAGACATTGTTAGATTTAATCAGAGTTTCTATAAAAAGTTTAGGAATGGGACATAATGGAGGCTGCATAGTGGAAGAGCAATAATCTGTAGTGCTGATTTCTTGTGAATGACTAGCATCACCATTGTTAGTAATCATGTTAGAAAACATTTTCCTGGGGGGGTTCTTTACATGTATACAGAGTGGAGATGTCACTCCTTTCTTCATTTCTGACTTATTCACTAATCCACTTCTATTTACAAATATCTAAACATAATCGTTTCCATATGTGTTTCAAAAATGTGAACCTATTGAAATAACCTCAAAAATCAAAGTATCTAACCAAGTGGTGCAGGAGCACCCCTTCAAGAAGCCAAATATACATCTGAGGGAGAAGACTAAGGTATTAATATGTTATCATATTTTATGCATTTCTATGTTTGTTCATGTTGTCCTATAGGACTTGTGTTGTGATTTCATGTTTGTAATAAAAACCCCATCATGTGAACCAGTGTTACAAATTTGGCATCCTGATAAGCCAATTTGAACATCTTGGGCAATTAGGGTATGTGGATGATTAAATCAAGTGTGTTATGTTTAGGTGTCTTGTTAATGTGTTTAAGTCATGTCGTATGCCAAACATGTGTTGTGTGATTTTTAGTATTCCAGTTGGAAGTTGTAACGACTCCAACTTCTGGTGTTCCAGTTGGAACTGAATGAGGAGAGATATAAACACATTTTTGGAAGAGGAGAGCAGAGGATGAAGTTTGATTGAAGAAATAGAAATTCTATCAGTTTGTGTTTACAATTTCTGTGCTCTGTGTAAATTTCATGTGTACCGAATTGTTCTACGTATATTTTCTGTGTCAAAGTGTTATGTATATAATCTAATTTTCTGTTATCAAAGATGCCTGATTGAGATCATTCCATTGGTGGATTTCTTTGAAATTAGTGGAATGGACCCTGTACATAGTTTTCTATTTTATTTTCTTTGTGTTTTTGTTTTTGGTGGAATGGAACAGGGGATCCAATCTCTGGAAGAGTTGTCGCAGTAGAGAGCCTAGCATCTCTATGTGCTAGGACTCAACAGAATAGAGACTACGAATTTGGTTATAGAGGACGTTCTTGGCGTAATATTTTGGTGTTATTTCACTGGAGATATATTTCCTATGTATAGCGCAATTGTATGTGAATATACATTTCATGTAGAGTGTGTTGGAAGTTCACCTTTTGCGGGTACAAGGAATGACTGGTAGAATCAACAGAAGGAACCAGCAACAGAAAATTAAATAATGCATCTGGGTGAGAAGAACCATCGGAAGAATCTTTGAATCGGCGGAAAGCATTTGGTTGAACCAGTTCAAAGGTTCAAAGGGTTCAGTAGGTTTAATGGGTTCATTGAAGTAAGTGGATATCAGTGGGAGAACTTTAGAGTTGGCTGAAGAGTACGTATTGCCGATAGTTGAACTGACGATTGAACCGGTTTAACGGTTCAATGGTTCAACGGGGGTAAGTGTTGCCGATAGTTGAACCGACGGTTGAACCAGTTCAACGGTTCAACGAGTTCAGTGGGTTCAACGAGATACCAAGGTTCATTTGGTTCGCCGGTTCAACAAAGCGTAGAAGGGTGTAAGAGGTTCAATCGGTTCAACCGATAGTTGTTGACAGTGTGAAGACCATGCGATGGAAGTACATTGAACCAATAGTTGAAGGTTCAACGGTTCAGTAAGCATAGGTTCAATGAATTTGTTTAGTTCAAGTGGTTCAAAGGTTCAACCACAACAGTGATTCTGCATTTTTAATCTATTTTCACCACTTCGTTGCACGCTCTGCATCAAGTGGTATCAGAGAAAAGGAGTATCCTTTGGGTAGAAGAAAAAGACAAGATGTCAGAAGAAGAGGGGTCAAAAGAGTACCCAGGGAAGATGACCAATGCTGAGTTGGCTGTTCTAGTGAAGAAACAATTGGTAGAGAGCAAAGCCGTTAGGGCTAAGAATTAGGCCTTGAGAAATGAGTTGGAGAAGTTGAGGGAAAAAGTAGAGAAGGGAGAAGAAAATTCTGGTGATGAAGAAGACGGGGATGAAGAGAAGATCCCTAGGTAGGAAGAGATGGAGGTTCCTGCAAACCAAAGACCTTTGCTCAATGCCCTCAAATCCATGGAGAGAAGGACCGTGGATATGAAACTAGACTTGCCCTTGTTTGTAGGCAAAATGGATCCTGATTCAGTGATGGAGTGGATTGACTCCTTGAATAATTTCTTTGAGACCGAGGAGATACCAGACCACCAAAGGGTGAAGATGGACCAATCCAAAATGAAAGGGGCTGCACTAACTTGGTGGACTTTCATCCAAGATGACAGGGTGAAAGAGGGAAAGAATAGAGTTGCTACTTGGAAGAAGATGATGGCTTTAGTGAAGGAAGCCTATGTTCCATTGGATTACAACATCCAATTACATAAGAGGAAACAAAACTTGAAACAGAAGGAGTTAGATGTCAGCTCATACACTGAAGAATTCATGAAACTATGTGTAAAGGCAAAGGTAAAGGAGGGTGAGGACGAGAAGGTGGCAAGGTACCTCAATGGATTGAGGTTTAACATCCAAGAAGATTTAAATCTGCATAACCCATATACAGTTCAAAAGTGCTACCAATTGGCACTCAAAGTGGAAGAGAAATTAAAGAGAAGACAAGAGCAGAACAGTAGAGGAAGAGGGAGATAGCAAAGAGGGGGAAGAAGTCCTTTCAGAGGTAGAGGAAATGGATTTGGACACCAAGGTGAATACAATCAAGAGAGCAGCAAAGGAGACAACAGTCAAACTCAAGGGGAAATTACAATCAAAGAGGAAACTTTAGGGGTAGAAGACCACCATTTAGAGGGAGATCTCAGGGCAGAGGACCTCTTAGATGTTACAATTGCAATCAAGAAGGCCACATAGCTAGCAGATGTCCAGATAAGGCAACAAGTTCAATGGGAGAAAGGAGGACAAATCTGATCCAAGAGTCTGATTGTCAAAGTGTAACAAGCTCAAACACTTTTCAAAGTGTGAATGCTCCTGACAGTTATGGGTATCCTGAGAGAGGAGAAGCTTTGATGATGAGGAGAGCAATGACCACCATGAAGGTGCCTGACAAAGAACCCCCACAAAGGAAGTCTCTCTTTAGAACTACTTGCAAGGTAGGAGGAAAGGTATGTAAAGTTCTGATTGACTCTGGATCTACTAAAAATTTTGTGTCCATTAAAATGGTAGAAAGCTTAAGCTTAGAAGATTGCCACATCCATGCCCATACAAGGTCTCATGGCTTACTCAAGGTCAACAAACAGTTGTGGAAGAGCAGGCTTGGGTAGAATTTCAAATTGGAACATACAAGGACAGATTATTGTTTGACATTACCAAGATGGATGCTTGCCATCTCCTATTTGGAAGACCATGGCAATATGATTTGAAAGCACACCATGATGGAGTTAGAAACACATATTCAATCACCAAGGATGGTAAGGTGATAGAGTTACTACCATTGGTGGAGAATGAGGAGGAATCAAAGGGGAAAGAAGTTAAGGTGATGATGGTAGAAGGCAAACAATTCATGAAAGAGATAGTGGAAGAAGGTGCAGTTGCATATGCTCTAATTCCATGCCTAAAGGTGAACAAGGAGCAGCAGCAGGAAGTCAAGGGAGAGAAAAGGCAAAGGTTCATAGATCCTGCTGTCCAAGAGCTATTGGACAAGTACAAAGGCATCATCTCAGATGGAATGCCAAGGTCCCTACCACCTATAAGGGACATCAACCATTGCATAGATCTGATCCCAGGATCTACACTTCCAAACAAGGCAGCATACAAGCTTACCCCAGAACAGAATGCAAAGGTAGCAAGATAGATTGAGGAGTTGTTGGAGACAGGCCTAATTGGCAAGAGTTTAAGCCCATGTTTAGTACCAACTGTCCTAGCATTGAAGAAGGAAGGCACTTGAAGACTTTGTACTGATTCAAGGGCTATCAACAAAATAACAATTAGGTATAGGTTCCCAATCCCTAGGATAGAAGATTTGCTTGATTTCTTGGGGGGGTGCTAAATATTTTACAAAAATAGATCTAAAGAGTGGCTATCATCAGATTAGGATTAGGCCAAGAGATGAATGGAAAACTATATTCAAGACCAATGAGGGGTTATATGAGTGGAAGGTCATGCCTTTTGGTTTATCCAACACCCCTAGTACCTTTATGAGATTGGTGAATGAGGTCTTGAGGGAATTCATAGGCAAATTTGTCATAGTATATCTAGATGACATCCTGATTTTCAGTAATACAAGGGAAGAGCACCTCAAACATATAGACTTGGTCCTCAAAAGGTTACATGAAGAACAACTAATGATCAATTTGGAGAAGTGTTTGTTCATGCAGGAGGAGATCATCTATTTGGGTTTTGTCATCTCATAGGGAAAACTGAAAATGGATCAAGAGAAGGTAAGTGCCATATTGTCTTGGCCAACTCCTAGAACTATGAATGATGTTAGAAGTTTCCATGGGTTAGCAACCTTCTATAGGAAGTTTATAAAAGGGTTTAGTCATGTTTGTGCACCCATGCTTGACACCATAAAAGGAGGACAAAAGTGCAGATTAACTTGGACAAAGGAGGCAGATGATTCATTTGAAACACTGAAGAAGAAGGTGGCAGAGCAGCCAGTCCTTGCACTTCCTGACTTCAACAAGATTTTTCAAGTAGAATGTGATGCAAGCCACATGGCAATTGGGGTAGTACTCAGTCAAGAAGGTAGGCCTATTGCATTTTTCAATGAGAAACTAAATGATGGAAAGAAGAGATACTCATATGATTTGGAGATGTACACTCTAGTACAGTCACTCAAAAAGTGGAGGCATTACTTGATGCCAAAAGAATTCATAGTGTTCACAGATAATCAGGCCCTTAGTTTCATAAACAGTCAAGAGAAGCTGAACCATAGGCATATGAAGTGGGTGGAGACTTTGCAAGCTTTCACCTTCACACTCAAGCACAAGAAAGGGGTCAAGAACAAGGTAGTAGATGCTTTGAGCAGGAGGGCTCTAACCATCAATCAGATCCAGTTGGAGAGTGTTGGCATTGACTCTTTGAAGGCCATGTATGATGTTGATGAAGACTTTGGAGAGATCTACAAGGTATGTACTTCCTTTGGTGACAAATATCATGTTGAGTTCTGTGAATTTCTGATCCAAGATGGATTACTTTTCAAGGGTGGACAGTTGTGTATTCCACCGTGTTCTATGAGGCTGAATATCATTAGGGAGAAGCATTGTGGGGCCATGGCAGGAAATTTTGGTCTAGATAAGACTCTTGATCTTGTGAAGAGGCATTACTATTGGCCCAAATTACAGTCAGATGTGAGGAGATTTGTGGAGGCATGTGTGATATGTCAGAAAGAAAAAGGGAGATCAACTAATGCAAGTTTGTATCAACCACTACCCATTCCTTCTAGGCCATGGGAGAGCATAAGCATGGACTTTGTATTGGGTTTGCCTAGAACTAGGAAGGGATATGATAGTGTTTTTGTTGTAGTAGACAGATTTAGTAAAATGGCACATTTCTTGCCATGCAAAACCACTTGTGATGCTTCATATGTTACTGATCTATTTTTCAAAGAGATAGTGAGGATACATGGATTGCCATTGAGCATAGTGTCAGATAGAGATGTGAGATTTATTGGCCACTTTTGGAGGACTCTTTGGAGGAAGCTTGGAACCAACTTATCCTTCTCAACAGCCTACCATCCTCAAACGGATGGTCAAACTGAAGTGGTTAACCGTTCATTGGGAAATCTGCTAAAATGTTTGACAAGGCAGCATGGAGAGAAGTGGGATAATATCCTACCACAAGCAGAATTCTCCTATAATGACACCATCAATAGGAGTACAGGGAAGTCACCTTTCCAGGTGGTATATGGCATTCATCCAAGGGGTATTTTGGAGTTAAGAGATCTGCCTATAGGAGAGTCTATTAGTGCAGATGGAGAAGCTTTTGCATTAGCCATCAAAGAGGTGCATGATCAAGTCAAGACCCAACTCCAACAAACTACATTGAAGTACAAAGCCTATGTTGACAAGAAGAAGAGAGATGTACAGTTTGATGTTGGAGATTTGCTGTGGGTTAATCTGAAGGAGAGGCTCCCAAAAGGTAAACATACCAAGCTAATGCAGAGGAAGACTAGACCATGTCAGATTTTAAAGAAGTGTGGGTAGAATGCTTATGAGATCCAACTTCCTCCTGATCTTGGATTGTCACCCATTTTCAATATATGTGATTTAACTCCATACAAACATAATGCAGATGTAGAACAGGAACCATTGCAGGGTACAGCAGATGATGCTATTCCTAAGCATGATCCACCAAAATTGAAGAAGATCTTAGACTCGAGAGTGATAAAGAGGACAAGGAACAAAGAGTACATGGAGTACATGGAGTACTTGGTGGCTTGGTAGGGAAAACCTGATTCAAAGGTAGTTTGGATGACTGAAGATTAGATCACAAACCATGGTGTAGACTTTCAAACTCTCATCTCAAGTGGGCTTGAGATTTCTTCTCCTAGGGAGTATGGTGCAGGAGCACCCCTTCAACAAGCCAAATATACATCTGAGGGAGAAGACTAAGGTATTAATATGTTATCATATTTTATGCATTTCTATGTTTGTTCGTGTTGTCCTGTAGGACTTGTGTTGTGATTTCATGTTTGTAATAAAAACCCCATCATGTGAACCAATGTTACAAATTTGGCATCCTGATAAGCCAATTTGAACATCTTGGGAAATTGGGGTATGTGGATGATTAAATCAAGTGTATTATGTTTAGGTGTCTTGTTAATGTGTTTAAGTCATGTCGTATGCCAAACATGTTGTTGGTTTTTCTTCTGAATCAGCATTAGGGTTTGCCAGTTCTAATGCTCAGGCGGATTCAGCCAACCAAATATAGGAGGTTGCATGAGCTCCTCCCCTTCACTTCTGGTTCTGCCACACCAAGGGGGGTGTCCCTATTTGATAAAAGTATGACCTTGACTAGCTCAATGACAGAAAGATATAACTTGACAGCAACAGGCAGAATACTCTCATGTAAGGACCAAGATTTGTGTAACAAATCACAAGGTTGGCAACATTATTGGACATAATGTCTGGTTGGGTATGAGAGCATGTAGGGGGTTCCTAATCCTACTCCTACAAATAACATGTGGAAGATATGAAATGAGTTGATTTGATGTTTGGATGCAAACCTGGACCTGGTGTATAATCTCAACACAGAGCTAGATTGGTGCCTATCCAGGGCTTAGAGTCAGTAGACATACACCTGTGAATGATCAACATGAACACAATAAAACTAGATTTCAAGGGGATTTGTGTGATATCTGCCTTACAGATATCTCCCAATACAGAGTGTTAAGTTATCTCTACTTATGGCATCCCTATTGCAGTATACCCTTCCCAATACTTAATCTGAAAACACTTTAATCTACCCCTTGAGCAGAAGTTGAAAGATCAAGCATTCAATATAGGAATTCTATATTCTAGAATACCAGACACCCCTTAGATATCTAGATTTAGAAGAAGAACACATGCAATACTGGAGATAGAATTAACATAACACATGCAAATATAGCATTACTCATATAAAACCGATCATGAAATCAGTAGATTCATGCATGAGACATACAACAAGTGATACATAAACTCACAAGACCTCCTGTACAGAGCAACCAAAACCAGTTGTATCTTATTACAGAGCCAAAATGTCCAGTTTTCAACAACAACAAAAAATGGTAACACAGTCTGCCTATATTGGCCAGAAAGTGTACCTCTAGCAATTAATTACATGGTTTTGACAAAAATCTGCCAGATACAGACCCCACAAAGGAATGGCGCTCAGAAGTTATTGCTACATTAGACAGAAGAGTAGAGAAGGGTGGCCTCGAGCCCTGTGCTGCCATCTAGAAGTCTTCATCCAAAAATCAGGCAACCTGATCATGTGTACCATCGCCCATACCCCTGCTATAGTCACCATTGATGGCCTAACAACCTGCAACCACTGAGAAAACTGTCGCTGCGTTCAAAAAAGATCTCCCACCAAAACGTGCTTCCTGAAGGTTCAAATTATGCAGGAACATTAATCCCACATGCATGGTGCAGAGACTCCTTCAGTAGTTTAAAAGCATGGCCGCGAGCATAATAGGTGTCGAGCGCTTTTGCCATGCTCGACACATGCCTTTCTCTCCAAAAGCCCATCGCCAAGACCACTACCATCGGCCAACTTGAAAAACCTCTCACCGACCTCATCAGTCTCGCCGACTGCTACACTACACTCCCTTTCATCGGCCAGAGATTAGTCTATCGGTCAACCATTCCACAGTTCACACGACAATACAACTCATGCTGATAGACCCTGGCATCCTCCCCTCCGTCGGTGTGACACACCATCGGGCCATCCAAAAAGTTTTCTGCCGATCTCAAAGGTCACGCCGACGACACCTTTGCCAGCTACATATTGCTCCTCCATCGGCCAGACCCACGCCGATGACACCCCATCGGCCAAACACTCTCCATCGGCGGACCCTCCAATGGCTAACCCGATACACAAACTCATGCCGATGGCACTCCCCATCGGGGTGACTCCCCCCATCGGTGAACCACAAAACGCTGCTCCCAATAGCCAAAGTCACTCTGATGGCCGAACAAAACATACCCTCTTCGGCAAGACTATCACCATCGGCCCAGCTGAAAATCCGCCTGCTGACATACATACTCCTGCCGATAACACATCGGCCTCCTACTTCTCCTTCCGTCGGGTTGAACCATTGGCTAAGTTCAAAAGAAAGGTTCAACCGCGAGGTTCAACCCGATAGTTCCTCTGTCGGTAGCACAAAATGCAACCCCGCGAACCCATTGAACCGATGAACCGGTTCAACCCGATGGTTCAATGGTGAGGTTCAAACAAGAAGTTCAATACTCCATCGGCAAAACACTTCAGCCGAGACCAAAATCACAAAGCATTGAACCATTGAACCTTGAACCGTTGAGAAAATGAACTTTTGAAAAAAGGGGTTCACGTCCAAACCGAAATGTCGAAGACACAAAAATGAACTCATGCCGATGGAGAAAACACGAAGACCACCTCCGTTGAACTAAGATGCAAACGCTGAAAAACACTGAGGGGCCCCAAAACTTAGAACCTTTTTGGATTTTTTGTGAAGGTGCCTGCATGAAAATTGCTCCAAAACTGAGAGTCAATTCAGGCACCAATAGTGGCTCTGATTGGGGACATGCAGGTGCAAGACTGCAGCGAGAACCCCAGATCTCTGGGATGCAGACCAGTCCCTTATCCATTGGGTATAGAGTCAAACTTGCACCAATTTGCATCACCAAACACATTATTTCAAAATAAACATGGTGGCCCAAGGCCACCAAAAAGGAAAACCAAACTTTTCCTTTGTCAAACACCTAATTTTCTTTTGATTTCTTCAAATGAAGCCTAAAAGCATTTAACTGTCTGCAGCAAGCCCCTTGGCAATTATTTGTACTGCTGCTCATTTCTTTTTCTTCAACAAATCTACAACTAGCTTCATCAGCATATATTATTATCAGTTGTAGAATGTCATCATCATATGAGTCACTGATGTTGCTTGGAAAAATAACAGACTCACATGAAACAAATGAATCCACATCAGAATTTTGCCCTTCCTCAAAAAATAAGAGCTCCTCTGTATCAAACATGCAATATTCAGGCACAAGCAACATCTCATAATCAAATTTATCTTGATGAACATACAGATATCCATCATCATCATGCACAGCAGTTTTGTCATTAATGTCCACCTGAAATGTCTCAAGAGAAGGCAGAAATAACTCAGAATACAGCCCTACACTGAAAGCTTCATAGTCACCCCTGCAATCAACACTATCCCCAATTGTATGAGCACACACATCTGCAATTTTCCCATCCACCTCTGAACAGTGACCTTGTTTTATATCTTCACCAATGCCCTGATAATCAAAAGCAAAGTTTTCAACCTCTGCACTATGAAGGTGGCCAAAATCTTCAAGGAAACATTCATAATCAGCATCCAAATATATTTCATCATCTGAAAGGCTCACATATGCATCTAAATGCTGGCAATCACTAGCATATTCACTGCCATCCCTTGAATCAATGTTTGCTATATTCAGAGTGAAGCTCTGCATATCCACTTCATATAAATAATTAGGCATAACTGAGATATGCACATCGCTGCAAGACACAACTTCATGTATGTCTCTCATTTGATCAATTGGAGGGCACCTTATGTCTGCAGGCTTGTCTTCTAAAGGATGATAACAATCTTTGTTTTCATTATTACAAGACATGCTTACATTTTCTACAACATTTTCTTCATGCATCACATCATGGCTGCACACATTATTCTGAAATATATTTCCCTCTATACAATCATCTCTCAATGCACATGCTGGGAGAGCTGAAATATATTCACTTTGATAACTGCTTTGACAACTTGCAGCCATGAAACCTACTGGCATTCCATATTTCTCATTGTTTTCTATGTCCATAGCAAATTGGAAAGCTTGGTGAAGTGTGACTGGTTCTTTATCTCTCAACAGATAACTCATTTCTTCATCAAATGTAGCCAAATAAATTGTCAAGAACAATGCATTATTAGGTCTCATATATTCAGGGATCTGCCTGAGCAATTTAATAAACCTAAGATTAAAGGCTAGAACCAAATCCTCATCTTCCCTTTGGATATTCATAAAATGTATGATCAATGAGGCCACATCAAACCTTTCACCAAACTGCCCTAGGAATGCAACTTCTAAATCTATCCATGAAGAAACTGAACAAACAGACAGGTCTGAAAACCATATCCTAGCATCATCTTCCAATGACTGAACAAAGAGTCTCATTACTACATCTTCATCCTCTACCTCATAATCTTCTATTAAATTACAAAACCTTTGCAGATGTTTGTTTGCCAATTCAGAATCTGATCCACTATATTTTGGCAAACATCTTCTAATTTTATTGGGAATAATATTTGGATAACCATATATCCCTGTGAAATTTAGGGCTTTATATCTTTCAATAAAGAATGGTCTTCTCTGAGAGCACGACCAGGCTTGCTATTCTAAACTCAACATTTTGAATCAAAGATGAATACCTGGATATATGTTGTAGCACTGATAGGTTCTTTCAACAGAGTCGCCACCTCTCAGAGAGAGGATAGAATGTCAGCAAGGCACTTTTGTTTTCTGGATTCATCACCCCAGCAGAGCACCACATGGTTCCTTTTTGCTGCAACAACTTCACTGGAAACTAGATTTTCCAGCCCTCAGGTTACCTGACTCTCTCTCCCTAGCAGAGTCACCATTTTGTTGGTTTTTCTTCTGAATCAGCATTACGGCTTGCCAGTTCTAATGCTCAGGCGGATTCAGCCAACCAAATATAGGAGGTTGCGTGAGCTCCTCCCCTTCAGTTCTGGTTCTGCCGCACCAAGGGGGTGTTCCTATTTGATAAAAGTATGACCTTGACAAGCTCAATGACAAAAAGATATAACTTGACAGCAACAAGTAGAATACTCTCATGTAAGGACCAAGATTTGTGTAACAAATCACAAGGTTGGCAACATTCTTAGACATAATGTCTAGTTGGGTATGAGAGCATGCAGGGGGTTCCTAATCCTACTCCTACAACTAACAGGTGGAAGATATGAAATGAGTTGATTTGATGTTTGGATGCAAACCTGGACCTGGTGTATAATCTCAACACAGAACTAGATTGGTGCCTATCCAGGGCTTAGAGTCAGTAGACATACACCTGTGAATGATCAACATGAACACAATAAAACTAGATTTCAAGGGGATTTGTGTGATATCTGCCTTACAGATATCTCCCAATACAGAGTGTTAAGTTATCTCTACTTATGGCATCCCTATTGCAGTATACCCTTCCCAATACTTAATCTGAAAACACTTTAATCTACCCCTTGAGCAGAAGTTGAAAGATCAAGCATTCAATACAGGAATTCTATATTCTAGAATACCAGACACCCCTTAGATATCTAGATTCAGAAGAACACATGCAATACTGGAGACAGAATTAACATAACACATGCAAATATAGCATTACTCATATAAAACCAATCATGAAATCAGTAGATTCATGCATGAGACATACAACAAGTGATACATAAACTCACAAGACCTCCTGTACAGAGCAACCAAAACCAGTTGTATCTTATTACAGAGCCAAAATGTCTAGTTTTCAACAACAACAAAAAATGGTAACACAGTCTACCTATATCGGCCAGAAAGTGTACCTCTAGCAATTAATTACATGGTTTTGACAAAAATCTGCTAGATACAGACCCCACAAAGGAATGGTGCTCAGAAGTTATTGCTGCATTAGACAGAAGAGTAGAGAAGGGTGGCCTCAAGCCCTGTGCTGCCATCTGGAAGTCTTCATCCAAAAATCAGGCAACCTAATCATGTGTACCATCGCCCATACCCCTGCTACAGTCGCCATTTATGGCCCAACAACCCGCAACCACTGAGAAAACTGTTGCTGCGTTCAAAAAAGATCTCCCACCAAAACGTGCTTCCTAAAGGTTCAAATTATGTAGGAACATCAATCCCACATGCACGGTGCGGAGACTTCTTCAATAGTTTAAAAGCATGGCCACGAGCATAATAGGTGTCGAGTGCTTTTGCCACGCTCGACACATGCCTTTCTCTCCAAAAGCCCATCGCCAAGACCACTACCATCGGCCAACTCGAAAAACCTCTCACCGACCTCATCGGTTTCGCCGACTACTACACTACACTCCCTTTCATCGGCCAGAGATTAGTCTATCGGCCAACCATTCCACAGTTCACCCGACAATACAACTCATGCCGATAGACCCTTGCATCCTCCCCTCTGTCAGTGTGACACACACCATCGGGGCATCCAAAAAGTTTTCTGCCGATCTCAAAGGTCACGCCGATGACACCTTTGCCAGCTACATACTGCTCCTCCATCGGCCAGACCCACGCCGATGACACCCCATTGGCCAAACACTCTCCATCGGCGGACCCTCCAATGGCTAACCCGATACACAAACTCATGCCGATGGCACTCCCCATTGGGGTGACTCCCCCCATCGGTGAACCACAAAACGCTGCTCCCGATAGCCAAAGTCACTCCGATGGCCGAACAAAACATACCCTCTTTGGCAAGATGATAACCATCGGCCCAGTCAAAAATCCGCCTGCCGACATACATACTCCTGCCGATAACACATCGGCCTCCTACTTCTCCTTTCGTCGGGTTGAACCATTGGCTAAGTTCAATAGAAAGGTTCAACCGCGAGGTTCAACCCGATAGTTCCTCTGTCGGTAGCACAAAATGCAACCCCGCGAACCCATTGAACCGATGAACCGGTTCAACCCGATGGTTCAATGGTGAGGTTCAAACAAGAAGTTCAATACTCCATCGGCAAAACACTTCAGCCGAGACCAAAATCACAAAGCATTGAACCATTGAACCTTGAACCATTGAGAAAATGAACTTTCGAAAAAAGGGGTTCACGTCCAAACCGAAATGTCGAAGACACAAAAATGAACTCATGTCGATGGAGAAAACACGAAGACCACCTCCGTTGAACTAAGATGCAAATGCTGAAAAACACTGAGGGGCCCCAAAACTTAGAACCTTTTTGGATTTTTTGGGAAGGTGCCTGCATGAAAATTGCTCCAAAACTGAGAGTCAATTCAGGCACCAACAGTGGCTCTGATTGGGGACATGCAGGTGCAAGACTGCAGCGAGAACCCCAGATCTCTAGGATGCAGACCAATCCCTTATCCATTGGGCACAGAGTCAAACTTGCACCAATCTGCATCACCAAACACATTATTTCAAAATAAACATGGTGGCCCAGGGCCACCAAAAAGGAAAAACCAGACTTTTCCTTTGTCAAACACCTGATTTTCTTTTGATTTCTTCAAATGAAGCCTAAAAGCATTTAACTGTCTGCAGCAAGCCCCTTGGCAATTATTTGTACTGTTGCTCATTTCTTTTTCTTCAACAAATCTACAACTAGCTTCATCAGCATATATTATTATTAGTTGTAGAATGTCATCATCATATGAGTCACTGATGTTGCTTGGAAGAATAACAGACTCACATGGAACAAATGAATCCACATCAGAATTTTGCCCTTCCTCAAAAAATAAGAGCTCCTCTGTATCAAACATGCAATATTTAGGCACAAGCAACATCTCATAATCAAATTTATCTTGATGAACATCCAGATATCCATCATCATCATGCACGGCAGTTTTGTCATTAATGTCCACTTGAAATGTCTCAAGAGAAGGCAGAAATAACTCAGAATACAGCCCTACACTGAAAGCTTCATAGTCACCCCTACAATCAACACTATCCCCAACTGTATGAGCACACACATCTGCAATTTTCCCATCCACCTCTGAACAGTGACCTTGTTTTTTATCTTCACCAGTGCCCTGATAATCAAAAGCAAAGTTTTCAACCTCTGCACTATGAAGGTGGCCAAAATCTTCAAGGAAACATTCATAATCAGCATCCAAATATATTTCATCATCTGAAAGGCTCACATATGCATCTGAATGCTGGCAATCACTAGCATATTCACTGCCATCCCTTGAATCAATGTTTTCTATATTCAGAGTGAAGCTCTGCATATCCACTTCATATAAATAATCAGGTATAACTGAGATATGCACATCGCTGCAAGACACAACTTCATGTATGTCTCTCATTTGATCAATTGGAGGGCACCTTGTGTCTGCAGGCTTGTCTTCTAAAGGCTGATAACAATCTTTGTTTTCATTATTACAAGACGTGCTTACATTTTCTACAACATTTTCTTCATGCATCACATCATGGCTGCACACATTATTCTGAAATATATTTCTCTCTATACAATCATCTCTCAATGCACATGCTAGGAGAACTGAAATATATTCATTTTGATAACTGCTTTGACAACTTGCAGCCATGAAACCTACTAGCATTCCATATTTCTCATTGTTTTCTATGTCCATAGCAAATTGGAAAGCCTAGTGAAGTGTGATTGGTTCTTTATCTCTCAACAGATAACTCATTTCTTCATCAAATGCAGCCAAATAAATTGTCAAGCACAATGCATTATTAGGTCTCATATATTCAGGGATCTGCCTGAGCAATTTAATAAACCTAAGATTAAAGGTTGGAACCAGTTCCTCATCTTCCCTTTGGATATTCATAAAATGTATGATCAATGAGGCCACATCAAACCTTTCACCAAACTGCCCTAGGAATGCAACTTCTAAATCTATCCATGAAGAAACTGAACGAACAGGAAGGTCTGAAAACCATATCCTAGCATCATCTTCCAATGACTAAACAAAGAGTCTCATTACTACATCTTCATCCTCTACCTCATAATCTTCTAATAAATTACAAAACCTTTGCAGATGTTTGTTTGCCGATTCAGAATCTGATCCACTATATTTTGGCAAACATCTTCTAATTTTATTGGGAATAATATTTGGGTAACCATGTATCCCCCTGAAATCTAGTTTTAGTTGTTCATGCATATCATTCACAGGTGTATGTCTACTTACTCCAAGCCCTAGATAGGCACCGATCTAGCTTTGTGTTTGTGTTACATACCATGTTTAGCTCTGCATCCAAACATAAAATCAAAATCAAACTCCAAAACAACTGTTAGGATAGTAGAATTAGTTTTAGGATCCAAGTCCTCCATCTACAACTGTAAATAGGCCCAAAGCTAGCCCCTTGGCTCTTATCTTATAGTTTTGGTCTACTTACAGGAGGATTTATCTGCTTTCTGTCAGCATCCCAGCCTTTATATGCATATCCTCATGGATGTTGAGTAGGGAATACCCCCCTAGGTTTTGCAGAGCCTGAAGAAGAAGAGGAGATAAAATATAGAGTCTATCTCCTACACTGTTGGCCCCTGGCCCAGAGATCCTGTTGATCATCGATGGCTACCTTGTAGGGAAATCTGGGAGTAAGCATCCAGTCTGGGAAAAAACCAACACATGTGTCGTGTGATTTTTGGTATTCCGATTGGAAGTTGTAATGACTCCAACATCTGGTGTTCCAGTTGGAACTGAATGAGGAGAGATATAAACACATTTTTGGAAGAGGAGAGAAGAGGATGAAGTTTGATTAAAGAAATAGAAATTCTGTCAGTTTGTGTTTACAATTTCTGTGTTCTGTGTAAATTTCCTATGTACCAAATTATTCTGTGTATATTTTCTGTGTCAAAGTATTCTGTATATAATCTAATTTTCTGTTGTCAAAGATGCCTGATTGAGACCATTCCACTGGTAGATTTCTTTGAAATCAGTGGAATGGACCCTGTACATAGTTTTCTATTTTGTTTTCTTTGTGTTTGTGTTTCTGGGGGAATGGAACAGGGGATCCAATCTCTGGAAGAGTTATCGCAGTAGAGAGCCTAGCATCTCTATGTGCTAGGACTCAACACAATAGAGACTGTGAATTTGGTTATAGAGGAAGTTCTCGGCGTAAGATTTTGGTTTTATTTCACCAGAGATATATTTCCTGTGTATATCGCAATTGTATGCGAATATACATTTCGTGTAGAGTGTGTTGGAAGTTCACCTTCTGCAGGTACAAGGAATGACCGGTAGAATCGGTAGAAGGAACCGGCAACAGAAAATTAAATAATGCATCTTGGTGAGAAGAACCATCGGAAGAATCTTTGAATCGGCAGAAAGCATTTGGTTGAACCAACGGTTGAACCGGTTCAAAGGTTCAAACGGTTCAATAGGTTCAATCTGTTCATTGGAGTAAGTGGATATCGGCAGGAGAACTTTAGAGTTGGCTGAAGAGTATGTATTGCCAATAGTTGAACTAATGATTGAACCGGTTCAATGGTTCAACAGGGGTAAGTGTTGCTAATAGTTGAATCGACTGTTGAACCAGTTCAACAGTTCAACGAGTTCATCGGGTTCAACGAGATACCAAGGTTTGTTTGGTTCGCCGGTTCAACAAAGCATAGAAGGGTGTAAGAGGTTTAATCGGTTCAACCGATAGTTGCCGACAGTGTGAAGGCCGTGCGATGGAAGTACATTGAACCGATAGTTGAAGGTTCAACGGTTCAGTAACCGTAGGTTCAATGAGTTTGTTTGGTTCAAGTGTGGTGTAGGGCACCTAGGAGCACCTTGGTTCCTAAAGTCACTTTGTTTGCATTTTTTTTGAAAGTTGTGGTTTTGATTGTAATAAGGCTTTAGCCATGAGTATATGATCCTTTTTGTTTGGTCAAGATGATTGAGGTGACCATATAAACCTCAATCATGCTTAGTCCACTTGGATCCTTGTTATGCCACTTAGGCCTAGAAGGTCTAAGGATTGGTTTTTGAGTTTTTTTTTATTGTTTGTGTGTTTTAGCATGTTTTGGGAGTATGGAGGATGTTTTGATTCCATTGGACAAGAAAAACAAATCGACATCCTTTGGAAAATGAAAAAAACTCCATAGTGTCAAGTGTTGTCAATGGTGTCAATGACACATTGACCGGTTGCAACTTCATTTTGGTTATTAAAACTATTTGGAGAAGTTGTAAACTGACTTGGATAGGTTGATATGGAGGACATCTTGCTCCAGTACGGAGGAGAAAGTTTTTGTATGGAATTTGGGCACAAAAATCAAGAAAACTGACTATTTTTCGCTATTTTTCTTGTTGTGTACGACCTGTACGGACTTTCTAGGGGTGAAAATGTATTTTTTCTGAAATCTCTTGGAGTCAAGGTTCTAATGCAACTTGTTTGAGGTCCTGAAATGGTTAGGATCAAAAGTTATTGATTTTTCTTTCAAAACAGGTCCAGAAACCCTGTTTTCTAGGGCAGCCATAGAAATCCGGCCCTAGAATGCATTCCCACTGTTGAAAATTTGCAAAAACTGGTGAAATGTAGGCTAGGGATATGTACTATAAGATTCCAAAAGATTTTTGTTGGGAAATGCAGTCTTCTATTTTTAAGGTGATGCCCTAGGTCAAGTATTTCATTGTATTTGGCCAATTTCATGCTATTTGAGGTTGTAGATGATAGAATCCTATTAGGGTGAGCAAATAAATGATGGATTTGTGTTGTAGGGACATGGTAGAAGCATTCCAAATTCCTGCCCCTGACCTATGCACCCAATTTTGAGCACTTGCTTTGTAACCTAGCCTAAATTGATCAATTAGGCCTAGAACACCAAATGAGTGTTCTGGATTGTGGAGTAGAGTTGGAATAGGAGACTTGGGAGTTTGATAGGGTTCCATAGAGTGTATCTAAAACCATCATTTTCTTGCCTGGTCATACGGGATTTTGTCAAGTTTTGTTGAGAAAACCTAGTTTGGAGGGCTAGTAGCCTTACTAGTCAAGGTATAGGTTGAAGAGTTTTGGGAAGTTGGAGATCAAACCAACTACATAGAAGGTGTTTGTTGATCTGTCCTAAGGTGTTGGAGAAGCCTAGAAGGTGAAGCCATCACTAGGATACCAAATCCTTCATACACCCTTGAATGTGCCTTTGGTTGCTTGGTTGAAGCCTGTTTGAAGTGGGTGAGTGGGCAAAGGACAGTAGAGGAAACTCTTGTGTGTTGCATCCCTTGTGCCACTCTGCATCAGGTGGTATTAGAGCTATCAAAGAGATGGGAGATGGAGAAGAAGAGGAGGAAGTCCCTTCAAGAGTGACTAATGTTGAGTTGGCAAAGATAGTGAGAGAGCAAGCAGCCAAGAACAAAAGGATGGAGGCTGAGATAGAAAAGTTGAAGAAAGACAAAGACAAGAAGAAGAAGCTAGAGGTCATCTTGGATTCAGATGAAGAGGATCAAGATGAGGAAGAAGAAGTGCCAATGGAAGAGCCACAAGGAGGCATGTCAGAGAGACAATTCCTATATGCACTTGGAAAGTTGAGTAGGAAGGACACTAAGGCAGACTTACCGATGTTTCCTGGTAAGATGAATCCAGAGGAGTGCCTTGATTGGATTAAGGCAATGGAGAACTATTTTGAATGTGAAGAAGTGGCAGAAAATTAGAAAGTTAGGATTGCCAAGTCAAGAATGAAAGGGCCAGCCTTGAGTTGGTGGAACTTTATTCAAAATGAGAGGATAGAAGATGATAGGAATCCTATCTCTACATGGAGGAAGATGGTACTTGAAATCAAGAAGCAATTTGTCCCTAAGGATTATGAGGTCAACTTGAACAAGAAGTTGCACAACTTGAGACAAAAGGACATGGACGTGAGAACCTACACAGAGGAGTTTCACAAGATGACATTGAAAGCCAAGATGCCTAAGAATGAAAAATAGAAGCTTGCAAGGTATCTCAATGGCCTTAAGTTCTCCATTCAAGATGAATTAACTCTCTTTAACCCAAAGACAGTCCATAAGTGCTTCCAAATGGCACTGAGGATTGAGGATAAGCAGAGGAGAAGAGGTGATTCTTGCTGTAGCAGCAGAGGTAGAGGAAATCAGAACTTTAGGGGCAGAGGCAGATTTCAAAATAGAGATAACTTTCCTAGATACCAAGACAGCGGATCACAAGAAGGCAACCAAGGGCAGGCTGATAAAAATAGTGCTGATAAGGGTCAGTTTAGAGGGAGAGGAAATGGCAGAGGAAGAAGTGGGGGCAGAGGTCCCAATGTGTTTACTGGAAGGTGGTTCTCTTGCAATTAGATTGGACATCAGTCCTTTAGGTGCCCGGAGAAGATGGGAAACACTGCTACAAATCAGAAAGAAAGAAGAGTACAACTCCTTCAAGAAGAGGACTGTCAAAGCACCACAAGTTACCAAACAGCCTCTTCCAAGTCTGCAGCACCTGAGAGTGGAGAATGCATCATGTTTAATAGATCCCTCTGTTGATAACTGAGAGGGGGGGGTGAATCAGTTATCCTAATTATTTCCCTTATTGAACTTTCTTATTAATTGATGCAGCATTGAATCAAACACAAAAACATTACCATGAAATAAGAAACACATAACACAGTATTTTTGACGTGGAAACCCTGTTAAGGGAGAAAACCACGGGGTGATTAACCCAAAATTATTCTCTGTTAGAAGAATAGGAGATTACAAAAAATGGCACTTGCCAATTAGGGCTCACTGCCCGAGCACACTGCTCACAAGAGGCCCACTGCCTACAAGAAGACACACTGTCTACAAAGTGATAAGAATCACAGTCTTGAACTGATTGGAAGCATCTGCATATGCTGGAGTTCAGTTCCAGTTAGGCTCAGTACACTGATCTGCTGCACTTCATCTTTCCTCTGTTCTTTATTCTGCTATCTTTCACATACCGGATCCTTTTTGCTACTTCTGCTCTGTTCTGGACTTATTCGCATATATCTTCACACCATTACATACTTCACAACTAAATCCATCCTCTATATATATCCGCACAAGTAATTTCATCACCTTTCTAGTCGGCATCCGGAACAGTCTAGTTTCTTACAAACTCTTGTTCTGTCGGCTGAATCCTTCCTCACCAAGCAATGCGGATCAATCATATACTTGTAGATATCATTAATCATGTCGACCAAGCATGATTCATGCCTTCACAACCTCTATCATCAATAGTAACACATCTGGAAAGTAGTCTGATACTCTGTCAGTCAGTTCTTCCTCTGTTTTCACTGTCTCTCAAGAATCCGGTACTCAACTATTCATATCTTTCTCCTTGTCCATCACCGGAGGCTAAATCCTTGGAATATACCACTCAAGGTAGTCCTCTTGACTTCCCCAAATCCGCACTGCACCAAGACACTTCCTCTGAGAGATCCGGATCAATCTGTCGGACCTTGCCACATGCTCTGTTCTTGTTCACCGGACCACAACAATCTTTATTCTGACTTCCGGTAGAGACACATTATGACTTGCGGATATGTGGGATGACCTTTGTTGCCATCAATGACAACAACCATGAATCCATATAGTGTCTCTTGCCAACAATCTCCCCCTTTGGCATTGATGGCAACACTTAGTGAAAAATGACTAAGTGTTTTCACTATGCTCCCCCTTTGCTGATGCTCTGTCTTTATATACAATTTCTGGAACTCCCCCTTAGTTGGATTCCTCATTTTTCACTGCTCCTCACTCCCCCTTTGACATCAATGGCAAAGGGTGGGGTCCGCACACCAAAATTTTCAAAAATTTTCTATACATAGCCGCATATTTACATACTCACATATACTGAAGAATGTCTGCAAAGGATGTCTGCAATTGGATCATTTCTGTAGCCCAACTTTGCTTCATTCTGTCCAAAATTGAAATGTGACCACTCAACAAAAATGCAAAAGCTTCTGCCCGCTTGAGATCTGTCGGATCTTTTGTTTGGGCGGTGGTCTGAGCATCACTGATGGCCTCATGCATAGTTTCCAACTTAGGGATTATAATCCTTCTAAGTTCTCCCATCCAGTTAGTGATATTCTTCCTTTCCTTCTCAAGATTCTTTATTTCATTCAAGACTGCAATAGTCTGACATTCTTGATTTATTATGGAGGAAGAGAGAGGATCAAAACTTTGAGATAAGCTTTGTAGCTTGTCCTGTTCCTCTTTTATTTTCTTATCAATTGCTGTTGTTGCCTTTGGCCAGGATATACAAAATTTGTAGATGTCACCGCCATCCTTAAGAGCATTCTCTAAGCTCTTTATTCCAATGCTCACAATCTTCCTATCTTTAGAGATTAATTCTAATACTTCTGAAAATCTTTTATCCAAAAATTCCTTCCGGACCTTTTCTTCAGCTGATTTTTCTAGAGAATCAAAATGTGTATCAACACTACTGACTAAGGTTTTTAGATTACCGGAAGAGGAGGCTGTCGGATCTATCTGGATTGATGGCATAATCTTTACAAGTACTCCAGAAGCAGCCTCTATCAACTCACAGTCTTCCATATGAGACTTCAGGAGTTTTTCATTTGCCTTGGCATTTGCAAATGAATCTATCTTCATTGTTTGTACCGGAGAGAGAGAGTCAAAGTCAAATGGGCCTTTTAGAAGCTCCGGTTCATCAATCTCTAAAGTTTCTTTGCTCAAAAATTGTTGAATAGTTTGTGCAGTGTCTCTTGCTGGAGACAGATGTTTCTTTTCTTCTGCAGTCTTGGAACTGTCAACCTCTTTATCTTTCACCCCTGCTTCCTTCTCCTGTAATTGCTCTTTTTCTTTGGATCCGGAGACTGTAGGGGAAACCGGAGGAGAGATGCTTGTATGTTCAGGGCCCACTTCTTCCGGAACAGATGATTCCAAATCCGCAGCTGTTTCTGCACCTAAGTCCTCTACAACAGGAAGATTGAACCTTTTGAAGGCCTTCCGGAGGATCTCTTCTGTCTCTTGGGCCACTTTGTCAGTCTCACCAAGCATGAGTTGATTCATCCTGGCTTTACTTCTGAACTCATCTTTGCAGTCCTTGAAGATTATGTTCATTGTCTTGGGATCAATTTGAGGATATAGCTGAATAGCTATCTGCTCCCGGATCTCAAGATCTTTTGCATGAGCATTGTTCTTTCTTACTTCCAATTCTTTTTCTAGGCTTTTAGGAATAAGAGATATGATCTCAATGAAAGCCTTATTATATATGTTCAGATATTTGACTGTGGCTTCCTGCAGAGTCTTTTGGTCAGCCTCACTGAAGTCATCATAAGATTCAGTTATTGGTTGAAGGTTTCCATCCACCGTGACTGACTTGATTACATTCTCTAGAGACAGAGTGGGCTTTTCAACAGATACCTCTGCCATTTCATCCTTGTCTTGTCCTGAGGAGGGTTTACCGGATCCTTTCTTCTTCTGCTTCTTTATTTCTTTTACTCCCTCATCTGACTCTGTTTCCTCTTCATCCTTTTGGCTTTTATAAGCCCTTGTGGCTTTTGTCTTGGATCTTTTACCGGATGCCTGGACTTCCGGTTTTGAACTTTTGGTTGAGGGAGGTGCAGATCTTTTTGATGATCTGGTCCGGGTGGGAGTTTCAACCGGAACACTTTCTTTACTTTTCTCTTCTTCCTCGGCCTTCCTCCTCTTTTCCCGGCTGGCATCAAGTGCCTCTTTTGAGATGCCTAGGCCTTGAGCAATATGCTCAACTTCTTTTCTTACCTTCCTCTTTATCTCCGGTTCCCTGAGTTCTACATGTAACTTTACACTCAGTTCCTCAAAGGTTCCAAACCTTTCTGCCTTAGGATCTTTGGGCTGGCTTAGCATGTGTTGAATATGCAGCTCTACTATCTGTTCATCCACTTCATACCCCATGGGCATGATCCAAACAGTCCTTGGCTCTACTGCCTCCATTAGACACTGATCTGTTTCAACCATGAAGCATACTGTGTCTTTGTACTTTTCTACAAGGGATTGGGGTATTCTTTCTCTTGCGTGCATCATGCTTTGGAAGTTTTTGAAGTATCCCCATAGAGCTGTATTTCTTGCTTTGGCATCCCCAAGTCCATGCAAATAGTCTCTGATTTGGATGGCAACCGGTCTGTCATTTTGCCATACCCATCCACTGGATCCGGGAAGCTCATTCATGTAGTAAAAGAAGAGACAAAGGATCAGATTGCCATATTTGAAGGAGTTTTTCTTGTCCTTCTTAATCTTCTGCAGATTTTCAAAGAGTTGGTTTACTAGAAGCTCGCACAAGTCATAGTCTGCATTCTCCTTTAACATCTGATAGGCTGTGTAGATTGCAGTTCCCGGTACTGAATTTTCCCTACTGGAGTGATAGATTTTGTAACCAATTATCATAGCTGCAAATTTGACATCCGGTTCAATGATGTCATCAACTGTCATAGCTCTCTTGTCAAACTTGGATCCGGTTGCATCACTGACTATCTGATTTTTGACAGATTTGAGAACAGGTAATCCACCGGATGAGTGCAGACCGGTTACAGCCCTAATTGCGTCCTTGGTGATCTTGAAGGGCTTGTTCAACCATAGGAAGTTGTCATGTACTCTACTTAGTACATACCGGACCCATTCATCTTCTTCAAAACAGGGGAAATAAATGCACTGTGCAAAGTGTTTGTCCTGGATGGCTTTATACTGAGGTTTGATCTCAAAGGAGTCATCTATCAATTGTTTGTGATAGATATCCATCAGTTTTGATTCTCCAAAGTCTTCAAGATTCGCATGGATATAAACCCTAATATCTTCCGTATGCAATACACCATGAGGAACACTAGAGAAAGCTCCTAGTGGATCTACCTCCAATGATTTGTAAGGATGTTTCTTGAATGAGGGGCGAGGTCTATCAGAGATCTTAACTATATTTGGAGTAGCCATTCTTCAAAGATTTGCAGTGAGGTAATGAAAAACAGAGAATACCTTATGCGCCTTCGATTTGCACGGAGTGATTGGATTGATTTCTTTATGCAATGACTTTGGCAGGAGATCCTTGGTGTGCTTGATGAATCTTGTTGCAGAGCTCCACTATTCGCTTCTTCTTGAGTGCAGAATGAGCAAATGACTTTTGAGAAATCCCTTATATTGCTCCGCGAACCCTAATATCTGTCTGCAATAAATGCTTCACCTACATTATTCCGGTTTGCCTTGTCTAGATAGCTTGGAGTATCCCAGATTAGTCCTGATCTGTGAATATCATCCGGATCTTTCAATCATGAATAAATCGAGGTAACATATTACAAGAACATCCCAAACACTCTGTTCAATCCGCAGAACAAGATAGTGCACTTCCGGATCTCTCCGGACCTTTTGTAATCCTTTGTCATACCGGAGCATCTCCCTGAATAGGTCTTATTTGATCGATCACAGCTTCTTCATAACTCCAAGCGGACCTCTGAAAACTTGACTGAAGCATCTCAAGACTCATATCTACAAACCCTTTAATCCGCATCTTGTGCCACATCCGGCACCAGTTGTTTGGCTGGGGGAACAGGATTTTCTTTGAGTCTCCCCCTGAGCCTGAGCTCACTTTTTAATTTCTGGAAGAAATATCAGCACCAGAGTCTGGTGCGGATCCAACCTCTACATTGTCTGAACTTTTCTTTACCCAAGTCTTGCTCATCTGATTCCTAACTTCATCCGCATTCATCTTTTGTTTACCCTTGTCTTGATTCTGATTATACACCGGACCTCTTTTGTCCTGATACTTGTTTCTGCAGACTTTAGCATTATGACCGGACCTATTGCAGATTTGGCAAATAACATTTCTTTGCATATTTGACTGATATCCTCTTGATCTGCATTGATTAGCCATATGACCTACTCTATTGCATGTAAAGCATCTACCTTTGAATGATTTGTTTACTTGCATAATTCTGCATTCATGGGATTTGTGTCCATACCTTTTGCAGTTGAAGCACTGTCCGGAGAAGGATGAATTAATCTGATTCATTCTCATTCTGCACTGATTAGCTTTGTGACCAAAGTGGTTGCAGCTGTGGCAGTATCCATTGAAGGATGGATATCTTTGAGCATTTGGCTGTCTTACCGGAGGTCTTCTAGGCCTGCTCCTTGGATTTTCTAATCCAAGATTCTTCTGACCGGATCCGGAGCTTTCTCCTTTCTCATATCCCAAACCATACTTGTCATCTGTCCTCTTTTGACTTCCAAGAAGAACTTCAAGTTGAGCAGAACTTATCTTGAATTTCTCTTTATATTCATTTGCTGTTTGAAGGTCTCTTTTGAGAGAGGCAATTTGATCCTCAAGTTTTTCTTCATTATCTTTGGCATCTTCAACATCAGATTCAAGATGTCTGATAATCCTGTCCATCTGGTGGCATTCTTCTGATTTTTCTTTAAGAGATTGTCTTAGATTGTCTTCAGCCTTTCTTTTTTCTTCAATCTCTTGAGTAAACTTTATAGTTCCTGATTCCATTTCATGTCTTAACATAATGACTTCTTTTGATAACTTTTCACATAACTTGGTTTGCTCAGTCAATTCTTCATTTGTATTGCTTTCTTCACTTTGTCTTGCCAACTGTTGGAGCAGCTCCTTTCTCTTTTTCATAGAGAGACTTAATTTGTCTTTTAATTCTCTCATGAATTCATCAGCCTGTTTGAGTCTTTCCTTTAATTCATTGACTTCAGAATTTGACTATTCAAGATCCTCAAGAGCAGTCTTGAGTTGCTCCCTTAAACTATATGCATCCATTTGAACTCCCAGATCTTCCTCAAGCTGTTAGGCTCTATTAGGAGGAACTTGGCTCTGATACCAATTGTTGATAACTAAGAGGGGGGGGTGAATCAGTTATCCTAATTATTTCCCTTATTGAACTTTCTTATTAATTGATGCAGCATTGAATCAAACACAAAAACATTACCATGAAATAAGAAACACATAACACAGTATTTTTGACGTGGAAACCCTGTTAAGGGAGAAAACCACGGGGTGATTAACCCAAAATTATTCTCTGTTAGAAGAATAGGAGATTACAAAAAATGGCACTTGCCAATTAGGGCTCACTGCCCGAGCACACTGCTCACAAGAGGCCCACTGCCTACAAGAAGACACACTGTCTACAAAGTGATAAGAATCACAGTCTTGAACTGATTGGAAGCATCTGCATATGCTGGAGTTCAGTTCCGGTTAGGCTCAGTACACTGATCTGCTGCACTTCATCTTTCCTCTGTTCTTTATTCTGCTATCTTTCACATACCAGATCCTTTTTGCTACTTCTGCTCTGTTCTGGACTTATTCGCATATATCTTCACACCATTACATACTTCACAACTAAATCCATCCTCTATATATATCCGCACAAGTAATTTCATCACCTTTCTAGTCGGCATCCGGAACAGTCTAGTTTCTTACAAACTCTTGTTCTGTCGGCTGAATCCTTCCTCACCAAGCAATGCGGATCAATCATATACTTGTAGATATCATTAATCATGTCGGCCAAGCATGATTCATGCCTTCACAACCTCTATCATCAATAGTAACACATCCGGAAAGTAGTCTGATACTCTGTCAGTCAGTTCTTCCTCTGTTTTCACTGTCTCTCAAGAATCCGGTACTCAACTATTCATATCTTTCTCCTTGTCCATCACCGGAGGCTAAATCCTTGGAATATACCACTCAAGGTAGTCCTCTTGACTTCCCCAAATCCGCACTGCACCAAGACACTTCCTCTGAGAGATCCGGATCAATCTGTCGGACCTTGCCACATGCTCTGTTCTTGTTCACCGGACCACAACAATCTTTATTCTGACTTCCGGTAGAGACACATTATGACTTGCGGATATGTGGGATGACCTTTGTTGCCATCAATGACAACAACCATGAATCCATATAGTGTCTCTTGCCAACACCCTCATCATGCCAGCCACCAAGGAGCAGCCCCAAAGGAACAACTTGTTCAGAACCACTTGCAAGGTGAAAGGAAAAGTGTGCAAGGTAATAGTAGATTCAGGTTCTTCTAAAAATTTGGCTTCTAATGAAATGGTGACTAAGTTAGGATTGGAAAGAATGCCTCATCCTAACCCCTATAGAGTCTTTTGGCTAACCAAGGAGCAACAAATTGTAGTAAAAGAGCAATGTTGGGTTGAATTCAAGATAGGTGAATATCATGATAAGGTTCTTTGTGAGATAGTGGATATGGATGCATGCCACCTTCTTCTTGGAAGGCCTTGGCAACATGACACAATTGCCCAACATGATGGTAAGAACAATGTGATTCATTTGTCCAAGAATGGTGAAAAGTTTACAATGACTCCTTTGATTGATGATTGCAAAGAGAAAGTCATTTCTAGTTCAGTTATGTTGGTAGGTGAAAAAGAGTTTTTGGCTAACCTCAAGGAAGAGAAAGTGCCATGTTTTGCAGTAGTCATCAAGCCCAAGGATGTGAATCCCAAGAAGGTCAAAGTGCAGCAACCTCTTAGGAGGATTGGACCAAAGGAAGTGGAAGAACTATTGGAGAGGTTTTAGGATGTGATAGCCGATGAAGGAAAGGATGCCCTTCCACCAAAGAGGGAGATTAGTCATTGCATTGATCTCATCCCTGGATCCACCCTACCAAACCAAGCAACATACAAGTTGACCCCAGAGCAAAATGCTGAATTGGCAAGACAAATCCAAGACTTATTGGATAGAGGACTTATCAGGAGGAGTATTAGCCCATGTGAAGTACCTGCAGTACTTGCACCCAAGAAGGAAGGAACATGGAGACTATGCACTGATTCCAGGGCCATCAACAAGATTACTATCAGGTATAGATTTCCAATGCCTAGAATACAAGATTTAATGGATTGCTTGGGTAGGGCTAAGTATTTTACCAAGATAGATCTAAAAAGTGGTTATCACCAAATCAGGATAAGGGAGGGGGATGAGTGGAAAACCGCCATCAAAACCAATGAAGGACTATTTGAATGGGTTGTCATGCCTTTTGGCTTGTCAAATGCTCCAAGCACCTTCATGAGATTGATGAATGAAGTGCTAAAACCTTTCCTTAACAAGTTTATTGTTGTATATTTGGATGATATACTGATTTTTAGTGACAACAAGGAAGACCACATAAGGCATATCCATCAAGTGCTCAGGAGGCTTCAAGAGGAGAAGTTGAGAATCAATCTTGACAAATGTGTCTTCCTACAAGAAGAGTTGATATTTTTGGGGTTTGTCATCTCCAAGGGCAGCCTAAAAATGGATCCAAGTAAGGTTGCAGCCATTCTTAATTGGCCAACACCTACAATAGCCTCGGAGGTAAGGAGTTTCCATGGTTTATGCAGCTTTTATAGAAAGTTCATTAGAGGGTTTAGTGGCATTTGTGCTCCACTTGTTGACACCATAAAAGGGGGGCAAGAAATGTGTGTTTGTATGGACAAATGAGGCCACTCAAGCCTTTGAACTGTTAAAGAAAAAAATTTCAGAAAAACCAGTCCTAGTGCTACCTAATTTTGACAAGGTCTTTGTGGTAGAGTGTGATGCAAGTAAGAGGGTTGTTGGACGAGTCCTAAGTCAAGATGGGAGGCCTGTAGCATTCTTTAGTGAGAAGTTAAATGAGGCAAAACAAAACTACTCCACCTATGACCTAGAGTTATATGCCATGGTTCAGTCATTGAGGAAGTGGAGACACTACTTATTGCCAAAGGAATTTATAGTTTTTACTAACAACCATGCATTAAGCTTCTTGAACAGGCAGCAAAAGTTGAATCACAGACATGTCAAGTGGATGGAGTACATCCAAGCATACACCTTCTCCATAAAACACAAGAAAGGAGTGGCCAATAAGGTAGCCGAAGCCTTAAGTAGGAGAAATCTTGTTGTGCAGACCATACAATTGGAAAGTATAGGTATTCATGCCATCAAAGATCAGTATGCAGCAGATGAAGACTTCAAAGAACCATACCTCTCTTGCAAGGCCATGACAGGAAGGTATAATACTGATTTTTTTGATTTTTTGTTGCAAGATGGATATCTTTTCAAGGGTAGCATGTTGTGTATCCCAAGAGGATCTGTTAGAGAGAATATAATCAGGGAAAAGCATTGTGGCAGCATGTCAGGTCACTTTGGTATTGATAAGACCCTAGAATTGGTTAGGAGGTACTATTTTTGGCCAAAATTGCCAACCGATGTAAGGAAGTTTGTTGAAACTTGTCAAATTTGCCAAAGAGCAAAGGGGCATACATCCAATGTAGGTTTATACACTCCTCTACCTATTCCTTCAAAGCCTTGGGATTCCATAAGCATGGACTTTGTACTTGGTTTGCCTAGGACAAAGAATGGGTATGACAGCATTTTTGTGGTTGTAGATAGGTTCTCAAAAATGGCTCACTTCATCCCATGTAAAACCACACATGATGCCTCACACATAGTAGGTCTTTTCTTCAAAGAAATAGTCAGGTTACATGGTTTACCTTTGTCCGTAATCTTAGATAGAGACCCCAAGTTCATAGGACACTTCTAGAGGACATTATGGAAGAGAATAGGTACAAACTTGTCCTTATCATCTGCCTATCATCCTCAGTCTGATGGACAAACAGAGGTGATTAATAGGTCACTTGGCAACCTCCTAAGATGCCTAACAAAGGAGCAGGGTGCTAGTTGGGATTCAATTTTGGCTCAGGCAGAGTTCTCATACAATGACACTGTCAATAGAAGCATCAGCCTGTCTCCTTTCCAAATTGTTTATGGCACTCATCCAAGGGGTATTTTGGAACTTAGGGAGGTTAAAGGACTGGAAAACAACAGTGCATTGGTTGAAGACTTCATTCAATTCATGAAAGATGTCCATGAACAAGTACAACAGAAATTGCTGTCCACTTCACAGAAGTACAAACAGTTTGCTGACAGGAAAAGAAGGGATCTGCAATTCAAGGAAGGTGATTTGGTAATGGTCCATCTGAAGAAGGAGAGGATCCCTGTAGGTAAACATACCAAGCTACTCATGAAGAAGATTGGGCCTTATGAAGTGCTCAAGAAATGTGGAGAAAATGCATATAAAATCAGACTTTCGGATGGCATTGCTTTGTCTCCAATTTTTAATGTTTCAAACCTTTATCCCTATAAAGGATCTGATCCTCAGGCTACTGTTGCAGCAGATCAAATTGATCAGACACTCTAGGAACTCATTCCTTCATCTCCAAATCAGATTGAGTGCATTTTGGACAAGAGGATTGCAAAACAAACTAGAAGGCACACCTATCATGACTATTTGATGAAGTGGCTAAACAAGCCTCAAGAGGATGCCACTTGGATGAGCAAGGTAGACATTGAGAAGGCAGGTTTCACATTTGACAGCATTCCAACTCAAGAGACTTGAGTTCTCTTTGATAGTGGGTGTATGGTGCAGGGCACCTAGGAGCACCTTGGTTCCTAAAGTCACTTTGTTTGCATTTTTTTTGAAAGTTGTGGTTTTGATTGTAATAAGGCTTTAGCCATGAGTATATGGTCCTTTTTGTGTGGTCAAGATGATTGAGGTGACCATATAAACCTCAATCATGCTTAGTCCACTTGGATCCTTGTTATGCCACTTAGGCCTAGAAGGTCTAAGGATTGGTTTTTGAGTTTTTTTTTATTGTTTATGTGTTTTAGCATGTTTTGGGAGTATGGAGGATGTTTTGATTCCATTGGACAAGAAAAACAAATCGCCATCCTTTGGAAAATGAAAAAAACTCCATAGTGTCAAGTGTTGTCAATGGTGTCAATGACACATTGACCGGTTGCAACTTCATTTTTGTTATTAAAACTGTTTGGAGAAGTTGTAAACTGACTTGGATAGGTTGATATGGAGGACATCTTGCTCTAGTACGAAGGAGAAAGTTTTTGTATGGAATTTGGGCACAAAAATCAAGAAAACTAACTATTTTTCACTATTTTTCTTGCTGTGTATGGCCTGTATGGATTTTCCAGGAGTGAAAATGTACTTTTTCTGAAATCTCTTGGAGTCAGGGTTCTAATGCAACTTGTTTGAGGTCCTGAAGTGGTCGGGATCAAAAGTTATTGATTTTTCTTTCAAAACAGGTCCAGAAACCCTATTTTCTAGGGCAGCCATAGAAATCCGGCCCTAGAATGCATTCCCACTGTTGAAATTTTGTAAAAACTAGTGAAATGCAGGATAGGGATATGTACTATAAGATTCCAAACGATTTTTGTCTGGAAATGTAGTCTTCTATTTTTAAGGTGATGCCCTAGGTCAAGTATTTCATTGTATTTGGCCAATTTCATGCTATTTGAGGTTGTAGATGATAGAATCCTATTAGGGTGAGCAAATAAATGATGGATTTGTGTTGTAGGGACATGATAGAAGTATTCCAAATTCCTGCCCCTGATCTATGCACCCAATTTTGAGCACTTGCTTTGTAACCTAGCCTAAATTGATCAATTAGGCCTAGAAGACCAAATGAGTGTTCTGGATTGCTGGAGTAGAGTTGGAACAGGAGACTTGGGAGTTTGATAGGGTTCCATAGAGTGTATCTAAAACCATCATTTGCTTGCCTGGTCATATGGGATTTTGTCAAGTTTTGTTGAGAAAACCTAGTTTGGAGGGCTAGTAGCCTTACTAGTCAAGGTATAGGTTGAAGAGTTTTGGGAAGTTGGAGATCAAACCAACTGCATAGAAGGTGTTTTTTGATCTGTCCTAAGGTGTTGGAGAAGCCTAGAAGGTGGAGCCATCACTAGGATACCAAATCCTTCATACACCCTTGAATGTGCCTTTGGTTGCTTGGTTGAAGCCTGTTTGAAGTGGGTGAGTGGGCAAAGGACAATAGAGGAAACTCTTGTGTGTTGCTTCCCTTGTGCCACTCTGCATCAAAGTGGTTCAAAGGTTCAACCACAGTAGTGATTCTACATTTTTAATCTGTTTTCACCACTTCGTTGCACGCTCTACATCACCAAGTAAATTTTTCTTGCAAACCACCATTAATCAATCTTGTTTGCCAACAACTAAACAATCAAGTCAAATTCCCTCTCAACTAATTTCCACAAACCTTAGTAAGATTAAATCAAATAACATACCAATGACTATGCTTCAAAACCAAGCCCTTCCAGCTAATGCCCATACGGTATCTGCAACTATTAGGGTTCTAAATAACTCATCTATCCTTTTTCCTGCAATGGGTGTCCATACCTTGTTCCAAAGCTCCCATTTTGGCATAGGTAGGAAGGATGCTGGAAAAGATTACAGAGTCTGGCTTTACACCTACCATTGCATTTTCTTGAAAGCTTCTGAAGCCTTTTCAACAAACCCATTTCGTGCATATCCTACAATCGTAGCATTCCAATGAGAAACCCTCACGAATGAAGGCATGAAATTTCTCTGAAATGTTTAAGTATGGATTTTAATTGTAATGACATTTCTAAATGGTGGGAAAGAGGAAAATTACAATTCAAATATTTATTTAGTCATTTTTATTTGTGTGACTAATTATTTAGTTGTGGTTTTTACTTGATGATCAAATTAGTCAGTAATTAGTCATTTATTTAGTCATTTATAGCTATGTTGCAAAAAATGATTAGAATTTAGTTATTTTTAGTTGTTGTGACTAAAAGTTTTAGTCACGTAGTTATTTATTTGCCAAATTTCTACTAGTGCAATGTAATGTCACAAGACATGTACAAATTTAAGTGTCTACATTTTGCCCCTCTTTGAGATGATGTTCGAGATGATGAGATCCATGTCAAACAACATCATTTCAAAGAAGCTAAGGTATGGATAGAAGAAAAGGATGATGATGGAAAGTTAGGATGATGATGCCCCCTTGAGAGGATAGGTGGGTTGGACAAACACGGGTAGGCTCTCAAAATGAAAAGGGATTGGTCAAAGGTGAAAGATAAGGGCATTGATAGAAGAAATGAATGACGCGTTATGCTGCAATGAAGGTGAGAAACCATGATGTTTGATATAGAACTAGATGTTATGCACCAAGGTATAATGACCAAGGTGAGAATGTGTCTCGTGCCCCAGTGTAATACAACCTTGTCTAGATACAAGACATGAATATTAGCTAGGTTGGATTCAGATTTGATACAAATGCAAGAAAAAATGATAACACACACAAGCAAGCATGCACAAATGATACAAAACAAGCAAGGTATTGCCCCTATCAAGATGTAAACCAATGATTGGTTTATTGATTGATTATAATGATAATTGTGATGATGTCTGGTTTTAGGAAATGATACATGTTGTATAAGACGCTTGGTTTGGTTTCGATAATGCAACATCATGTTTAAGACAATGACTGATTGATTGAAACTAGTTTTGTTGGCCATGCAAGAAACAATGGAGTTTGATTGATGATTGATTGGATTTGATTGACTGATTTGGTTTACATCAAGATTAGGATCAAGACCATTGATGTAATTGGATAATTTGACTAGATTGATTGACTTGATTGGTATGGATTGATGATGACTTGTATTTGTGTTTGTTGATATGATTGATTGATTTTGGATGATTGAATTGACTCGACAGACCCTAAGGGACTGACCTAATGCCTCAAGAGCTCATCAGAGATGGCCTTGCCTATGTGAAAGCTCAAAGCTGACATAGTTCGACCATGTGAACTTGGGATGATTTGAAGAATGGATTTGAATGATATGATGATGTGATTGATTAGAATGTTTGAATGGATGGATTGAGAAATTTTATTGAATGATTTGGTTGAGGAATTGAATGATTTAAAGGATTTATTGCAGAATTGATTTGGTGATGAATTGAATGATTTGGTGGATTGATATGATGAGTTGATTGATTTTATTGCTTGGATTTTTGTATGGTATTTTGACATGTTTTAAATTTTTGGATTTTTTAATGTTGTGATTTTTTGGTTTTTTGATATGTTTCAATTTTTTGGATTTTTGGAATATTTCTATTTTTTTTTGTATTTTGGAAATGTTTTGATTTTTTTTGGGTTTTTGAATATTTTGGGAAAGCATTAGATGACAAGTTTGGATAGCCTTTGTGCTAGATACCAATGATAAGAAGGAACCAAGTCTAGGTGCAAGGATGGAGGTAGGATAAAATGATAAGCAATAATGGATGGAATGGATGTATGCATAAGAGGGAAAGGATAATGATAGGATGATAGGATGGATTGGTTTGGAAAGCGTGAAGTATATCAAGAGATATCCAAAACATTTGTCAACATGTTTCCCCCATTTCTTTATCAAGATCAAAAGGAAGAAGGGAGGATGAATGGATGGAATGTGATAAGTATGTGTATGGATGGATACGGATGGTAGGATAGGATAGGAAAATGATAGGAGGATGAGACAACATACCCCCAAGTGTAAGTGACATAGAAGATCAACCTACACATGATGCCTATTTGCCAGGTTTCATCACGGTACTTATCCAAGGTGCCACCAAGGGTGGTTTTCACCATTGGATGAAGGGATTTCTCTTTACTTTTTTTATTTTTTCTTTTCTCTTTATTTGACTCTTGTGTTTTTTTTTTACTTTTTGACTATTTTGAATAAGTTGGATATGGACATGAGGGACTCAAGTGTCTAGTGCCATGAAAGGTGATAGTCCCATTAGAGAGGAATGTCTCATGGACCATGTCAAGTCATTATGCTCATCGATATTAGTAAGGAGATGGCATGAAAGTAAGATGTTTTAGGTAGATAGCGGATTATGATGTGGATTATGTAGGGAACAAAAGTGGATTATGATGTGGATTATGTAGGACTTATGCAAAAGCATGGACCATAGGGAGGTGATGGGGAAGATTTGTAGGATAATAGCTGAATGATGGGGTGATGGAGGTATGGAAAGGAATCATGACCAATGGTTGTACACACCATGATAAACATGGAAGATTTTGATTGGATGGTGTAGGAAGTAAAAGGGATGTTTTCTTAGGAGATGGATGATGTAAGCATTTGGGGACCCACATAGACTTAGTATTTTTATGATTTTTGCCTTGCTTGTGAGATGAAGGAATTTGATATTTTTTAATGGAATGGCATTTTTGGATGGAATGGGATGGTTGGGATTTTTGAGAGGTGGATGCCTCACTTGACTTGTTTGCTTTTTTCTTAGGGACCCATACCATTTTAGTTAAATTTGACTTTGCTTTTGGAGGTATGGGCTTGGATGGATTTTTGAATGTACCTTGCTTTGATTCTTTGCATTTGTACCCTAAGGCATTAGGACCCTTAGGATTTTTAGCATTATAGATAGAGGCATCCAGCTGTTTATTTTTGAATCCCATGTGGTGGGTGGAATAAGTGGAAGCTTCATGTTTAGACAATGCATGTATTTGTCGGTCATGATTAGGAATGTGAGGGAATTTATGGATGATAGGTATGTTAGGTGTTGGAAGCAATGGTGGTAAAGTGGATGGAGGGATATGCGAACTTGGAAGAAGCAGAGGTAAATTGGATGGTGGAAGGTGTATGGTCACATGCTTTTGACATTTGTAGTATAGTGGAGGAGGAATGGCAATGTATGTTTTTGGAATATGATAGGGTGTACGATGGAAAGTGGACTTAGGGGGAATGGAGGTGGTACCAATAGCTTTAGATTGTTTACCTTAGGGTGTGTATCTAAGGTTAAATGAGCGTGGAAGAACTTTGACATGGATGGGCTCCAAAATACCTTGTTCATGAAGGCCTAAGCCTTTACCTTTATAGTTCATGTTTTGGAGCATACAATGAATGATAGGACTATGTGTAGTTTAGACACTAGACACGAGTTCATTATTGGACAAAGAATGGAAAGTGGATAAAGGTTGTTGTTGTTCGAGGGAGGAACATTCATGAATGAAGGCGGATAGGCCAAGGGGATATGATGGTGGACTTGAAATGGGATCGATGGTGGATGATGATGAAGGATAATTAGGATCTTGATTTTGGTCATTAGGATCCATGTTATTTGTTTGATCTTCTATGTTTTCTTGGGAGGTACATGTCTCACCATGATAAGTGGAAGTTATTCTATCGTGGATAGGTGAAGTGACAAGCTCTTGACCATGGAATGCATAGAGTTGGCTAAGAGGGTCATCATGGTCTTCTTGATCATAAGTAGGGTCTTGATCATAGATGAGATCAAGTGCATTATGAATGGGATCAATAAGAGGGCTTTGATATTGATGTGGATGAGGGGGTAATGTTTCCTCATGCTTAGGATTATGATCTTGACATAGTTTTTGACTTTGAGTGGAAGTAGATGACTCTTGGATAGGTTCGATATGTTCTTGATGGTCAATGACATAAGGGTGTGATGGGTCTTAACTAAGACTCATAGGGGGAGGCTCTTGGAGAGGCTTGATGGTTGGTAGGCCACATGATGGGGTTAAAGGATTAGGCATGGTGTTTGAGGAATCTTTGGTAGGATCAAGCATTGGTGTTGGATGACATGGAGATAGTTGATCCCTTGCTAGTAACCCTTGGATCACATCCTTGGTAGATAGATGGGTGATGGAAGTTGAAGGCTTAGGATTAGGTGGAGTAGAAAGTTCCCATGGTGGACGGATATGAGGGATGGATGGTGTTGTAGGATTAAGGTTTGGGCTTTGATTAGATGGAAGGTCAAAGGGGTTGGATGGTTTGGTGGATTTGGATGAATCCACATGTTTACTCTTGTAATGTTTAAACTTAGGGCATGGAGTTAATGGGGGATTAGAGGATGGTAAGGATAGTGAATGGCTTGCATGGACTAGGTTGATGTCTCCCTTGTCAAAGGTGGTATTAGGATTCAAAGGCACTTTATCTTGTTGCAAAGGGATGCTTAGACTCTCATGTGTTTGTTTATGTATGAATGGATAGGTTGATGTGGTGTTGACTTGGCATGTGAGTGGACTAGGTTTTAGACTTGTCTCATCCTCGTAATTAAAGAGAGTCTCATCAAAGTATTAACATGGGCTTAGAAGGAGGGGCTCCTTGGAGTACAAGCTTGGGCTTTGGTTTGTCTTCATGATTTCCAAGGATTAGGACCATGTTGACAAGTGCTTTACTATGATGAATGATGGTGTAAAGTGACTAGGAATGTGATAGAGTGTGGGATTGATAGGATGATTAGATGGGTGATTAGGGATGATTAGGGTATGGTTAGGGTTGTGATTAGGATGAATTGGAAATGATTAGGTTATGATTAGGGGTGAGGTGATTAGGATAAATTTGATTGAACGATGTCATCAAAAAGGATGATTAGGATGTGAAGGTTGAATGATGAAGATATGAGTAGGATGTGATTATGATATGACAAGGATGGTGTCGGTTGGACAATGTGTTGGAAGGAATGTTTAGAATGTTTGGAATAAGGGATTACTACGAGGATCTACTCCCTTTCTCTTCTTTTGCAACCATGTCGCTACCATATAAGACTTGTGAATTTTGGGATGGTATGTGGATGTCAACGCAAGGTGATAAGGCATAGACTATGATAGAGGATAATGGATATTAGTCTTCAAAAATTCTAGCTCCAAGAGGGTACTCTCATCCACTAATGACCTTGTCAAAGTATAAATTGGATTTATCGATACCTTGAGGTGTGGAAGGAATGATTGATTAAAGTGAACCCATGAGTTTCATAATTCAATTGGAAGGATGGACTTAAACTAGCTTTGTGGTATTAAGCCCAAGTGGAAGAAAGATTGATTAAAGTGAATCCATGAGTTTTAGAATTCACTTGGAAGGATGGACTTAAACTAGCCTTTGAGTATTAAGCCCAAGTTGTGATTGATTTGAAAAATATGTCAATGTCTCTTGGTCTAGATTTGTACTTGTGATATAGTCAAGCATCAACAGTTTCCCCCTGTGTTTCAATCTTAGGAAGACTAATGTTTAAGATCCTCTATAGATGTCAAAGACTGGAAGAAATTGAATATGTAGTGGAATGAAATTAAATATGTAGTGGGTGAATAGAACCAGTAGGTCTATAAGGTTTTGACACAGTTGCAATCAGATTTGATAGGGAGAGTAGACACTCAAAGGTTTCCCTACGGTTGTGGTGTATTATGATTGTGAATGATTAGGATGAATTAGATTGGATTGAAATTAATGGTTAGCATATGAAATAGGATGTGATTGATTGGATTAGAATGAAGAGGATGATGTGTAGTGATGAGATTAGATGACTTTGATGGATTAGGAAATGATTAGGATGAAGATGATATTGTGTAATGATGAGTTTAGATGACTTGGATGGATTAGGAAGAAGTTGATTGGATGATGATAATGTTGTGTAATGATGCGATTAGATGACTTTGGATTGATTGGGAAACAATTAGGATGACATTGATTGGATAAGGATGATGATGTATAATGATTAGAAATGATGAATAGGGTATGATTAGGATAATGTGTAATGATTAGGAATGATGAATAGGAGATGATTAGGATGTGGTGGAATGATTGGGAATTATGAATAGGAAATGATTGGGATGTGGTGTAATGATTAGGAATGATAAATAGGATATGATGACTTGGATGGATTAGGATAATGAGTAGGACAATGATACAAATGATGCTAATTGGATTAGAGAGAGGATGACTATGTAGAATGATTAGCAATGATTAGGATGAAAATGAATTAGGATATGTAGAATGGAAAGGATAATGGTTAGGTGTTGGTTTGACTTGGAATGGTGTTGGTTGGATTAGAAAGAGGATGATGTGGAAGGATGATAATATAATTAGGATATGATTAGGATAGGACAAGTAGGATAATTAGGATATGGGTTATGGGAATGATAAGGATGATGGAATGACAAGGATGAACATGATTAGGAATAGTGATTAGGATATAGTTAGGATAATGTAGTTAGGATATGATGTGGAATGACAAGATTGGATGAGAAGGATGATGTGGAATGATGATAATGTGATTAGGAATGATTAGGGCTGATGTTGTTTGGATATAATTGGATGATGTGTAATGACTATAATGATGTTGATTGGATAATGTAGAATGACAAGGATATGATTGGGATGATGTTGATTGGATGACAAGGATGATGTGAAATGACAAGGATGAATGACTTGGATTGAATGGATGGAAAGAATGTCTAAGATTGATGATTAGGCAAGCACACACATCAACCATGGAACACTTGGCAATCAGATTGGCTATTTTTGGTGACTCTTGATGTTTTTCTTTTTGATAAGTTTTGAAAAGCACTTTGAAAACATGGACAACCCAAGGCTAGTCAAGGACAATATTTGTTGGATTCCCACTATGGATAAATCTGAGCTACACTTATCCAAAGCAGATAGCTTAGAATTTTGGTGGCACTAGCTCCCCCTTACATGGAACTCACTTCTTGGGCACACCAAACTTTGAATTCCTAAAGATCCAAAGATCTCAAGGAATTTGCTATCTCTACTTTGAACTGCGAGAACGTGGGACAACTTGGGAGGTCTGACCTCCTGTGCCAGCAAATAGAAGGATTTTGGCCACTAGCACAAAAGGTTTGTAGTGAATATCTGGGGGACCGACACATTACAAGTGTCTAACCGACACATTACAAGTGTCTAACAAGCTACTTAAAGCTTTGACTAGTCCTACTAGGAGTCTCATATATGCAAGGTACACCTCCTTTTGAACTAGTGTTGTATGTAAGCACTGATACTAGTTTGGACTTGGCTTTCACCTTGTCCTATTTTGTATAGCGGACTAGATGAAAGTACCGCTTGGGGTTGCAAATGAGTTCTCGTTGCGGATGTGTCTCAAGAGCAGGCCCACTCTAAAAGGGTCACAAAAGTGACCTAAGCACCAAAATTACTTTTGATCCCCAAGTTCATATGACAATGTGAGGGGAGAGCATACGTATTTTTAGACAAATGTTCATTCATCCTTAGAAATGAGATGTGTGATGTGACAAATACAATTGTTCAAGAAGTGTTTTTTATTCCCAAGATCACTTAGAGTGTGAGGGAAGAGCATACACACCTCATAAACATAAGCAAAGTCACCAAGCAAAGTAGACAGTGATTCATTTTAAGCCCAAACCAAGTGTGAAAATAGCAAGTTGATGTTCATTTTATTGCACCAAATCCAAATGTTCCTATGATAAGAAAGCACATGCACATGAAAGGAGGAAACCTTGCAACAAATGTATTAGTAGTTTCAGTTAGGAGTCTTCTCCCAATGAACGCCACAAGCTAAAAAATAGAAATCAGTAACATATAATCTCCATGATAATGCAAAAAACATGAAATATCAAGTAGATTCCTCATTTTGCAAGCCACTGAGTCAAAGAGGTGAAAAACTAAAATCTGAAAAATATCTAAGAAAGCTGATCAGTCATAGAAAAATAAACAGTGACATCAAATTGTTTAGGAAATTCTAAGCGGTTTAAAAAAAAATTGTTGAAATTGAGTCAAATTTGCCAAAGATATGCACGTTTGAAGTTTTAAAGTAATGTTGACTTTGACCAAAAATGAACTGACAAAATAGTACCATCACATGACATAACCTATACCATTGCAAAGTTCACCGTGTTATCTTTCTAACGAGCCCTTGTGTCCAAAATTTTGCCTCCGTATGTGAAAGTTATGCAAGTTTGAAAAAAAGGCCCTATTAGGGCATGTAGAAGGCACTAGGGAACCATGGCGGTTAAGAAAAATGCTACTAGTTTAGCCTTCGGTGGTCACATGCATAGTTAAGGTTCTCTAGTTTTTAAGGTTTATGTGAGGGTTACTATTTGTGGTTAGTGTCTTAGGACAATCCCCAGTTGTCCATATGACTGGGGGTGTGGGCTAAGATAGAAAAAAGAGAAGGCCTAGGGCTGTTAGCCCCCAACCCTCTGGTCACAGATGTGACCACAGTGTAACCCACAGTGACCGTGCGGCTTGAAGACTGCTAGCACTAGCATTCAATAATGGGCAATCAATAATAACTAAAAATTGTTGAGACAAATCTAAGACCCAAGCGAGTAAATTCCAATAAAAACTTTGAAAACACCATACCCAAACTTAATTGCCAATGGTCATAGGAGGAAGTTTATACTCTATGCCTAGGGTTTGCAAGATCAAAGGAAATCTTATGGCTGTGAAGGCCAGCAGAGGATAGGGAAATGGTGGTGACTATCTAATGTTTGGTGGCGATGGGGAAGCTTCTATGGTGGTTAGGAGTGTTTTGAACGAGTAGCAGGAGGATTAGGTTTTACTTGCAGGTTGTCGATTGTTTTAGACCAGCGGTGACTGAGTGAGGCAAGTAGGTTGAGACCATGATTTTGGCAGGTGTTGAGAACTAAGATGAAGACCTATGGTTTGAAGTGGGATGCAACTGAATGGCATGAGGCGACAGTCTCCGCAGATAATAAATAGCGACGGGAAAACATACGATGGTGACTATGTTTAGAGCAGGCGAAAGTTGACGGAAGGAGTGGAGATAGAGGCTTTTGATGGATGGGTAAATGGTAACTAGAATTTTAGGAGTGGCCGTGATGGTTGAGTGAATGGTGAGTAGCAATTGGGAGGAATAAAGCACTCTTGGTGGTGGGAGGTATAAGGTTGGCAGGGAGATTCTAAACACAGGCAGAGAGGTTAGGACTGGTGGTGACTAGGGTTTGGTTGCCATCGATGGCAGTGACAGGGATCTTCATAGGCAGTGGTAGGGAGGTTTCCAATGAAGGTCGACAAAGAATACATAGTGGTCAATAGGGTTTAGGGTTTCCTCATAATCGACCCACAATAAAAACACTGTCAAAATAGAACTTGCAACCACAATACACAATAAAAATCTACAAAACCCTAAGAACAACCCACAACCAGAAGACATTGTTAGCCACAAAAAAATGATGAGAACCATGAAATCAAGGACAAACCACTGTGTAAGAGCCATACGGGTCTGTACGGTACAACCCTATAGAGGGGCTAAAACTAAAAAAAAATTCAATTTTTTTCCTATAGCCAAATTTGATGAATTTACAGTTGTTTTTCGCTAAAAGGGCCTCCCAGACCCAACAGTGAGGTCCATTTGAGACCAGGAAGCCACCTATGAAAGATGAGTTTCTAAAACCAACAAAAAATATTAGATTTTCTTCATTTCACATCGGGTTCACCAGTTGAAGTCAAGGGAAAAACTAGCTAACATGCAGAAATAAAATCACAGCTAATCCTAGCTCCCAATGGAGTGCAATCTAGCCTAAAAAATAGTCAAACAAAAATGAAAACAAGTAAAAATCTAAGCTAATATTGACCTATCTCCATTGTTCTTCTCAACCTCACATAGGCATGCAAGATTTCAAAGGTTGATTATGGAGGAGTGTTGGTTGCTCAACATTGCAACAGCATAACAATACTTGAAAACTTCACCATCCAAATGGCTTGTGAGGGATTTGATTTATAGAAAAGGTTAATTTGAATGAGTAGTTGTGATCGAAAGTTATTTTGAATGATATGAATGGTCCATATTGATTAGGTTTTCCCACTTCAAGAGGGATTGTAGTCATGTGACAAGTGTGCGATAGAGGATAAATGAGACCTAATTTAAATAAAAGATTATTTAAATTAGTTGTGCATATGAAGGGATTAAGTGGAAGATGTAGCATGCAACATGTGTTTGATTGTGGTGAAAGGTGAGGGATTTAATTCAATTATTTTATTTGAATTATGTGAGACATGTGACAAGGGGAATTAATTAAATAAATGGATTTATTTAATTAATTGGATTAGGTGATTAAGTTGGATAAGACTAGGACCTAGGGCAAAACATTACAAGGTGTCTCACAAGGTAGTGTTGCAAGACATGTACAAATTTAAGTGTCTATAGCCTACATTTATATATTAAAATTTGTCAAGCAAAATAAACTTTAACCTACTTTTAACTCAACAATGGTGCATGTATTTCCATTGTACCCTCCTCATACTAATAACACAATCATGGTCTAGGTAGCATACACAAAATAATGTTTCCAACCTCATAAGTAGATCTAAGTACACCAACCTTGTGTGAAATACACCTACATTTATAAGTTAAAAAATTATTAAGCAAAGTAAACACCATCAAATACAACTAACTTAAATTTTGTTATAAGAAGTTTGATGGAAGATTAAGAGACACTAAGTTTAGAATTCTATATTATATGTCACCTTAGAACTTATATCAAATGTCTCCAAAATGAAAGCTGAATTCTTTAACTATTGATCTCAGTCCCTTGAATACAATAGCCCTATTATCTGAAACACCTGCATTTATATATCAAAAATTTGTCAAGGAAAATAAACTTTAACCTACTTTTAACTCAACAATGGTGTACATATTGCCATCATAACCTCGTCATACTCATAACATAGTCTTGGTCTAGGTAGAATACATAAAATGTTGTTTCCAACCTCATAAGTGGATCTAAGTGCTCCAACATTGTGTGAAATACACCTAGTTTAATAAGTTAAAAAATTGTTAAGCAAAGTAAACACCATCAACTACAACTAACTTAAAAAATGTTATAATAAGTTTGATGGAAGATTAAACACTAAGTTTAGAATTCTATCTTATATGTCACCTTAGAAAATATATCGAATATCTCCAAAATGAAAGCTAAATTCTTTAACCATTGATCTCAATCCCTTGAATACAATAGCTTTATTCTCCAAAACACCTGCATTTGTATATTAAAATTTGTCAAGAAAAATAAACTTTAACCTACTTTTAACTCAACAATGGTGGATGTATTGCCATTGTAATCTCGTCATACTCATAACATAGTCTTGGTCTAGATAAAATACAAAAAATGTTGTTTACAACCTCATAAGTAGATCTAAGCACTCCAACCTTGAGAGAAATACACCTACATTTATAAGTTAAAAAATTGTTAAGCAAAGTAAATCAACTACAACAAACTTAAAATTTGTTATAAGTGTTGGCAAGAGACACTATATGGACTCATGAATGTTGTCATTGATGGCAACAAAGGTTATCCCACACATCCGCAAGACATGATAGGTCCTCACCAGAAGTCAGATTAAAGAAGTGTTGAGGTCCGATAAGCAAGAACAGAGTAGTCAGTTAGGTCTGACAGACAGGTCCAGATCTCTCAGTAGAAGTATCTTAGTGAAGTGTGGATTTGGGGAAGTCAAGAGGAGTATCTTGACTGATAGATTCCAGAGTTTGAGCCTCCGGTATGGAAAGGATAAAGAAATATGAATGCTTGAGTGTCAGGTTCCCAAGTGACAGTGTGAACAGAGGAAGAACTGACTGGCAGAACATCAGACATTATTCCGGATGTGTTACTGATGATGGAAAAGGTTCTTAAGGCATAAGTTATGTTTGGTCGACTTAATTGATGACTTCTACAAGTATATGCTTGATCTGCATTACTTGGTGTGCAAGGATTCAGCTGATAGATCAGAGTTTGAGGAGATTATTAACTGTTCCAGATGCTGACTAGAAAGGTGATGAAATCACTTGTGTGGATATATATAGGATTGATTTAGATATGAGAGTGTGTGTGGTGTATTGAGTAAGTGTGAAGAAAAGCAATAGAGTAGAGTGAAAGCAGTAAGAAAGGTTCGGTATGTGAAAGAAGAGCAGCACAAAAGAAGAAGAAAGATGAAGTGCAGCAGATCAGTGTACTGAGCCTAACCAGGACTGAACTCTAGCATATGTAGATGCTCCTTACCAGTTCAAGTATTGTATTACACTCTTTATAAATTGTAGACAGTGTGTCTCTTGTAGGCAGTGTGCCTCTTGTGAGCAGTGTGCTCGAGCAGTGAGCCCTAATTAGCAAGTGCCATTTTGTATTTCTATTCTAACAGAGAATACAATCCTAGGTTAATCACCCGTGGTTTTCTCCCTTAATAGGGTTTCCACGTCAAAATATTGTGTCATGTGTATTTCATTTTCATGGTTATGTTTGCATATTTGAATTAATGCTGCATTGATCAATAAGAAGGTTTAGAAAGCATAAATAATTAGGATAACTGATTCACCCCCCCTCTCAGTTATCAACAATTGGTATCAGAGCCTAATAGCTTGAGGAAGATCTAGGAATTCAAATGGATGTGTATGGTATGAGGGAGCAACTTAAGTCTGCCCTAGATGATCTTGAGCAGTCAAATTCTAAAGTCAATGAATTGAAGGAAAGACTCAAACAAGCTAATGATTTCATAAATGAACTAAAAGGGAAACTAAGTCTCTCTATGAAAAAGAGAAAAGAGCACCTTCAGCAACTAGCAAAGCAAAGTGAAGCAAATGATACAAGTGGAGATCTGAAGGAGAAAACCAAGTTGTGTGAAAAGTTATCAAAAGAGATCATCATGGTAAGACATGAGATGGAATCAGGAGTTATGAAGTTTACCCAAGAAATTGAAGAAAAAAGAAAGACTGAAGATGATCTAAGACAATCCCTCAAGGAAAAATTAAAAGACTGCCACAAGATGGATAGAATAATCAGACACCTTGAATCTGATCTTGAAGATACTAAAGATAGTGAAGAAAAACTTGAGGATAAAATTGTCTCTCTTAAAAGGGATCTTCAAACAACAAATGAATATAAAGAAAAATTCAAGATAAGTTCTGCTCAACTTGAATTTCTTCTTGAAAGTCAAAAGAGGGTAGATGACAAGTGTGGTTTGGGATATGAGAAAAGAGAAAGCTCTGGATCTGGTCAAAAGAATTTTGGATCAGATAATCCAAGGAACATGCCTAGAAGACCTTTGGTAAGGCAACCTAATGCTCAAAGATATCCATCCTTCAATGGATACTACCACAACTGCAATAACTTTGGTCATAAAGCTAATCAGTGCCGAAAGAGAATGAATCAGACTAATTCATCCTTCTTTGGTTAGTGTTTCAACTACAAAAGGTATGGTTACAAATCTCATGAATGCAGAAATATGCAAATAAACAAGTCATTCAATGGTAGATGCTTTGCATGCAATAGAATAGGTCATATGGCTAATCAATGCAGATCAAAAGGATATCAATCAAATATGCAAAGAAATGTTGTTTGCCAAATTTGCAATAGATTCGGTCATATTACAAAATTCTGTAGAAGCAAGAATCAGGACAAAAGAGGTCCAGTACATCATAATCAAAATCAAGATAAGGGAAAATAAAAGGTGAATGCAGATGAAGTTAAAAGGGAGATGAACAAGATTTGGGTGAAGAAAAGTACAGAGAATGAAGGGGATGGATCCGCACCAGACTCTGGTGCTGATATTCCTTCCAGAAATTAAAAAGGTGAGCTCTGGCTCAAGGGGAGACACAAAGAAAACCCTATTCCCCTAGCCAGCTAATTGGTGCCGGAACTGGCACAAAAAGAGTTGCAGATTGAAGGATTCATAAGAGAAACATCTAAATAAACTATGGTTAAGATTTGGATAATCCGTAAGATGTTTAAGATCAAGATTGATCTGGTTCTTCAATTCATCCAAATAAGGCAGACCAGAATGACTTAGGTCAAGCATTTATTGCAACCTAACATTAGGGTTTGCGGAGCAATATAAGGGTTTCCTCATTAAACATTTATTCATTCTGCATTCAAGAAGAAATGAAAAGAGATGCTCTGCAACTAAATTCCTCAAGCTCATCCAAGATCATTTGCAGAAGTCAACTCATCTAGAAATCGATCCGGCTAACTCCGTGAAACTAAAAGATGCAAAAGGTATTTTTCTATTCTTCTCTGCAAATCTTTTTAAAAGATGTCTACTCTGAATATTGTGAAGATCAATGATAGGCCTCGCCCCAAATTCAAGAAACATCCCTACAAATCCTTGGAAGTAGATCCCCTAGGAGCCTTTTCCAGTGTTCCGCATGGTGTCCTGCATACAGAAGATATTAGGGTTTACATTCACGCAAACATTGAAGAATTCAGAGAGTCCAAATTGATGGATATCTATCACAAGCAACTAAGAGATGACTCTTTTGAGATCAAACCTCAGTATAAAGCCATCCGGGATAAGCATTTTGCACAGTGCATTCATTTCCCCTATTTTCTAGAAGATGAATGGGTCCGATACGTATTAAGCAGAATACATGATAACTTCATATGGTTGAATAGACCATTCAAGCTCACAAAAGATGCCATTAGGGCAGTTACCGGATTGCTCTCATCCGGTGGGATACCTGTTCTAAAATCTGTCAAAAATCAAACGGTGACTGAGGCTACCAGATCGAAGTTTGATAAGAGGGCAATGACAATTACGGATATCATTGATCCGGATATCAAGTTTGCATCCATGATCATCGGATACAAAATATATCACTCTAGCAGGGAAAACTTAGTACCTGGAAATGCAATATATACTGCCTATGAAATGTTAAGAAAGAATGTTGACTATGATCTCTGTGAGCTCCTTCTAAACCAACTTCTGGAAAATCTGCAGAAGATAAAGAAAGACAAGAAGAACTCCTTCAAATACGGTGGCTTGATACTATGTCTATTCTTCTATTATATGAATGAGCTACCCGGATCTAGTGGCTGGATTTGGCAAAATAACAGACTGGTTGCCATACAAATTAGGGATTATTTGCATGGACTTGGTGATGTTAAGGCACAAAATACAGCACTCTGGGGCTATTTCAAGAACTTTCAGAGTATGATGCAAGCAAAAGAAAGAATCCCCCAAGCTCTAGTTGAAAAGTATAAGGATACTGTTTGCTTCATGGTAGAAACTGATTAGTGCCTTATGGAGGCAGTGGAACTAACAATAGTATGGGTCATGCCGATGGGGTATGAAGTTGATAAGAAAATTATTGAGCTGCATATTGAACACATGTTAAGTCAGCCAAAAGATCCTAAGGCAAAGGTTTGGAACCTTTGCGGAGCTAAGTGTAAAGATTCATGTTGAACTCAGACAACCAGAGATCAAGAGGAAGGTAAGAAAAGAAGTTGAAGATGTTGCAAAAGGCTTTGGCATATCAAAGGAGGCACTTGATGCCAATAGGGAAAAGATGGTAAGGGCTGAGGAAGAGAAGAAAAAGGCAGAAAAGAAAAGTGAGGAAAGTGTTCCAGTAAAATCTTCCACCCGGACCAGATCATCAAAGAGATCTGCACCTACCACTACCAAAAGCTCAAGGCTATCAAAACTGGAAGCGAAATTATCTGGCAAAGGAGAGAAAAGAACAAAGACAAAAGCCACAAGGGCTTATGCCAATCAAAAGGATGAAGAGGAGACTGAATCTGATGAAGAAATTAGGAAAGTGAAGAAAAAGAAGAAAACATCCGGTGAACCCTCTACCGGACAAAAGGAAAAAGAAAAGACAGAGGAATATGTTGAAAAACCCACTCTTCACATTGATGACATAATCAAATCAGTCACAGTGGACGGAAATCTTCAGCCAATGATTGAGTTCTATGTGATTATGGTAAAGCAGATCAGAAGATATTGCAAGATGCCACGGTCAGGTACCTAAATATATACAACAAAGCATTTATTGAAATTATATCTCTGATCCCCAAAAGCTTGGAGAAGGAACTAGAAATAAGAAAGAACAATGCCCAAGCCAAAGACCTAGAAATCTAGGAACAGATAGCAATTCAGCTATATCCTTCAATCGATCCCAAGAAAATGAATATGGTATTCAAAGATTGTAAGGATGAGTTCAGGAGAAAAGCAAGGATGAATCAACTTATGATCGGAGAGACTGACAAAGTTGCAAAAGAGACAGAAGAGATCCTCTAGAATGCATTCAAAAGATTCAACATTCCAATTATAGAGGACTTGGGTACTGACCCCTTGACCACAAGTGTTGCAGAAGAGTCTACTGAGAAAATGACAGAAGAGGTAATGAATACCAGTGCAGAAACAGCTAAGGACTTGGAATCCTCTGCTCCGAAAGAGGTGGCCCATGAACAGACTAACATTTCTCCTCCGAATTCCTCTGTTGACCCCGGATCTAAAGAAGAAATAATAAAGGAGAAAGAAAAAGAGGTGAAAAGTAAAGAAGGAAGTCAAGTTGAAAAGAACATAAGTGACACTGCAGAAGAGAAGAAGAATCTGTCTCCAGCAAGAGACACTGTAGAATCTGTCAAGGACTTCTTGACAAAAGAAACTAATGAGATGGATGAACCGGAATTACTAAAAGGACCATTAGATTTTGACTCTCTATCTCTAGTACAAACAATGAAGATAGTTTCATTTGTAAATGCGAAGGCCAAAGAGAAACTACTGAAATCTCACATGGAAGACTGTGAGCTTATAGAGGTAGCATCTGGAGTGTTGGAGAAGATCATGCCATCTTTTCAAAAGGATCCCACAGCCTCTTCCTCCAGTAATCTCAAAACTCTAATCAATAGTGTTAGCAAACATTTTAATTCTCTAGAGAAATCAGCTGAGGAGAAGGTCAGGAAAGAATTTTTGGATAAGAGATTCTCAGAGCTGCAAGGGTTAATATCAAATGACAGAAGAGTTATGGGTATTGGGATAAAAGGTTTGGAGAATGCCCTTAAGGATGGAGGTGATGTATACAAATTTTGTATATCTTGGTCTAAAACAACAGTGGAGATTGAGAAGAAAATGAAAGAGTAGGAGGATAAACTGATAAAACTTTCTCAAAATTTTGATCCACTTACTACATCCATAATAAATCAATAATGTCAAACGGTTGCAGTTTTGAATGAAATTAAGAAGCTTGAAAAAGAGAAGAAAAACAGAATCAGTAGGTTGAGTGAGCTCAGAGGGATAATTGTCCCTAAGTTAGAGGCCATGCATGATGCCATAAAAGAAGCTCAAATCACAGCCCGGACCAATGATCCAACATATCTACAAAGGGAAGATGCGTTTGCATTCCTGTTGAGCAGTCATATATCAATTTTGGACAGAATGAAGCAAAACTGGGCTACAAAATTCACTCAATTGAAAACAACTTTTGCAGACATACTTCAGTATATGTAAGTATTCCATATGTATATACTTATGCAGACCCTATCCTTTTCCATTGATGTCAAAGGGGGAGTGAGGAGCAGTGAAAAAATGAGGAATCTAACTAAGGGGGAGCTTTGGTAAATGTACATAAAGACAGAGCATCAGTTAAGGGGGAGTATAGTGTGACACTTAGTCTTTTTTCACTAAGTGTTGCCATCAATGCCAAAGGGGGAGATTGTTGGCAAGAGACACTATATGGACTCATGAATGTTGTCATTGATGGCAACAAAGGTTATCCCACACATCCGCAAGACATGATAGGTCCTCACCAGAAGTCAGATTGAAGAAGTGTTGAGGTCCGGTAAGCAAGAACAGAGCAGTCAGTTAGGTCCGACAGACAAGTCCGGATCTCTCAATAGAAGTATCTCAGTGAAGTGCAGATTTGGGGAAGTCAAGAGGAGTATCTTGACTGATAGATTCTAGAGTTTGAGCCTCTGGTATGGAAAGGATAAAGAAATATGAATGCTTGAGTGTCAGGTTCCCAAGTGACAGTGTGAACAGAGGAAGAACTGACTGGCAGAACATCAGACATTATTCCGGATGTGTTACTGATGATGGAAAAGGTTCTTAAGGCATAAGTTATGTTTGGCCGATGTAATTGATGACTTCTACAAGTATATGCTTGATCCGCATTACTTGGTGTGCAAGGATTCAGCCGACAGATCAGAGTTTGAGGAGATTATTAACTGTTCCGGATGCCGACTAGAAAGGTGATGAAATCACTTGTGTGGATATATATATATAGGATTGATTTAGATATGAGAGTGTGTGTGGTGTATTGAGTAAGTGCGAAGAAAAGCAACAGAGCAGAGTGAAAGCAGTAAGAAAGGTCCGGTATGTGAAAGAAGAGCAGCACAAAAGAAGAAGAAAGATGAAGTGCAATAGATCAGTGTACTAAGCCTAACCGGAACTAAACTCTAGCATATGTAGATACTCCTTACCAGTTCAAGTATTGTATTACACTCTTTATAAATTGTAGACAGTGTGTCTATTGTAGGCAGTGTGCCTCTTGTGAGTAGTGTGCTCGGGCAGTGAGCCCTAATTGGCAATTGCCATTTTGTATTTCTATTCTTCTAATAGAGAATACAATCTTGGGTTAATCACCCCATGGTTTTCTCCCTTAACAGGGTTTCCACATCAAAATATTGTGTCATGTGTATTTCCTTTTCATGGTTATGTTTGCATTTTTGAATTAATGCTACATTGATCAATAAGAAGGTTCAGAAAGCAGAAATAATTAGGATAACTGATTCACCCCCCCTCTCAGTTATCAACAATAAGATGTTTGTTGGAAGATTAAGAGACACTAAGTTTAGAAATCTATCCATCCATGGGTTGAGTGTATAACTACAATTTGCCATGCATAAAACTAATTTTCACCTCTTTCTTTCTTAGTATTTTTACAAGGTAATCTAATGAAATCAAACACGTAACAAATTGTACTCATAAAATTTAAAGCAAGATATAGTTCATGTAATCTTTTCTAGTTATCAATCCAAAGGAGACAATGCCAATTTCCAATGATAACAAGGGTTAGGGATTCAAGAGATTATGCCATTCAACATCATGATAAACACACGTCAAGTTTGCAAGGCAAGAATAAATCAAATGGACATTAAGATGTCACTACTCTCCACAAAAATACAAAAGGGCAAGGAAGGGTCCAACACAACCCTCACCACCTAGACCAATTGACTCAAGCGGACAATCGACCAAGAGGAACACAACCACAACAAACCACAAGCGGAAGACTTCGATAATCATGTGACAAGGCCATCACAATGACAAAACAAGAGGATGGATATTCCTCCAAGGTGAAGGTTAGTCGAAAAACCACAAACTCACTCTCTCGTAGCTACACAGAGTAGGACAAGGGTCAAACCACACTCAACCCACTCCATGTCGGCCCAAACAACACACAAACCCCAGAGCTCCCAATGTTGAAACATGTGCTCTGATACCAAATGTCATGCCCACTTTTACCGAGTGGTCATGACACGAGAAGACCACATGTCATGCCCACATTGCCCATGTGGTCATGACATGAACTCCCAAAAATTTTCCACCTATCCCTAAAACTCCGTTGTACAAGGCAAGGAAGGAAGACAAGGTGCAGATAAAACATCCAAGACACCTTGCTAGGTGAACCAAACCACGGAATACAACATAAAGTGTCAAAAAACAACCATCAATACAGGATAAGTATTTCAAACATAATTACAACTCAAGAAGGGATAAAACATTCATAAGTAGAAGAGATGCAAGAGTTTCATTTTAACATACAAGAACATCTAGAGAATTTCTAAGACAAATTCTTTCATTCCAATACTAAAACATAGCATGGCAACATAATGAAAGTACGAGGAAACCAACATCCATTATAACAATTCAAACATAATTAAAGATATAAATAATAATCGATTTCCTTTGTAAACAAGAGTATAACATAGATCTAATGTTAATCCAATACAATTTCAAGGCAGCGGTTGTCTTCCCAACACATTGAAGAGTCACGCTCCAAGAACAATTACAAGATTTAATAGTATCGCTACATAAATTAAATCACTGTCGAGGTGCTCCAATGGTACCTTGCACAAACCAGAGTACATCAAAAGGATATAGATCAAGGGTCTCACCAAGCCTCCAAGGAAGCCTATCTAAGACGAAGACCAATGGGGGATGTTGCCCACCTCCCAACCATATTTCCATCGTTGAACACAATGGATGTCCATTGCGCCCTAAGTAACCCCCGAGCTACAGAGAGAGGAGATCATGAAACCACTATCGGACTAGCCAACTCACACAACAATGACCTCAAGCGAGACATTAAGGGAATCCACACCAAGATGATCATGCCCAATACAAGGAGGTAGTACATGCATAGATCAACCATACGATAAAATGATACATTGGGGGTGCAACCCTCCACCACAATCCAAAGAACAAGAGGAAACATTCTACATGATTTACTAAGTTGAAGCTAGCATAGAAAGAGTAGGCCAATTGGGAGTCATGAGATTCGACTGACCCAAAAGACATACATATTGTCATTGCCTCCTGAAACCAAAATCATACACAAATTGAAGACACACATACCCAATATTATGTAGTTTTCTAAGATTCATTTAAATCTGACATCACACAGACACACTCACATAGGATGTCTTAGGATGCAAGTAGTTCAAATTCTATTAATTACTTAACCTGCAATATAACAGTATTATGTGGTCATGAATAAATACACCAAAAGAACATGATATAGAACCCAATGAATAAATACAAAAATTGAAATCAAATCCTCCAATTTCATGTTAAGGAAGAGGTAGCGGCCTTTATTTAAACACCTATCAATAAGTTTCGTAGGATTAGGCCAACCCAGTAAGGCTCTAACCCCAATAGGAATATGGGTAAGGGGCGGGGAAAAATCATGTTTTTTTTGGAAGCGCTTAAGTGTAGGAGTGAGTGCATATAATATTTATCACATTTAACTATAGTCACTAGGAGATGCATGTGTGGGTACATAGACCATGAACCCAAATTTCTAGTAAGTATGCTTTATAGAGTTCAGTTGCCCAACATTAGCTACTAAGACAAAAGTCTCTATGTGTAATCCTGAGGCTACCAGCACAAGTTGGATCACGGTGGATCATGAATAGCTCAAAGCACCATCCCTTTGATCAACACAGCAAATGGAAATAGGATAAATTTCTATCTCAGAATCACAAACATATCTGAATATTTACAGATAGAAAACTCTAAACTACAACAACAAAACGTATGCCCACAAGAACAAAATCTACACATACATATATGCAACATACCCACAAAATATATCATGTGGGTATGGGTGAAGTTGTGTACATGAATCATATTACATGGTTTTAAGGTACCTCATTGTGGGCATCTCTATGTTTGTGGGTATGTCTAAAATTCATATGGGCTTTGCCCTTACAATTGTTCCCAATATATGGAGTTCATATGAGTTGAGCTGTTATCCATAGAGGGGCTCCAACTTGTGGTACAAATGCATTCTTCATCCAAGATGGATCCCAAATCAAACCCAAACAAGTTAATCTTTTCAAAATCTCCTTTCGAACAGTTATTTCAAGAAACCTTCTTTAAAAAATCCTTACTACTAAATGCATCAACTCAAATCTTTTATTTTCTGAAACGAAAAAGAAACAAGGTAGGACTAATGGTAATGGGGATGTGTGTCATATCTTCAAAATGAATAAGTCAAAAACAAAAAAAAAAAAAAAAACCCCAAAAAAAATATTCTGCAGGCAATAATTCTTTAAAAGCCTTAACATAGCTCAATAAGGTAAGGGAGGAAAAATAATACTTGTTGTCTCCTCTGGTTCTGCATCTTGTTGGGTTTGAACAGTACTTTGATCTGTCGTAGAAGCATCCCCATTATGCGGTGCATCAGCATTTGTATGATTGTTAGAGTCTGTGGTGGTGTTCTTACCAATGGCAGTGATATTGGTAGAAGTACGAAGAGTTTCCAAACCCCCATTCATGCATCCTCCTTTTTTTTGGTTTTGCTTCTCCATTTTCCCTCAACCCTAAACACCTTTCCCTCCGCCCTCTAACTCCCTTTCCAAATCCCCCTCCTCTTATCTTTTTTTCAAATAGGCCAGTCCAAAAACAAAAAAAAAATAAAACCGATCTCCCCCTCTTCATGCATTCTCTTCTATAATTAAAAGATCCTCACCCCCCAAAAAAACTAGCGATTCCTTTCTTTTAAAAAAAACTACTCTTACTTCTTATCCTACTTTTACCACTTATCTTTCTTTAATTTTTCTAAAAGAAATAAACCCTATCCTAATAAGATAAGGATTATTCTAAAATAAAAAACTTTATTCTCTTTTTTTTAAATAAAAGTAAATTCTTGATTTTTATAATTATAATTATTATTACGTTAATTTTATTTACTTTCTTTCCTTATTTAAGAACAAATAATTTCCTTCAATTTATAATTATTGAAATATTTAAAATTATAAATAATTTTAATTATAACACATAAATGTACACTTTTAGATTGTCTTTATTAATTAGCCGATAGGTTTTTATATGTGGGTATTATAGTGCTCAGAATTGTCTCACACCGTAACATTCATGACAGGAAATTTTCTAAGGTAGTCAGTTGTTCCTATCGACGTATTCTTTGAACCTCCTATGGTGCAAGTGCTAGTGATAAATATAAATTCTACATACATAAATATATGTAATGAGGTGAGAGTCCAATAAGTTATAATTATTGAAAACAATCTAAACTCGCCTCTAGGAAGATCTCATGGTAGATGTAATCTACCTTCAAGTGTGAAAATATGAATCTAGATCTTCGAATGAGTCATAGGAGTCGAGAGGCCCATATCCCAAAAGTGATCAACCTTTGAATTAATCTGTCGTTATATCTTTTAGATAAGGTTCGGAGGGGGTCTTTGTCATGACCACATGGCATCTCCAAGTTAAATGGAGGACAAGCATTTTGAAACAACAATTAACTCAACATTAGATTAAATTAATCTAGGCTTAACATAACTCCAAAACTTCATATGACTCCCAATGAAATTCATGAAAACCTCACATTCAAAAGTAATGGACCCTCTAACAACAAAAGAAAAACTAAAATTAACTTCACTTTGAAAGCATGGAAATTCAGTAAGTACACCCCACTAATCCTAGATGAAAAACCAGTAAAGTGAACGAGAATCCCAATCCACTAAAAGAAACACACAAGGATCACAAGCACGAAATGGGTTTACACACGATGGGGGTCCAAACATCTAATGAGCCTAGTTTGAGGTAAACGGAAGAACACATGATACCATACTCTATCTACAATCGAATAAGAGGGTTTGGGTGACCAACATACCACAAGGAGCAAGGTAGATAACTCGATCACTGGCTAGGGTAAGGTGGAATAGTCAATTGGCTAAGTGATTCGATGTCTCCTCCTCCACATCCACCCATTGGTGAACACCTGCATATGTATATCCTGCACACTCAAATCGAAACATCAAATCCAACAATGTAATCATAGCTGAAGCAGCTTTAACATATTAACGAGGGTGTATAACCAATCACTACCTATATCCTTTTGGCAACCATATTATATAATAATCAATCATTTTAATCTAGAGCTAGGTCAATAATAGGATATGCACCAGTCAGACAAGGGCGAGCCTTACATACTACCCCCCTAGGGAATGACTTACTCCCGGAAGTCATCAAGTAGAGGTTAATAGTAATCTCCTAAACTTCTTTGCACTAGACAAGGTAAGTATAGATGATAACATATGCAATAAAGATCTCCTCACATGAATATAAATCATGGTAAACTAGATGCCATAAAAGCATAATTCTTTCCACAAAGCACACTCTATTGATTGAACTCAACACAAGGAATTTCATGTTCATCAATCATTATCACACATGCATAAGGAATTCACACATCGTACAACCTATTTATATAGAACATCAACTCATATACAGATACATCAAATACAGATCTTACATCTAAACACATATTTTCATTCATCCACATTACAGGAATTAACTTCACAAGGCTCACATAAAGGTTTAGGGGGATGTCATAGTCTCATCATAGAACCAAGTAACCAATAACCAGTGCCAAGTAACCAAAGGTCCAATAACTAGGTAGAATGATGGTCTGAGGGCCACGTGCCTGGGGGCCCCTCCATACATTTCCACAATGACCTACCTCTTGTTTGTATAAGGGGTCTAACCTCCAAGAGATAGCCAACAGAAGAACAAAGATCACTAGGAAGGTAAGTGGATAATGACCAGCCCATACTAGTCCACACTTACCCCCATCCTCAAAAGTTTCCCACGTCTGCTTCCTTATATACACTCCACCAGAGGTCGCTCCATCGACATGGCGAGAAGAACAACACAACACAAGACCAGCACTAGAAAACAAAAGGAACCTAGCTTAGCAAACACAGTTTTCCAGAAAAGTCAAAAGGAGAAGTTTTCATAACCAAAATAAAATAATTAAATAAATAAATAATAAATAAATGCATGCAATTTCAACATTTAAACAATGTAACCATAAGAGTCACGTGAAAAAGGAAGAATCAAAGATTGTGGCTAAGCTACTTTCAGACAAGATAAAATAACATGGCTGCTCCACACAACCAAGATACAAAAAGGCCACCAAACAACTGAAAGAAATAATCACAATCCAAGAAAGTGCATATTACATCACTATGTGGCTAACATCAAGTCACTAATAAGGAATGAGGGAAACATAGTCACTACATGTGTTATGCAAACACAACCAATGAATTAACATCATGTAGGTAAGTATTATCAATGCGCCTTCACATACTTTTACATGGAATTGTGCCCTTCTCGAAGGTAACATGTCATCAGTCTAGTACATCTTGCCCCTTCTCAAAGGTAACGCGTCATCAGTATAGTACATCATGCCCTTCTCAAAGGTACATGCCATCATCATAATGTAAATGTCTCTAGGATGTTACGCATCCACTCAAATAAGATACCAATGGTAAGAATAAACCCGCACAAGTAGCTTCGCCTTGAGCAATTCACATGCCCATACCAAACCATAACCAAGATCCCAAGTCAAATGTTAATAGTACCATCAAGGAACAGAGCATGATAGGATAGCACGATGGGCCTCTCAAAGGTCCATTCACTAAGGAGAAGTAGGGGGTACTCTGGCATAGTAAGGTATGGTTGGTTGGGTAATTCCCAAACCAATGCCACAACACGTCGCCATAGCTTCCTAAGTTCTTTCTCTCCACTACTTAACTCCACACATGGAAGGTCTCCAACTCCAATATTGGACCTTACATGGTGTACATACAAACAGCCACACAAGCATGTGTCCACCATACTTGTAGTTATACACTCAACCCATGGATGGATACCCAGTATCGCAAGCTCATGATTACACTAGGCATGTACGGGATAATCAGGGCACATAGCAAGCATGCTCATAACAAGTATTCACACTCACAAGGTAGCACATACACAATTTTTCTTTGCCATTCATTACTTAGTGAATAAGGACAACGTTCATACCCAAAGTCACATAATAATTACCATAAAGGTTCTCTAAGAAATTTACTCAAACATCAACTCAAATTAATCTATCTAAGGCATAATTGGAATCCAACCAGGACTTCACATTTAGAGATAAGGCAATACCCCTAAGTAAGTACACCAATTTACTAGCTATGCTTGATAGATCATAATCGAACCCAAACAACATTATTTCAACTCACAAGATGGTGACTCACAACACATCACATATCATGGATTTAACGATAACCCATATAACACTACATATGCACTATGAAACCACCACACATTTATCTAAGACAAGGTTTATAAAGTAGAGGCATATCACAAGAAGAATCTAATAGCAAGATCAAGTCTCTAATTTTACTATTCTACTATATGAAGTCCAAACATCTTTTCTGCACAAGGTATGCATAACATGATATCAAATTCACACGGAAACAAAGTTATAAAATGCAAAATTTTATTTTTTAGAAGTACTTTACAAAAAGGTCGCCAAGCACACAAATGCATCACTAAACAGTTTGAGAACATATGTTAATTCTTAACAATTTTCCATGCATAAAACTAATTTTCACCTCTTTCTTTCTTAGTATTTTTACAAGGTAATCTAATGAAATCACACACGTAACAACTTGCACTCATAAAATTTAAAGCAAGATACACTTCATGCAATCTTTTCTAGTTATCAATCCAAAGGAGACAATGCCAATTTCCAATGATAACAAGGGTTAGGGATTCAAGAGATTATGCCATTCAACATCATGATAAACACACATCAAGTTCACAAGGCAAGAATAAATCAAATGGGCATTAAGATGCCACTACTCTCCACAAAAATACACAAGGGCGAGGAAGGATCTAACATAACCCTCACCACCTAGACCAACTAACTCGAGAGGACAATCAACCAGGAGGAACACAACCACCACAAAACACAAGCGGAAGACTTCGATAATCGTGTGACAAGGCCATCACGATGACAAAACAAGAGGGTGGCTATTCCTCCAAGGTGAAGGTTAGTTGACAAACCACAACCTCACTCTCTCACGGCTACACGGAGTAGGACAACCTAGGTCAAACCACACTCAACCCTCTCCATGTCAGCCCAAACAACACACAAACCCCAGAGCTCCCAGTGTTGAAACATGTGCTCTGATACCAAATGTCATGCCCACTTTTACCAAGTGGTCATGACACGAGAAGACCACATATAATGCCCACATTGCCCATGTGGTCATGACATGAACTACCTAAAATTTTCCACCTATCCCTAAAACCCCACCGCACAAGGCAGGGAAGGAAGACAAGTTGCATATAAAACATCCAAGACACCTTGCTAGGTGAACCAAACCACGGAATACAACATAAAGTGTCGAAAAACAACCATCAATACAGGATACGTATTTCAAACATAATTACAACTCAAGAAGGGATAAAACATTCATAAGCAAAAGAGATGCAACTTTGTTCATTTTAACATACAAGAACATCCAGAGAATTTCTAAGACAAATGCTTTCATTCCAATACTAAAACATAGCATGGCAACATAAAGAAAGTACAAGGAAACCAAAATCCATTATAACCATTCAAACATAATTAAAGATATAAACAATAATTAATTTTCTTTGCAAACAAGAGTATAACATAGATCTAATGTTAATCCAATATAATTTCAAGGCGGAGGTTATCTTCCCAACACATGGAAGAGTCGCACTCCAAGAATAATTACAAGATTTAATAGTATCGCTACATAAATTAAATCATTGTCAAGGTGCTCCAATGGCACCTTGCACAAACTAGAGTACATCAAAAGGATATAGAGCGAGGGTCTTGCCAAAACTCCAAGGAAGCCTGTCTGAGGTGAAGACCAATGGAGGATGTTGCCCACCTCCCAACCATATTGCCATTGTCGAAAGCAATGGATGTCCATTGCGCCCTAAGCAACCCCTAAGCTATAGAGAGAGGAGATCATGGAACCACTACTGGAATAGCCAACTCACACAACAAGGACCTCAAGTGAGACATTAAGGGAATCAACACCAAGATGATCATGCCCAATACAAGGAGGTAGTACATGCATAAATCAACCATACGATAAAATGATACATTGGGGGTGCAACCCTCTACCACAATCCAAAGAACAAGAGGAAACATTCTACATGATTTACTAAGTTGAATCTAGCATAGAAAGAGAAGGCCAATTGGGAGTCATGATATTCGACTGACCTAAAAAACATACATATTGCCACTGCCTCCTGAAACCAAAATCATACACAAACTGAAGACACACATACCCAATATTATGTAGTTTTCTAAGATTCATTTAAATCTGACATCACATAGACACACTCACATAGGATGTCTTAGGATGCAAGTAGTTCAAATTCTATTAATTACTTAACCTGCAATATAACAGTATTATGTGGTCATGAATAAATACACCAAAAGAACATGATATAGAACCTAATGAATAAATACAAAAATTGAAATCAAATCATCCAATTTCATGGTAAGGAAGAGGTAGAGGCCTTTATTTAAACACCTATCAATAACTTTCGTAGGATCAGGCCAACCCAGTAAGGCTCTAACCCCAATAGGAATATGGATAAGTGGCGGGGAAAAATCATGTTTTTTTTTTGAAGGGCTTGGGTATAGGAGTGAGTGCATATAATATTTATCACATTTAACTACAGTTTCTAGGAGATGCATGTGTGGGCACATAGACCATGAACCCAAGTTTCTAGTAAGTATGCTTTATAGAGTTCAGTTACCCAACATTAGCTACTAAGACAAAAGTCTCTATGTGTAATCCTGAGGCAACCAGCACAAGGTGGATCACGATGGATCACGAATAGCTCAAAGCACCATCACTTTGATCAACACAGCAAATGGAAATAGGATAACTTTTTGTCTCAAAATCACAAACATATCTAAATATTTATAGATAGAAAGCTCTTAACTACAGCAACAAAACGTATGCCCACAAGCACAAAATCTACACATACAAATATGCAACATACCCACAAAATATATCATGTGGGTATGGGTGAAGTTGTGTACATGAATCATATTACATGGTTTTAAGGTACCTCATTGTGGGCATCTCTATGTTTGTGGGTATGTCTAAAATTCATATGGGCTTTGGCCGTACAATTGTTCCCAATATATGGAGTTCATATGAGTTGAGCTGTTATCCAGAGAGGGGCTCCAACTTGTGGTACAAATGCACTCTTCATCCAAGATGGATCCCAAAGCGAACCTAGACACGTTAATCTTTTCAAAATCTCCTTTCGAACAGTTATTTCAAGAACCTTCTTTAAAAAAATCCTTACTACTAAATGCAACAACTCGAATCTTTTGTGTTTTGAAATGAAAAAGAAATAGGGTAGGACTAAAGGTAATTGTGATGTGTTTCATATCTTCAAAATGAATAAGTCAAAAACAAAAAAAGCAAAACCCAAAAATAAATCTTCTATAGGCAATAATTCTTTAAAAGCCTTAACACAGCGCAATAAGGTAAGGTAGGAAAAACAATACTTGTTGTCTCCTCTGGTTCTACATCTTGTTGGGTTTGAACAGTACTTTGATCTGCCGTAGAAGCATCCCCATTATGCAGTGCATCAGCATTTGTATGATCGTTAGAGTCTGTAGTGGTGTTCTTACCAATGGCAGTGATATTGGTAGAAATAGGAAGAGTTTCCAAACCCCCATTCATGCATCCTCCTTTTTTTGTTTTGTACTCTGTTTTCCCTCAACCCTAAACGCCTTTCCCTCTGCCCTCTAACTCCCTTTCTGAATCCCCCTCCTCGTCTTTTTTTCAAATAGGCCAGTCCAAAAACAAAAACAAAATAAAACCGATCTCCCCCTCTTCATGCATTCTCTTCTATAATTAAAAGATCCTCACCCCTCAAAAAAACTAGCGATTCCTTTCTTTTTAAAAAAAACTACTCTTACTTCTTATCCTACTTTTACCTCTTATCTTTCTTTAATTTTTTTAAAAGAAACAAATCCTATCCTAATAGGACAAGGATTATTCTAAAATAAAAACTTTATTATCTGTTTTTTAAAATAAAAGTAAATTCTTGATTCATATAATTATAATTATTATTATGTTAATTTTATTTACTTTATTTATTTAAGAATAAATAATTTCCTTCAATTTATAATTATTGAAATATTTAAAATTATAAATAATTTTAATTATAACACATAAATGTACATTTTTAGATTGTCTTTATTAATTAGTCAATAGGCTTTTATATGTGGGCATTATAGTGCTTGGAATTGTCTCACCTCGTAACATTCATGAGAGGAAATTTTCTAAGGTAATCGGTTGTTCCTATCGGCGTATTCTTTAAACCTCATATGGTGCAAGTGCTAGTGATAAATACCAATTCTACATACATAAATATATGTAATGAGGTGAGAGTCCAATAAGTTATAATTATTGAAAACAATCTAAACTCGCCCCTAAGAAGATCTCATGGTAGATGTACTCTACCTTCAAGTGTGAAAATATGAATCTAGATCTTCAAATGAGTCATAGGAGTCAAGAGGCCCATATCCCATGAGTGATCAGCCTTTGAATTAATCTGTCATTATATCTTTTAGATAAGGTTCGGAGGGGGTCTTTGTCATGACCACATGGCATCTCCAAGTTAAATGGAGGACAAGCATTTTGAAACAACAATTAACACAACATTAGATTAAACTAATCTAGGCTTAACATAACTCCAAAACTTCATACGACTTCCAATGAAATGCATGAAAAACTCACATTCAAAAGTAATGTACCCTCTAACAACAAAAGAAAAACTAAAATTAACTTCACTTTGAAAGCATGGAAATTTAGCAAGCACACCCCACAAATCCTAGATGAAAATCCAGTAAAGTGAACGAGAATCCCAATCCACTAAAAGAAACACACAAGGATCACAAGCACGAAATGGGTTTACACACGATAGGAGTCCAAACATCTAATGAGACTAGTTTTAGGTAAATGGAAGAACACATGATACCATACTCTATCCACAATTGAATAAGAGGGTTTGGGTGACCAACATACCACAAGGAGGAAGGTAGATAACTCGACCACTGGCTAGGGTAAGGTGGAATAGTCAATTGGCTAAGTGATTCGATGTCTCCTCCTCCACATCCACCCATTGGCCAACAATGTAATCATAGATGAAGCATCTTTAACATATTAACGAAGATGTATAACCAATCACTACCTATATCCATCTGGCAACCATATTATATAATAATCAATCATTTTATCATGTTAATCTAGAGCTAGGTGAATAATAGGATACGCACCAGTTAGACAAGGGCGGGCCTTACATACTACCCCCTAGGGAATGACTTACTCCTGGAAGTCATCAAGTAGAGGTTAACAACACTCTCCTAAACTTCTTTGCACTAGACAAGGTAAGTATAGATGATACATATGCAATAAAGATCTCCTCACATGAATATAAATCATGGTAAACTAGATGCCATAAAATCATAATTCTTTCCACAAAGCACACTCTATTGATTGAACTCAACACAAGGAATTTCATGTTCATCAATCATTATCACACATGCATAAGGAATTAACACATCGTACAACCTGTTTATATAGAAAATCAACTCATATACAGATACATCAAATATAGATCTTACATCTAAATACATACTTTCATTCATCCACATTACAAGAATTAACTTCACAAGGCTCACATAAAGGTTTAGGGGGATGTCTTAGTCTCATCATAGAACCAAGTAACCAATAACCAGTGCCAAGTAACCAAATATCCAAGAACTAGGTAGAATGATGGTCTGAGGGCCACGCGCTCGGGGGCCCCTCCATACATTTCCACAATGACCTACCTCTTGTTTGTATAAGGGGTCTAACCTTCAAGAGATAGCCAACAGAAGAACAAAGATCACTAGGAAGGTAAGTGGATAATGACCAGCCCATACTGACGCAGAACCACAACCAGAAATGTTTACCAATGGTGGAATTTGATATTTCTCATTCCATCGGCAAGAGCTACCTAAATGTCTTACCGACATATCCTATCAGCCAGAGAATAACCATCGGCTTCTCCTAAACCTTTCACCTTGATACTCACCTCACACTAATGAGTGTTTCATTAATATTGCCTATCGGCAGGATATCGTCTATCGGGTTCTTCGATCTGAGTTGCTCCGATGACTGAAGTCACCCCGAAACATGCAAACCCTAACTTGTTGAATAGGTTCCCATTACCTCTGCTACCGGTCACATCTATCGACTAAGTTGCCTATCGACAACACTTAACCCATCGGCCTTCGAGAGTGATGTCCCTCCGACACACGCCATCTTGCCGATGCTGTTGACCTTCCCTTGTATCACCCGAATGTATATTTGAAATATACATTCGCTATATGCAAACCACAAGGTGCATTTGACGTATACGCAGAAACATGCAACTGCAGTATACTCACAGAATGTATACCAAATGATGTTTACTCAGAACTTGTATGACCCAATGCCCCTCAGCGATATACACAAACTTTGTATATCTTAAGTGTATATTTTCAATGTACATTTAGAATGTACAAACCCGACATGCAAACAAAAGATGCATCTCCCATCTATCTTTGGTGAATGTATCTTTGACTCGCCGTTGACCCGCTTGTATGTATCAAATGTACCTCTGACTGCTTGTATGTTCCAACATACAACAGTGATATGCAAATGACAGATACACACAAAATGATCCTCAGATGCAAAAGTGATATACACATCAATTGTCCCCAACAAACAAAAGCGATATACATAGGGATTGTATATCCGGGCTGCTTCACCTTTGTACCTATGAAACATGCATTTTTAACATGTTTTAACACCCGATCTGTTTAGTGATATACACACATATACAAATATGATATACACACAGATTGTATGTCGCATACAAACACTATATATATGTCAAATGTACATTTCAACCAAAACCCACGAAACTTCACAAATTTCGCACAGAAAACACTGAGGTCGAGCTGATCTGTTTCCTGGGCAATCTTAACTTAGATTTTATCCTTCAAACCCTAGCACATGAGGATGCTAGGATAGATCATAGCATGCTATAAATCGATCCCAAAAACATGAAATGCACGAACATAAAAATAGGAAAGAAAACTAAACTATTGTACATGCCCATTCCACCAATTCAGAGAATCAACCGGTGGAATGGATGAATGATTCCATCTCACTGCAAAACAAGAAATATGATCACATAGATAGATCGAAGATTATACAAACAACACCAATGGGATCTTCTTTATTTCAAATTTAGGAATGCATACAAATATCTGACTTCACAGTCCCACTGCACAACACTGCTTTCTCAAATCTCCATACACAGTTTCTCTGTTTCTCCTATGCAACTATATTGAACTGTGTCTAAACAAACTGATCTAGGGCATAAATAACTACTCCTCCCGAGTAGTACAGACTTGATTCCTAGCAGCTGGGAGCTTCCAAGCGGCTGGGAGAGGACAGCTAGCATAACAAACTTCTAACTGACTTGCACATAAACCTAGATTGACTTAAAACATAAGGATTGGTCCAATGGACCTTATTATATCATAAACTAAAAACATACTATAATTAGACTTATTCTTTATTTCAAAGAGGTGCTCCTACACCATACTCCCCAGAAGAAGAAATCTCAAGTCCACTTGAGATGAGAGTATGTAGGTTTGAACCATGTTGGTTGATCTGTTCTGCAGTCATCCACACTGCTTCTGAGTCAGGTTTTCCCTGCCAAGCCACCAAATATTCCAGATATTCTTTATTCCTGGTCCTCTCGATCACTCTTGTGTCTAGAGTCTTCTGCAACTGTGGTGGATCATGTTTTGGAATGTCATCAGCTGTTGTATCCTGCAGCAATTCTTGTTCTTCATCTGGATGATGCTTGTATGGAGTTAAATCACATACATTGAATATAGGTGATAAACCAAGATCAGAAGGAAGTTGTATCTCATAAGCATTTTGTCCATGCTTTCTCAAAATCTGACATGGTCCAATCTTCCTCTGCATGAGTTTGGTATATTTACCTTTAGGAAGTCTTTCCTTCTTCAAATGAACCCATACCAAATCTCCAACATCAAACTGTACATCTTTCTTCTTTTTATCAGCATACTCCTTATACTTCAAAGTAGTTTGTTGGTGTTGGTTCTTAACTTGATCATGTACCTCTTTTATGGCTTCTGCAAAAGCTTCTCCATCTGCACTAACAGGGTCTGTTGTAGGTAGATCTCTCAATTCCAAAATTCCTCTTGGATGCATACCATACACTATTTGAAAAGGTGATTTCCATGTACTCCTATTGACAGTATCATTATAGGAAAATTCTGCCTGAGATAGGATATTATCCCACTTTTCTCCATGATGTTTTGTCAAACATCTGAGCAAATTCCCTAAGGAATGATTTACAACTTCAGTCTGTCCATCCGTTTGGGGATGATATGCGGATGAGAAAGACAAATTTGTTCCAAGTTTCTTCCAAAGAGTCCTCCAAAAATGACCAATGAATTTCACATCTCTATCTGACACTATGCTTAATGGCAATCCATGAATCCTTACTATTTCCTTGAAAAACAAATCTGCAACATATGAAGCATCACAAGTGGTTTTGCATGGCAAGAAATGTGCCATTTTGCTGAATCTGTCCACTACAACAAAACACTGTCAAATCTTTTCCTAGTTCTGGGTAAACCCAACACAAAATCCATACTTATGCTTTCCCATGTTCTGGAAGGAATGGGTAATGGCTGATATAAACCTGCATTAGTTGATCTTCCTTTTGCCTTCTGACATATCACACATGTTTCCACAAATTTTCTGACATCTGATTGTAACTTAGGCCAATAATAATGCCTTCTAACAAGATCAAGAGTCTTATCCAAACCAAAATGTCCTGCCATAGCTCCACAATGTTTCTCTTTAATGATGTTCAACCTCATAGAACACCTTGAAATACACAACTGTCCACCTTTGAACAACAATCCATCCTGGATCAGAAATTCAGAGAATTCCGCATGATATTTAACTCCAAAAGAAGTACATACCTGATATATCTCTCCAAAATCTTCATCATCAGTGTACATGGTCTTCAGTGAATCAATGCCAACACTTTCCAACTGAATCTAGTTGACTGTTAGATCTCTCCTGCTCAAGGCATCTACTACCTTATTCTTAACTCCTTTCTTATGCTTCAATGTGAAAGTAAAAGCTTGCAAAGTTTCTACCCATTTCATATGCCTGTGATTCAATTTTTCCTGGTTGTTTATGAAACTTAGAGCCTGATTATCTGTGAATACTATGAATTATTTTGGCATCAAGTAATGCCTCCACTTTTTGAGTGACTGAATGAGAGCATACATCTCTAAATCATATGATGAATACCTCTTCTTAGCATCATTTAGCTTCTCACTGAAAAATGCAATTGGCCTACCTTCTTGGCTAAGTACTGCTCCAATTGTCATGTGACTTGTATCACATTTGACCTGAAAAATTTTGTTAAAATCTGGAAGTGCAAGGACTGGCTGCTATGCCACCTTCTTCTTCAATGTTTCAAAGGAATCATCTGCTTTCTTAGTCCAAGCAAATCTGCACTTCTGTCCTCCTTTTATAGTATCAAGCATGGGTGCACAAATATGACTAAACCCTCTTATAAACTTTCTGTAGAAGGTTGCTAACCCATGGAAACTTCTGACATCATTCATAGTCCTTGGAGTTGGCCAAGATAATATGGCACTCAACTTCTCCTTATCCATTTGTAGCTTTCCTTGGGAAATGACAAAACCCAAATAGGTAATCTCCTCCTGCATGAACAAACACTTGTCCAAATTTATCATCAGCTACTCTTCATGTAACCTCTTGAGAACCAAATCTATATGTCTAAGATGTTCTTCCTTTGTATTGCTGAAAATTAGAATGTCATCTAGATATACTATGACAAACTTGCCCATGAATTCTCTAAAAACCTCATTCATCAATCTCATAAAAGTACTAGGTGCATTAGACAAACCAAAAGGCATAACTTTCCACTCATACAACCCTTCATTGGTTTTGAATGTTGTTTTCCATTCATCTTCTAGCCTAATCCTAATATGATGATAACCACTCTTCAAGTCTATTTTTGTAAAATACTTAGCACCTCCCAAACAGTCAAGTAAATCCTCTATCCTAGGTATTGGAAACCTATACCTGATTGTGATCTTATTAATAGCCCTAGAATCTGTGCAAAGCCTCCAAGTGCCTTCTTTCTTTGGTGCTAGTACAGCTGGTACTGCACATGGGCTTAAACTTTTACCAATCAGACCTGTGTCTAACAATTCCTCAATTTGTCTTGCTACTTCTGCATTATGTTCTGGAGTAAGCTTGTATGCTGCTTTGTTTGGAAGTGTAGATTCTGGGATTAGATCTATGCAATGGCTGATATCCCTTACAGGTGGTAGGGATCTTGGCATTCCATCAGAGATGATGCCTTTATACTTATCTAATAACTCTTGGACAGCTGGGTCTATGAACCTCTGCTTCTTCTCTTTCTTGACTTCTTGTTGTTGTTTTCTATTCACTGCCAGAATGGAATTAGGACATATGCAACTGCACCTTCTGCTGCTACTTCTTTCATGAACTATTTTCCTTCCATCAGCATTACCTTCACCTCTTTTCCTTTTGATTTCTCCTCCTTCTCTGTCCATGGGATCAACTCTGTCACCATACCATCTTTGGTGATTGTATAGGTGTTCCTAAAACCATCATGTCGTGCCTTCAAGTCATACTACCATGTCCTTCCAAATAAAAGATGGCAAGCATCCATCTTGGTAATATCAAACAACAACTTGTCCTTATATGATCCAATCTGAAATTCTACCCAAGCCTGTTCTTCTACAACTATTTGCTGACCTTGGGTAAGCCATGAGACCTTATATGGGGATGGGTTAGGCAATCTTCTAAGCTTAAGCTTTGTTACCATTTCATCAGATACAAAATTTTTAGTAGAACCAGAATCAATTAAAACTTTACATGCCTTACCTCCTGCCTTGCATGTAGTTCTGAAAAGAGACTTTCTTTGTGGGGGTTCTTTGTCAGGTACCTTCATGGTAGTCATTGTTCTCCTCATCATCAGAGATTCTCCACTCTCTAGATATCCATAATTGTCAGGAGCATTCACACTTTGAAAAGCGTTTGAGCTTGTTACACTTTGGCTATTAGGTTCTTGGATTAGATTCGTTCTTCTTTCTCCTGTTGAACTTGTTGCCTTTTCTGGACATCTGCTAGCTATATGGCCTTCTTTATTATAGTTATAACATCTGATAGATCCTACGCCTTGAGATCTTCCTCTGAAAGGTCTTCTACCTCTGAAGTGTCCTTGCTGATTGTAACTTCCTCTCTGGTTTTGACTGTTATCTCCCTTGCTATTGTCATGACTGGATTCTCCCTGATATCCAAATCCATGTCCTCTGCCTCTGAAAGGACCTCTTCCACCTCTTTGTTGTTTTCCTCTTCCTCTCCTGTTCTGCTCTTGTCTTCTCTTTAACTTCTCTTCCACTTTCAATGCCAACTGAAAACATTTCTGAACTGTATCTGGGTTATGCAGATTCAAATCTTCCTAAATGTTGAACCTCAATCCATTAAGGTATCTAGCTACCCTTTCTTCCTCACTCTCTTTTGCCTTTGTTTTGACACAAAGCTTCATGAACTCTTCTGTATATGAGCTGACATCTAGCTCCTTCTGCTTCAAATTTTGTTTCCTCCTATGCAATTGGATGCTGTAATCCAATGGGACATAGGTTTCTTTCACTAAAGCCATCATCTTCTTCCACATAGCAACTCTACGCTTTCCTTCTTGTACTCTGTCATCTTGGATGAAATTCCACCAAGTTAATGCAGCCTCTTTCATTTTTGATTGGGCTATCTTTACCCTCTGGTGTTCTGGTATCTCCTCTGTCTCAAAGAAATTATTTAGGGAGTCTATCCACTCCATCACCGAATCAGGATCCATCTTTCATGTAAACACTGGCAAATCTAGTTTCACATCCATGGTTCTCCTCTCCATGGATTTGAGGGCATTAATCAAGAGTCTCTGGTCTGCAGGAACGTCTTCCTCGTTCCACCTAGGGATCTCTTCTTCTTCCCTATCTTCTTCTTTACCAGAACCTACTCTGTCCCTCAACTTCTCCAACTCATCCTTCAATGCCTGATTCTGAGCCTTCATAGCTTTGCTCTCTGAAATCTGCTTCTTTACCAGCATAGCCAACTCAGCGTTGGTCATCCTTGCCAGAATCTCTGATGTTCCTGCTTCATCTGACATCTTGCTATCTTCTTATCTTTTCCAGAAGATCCTTCCTTTGCTCTAATACCACTATGACACAGAGCCACAACCAGAAACGTTTACCAATGGTGGAATTTGATATTTCTCATTCCATTGGCAAGAGCTGCCTAAATGTCTTACCGACATATCCTATCAGCCAGAGAATAACCATCAGCTTCTCCTAAACCTTTCACCCTGATACTCACCTCACACCGATGAGTGTTTCATTAATATTGCCTATCGGCAGGATATCGTCTATCGGGTTCTCCGATCTAAGTTGCTCCGATGACTGAAGTCACCCCGAAACATGCAAACCCTAACCTGTTGAACAGGTTCCCGTTACCTCCGCTACCGGTCACCTCTATCGACTAAGTTGCCTATCAACAACACTTAACCCATCGGCCTTCGAAAGTGATGTCCCTCTGACACACGCCATCTTGCTGATGCCATTGACCTTCCCTTGTATCACCCGAATGTATATTTGAAATATACATTTGCTATATGCAAACCACAAGGTGCATTTGATGTATACGCAGAAACATGCAACTGCAGTATACTCACAGAATGTATACCAAATGATGTATACTCAGAACTTGTATGACCTGATGCCCCTCAACGATATACACAAACTTTGTATATCTTGAATGTATATTTTCAATGTACATTTAGAATGTACAAACCCGACATGCAAACAAAAGATGCATCTCCCATCTATCTTTGGCGAATGTATCTTTGACTCACCGTTGACCCGCTTGTATGTATCAAATGTACCTCTGATTGCTTGTATGTTCCAACATACAACAACGATATGCAAATGACAGATACACACAAAATGATCCTCAGATGCAAAAGCGATATACACATCAATTGTCCCCAACAAACAAAAGCGATATACACAAGGATTGTATATCCGGGCTGCTTCACCTTTGTACCTATGAAACATGCATTTTTAACATGTTTTAACACCTGATCTATTTAGTGATATACACACAGATACAAATGCGATATACACATAGATTTTATGTCGCATACAAACACTATATATACATCAAATGTACATTTCAACCAAAACCCGCAAAACTTCACAAATTTTGCACAGAAAACGCTAAGGTCGACCCGATCTGTTTCCTGAGCAATCTTAACTTAGATTTTATCCTTCAAACCCTAGCACATGAGGATGCTAGGATAGATCATAGCATGCTACAAATCGATCCCAAAAACATGAAATGCACGAACATAAAAATAGGAAAGAAAACTAAACTATTGTACATGCCCATTCCACCAATTCAGAGAATCAACCAGTGGAATGGATGAATGATTCCATCTCACTGCAAAACAAGAAATATGATCACATAGATAGATCGAAGATTATACAAACAACACCAATGGGATCTTCTTTATTTCAAATTCAGGAATGCATACAAATATCTGACTTCACAGTCCCACTACACAACACTGCTTTCTCAAATCTCCATACACAGTTTCTTTGTTTCTCCTATGCAACTGTGTCTAAACAAATTGATCTAGGGCATAAATAACTACTCCTCCCGAGTAGTATAGACTTGATTCCTAGCTGCTGGGAGAGGATAGCTAGCATAACAAACCTCTAACTGACTTGCACATAAACCTAGATGTACTTAAAACATAAGGATTGGTCCAATGGACCTTATTACATCATAAACTAAAAACATACTATAATTAGACTTATTCTTTATTTTGAAGGGGTGCTCCTGCACCACATACTAGTCCACACTTACCCCCATCCTCAAAAGTTTCCCACGTCTGCTTCCTTATATACACTCCACCAGAGGTTGCTCCATCAACATGGCGAGAAGAACAACACAACATAAGACCAACACTAGAAAACAAAAGGAACCTAGCTTAGCCAACATAGGTTTCTAGAAAAGTCAAAAGGAGAAGTTTTCATAACCAAAATAAAATAAATAAATAATAAATAAATGCATACAATTTCAACATTTAAACAATGTAACCATAAGAGTCACACAAAAAAGGAAGAATCAAAGATTGTGGCTAAGCTACTTTCAGACAAGATAAAATGACATGGCTGCTCCACACAACCAAGATACAAAAAGGCCACCAAACAACCAAAAGAAATAATCACAATCCAAGAAAGTGCACATTACATCACTATGTGGCTAACATCAAGTCACCAATAAGGAAGGAGGGAAACATGGTCACTACATGTGTTATGCAAACACAACTAATGCATTAACATCATGTAGGTAAGTATTATCAATGCGCCTTCATGTACTCTTACGTGGAATCGTGCCCTTCTCAAAGGTAACATGTCATCAGTATAGTACATCATGCCCCTTCTCAAAGGTAACGCGTCATCAGTATAGTACATCATGCCCTTCTCAAAGGTACACACCATCATCATAATGTAAATGTCTCTAGGATTTTATGCATCCACTCAAATACGATAACAAGGGTAAGAATAATCCCGCACAAGTAGCATGGCCTCGAGAAATTCACATGCCCATACCAAACCATAACCAAGATCCCAAGTCAAATGTCAATAGTACCATCAAGGAACAGATCATGATAGGATAGGACAATGGACCTCTCAAAGGTCCATTCACTAAGGAGAAGTAGGGGGTACTCTGGCATAGGAAGGTATGGTTGGTTAGGTAATCCCAAACCAATGCCACAGCACATCACCATAGCTTCCTAAATTCTTCCTCTCCACTACTTAACTCCACACATGGAAGGTCTCCAACTCCAAGATTGGACCTTACAGTGTGTACATACAAATAGCCACACAAGCATGAGTCCACCATACTTGTAGTTATACACTCAACCCATGGCTGGATACCCATTATCGCAAGCTCATGTGTACACTAGGCATGTACGGGATAATCACGACACATAGCAAGCATGCTCATAACAAGTATTCACACTCACAAGGTAGCACATACACAATTTTCCTTTGCCGTTCATTACTTAGTGAATAAGGACAACGTTCATACCCAAAGTCACATAATAATTACTATAAAGGTTCTCTAAGAAATTTACTCAAACATCAACTCAAATTAATCTATCTAAGGCATAATTGGAATCCAACCATGACTTCACATTTAGAGATAAGGCAATACCCCTAAGTAAGCACACCAATTTACTAGCTATGCTTGATAGATCATAATCGAACCCAAACAACATTATTTCAACTCACAAGATGGTGATTCAAAACACATCACATATCATGGAGTTAATGATAACCTATATAACACTACATATGCACTACGAAACCACCACACATTTATCTAACACAAGGTTTATAAAGTAGAGGCATATCACAAGAAGAATCTAATAGCAAGATCAAGTCTCTAATTTTACTATTCTACTATATGAAGTCCAAACATCTTTTCTGCACAAGGTATGCATAACATGATATCAAATTCACATGGAAACAAAGTTATAAAATGCAAAATTTTATTTTTTAGAAGTACTTTACAAAAAGGTCGCCAAGCACACAAATGCATCACTAAACAGTTTGAGAACATATGTTAATTCTTAACAATTTTCAATGCATAAAACTAATTTTCACCTCTTTCTTTCTTAGTATTTTTACAAGGTAATCTAATGAAATCACACACGTAACAACTTGCACTCATAAAATTTAAAGAAAGATACACTTCATGCAATTTTTTATAGTTATCAATCCAAAGGAGACAATGCCAATTTCCAATGATAACAAGGGTTAGGGATTCAAGAGATTATGCCATTCAACATCATGATAAACACACGTCAAGTTCATAACGCAAGAACAAATCAATCAAGCATTAAGATGTCACTACTCTCCACAAAAATACACAAAGGGCAAGGAAGGGTCCAACACAACCCTCACCACCTAGACCAACTGACTCGAGAGGACAATCAACCTAGAGGAACACAACCACCACAAAACACAAGCGAAAGACTTCAATAATCGTGTGACAAGGCCATCAAGATGACAAAACAAGAGGATGGATATTCCTCCAAGGTGAAGGTTAGTAGAAAAACCACAACCTTGCTCTCTCATGGCTACACGGAGTAGGACAAGGGTTAAACCACACTCAACCCACTCCATGTCAGCCCAAACAACACACAAACCCCAGAGCTCCCAATGTTGAAACATGTGCTCTGATACCAAATGTCATGCCCACTTTTACCGAGTGGTCATGACACGAGAAGACCACATGTCATGCCCACATTGCCCATGTGGTCATGACATGAATTACAAAAAATTTTCCACCTATCCCTAAAACCCCATCGCGCAAGGTGGGGAAGGAAGACAAGGTGTAGATAAAACATCCAAGACACCTTGCTAGGTGAACCAAACCACGGAATACAACATAAAGTGTCAAAAAAAAACTATCAATATAGGATAAGTATTTCAAACATAATTACAACTCAAGAAGGGATAAAACATTCATAAGCAAAAGAGATGCAAGTTTGTTCATTTTAACATACAAGAACATCTAGATAATTTCTAAGACAAATGCTTTCATTCCAATACTAAAACATAGCATGGCAACATAAAGAAAGTATGAGGAAACCAACATCCATTATAACTATTCAAACATAATTAAAGATATAAACAATAATTGATTTCCTTTGCAAACAAGCGTATAACATAGATCTAATGTTAATCCAATACAATTTCAAGGCAGAGGTTGTCTTCCCAACACATGGAAGAGTCGCACTCCAAGAATAATTACAAGATTTAATAGTATCGCTACATAAATTAAATCACTGTCAAGGTGCTCCAATGGCACCTTGCACAAACCAGAGTACATCAAAAGGATATAGAGCAAGGGTCTCCCCAAGCCTCCAAGGAAGCCTATCTGAGACGAAGACCAATGGGGGATGTTGTCCACCTCCCAACCATATTGCCATCGTTGAACGCAATGGATGTCCATTGCGTCCTAAGCAACCCTCGAGCTATGGATAGAGGAGATCATGGAACCACTGTTGGACTAGCCAACTCACACAACAAGGACCTCAAGTGAGACATTAAAGGAATCCACACCAAGATGATCATGCCCAATACAAGGAGGTAGTACATGCATAGATCAACCATACGATAAAATGATACATTGGGGGTGCAATCGTCTACCGCAATCCAAAGAACAAGAGGAAACATTCTACATGATTTACTAAGTTGAAGCTAGCATAGAAAGAGTAGGCCAATTGGGAGTCATGAGATTCGACTGACCCAAAAGACATACATATTGCCACTGCCTCTTGAAACCAAAATCATACACAAACTGAAGACACAGATACCCAATATTATGTAGTTTTCTAAGATTCATTTAAATCTAACATCACACAGACACACTCACATAGGATGTCTTAGGATGCAAGTAGTTCAAATTCTATTAATTACTTAACCTGCAATATAACAGTATTATGTGGTCATGAATAAATACACCAAAAGAACACAATATAGAACCTAATGAATAAATACAAAAATTGAAATCAAATCCTCCAATTTCATGGTAAGGAAGAGGTAGAGGCCTTTATTTAAACACGTATCAATAAGTTTCTTAGGATCAGACCAACCCAGTAAGGCTCTAACCCCAATAGGAATATGGGTAAGGGGCGGGGAAAATCATGTTTTTTTTTTTTAAGGGCTTAGGTGTAGGAGTGAGTGCATATAATATTTATCACATTTAACTATAGTCACTAGGAGATGCATGTGTGGGCACATAGACCATGAACCCAAGTTTCTAGTAAGTATGCTTTATAGAATTCAGTTACCCAATATTAGCTACTAAGACAAAAGTCTCTATGTGTAATCCTGAGGCTACTAGCACAAGGTGCATCACGGTGGATCACGAATAGCTCAAAGCACCATCACTTTGATCAACACAACAAATGGAAATAGGATAAATTTCTGTCTCAAAATCACAAACATATCTTAATATTTATAGATAGAAAACTCTAAACCACAGCAACAAAACGTATGCCCACAAGCACAAAATCTACACATACAGATATGCAACATACCCACAAAATATATCATGTGGGTATGGGTGAAGTTGTGTACATGAATCATATTACATGGTTTTAAGCTACCTCATTGTGAGCATCTCTATGTTTGTGGGTATGTCTAAATTTCATATGGGCTTTGCCCGTACAATTGTTTCCAATATATGGAGTTCATATGAGTTGAGTTGTTATCCATAGAGGGGCTCCAACTTGTGGTACAAATGCATTCTTCATCCAAGATGGATCCCTAAGTGAACCTAGACAAGTTAATCTTTTGAAAATCTCCTTTCAAATAGTTATTTCATGAAACCTTCTTAAAAAAAATCCTTACTACTAAATGCAGCAACTCAAATCTATTGTGTTCTAAAATGAAAAAGAAACAAGGTAGGACTAAAGGTAATGGGGATGTGTTTCATATCTTCAAAATGAATAAGTCAAAAACAAAAAAAACAAAACCCAAAAAAAAATCTTATGCAGGCAATAATTCTTTAAAAGCCTTAACACAACGCAATAAGGTAAGGTAGGCAAAACAATACTTGTTGTCTCCTCTGGTTCTACATCTTGTTGGGTTTGAATAGTACTTTGATCTGCCATAGAATCATCCCCATTATGCAGTGCATCAGCATTTGTATGATCGTTAGAGTCTATGGTGGTGTTCTTACCAATGGCAGTGATATTGGTAGAACTAGGAAGAGTTTCCAAACCCCCATTCATGCATCCTCCTTTTTTTTGTTTTCTGCTCCATTTTCCCTCAACCCTCAACACCTTTCCCTCCGCCCTCTAACTCCCTTTCCGAATCCCCCTCCTCATCTTTTTTTCAAATAGCCCAGTCCAAAAACAAAAAAAAATAAAACCGATCTCCCCCTCTTCATGCATTCTCTTCTATAATTGAAAGATCCTCACCCCCCAAAAAAAACTATGAATTCCTTTCTTTTAACAAAAAACTACTCTTACTTCTTATCCTACTTTTACCTCTTATCTTTCTTTAATTTTTTTAAAAGAAACAAATCCTATCCTAATAGGATAAGGATTATTCTAAAATAAAAACTTTATTCTCTCTTTTTTTAAAATAAAAGTAAATTCTTGATTCTTATAATTATAATTATTATCAAATTAATTTTATTTACTTTCTTTCTTTATTTAAGAATAAATAATTTCCTTCAATTTATAATTATTGAAATATTTAAAATTATAAATAATTTTAATTATAACACATAAATGTACACTTTTAGATTGTCTTTATTAATTAGCTGATAGGCTTTTATAAGTGGGCATTATAGTGCTCGGAATTGTCTCATGCTGTAAGATTCATGACAGGAAATTTTGTAAGGTAGTTGGTTGTTCCTATTGGCGTATTCTTTGAACCTCCTATGGTGCAAGTGCTAGTGATAAATAACAATTCTACATACATAAATATATGTAATGAGGTGAGAGTCCAATAAGTTATAATTATTGAAGACAATCTAAACTTGCCCCTAAGAAGATCTCATGGTAGATGTACTCTACCTTCAAGTGTGAAAATATGAATCTAGATCTTCAAACGAGTCATAGGAGTCAAGAGGCCCATATCCCAAGAGTGATCAACCTTTGAATTAATCTGTTGTTATATCTTTTAGATAAGGTTCGGAGGGGGTCTTTGTCATGACCACATGGCATCTCCAAGTTAAATGGAGGACAAGCATTTTGAAAAAACAATTAACTCAACATTAGATTAAACTAATCTAGGCTTAACATAACTCCAAAACTTCATACGACTACCAATGAAATTCATGAAAACCTCACATTCAAAAGTAATGGATCCTCTAACAACAAAATAAAAACTAAAATTAACTTCACTTTGAAAGCATGGAAATTTAGCAAGCACACCCCACTAATCCTACATGAAAAACTAGTAAAGTGAACAAGAATCCCAGTCCACTAAAAGAAACACACAAGGATCACAAGCACAAAATGGGTTTACACACAATAGGGGTCCAAACATCTAATGAGCCTAGTTTGAGGTATACGGAAGAACACATGATACGATACTCTATCTACAATCGAATAAGAGGGTTTGGGTGACCAACATACCACAAGGAGCAAGATAGATAACTCGACCACTGGCTAGGGTAAGGTGGAATAGTCAATTGGCTAAGTGATTCGATGTCTCCTCCTCCACATCCACCCATTGGCCAACACCTGCATATGTATATCTTACACACTCAAATCAAAGCATCAAATCCAACAATGTAATCATAGACGAAGCATCTTTAACATATTAATGAAGATGTATAACCAATCACTACCTATATCCATCTGGCAACCATATTATATAATAATCAATCATTTTATCATTTTAATCTAGAGCTAGGTGAATAATAGGATACACACCAGTCAGACAAGGGCGGGCCTTACATATGCACTATCCTAAGCTCACCTTGGTCCCACCTCATGTCACCTTAGTTACTAAGTTATAGCCAATTGTATAACATTCCACTAAGATCAATGATATCATCCCTTTGGATGTGGACTTGTTTTTAACCTTTGAGATCATCATCTTGTTCTTGTACCTCCCCATGTTGTAAGATAATATAATGGTTTAGGTTTAATACTTGGGCCATTAGATCATTTCCAATCTAGATTCTATGCATCCATAACTCCTTTGAGCTCCAACACCACTACACGTGTAGACCATTGATCTCCCCTATTAGTATCTCTTATCATGTGCTTTCCACAACTCTCTCTTGATGCATTATGTGTTATCCCTTTCAGAGCACACCCACTAATCATCCCACCATCTTATCTTTTGTGGGCCCTATTGTGGTTTCATGTGTCATAAACTATTTCCTTGAGGATGAATCAAGTATGGACTCAATTAAATATTTTGGTACAAGTGAGTTAAGAACTATTTGATCTATATATTGAAAATGCACTAAAACTACACAAAGATAGAATATAAATGTTAGTTACATCTATCAAAGAACTAGATAATTCATTCATAAATATATTAAACATTGGCAGCAAGGAACTATCACAGACAAATGTTCAATATCAAATCACCCTTCAATGTTATGATGTACACATTATTGAGGACTATTATGTATAGGGTCATATGTAACAACCATAGGAGGTTTAAAAGTAACCTTAGGAATAATAAATTGCTATCATAAAGTATCTAGGACAGATTAGGTATGTATTCAAACTATTATACTAGGAATGTTGGTTATGTTAAATAATATCATTACAATGACATTATGACACATGATTGGTAGGCCATCATAACAATTATGAATTGGCAAGTTCTTTTGAAGAGGCCATAATATGGACATAATAGTCTATGAGGGTGATGTTAGGGACTCTTTAAAACCAAAATGATTCTTAAACCTACTCTTAAATGTCTCAAACTAAAAAATAAGCTCTCTTTAATATAGAAATTAGTATGTAGAAAATGCTAGAAAGAAAAATATTTAGAAAATGTGAACATCAAAATATATTTATTGCAAATGCACACTAAAAATTGTACCTAGCATCTAGGATGCCATGGTAGATAACCTAATTCATAGTCCTAGACAATAAAAAGCATGCATTATAATAAAATAAACAATATTTTCAATAAAACAATTTAAACAATGGAAGAAATAATAATTTCAATAAGATGAAAATTATCATAGACTCATATGTGTCCTATCTAGAAGTTTAGACACTAGTCAAACATGCCTGGGGGGTCATCTCTTACCTTCAAAGTATTCAATATTGCTTCATGATCAACATTACTAATTGTCCATAGTTCTTTTTTTATTTATTTTGCATGATGCTTCAATAACTAAACATTTGTTGCTACAACTAGGTGAGAACACATGAGTATGGTTTTGTTCGTCTCAAAGTCTTCAAATGTAGGTATTCCATCCTTTCTAATCATATATGTGGGTAATTAGGTCCCAACAATAACAACTGATTCTATAGGATATGTGAACCCATCATCATTTTTCATATAGCTTGTATTAGCTTTTGTTTTCCCTGTACACATTGTGTCAACCAATAGTCTAATATCTCTTCATTCCCATGTAGTGCAAAAACTACATAAATATGACCTGGTTGTACAAGGTTTGAAAGATGATCATAGTTAAATGAGCTCTCCATGTCATTGAGTAAAGATGATTGACCTTGAGATAAAGGGGTTAAATATTGTGGAATCCATGCATCTACCCACCCACTTGAGGTTCATCCCACATAATGGGTCCCAAACTTGGGGCATCAAATATTTGATTTCATTTTTTTTTTGTAGTTATCTTCGTCTGAAGAAATTTATTCGAACAAAGGTCCTTTGCTCGAAGGTTTTGCAAAAAACACCTTTGAACAAAGGTCAACCTTCGAACAAAGGTGAGCTTTGCTCAAAGGTATTATTTTATTGATTGTTAATCAATAAAATAATACTTATGAGTAAAGGTCAGCTTTGTTCAAAGGTCTTATTTTATTATTTTTTATAAAGGAATATGAAGTTCAGTCGTTAGAAATTTTTTATATTATTTTGGCTGGCCAAAGGGACCTTTGTTTGTAGGTCCCTTTGTACGAAAGTAAAACCTTTTTACAAAGGGACCTGTGAACAAAGGTCCTTCGAACAAAGATGCTTGGCTAGCCTCTCCTACTCTCTGCCACAAATTTCCCTCAGTAACTTCAGTTTCAAACCTTGGGTTGGACCTTCAAATGGAATGAACTTGAAAAGATAATTTGTAGGATTGTAGCCCTCGAAGTGAGCTTTCCAACAAGTTTAATTTTTTACATATTTAATTTGACTATATATTTATTTTTATTTTTTTACTGAACATAGATTTTTCACTGAACATTGAGTTCTTTGTTCTACAAATGTGGAAAAATAGTAATAGTGGTTTTTTTTTGAAAAATATCTACACCCTACTTATTAATGTCCTTGTTTCAACAAAAAATTGAAATTCGATACATACAAAACAAGTTATGTGTTACGACATAAACCTATGTCAAAATTATAATTTTTCTCACATAAAAAATTAATTAAAAAATTATGCAACAAAAAATTATGAAAAAATATCCATGCCCTAGATATTGGTGTTATAAATCTATATTTTAAAAATTAGAATTTTATCATTTGTATAAAAAAAAGTTATGCATTAGCCGATAAGGGCATGGTTTGGTGGTTAAGTCGCTCGGTTGTAGTGGCGGCCACCAGAGTTCAAACCCCCACTGGGCCAACGAGCTCGCAGGCTTTACACCTTCGCTAGGCCAACGAGCTCACAGGTTTGAAGTGTTCTTGCTAGAGGATGAGGTCCCCTGTGTTGTGGCCTCACCGGTTCATTGCTCTGGGCAAAAGCATTCACGTGGAGCCGGAGGGCATGTCGCACCAGCATCGCTAGTCACATTAAAAAGTTTACCAGGCGCATTTAAAAAAAAAGTTATGCATTACGGAAACATCACTTTTTAAAAATGTTGTTTACTATAGAAAACAAGTTATTAAAAGTATATATACACACACGCACACGCACATAATCTCACAAATCACTAGTTCACATCATCTTCAAATTCTTAATGGTTTAGTTGCTATAGGTATTAGAAAGTGAAAATTTGGTTAAAAATGTTGATTTCAATGTGCCACTTTGGCCAAAAAGTGGGACACAGTATTGTGGGATCACCCTTGACTCAAAATGATTCCAGTCACATTTAATACAAATCTGACAAAAACAAGCTAATTCTCATGTGCAAATAGTTGATGTACTTGCATCTAAGCTTTGAAATGAATTCATCTTTGATGATTCATTGATTCTCTGACAATCCAATTTCTCTCCAACTATCACCTCGTCAACCAACCAAAAGAACCTATGCATTTAGAATTAAAGTGCTACTTCTTGTGACAATGCATAGTTACATCACTTAACAATAGAATCTACATCTTTGAATGTAGCACCATCTCTAATCACTATTTGTTCTTTAACTAGAGATCTCTTTACACATGCACCTGCTTCATCATGCTCCCCTTTTCCGTACCCAACTTCAAAAAATTCCAAATATGAGGTATACCCTTCTCTGCATGCATTATGCTCAACCAATAGAACTTACGACCATTGTTGAATTGACCGATGTAGTTATCTGACCAAATGAGATGTTGAACCATTCAAATATCTTTTTCTTGTAAGAACTCATAAAATTGTTGAAAACAATATTGCACATACTTTAATGAATGAGATCAATCATCACCCATGTAAAAATGCCACTCTCTAACTATCTTCCTATTCTCTTATGTGTTCTCAGGGGCATGTGTATATGTGATGTGAACAAAAATAGCAATCTAAATAGAATTGTAATACTGGAATTTTACTTCATTTTGTGGCTGCAATGTGTAGTTATTTTGCAAAATTGACTAAGGAGAAAATAGTTCCAACCAGGAAAATCTTTACACATCTTGAATTGTTGATCTAACCATCAAGACCTATGGCTATGTCTGGCATACTTGTAAAAAAATATTTTTCTTAAAATTAGAAATAAAATCAGCAACACTTCTCTTGTAATCAACTCACATCTAGAACCCTCACCTCCACTTTTCAAATTGTATTTCACTATCTCGTATCTCATTTTTTCAACCATTTTCTTTCCAAAATCATGTTTTCTATCCTCGTGAATACATGATACAAACTTTTATAACCCACCAAATTGTAAACATTTTTGATTTAAACAATCATTCTTGTAGAAAATGCAACCATCATCTCTAACACATAAAAATAAATCCAATAAGTCTCTAGATGACTTTGGTAATTGAATTGCACTACACTCCTATAACATTTTGTTAGTGCGCAAAGTAGAACAAATATTACATAATAGTTCATGATACATAGAAAACTCCACATGGTATTTGCAACAACATGTATTGCAAATTTTAAGAGGCATTCAATAAAATGGTTTATAAGATTCAAATGCCCTTTGTGAGATTGTCAAACCTAGATGTGCTTCACGAAATTGTTTGTAAAATGTTGTTTCGCTACATTCCAAATAATGTTTAGGATGTGGTGCAAGGTCTTGATCACCAATTCTTAACTTTAAAACATCTTTTATATTGGGTGATACTCTAGAATAAGAGTTCTAAAATCGTTCAATTTCATCCTCTATGCTATCGATTAGCTTCTTATCAATTTTTGGAAGCCTACCACTAAAAGGCCAAGTATCATTTCCAAGAGGACTATCTAGTCTTGATCTTAATGCTAGTGCTTTTGAAAATGTTTTATTATTTAGGCTTGAGTCAAGATAAGTTTGCCTCATTAATTGAGCCTTTCTTAATTTCTTACTCACTATTGAGGTTGTTATTACTCTATGAGAAGCTCTTTTATCTTTCTCCTCACTAGTCTTTCTAATAGAATTGAGTGCATTGAAAAGACTTCTAACAATAGTTTTATTTCGATCGGACACTTTGTTTACCTGAATCTTTAATATCTAGTAAATGTCTCATTTTGTACATATTTAGTAATTGCACAAAAAGTTGGCATTGTTCAGTTAATGTTTTACTTCCAAAGTATTCATTTAAGAGTTTTGAAGCCCACAACTGAACTATTTGTGACGACCTCTTTCCTTCAAGTTTTTCCATTATGTTCTCATCAATTTTAAGTAACCATTTTGAGGTTCTTGGATGTTTTACAATTTCATTAGGCTCATTAGAAAATGATGGATGTGGGATTTCATTTTCTTCTTGACAAAGGTCCTCTCTTCTTATGTAATTTGAAGATACATTGATTTTCATTATTTCATCCCTATTATTGTTGTGTGGTTACACAACACACCGCATTTTGCCTCAGCAAAATAGGGACCCATTTTTTTTGCTTCTACTTGTGTGTTTCCTTGCTTTTGGGTGGTAATGGTAAAAGTCATGTCTTGGTTTAGGTCTAGAAGGTTAAGTTTAAAATCTCCTAGAAAGGTGTCCATTGGATAGACAATTAAAAATATAGTAGGTTTGCCTTTTAATCATGTCAAAATTTAGAGAAGTAAGGAAGTTATGACTAGTCAAAGTCTGGTCGATGTGGATATGGATATTACCCTTGTAATATCCTGATCATTATTGCCACATTCATATCCTGATGACATCATGTCTTGTCATCTGACTTTGAGGAGAGTAAATACAAGTATGGGTAAAAGGTTTTTGAATATCTGCATCCGGGCCTGTCAAATTTATGTGGGACATGTAGGTGCCTGTCATGCACATGGATATATCCATATGGACATTCCATTCTTCCAAATGTCCCAATCCAAGTGATGGCCCATCTAATTTTACCCAGTATGAACCCCACATATCTAGACATTTATGTTGGACATTTTGACATGGATGTTTTGTTTTGAAATATCCATGCTGAAATATCCATATCTTGTTACATCATCCTGTCTTGTCTTAAGTAATATGTTGAGCCTGCTGACATCATTCATATGGATATCTTGCATTCACTTAATAGCCATATGATATCATTCAACCTTCACATGCATATAGCTTAAGCAAATGTTGACGTCATATGGATATTAAGCTTACATGGATATTATCTTTCAAAGGATCCATACCTTATCTTAACATCCCTATTCTGATGATATCACATTAACTTGCCCTAAAACATAATTCCAAACCTGTTAGTGTCACAAAGATATTTGTTCATATGGATATTCTATGCTTACCTATTATTCATACATTAGTTTTAATATCCATGTCCCAATGACATCATATCATCTCATCTCAACACAAAAGCTTAAACCTAATGACGTTATCTGGACATTCATCGCATGGATATTCCATATTATTTAATATCCCTATGTTTTGAATATCCATACCCTCTATCCTAGCCAATCATTTTATGCCATGTGTCCACACTGATATCTGGCATACCTTATGATATTTCAAGTAAAATCTAAACCCGATAGCATTCATTATGTCAATGATGGTTGACCCAACCCTCATGCTGACGTCATATTGACATATTCGCATGGATATATCCATATGGATATTACAATTCAAAGGTCCATATACACATGGATCTAGACAAGCTTTTTGCATTTAAAACTATCAAAAAGTTGGCTTTTAAATTTTGAAAGTATGCCTGTTGACACCTGTTTTCATCTCCCGTGCTTGCACTACAAGAATTCACCTGATTCCCTAGGTGTGATTAATAATCCCTAAATCAAAGAATTACTAAGCTAAAAGAGGTTTACTTGTTGTTCTATGGAGCCTAATCAGACTCAGAGGTTAAATTTTCCCCACTTTTATCGGCACAATTTCCCCCCAAATCATTTAATGGGGGAGTCATTTTTTCTATTGGCCGACATAAAAAACCCTATTTTGTAACCGACATAAGGCTTGATAAAAGAGGCTAAGCATTTGGGTTTCTATTGACATTGTATTGTAGCATTTGCAATTGTATTGAGTTGCAAGGATTGCTTGTTGTAATTGGTTTGATTTACTGGATAATAATATTGGACTCTCTGTTGGAGGATGTAGCCTGAGTTTGGGTGAACCATGTTAAAACTTGTCTCTCATTGTTATTATTTCTGTGTATTTTCATTCCTCGTTTTAATCTTTATTTGCATTTAATTGATATCTTCTGCATGCAATTCCTAACATTACTTTCGTATTTCTTCACATTATTGCATTCAAAATCAAAAAGCTTACACAAAGAACTTGAGAACTAAAAGACAACTACAATGAGCTTATGATGAGGATTCAACTACACAAAAGATTACCTGCACACAACCTTTCTAGTATACATTTACAAAGTCTTCATATCCAGGTACGTAGGCAACATAACTCTCTCTCTCTCTTCTCATTTTCATAAGGATAATTCATATTTTTACGTAGGTAAATAGATTTCAATGGTGAAATTAGATAAATAAATGTCAATCCATGTTATACACATATTATTTGGATGCCATGTTCACTCAATTACATAAAGTAGGATGTTAGCCCTAGCATAATTTAGGCCCTAGTTAAGACATGAAAGTGCTAAATTTGTAGGTCATAATCCAGCCCTGCATAGACATATGTGATGTTGAATTTAAGGATGAAATGTTTCCAAAAGCACACAATGTATGTAGTAAACATGGGTTTGTAGAGGACACTCATTGTGGCAACGCAGACATGGATGCCTTTAGAACAAGGATCCATAGCAAGGAGGATAACCCCATTTTTAAGAATATTGTATCTACAGGGATGTATTATGCAGTTGATTTCCCATATGCTACAGATACTCCTAATTGAATGTGCAAATAATTATAATGTGGTGATAAAAAGAGTTGAGCACCAAGGATGGGTGAATGACGACCTCTCGATCGATGGCATCGCTGAGGCATTCAATTTGCCCACACCCAGGGGCATGTATGTGCCTGATCTAGAGGGACTTGCTAAGGAGTATGATGGAAATCATAAAGATTGCAGGAAAGTTATCTTTCTGGGAGACCCTGGTAACAAAGCTAAGGTGGTAGCCAAGATGACCCAACATCTTTAAAAGTATGAATACTCTCCAAAAGTCTAATATATGATAGTATTGCTTAGTAGAATGAGTGGGAAACTTAATTCAAGTAACTTTGAATCATGGATGTATGGCTTGATTTGGATGGTCATAAAGAAGAAACAAATAGTTTAGTGGGCCAAGATTATCAATGACACAATTTAAGAAAAATGGTGAAATGGAGGAGGATGAAGAACAGAGTCTTCCATATGACATCATATTTAGTTTATGCATGTTCAGGCAAGGGCACTTTTGATGGACTACAAACTATTTGAAAATTAGGTAGATTGTCACATGAGAAGCCATCATGGGAGCATTATCCCCAATTGGAAAGAAGGCAATCTGTACAACATTACAAAACTGTGAAAGATTATTTTATAATGCACTTGGTCAGACTCATGGAGGGAGATGGAGCCAAGAGACTATCACTGGGAGCTACAAAGAGGATCCATCCTCATGGAGCTTGGTTCATCTAATTTTTCTCATATTCATATATCAAGATGGAAGGGTTTAGTGGAAATCCCTTCATGTTGTCTAGGTACCATTCAGACAAGGTTGTCCTGATAAAAATGATAAGACAAATGATCCCAACATTTGAAATGTCTAAGAAGAAAAGTGAGAGAGCATATATAAAGTTTCCTATGGAGATCAATTAGTTCATAACCGGATCAATAGACAATGCCAAGATGACTGAGCTAGACTTGAAGATTCTACACTTACAATTATTCCCATAGGTAAGGGATTATGATCCTTATCATAGAGTTGAAAGATTCATCAAAAATAAATACAGGTACACCACTCACCTAGAAGACTATTGGGTGGATTGTGATGATGAGTGTGACGTAAGGAGAAGGGGCTATCAAAGATTGACACTAAACCAGATGAAGACTATTGGATATCGAGCGATCCCTCCTCATATTAAAGATGATGATGATGATATTTTAGATCCTGAGTATGAAGATAATAAAGTATATAGTGAGGTACTCACCCCTCCTGATTGGACCTAGGAAGATGAGACATCTATTGAGGTCATCACTGCCAAGGTGATGGGGAGGACTAAAAATTGGTTGAACAAGAAAATTAATGAATTAGAAACAAAGGGGGTTGTCATCACCTTTGCCAAAAAAGAGAAAGATGAAAGAAAGTGAAGAACCAGACTTTGATGACTTCTTGGTACATAAAAGACATGTGTTGGAGACTAGGTTGGCTAAGCAAAGATCATTAGTAGTTGCTGAGGAGTTGACTTTAGGGGGTGTTTCACTTGTATACAGGTAGTCACCTCCTAGGGATACACCTATAAATGATATTCCTATATCCGTACCCAAGGTGGGAATAACAGAGGAGGAGGAACCTTTAGATGAAGAGACTATGAGAGGGAATCAAGATGTGTTGGAGGGGGTAAATATCCCCAAGAAGAAAAGATACCAAGACCCATCCATGAGAGGATCTACTTCTAGGCTAGCTAATAGCCATATTCTAGAATATTAGGATCCAACACTGCATGTGGCAAGATAATTGTAGCATAATATGCCAACAGTGAATATTATGAAAGTGAAAAGTGAATTAGCACAAGAGGTCAGGATGGAAGCATTAGAGAAAGAGGCCAGCTAGCCCTTGCCATTGAGTAAGACCATTGATTTGACTGACGATGAAGTTATTAGGGATGTGACTGCCCATCCTATAGAAAATTTATTAAGACACACAGAGCCTTTAGTTGGGAGTATTACTCAGAAGGGACATGATAAAGAGATAGAAAAAATAGAGTCCCTTGAGGTTGAAGTACAGATAGGACATCTAGATGTCCTAGTGGGCACCATCACCAGTCCTAAGGTAGTAGATTTGACATATCAACCTGTAAATGGTGATGAGGAAGAAGTTATTAAGGACAATCAAGTCCAAGAGGAAAATATCCACATGGATGTGGATGTCCAAACTAAGGATGTTACAAAAAAAGAACATATCTAGATCAAAATGGAGCAGCCTGAACAACATGAGCCTGCATCTAGACAACAGGATTAAGAAGACAAATGGACTGATGAGGAAGTGATCTAGAGATCAGATATAGGAAAACCTCGTTGAGATGTCCAAGATCAGCTTGAAAAAAAATTGAAGATGATCCTAAGGATGACATGGAACAAGGAAAGCAAGATGAATTATCTCATATAGGTCAAGATCAGTAAGAAGAACAAGTAAAAGATGATCATATTGTCGAGGAAGGTCAAGATGAACAAATGGATACATCACATGTTGACCAACCACCCCTAGAGCAAGAAGAAATTCATGATGATAAAGGGGATGATCAAGATACAGACCAACAACAAAAAAATCTAGAGGTCGTTCCACCACAAAATGATCAGAATATGGATAGGCAACAAAAGGATATGGAGATCCCTATAGGCCAAAAGCACAAGGATAAATAAATAGAAACACAAGATGCTCAGATAGAGAAACATGACCAAATAGGGCTAGGATCTACTACACTATCATGGATGTCATCAGAGATAGGGCATCAAGAACAAGAACCCACACCATTTGATTTTAAATCTTTTTACACACTTGATAGTGCCAAGCCCAAGCGTAAGGCTAGGGTTGTATCAATAATAAAGGGGGATGTTATAAATAGAAAGAGGATAGCACAACTTGCAATTCCCATGGTGGATAAATCCAATGGAGAAATAAAGGCAGATGAATTCCAATTTACTTTTATTGACTTGGGACATTCAATAGTAAACTAGGATATCCAAGAACTCAAAGAGAGTACCGAGGCTATGGCCACTAGAATGAAGAAGTTGAAAGCCAAGAATAAAGAACTAAAGGAGCATAATTCTCAATTGCAGACATTTATCAAGGGGCTAGTGAAACCTATAGGATTAGCCTACACAATGCAACAAGTAGAAATGCCCATTACCTTAGCATTAGTGAGTGAGGAAAAAATAATAGGCCTGGATGTTCAAAAGCATCAAGCCCAAGTCATGAACAATTGGTTCAAGTAGTTTATGACTGCAGAGGAGAAGACAATAAGGACATCCATGTCTAATTGGGATGCCTTATTTGTATTAAAAGAAGAAGTTGAGTCTTTGAAGAGAACATCTGGGCAAAGACTCAATTAATGTGATTATGCCCTAGACAGGTTGAAGGTGATAAGGAATATGACTGATCAAGATCTTCTAAAGAATAAAATTGTTAATACTCAAACCTTGCCTAAGATAGGCACATGGATCCCAAAGTTACAATTTGAGGTGGATGTCTTAAGGACATGCATGCCCAAGATAGGGGATGTAGGTCAAAAGATCCATGACTTATTACCTGATGAGATGAAGACTTTAGAAGAATTACGAGGTGACTCCATGGTTGAGATAGGGGCACCTGATGAACAACAGGGTATTTAGACAATGAAGAATAGATTTAAACATTGAAGAATAGATTCAGTGCAGTGATGAGTGCCAGTTAGAACCCATAATAATACACCTTTTTACCTATCTTTTCAACCCTTCTTATTCTATCGTCCTAGTAATTGCACCATAGTATATTGATAAGATTTGTTTTAATTACATTAATTAGAGATGAATTACCAAAAGTCATGATTTTTGATTGAAGGACTAATGTGCAACAATTTAATGGAAATATGTAGAAATTCTCTGTTTTGAATCTACAGGTGCAGAGTAGGTTCGAAGGCAATTTTGAGCATCTCCAAAGATGGTCCTAATAGTCTCTGGAGCTGACATGAGGGATACTACACTAGTCTCTGATGTTTTTCCAATATGATTGGAGAGATTTTGAAATAAGAGGACCAAGGGTGGATCATCTCTGGAGCAGGACAAAAGTCATAAGCACATCTCTAGAGCTACAAACAAAAGTACACACCTTTCGAGCCCTCCTTAATACAATGCAGAGTGTCTAGTGCCACTATCAGTCAACACTTCCAGTGGTAATTGGAGTGCTCCAGGGATTACTCAGCCAACACTTGAGTGATCGAGTGAAGACTCTAGTTAATTACTAGAAGTTTAACTCTTTTATTGATTTTGCATGAGTTCTCAACAAACTTATTAAGTACCTATATTTCAGGGCCTCGCTGTCCAGTTGTTATTTAAAACTAAGACTCTAGATTTAGTGGGACTTCTATACCACTAAAGTCTATTTTAGTTGCATGATTTTACTCTAAAGTTAAACAGTTGATAGAATAAGAGATTCGTGTTATCTCATAGATAAACTGATAGTTAGAGTAAGTGATATCTTTGTAAGGAAATAAAAGCATCTCATAACGTATTTCTAAGAACAGTGGTGTCTTCAATAGATTTAAATTCTTTTCAATTGCTTCAAAAACACACACAACTATGCCACAAAGCGGAAACAGACATAGAACATTTCCAACATTGACCCTTAGAGGAAAGTACAAGCAACATTAACTAGTTTCAATAGTAGAATTATTAAACATGAAAGATAGAAAAAAAACACAGATTTACGTGGGGAAAACCCTTATGAGTAAAAAACCTCACACTTCAAAAGCCCAGATCTCCATTGTATTATTCAGCAACAAAAAATACAGTTACAATACAATTCAGGCACTAAGCCTTTCATGGAGATTAACACCTGTTCCATTTGGAGAATAACTGACAGTATAACCCTGCACAAAGTTCTCCTCAGTTCTAATCACAGCACTCAGGTTAGTCCTTCATATTGTTATCATGCCACAAATAGCATATAGCATAGGACATCACCCCTTCACCCAATCTCTGTTCTAACTCCCTCTTTCTTGCACTCCCTTGTTCCAATGCGTTTAACATGTCACATTACAGAAGAGAACATTCAGTTCATATCTCAGACCATTACAACTTCCAAAAGGTTGATAGTTCATTTTTAACCATTCGTAACCATTCGTATTCATGAGAACTAAAAAGTCCCACATGCATCAGTAGACAAACACTATAGTAGTATATATGCACGAACATGCGGTAAGTCTATCATCGATGCTTTTGCCACCGATGACTCCAACCAGTCAAACATCAACGAACCATTAGAGAGACCAAGACCTTTGGTGTGACTTCATCCTTCTTTGCTGACGAAGTTCGTCTTGCCGATGCCAAACACCATCAGATAGACCAAGCTCATCGGAGATCACTCTACCATCCACACTGATGGTTCTTTGTCCCACCAATACCCAAGCCTTCATCCTTCGTTGATGTAACATGAAGTACCAGAGAGACATCTTCCAGCCATGCCGATGTCACTTGTCACACCGACCTTCGGAATGACTCTCACTGACGCCAAACCTCCATCAGAGTGACACATAATAGTCAGAGTACTGTCTCAACACTGCACCGATTGAAGAGATCTTGCCAACACCAACCTTCAATAGTTCATCAGAGTAACACAAAGCAATCAGAGTAAGAACTTCAGCCAAGCCCGATAGCAATAGTCAAGCCGATGGGCAAACCATCATCGGTGAAACATACTCCATCGCAGAAACACAAACAAGCTACGTCAATAGAGCCTGTCAGGCCGATAATAAAGGGAAAACAACCAAGAACAAGAGATCACTAAGACAAAGAGCAGCTCTTGTCGACGCCTGTAATCTGAGTCACAAGTACTCAACATTCTCCCACTTGATGAAGGAATTACAGGAAACCATCAATGCTCCAAGTCACAGAACCAAAACTAATACTGCCTCCACTCCACTATGCTCACAAGCTACATAGAAGCTCCAAGATAACCAACTTCAAAGCTTCCAGAACACAGCCATGAAACAATCCTCCAAAAATAAGATAGAACATCAGCTAGAACAACAATCAGAAAACTGACTGCACCCATCCAACTGAACAAAACCCATGTGACTGAAAATAGCACACACAGTAAGTACTAATCCATCCAATCATTCATACCTTGAAGGTATTCATTTCAGTAGACTCATGCCACCAGCATATACACCCATCAACTGCAAATACAAGCTCCATGTGTCAACCAGTTGAAGAAGACCAAACACATCCAAGAACTCCCACTGCATGGGTAATGCAGATCTGAAAAAGATCATGGCAAACAAAGTCCACCAATGGCATCACATAGAAAGTGTAAACATCATGTAGTACCAAGGAAACATCCACTATGATATGCAAAATCTGTAAATCAATAACCTGTACATCTCACCACCAGTCCAGAAATCTCTCAAGTTCTTCACACCCAACAATGAAAGAGATAATAGAACCTTCATGCTATCACCCAAGAACATAAGTGAAAGCACATGACCACAAACTAGTGATCACTTCAGCTCCAAACAAAACCTCAAGCCAATGTAATGTGAAACACACCATCAGAAAAATAACTGAGACCAAGAGAAACACTGCACATCATAAACCTGTAGAAAATCCTCCTACAAACACCTCTAAGTGCCAACTGTGTCAAGTATGATCTCCTTCACAACATCCCCAAAGAGAACATCATATTAACATGCAAACATTCAATCTCCAAGATCAAATATAACATATATATCATGTAACTAACATGGATGTAAGCCTCTCAAACTAAAGAAGATCAAACTAATCCATTTCCCGTATCAAGAAAATCAGCCCATAAAACCATCTCCTAACAATTATCATCAATAAATGATATCTTTAAACTCAAATGCAAAAGGAGATAATCATGCTATCCATCTCTCACAATGAATCCTCCAGAACCATCTATGATCAGTTCAAGATCCATGTCTATGAAAGAAAGCATAAAACACTTGAGAGAGACAATGGGCAATACCTCTCAAGTAATAAACTGCTGAGTAGACCATGAGTGGGGATAAGAATGCTCCTCGAAGATATACAAGCCATCATGACTCCTCCAAGAGCAATCTCCTCATAGGTCTCTGTTGAACTCACATCCAACCAAGGTGTAGGCTTCTTAGACTTTCTGCTGAAAATCTTCACCAAGAGTAACCATCAACAACACTTCTCTCATCTCAAGAGAATTACAGCCTCACCTTATTCTCCATGTACCCATGGGCATCTGCAAATAATCATATCATGCTAAACTCCAAATGCATCATTGCACCAACATGAAGTAACCAAGAAAAAGATCAATGCACCCAACACACAGAGAATCACCAGACCACTGTCAAAGCTCCAATCATCTAAATTAGGAACTTATCATGACATCATGATCTTATCATCTCCCTTAGGAGATTCCATGCTCCAGATGAACATAACCATGGTCTCAAGAGCAATGTATCATGCCAAAACTCAAATGCAGAAATCAAGAAAATATCATGACATGAAACAAACCAAAACTCTAAACCAACATCATCTGTAAAGCACCAGCAACACCTCAGCCAAGGATTTCATGAATCCTCCATGACTCCAAGACGTTACACATCCTCAAATAGTGCCCCTGCAAATGCGAAAGAACCCTTCTGCAGCAACAAGATCTAAGAGCTCCTCCTAGTAACATCTGCAACACTAAAGAAGATCATTCACCACTAAGTAATGAACACACAGTCAATGCTAAAGCTTCCACTAAACCAACTGAGATTTCCAAGCATCATGACCAAACATCTCCTAATCTGAAAATCCTCTAGGTCCACACATTAACATGTCCATGTGACAATAAAACCAAGTGGCACCAAGATCTCCAAACCAAGGAAATACACTATTACTGTCAATAGCTTACACAAACATGTGAATCCAAGCTATTCATGAAATCATGATACACATACTCTAGGTCTCCATAACCGACTATTCAGGTACTCTACAACATCCATCCTCTCATCCCGAAGCAGTCACACCAATGCACAAGTGACCATAGACCAGGCCAACTAACAAATCTACATTAACACTGAAACAATCTGGTGGATAAAGATAGTCCACATCTGAGTCATATCACTATAGCTTAATAGGTGATGAGCCCACAAAACTACATAACTTGTAGATCCAACCAATGTATCATGCAAACTTACTATCACACTGGAAACTACAAAACTAAGATCTCAAGGAATAGATAACAATGTAGACAACATGACTCAAGCATCAGATTACTTACAAATTTGATTCACCAAACATGTCCACAACCTTAGCACCATAGTATAGAAAACCAACAAGTATTTCCATAGAAATACTGAGTGACATATCACATACCAGCATTCCTATGCAGAGAAAGTATTTCACCTCCTCACACCATGCATGGAGCATGCATGTAAAATTGCAACTATATCATCCAACAACACCCCAAATGCCAGGGTCTAGAAATAGCTTAACTGTAGCTTCACAAAACCACAAGTTTTTCTCTTAACTGTGAAAAACCTGTAAAACCACTATGTTTGAAAAACACCCATGCACATCCATACCCACTTCACATCTGGAAGACCAAGAATATGAATCAAGAAACACCATAACGGTTAAACTAGAAAAATGGATCATCATGAATATGCATAACCATAGATTTTAGGAAAAAACTATGAAACCCCTCAAAACCAAAGAACATGATTCTGAGACATGCAAGTACAAAGCATCCATTAAAGGAAACAATAGTTTAGGAACTTCAGGCCCACTTGTAGGCCAACTCCACAACCACCAATCATGCACATGCATCTGAGGAAGACAGGCTATTTCAGAAGCTCTCAGATCATCCAATGATCAACTCCATAGCCTACATGCAATCAGGGTAACAAAAAAGTTATGCCTTGCAATACCAGGACAAAACACCCAGCATAAGCACATTTCTCCATAGTTGAAAAACAACCCAAGCTTCTCCATATCATCAGGGAGCCTCTCACACAGACACCCAATAAAGAGATTTGCTGCATCTCAACCATAGAGTAAAATATTCCACCCCATGCATTGGGATTATATCGCTGCCAACTAGGAGCCTCAAATCACATCATTTCAATATGACCAGCTCCAGTTTCTCCATCTTCACCATCCTTCAAGCGCCTGTTGTAACATGAAGACAAGATCAACTACTAGACTTCACTCAAAACAAGGATCAAACATCAAATGATTCCTTCAAATTTCCTCAAGCCTGTCACACTAAGAAATCATCACAGAAGGAATACCCAGACCTTATACACTAGGAACTCTTACATGCAAACACATGCAGCACACAAATGTACATATGTGAGCAACAAAGCAGATCCCAGAAGAAGGCTCTGATACCACTTGTAAGGAAATAAAAGCATCTCATAATGTATTTCTAAGAATAGTGGTGTCTTCAACAGATTTAAATTCTTTTCAATTGCTTCAAAAACATGCACAACTATGCCACAAAGCAGAAACAGACATAGAACATTTCCAACATTGACCCTTAGAGGAAAGTACAAGCAACATTAACTAGTTTCAACAGTAGAATTATTAAACATGAAAGACAGAACAAAAACACAGATTTACGTGGGGAAAACCCTTATAGGTAAAAAACCTCACACTCCAAAAGCCCAGATAGCCATTGTATTATTTAGCAATAGAAAATACAGTTACAATATAATTCAGGCACTAAGCCTTTCATGGAGATTAACATCCTGTTCCATCTGGAGAATAACTGAGAGTATAACCTTGCACAAAGTTCTCCTCAGTTCTAATCACAGCACTCGAGTTAGTCCTTCATATTGTTATCATGCCACAAATAGCATACAGCACAGGACATCACCCCTTCACCCGATCTATGTTCTAACTCCCTCTTTCTTGCACTCCCTTGTTCCAGTGCGTTTAACATGTCACATTACAGAAGAGAACATTTCGTTCATATCTAAGACTGTTACAACTTCCAAAAGGTCAACGGTTCATTTTTAACCAATCGCAAACATTCATATTCATGAGAACTAAAAAGTCCCACATGCATTAGTAGACAAACACTACAGTAGTATATATGCATGAACATGTGGTAAGTCTATCGTCGACGCTTTTGCCGCCGACGACCCCAACCGGTCAAACATCAATGAACCATTGGAGAGACCAAGACCTTTGGTGTGACTTCATCCTTCTTCGCTGACGAAGTTCCTGCTGCCGATGCCAAACACCATCGAACAGACCAAGCTCATCAGAGACCACTCTACCATCCACACCGATGGTTCCTTGTCCCACTGATACCCAAGCCTTCATCCTTCGTCGGTGTAACATGAAGTACCTGAGAGACATCTTCCAGCCATGCCGATGTAACTTGTCACGCCGACCACCGAAATGACTCTCACTGATGCCAAACCTCCATCGAAGTGACACATAATAGTCAGAATACTGTCTCAACACTGCACCGATCGAAGAGATCTTGCGAAGGCCAACCTTCAATAGTTCATCAGAGTAACACAAAGCAATCAGAGTAAGAACTTCAGCCAAGCCCAATAGCAATAGTCAAGGCGATGGGCAAACCACCATCGGTGAAACATACTCCATCGCAAAAACACAAACAAGCTACGCCGATAGAGCCTTCAGGATGATAACAAAGGGCAAACAACCAAGAACAAGAGATCGCTGAGACAAAGAGCAGCTCTTGCCGACACCTATAATCTGAGTCACAAGTACTCAACAATCTCATCGCTTGATTTAATATATAGATATATAAGGTAGAAGCAAATTAGGGATATAGAGATAGAATTATTGTAATCTCAATTTTTCATATACTTTCTGAATACAAAGCTTACTGGTGGAATTAAACTGAAGAAGGATTGTGATACTATATTCCTGTACTAATTTATTGCCTTAGTCTTCATTCCTGAGAGTGAGGAACAAGGGCCCACTCCTGCCATCAAGACAGGAGGCTAGTATTTGTTTGTTCATTATCTTGTTTCAGATTCTGCTTAGGAAGATAGTTATTGCTTTCACGTAGATAAATGCATGTTTTAGTTGTATGGATTAGAATAGGTCAATATTAGCAATTTACTATTTCAGCTTTGTTTCCAATATTCTCAGAATTTATTTTCCTAGCAGATAAATTAGCAGTATTAATTTCTAGAGAAAGTAAGATTAGTAGAATTAGTTAAATGGACTAGCAACTATAGGACTCCTAATTACAAATATCCAAGGACATAGCCCTAGATTTCACACATTAAAGCATGATTAAATGCCAAGAACCAATTACCCTTGTCATTTTTGGCACTGTTGCCATGGATTCTGTGTTAATTAGGAAAACTTCGTTAATAGTTTCTAGGTTAAATTGAATCTATATGGTTAGATCTAGGGATTCAAAAGGTAGATACATAAAATAGACACCCCAATAGTAAACTATAGGAGAAAGCAGTAGGGTGGCACAAGATCTTGTTGAAGAGAGACACCTAGAACCTACCTTGGAAACTGCTTGCCAACTCAATAATTCCTCAAATCCTCAAAGTCCTTCACTCTCTTAATATATCCAAGAATTGCAAGAAAGATTCTAGGTAGATCCTCTAACAGAAATTGATTCCTTAGAACCCCACACCAAATCTCAAAGAGAAGAATCGGTATCAAACATGGATGATAATCATGATGTGGAGGACAATCATGCTCTAAGAACCTTCTCATAACCCATTGTTCTAGCTGCTAGAGATAATGCCCCTATGAAGAATATTTCACCTTCACATTTGCCAAATTTTATGGGCCTTGCTTCTAAGGATCTAGATCAATTTTTGTTTGAATTCAAAGTGGTATACCAAACTTATGATTATGGATCAGATAATTAAAAACTCAAACTATTCCCCTCAACCCTGAAATATTTTGCTATGAGATGGTTTATGGGCTTACCCCAAAACTCCATCCATTCCTGGGAATAGATGGAGATAGATTTTTTGGGAAAATACCAAGATTACTGTAGAGTTAGTGATAAAAATGAGGAACTATTCAAAATTAAACAAAAAGAGGATGAAACCTTAGAAGACTATGTGGATAGGTTCAACTTTTCTCTTGAGGGGGCATCCCTACCTCATTCCTCTTCGTCACTCCTCCTTTGAGTGGTTGGGGCATCTCTTCCAAAAATCACCATATTCTATCTTTTTTTGAAATGTTGTTACTTCTCTTAGTCACAATACCATCTCAAAGAGGCGCAAAATGTAGACACTTAAAATCATCTCCTAACATTTTTGTCTAGCCAACCTAATTCACCACCATCTTTCCAAACCATATTTTCTTCCATTAATTTCCCCCTTTTCCTAAAGTCTAATCCTAAATAAATAAATCCGATTTATTTAATCTGCCCCCCCATTCCCATCTCACATAAATTAAATAAATGCAACTTATTTAATTCCCACTTATTCATCTAAGTCCTTAGTTGGCTAACACATAATCACCTTCACATTAAAATTCATAAAAATTTATTAAATTGATCACACTGACTGGTAGGATGTTTCCTGTCACACATCTAATAGATTTCCAATTTATCTAAAGGGCATTCTCTCAACCTTAAAAAGACTGACTAAGAAGAATGCCATTATAGAGGAGGAGTTGAACTATGTAGGACAAAAACAAGCTAGGAATTTCCCTTATAATCAGTATCCAAACCAAGATTCTTATAGGGGCCCTTCGAACTGGGGAAATAATCAATGGAATCCAGTGTGGCATGGGCCTCAGAATATTCCACCTTGGGCCTGAACTCCTCCTCCCAATTCCCTGACTTCCTATTAGTTCAGTGATCCATAGCTCCTAGTAGTGGCTCGGCTCCTAATAGTAGTAGCTTCATGTGGAACCCTATTAGTGAATCCCTAGTTTCCCATCCATGAGTTTGGACTCAAGATGAATGATTCCTCCTATTGGCCCCTTCCAACCAATGAATGGGGTGGGTGGGTGGGCCCCTTCTTTTCTGAGCCTGAACTACAATAATATATGGGCCTCAGAATATTCCCCCTTGGGGACCACAAGATTGGTCAAACCAACAATGGTAGAACCAACATTGGCAAAATCAACCCTGGGGAAATCAACAATGGCCACAACAGTTTGGATCACAAAACATGTAGCCTCATTGGGGTCCTCAATAGGGTTATAATCAACAATACCAGGGACAACCTAGATGTTTCTAGCCTCAACAACAAGCACTAGTAATTGGACCAACCAACACACAAGGACAGTCACAAAATAAGCCAGTTAGCCAGCCACCTTTACCAGCCCAACCTATACCAAACCCACGAAATAAACAGGGACCAACTATTTACATGACAGAACAAGAAAACATAGATGGTATCAATGCCATATATTCCAATAATCTCAAGCTACATTCTGGGAAAGTACTCCCAAGACCATCTCCTCCAATTATAGTTGAAGTAACTAATGATGTGGAACCTAAAAATCCATCCACTCAACTTCAAGAGGAGATTACTATTGAAACTATGCTAAAAGAACCATCCTTGGGTAACTCCAGAGTTCCTCCTAAAGGAAAAGCTCCATGGAACACCCCTAGAAACACTTCTGCTAAGAACTCTAGAGTTACTTTAGAGAGAAAAACTAACACCATACCCAGAACGGCTCAAACAACATGTCCCTCAGAAAAAGCTCCTACAAAAACAAGTCCAACCTACCCTGGAATCAGAACTTCTACAAGAAATTAGACAATTGAACATTGTAATTCCATTCCTACAAGCAATTAGAGATGTGCCTAAACTGAACCAATTCATCAAACAACATTGTGTTAAAACCCATGGTAGAAAGAAAAACTTTCCTACCACCATCCAGGTGGAATGGAAAGTAGTAGACCTCCTAATGGGAGAAATGCTCCTCCCAAAATATGGAGACCTTGGCAACCCTATCATAACTATCTATATCTCAGGAGTGGAAATATCTAACATTTTGGTTGATTTGGGAGCAGCAATAAATGTAACGACTGTGCACACCATGGATAAATTAGCCCTAACAGGTGTCCAGGCCACATCCACAATCATCCAACTGGCTGACCATTCGGTACCAATTCCAAAAGGAGTGTTAATTGATGTCTCAGTCGTGGTAGAGTTATGGGAATTCCCAGTAGACTTTCTGATATTAGAACCTAGAAAGCAATGAAATGCATATCCATTGATATTAGGGAGGCCATGGCTAGCTACAGTAGAAACATCTATTGATTGTCAAATAGGGGATATGGTCATTTCCAATGGAATATATTTGAATAAAATATCTTTATATCCTCCAGCTAAACCATCAATACATTATTCAGGAAAAGTGTGGCTAGGAAAAGTGTGGCTAGATGAGCCAAATAACATGGAAAAAAGTGCCTCAGTAGTTATGGTTACCATCAATGAACATTTGGGTGAGTTGAAGAAGAAATCAACTATGATACAATAGAAGATATCACCCATATTCTTGTTGAAAAAGCTATAATGAAACTAGCTCAAGATTCAAATAGAGAATTTCTCACTGCTACTCATTGTACCTTAGCAAACACTATTCCTTGTGGTGAGACCTTTTATAGAGTCTTAGCCACATTCCAGATGTTGCTCCCACATTCTTGTCCCCTCAATATTATGACTCCAGGATATGGATTGAATACATCTATGGATCAGATCACAAAATAGGTCATGATTTTACCTAGGAAAACATTGAATATCAACACTTAATTAGCAGAAAATAGGAAGAAGCACTTCTCAAACTCCTAATCTCTCATTCAACGGCTTTTTCCTGGGAATACCAAGATATCAAGGGCATCTCTCCTGAGATCTGTACTCATCATATATACACTGAAGATGTCAAACCTATCAGACAACCCTAGAGAAGATTAAATCCTACTTTAAAAGATATTGTTAAGACTGAGATAGAGAAATTACTACAAGTAGGGTTTATATATCTAATCTCAGATAGTCAATGGGTCTCACCCCTAGTCATAGTACCTAAAAAGAATGGGAAGTGGAGAGTGTGTATTGACTATAGAGAATTAAACAAAGCCACAAAGAAGGACTACTTTCCTATACCATTCATTGTGCTAGACAACCTTGCAGGGAGGAAGTTCTTCACATTCCTGGATGGGTTTAGTGGATATAACCAAATTCAAGTAGCACCTAAAGACCAAGATAAAAGTACTTTCACTTGTTCTTGGGGAACTTTTGCCTACAACGTTCTTCCATTTGGGCTATGTAATGCTCCAGCTACATTTTAGAGGCTTGTTTTAGCCATTTTTACTGAATTAGCTAATGAGTGCATGGAAGTCTATATGGATGAATTTACTGTGTATGGAGTAAACTTTGAAGAAGCTCTCATAAACCTAGAAAGGGTGCTAAAATGCTGTGAAAAAAATTAACTATCCCTGAGCCATGAAAAATGCTTTATGATGGCAGAAAAAGGAATTGTATTGGGACACAACATCTCAACAAATGGGATCAAAATAGACCAAAACAAAATAGAAATGATCAAGCAGTTACCCTCACCTAAAAATGAAATAGACATTAGAAGTTTTCTAGGTCATGCAGGCTACTATAGGAGATTTATAGAAAATTTCAGCAAAATAGTTGCTCCTATGTTTGCCCTACTTACCAAAGATGCCGACTTCTTATGGACAAAGGATTGTCAATCAGCATTTGAAACCCTTAAGGAAAAACTTACTTTCACACCTATTTTAAGAGTGCCCAATTGGGCTCTGCCATTTCACATACAAACTGATGCTTCAAATGAGTCTATTGGGGCAGTCCTGGGATAGAAAGAGGAGGGAGAAAGTATGCATGCCATCGATTATATCAGTAAAAACCTTACCTCTGTAGAAAGAAACTATACCACAACTGAAAAAGAATTCTTGGTATTCATATATGCTATAAATAAATTCAAGCATTATATCACCGAATACAAAATATTTGTACATACTCATCATGCAGCCATCAAGTACTTAATGAACAAGCCAGTAGTAGGTGCAAGGATAATTGGGTGGTTATTGTTATTGTAGGAATTTGACATTACCATAGTTGATAATCTAGGGAAATTTAATTTGGTTGCTGACTTTTTGTCAAGATTGCATACAGGTGGAGAAAACCAACCAGTGGAGGACAAATTTCCAGATGAACATCTTTTTGCTATCTCCTCTATTGTACCTTGGTTTGCAGACATAGCTAATCTCTTAGCTACAGACTTGTTTCCATCTCATTTCACCTCAAAACAAAAGAATCTCTTACTAAAAGAAAGCTTATCTTAAAAATGGTTAAATGGTTGTACTGTTTAAGTGTGGTCTTGATTTCATTTTATGCAGGTGTTTAAAAGCTGATGAAATTTTGATGTCTTAAGGGCATGTCATGATGAACCATTTGGTGGGCATTATTCCTCACACATAACCATCCACAAAATTCTGGGAGCTGGATACTACTGGCCCTCTCTTCATAAGGATACCAAGAAGTATGTGCAGTAGTGTGATCAATGCCAAAGGATGGGGTAGCCAACCTTTACCCAGGAAATGTCACTTCATCCTCAGGTAGTGTTGGAACCATTTGAGCAATGGGGTCTAGACTTTGTGGGACCAATTTCTTCACCATAATCAAGCAAAGAATACATTACGGTATGCAAAGACTATGTAACTAAATGGGCTGAGGTTCAAGCATTGCAATTTGCAAGAGAAGAAAAAGTTGCTAATTTCCTCTATAGCAAAATGTTCCTAAGGTTTGGAGCCCCAAGATCAATAGTTTCAGATAGAGGACCCCAATTCACTTCTCAAGTAATCAAAGCATTCACAGACCTATATCAAGTTAAACACAAGAAGTCTTCACCTTACCATCCCCAAGCTAGTGGGTAGGTGGAAGTGACTAATAGGGAACTGGAAAATATCCTGACAAGGACAATGGCCATGAATAGAAACGATTGGGTTAGCAGGTTACCTGAAGCAGTTTGGGCTTACAATACCACCTGGAAGTCAACAACCAAATTCTCACCATATGAATTGGTTTACAGGAAAAACCCATTCTGTCTATAGAATTTGAACTACAAACACTCAAAACTTCATTAGATATCAACCTACCATTGTCTATAGCACAGCAGAGCAAGATTCTTCAACTCAATGAGTTGGATGAGATCCGTACATAAGCCATACAACAAATAAAACTTGTTCAGTATCAAAGGAAACAATGGCATGACAAACACACCAAAAGGAGAACATTTCAGCAGAGTGATTGGGTTCTCCTATATGATTCTAAGTTCAAGGAGTTCAAAGGAAAGTTACAAACTCACTGGATGGGCCCTTATCAAATAAGGGAAGTTTATGAAAACAAAATAGTTTTGCTAGCACCCATTGATGGAAGCACAAATTCTTTCTTAGTAAATGGCCACAAAATTTGACTCTATAGAAGGCCATCAACTAAGGAGGAATTTACCAAGGGCTTGGTTAAAGGGGTCACAACCTCTGTCACAAATTAAGACTGAAAAAAAAAAAGAGAGAGGAAGGTTGAAAACTAGCAAATGGTGGCCTTCTTGAAAAAAAGGGGGGCAGATGGAAAACCAGTAAATGCCCATCTTTCTTGACCAAGGGGATTGAAAACAAGTAAATGGTGGTTCACTTCTTGCAAGATTTCAATAATTAATCTACGGAGCTAATCAGATGCCAGGAGCTACTAAAACACATCTCTGTAGCAATCTAGGAGCACCTCTAGCGCTTCACCAATAAGGAATCATTTTAAGGAATAAAAAATAAGGGGGGACCCACCTCTTTAGGTATTAAAGTGGGGACATCATATGATGAGGTCAGCATGACTCATCCTCCACTTTTTGAAATAAATAATGCTGAGGTCAGCGCGCATGTTGTCTGTAATCCAAAAGACAATTGTTGCCGCATGCGCAAGTCACCATGAATATCTCTCCTGACTTCACTTGAAATCATGTCATTTCTAAATCTACTCAGCGGAATAATTTTAGGCCACATGACAATGAATTTGCTGACACCAGTCCAAAGCCACAAAAGGGCTTCTCACATGCCAGGTCACATCAAATCTCATCAAATCCGCGGCGTAGCAGCCAAGTACATCGGGCAATCATCACGAAATGTGATCTAGGTAATTCACTTGAACTAAGTTAATTATTATTGTCTTATCATTTCTATTTATAGGTGTGGTTATTTTGACACGTCCCACCCATTATTTCCCTTTTAACTCATGTGTGCCGCCTTATTTGCCACACTGTCGACTTTTCTTTGGAGTGTCATATCACTCCCTACAATTATGACTAAACAATCATTTCAAACTAATCTCATGCCACCTTCCCATAATCTAAGTAGTTGTAATTAACTGATATCAAAACTACTTCAAAGATTATAGACTTTCCCAAAACCTCAGAGGTAATCCTCAAGTTTCCTGCCACAGTCTTCATAGGGTAAAAAAGAAAAAAATAAGAAAAACTACAGAGGAAATCAAGAAGAATTTAACTAGAGGATTTGAAATAAGACAGGAAGATGGGAGTGAAAAAGAGGTTAGAGCCAGAAAATGTAACAGGCCTTCTGCAAGACCAAGTTGTAGTAGACATCTTAAGGAATGCTGGGTGGATGGAATTTTTGGAAAAGTTTGAAGCATTTCAAGAAGACGTTGTAGATGATTTCCTGCACAACTTGAAGAATAATCAAACTACAATAAGAGGGATTCAAATCAATGTCTCGTCCACCATTATTAGCCATATTTCAGGGCTACCAGAACAAGGTGAGAGGTTCTACCATATAAAAACCTTGTACACTAATTTGATTAAAAATTTCTCTGAAGAAGGTGAACCTGAAGGACAATTATATTTAAGAAAAAATGAAGTCAAAGGAATTGTTAGGACCTCACTCCCACAACCATGGAAATCTCTAGCTATGTGGTTAATGAAATATTTTACATGTGATGGACAATTCTCTATAGTTCTAGGACCAATCATGAAAATGTTAATTTTTCTGAGTCATGGGCATGCCCATCCAGAATTTAGCATAAATATTCCAAATTTTCTATATTCTACTATTATAGCCTATGCAGACAAGTATCAACAGGGGAAAGGTCCCATTAAAAACCACGGTCTCATTTTCTTGATTGTCAAACATCACTTCCTGTCCCAAGCTGATGGAGAGGATTTATGGAAGACATTTTTAGACAATAAACCACAGGACAGGACACCAGAAAGGGCACAAGGTATGGATGAGACTTCCTCTGCTCAGCAAGATGAGGAAGCAATGCCTTCTACCTCCTCCCCAGCTACTGAAAAGGGCAAGAGCAAGAAACAGATAATGGAGGAAACATCAACTTCTGCCCCTGTTACTGGAAACAAAAGAAAAGGGAAAGAAGTTTTGGGTGAAGCCTTAGCTACCATAGAGCAACTGAAAGGACCTATTGTAGAGCAACTCTCCTATATGACCCACTTGACAAAATGAAAGATGACCTTGGCTAAGGAGTCTATTCTAGCCAAGCCAACAGGGGAAGCTGTCATTATGGAAGAGGAAATTACATTGACCTCTAGCCAAACTTCTAGCCATAGAAAGCAAACAAAAGGAACATGGAAAAGAAAGCAATAATAACTTTGAGGACACTTAAGTCTAGTAGACATTATAGGGCTGAGGAGAAATCTGATGATTCAAATGAAGTCGCTCTGGTTAGGAAAAGAAAATAGAGAGAAGTAGCTAAGGGAACTCCCCCAGAGTCACCTATTCATCCGAGGTCTTAGACTCCGGAGCCACAACATTCCCTAGCTCCAGAAATAGTAGACAAAGAAACCTTCACCATCTCTTCAGACTCTGAGGATAATGCACCTGCTTTAGAAACACAAGCTCCACCAGTGCTACGAAGAAGCCATAGAAAGAGACAACCTACTCAGGCTGAAAAGGATATTGCTCTCTTAGGTGAGGTGCTCTTGGGCTTCTGAACTTCCATGGATGAGGCTAGACCTTCATCAACCCTAATATTTGCAAAAGGAAGCCAAGAGGAAATTTAGAATAAGGAGACTATAAGGGAAAATGAGAGGGCACAAGATGTTGTAGCTGATAATGTGGAGTAAAGTTCTATGGAAATCCCTGATGAGGAAAGAACAAAAGGGAGAGACACAAAGAGTTACTCTCACCCCTCTTATCAAGAAGATATAGAGATTCCAAGAGAACAACTATTAGAAGAAATTGATAATCTAAAGAGACTGTTGTGGGGGAAAAACTTAATCATCATTGACCTCAAAAAGGTCATGAAAGAGAAAGAAATGGAACAAAAGAAAATATTTGAAAGGCTACAAGAAGAACTCTAAGACAAACAAAGGATAATTCAGGAGAAAGAGGTGGAAATCAGAGAAAAAGAAAAGGAAGCAGCACAAAATATCAGAGAAAAAGAAGAGAAAGTAGCACAAAATATTTATAATATTATAAAAGCTAGAGACAATAGTCTCACATTAATTGTAGCACTCATTGAAAAGGCACAAGGTCAAGCCAAATAGTTGACATGGGCCAATAATAGGATAGATGATCAGGAAGAATACATTCATGAGCTGACTAGCCTAGTTGCAACCATGGAACAAGGGATTCAAACAGTCCCATACTTGGGGCCAGTTCCAATAGATATTCCTAACTATTTCATTGGGCAAAAAGATGTCAGGAATATGAGGAATCTAAGCTAATGCTACAGTTGCAAAGAGCAGTGACTGCCATGTCACAGAAAGTACAAACCTTAGAGGAAAAGGTCATTTAGGTAGCCTCCATTTCAGCTGAGATAATATCTTGTAGACCTCCCAGTGGTAGTTATGCTCTATTTTTGTAAGAACGAATCCTCTAGAGGAAGATATCTTTGATTTTGTCTGATTTAACTGAGGACCTAGAAATTGAGGCAGGCTTCATGGAATACATACATGAAAGGTCCTGATGAGGATAAAGATTTCTTGTGTAAGTTGTATTTGCATGGTTTTTTCATCAATGATCATACCCTCCTTATCAATTACTTTGTAGGGGAATGCCAACTCAGGGCATTCATGTCACTAATGAGAAATCATCAGATTTGGAATGAAAGGATGGAAGCTTACACAAAGAAGGATGCAAAAACAAGCCTCTTCCTTAAGAGGGAATGTCCAAATCCCAAGGCTTTTGAGATTTATTTTAGGATAAACATTTACTCCCCAGAAGGTAGGACAAAGATTCTGCCTCTATATAAGAAGCATCTACAGGAATGTTCTATTGATTTTGGTCTCCTCACAAATAGTTTATCTAATCAAATGCTTCCAATGGCAAAGAGAAGGTGGAGTACTTTAACTACAGAACAAAAGATGAGGGAAGTAGTGTCCCCTGCCAACCTAAGATTATTTATGAGGAAGGCTAGGATAGTGTCTAAATTGATGGACAAATACAAACTAGATTGGATAGGTGGTCGCTTCAGGCCTCCTCTCATTATTGAGCCACTGCCTATATGGGCTTAACAAATGGAAGGTGCCAGATTTCCAGAATGGTTGATGTAGGTTGAGTAGTTTAGGGGGAATGACAATACAAATAGCACTACTTGGTCCACATATGCAATGATTTCAATTTGACTAATAGAATATTCCACCTAAATAAGTCCAGGTTATGAAGAGCAGGAGGACTTGCTAACCTTTAAGTTCAGGGGGGATGGTGAGTGCCAGGTAGCACCCATAATAATACACATTTTTACCTCTCTTTTCCATCCTTATTATTCTATTGTCCTAGTAATTGTATCATAGTAGACTAATAAGATTTGTTCTAATTACATTAATAAGAACACATTTCCAATTGGAACTATACTTTCAATGGTTGACTTTGTAGAAAACTATACACTTGCTCCACAAGAGGAGATTCAATCACAATATTATAACTTAGTACAGGTGGCCATATTTTTTCATATTGTATATAGACATGTAGTTGACAGTACAGAAGATGACAGGAAAATTTTAAGAGAGTACCATTTCTACATGAGTGATAACTGGTTACATTCATCAGAGTTTGTGTAGAATTGTTTCAACGTAATTAACAACAAATTAAAAGAAAGACAAATTCAGATGACACAACATTTCATATGGACAAACAATTGTACAAGACAATTCAAAAATTCTTGAATGTTTTTGTGGTTAAGTAGGGTCCATAAAGAAAACAATGTCCAACATATTTGGAGTTTCTTTGAAGTTGGACATGGTAAAGGACAACATGATGGAGCTGGAGTATTTGTGAAAAGGGCTCTTGCTAGGGAAAAACTAAAATTTCATGATGTAGCAAAGTTTCAAGATGCATGTGCAATTGTGGATTAGTGTAATGCAAAATTGACTATAGGATCAAGTGAGAACTCTAAAGTTCAACGGTTTTTTTGGTTGGTTGAAGAAGAAAACATTCCTCCCTGATTTGATTGTGATATAATTAGTGGATCAACAAAATGGCATTCATTTAAGAGTTCAAATGCAAACACATGAACTCTATGGACAAGGGAGCTTGCATGTTTTTGTCAGTTTTGTATTGCAGGTGAGTGGGAAACATGTGAATATACAGACTGGGTTGAAGAATGGAAACAAAAGTCCTTAAAACCTCTACAAACACATGATCAAAATGAGATAACATTTGAGGAGGATAATCATCTGCAAGCATCAGATGACTATGAGCGTATTTTAGATCTTGTACAAGAAGGTACATTCATTCAATATTTCTTTTTGATACATTTTTTTGGAAATATATTTAATTGTACATATGTATGTATGCATATTTTTGTGACTTATTGAATTTGGAATTTGTTTGTAGGACATGTGTATGTTGTTGTTACACCTAGGGGTAATGAAGAGGAAACTGAGTATTGGTTGCCTCAGTGTGTTGAGGCAAAATAGAAGTTGTTACTACCTAGAGTAGATGATGATAGCTTTGAGTATCCAACAAGTTCTGTGGTTGTTACTAGCACTTGGCTACATAAATATTTGATAAGGAGGAATGGTATACCTACATTTGAAGATTATGAAAGACATAAGAAAATTTTGTACTACTCACATCTGACTGTGGCAACAAATATACAATTACTGAGATATAAAGGGAGACCTGTCACAAAAGAATTATGGACACTTTCTATGGAAGAGCATGAGGCAATCATAGATGCAATACAAAAAAGAGAGGATGTAGATGGTACACTGGAGTAAATGTTTTAAATGATTAACAAGTATGTAGAAATTTTTAAACTTTTAATCTTTGTCTAAGATGTGAGTTTAGGATTAATATGATTGATAACTTAACTAATTGATTACATCTCCCCTTAGGCATTCTCTTAAGTCCCCTTAAGCCATCCATTAGCTATGTTCCATAAGTTAGGTAAGTCATCTCCCCTAATTGATTGCATCTCCCCTTAAGCCATCCTCTTAACTCCCCTTAAGCCATCCCCTAGCTATGTTCAATAAGTTAGGTAAATTTAGGATTTAGTTTAATAATTTCAATATAGTTAAATGATATAGCTTAGCATACCCTTACCAAAATACTAGAGTTGATTCCATCACTCCTTAAGAAATTCTCTTAACTCCCCTTAACCCATCCCCTAGCTATTTATGATATAAGTTAGTGCATGTACCCTTACTAAAAATACTATAGTTGATTGGACCATATCCCCTTAAGACATTCTCTTAACTCCCCTTAAGCCATCACCTAGCTAAATGATATAAGTTAGTGCATGTACCGTTACCAAAAATAATATAGTTGATTGGACCATCTCCCCTTAAGACATCCTCTTAACTCCCCTTAAGTCATCCCCTAGCTAAATGATATAAGTTAGTGCATGTACCCTTACCATTTAAATACTACAGTTGATTCCATCTCCTCTTAATCCATCCTCTTAACTCCCCTTTTAAGAGTTCCTCTTAACTCCCCTTAAGCCATCCCCTAGCTATGTTCCATATGTTAGGTAAACTATCATCTCCCCTAATTGATTGCATCTCCCCTTAAGCCATCCTCTTAACTCCCCTTAAGCCTTCATTAATATTCCTAATTCTCTTAAAGATCATGATACATTCTTGTTGAAATGAACTAGACAACTAAGAGGGGGGTGAATTAGTTGTCTCAAATCTTTAACCAATTCTACATCTTAAAATATTAAACACTTATCCACTATTTGTTATGATTAAATCGTGAAAGAATAAACTCAGAAACATAAACACAATTGCAAGATCATACACAAGAGACACCAAATTTTTACTTGGAAAACTCTGTTAAGGGAAAAACCATGGTGGATGTTAGTCCACAAGATATATAAGTTATAGCAATACTAAAAATCAGAGGCTCATTGCTAATAGGGCTCACTGCCAAGGGGTGGCTCACTGCCGAGGGGTGGCTCACTGCCAAGGGATGGCTCACTGCCAAGGGATGGCTCACTACCAATGGGTGGCTCACTGCCAAGGGATTGAACTGAGATAATAGAATCTACTCCAAGCCTGAATTCAGTTCCATTGAAGCATAATACTCTTCCTCTGCTCTACTCTACTTTTTTCACTTAACTTTGCATCTTTGCACAACTACATGTTTTCCATGACCAAATTACAAGTATATATATCATTCATCAACCTTGGAATGTGCATCAAGCTCGGTATTACATTCATCAACCATTGGAACAATCTCCAAGGTCAGCATTGCAAACATTTACAAAATAGGTCTTGACGTAATACAAAATTATGCTAAGGAAACATAGTGAAGATGTATGTGTCTCATGGCATGCCTTACCTGGGACTCAATCACAATCTTCCATGCCACAACATTCTTCTACAATCTTTAATAAATCTCCACAATCACTGGAATTAACCAAGTCCGCTAAGACTAGTTACACGCTGTGTTATCTGGGAATAATCTTAAAACATGATCTCAATTTCTTAATGCGGACCAATGTAAAGGTAGGAACATGATCAAGAGGCATCCACAAGAATGTTGTAATCACCAGGAGAGACCACACAAAATCTAACCACTTTATGTATGAGATTCTTTATTCTAGAGCACATGAACTTCACTGTCTTCAACTGTCATAAAAGAAAGATAGCTTGCAGACCCTAAAATCATCAACCATTATAGTTGTAGGCACTTATCATCATCCCATAATTCCCTCTAGAACCATAGAGCAAACTACTTCAATGCGGAGGAATGCAGAGAAAAATACTTTCTCCCTGTCACCAGTAAATAATTAGAAAAAATAGGTTTTACTCTAGTGAATGTAACTCACTCAATTCTTCATACCAGAGGCTCAAACTCAGGATTTAACATCTTCAAAAATGCCTCTAAATAATTTCCAATCCGTAAACCAAGATCTTCAATCTACAAGAAGTGTGGAGCAATCTTTTGGACTATTCTTCAGTATGCAACTCACTATCTTCACTGTGATTTATTGTTTCCTTTTTTATTCTTCCAGAGGGGCTAATTTTCTCAATGTCCTCAACATACAAGGCTTCTAATCAATCAAAAAATAAAGATACAATTGACACCAATGACAACAAAGATATGTTAACATCAATAACAACATTGATTAGGCACATACTTGCAACAATCTCCCCATTTGTCATTGATGGCAACATATGATGTGAAAAATTGTAACTACCATCAAGAAAAGATTCTCTCCCTATCTTCTTACACATTTGCATTCCTTTCTCTCTGAGTTTTTCACATGATTTCTCTCCCTCTTTAACATCATTGGAAAAGGGCACATACTTGCACTTTGCTGCTCAGAACAAAGCTCTCTTTTGAACTCTCTCCATCTGACTACTCCCCCTGAGAAGTAGCACGAATAATCATCAATCCGGATATGGAGGTGGAACTCTAAGAACCACCAGATTGATGCACTCTTATGCATCTTAGTTTAGAGTAGGAGGAGTAATAACCCCTAACTTTTCTCTGAGATACTCAAAAGTATCCTTAGGTAGAGGCTTGGTGAAAATGTCTACAATCTAATCTTTTGTAGATACATACTCCAACTTGACCTCATTCTCTGTCACCTTTTCTCTCAAAAAGTGATATCTTATGGATATATGCTTTGTCCTTGAGTGCATTATTGGATTCTTTGGTATGTTTATGGCACTTGTATTGTCACAAAAGATTGCAATTGGATCTTCATACACAGCTCTAATGTCCTTCAATGTCTACTTCATCCATAATACTTGAGTGCAATTGCATGTTGTTGCAATGTATTTTGCTTGTGTAGTAGACAAAGATATTGAGTCTTGTTTCTTGTTTAACCAGGATACCAACCTTTTTCCCAAGAAGAATGTACCTCCACTTGTACTTTTCATGTCATCAACATCTCTAGCCCAATTTGCATTAGTGTATGCACTGAGAGTGAAATCATTGTGTTTTGGGTACCACAAACCATAATCTATTGTGCCTTTCAAATATCTCAGTATTCTCTTAACTGCCATGACATGTGACTCTTTAGGTTCTACTTGAAATCTTACCACAAGACAAACTACATGCATTATGTTAGGGCTAGTTTGAGTCAAATAAAGCAATCCTCCAATTATGGATTTGTACCTTTTCTGATCTTCCATAGGTGAATCATCATTTTTGGTTAGTTTGCAACTAGTCACCATGGGAGTGCTTATTGGTTTAGAGTCCTCCATCCCAAACTTTTCAACAATTCTTTCAAATACTTAGTCTGAGAAACGAATATTCCTTTATTTGATTGATTGATTTGCAGACCTAATAAGAAATTCATCTCACCAAACATAGACATTTCAAATTCACTTTGCATATCATCAGCAAACTTCATGCACATACCCTCATTGCCTCCAAAGATAATATCATCAACAAAGACTGCAACAATTATGATTTGTTCATCATTGATCTTGAAATAGAGATTGCTGTCAGTAGTACCCCTATTGAATCCTAATTGTATCAGATACTTATCCAACCTTGCATACCAAGCCCTGGAAGCTTGTTTTAGTCCATACAATACTTTCTTCAATCTACACACCATGTCACCCTAATCTAATGATTGAAATCCTTCCGGTTGTTCAATATATACTTCTTCTTCCAATTCTCCATTCAAGAATGTAGACTTCACATCCATCTGATATATCTTGAAATCTTTGTAGGCTGTAAATGCTAAAAACATTCATATTGCTTCAATCCTTGCCACAGGTGCAAATGTTTCCTCAAAATCTATTCCTTCAACTTGCGAGTATCCTTTGCATACCAACATTCAATGGTCTACATCAACATTCAATGATGTTAGTATGTAATGATACTTGGATAGAGTATTTACTTGATTTGCAAAGGAGATAAGTGTGAGTTGCTTTCATTTGTAGGGGCATTTGATTAGCACTCCAAGTTTTTCCTATGGATTGAGTTGTGTTCAAGTTTTTCACTTGTAGAGCAAGCATGTAGTACATTTCACTCACTATGGGTGAGTATGAGAAGTATGGCCACTTGGAGGTCAAGAAAGGACAAGGAAAATAGAGAATGTAAGAGCTAGTGATGACATGTTTTGGGTGTTGTAAGCCTACACATTTGTGTTCCATAGTAACATAAATGTTGTAGCATGTAACATAGATGACTTGTAGCATGTTGTAGCATAACAATGATGGTTTTCATTATTGTAATGTGCACAAACTCTTATCTCAGCTATAGCATGTGCATAGTTGTAGGAAGAGAACTCTTTACACATTCATTATAAATAGTGTATAAATGTATGAATTTCATTGTACATAGATGCAATAAGAAGGACCACTTTGTAATAAATTTTAAATTTCATAGCATTGTAAAATGACCTTCAAATGCAAGGAGGATCATACATGGCAACAGGGTTATATATAGACTATGATAGTGGACTGTTATATAGACTTACATGACTTTCCTACACTCATGAAAACCTCCTTTTTAGTGTTTTATCTCCTTGTAACTCCCTTTGTATCATCTTATGTCATCCTAGGGCAAAAATTAAGAGTCTTCCAAAATCAATTTTGGCTCCATGTATACACTCGAATATGAGTATGACAAACAATTGTTCACTAAAATTATTTTATGAAGTATTTGATAATGTTTTTCTCTTGTATAGCTGAAAATAGGTGAAATAAAGGCATGAAGGGCCGAAACAAGGTGGAAACATGAGGAATTTGGAGTCTCTTTGACTGAACTAACTGATATACCTAGACACATATATGTCAAGAAGAACATAAAGAACATAAAAAACATAAAGACATAAAGACATTTAAAGACATAAACAACATAAGAACATATATATGAATTAAAATTGAACATACCTTAGAATTTGATATTTCAGTTGACCAATTCTCCAAAAGATGGCTTCAAAATCTTCAAATTGTTGTTTTTCTCAAGTTAGATTATGAATGAACTATATAATTCTAGAATAGGATTAGTAAAATTTATGTAAAAAACAAACATATATCATCAAATTCAATCTATATATCAATGGTAACTAGCTTTGAAACAAAATCACATATGAAACATGAAACTTTCAATTTAAATAATCAAATTTTCTCCAAAAACATGAAAAATCACTTCTTCTACATTGAAAAAACAAAAAAAGGTGGTGGATTCATATAAAAATGATTCTCAATTAGTCAACCAACATGAAAAGCATTTTTTTTTCTGATATACTCATGAAAAGTAGGAATAACAGGCGTGTGGGGTCTGAAACACGGATCCCACATGCGTTTTTACCATTTTTAGTGCAGGAGCACCTAGAAAATCATGTTTTCTTTTGTAATAAGGTCTATTTGACCAATGCATTTTCATTTCAGCTTGTCTCTAGGTTCTTCAAGACCTAGGACATATTTTGTCAAATTGTAATCATATTGTGCCAAAAACAGGGTAGTAAGACGGTTTGAAGCAGTTTGGATCAGTTGGTCTTCCAACTGTTTGCATCGATTGGTTTTCCAACTGTTGGTAGGATGAGTTGATAATAACCATCGAGGAGGAGAATCAAAGAAGGGTGTGTGTGCATGAAGGGGATTGTGTATTGTTCTGAGAAGAAATAAAATTGTTCTGTTCCGTCAATTTGAGTTTCTATTCTCTATAACTGTATATTGTGTAACTGTATATTTCTGTTCAAAGTGTAGTTCTTTTTGTGCATTCCATTGTTGTAGCATGTTGATGTGAAGCATTCCACTAGTACAAATTCTGTCAAAATCAGTGGAATGGCTTTGCTGTACAAGTATTTGTTTCGTTCCTTGTTTTGTTTTTGTGTCTAATGGTGCAGAGGATCCAAACAGTGTGATTTCACACAATAGGTCACCTAGCATCTCCATGTGCTAGGGTTCGGTTGAAGAGTAGACAAATCGTCAAGTTACAAAATTACTGAAGTCATTATCGGTGAGACCGAGGCCATCAATGAAATATTTCTCTCTTGGGCGATAAGGTTAGTCTGGCAGAAGAGAGGTTCAAATCCCTGTCTAAAGATTCATATCGGAGTGACAAGAGATAAGTAATTATGACAGGAGATTCATCGGTGTATCGGCCCAGCGAAATTAGAGTTCGCCGATAGAGTTAAGTCTCACTGAATGTGAAGTCGGACGCATCGGCGTATCGGAGACACATGAAAGGAAGTCACACCAAAGAATGGATGGTCCATTGGCGCATCAGCCTAAGCTTGTAAGTGTTTGCTGATGATCAGGGTCACACCAAAGACAACATATATCAGCATATCAGGAGGATAAACAAGGAGTTCACTGACGAAGGAAGTCACACCGATGGTTGTGGTTCGAAGGTGTCATTGGAGAGATCGGTGTGTCGGCAGAATAGTTTTTGAGTTCGCCGATGATCCAAGTCTTGCCGATGAGTGTGGTTCGAAGGTTCAAAAGTTGGTAAGTGTTTGCTTCCACTGTGCGCTTTGTATCAAATTGGTATCAGAGCCATAAAAGGTTCTGTGGTTGTTCTGGTATATCTCAGCAGAGAAGAGTGAAGGAGAGGCTAGCATCATGCCTCCAAAGGGGATGACAGCAGAAGTACTAAAAAAGTTCCAAGAGATGGAAAAGATGATCAAGATTGGAGTCAAGGAAACACTCCAGGCTAAGTTGAAGGCACTGAAGATAGGAAAAAATCAGATGATGAATCTACTGGAGAGGAAGAAGAAGAGGAACAAGAAGAGACAGAGATACCGGCTGAACAAAAGCAATTCCTGGAAGCCATTAAGGCTATTAGCAAGGACTCTTCAGAGGCTCGGATAGATATCCCCATGCTCAGTGGAAAGATGAATGCTGATGAAGTCATGGAATGGATTTAGGCTCTGAACAACTATTTCGAGTACAAGGAAGTTCCTAAAAGTAAGAGAGTTAAGTTTGCAAAAGCTAAACTCAAAGGTGTTGCCCTTACATGGTGGAACTACGCCCAAGGAGAAAGGGTAAAAAATGGGAAGAGTATGATCTCTTCATGGAGCAGAATGCTAGAGAAGATCAAGTCCCAGTTCCTTCCATCTGACTACGAGGTGCAGATTTACAGGAAAATGTAGAACCTCAAGCAAAAAGATATGGATGTGGCTACTTACACCGAGGAGTTTCACAAATACACTCTTCGTTGTGGGTACATGGAGGATGAAAAAGCCAAGGTAGAAAGGTATCTAAATGGTCTGAGGTTTAATATTCAAGATGAGATAAGTTTATTGACTCCTGAAACTGTGGAAAAATGCTTTCAAGTAGGATTAAGAGCTAAAGAGAAGCTGAAGAGAAAAGGTGAACAACAAAGTAGAGGAAGAGGTGGCAGAAATTTTAGAGGCAGAGGTAGTTTTGGAGGAAGAAGTCCTAACCAGAGGCCCAGTGGTGAGTCTAGCCAAGAAGAGCAAGTTGGGGACTCAAGTAGCAGAGGAGGCTACCGAGGAAGAAGGCCTAATGTGGTGCAGGAGCACCTACCTGACAGCTGGTCTTGATAAGGCAGTTAGTAGTTTAGGTCCTGTTTATGTTTCCAAGAAGGTCTGTTAAGACCAAATGCATGTAATAAGGTCACGCTGATCATGATAAGATCATGCTGACCAGGCTTTTGCTATTTTTAGCTAGTTAGTTATAACAGCTGTCATGATGTATGTTCGGTGGGATCTCCCAGCCGCTTGGAGAGTTCCCAGCCGCTTGGAGTCGGGTCAGTAGTACTCGTAGGAAAGTCTTTATAAGCATGAGATCGGTTGATATTGGGATACAGACAGATATCATCGATTGGCAGTGTAGTGTTGCATTAGGCAGAGGAGTCCGAGTGTTCTGTGTGAGGAACATCATATTGTATTGCATCTTTGAAATCAATAAAGAGCCTGTTTGTGTTCTTGCTCTGGTTGGATTCCTTTGTGTAATTGATTTGCTGGTTTGGTTGGCTTCATGGATTCACTGATCCATTCCACCGGTTGACTCATCTGATCGGTGGAATGGTAATGTACAGTAGAGTAGGTTGTAGTTTGTTTTTTGTTTGCATGCAGGTGTGCAGGATCGCGGTCGACAGATGTTGAAGCCTAGCATCCTCATGTGCTAGGTCGAGCTGATTGAGTTGGAAGATCACCCTGAGTTGGATCGGGTCATCCCTGGAGGATCGGCGAAGTGAGATTTCGCTAAGTGAAGAAGTCTGTTAAAACGGTATCATCAGGATATTTCTGCAAATATCCTGCAGACAGTTCGGATATCGTCATCCGGATAAGTGGAGGAGATCGGCATGATGATGTCGATTGCATGAAGTGCAAGTTCGTCGGGGTGATCATCATCTGGAGGAGCCGAGGAGGAGTGCATCGGCATCAGGTAGAAGATCGGGTCATGAAACTGTTGGAGTTTTCATGTTGCGAGTGCATCAGGATGTTTTAGGCCGGACATAGACTAAGTGCATGTATCGGCATCAGGATCATCATATCGGGAGTGCCAATCATCCGCGTATCGCGAGTAGATGCGGGAGAGAAAGTTCGTGTTTTTCAACTAAGTGTTGAAGAGGTCATCAGGATATTGGGTGACGTCATCGTCATCAGGATATGACGTCATCATCATCAGGATATTGAGATATCCCCCCTGTGCGAATTTATCCTGCCGTTGTTAAGTGGTTAAGTATCGGCATCGGCAGAAAGTGTATTAGCATCATCAGGAGGTTCCAAGACAGCCGGATAAATTATATCATGATGCTGTTGCTTGTATCGTCGGCTAGCGGAGCATCGGAGGTAAGCTGCTGAAGGTGATCGTCATCAGGATATTTGGGCAACCGGATATTTGATATCCTGCTGACGAAGACAGTGTTGAAGATCATGATGAAGCCGATAGTGTTCGGTGCCCGATGAACAGTGCAACCGGAGGATGTGTGCGCCCGCTGAACATCATGATGATGATGTTAGAAGGAAGGCGGAGGAGGTGAACAGTAGTCGGCAGGAGGACAATTGCGATCGTCCGAAATATGATGATGCTGACTGTGTAACGCGAAATATGATGATGCTGTTGGTAGTTTTAGGGAATATGATGATGATGGCGAAGATGATGATGATGAGGTTGGTCTGCAGACATTCATGCTATATGCGAAGGCTATAGTGTGGATGCCTCTGCATCATAGTGGTATCAGAGCTCAGTAAAAGGTCTGGGCTGTTGTGTGTTGATTCTGTCACCGAAAGGGCAGAGGTAGAGTTGATTGTGTGTTGTGTGTTGATTGAGAGGTTGACAAAATGCCTCCTAAAGGTAGTGGTACTGCAAGGGAATTGCAGGAGATGAAGGAGAAACATGCTAGAGAGATGAGGAAGATGAAGGAGCTTGCTGAAGCACTTCAAGCCAGGCTGACAGCCCTGGAAAAGAACAAAAAGAGGGAAGTGGAAGACAGTGAGTCTGAAGAAGATGCAGATACTGTTGAAGAGTATGAAGAGGTAGCTGAAGATCTGGATGCTGAAGACCAGAGATTGGCAAAATTGTTAAAGGCAGTGCAGAGTGAAAAACCTAAGGTAAAGGTTGATGTTACCAAGTATACTGGAAGCTTGAATGAAGATGAGTTGTTAGATTGGATTGCTGCACTGGATAATCACTTTGAATGTGAAGATGTTGCTGAGGATCAGAAGGTAAAGATTGCAAAGACCAAGTTAGGAGGTCATGCTTTGGTATGGTGGGATTATGTACAATCTGAGAGAAGGAAACAAGGGAAGTCTAAGATCACTTCTTGGGATAAGATGGTAGCAAAGATAAAAGGTAAATTCTTGCCAAAGGATTATGAAATCCAGATGTTTAAGAAGCTGCAATTTTTAAAGCAGAAAGACAGGGATGTGAAGGCATATACTGAGGAATTTTATCTGTTGAGTATGAGATCTGGTCATCATGAGAATGAGGTAGAAAAGGTGGCTAGGTACTTGGCTGGTTTGAGGTTTAACATACAAGATGAGTTAGTGTTAGCTAACCCTAAGAATGTGGAAGATTGTTACCAAATGGCAATCAGGATTGAAGAAAAGATGAATAGAGGACATGATAAGTCCATGAGAGGAAGAGGAAACAATAGGGGAAAAGGAACAGCCCCTGCACAAAAGCAAACAAATGAGGGTCAAGAAGACACTGGTAAAGGACAGGGACAGTCTGATTTCAGAGGTGGATGGAAAGGTAATAGAGGAAGATTTGGAGGTGGTAGAGGTTCTACTACATTTTCAGGAAAGTGTTACACCTGTGGAGAGTTTGGTCATCCATCTTTCAAATGTCCTGAAAACAAAGGTTCATCATCCAGAAATGATAGGACAAGTGACAAGAGAGTACAACTTGTACAAGAAGAGAAAGTAGAAGAAAGTGCACAGAGTTCAAACAAAGGTCCTGAGAATTATGGATATCCAGAGAGTGGAGAATCATTGATGTTAAGGAAAATTAGTTTGCAGGCATCAAAGGATATGATGCAAAGAAAAGCTCTTTTTAAGACCACATGCAAGAGCAAAGGTAAAGTATGTAAAGTTGTCATTGACACTGGTTCAACAGACAACATGGTATCCCAGGAAATGGTGGATAAACTGAAGCTGGAAAGGATTCCACATCCACACCCTTACAAGGCATCTTGGGTGAGTGATAGGCAATCACTTTTTGTCTCTGAACAGGCATATGTGGATTTCCAGATTGGCCCATATCATGATAGGATTTTGTGTGATATTTTGCCTATGGAATGTTGTCACCTACTGTTGGGTAGACCATGGCAATTTGACAGAAGGGTACTGTATGATGGGTATGCTAATACCTACACCATCAAGAAGGATGGGAAGACTATTAAGTTAATGCCATTGCAGGCAAAAGCTGCAGTACAGAAGGTAGCCCAAATCATTTTAATGGGAAAGAAGGAGTATGTGCAGATGCCTAGAGGAGCAGGCATGAAGGCAGTTCAGGATACTGCAGGGAAAGGAGTTGTTACAGACAACAAACTGAAGAACGTTTCAGTTGTGACTGACAGAGGTCAGCAGCAGGAGCAGAAACAGGGGTGTAAACAGCAACCAGTTGAGAGGAATGACAAGGATGTTGTCATAGTTGGGACTATTGCTTGTCCTATGAAGATTGACAGGAAGATACAGTTGAACACCACAGAGGCAGTTCAGAAAGAGGTTTTGGTCAGACAACCTGACAACCACAGGGTATGTGAGAGAAAAGCCTACATCAACAGGCATGCAGATTTACTTGCCAGAAAGCAAGTTACAGTTCAGAAGTCTTGGAGAAGCCAAGAGTCAGCAGCAGACAAAGCTGGAGCAGGTCAGACTATTGACAAGGCAAAGTGTAAAGGTGGAGGACTTCCACATACTAAACTCATGGGACATGAGTTCTTTTCTTTTGGGGAGTATGGTGCAGGAGCACCTACCTGACAGCTGGTCTTGATAAGGCAGTTAGTAGTTTAGGTCCTGTTTATGTTTCCAAGAAGGTCTGTTAAGACCAAATGCATGTAATAAGGTCACGCTGATCATGATAAGATCATGCTGACCAGGCTTTTGCTATTTTTAGCTAGTTAGTTATAACAGCTGTCATGATGTATGTTCGGTGGGATCTCCCAGCCGCTTGGAGAGTTCCCAGCCGCTTGGAGTTGGGTCAGTAGTACTCGTAGGAAAGTCTTTATAAGCATGAGATCGGTTGATATTGGGATACAGACAGATATCATCGATTGGCAGTGTAGTGTTGCATTAGGCAGAGGAGTCCGAGTGTTCTGTGTGAGGAACATCATATTGTATTGCATCTTTGAAATCAATAAAGATCCTGTTTGTGTTATTGCTCTGGTTGGATTCCTTTGTGTAATTGATTTGCTGGTTTGGTTGGCTTCATGGATTCACTGATCCATTCCACCGGTTGACTCATCTGATCGGTGGAATGGTAATGTACAGTAGAGTAGGTTGTAGTTTGTTTTCTGTTTGCATGCAGGTGTGCAGGATCGCGGTCGACAGATGTTGAAGCCTAGCATCCTCATGTGCTAGGTCGAGCTGATTGAGTTGGAAGATCACCCTGAGTTGGATCGGGTCATCCCTGGAGGATCGGCGAAGTGAGATTTCGCTAAGTGAAGAAGTCTGTTAAAACGGCATCATCAGGATATTTCTGCAAATATCCTGCAGACAGTTCGGATATCGTCATCCGGATAAGTGGAGGAGATCGGCATGATGATGTCGATTGCATGAAGTGCAAGTTCGTCAGGGTGATCATCATCTGGAGGAGCCGAGGAGGAGTGCATCGGCATCAGGTAGAAGATCGGGTCATGAAACTGTTGGAGTTTTCATGTTGCGAGTGCATCAGGATGTTTTAGGCCGGACATAGACTAAGTGCATGTATCGGCATCAGGATCATCATATCGGGAGTGCCAATCATCCGCGTATCGCGAGTAGATGCAGGAGAGAAAGTTCGTGTTTTTCGACTAAGTGTTGAAGAGGTCATCAGGATATTGGGTGACGTCATCGTCATCAGGATATTGAGATATCCCCCCTGTGCGAATTTATCCTGCCGTTGTTAAGTGGTTAAGTATCGGCATCGGCAGAAAGTGTATTAGCATCATCAGGAGGTTCCAAGACAGCCGGATAAATTATATCATGATGCTGTTGCTTGTATCGTCGGCTAGCGGAGCATCGGAGGTAAGCTGCTGAAGGTGATCGTCATCAGGATATTTGGGCAACCGGATATTTGATATCCTGCTGACGAAGACAGTGTTGAAGATCATGATGAAGCCGATAGTGTTCGGTGCCCGATGAACAGTGCAACCGGAGGATGTGTGCGCCCGCTGAACATCATGATGATGATGTTAGAAGGAAGGCGGAGGAGGTGAACAGTAGTCGGCAGGAGGACAATTGCGATCGTCCGAAATATGATGATGCTGTTGGTAGTTTTAGGGAATATGATGATGATGGCGAAGATGATGATGATGAGGTTGGTCTACAGACATTCATGCTATATGCGAAGGTTATAGTGTGGATGCCTCTGCATCATAATGGAAGAGGTGGGACAAATGGATTAGGTAGAGGATCCAAGTTCTCCAACATGAGATGTTATAACTGTAATTAGATAGGACACCCGACCTACAAGTGTCCAGAGAAGGCCTCAACTTCTCATGGTAATGAAAGAAGAACCACATTGACTCAAGAGGATGCAGGGAGTGTGACATCTCCTGAAGTGAATTTGGCATCAGAGATGGGAGAAAATATGATGATCAAGATGTTGCTCAAGGAACCAGTACAAACTGAACCATCACAAAGAAGGGCTTTGTTTAGAGTCAACTGCAAGATCCAAGGTAAGGTTTGTAAAGTTATTATTGACTCTGGTTTTACTGACAATATTATATCTTTGGAAGCAGTAGATAAATTGAAATTAGATAAGATACCCCATAGCTATCCATATAAGGTCAGTTGGTTAAACAAGGGATAGCATATAGTCATTAATGAACAAGCATGGGTAGAATTCAGTATTGGGGGTATAGAGACAAGATTTTGTGTGACATCCTTCCAATGGATGCTTGCCATCTTCTGCTGGGTAGACCATGGCAGTTGGATAGAAAGGCTCATCATGATGGGGAAAAGAATGCTTATTCATTCCAAAAGGATGGTGTAACTTATAGGATACAGTCACTGGTAGAAGGGGATCCACAACATGTAGGGTCTAGTGTAATGCTAGTAGGAGAAAAGGAATTCCTTGAAACACGAGAAGAATCTGGTGGAGTAGGTTTTGCTCTGGTTGTGAAACCTAAGGAGAAGAAAAGAGAAAATATGAGAGAGGTAGGGCCTAGGGAGGTCAGAGAACTACTTGAGAGTTATAAGGAAGTAATTGCAGCAGACATACCAGACTCACTACCACCTATTAGAGATATCAGCCATCAGATTGATGTCATTCCAGGAGCTGTACTTCCCAATAAGGCAGCCTTGAAGATGACCCCTCAACAGAACAAGGAGATAGCCAGGTAGGATCAAGAACTTTTAGACAAGGGGTTAATAAGGAAGAGTTTGAGTCCATGTGCAGTCCCCAGTGTTTTGGCACCAAATAAAGATGGGAAATGGAGACTGTGTACTGATTCCAAGGAAATAAATAGGATAACCATCAAATACGGTTTCCTATATCTAGAATTGAAGACCTAATGGACTATTTGGGGGTTGCTACCTATTTCTCTAAGATAGACTTGAAGAGTGGGTACCATCAGATAAGGATAAGGGAAGGGGATGAGTGGAAGACAACATTTAAAACCAATGAAGGGTTGTATGAGTGGCTTGTGATGCCTTTTGGTCTTTCAAATGCCCCTAGCACCTTTATGAGACTAATGAATGGGGTGTTGCAGGAGTTCATAGGGAAGTTTGTGTTAGTCTACCTTGATGATATCTTGGTGTTCAACAAGAGCAAGGAAGAACACTTGAAATATTTGGAGATAGTCTTGAAGAGGCTGAAAGATCAGAAGCTATTGATAAACTTGGACAAATGTGATTTCATGAAATAAGAGTTGATCTACTTGGGTTTTGTCATTTCCAAAGGTGATCTGAAGATAGATCCTTCAAAGGTGGAGGCTATTTTGAATTGGCCCACACTTAGGACAGCAGGAGAGGTAAGGAGTTTCCATGGTTTGGCCACATTTATAGGAAATTCATCAAGAATTACAGTGACATATGTGCACCTATGTTAGAAACCATCAAGGGTGGTTGCAAGGAGAAGTTTATGTGGACAAGAGAAGCAGATAGGAGCTTTGAGAGTCTGAAACAGAAAGTTGCTAAATTCCTTGTCTTAGTGTTACCTGATTTCAATAAGGTTTTCACAATTGAATGTGATGCAAGTGGGCTGGCCATTGGAGCAGTGTTGAGTCAAGAGGGGAGACCTGTGGCCTTCTTCAGTGAAAAGTTAAATGAAACCAAGAGGAAATACTCCTCTTATGACTTAGAGTTGTATGCTATGGTACAAGCTCTGAAAAAGGGGAGACATTACCTGCTTCCCAAGGAATTTATTATGTATACAAATAACCATGCTCTCAGTTTTCTGAATGGGCAGGACAAACTTAGCCACAGACATATGAAATGGGTGGAAAGTCTGCAAGCATACACTTTCACCATTAAGCATAAGAAAGGAGTCATAAACAAGGTGGCAGATGCTCTCAGCAGGAGGGTGTTGACAGTCCAAGAAGTGCAGTTGCAAAGCATGGGTGTTGAGTCACTCAAAGAATTGTATGAAGAAGATCAGGATTTTAGAGAAATCTAAAAGGTATGCAATGAATTTGCTAATACTTTTCATAGTGAGTTTTTAGATTTTACATTGTAGAATGGACTATTGTTCAAAGGATGTCAGTTGTGTATCCCTAAGTGCTCAATGAGGACTAATATTGTGAAGGAAAAACATAGTGGTGGTTAAGGTGGACATTTTGGGTTGAATAAGACTTTAGATTTAGTAAGGAGATTTTATTTCTGGCCAAGAATGCAGTCTGACATCAGAAAATTTGTTGAAAGTTGCATAGTATGCCAAAGGGCGAAAGGAGTCTCGACCAATGCAGGATTGTATCAACCTTTGCCAATACCCAACAAGCCTTGGGAATGTTTGAGTATGGATTTTGTGATGGGGTTACCCAAAACAAGGGCAAGTTGTGACAGTGTGTTTGTAGTGGTAGACCGATTCAACAAGATGGCTCATTTCATTCCTTTCAAGACCACTAATGATGCAAGCTACATTGCAGGTTTGTTCTTTAAAGAAATTGTCAAGATTCATGGGCTACCCTTGAGCATTGTGTCTGATAGGGTTATCAAATTTGTAGGACATTTTTGGAGGACTTTGTGGAAGAGATTGGGAACAAATTTGTCTTTCAGTTTAGCCTATCATCCTCAGACTGATGGCCAAACTGAGGTTGTGAATAGGTCATTAGGCAATCTATTGAGATGTTTGACAAGAGAACATGGAAACAGTTGGGATGTGATACTCCAACAAGTAGACTATGCTTATAATGATTCAACAAGCAGGAGCACAGGTCTGAGTCCTTTTGAAATTATATATGGTAGTCACTCCAGGGGTATTTTTGAATTGAGAGACATCTAGGGGTTGGACAAATGGAGTGGTCATGCTGATGCATTTGCAGAAGCCATGAAAGAAATACACCAACAGGTCAGAGATACTTTACACCAGAATAGTTAGAAGACAAAGGCTAGAATGGATCAAAGGAGGAGGGATGTGTAGTATCGGGTAGGTGACTTGGTCATGGTTCATCTGAACAAAACATGTTGCCAAAAGGAGGCCACAACAAACTGATGATGAGGAAGGTTGGACCCTGTCAGATTCTGGAGAAGTACGGTCCAAATGCTTACAAGATTGAGCTTCCTGATGATATTTCCATTTCACCCATATTCAACATTGCTGATTTGACATTGTACAGAAGTGCTCATACACGGGAGAATATAGAAGACTCTGTCCAGGAAAATGAAGATTGGCTGAAGCACTTACCTTCTAGGGAGCCGCAAAAAATGGAGTACATTTTGGAAAGCAGAGAAGCCAAGAAGACAAGGCACAAAACATATTTTGAACATCTGGTTAAGTGGTAAGGGCTTCCAGATTCAGAAGCTACATGGATGCTGGAGGAAGACATTCTAAAGCAAGGCGGAGATGTACAAGAATTGGTCTCTAAGAGGACTTGAGACATTTTTCTTCTGGGAAGTATGGTGTAGGAGCACCTAGAAAATCATGTTTTCTTTTGTAATAAGGTCTATTTGACCAATGCATTTTCATTTCAGCTTGTCTCTAGGTTCTTCGAGACCTAGGACACATTTTGTCAAATTGTAATCACATTGTGCCAAAAATAGGGTAGTAAGACAGTTTGAAGTAGTTTGGATCGATTGGTCTTCCAACTGTTTGCATTGGTTGGTTTTCCAACTGCTGGCAGGATGAGTTGATAATAACCATCGAGGAGGAGAATCGAAGAAGGGTGTGTGTGCATGAAGGGGATTGTGTATTGTTCTGAGAAGAAATAAAACTGTTATGTTCTATCAATTTGAGTTTCTATTCTGTATAACTATATATTGTGTAATTGTATATTTTTGTTCAAAGTGTAGTTCTTTCTGTGCATTCCATTGTTGCAGCATGTCGATGTGAAGCATTCCACTGGTATGATTTCTGTTGAAATCAGTGGAATGGCTTTGCTGTACAAGTATTTGTTTTGTTCCTTATTTTTTTTGTGTCTGATGGTGCAGAGGATCCAAATAGGGTGATTTCACACAATAGACAACCTAGCATTTCCATGTGCTAGGGTTCGGTTGAAGAATAGATGAATCATTGAGTTACATAATTATTGAAGTCATTATTGGTGAGACTGAGGCCATCGTGAAATATTTCTCTCTTGGGGCGATAAGGTTAGTCTAGCTGAAGAGAGGTTCAAATCGCCGTCTAAAGATTCATATTAGAGTGACAAGAGATAAGTAATTCCGACAGGAGATTCATCAGTGTATTGGCCCAGCAAAATTAGAGTTCGCTGATAGAGTTAAGTCTCACCAAACGTGAAGTTGGATGCATCGGCGTATTAGAGACACATGAAAGGAAGTCACACCGAAGAATGGATGGTCCATCGGCGCATCGGCCTAAGCTTGTAAGTGTTCGCCGATGACCAGGGCCACACCGAAGACAATGTATATCGGCATATCAGGAGGATAAACAAGGAGTTCGTCAACAAAGGAAGTCACACCAACGGTTGTGGTTTGAAAGTGTCATTGGAGAGATCGGTGTGTCAGCAGAATAGTTTTTGAGTTCACCGATGATCCAAGTCTTGCCGATGAGTGTGGTTCGAAGGTTCAAAAGTTGAGAAATGTTCGCTTCCACTGCGCGCTCCGTATCAATTTTCCATGCTTCTAATAATGTGATCGTGTTATAACGCGAGAACATTACAGGAAGCATGATAACATAAAGGTAACCTTGTATCTACATGAGACTCTCTCTCTCTCTCTCTCTCTCTCTTTATTTCTCTATCCTATATATAAAGAGGGATTGAGAGACATGGACAGATAGAGAGGGACATGGAGATAGAGAGGATAGGTGGAGATAGAGACGGGGATAGGGAGAGATGGGGATCGAGATAGAGAAAGGGGTCTATAGAAGGAGAAAGATAGAGATACATATATAGAGAGAGGGGAAATATAGGGAGATAGATCTAGCAAGGGAAATATAGATAGGGAAATTCAGAGAGAGAGGTAGAGAGGGGTATATTAAGAGATGGGGTTATGAGGATAGATAGCTCAATAGTGAAAGAGATCAAGAGATGTCTAGAGATATAGGGAGAGAGATTTCAAGAGGTAGAAGGATGGGGAGAGAGATAAAGAGGAGGAGAGAGATGTAGTGAGGGATAGATTAAGAGATAGGGATCCATATGTCTAGAGAGATAGAGATAGGGATCCCTATTCTCCCCTCTACCTAAACCATAAACCTAAACCTCTAAACCATAAACCCTAAACCCTTAATAATGCCCCTAACCCCTAACCCCTAACCCTAAACCCTAAAATCTAGCAACCCTAAACCCCTAAAATCCCAAGGTCCCTAAACCATAAAACCTAGAATCAAAGGTAAGTATAGTTAGAGAGGGATAGAGGAGATAGATATATCTCTCCCAAGCTCGGTCTCCTCTGTATCTTCCTATTCACCTCTCTACCTAAACCATAAACCTAAACCTCTAAAACTTAACCACTAACCCCTAAACCCTAAACCCTAAACCCTAAATAATGTCCCTAAAGCCTAACGCCTAACCCCTAAACCCTAAAAATGAGCATCCCTAAACCCCAAAACCCCTAAGGTCCCTAAACCCTAAACCTAGAAGTAACCCTAAACCTCTATCTCCCTATCTCTCCCAATCTCTATTGGTCCCCTCGCTCTATCTCTGTCTAAACCCTAAACCCTAACCCCTAAACTGAAGCAACCCTAAACCCCTAACTCGTAAACCCTAAACCCTAACCCCTAACCCTAAACCCTAAACTCAAGCATCCCTAAACCCTTACCCTAAAACCTAAACTATATTTACTTGAGAAGCCCTAAACTCATGTAAACCTCAAATAGTGAGGGAGAGAGAGATAGAAAGGTAGAGTTAGAGAGAGGGGATCAAAAGAGATCTAGCAAGATAGAGAGATAGGGAGAGAGAGAGAGAGATAGAGAGGTAGGTATAGTTAGAGAGACGAATAGAAGAGACATAGATATCTTTCCCAGCCACGGTCTCCTCTGTATCTCCCTATTCGCCTCTCTACCTAAACCATAAACCTAAACCTCTAAACCTTAACCCCTAACCCCTAAATCATAAACCCTAAACCATAAATAATGCCCATAAACCCTAACCCCTAACCCCTGAACCCTAAAAATGAGCAACCCTAAACCCCTAAACCCCTAACACCTAAACCATAAAACTTGGAAGCAACCCTAAACCTCTATCTCCCTATCTCTCCCAATATCTATAACGTGAAAACATGAAAACATTAAGCTTTCATTCCAACCAAATTCATTCCTAATCAATCCCAAATCATCCCTAATCCATTCAATTTCATCTCAAATCATCCCTAAACCACTTCTAATCAGCCCTAAACCACTTCACACCATCCCAAATCACATCCAAATCAATTTAACTTCATCCCTAATCATTTTCCAATCAACCTGGGATTCATCTCAAATACCATCCCTAAACTATTCCTAAATCATTCTAGTCATTCCCCAATTAGCACTAAACCACTTCAAACCATCCTTAAAACCATTCTAATCATTCCCAAATCATTCCTAATCTAGTCCTTTTCACCTCTCATCATCCCTAAACCAATCCATTTCATCCCGACTCCATCCCAAAGCAATCTAAGCTCCATCTCAAATGATCCCAAAAATAATCAAAATCAAACAAATACCTCACCAGGAGCCATTAGAAGATCATAGTGCCAATCTGTTAGTCATTTGTACCATTTTGTATATCGTATGTGCCAATATGCTCCTTAGTAGCACCTACCTATCAATCACAAACATCATTCTACACCTAGCTAGTCATAGGTGTCATTCTACCCTCTACCAGCCACAAGAGCCATCAGAACATCATAAGCGCCAATATGTTAGTCATTTAAACCATTCTATACATCATATATACTAACCATAAATCCTAAACCCGATCAACCCTAAACTTGATCAACCCTAAACCCTTATCTCCTTGTCTCTTTCATCCCTCTACCTCTCAATCTCTCTACCTATGTCTTTTGCCATGTCCATCACCCTCTATCTCACTATCTCTCCCTCTCTAAACTCCTAACCCCTAAACTCTAAACCTGATCAACCCTAAACCCCTATCTCCTTGTCTCTATCATCTCTCTACCTCTCAATCTCTCTGGCTATGTCTCTGGCCATGTCCCTCACCCTCTATCTCCATATCTCTCCCTCTCTAAACTCCTAACCCCTAAACCCTATCTCCTTGTCTCTATCATCCCTCTACCTCTCAATCTCTTTGCCTATGTCTCTAGCCATGTCCTTCACCCTCTATCTCCCTATGTCTCCCCTTGGTCTCCTCTATATCTCCCTATTAGTCCTTTCTCTCTAAACCCTAACCTAAAACTCTAAACCTTAACCCCTAACCCCTAAACCCTAAAACTGAGCAACCCTAAACCCCAAACCTCTATACCATAAATGCTGGAAGCAACTCTAAACCTTTATCTCCCTAGATCTCTCCTAATATCTATTGATCCCCTCACTCTCTCTCTCTCTCTAAACCCTAACCCCTAAACCCTAAACCTGAGAAACCCTAAATCCCTAATACCTAAACCCTAAACCATAAACCTAAGCAACCGTAAACTCCTAAACCCTAAATAATTCCCCTAAACCCTAACCCAAAACCCTAAACCCTAAACTTGAGCAGCCCTAAACCCCTAAACCCTAAATGATTCCCCTAAACCCTAAACTTAAGCAACCCTAAACTCATAAACCCGACCCACCCTCTCTCTCTCTCCAAAACAAGAAAACTAGGACTCTCTATCTCTCTCTCCCTATCACCAGGTATCTCTCCTAGGTTTCTCTCCCCTCCATCTCCATCCTCTCTCCCTTTTCCTCCCTCTCACTCTCCCTTGTTGACAAAGAACATGGAAATGTAAGAAAAATAGGACATGTAAAGATGGATGAGGATATAAATTGGGATTCAATAAAATGGAAACAAGATAATTTATGAAATTTCATTGGATGGGAAGAATGAGGAGGAGAGGTAGAGAAAGGAGGGAAGTAGAGAGTGAGAAAGAGGATAGGAGGTAGAGACAAGATGGAAGTAGAGAGTGGGAGAGGACCGTAGGAGGTAGACAGGGCAAGGAAGAAGAGAGAGAGGGTAGGAGGTAGACAGGGGAGGGAAGCAAAGACTGAGAGAGAGGGTAGGAGGTAGACAAGGGAGGGAAGTTGAAAGTGAGAGAGAGGGTAAGAGGTAGAGAGGGAGGGGGAGAAGAGAGTGAGAGAGAAGGTAGGAGGTAGAGAGGCAAGGGAAGAAAAGACTCAGAAAGAGGGTAAGAGGTAGATAGGAGAGGGAAGTAGAGAGTGAGAGAGACAATAGAAGGTAGATAGCAGAGGGAAGAAGAGAGTGAGAGAGAAGGTGGGAGGTAGATAGGGGAGGGAAGCAGAGACTCAAAGAAAGGGTAGGACGTAGAGAGGGGAGAGAAATAGAGAGAGAAACGATAAGAAGTGCAGCTACCCTTATAGACATGTATGTAAAGTGTGGAAGCATAGACAAGGCATGTCAATTGTAAGACGTAACAACTCAAAGAGATATTCTATAATGGAATGCAATGATTGCAAGATATGCAAAAAATGGATTTGTTGAAAAGGCTTTAGAAACTTTCAAGAAAATGCAATTGGCATGTGTATTTCCAGTTATGCTCATCATAACGCGAGCACGTTATAATGCGCTCGCGTTATGCTCAACTTTGTTTAATGTGTTTTTTATTAGTTTTAAGCAAAATCTAGAGATAATCTGGAGCGTGCTCCCCATCAGGATGAGACTTTTTTCAATGAAAACTCAAAAAAATACCACCATAATCTTAAGCTCTTTGTTAGCTATCTAACCATATAATTTTTTTCACATTTTGAGTACGTTTAGTGTTTCATCTTGAATTTCTTTTGTTAGTGGGTCCAGTTTTTGTCAAAAACCAGTCTATAGTATTTTTTACTTTTTTTTAACCATTCATAAAAAATTGAAATAAGTTATACTTTTAGAAACTAGACTCCATTCTACACGAAATAAAAAAAATCAATTTTCAATTAGTTTTCAAACATTTTAGGGGGGAGCACACTCAAATTTTTGTTTTTTAGGATGTGTCCACTTTAAAATTACTAAAAAATCAATTATTCATTAAAAAATTATCAGAAAAATCAGGAATAAACTACATGGTGTTACCTAATTTCTCACTGGAGCGATTATTGAAATAATAAAAAAATTTAACATTTTAGGGGGAGCACACCAGACCCTATGTTATGTTTTTTTTAGAAAAACAAGACCAATTTATGTGCTCCCCCTTTTTGGACCCCTTAATCTCAACCATTTTTTGGAAACATTAGTAGTTTAGAAACTAGATTCGGAGCACTACAGCTCTTGTTTTCATTCCATATTTAAATTGTGAGTGTAGCTATCTTCAATTTCTCATCCAACATGTTGGTACCCATTTATGTTTAGGGTTTTGAGCTTGAACATTTGTAGGTTTTCTCATTCAAACCCTAAAATTTTTGAGTCATAGGGCCTTGCATTGTTTTTCCTATTTTAATGGTGACCTTCCATGGTGGGTTCCGGGTTATTACGTTTCACCCTCATGCTTTAGTGTTGATAGGTTGAACGGCCCCCATGCAATGCCTTATCACCTTTTCCCCATCACACTCGAGAGAATGCTAAGTTTTGAAAAATTGCTTTGAACATTGTAAAATCTGTCATATGTTTGTATATACAAGTGCAAATGCATGTTGGCGGGCCCCAAAATCTCAGTCGGCTTTCAAAAATGGTGAAAAAAGGAGTTATATGCATTTCTAAATGCATATTGAGTTTGCACATACATGGGGGAATCAATCGTAGATCCCCGGGAATATTCTGCAGTTGTATGCATTTCCAAATGCATATCGGGCTCAAAAAGATGCATATACATTGGGGGAATCTGTTGCAGATTCCAAGAAGATTCTCTAATTGTATATCGGGTCTGCTTGTATGTGTTTTGTTGTTTATCCTAATATACAATGAGAAGATACATTGTAGATTTCAAAAGGGTTCAAATCGGGCTAAAGTAATGGTCGGATCCGCAAATAGGTGCATTTGCTACAGTGCAAGGGTTCATCACCAGCACATACAATAAAAATGTAGGTGGTCTTGTATGTTGGCGTTGTATATGCCGATATACATTCAAAAGATGCAAGAGTAAAATGCAAGCCGGATTTGAAAAGGTTTCTCAATCTAGCAGATAAGTTGGCTAACATTCGCAACTTGCATGTATATGGCATTGTATATGCTGATATACAAGCAAAAAGAGATACAAGGCCCGAATTTGAAAGTTTTTCGAATCTGATGGATAAATGGCTGGGCTCCGTTGTATGTATATCACATTTGTATGATGTGATATGCAAGGAAATGTACAAGTAAGGAAATGTAAACCGGACCCGATTTGATTTTCAAGGCACCTCATAGTCATTTGAGGTCTGCGGCATGTATATTGTGCATTGTATATGCCGATATACAATGTGATGTGCAGGGAGAGATACAACCCGGATTTCAAGGCATTTCCAATCCACTGCATAAAAGTTTGAAATCCACAAAATGTATATTTTGTTTGTATCTGCAAATATACAAAGGAGATGTGCAATAGGAAATGTACAAGGTGGGACCTGATGCATTTTTTATTTGTTTTATAACATTTTGAGGTCCGCCTTGTATGTAGCTAGTTGAATGTATATGCATATGGGGGTGCATATGCAAAGATTTCAAAGTATGCATGTCTAGGGCGGAAATGGCAAAATAAGTGGTAGAGAAGTCAGCGATGGAAGTGTATGCTGCCGACGTGGCACGATATCATTGGTTCGTGGCTTTTCAGGATGTTTTGAGGTAGTTAATTTTGGCGATGGAGGGAAAATCAACGGTTATGATTCAAATGCTCAAACGGGGTCGATATCTGCCTGTCTAATAGCTTCATATTCTTACGGGGGGTCATATTTCATATGTGACCTGATCTTCCACCCGGGGGTGATGTTTCAAATATCAGTCATCTTGTTGAGATCACCCCAATGCTGCTGTGAGGTTTCAATATCACCCTGATATTTTTGCGGGGGTGATATTTCAAATATCAGGTGATCTTACAAATATCACCCTTACCGCCGAGTATCACCCCGATTGCAATACAATGGTGACGTCATCAGGATCGGTGGGGTGCATCATGTGGTCTTCGGCATGACAGTTATTATCAGCAGATATGATGAGGAGGATCTTCCTCTGATGCATCAAGTTGCACTGATGGGGGTGGTCATGATGATGAGGTCTAAACCGGTGTCATCGGGAGCAAAATCACCGACTATCATATATGCTCATGGCCTAGTTTATAAAGTATTGGAGAGGTTGCTGCGGGTTGAATGTGGGATAATTAGTTCCCACATGATTTGAAAAATCAGGGTCATTTTTCTTGGCAGGAAAATTTCTAAAGTGCACTGTCCACTGCATTCCCAAGGCCGCGGGTTAGTATGCCATTAATGGCGGATGTTACAGGGTATGGGCGAAGGCATGGACGGATCAAGTACCCGATTGAAGATGTGAACCCCCAGGTGGCGGCGTAGGGCTTGAGACCTCCCTGTCTCCTCCTCTACCTGCTGCGTTGATATTTTTGGGTGCCATTTCTGGTGCAGTGTGTCTGGCAGGATTTTTGACTTGTCATGTAATTAATTTGCTAGATGAACAGTTTGGCTATATGAGGGGCAAATTGTGTCATTAATGGTTGTTGAAAACTGGACAAAATTTTGGTGTTGTAATTAGATACAACTCCATTGGTGGCTCTATCTTGGGTGTCTTATGAGTTTATGAGTCTCATGTTGTATGTTTTATGCATAGATTTATTGGTTTCGTGTTGATTCAAATGAGTAATGCTATATTGTATGTGTTCTATTATTTGTCTCCAAATTGAATGTGTTTTTCTTCCGAATCTGAGCATCTAAGGGGTGTTTAAGACTCTAGAATATTGGTTTGCTATATTGAATGCTTGATCTTTTACTTCTGCTCAAGGGGTAGATTAAATGTTTTAGGTTGAGTGTTGGGAAGAATACATTGCAGTGAGGATTTTGTAAGCAGAGACAACTGAATACTCAGTTTTGGGAAGTATCTGTAAGGCAGATACTAGACAATCCCCTTGAAATCCAGTCTTTGGTATATGTTTATGCTGGCCGTTCACATGTGTATGTCTATTGACTCTGAGCCTTGGATAGGCACCGATCCAGTCTTGTATTGAGGTTATAGCCCAAGGTCCTAGTTTTGCATCCAAATACAAATACAAAATCAAACTTTGAATATAAGCCTTTAGGATATTAGACGTAGTTTTAGGACCCAAAATCCTCTGTCTACAATTGAATATAGGCCCAAGGCTAGCCCCTTTGCACTTATTTTACAATTTTGGTCTACATAATAGAGGATTTATCTGCTTTGTGTCAGCATCCCAGTAATGTTCAGAGACATATATTTTGGATGTTGAATAGGGAATACCCCCCTTGGTTCTGCAGAGCCTAAAAAAGAAGATGAGATATTTATAGAGTCTATCTCCTGTACTGTTGGCCCCTGGCCCAGAAATCCTATTGATCAATGATGGCTACCTTGTAGGGATAACTGGGAAGAAGCATCCAGTTTGGGAAAAATACCAACAGATTTGGCAACTCTGCTGGGGACTGCTTTGTAAAAGAACCCTCATTTTAAAAGAAAATATTTCCTAGTTATAGGTGGCGACTCCGAACCAATCTCCCAACTGGTAAAGTAAAAAAATTTATGCAATGGAGAAGATCCCTGCATAACCCTTTGTTTGAAGAATTACCCATCAAAATGATGTACAGGAAGAAAGGGACTGTTCGAGCCAGTCAAGATGGTTCTCCCAGCCCCAGAAAACATGATAATATTCAAGATAATCCTAGGTCTTCAGAGCAGCAGGCACCCTATTTTTCAAATACAGAAGCTGAAGTACAAGACCTATTTGAAAGGAAACAGGGTGATGGATTGAGAATGAGGTCAGAAGTGTTTCAAGAATGCCCTTTCCTTGATCCCCCTGACAGATTTGAAGAGGCTAAATCTCCAAGGGATGATGATATGATCAGAATGGAATGAGACCGTCCTCTTCTATGCCTAGAGATGAGGAACTAGCCAAAGAGATTAAGAGTTTAAGGGCAAAATTGGAGTATTTGCAAGCAGTAAAAATCAGAGATGATATTAGACAAAAGGTACAAGCTTTGAGAATTGCTCAGAATGATTCAGTTCCTACCCTCGATAATACAAATGTGCTGAGAAACCAACACAGACATGAAGTTCAAGATCACCATAATGATCAAAGAAAAACACAAATAATGCTAGAATACCATTGAATAATGTAAGAAATTAGAATGTAAATAGAAATGCCAATATCAATCAATTTGGTAGGCAACCTATGCAACTGGACAAATTCAGACAGTTAGTTTTTGATGGCATCCTTGGTTACCCCAATCCTATTGATAAACATGTAAGGCCGCAAGTGCCAAAATTTTTAGGAAAAAATACTGTGTCAGGAGAGGACCATTTAAAGGCTTTTCAGAATATCATGGACAACTTTGAGGTTGAGCATGAAGATGTATTTATGAAATTGTTTATGCAATCCTTAGTTGATGAGGCTAGAGAATGGTACAAGGGTGTGCCTGACAGGAGTGTTTCATCGTGGGATGACTTTAGGAGGATATGCAAAGAACAATATGGTGACAAAACTAATCCTAGTTTTTTCATAAATGAGTTCACTGGTATTACCAAGGGATCAAACGAATAGGTTGCTGATTTCAATGCTAGATTCACTAAGGTATTGAACAAATTGCCACATCACCTGAGGCCTAATGAACCAATGTGCATAGTGTTGTACATAAATGCTTTTGATGCCAAAACAGCTTATGGGTTAAGGGATAAAGGTCCTCACAGCCTCAGGGATGCTTTCAAAATTGCAACAAATATTGAAAATAACAAAAAAGCGTCTGGTAAGACAAACAGAAGAGATGATGTAAAAATTTTGTAAAATCCAAACAACAAGTCTCAAAGTGTTCAAGGCAATGCATCCACTTCTGAGGATAAATTAGATAAGTTGACAAATATTGTCAAGGACCTGAGTTACAGACTTGCTAGGAATGAAAAGGGAATTGGTCCTGACAGGCAGGTTTACCAAAGGCAAGAAAAGAGGCCATCATTACATGATATGCCATATAACACTAATTGGCATAATGGTAGACCCGTTCTCCCAAACAGCAATACAAATCAAAGGACTCAAAATGTTAAGGAAACTCCTGATCCTTTGAAGAAGGCTATTAATATTGTTGATGACACCCCATGGTGCATCATATGTCAAATGCCTCACTCACAGTCATAATGTATGATTGCTCGGTCTTTATATAACAATGTCATTGCCTGTGATGAGTGTAATGAGCCACATGGTATGGAGAATGAGAGTGTCAATATGCTATCCACAAACAGGGAGTATCCTTCTCATGATGTTGATGCAAGCATAAATAATGAGATTCAGGTCTGTCAGCAGTTTCCCTGTGATGAAGATGATGAAGATAGCTATGCTTATGCTCAGGATTCACACAATTTTCTGAATAACTTGAGGAGGCCTTCTGATGAAGAGATTAGAGCCCCCATAGCTGCAGCAGTAGCTCAGGTCAAAAGCAATTACAACCTAAGAGGTAAGGCTCAGGTGAGCAACTCACGCCAACAAGAGAATACTTTTGTGAGCTAGCCAGTGCATAGTCATAAAGGGGCTGAAACACAAAAGAAACAATAGAGCAATAATAAGCAAAACTTTAGACGAAAAATAGGTCATGATCCTCAAGAACTAGAGAATAAAGTTTCCCAAAACAAGGATCAAAGCAAGAATTCTCAGGTCATGGATGGTAGTCAGGGAGCTATAAAAATTAAAGCTGGATCATATCAGGATAAAAATAAAAGTAAAACTGTGGATCAGGCTACAACTATTATACAAAATTATGCTCCGTTTGACATAACTCAAGTCTTGTCCCAGGTAAAGGTTTCTATTCCATTGATGGAGCTAATGAAAGTTGAAGAATTTAGAAATAAAACATTGTCCCTGATTTCAGGAGTAACCTGTCAAGCTAATACAAATATTGAGACTCAGGGTAAGAAACAAGCCATGTGTATTGATGAGGATGAGGCTCCTGAAGTATATTTAGGGGTGACCATGACAAAATGCCCTTCACAGGTTGAACCATTCTATGTTTCCCTCGTCATAAATGGAAAAGTGATTAAGAATTATATGCTTGACTCAGGGGCATCAACAAATATCATGCCTTTGGCCATTATGCAGCAAGCCGGGTTAAAGATAGATAAGGCATGTGGGAAGTGCTATTCCATGGATGCTAGGGAGGTACCAGTCATTGGAATCATGAAAGATGTGGATTTCAGATTGGCAGCATATCTAGAAAAAACCTACAAAATGAATATAACAGATGTCGATATCAAGCCACATTATGGCATGTTATTGTCAAGAAGATGGGCAGCATTAATTGGTGGGAGTATGCAATTGGACCTGTCATATGCTATGATCCCTATGAATGGAAAGGATGTCAAATTGATCAGAGAAGAAAGGTCACTAGATACAGTTGAGGATCATGAGTCAGAAGAGCACATATGTTTTGTGGACATTGACTGTGAAAATTTCAGAGTTGTCTTAGATGAAAAAGGAGGTAAAGGGAGAGACATATGCATTCAAGAGCTTGACCAACAGGGCCTTTGGACCATGTATTTTGATGGAGCTTGTGCAAAGGAAGGCTCTGGTACTAGAGTTGTGTTTCTGTCTCCAGTTGGTAAGCTTCTAAAGTTCTCTTTCTTGTTAAAGTTTGCCTGCAAAAATAATATTGCAGAATATGAAGCTCTGTTGCTAGGATTGAATATGGCTCTAAAGCATGGAATTAAAATGTTAAGAGTGTTTGGGGACTCAAAGTTAATTGTTTCCCAAGTTAGAGATAAGTATGCATTAAAGAATAAGAGGTTAAAGTAATATAAACGTGCTGTCTGGGATACAATTGAATTGTTTGATGCTTTTTCAATAAACTGGATAAAGAGATCAAAAAATGTCATGGCAGATTTTCTAGCCAATATAGCCATAAGGCCAGATGATATCACTCTATCAGATATCACAAATGTTGAAGTCAAACTTAGACCTGCAGTACCATATAACGTATGTAGGTGGCAGGTGTTTGATGATGATAAAGATTTGTTGAGATTTCTACATTGCATTGATGAATATGAGAACCAGGAAGTAGATTTTCAAAATTTTGTGGAAGTTGTGGATGGGAAAGAAACTCTCTTAGGGAAGGAGGTAATTCAACTCAAGACAAATAAAATTCCTAGAGGGTTGGTCGCATTAGAGAGAGCTTTTGACAATAGGGACCAATTTGTTACAAAGGCATCTCCAACAAACAAGAATGATTTGGAGGAGATAAATTTGGGGACATCTCATGCCCCCAAGAAGGTATACATTGGCAAACAGCTCAAGCCACACATCAGAACTATGCTGATTGCATTACTGAGAAAGTATAAGCATGTCTTTGCCTGGTCATATGAGGACCTGAAAGCTTATAGAGAGGATTTATTCCAACATGAAATCCCTTTGAAGCCTAGAGTTAAACCATTTAGACAAAAACAAAGACCTATCAACCCAACTTTAGCTCCTAAAATGCAAGAAGAACTTATGAAGCTTAGGGAGGCTGGAATAATCATGCCTATCAGGCACTCAACTTGGGTGTCTAACCTTGTCCCAGTTAGAAAGAAAAAAGGTGACATTAGACTTTGTGTGGACTTTAGAAATCTGAATGTATCTTCCTTGAAGGACAATTATCCATTGCCAAACATGGAAGCCATGTTGCAGAAGGTGACTGGCTGTGAACTTTTATCATTGATGGATGGATTTTTAGGGTACAATCAAGTGAAAGTAAAAGAATCAGAACAATTCAAGACTGCTTTCACCACTCCATGGGGCACCTATGTATATGTGAGAATGCCATTTGGGCTAACAAATGCAGGTGCGACATTTTAGAGGGCTATGGATGTTGCTTTCGCAGGATTAATTGACTCAATCTTGGCTGTGTACCAAGATGATTTGACAACCTATTCAAAAAAGGAAGAGCAACATTGCATGCACTTAGAACAAATCTTTATTAGAGCATTGGATTATGGCATCTCACTCAACCCAAAGAAATGTGCTTTTGGAGTATTGGAAGGGAAATTGCTGGGACACATTGTTTCCAAGGATGGAGTCAGGATTGATCCTAAAAGGGTGGCTGCAATTGACAAAATTCAGATCCCTAGAATAGTGAAAGGTATTCAGTCCTTCTTTGGACAAATTAATTTTGTTAGAAGATTTGTTCCTAACTTTGCAGAGACCACAAAAGATATCTCTAAAATGTTGAAGAAAGGTGCAACTGTCAATTGGGAAGATGAAGCAAAAAAATCATTTTAGAACATCAAAGAGGCTATAAAGATGGCTCCTGTGTTGAAATCTCTTGATTTTTCTAAGCCATTTCAGTTATTCTCATTTGCTTCTTTCCATACTATTGCTGCATGTTTATTGCAGAAAAATAAGAAGGTTTTGAACAACCTATAGCTTTCTTTAGCAGGTCAATGCAGGCTGTTGAGTTGAAGTATGATATCATGGAGAAGCAAGCATATGCACTAGTTAGAGCAGTCAAAAGTTTTAGGCCATAGTTGGTAGGTTCTCGGATAGTTGCATATGTGCCTCATGCAGCAGTTAAAGATATTTTCACTCAACAGGAGGTAACTGGAAGAAGATGCAGATGGATAAATGAATTGCAAGAGTTCAACATTGAAATACAAATCACAAAATTGGTAAGAGGACAAGGTTTGGCAAAATTAATGACATAGTCAAATCTAGATGCATGCCAAGTGAATGTAGTGCATAATGAAGTTATAAATATGTCAGAATCTGAGTGGTATAAGGACATAGTACATTATTTGTAGAATTTGAATTGTCCTTCCCATCTAAATGACAATCAGAAGAGGACCTTGAAGCTACATGTTAAATACGTCATTGTTCAAGGAGAGCTGTACTGGAAAAATCCTGATGGCGTATTACTCAGGTGTGTAGATGAAAATCAGGCCAAGGATATTCTAAATGACATGCACAATGGAGTGTGTGGTGGACACTATACTGCCCAGACAACAACCCACAAAATTCTCAGAGCAGGCTACTGGTGGCCAACTCTCTTCTCAGATGCACAAAGAATGGTAAGAAAATGTGATCCTTGCTTAAGGTTCTCAAGAAAGCTAAAATATGAAGGTGCATTGCCCCTTAGGACTATAACTGTGGAAGCTCCATTTCAGCAATGGGGAATTGATTTTATAGGGGAAATCTCAGAAAAATCAAGTGGAGGACAGTTGGATTTTGGTTTCTACTGATTACTTCACTAAATGGATTGAGGCCATTCCAACTAAAAAGGCTACCAGTAGGGTGGTGATGGATTTTATTTTAGAACATATTGTTGTCAGATTTGGAGTACCAGCCAAAGTGGTCACAGATAATGATATGTGCTTCAGGTTTGGTGAATTTATTAATTTTTGCAATAATTATGGAATTGATTTGTCTCATACATCACCATACCATCCACAAGGAAATGGTCAAGCAGAGTCAAGCAACAAAAGTCTAATGAAAATCATCAAAAGGCTGATGGATAAAAATAAAAGGGCTTGGGATTCAAAGCTGAAAATGGCATTATGGGCTAATAGAGTGATAGTCAAGAAAGCAACTGGAAGGTTGCCTTTTGAATTAATATATGGTGCAGCAGCTAGATTGCCTATGAATAACCTCCTACCAGTTTATAAATTCATACAAGAAAATGATGAGGAAATTGGGCACTCAATGACTCAAAGAATAAATCAGCTAGTTGCACTAGATGAAATCAGAAGGGAAGCATAGAAAATGAACATCAAGAAACAACAAAAAGTGAAGTATCTATTTGATAAAAGGGCTACAGAGAGAAGGTTTTAGATAGGTGATTTGGTCCTTATGTGGAATGCAAGGAGCTAGGATAAGGGCAAGCATGGAAAATTTGAGCCCTTATGGATTGGCCCATATCAAATTGGCAATATCCATGAAGATGATTCCTACTTTCTCCAGGCCCTCAATGGCGAACTATTGGAATTGCCTGTGCACGGTAAATTCCTTAAAGCCTTTTTCTCATAAATGAATATTTTCTGTGCACACTGTAAACTAGATGTAAATGTTTTGTACATGCCTTGTATAGTCGGTCATGTTTAGAGTTTTGTGTTTTGTCTGGTCTGCCCTGGAGTAGTTTGGTCCTCACTGCAGTCTTGTGCCTGCACGTCCCCAATCGGAGCCTGTGTTGGTACCCATTTATGTTTAGGGTTTTGATCTTGAACGTTTGCAGGTTTTCTCATTCAAACCCTAAAATTTCTGAGTCATAGGGCCTTGCATTGTTCTTTCTATTTTAATGGTGACCTTTTGTGGTGGGTTCCCGGTTATTACGTTTCACCCTCATGCTTTAGTGTTCATAGGTTGACCGACCCCCATGCAATGCCTTACCGCATTTTCCCCATCGTACTTGAGAGAATGCTAAGTTTTAAAAAATTACTCTGAACATTGTAAAATCTGTCGTATGTTTGTATATACAAGTGCAAGTGCATGTTGGCGGGCCCCAAAATCTCAGTCAACTTTCAAAAATGGTGGAAAAAGGAGTTATATGCATTTCTAAATGCATATTGAGTTTGCACATACATGGGGGAATCAATCGCAGATCCCTGGGAATATTCTGCAGTTGTATGCATTTCCAAATGCATATTGGGCTCAAAAATATGCATATACATTAGGGGAATCTGTTGTAGATTCCAAGAAGATTCTCTGAATGTATATCAGGTCTGCTTGTATGTGTTTTGTTGTTTATCCCGATATACAACGCAAAGATACATTGCGGATTTCAAAAGGGTTCAAATCAGGCTAAAGTAATGGTCAGATCCACAAATGGGTGCATTTGCTACAGTGCAAGGATTCATCACCAGCACATACAATAAAAAATGCAGGTGGTCTTGTATGTTGGTGTTGTATATGCCGATATACATTCAAAAGATGCAAGAGTAAAATGCAAGCCAGATTTGAAAAGGTTTCTCAATCTAGCAGATAAGGTGGTTAACATCCACAGCTTGCATGTATATGGCATTGTATATGTCAATATACAAGAAAAAAGGGATACAAGGCCCGGATTTGAAAGTTTTTCAAATCTGATGGATAAATGGCTGGGGTCCATTGTATTTATATCACATTTGTCTGATGCGATATGCAAGGAAATGTACAAGTAAGGAAATGCAAATCGGACCCGATTTGATTTTCAAGGCACCTCATAGTCATTTGAGGTCTGCGACATGTATATTCTACATTGTATATGTTGATATACAATGCGATGTGCAGGGAGAGATACAACCAGGATTGCAAGGCATTTCCAATCCACTGCATAAAAGTTTGAAATCCGCAGAATGTATATTTTGTTTGTATCTGCAAATATACAAAGGAGATGTGCAATAGGAAATGTACAAGGCGGGACCCGATGCATTTTTAATTTGTTTTATAACATTTTGAGGTCCACTTTGTATGTAGCTAGTTGAATGTATATGCATGTGGTGGTGCATATGCAAGGATTTCAAAGTATGCATGTCCAGGGCGGAAATGGCAAAATAAGTGGCAGAGAAGTTAGTGATGGAAGTGTATGGTGCCGACGTGGCACGATATCATTGGTTCGCAACTTTTTAGGATGTTTTGAGGCCGTTGATTTCGGTGATGGAGGGAAAATCAACAGTTATGATTCAAATGCTCAAACAGGGTCGATATCCGCCTGTCTAACAGCTTCATATTCTTGCGGGGGGTCATATTTCATATGTGACTTGATCTTCCGCCCGGGGGTGATGTTTCAAATATCAGTCATCTTGTTGAGATCACCCCGATGCTGCTGTGAGGTTTCAATATCACCCTGATATTTTTGCGAGGGGTGATATTTCAAATATCAGGTGATCTTAAAAATATCACCCTTGCCGTCGAGTATCACCCTGATTGCAATATGATGGTGACGTCATCAAGATCGGTGGGGTGCATCATGTGGTCTTCAACATGATAGTTATTATCAACAGATATGATGAGGAGGATCTTCCTTTGATGCATCAAGTTGCGCCGATGGGGGTGGTCATGATGATGAGTTCTAAACCAGCGTCATCGGGAGCAAAATCACTGACTATCATATATGCTCACGGCCTAGTTTATAAAGTATTGGAGAGGTCTCTGCGGGGTGAATGTGGGATAATTAGTTCCCACATGATTTGAAAAATTAGGGTCATTTTTCTTGGCGGGAAAATTTCTAAAGTGCACTGTCCACTGCATTCCCAAGGCCGCAGGTTTGTATGCCATTAATGGCAGATGTTACAGGGTATGGGCGAAGGCATGGACGGATCAAGTACCCGATTGAAGATGTGAACCCCCAAGCGGCGGCGTATGGCTCAAGACCTCCCTGTCTCCTCCTCTACCTGCTGCGTTGATATTTTTGGGTGCCATTTCTGGTGCAGTGTGTCTGGCAAGATTTTTGACTTGTCATGTAATTAATTTGCTAGATGTACAGTTTGGCTATATGAGGGGCAAATTGTGTCATTCATGGTTGTTGAAAACTGGACAAAATTTTGGTGTTGTAATTAGATACAACTCCGTTGGTGGCTCTATCTTGGGTGTCTTGTGAGTTTATGAGTCTCATGTTGTATGTTTTATGCATAGATTTATTGGTTTCGTGTTGATTCAAATGAGTAATGCTATATTGCATGTGTTCTATTATTTGTCTCCAAATTGAATGTGTTTTTCTTCTGAATCTGAGCATCTAAGGGGTGTTTAAGACTCTAGAATATTGGTTTGCTATATTGAATGCTTGATCTTTTACTTCTGCTCAAGGGGTAGATTAAATGTTTTAGGTTGAGTGTTGGGAAGAATACATTGCAGTGAGGATTTTGTAAGCAGAGACAATTGAATACTCAGTTTTGGGAAGTATCTGTAAGGCAGATACTAGACAATCCCCTTGAAATCCAGTCTTTGGTATATGTTTATGCTGGCCATTCACATGTGTATGTCTATTGACTCTGAGCCTTGGATAGGCAGCGATCCAGTCTTGTATTGAGGTTACAGCCCAAGGTCCTAGTTTTGCATCCAAATACAAATACAAAATCAAACTTTGAATATAAGCCTTTAGGATATTAGACGTAGTTTTAGGACCCAAAATCCTCTGTCTACAACTGAATATAGGCCCAAGGCTAGCCCCTTTGCACTTATTTTACAATTTTGGTCTGCATAATAGAGGATTTATCTGCTTTGTGTCAGCATCCCAGTAATGTTCAGAGACATATATTTTGGATGTTGAATAGGGAATACCCCCCTTGGTTCTGCAAAGCCTAAAAAAGAAGAGGAGATATTTATAGAGTCTATCTCCTGTACTATTGGCCCCTGGCCCAGAAATCCTATTGATCAATGATGGCTACCTTGTAGGGATAATTAGGAAGAAGCATCCAGTTTGGGAAAAACACCAACACAACATCAATGTTTCCTGATTTCAGAAACAAACTGGCAACTTAAGACCCCATTTTGGTCCCTCATCTTTGTGCACTTACCCATTATTTTCATATCATTATCCATATTTAATTATTATTATATAATTAATAAAAGAATAATACTAAATAAAGGATTATAGAAAATACGATCATGTTGAGCTAGTTTCCCCATCACGTTCCGTTGACAAAAACATGTCATCTTAACTTGACAATAAAGTCTTAATGTTAAGAATCTATTATAACACTACAAGTGACTTAATAATAATAAGATGACTATTTTATGACAATAACATTGTAATATTTACATTAAACATAAATAGTCACAATTCATACACAAACAACGTCGTTAACGTTATCAACGACTAAGATGACTTACTATGACTTAAAAAGATTGTATAATATCGACTACCTGTCGATTTGGTTCAAAAGTAATACAACAAGACAAGACTTACCTCTTACGACACATTGGTTCATGTTTTCGTTAAACACTTATACTCGATTTGGCAAATAAACCATTCGTAACCTGAGGCCTATATCTCTCTCCTCGAAAGATACTCTCTCTCTCTTCTCTGAGAGTTATCTGAGAATCTGTATTCTTGTTTCAACTTGTAACCAAACAATATATGATCAGTGCATCATTATCCAAATAATCCAAATAATAAATCAAATCTCATAATGCAATTATTAAATCAATAATAATATAATATTTTCTATAATTTTATAAATGACATTCAGTATAATCCATGTCTTTCCTTGTCATTAATCTAATCATCATAATAAATTTACTTATGTTCAAGTAAAAGTAAAAAGTATAGCAAGGCAAAAATTGGGGATGTAACATATCCTTCCCCTAAAGATTCATCGTCTCTAATGATATAAAGTATCAAAAAGTAACTAAAAAGTAAGTTCATTATTTTCAACTGATAACAACATTAAATAAATGAGGAAACTTTTGATAGAATTCATGATAATACTCCCATGTAGCATTTTCCTCAGCATATTGGTCCCATTGTACCTTGCATTGCAAGACCTCCCTATTACGCAAGCAAAGCTTGCACGTTTCTAACACTTTGAGTGGCTCAATTGTGACCACCCCTAGATCCTGCATCTGTAAAGAATTCCAATTCAAAATATGGTTATCACCTGCAACATATTTCTTCAAATAAGACACATGAAAAACATTGTGCATTCTAGATAAGGCCGGTGGTAGAGAAATACTGTAGGCAACCGGATTGACTACTTCAAGAACTTCAAAGGGTCCCACATATCGAGGGGCTAGCTTAGAAAACTCCCCAAACTTAATAGAACTTTTCTGAGGTTTGACCCTCAAAAGAACTTTTTCTCCAATAGAGAATTGCCTTGGAACACGCTTTGCATCCGCATAGCTCTTTTGCCTATCATTGGCTTCTACCAATCTTTTTCTGATCAGCTTAACTTTCTCTTCCATTTCAGCTAGCATTTCTAGTCCGATGCTAATCCTATCTTCTACCTTATCCCAGCTTATAAGAATTCTACATCTTCTTCCATACAATGCTTCAAATGGTGCCATATTAATAGCAGAATGATAGGAATTGTTATAAGCAAATTCCACAAGCGGTAAGTATTCTTCCCACTTATATTGTCGATCCATGCAATACATTCACAACAAGTCTTCCAAGACTTAGTTAACTCTCTCATTTTACCCATCGGTTTTAGGATGGTAAGTTGTACTCACGTTGAGTTTAGTCCCTAGCGTAGAAAACAAAGTTTGCTAAAACCTTGATGTTACACACACATCTCTATCTGAGATAATCTTTTCAGGGAAACCATGCAATATAAACATTTCTTGCACAAATTAGTGAGCTAACACAGGTGCTCCATCAGTCAAATTCCATGGTATAAAATGAGCTACCTTTGTGAGTTTATCAACCACAACTAAAATGCAATCATGTCTATTCCTTGACATAGGAAGACCCTGAACAAAATCCATGCTAATAACTTGCCATTTCCACTCTGGTACATCATGTGGGTACAACAATCCTGTAGGGTGTTGATGCTCTACTTTTACCCTCTAACATTCTAAATAGCTTGCCACAAATTTTACAGCATCATTCTTCATTCCTTTCCAAAAATAAAGAGGTTTAACATCCGCTAGGAGTTTGGTCACTCTTGGATGTCCCGAATATGGTGCAGTATGAACTTCTTTCCATACTAGATCCCTTAAGCTAGCTGAAACAAGAACATACATTCTACCCTCATACCTCAATAGTCCATCAGAATCTATTAGATAACCATCATATCTTGGATCTCTAGGATTATATTTTAGAGCTTGCTTAACCTGCTCATAACACTCATCACCAGACAAATTTTGTAACACCAAATCCTTGAAATTTCCACGAATAGAAACAATAGAAGGTATATGTCTTCTACGACTCAAAGCATTGGCTACTCTATTCTCTTTTCCTATGATGTAGCTTATTTCAAAATCATAGTCAGATATCAATTCTAACCATCTCCTTTGTCGAGCATTCAAGTGCAGTTGAGAGAAAATATACTTGAGACTTTGATGGTCTGAATTAAGTACAAAAGTCTTCCCCAACAAATAGTGTCTTCACATCTGCAAGGCATGAGTTACTGCTACCAATTCTAGATCATGTGGTGCATAATTCTTCTCATAGGATTTCAATTTCCTTGATTCATATGCTATCACTCTTCCATCTTGCATAAGCACTCCTCCTAATCCTTCTCCTGAGGCATCTGTAATTACCTCAAATTGTCCTTTGGGATTAGGGACTTTCAAAATTAGAGCTATAGTTAACTTTTCTTTTAAGAGATCAAATGCATCATGACATTTGTCTGTCCATTCAAATCTCTTTCCTTTCCTTTGTAGGGAAGTGATTGAACTAGCAATACTAGAGAAGTTTAGAACAAATTTCCTATAATAGCTAGACATGCCCATGAAACTATGCACCTCATGCACATTTGTTGGTACAGGCCAGTCCAGAATAGCTGTGATTTTTGCAAGATCAATAGGTATTCCATTAGCAGAAATAATATGACCTAGATATTGAATCTCCTTCTGGAAGAATGTACACTTTGATAGTTTTCCATATAACTTATGTTCTCTTAATCGTTGTAGAACTATTTGCAAGTGTCGTTGATGTTCTTCTTCATTCTTAGAATAAATGAGTATATCATCTAGAAAGACTAAAACAAACTTGTCCAAACAGTCTCTTAATATATTGATCATGAGATTCATGAATGCAGCAGGTGCATTTGTCAAACCAAATGGCAATACCATGAAATCATAGTGCCCATATCTGGTTCTAAAAGTTGTCTTATGAATATCTTCATCCTTCAGTCTTAACTGATGATATCCTGATCGCAAATCAATCTTTGAAAACATAGCGGCTTCACGCATCTGATCAAAAAGATCATTAATACATGGCAAAGGATATTTATTCTTTAGTGTTTCTTTATTAAGCATATGATAATCTATACACAATCAAAGGATTCCATCCTTCTTCTTAACAAAAATAACCGGAGCACCCCAAGCTGAAACACTAGTTCTGATCAAACCTTTTGCCAACAATTCTTGTAATTGTGCTTTCAATTCCATTAACTCTGTAGTTCTCATACGGTAGGGTGCTTTTGATATAGGCTCAGATCCTGGTTTAATATCAATTTAAAAATCAAAAACCCTCTTGGGAGGCAATCCTGGAAGTTCTTCAGGGAACACATCTTGAAATTCTCGAAGAAAAGGATACTTTTCTCCAAAAGATGAACTAGGGTTTTCTATCCCTTCCCACTTTTTCCATTTTAACTGCAAACAACTGACAACCTTTCTGTCTAACCCTTTTCAATTGCTTGGCAGAGATAGGTCTGATTCTAACTTCTCTTAGAATCCCTTGGAATTGCGTTTGATTTCCCAAATTATCTAAGCAGTCAACTATTTTTGAAAAAAAGTCAACCTTAGCTCTATGCTTCCATAACCAACTCATTCCTAGAATTACATCATAGGAACCTATGGGAGCTACATACATGTTTACTTCAGTTGAGAAACTAGGAAGGTTAATTTTGGCTTCAAACAAACATTCCTCTACTTGAGCCTTAGATTAGTTAGCATATTATATTGACCAAGGTTTAGACATGTATCCAACTTTTCTAGGAAACTTATTCAAAATTCTAGGAGAAACAAAATTTGCAGTGGCTCCTGTATCAATCAAAATAGATATAGGGACTCCAAACAAAGTACCTATCATCTCAATAGGTGTGATTTGATACTCTGCTTGACGATTGTCAAGCGTTGCATGTATCTTTTGGGTAAAAACACAAAGTTGTGTCACACTTTCAATTGACTTATCAGCACAAGTGAATTTAAGTATTTCTAACTAAAAATCAAGTTTGGTCAAACATACGATTTTGTAAGATTCATTCTAGCTAAGTTAGTTATGTCCACAACTTTTCCAACTAAAATTGTTGGCTAAATGCATATGTAGCACCACTATGAGGCCTAACCAAAAAAATAAAATTATTTGAAAAACTTGGTATTGCAACAACTTCTAGTCATGTAAATAATATTTTTTAAAAAAATATAAAAATACCCTTTTGTAGATCTATAAGTTTAGTTTTCAAAAATATATATATTTTAATAGTTTAACTATTATTTATATTTTCTTTTCTATTTTTACTAAAGGTAGGTTATCAGCACAAAACATTAGGTCGATTACCATGTCAAGGAAAAATAGTATAACTTATTAAAAAAAATTGAAAAAAATAAGATGCACTAGATAAAAGAATCTATATCAAGATGGAATAATTTTTTTTCTATTTTAGATAAATAGTTAATATGAAAGTTGACGTCGAATGGAAACAACTACGTTTTAATACACACATTTTATTATTTATTTAAAGATATATATTTATCAAAATTGGAAAAAAATGTATCCATGTACTAAACTTTCAAGTTATAAATACACACACAAAAATTGAAGAAAAAAAAATTACTATATAAAGATTGACATCTCATGTAACTTCATTTTTTAGCATTTTATCAGCAACTAAATTATAGTGTCAATTTATTAAAAACTATATTCAAATCATTTTTAAATTTTTTTCAAAAAATACAAACATAAAAAATACTAAAATATAAATATTTTATTAGTTTACATCATTTCAAAATTTAAAACATATATGTCACTTTTTAGTGATTCAAGCTTAAAAGTTGGATCAGCGTTGGCCATTTCCTTTATAAAAGTGTGACACAACTTTGTGCTTTAACCCCTTTTCTTGAATGCTTCTTGTTGAGTAGGTAGTGTAGTACCTTTTTGTTGACCATTTTGATTCTTGTTAGGAAAATGATTTGCATAATGGTTGCCCCCACAAGTAAAGCATCCTCCAATGGGTCCTTTCTTATCTGAAGTCTTCCCATTGTTATCCTCATTTCTTTTGTAGTTGCCATTCTTCTTCTCATTACCAGATCCACCCTTGTTCTTCTGAGATCCTTTATCCTTCCTCTTGTTATCATAGCTCTTTTCATATCTTTTCTTGTATGGTTGATTGTTAGGATTTCCATTAAACCTCTTGTGGTTTCTATCACAATAAGCCGAGATGGATTTCAACTTTTTCTCTTGCTTGATTGCTTTCTCATACACTTGATCCATTGTTGTGGGACCATGTACATCTACTTCTCCACCGATTTGAGCATTTAGACCCATGATGAATTTCCTGATCCTGAATCTCTCATCCTTTTGATACTGTGGAACATATTTCAGGAGTCAGGTGAATTTTTCTCCATATTCCACCACTGTCATATCTCCTTGTCAAAGATTCTGAAAATCAGTCAGTTTCTGACCAAAATAGAGTTGTGGTAATCATCTCTTGCGAAAGAGTTCCACAAACTCATCCCAAGTTACCCTTAGAGAGCTTAAATTCAATTCCATCTTCTTATTCATCCACCAAGTGGATGCTTCTCCTGCCAGTTGGACTGCTCCCCATACCGCCTTGGTCGCCTCCGAGTAATTCCTTATCTCAAAGTATTTTTCCATTTCTACTAACCAATCTTCTACAGCATCTTCAGTCTCTGTCCCATAAAATTTTGGTGGAGTGACTTTCTTCAAGTCTTTAGAGAGCTTTGAGGTCAATCTATCTTCTGCATCTTTATTAGGTTATGTACTCTTACTACACTCTTCATGATTTTCTCCACTTTCATCATGAGAGTTTTCACCTCCTCCCTTAGAATTTCCTTTATCATCCACCTTCTTTTCCAAATCACTCAGTCTTTTCTTGGTTTCCTCAAGCATGGTTACGATTTGGTCCAGCTTATTATTTGGTGGGTGGTTTTCCTCTTCACTTTCTCCTTGGTTAGTTCTTGTTCGAACCATGTTTATCGATTTCTCACACCTGAGAATATTGAGTTGTCCATTAGTTCTTGATTATAATGCATCCCATTAAATCAAAACATAATAAGCTCAAATTAAACAATAGTTTGGCACAAAAACAACTCTTTTTTTATTTCATTCAAAAGCAAAGGGGTATTCCTCATTTATACAAGAAATAACTTCAAAAGTCATGCTCAAGAGGAGTATATCCTTCAAACTCATTTTCTGATACATAATCTCAAGGTATATAACCCTTTGACTCACTATTGAACCTAACTTATATGATCTTAATAGTTGGGGGTATACGGGATCTCGCCTAACCATAATTGTTTCCTCATCTTTAAATCTTTCCAAGTACTCCCTTCTCACTCGCTTGATTCAAGTTAAGACATTCGCTAGATTTTCTATATCACTTAACCAAATGTCACTCTCATCATTGGTTCCCTCAAAGGTTTTGATAATGGCCTCACATTCTATTTTTGCTTTAAGGAAATGTTGACTCCTATTAATAGACTTTCTTGCTGTCTTTTTAAGACGTACCATCCTGGCACTGAAATTTTTCAAACATTAGCTAACCGCATAATGTTGGCTACAGGCAAGCATAGTAGTCTCATAAGCCCTAGTGCTGAACCTAGTAGCTTTGATACCATATGTAACATCCAAGTTCTAAAAACATAGTAAAAATGGAAAAATTACCATAGAGTAATTCAACAAGATAAAAATGAGATAGAGAAAAAAAATTATTTTATTTAACCCATAAACAAATATCAATAATTAAAAGGTTTTTCCTTTACAAAGAATAATACATCATGAAGTCTTTCTTAAAGACAAATTTTACAATGTAAATCAATTACATAAACAATTTGGAATAAATACTACTGCTGAATATCTAACATCTTTATCACAAGTCCTGGCATATCTTCTACTTGGAGAGAGTATCTTTCCAGTGATTTACCTCTAGCCATAGACCGGCGGTCTCCCACACATCTTCCACATAGGAAGTGGCCCTACCCTTCACGAGGCATATAGACCAAAGGTTACTAGTGGTAATTTGCCTATCCCAAGTACATAGTGTTGTACCCTACACCTATCCATCAATCATACAACCCTAGATACCCTCTAGCTAAGTATGATTTCTGATAGATTGTACATTCCAGATATAGTGAACTAACAATGCATGCAGAAGACACTTGCATTACTTTGGCCAAAGCTTTAATATCAATAACGCTCATAATGAATGTGGTCGTTGTGTTCACCCACCCCTACTCGACTTGGATACTGTCATATTCTTGTAGTTTATTCCTACTGACAATAGTTACGTAAATAGTCTAATCACCGAGCCATGATATTGGTTTCCTTGACAAGGATAAGTTTAAATATCATAACTATTTGTTTGTTTCATAATCATTCTTAGGGTTAACCTATTACCCTTGGAAAATACAATTTCACTAAACAATCATATAACAACCCTCAGAGATTTAAGTTCTTATTCGACCAATGGTTTAACTCATCCATGGTTAGAAATAATTTAACTCTTGCAAAGATAATAACTCCTATTTCAAGAACATAAATACTATTCAAATAACTTCTAAGTAATGCCATTACCTTCACTTCTCATATACTCATAAAGGAATTCTATGTAAAGTTTGTAGACATTGTCTTTTGACATAAAATAGGTATACTATAAAATTATACTCGCCAAGATTATTTGTATAGATAATATAGAAGATCTTGCTACATTTAGTAAATTTTCTAAACTATCCTTAGTTAATCGATAACTCATTAGGTTTACCATAATTGACATAAGTCACTTAGACTCTAGTTTCTATTGGTAAGGAATCATTCTTGACCATGTATTTAACCAAGAATGGCTTCAAAAGATATTATTTTCTATTTGATATTCAAGACCACACTACTCATAGTTTGGTAAGTTTTCCCTTAATAATTAGCCTCTACTAATTCTTTCGAATTACTTTTCAAGACTAACTTATATCTACACAGTCGGTTGTCCTCAAAAAGAGACTCAATCCAGTATGAGACTGGTTCACTAGTTTCATAATAACTATGTTATTCTTCATGCAATAGATACTAATAGAATCATTTGGTTCCTAAACTCATATTATGACAAGCATCATAGTTTTATACAAAGGCATGGGGTTAGTCTAATTAAATCATTAGATAGATTACATTATCAACATAAGAATTGGCCTTACCAGGCTACATCGACTCCCAAGCTTTAAACTAAAATAGAATAGCAGTTATACAGTGACTCACTATACCCTCCATATATAGTCGACTCATCTCATCAAACTACATCGATACTAAGAAGAGAGACACAGTTGGCTCATCTTCATCAAAACATTTATAGTATAAACTTGAGGATTATCAAAAGGAAAATGGATGATTGTCCAAGATAAGAATACATTAAATCTTTCATTGTTTTCTACATGCATAGAAATGCAAAAGCATTTACCGGAAGCAGCGTTTTACACAACAAGGATGGCAGATTGAATACACTGCAATCTTCCTAAGAATCACTCTCCCCTACATGCAGTCCCTCTTCTATCCTCTGTTACCAGACTCTACCCTCAAAGAATCCAACGACTATCAAAGTTGTGGTTACTTAAGAGCTCCAAACCAACTCATTAATGAGTCATGCCACTAAGCGCTCCACTCAAGATAGTTAGAAACTCATTCATAACAACAGTTTTTAGTCTCCAGTGAAGACTCAATTGCCATCTATAAAGGTGCAATCGACACCATATGTCGATCTTTGCAAAATTTACTGAGATGAGTGAGTGAATGTGGCTGGTTATATGCCACTCCTCATTAATGAGGCCGCCAACTTAATAATAGAAAGAGAGCAATCGATTACTCTTAAAGAGTAGCTTGATTGATCATGGTTTAACATTAAAGGCTCTCCTCAATAGATGCATATGACTGCATAATTAAAAACCATAGTAATTAATCATGACGTATTACCTCATTCGACTCATAAACATATTATATTTCATTATATCAAATATTATGTTCATATCATTATCTCTATTTGATTATTATGATATAATCAATAAAAGAATAATACTAAATAAAGGATTATGGAAAATGTGATCGGGTTGATCTAGTCTCCCCATCACGTTCCGTTGACAAAAACACGTCATCTTAACATGATGATAAAGTCTTAACGTTAAGAATCTATTATAACACTACAAGTGACTTAATAATAATAAGATAACTATTTTACGACAATAACGTCGTAATATTTACATTAACGTAAATAGTCACAATTCATACACAAACAACGTCGTTAACATTATCAATGACTAAGATGACTTACTATGACTTAAAAAGATTGTATAATATCAACTACTTGTCGATTTGGTTCAAAAGTAATACAACAAGACAAGACTTACCTCTTACAACACATTGGTTCACATTTTCATTAAACACTTATACTCAATTCTGCAAATAAACCACTTGCAACCCGAGGTCTATATCTCTCTCCTTGAAAGATGCTCTCTCTCTCTCTCTCTCTCTCTCTCTCTCTCTCTCTCTCTCTCTCTCTCTCTCTCTCTCTCTCGCTCTTCTCTGAGAGTCATCTGAGAATCTGTATTCCTGTTTCAACTTGTAACCAAACAATATATGATCAGTGCATCATTATTCAAATAATCCAAATAATAAATCAAATCTCATAATGTAATTATTAAATTGATAATAATATAATCTTTTCTATAATATCATTAATGACATTCAATATAATCCATGTCTTTCCTTGTCATTAATCTAATCATCATAATAAATTTGCTTATGTCCAAGTAAAAGTAAAAAGTATAGCAAGACAAAAATTGGGGATGTAACAGGTAGGAACACGATCAGGAGGCATCCACAAGCATGTTCCAATCACTAGGAGCAACTGCACAAACTCTAACCGCTTTATCTATGAGATTCTTTATTCCAGAGCACATGAACTTCATTGTCTTCAACTATCATAAAAGAAAGATAGCTTGCGGACCACCAAATCATGAACCATTGTAGTTTTAGGCACTTATCGTCATCCCAGACTTCCCTCTAGAACCACATAGAAAACTACTTCAATGTGGAGGAATGCAAAGCAAAATACTTTCTCCCTATCACTAGTGAATAATTAGAAAAAGTAGGTTTTACTCTGGTGAATGTAACTCACTCAATTCTTCATACCAAAGGCTCAAAATCAGGATTTAACATCTTCAGAAATGCCTCTAAATAATTTCTGATCCACAGACCAAGATCTTCAATCTACAAGAAGTGTGGAGCAATCTTCTGGACTGTTCTTCAGTATGTAACTCACTGTCATCATTGTGATTCACTGTTTCCTTTCTGATTCTTTTGGAGGGGCTAATTTTCTCAGTGTCCTCAACATACAAGGCTTCTAATCAATCAAAAGATAAAGATATGGTTGACACCAATGACAACAAAGATATGTTGGTCCATCAATGAAAACACTGATTAGGCACATACTTGCAACAATTCTAACTTTTTTACATTTCATTACATGGTGCAGGAGATGTTTTTTATAGTCATAACAGAGGTTGGAAACATAGAAGGTGTTAAATTTCTCTTACACTTTATTTCAGGTATTCACTAGACCTATACTATTAATTATTTTAATTTATGCTTCAATCGTTCTTTCCTTTCATTATAATTTCAATGGAACTTCTTAATAAATTCTATCTTTAAATAAAATGATCTCTAGAGACCTTCTAAATTTTTATATATGTTTCATCATGGCCTGACCTCTAGATTTGTTTTTACAATTTCACATGTAGTGTTGAAAGGATTCAAATCTATTGTTTCTTATTGTACAGGTATGATCTCTACACATGTTTCATATCTAGAGTCTTCAACTTCTAGGTGTCAAGTATAAAATCTTAGATGATCTAGACTTAGAGAATAACATTGTATAAAATATAGGTGTCTTGGGTTCTAACTATATAATAGGTGTCTCTACCTATGTCTTAGGTATTCTATATGTCAACTAGGTAGATAGAGACTAGAAAAAAGGCATTTAATCTAATTAATCTAGGTGTCTTAGGTAGTTACTATATATCAACTACCTTCCTAGAGATATAATATAGAATCTAGGCACGTCTTAGGTAGATACTATATATCATCTACTTGTCTAGAGACTAGAATAAGGTATAATTTAATCTAGGTGGCTTAGGTAGATACTAGATATGTCAACTAGGTATACCATGTAATAGGGTGTCTATAGCCTATGTCTTAGGTAGAGCTATAATATAGGAGTCTAGGTGTCTCTACCTGTGTCTTAGGTATACTATATGTCAACTAGGTAGAACTATATAATCTAGGTGTCTAGGTGACTTAGGTCTAGACTACAATAAGGTATAAAGACTATATATGTCTATATATAATTTATCTAGATACATATTATACAATATGTATCTTAGGTGTCCTACATAGAACTAGAATACATGTGCCTTAGGTCTTAGGTGAGGCCAGATGAGCTTCCACCTTCACATGGTTGGCCTTGTTAGTATAGAATATTTATATTTCTTGAAGCTAAGGGAAGCTCTTTTTCTTGTACATAGAAGTTATGAAAAACTAACTAATGCATTGATTAAGTTATTATTTAGTGCTCTTGATGAAATTACATACAAAATGCTAATTTTATTATATTTTTTTAGAAATTATAATTTTTAGTTTTTTACAAAATTCTAGAAGCAAATCTCAAAAGTTTTAGTAGATAGAACCAAGTATTGTTTATCAAATTTATATATATAATAATTTAGAGTTATAGACCTATTTGTTTATTTTTCTTTTGATATTTAGGTTACATGTAATTTTTTGTATTTTTCTTTTGATATAATTTAGGGTAGACTTAAATTTCTCTAATTTTCTAAATTTCTTAAATTGTAAATTTAAAGGGTACAAGTATTTCTCTAATTTTCTTTAAATTGTTTTTGTAAATTTATAGGGAAGGTATTGATCTATGAAATGTTTAATCTAGATTTTAAAATAAATTGATTAAACATGGTTACTAGATTGATAAATCTAATCAATAATTTTTTCCTAAATATTTAACTCAATGAAAATTTAACACAAGTGTCCCAACATTTAACTCATGTAAATCCAAACATATTCATTCTAGTTCAAGAAAATTAATTTTCATTTTATTTTTTAAATTTATTTAGGGTAGGTACATTTAGTCTATATAACTATCCAACCGAGAGTTTGTATCTAATAAATGTTTAATAAATTAAATCAATTGAAATTTTTCTCTTATCTAATTAGAATTAGTATTTTACAATTTTATGTAATTAATCACATGATTGAATTTGAAGCATTAAATATGAGATATATGAAATTAAAGTTTGAATATAGATGCATATAGTGGAAATTCAATAAATAGCAAAATCTAGTCTAGATGAAATAGTCTATGAGATATAAATACTAACATAATAAAAGTCCATGTAAAAATAGTGAAATAGTCACAAAACATATATGTCTAGTCAATACTGAAATAGTCATAAAATCCTCATGAAATAAACAATCTAATACATCATCATCATGGCCATCCATCATCAATCTGTCAATCTAAAATATGTGTGCACACTAAGTTTGATCATCATCCATTTCAACCCGCATTTTGGTCCCATGTGACTAAGAGGGCAACTCATGTGTTGTGTACAAGAAAAAGAAGCTTCAAATCAATTTTAATGTCAAAACTACATCCTAATTAAATGTTAAATAAAATATTTAAAACTAAACCATCAAATTAAATTTTGAAATCCAAACTTCAAAATGTCTAAGCATACCATAACAGGCTCATCATCTCTCCTGCCACGCTCCTATACAATAGATGGTGCTCGATTTAGATGATAGATTAAATAATAGACATCAGATTTTCACAGTCCATAATATTGTAATTGAGTGCTTCTGGATTAAACTATGTTATAGTATTTTCTCTCGACGTTTCAGATCATACTATATGATCCATCATTAGGAGAAAAGAAAGCAAGAGAGGAGAAATAGGATAGATAATTTGTAGACCAAGCTGGTTAAATACAGAGGAGGGAAGAGAAGGGGTGCGGAGACCAAGAGACCAACAAGAAAACAAACAAGAACGAGAATGAGAAATAATCTAATGCATAGGGAATTGCAGAGTGACTTCACCAGCCCAAGAATCAACCTAAAAAAGAAAGCATAAAATAAAAAATACTAATGAAACACTAAACTAAAACCATCTTCAATTAAGTATATATATATATATATATATATATATATATATATATATATATATATATATATAAAAGAAAATAAAAGAATAATAATAAAATAGGTAAAAATAAACCCTCAACATTACAATAAGACCATCATAAAAAAAACAAGTATATATATATATATATATATATATATATATATATATATATATATATATATATATATAAGGAATGCAAAAGAGTAATAATAATAAGAATAATAATTAGGCATAGTAAAAGAACGGGTCCAGAAAGGAAGAAAAAGCCTGAAGCATAAATGAGGACAAAATCACAAGAACAAAAAGGAAGACTAAAGAAATTGGACCAATGAAGGGAAGGAGAGAAGGTTAGAAGAGAAAACCAGAGGCATACGCAAGAAGGAAAAAGCATGCGAGAGATTAAAACTCTAAAACAATATACATAAATGCAAAAGAATAAGGAAAAAATGAGTATAAATAATAAAACAAAAAAGAAGAGAAACTATTTATATACTTAAACAAATAAGTATCCATGTATGTGTGATAGATTAAATGTCTGTGTTGCCAATTCCTGTATTTCAATAAAACACATGAATTCTAGGCTCTAGAGTATAGATGTACAAAATGCAAGGTTGAATGATACAAAAGAATTTGAAATCAAATAGGATTTAACTATAGGACCTGAAATATGAGAGATGACTCGTGCACCTATGCAGGTTCATCAATGATAGGATTAATTGAGCCCTCACCTAAACTAATCTCATCCTACATATATATGTGTACATGTATATATAAATTCAACTTTAAAGACATGAATTTAAAATCATGAAATTACACTAGAAATTCAAATTTAAACTAAAAATGTATAATTTTAAGATACAAACAATGGCATATGAAGTAGGCTCCTCTATAGATGATGTTGCCACTAGTCCTGGATGACTAGGTTGGTTTGACATAAAAGTGTCAAGACCTCCCATCTACTTTAAATTAAAATGTCACATTTCTGTATTAAATTATATATTATTAAATTAGATATATCCAATTAAATAATCTTTAGAGATCCTAATTTTTATACCTCGACCGTATAAGGTCTACCCAACTCTACTGTCATTGACACTAAATGGTCCATCCCTGATGAAGTGGCAGCAGTTGATGGAGTCATCTGTACCAATCAACATGAACACATATTTATTAATATATATTTAAATTTTTTTAAAAAGATTGATAATTGATCATTGTCCAAATCTATATTAATTTGTATTAATTTTAATTTTATTAAATGTGGCATACATACCAAGTCCATAGGAGCGAATAATGTAGCCAAAAAGGAATCCTCCTCCGAAGTAGATGTAGGACCAAAACATGGATGACAATTCTAACAATAATGTGGTGTGGACTGCAATGGCGTCAATCTAGGCAATGCATCAGGACCAGCATCAGATGCTGCTCTAGGATGTGTAGGTTCTCTAGGATTGACTTCATCTACCAAGCGAGTAGCTTGGTCAGTTAAGTTTCCTGAGAGCGACGATAACACTCCGAGTGCTAAGATGATCGTCCACTGGTGAAAGGGCATAGGAACAGAGGGTGGAGAAGGGACAATAGGTGCAGGGGGCAAACATCGATTGGATTGACACATGCCCCTAGTCTATGCTATGGCATTCCACCACCTACGCCCTGAAATAATCTCATATCAAAATAATTGGGTTTTTTTCCCATCTCAAACTCTGCCCATAATTTTTTTAGAAAATAAAAGGGAACCTCAAAATTAGCATGAAGTGGATGGTCAAAGACCATCCACCATCTCTCCCAAAAATTATCAGCTATCTGCTGATGTGTGCACCATTTGATTGAAATTCTCTTTTTAGTTGGTGGTATTTGTTCACCTGTGGAGGGATCAATGAAATATGGGGCAATTGTATTTTTGGTAACATGTAAATCATTGATCTCTTTATATGAGAGATCATCTGCATAAAACCGCTTCCTCTCTTCCCACCATGAGTGGAATGTGTCTAGATCCGTGTAGATAGCTCTCACTAAATCAACAATAGTTTGCATCATAGATGCAAGCCATGAAATGTGTGGAGGGGTTTGCATTTGGATTTGCAAGAAATTGATTGTTTCTTGCAATGTTTGTATATTTTCATCAATTATTGCTCGTAAATGAGCCTCATCATGTAGTGGTGGTGGTGGTGGGGGGTGGGCTGGGGTGGGGGGTCATGGGGGGTCATGGGCTAGATCGACCATATGTACAAATAAGGTCTACAAGTAGAGTTGCAATTACAAAAAAATAATTAAAATCAAATTAGGAATTGAAAATATATATTAAATTACATGCACAACATATGTTTAAATATACATATACATATAAATTGAAAACTTGGAAATATATAAATTTGCATGGTTTAATAAATACATTAAAACATTTAATTTAACATATACATGCATTCAAAATTTAAACTTGTTAGAAAATGTTTAAAATTAAAATTTATACATTTAAGAATCATGACATGAATAAAAATTTATGTCCTAGTATCTAGTCAACATTATTTTGTCTTTCAAGTCCTATAATCTTATTTTACTATACATGTATGTATGTATGTCTACACAATTTCAAATGATCTTAGTTAATATATCATTCCTAAAAGTTTAATGTATAGCCTAAATGTCAATCCATCTAGGGCCATGTTACCATTTCCTAGATTTTGGTAAAATTTAAGTTGATTTTGTTTCCTATAAATTTGTGCAATGTTCATAGAAATCAAAATCCTAAAAATAATTAACTAGACAAGCTATTGTTACTTAATATATTACATGTCCACAAACCCTGAATATCAATAGAAGTCCTAATCCTAGAGGTTATGATTAATGAGTGGACAATTTAGTTAGAAATGTTTCCTTGAGGTTTTGAAAAGAAGAGAATTAAAGAGAAAAATTCAATAACAACTAGGTTACATTTACAACCACACTCATGTATTACATTCAAACTCCTAAACATGTCACTAAGTTCATGTCAACCTATTGGATACAACTACACCTACAAGACCCTAAATGTCATGTTTTTATTATATATAGCCTAAATGTCATTCCATCTAGCCATGTTACCATAAATCCTATTTTGTTCCTAATCCATGTTTATCTTCCTAAGTGTCTCATTTTATCCAATCTTTCAACCCATCATATGTACATTCAACATTATTTTAAATTTTTTCCATTGTTGTTGTCCCCTATACCCATTTGTTAAGCGTCAAGTTGTCATAGATATATAGATATGTTTAAATTAAAGATTTAAACATAATAAAATGACTTCTAAGTTTTAGGTTTAGATTTAATAAGTCATTTAGGTTAGGTCTACAAAAAGATATTTGGCTCCTATCCCGTCTAATTTATAGGTTTTTAGCTTCATGAATAGAGTTTTACAAATGGTTAAATTAGGATTATGAGACTCATCAGGAACAATATAAGCTATGAAGACTGAAGAATAAGCCTATAGCATGTATAACTAGTTCAAGGTCTAGATATAGGGGAAAAGACCTAATAGGTGAGATAATATATGTGCATTTAATGCCCAATATTTTTAAAAGTTTAGTAGAGTAGTTCTGAATTTAAGCAAGTGTTAGTGTTGTACTATAACTACTAATTTTTTTTTACTAAATAACCAATCATACATGATGTTGTATCAACCCACCAACAAAACATGAATTAATGCACACCTATTAGTCCACCCTTTTTTTGGGGAACTATTTGACACCTCAACAAAAAGCGCTTAGTATTATCTTTACCCACTATAAGCTATAAAGTCTTAAAGGTCTTAATAGATGATTAAATTTAGAGTTCCTTTCATTCCACAACATAAAAAAGACATGAAGTATTCTTCATATTGAAAGACTAGATAATGCTCTTGAGGATAATAGTATTGATATTTTAAGGAGGTCTGCCTCTAAAGGGAAGAAATTTATTCCTAGTCAAAAGGCCAAGAAAACATATAAGACCTGAAAACTATAGGAGCATAAGGAGATGTGGAGGAAGAAGAAATTCCTTTGAGGAAGAAGATGAGAGGGACAACCAAGACACCTCTTTAGAAACCTTCCACTATTGAACTCCCATCCTCTCTTCCTATGCAAACGGATCCAACCATGCAGCCCATTCTTCCTCCAGTTATTCCTATCTCCACTATGGTTAGGATGTCAGTCTAGAAAGACTCTATTCCAAAAGCTTCCACATCTACTATTCCTATCCAATATCATTCTTTTAGAACCATTCTTACACCTCCAATTGATTCAACTATGCCTATTCATTACAATTTCCATGCCTTCACCTAATAAGGAAGGAACTATAGAACTAGCTTCCCTAACCCCTCTATTCCAAGGTCTATTCCCTCTTCCCCTCCTAACTCTCCACCCTCCCTCTCCAACATTGAAAAAGTTGTTAGGGATTTAATAGAAGAATAGATTGAGAAGAAATATAAGGAGCAAAGTGAAACAACTAGCTTTCTTAAGGAGTAAGAGCAACATGAAGGAACAATTTTCATCTAAGGGATAACCAAGAAGAGGCCCAAGTTGAAAAGGAAAAAGTCAAAGGATCTCCCCATGAAAAGGAAAAAGAGGAGAAAGCCAATGTTATCAATCCTCTCACCATAGAAGAAATAATTAAAGGAGAGAAGTTATTGGAGGAAATGGAGAAATTACCTAATAGGTTGGATCTAGTAGAGCAACAAGAAGAATAGGCCTTCCCACCACCTCATAAAAAAAACTTATGGTCTTCTCATCTAATTCCTTGGTTCCAACCTAGCTTTATGTGAGCATTCAAAGAAGAAAGTAGACCATAAAACAATTTTTAGAGAATATGTCTTCCATATTGGTGATGTTTGAAACCCCTTGGCCTGAGAAGACTAGAACTCTTTTGTCTATTAGATTGTATGCTTCTAGGTCTAAGATTACAAAGGTGGCAAGTCTAATGGTCAATAAAGATGATAAAGACATGCTATCCTCAGACTATCAAATCATTGATTATAATTTAGGGAAGTAGACTAGGGAAGAAGAGATACATGGAATGCAAACAATAGTATCTACTATAGTCTCCTAAATGGATGAGGGTTAAAGGATGAAAAGGGATTAAAGATCAAATTTCTTTAGCATAATAAAGGAGGTGAGCATATCTTCATAGAGTTTTAACAATTTTCTATTAATTATGGCATCACATTTCATCACACAATTCACTACACACCATGGAAGAATGAGGTCATAAATTGGAAGAATTATACCATTACATGTGTTGATGTGGCATCATATTTGATGATGTGGCCTTGAAACCTTATAAGCAGGGGCCTTGCCAAGTAAGCTACTGTAAATATTTTGGAGTGATTCAAAATTGCCACATATGATTTTGAGAGGTGTGTAGTTAGGGTGCTCAACTATTGGGTCCTCTTCCCTAAACAATTTCAAATGATTTTGAAATATCATTCCTAAAGGTTTATTATTAAGCCTATATGACAGAAACCCTATCTAATTTCTATCAAACCAGGTAGTTCATGGAGGGATTGTCATGTGGCCATAACTGTTTTTACAAATATTATATATATGTCCATATGTTTAAATTAAAGATTTAAACATAATAAAGTGAATTTTCTAGGTTTTAGCTTTAGGTTTAATAAGTCATTTAGGTTTAAAGAATAGGTCAGTTTAGTTTATGAAACCCTAGTTTATGAATTAGGGTTTACTATTTATGAATTACGGTTTTATGTTTTACTGTTTATGAAATCCTAGTTTATGAATTAGGGTTTTACGTTATATTATTTATGAGACCCTAGTTTATGAATTAGGGTTTTAGGTTAATGGATTAGGGTTTTAGGTTAATGAATTAGGGTTTTACAGTTTAGCCTTTTTGAAATAGGGTTTACCGTTTCTAAATTAAAGGTTTACAGTTAATGCATTAGGGTTTACTTGTTTTTGATTTGAGGTTGAATATATACAATATAACATTGCAAAAACAACAAAATATAACAAAATACAAAGCACAAAATAATGAAAACTGGTAGAAATGGATGGGCAACCAACCTAGAGCACTGGTTAATCAATTTCAGGAGGCAGGGACACTTTGGAGGTGGAAAATGGGGTCATCCAATGTGTGTACCTATTCTTGGCATTGTTATCCCTTTTCTGTCGTGGCATGTAGCTGTTAAAATGAAGCTACAGGTCTGTTTTCTTAAAAAAATATACTTTTCAAAAATAGGTACCTATTCCATAACGGGTGCTCGTTTTAGCTTTGGGTGCCTGATCGTAAACGGGGACCCGTTTCATAACAGGCACCCATCTCAGCTCGGGCTCCCATTCCAAGCGACACTTTTCATCCGCAGAAAACTTCCGCGAAATGTATACTCAACTTCTTGCTTTAACTTGTAGGTAAGGGTTTGAAGAATGAGCCCTACTTCATACAAAGTTATGCCATTTGTCAACATATAATTGCATTAAGGTATTCTCTCAAATGGACCCATTACACTTTATAGATAAATCTAAAAATAAAATATGAACAAAATAAAATTAAAATTTATTAATTAGAGTATTGACTAGAGTACTGATTGTAATTGAGCAAGACTTGTGTAATAAGGTATAGATTGTGATGGCCATGATTATAACTTTACAAGATTCTTTTCTTACTCAAACCACATGCTTTGCCTTAGTGGGGGTGGTCATCCACAAGTACAAGATTCTGCAACTTTAGGATTGTTAATTAAACAAAACTTGTGTGATCAAGTATGCATCGTGATGGTACAGTATAGCTTCATCCTATCAAATTATTATCTTTAATGCAAATAACTCTACAATTCTTTAAACTCTTACCTACCCACATTTACACATATTTCTACATTCCAACTAAACCTTATTAACACATAATTGCATTAAGATATTCTCTCAAAATGAACCCATTACACTATATAGATAAATCTAAAGATAAAATCTTAACAAAATAAAATAAAAAATTAATAATTAAAATATTGAATAGAGTGTTGATTGTAATTGAACAAGACTTGTGTGATAAACTATACATTGTGATGGTGGTGATCATAACTTTAAAAGATTATTTTCTTACTCAAACCACATGCTTTCCCTTAGTGAGAGTGGTCATCCATAAGTACAAGATTCTGCATTATCGTTAGGGCTTTTAATGAGACAAGACTTGTGTGATCTGCATCGTGATGGTATAGCTTTATCCTATCCGCAAATAACCCTACAACAAGGAAGTTAGTGGGAATAACGGGGAAAGAAAGGTCAAAAGCTTCGAAGAAGGCCAAAGACTACGAAAAGTTCATTTTAATAAAAAGCAGAGTACGAAAGTGAAACGAAACAGGACAGCTTTGGGAAAAAAAACAGAAATTCTGGTGTTCTTGTCATTTAGATTGCTTGTGCACTTCTTCCACCGTCCACATCGACTCTTTTTTATTAATCTTAATTACGTCACTAGTCTTTGTCACTACCTCTGTCTGCCCCCTCTCCTCTTTATATACTCTAACCTCAAAATTGATCAGAGCCGCTGGCGTGGAATTGTACGGAACAGGCAACTAATGGCAATGCCTTATTGCGTGTTGTGGTATGAAATGGGTATGGATAGGTATCTTCACCCCAAATGGCACACATCAAACAGCCACAAGATACGCTTGCTTGGTGAAGGCGAAGTCGAAGTGGAGAAACGATTGCATAGACTTAGGCATGGGGGCTGATGAAAATTTAATACAACATTCAACAATGATGATCATTTATATGTCCAAACTTTGTACTCATATTTGATTACATAGTTTTCTTCCATAAGCTTTTCTATACACGATCGAAGTTAAAAAATAGCTAACTAATAGCAGAGCTTTAGTGATTTCCCTACAACATTGGAGAAGAATTTAATGGAGCTATAACAAGTACCACGAAGTAGCAACTTTTTCTAATGGTATAGTTGTATCACGGGGAATAAGCTAAAACAAAAGGCGACCTGCCTTTCACTGACATGACTTTTGAGCCAAGTGATAATCAATTTGTGTGTGTGTGTTGTTTAATGAGTAATATGACATTGAAAAGATGTTAAAACAAGGGAGCCACGCATAAGAAACTAACAAAGACCAATAACAAACTGCAAATGCATTATTGCAACTGTGTTTGAATCCATTCCAACTATTAAATATGCTTCTTAACAAACATCAAGCACACCTTCGCCAAAATTTTATATAAAATAGCCTGTTGAATTGAAAAGGGCCTGAACTGAAATGACGTTACTGTTATAGGATCCTCTAAAGGAATCAGCAAACTGATTAAAATCTTCTACATGACAAAACAGATTATCTAATATGCAGAAATAGTCTTGCAGAACAATCTGAAAGCATATATAAGCCATTGCAGCAACTGTCTCTTTTGCAAAATTTAACATAGGATTTAAAGAGTCCACTCAAGGAGTTGGTCTTGTCTCATTTATTGTTTAAAGTCTTTCGAACAGTCTTTCGAACAGTGAGCATCAACAGCCACATCCCCAACCTGACATACATAACATTGTTTGAAGGGTTAGCATTATGTAAATACAAAACATTGTTTCTTGTTAATTTGACTAAAATTCATTTTCACTTATCATAGTGCAGAATAAAATCTAATGTAAATACTGTATGATTTTATAACACCAACTATACCGAGGACTGCAGAGAACTTGCTGGGTGTTTTCATCAATATGATAAATAATAGTAAGTTTCTATACTCTACAGAGAACTTGCGTTATATTTTCTGCACCGAAAAATAACGAGATTGTTCTAGTTTTTGTGCTTAACAATAATGAGATTCTTGTCTTGGTAATCATTAAGTAAAGAGAAAAGAGTAGGGTGTTCTTTCATAAACTATTTGGTGTGAACTTTTCGGGTCTATATATAACATTGATCAAACAAAATTATTACTTTGTTACTCAGCTATTCTCGAGCTTATCTCTAAATAATTTAATTTCATAAAACTATAATATCCCAATATAGATCCTTGTAGAAATAATTACCTGAGGAATGTTTCATATGTTTGATATATTTGTATCCAGCTAATAAGTAGAGCTGGCAGAAACCCCCTCTTCCATTACACTAGTACTGGCATTGAGCACCAAATCTGATATGGTTCTTGCCAAATTGGAAGCCGATGCTGCACCTCCCATGAAAGTAGTTCTTAGAACCTCCAATGCCCTTACTACGTCTCTCATGGTCGGTCGTTCTTGGGGAGATTCATTTGCGCATAGCAAACCAACATATATCAAAGAAACAAGGCAGTCATTGTGTTCCATGTCCACATTCTCTAACAACGTCCTATCAACAACGTCTGCTAGCCTCTGTGGAAAAGCTGACCTCACCCACTTTTGGAGGTTCAGGTCATCAACGAATATGGCATCAGTTGGCCTCTTCCTTGTGACCATCTCTAACAAGAGAATGCCATAACTATAAACATCCCCTTTTGTAGAAATGTTTATGCCCAATTCATACTCTGCAATTGCGAAAGTTAAAGTTGGTACCAAATCTTGTTCTTGACAATATTAAAGAAAATTAAAATTTTAGTGTAATAGCAAAAGAAGGCTTACCAGGAGCTATGTAGCCAATAGATCCTCCCATGGCAAATGATGTGCTCAAGGAATCAATTAAGTTTGTAGGACCAGTCAATCTTGAGATACCAAAATCAGCTACAAGGGCCGTCATGTTTGCATCTAGAAGCACAGTGCTAGGTTTCAAATCACAGTACACAACTTGGGTAGGACAATCATGATGTAGATATTCAATGCCATGGGCCACATCAATAGCAATGTTTAAACATGCATCAAATTTCAATTCACAAACATCCTCCTCATTACTTTCAGGATACAAATGCTTTTCCAAGCTTCCATTTATAGCAAACTGAAGAATCAAAGCCTTGAAGTTAAGGTATGAACATGCACTTATGACTCTAATGAGATTTCGATGTCGAGTCCTGGCCAAGACTTTGCATTCTACCTTGAAACTGCTTGCGAGTTCTTCATTGTGCAAATTGAGAACTTTGATTGCAACTACCATACCATCCCTTAAAATTCCTTTATAGACTGATCCAAAGCTACCCACACCAAGCAAATTTGTCTCATTAAATCCATTTGTAGCATCTAACATCCATTTGTAGTATCTAACAGATCTTGATATGTAAACTTTGGAAACCTGAGTCTTCCAAACATAAAATCTGGAAGATCAAATTGATATGTTGAATATTTCCGACACCACAATATTCCAAAGATTGAAGTAAAAAGTAAAAATGCAATCATTCCAGCAGCTGATAACATCATTTTTGTAAGTAGCGACTTCACTTTTTTACCCTGGATTGGACATGCATCCACTAAGTATTTTTCTGGACCACAGAGACCCGTATTTCCCTTAAATAATGCAATAACTGTGTTATTTGAAAACAACCCTTCATTTGGAACTTGACCTGTCAAATTGTTGAAACAAACATTTATGTAGCGAAGCACTTTCATTTTTGTAAGAGATGTGGGTATTGTACCTGACAGGAAATTGAAAGAAAGATCAATAGATTCCAAATTTCGCAACTTCCCAAGTGCATCTGGTATCGGACCTTCAATGTCATTATGACAGAGATCGAGATGCTCCAGTGCTATGCAGTTTGCAAGTGCTGCCGGAATCATTCCATCAAGCTTATTACAAGAAATGTCTATTGCTTGAGCATTTACAATTTTACTTATCTCCCCCGGAAGAGGTCCTTGTAAGAAATTCCATGATAGATTCAAATAAAACTGAAGGCTTTCAAGACTGGCCATAACTTCTCCAGGTATGTTTCCACTCAGGTGGTTGTGAGAGAAGTCGAGCAGTTCCATGTTTTGACATCTCTGCAAACCAGCAGGTATCTCTCCTGAGAAATGGTTGTGGTGGAGGACAAGTCTCCTTAGCTGTGGAAGTCTACCAAGAGAGCCAGGTATTGTTCCTGATAGCTTGTTCCAACTAACATCTAACAACCCTAGACTGTGCATCTTGCCGATCTCCTCTTGAAGGCCTAAGTCCAATCTTTCCAACTTATAGAATCTTTTGACTCCAGATGGCATGTACCCACTTAGAAGATTATTACTTAGGTTCAAGTAGGTTAAGTTGGTAAGATTGGTAATTTGTTGAGGTATGTTTCCCCTTATCGTGTTGTTTCCTAAATTTAAGACAGAGACGTTGGAAGAAAGGTGGCCTATGGATGGAGGCAAAACACCGGTTAAATGATTGTATGACATTGTTATATATTCTAGGTGGGAACAATTTGTAAGAGCAGTGAGAAAAGGCAATGGGATATTGCTGCTACTAACAAGCTGGTTGTGGTCTAATACAATTATTTCAAGGAAGAGCAGCTTGCCCAACTCAATAGGCACGATTCCACTCAGTTGATTGTTCCTTAAGTCGAGATCTTTGAGTTTAGTACAATTTCCTAAGGAATTTGGTATGTTTCCGCTAAGCTCATTTCCCCATAGATAAAGTGATTGAAAATTGATGAACATCCCCACTTCAAAAGGAATAGTTCCTGACAACTGATTGTCATAGAGCATGAGTTTCTCTAGTTTGAAACAATTTCCTAAGGAATTTGGTATGTTTCCACTAAGCTCATTTTCCATTAGATAAAGTGATTGCAAATTTATGAGCATCCCAATTTCAAAAGGTATGATTCCTGACAACTGATTATGATTGAGCTTGAGGTCCCGTAGTTGGGTGAGAGTCCCTACTTCAGGAGGAATAGGACCTGTGAGATTATTGGCTAGCAACTGCAAAGTAATCAACACCGAGAGGTTTCCTATGGAAGAAGGGATAGCGCCCGACAACTGATTCCAATAGAGATAGAGGAGCCGTAGTTGGGCGAGCATGCCTATTTCAGGAGGAATAGGTCCATGGAGATAATTATTTGACAAGTCCAAATGCTCTAAGGATGAGAGATTTTTGAAAGAGGGGGGAATTGTACCTGTGAGGTGGTTTCCATACAAGTCAAGCTTCCACAACTGTGGCAACTGGCCCAGCTCACCCGGAGTACTCCCATGCAGTTGGTTGAAGGAGAGAATCAGTTCTGTCAGAGTCGTGAGATTCCCAAGCGAAGGAGAAATGACGCCCTGTAAATCCATTAGTGAGAGATTTAGTATAAACACTCTATGCTGCAAATGAGGAGAGCAAGTAACTCCTGTCCAATTACAAATTGGAATAGTGGTCTTCCAATTTGCTAAGGAATTGTTGGGGTCGGAGGTGATTGCAGCTTTGAATGCCAAGAGAGATTGCTGGTCAGAAGGATCAGATTGCAGCGGAGTGGAGAATGAAAAGAGCGACATCAACATTAATAAACATATTATGTATTCCATTTTCTTGAAATAGAGAATATGAGGGCCTTAGTCTCTAATTCTCGCTTCTCAATGGATTGGTATGTAGCTATATATCAGCGAGAGATTGCACACCCGCAGGATAAAAAATGTCAGGAGAACTTTACGCTGATCGATGTTGAAGGTGGGTCCATGTAAAGCAATGTATGATCTTTATCAAAATAATTATTAGTTTCTTAAATCCAATATACTATGTTTTCAAATTATAATTAGATTATTTTTGGTAAAAATGTATCTAATAGAATTTAAATTAATAAAATAATAATACAAATAAATAATAATAGTTTTTTTTTTTTTTTTTTTTTTTAAAGTGCCGTGTGTAATACCAGCTGGTAATATATTAGTATTGTTCTGATTTAAATTCGATGATGAATATTGAAACTCTATTGTGAATGAGCGAGTAACGAGCACAAAGCAAGCCGCTGAATATGGAGGTGAGAAAAAAATGTTTCCTTAGGAAGTAGTCCCATGGGAGGGGGCTTCCTAAATTACTGCTGAGCATTGTACAGCCGGTGGTCCCATGAATTTTGTAGTTGCTTGTATGCTTAAAATTTTAAGCTCCTAATTTTATGGAAGCTAGTAGTCTCATGAAGCTTTTTTAACAATAGTTTATACTAAATAATTTATGCTAAAAAATTTCCTCCAAATTTCCCCTAAATTAAGTGGCCGGAATGAAAAACTAGTAGTTAACTCCCTATGTTGGTGGAGGAGAGTTTCAGCCCTACCCCATTTGCACCTGCTAAAAAATAACCTCCTAAACATTAACTGCTCCTATTTTGGAGGAAAAGATTATAATTTAAGCATTAACGATTTTTTTTTAGTTCCATGGGACCCTTTGCTCCACAAAAATAGATCCTCTAGCTGCTCCATGGGATTGCTTCCTTAGTCATATTTAATGCTGGGAATGGATTGACACTTAGAATGCCCTTTATTTTCATTTTTATGGATAATTTCTCAATACTTTCTATGAAGAAAGAAAAGTAGTTGGAAGAAAGAAAGTTCAAATGAAACATATTTTTTATTATTTTTAAATTTTTATAATCACCTTTTTACATTTACAAAGAAAAAATAATAATTGTTTTTAATATTTTTTTATTGAAATAAAATTTGTCTTTTTAAATTAGTCTTTAAAAAAGATGTGGAGATAGTCACACCCTAAAGTTTAGCTAAGATGGAGTCTTAAACATTAAATGTTAAAATTAAAGAGAAAAAAATTGTTAAGCAGCAAGAGCTATAGACTCCATAGTAGTAGATGAGTCATAGTCATCTAGTTTCCTCATATTCAGGTTATCCTCAACATCATGAATGAGTTCCCAGCTAGTAAGAGCACCATCACAAGCTTGATCCTTAGTATCTTGCACTTCCTTGAGTAGGTAACTAGCAACATTGAGAGGAGAAATAACCAGCACGAGAGAAGAAATTCCGCCATTGTGTAGCCACCTAGAAGCTCCTCTATTGTAGCACTGGGTAGAAGTTGAACGTTGGCAAGATGACTAGGACCAACCATGACCTTTGTGATCATGAGCTCTGCTTTGAGGAGTAAGAGAACCATCAAGCCTATGGGCATTCTAACTTCTGCCACATTGGTCCATTTAGTTTAGATAAGAGGAGACATTAATTGAGATATAAATATGTTTCTTAAAATGAGGTTAAAATATAATAGTGTCTCACTTTTGGGTCACATATAAAAACATGGATTAAAATCCATGCCCAAACTTTGTGTGTTCATATGAAGAGGGCTGTTTATGCAAATACCTTTGGCTTGCTTATATAAAGGCAACACTACTCATTTATGGCACCACTACTATTTATAGCACCACTTACTTTATTTGCCTCAACATACTTTGCATGGACATGTAAGATAAGTTTGCTTTTTAATGTTTTTAATACTTATTTTGTTTAATAAATTATATATTAAAAAACAAATGTCGAAAAGCAAACTTATATTTTTTTTGAATAGTCTACACAGATATGCAAGGTGGGTGGGTGTGTACACACACATACACTCCCACCCACCTTGGTGTTTGTGTAAATACTATTTAGGACAATAAGGTAAGTTTGTTTTTTGATGTTTTTTGAAGATAGATAGATACATACATACATACATACATAATATGCCCATAAAATATCATGAGCAAAACCAACAAAAAATTGGCTAATAATTTAGTTGAATGCAAACAACAAGGAGATGTGCAAAGAGCAATGAGTGTTCACCAAATTAAGGAAGAGTCATAAAAGTGGAATGCGAAAGCAACTAGACAAGAGCTTATAACAAGTCAATTCTAGACTAAAATATATTTGCTAGAATTCAACATAAAAAGATACACTAATACACCTTCCATCAATATTGATGCAGAATAATCACAAGACTATTATGGGACTACTAGGGTGTTTTTGAGTTGTCTTGCTCTAGCACTCTAGCAAGACTGCTAGGGGCCTACTCTAGGACATTTACAAGATAGCTACAAGACCTTTGTGAAAGTGAGATGAGGTGAAAAGGTAACTAATCTCAAATATGGAAACAATGAAACAAAGGGACCAAATGGTGGAAAGGGGGTTATGGGTGGCACAAATCCACGTGGAGATGTTTTCCCCTCAACCATAGTAGACAAGTGGTTTCCCCAGTCACCTTGATAATATAAAGTCTCCCAAGTCCAATTTAAGTTAAGGCCCCATTTAAAAGTTATTTAAAGAGTATTTCTATAGAATTATTTTAAAATATTATAATATATTTTACTATATATATTAATGTACAATATAATCCCCTTTTATTAGGGATAAAGTGAGGGTTTTTGAAAGGGCCCCAACCTTTTTACATAGAGAATAACGAGATCAACAAAGCTCAGCGAGAATTACCAAACCACAATAAGAGACAAATAGCAACAAGGCTATACCCCAACAACAAACTAGCAACACCACACTAAAATGATCAAACCAAACAGGACTAGCACTCAAAAACAATAAAATATTGACCAACTCAAGGCAACATGAAGTCAACATGCTCTAGGAAGTTTGGGACTTGAACACCATCCCTTCCCATAGCCCCACTAATGCATAAATCCCTCCTGACAAAACTTTAAAGATTAGAAACTAGGCATGAAATAGAACAGGGCGAGGCACAAGAGGAGAGATTTTCCTTAGCCCCTATCAACCTTCTTGAACTAGGACAACCCATGATCAACTCCTTATAAACCTCCACTAGACCATTCACTTTAGGTTGAGGTCCTCCCCATTGAAGATGGGCTGACACCATCTGAAAGAGTCAAAATTGAAGAAGGGGAAACATCTTCGACACAATGCTCCTCAAACATCACAACATTAGACTAAGGTTGAGAAGGAACTACCTAGTCCTTTTCCCTCCATATATTTACTTCCTTTTATTACAACTCACACTAGCATGTCCTAATTTGTTGCAACTAGAGCACACTACCAAGGAGTCTTAATAAATAAATTATTGCACCCATGTACCAAGTTTAGAGGATATTGTGATCGAAGAAGGAAGCTTCTTGTCAATGTCCACATTCACATAAAATTTGGCAGACAAAACTTATAAAATTTGGTCATTGAATCAAGAGAGGTGGTTGCTAAATCGAGCTACCCATGCCCACCAACACTTCCTCTTCCCCATATTCCAAAGGCAGTCCTAGAAGCTTGAACCTAACATGGACCTATTTTATGAATTCCCTCTTTGGATTTAATCCTAGAAACCACCATTTGAGGCGTAACCTAGCTTAACTAAGGAACCATAGCCCACTTGAGAGAATCTAAGCATAATAATCCATAATAGAGGAGGACATCAAGAAGAAACTTGAAGGCAAGGTTGAGATAACAACCTAGCCACTAAGGCTCCATTTTCTTCAGACCTAAACTCTAAAATCATCAATATTGGGTCTGGCACCAAAAAACATCCTAATATGGAAGTTCTTCAATATGGAAGAACCCCTATCAATCACAAAATTAGGAATTTATAGAGAACCATACTCTTGTTTCCCCCAACATGATTCAGAGGGAGAGTAGTTTCTATACATGTATCTACATAGGTGATAGATGGGTTTGCACAAAGCTTCCAACATCCACTCTAGGATTAGATGGCAAGGCCATAACAACATGCCCCTTATCCTTCAAAATAGAAAATGAAGAAGAGGGCACTACAGACCTGACAAAGGCACCAAGGTTAGGCTTCAAAACACCAGAAATAGTTGGAATTAGAGGAACCCCACCATCAATGGATAGCAACCTAGATCACTTTGTTGCATAATAGAACTGCTCACCTCAACCATTACTTGGTTGGTCAAACACAAACAATCATGCCCAGACATCTCCGTAACATCTCCAGAACATACCTTGCATATAAGAAGACACCGTAGGATAACTAGTCATAGTAGAGGAAAGAAGAAAGCCCCTGCGAAGGCTACTCCTTGAACTAAACGAAACATAATCCTTGAAGACCTATGGAGCAAGCCTTGACAGAGCATCCCTCACAACATCATGGGAAGGAAGAGAAGCCTGTCATGCATCCACTAATCTTTGAGCTTCCAACCAAAGGTCCTAAAGACTTTTGTCATCCTCCTCCTCATCCCAGCAACAATTCCATTTAACCTTAGAGGCTTCTTGATTGTCTCCATCTCCATAATTGCCATCGTCCTCCTCCTCAACTGTAGCTTCCTGCAACTTCCTAATCTTCCTCTATTTAAATCTGAGTTTACCATTCATTATTCAATAAAATTAAATATAATCACCACTTTTTAATATATTATGTTATATTTAGTACATATAAATGCATTCTATATAATAAAATATAAATTATTATATTATATATTATAGACAATATATTCACACTATGTTATTTCATAATAATATAATATATATTATATTATAAATAAAGTTCATATATTTACCTAGAAGTCATGATTTAATAAGAAAAGATTAAAGTTAATAACAATAAAATAAGATACTCTTAATCGCATGGATTGAGCGTAGAAGAGAAGTTCCATTATTTTCGCGTTTGTGAAGAAATGAGTAGCGAAGGAAAAATAGAGGCCTTGAAGGAAAAAAGGAATGGTGAGTGGTGGCAGCCATGTGAAGGGGATGACAACTGGGTGCCGCACTCCACAAGGGTTGTGACCCTTAACACCTTTTTAATAAAAAAAACAATGCGATTCCTTTTTTTTAATTTTATATAGGGCACCCACTATCTTAGTCCAGGTCAAAGTTTGTTATTTTCTATTTAAATATTTTTTTTAAAAAGGAAAAAGGTTTGAATATGTGTATGAGTTTGCACTGGAATAAATTTTCAATTAATAGAATTCAAAATTAAATATGTTTTTATCTTTATGTTTATATACATTTATGTATGCATTTAAGTTTTGAACAAGAGGATTTGTATATATATCTAAGAAATTTAGATTTTTAAATGAAACAAATTCATATTTACATAAATAAAAATTTGATTTTTTAATAAAATAAAATTTTTAATTTTCTTTTTTTTTTTTGGTAAAAGGTGAGAATACTTGAACATTATATTAAATATAATAGTAATATAAGTTTTTAGAGAAAAATTAACAATAAAATCAGGGTAGGAAATAATCAATTATAGAAATGTACATTTGGCAAAAACAAATAACAAGATAAAAAGAGACAAAAAAATTGATCCAAAATAGATGTATGTCATCATTCATAAATAGGAATTATGGATCAAGAATGGAAGAAGAGGGCCTTGAACACGAGGAACAACTTGTATTGCATCATGATTAATATTCTAGCTGACGTCCCCAAGAAGCACAGAGAGATGAGGAGCATGATTCAACATAGAGTGCAGGGCTCGAAATGTGCTATTCACTTTTGCTGTAAATTTAGGGCCAATATCTAACTGATGGGAGTGAGATTAATTATCCACTGTAACTAAACAATCATTTTACAAACATCTTTTTATAGCATTACAAACACACACAACTGCTAGGTCTTTCTGAATTTCTCTATGAATGAATAAACCCCCAACCAATGCTTTACCATTGAACAGATCATACTTTTTAATTGTAGAATTAAAACTCTCTTCTAAAATGAGATAATTTTCAACATAATCAAATACAATTTTCTTGAGAGGAGTGGGGTTTTGAATGAGGTCCATAGCATTGGAAAAAAAGTTTAATATGAAATAAAGTTGGATTTTCTCTCTCATATACAATGGGTTTTATGAATGTAAAATAAATTATTTAAATCTACATTACTCTCTTTTTTCTTACTATACAAAATTATATTTAACAAGCTTTCACAACTACATAACAAATTTATGATTCTAATTTTTTTAGGGTGGAGGAATCGATCACATGGTGGGACCGTGATGCTTATGATTCAGATTTTTAGTATAAAAATAAATTTTTATTTATTCTTCTTACAATAAATATTTTATTTTTATTTTTCATTCATTTACTTATAGAAACTAGTGCCAATCTCCTTCTCAGTAGTCTTTCCTATTGAGGCATGCTTAGAAATAACTTCATCTAACTCCACACTTCCACTAGTACCAACACTACCATTGGAGTCATTAACCAAGTCCTCCTCACCACCAATGGTAGAAATCTTATCACTAGACATATTAATTTCTTTTAAGTTGAGACTAGTAGGAGGAGTGAGAGTTTTAGCTACAATAAGTCTATTTGAACTCCTCACTCCCAAACCTAGAATGTTGTCTTCTTCCTATACCACTACTTTACCCTTCTCAACCCTAGATTTGTTGAATGCCTTACACAAAATATTATCATCAGTAAACACCATTGCTTTACCTTTCTCAACCTTAGACTTGTTCTCAAAATGGGTAGAAGCATTACTAATTTTAGTCTTTTTCTTATTAGAAAGAGGAGAGTCTTTTTTTAGAGAGCAAAGACTAGCAACTACACCCTCATTGGTGGGTAAAACTTTAGTGGTATCCAAACCCTTGGCCTAACATTGGGTTGTTGGGGAAGCACACATGAATTTTCACAAAAGGATTTTTATAGTCAATAAGGTTAACCATCTTCTTCTCAGTGTTCCTTTTATTCTTAGGACTACCACTAGTAATAGGTGTCCCTTCTTCTTAAGGCATAGGGTTACCAAGGGGATTGAGGGTAGCAATCAAACATGGGCCTAACCCTTCCCTGTCGGGGTCATCTTAAGAAACATTAACCTTAGTCTTACCAACAAGATTCTTCTAACATATTTTCCCTTTCCTTGAGATTGAAATGTGGTCGAGGGGGATGGTAAGGTATCAGAATCAAGAATGCATGCTTTGATGGGCTTACTGGGACACAAAGCAAGGTGAAATTTGTAAAGATTGAAAATTAAACCCTGATGTAAGGGCATGAGAAACCAACTTAACTACACTTCCAAGACTAAGGTTTCCAAAGAGCTAAGGAGGAAGAATGGGAAACTAATTTAATGATTTTGTGGTGCAAGTGATTCAAAAGTAGAAAATGGTAGTGAAAAATACACTTAAAACATCCCTCAAGGGTAAAGTATTAAATGAGTTCACTAGCTTACCACATCCCAAGGGTATGGAAGACCTTCCTACTTGTAGCCATTCTAAAATTTGATGACATCCTCTCCATATTTTATAAATGTTTTGATGCTTTCTGTGTCCCTAGACTTCCCCTATTTTTCAATCTTTTTGCCTTCATATTTTAATTATATGGTTGAACCAATACTTTCTTCAGACTTTGAAACTAACACCTCCAACCTACACCTACCTGTTGTTCTAGGAGTTTACAAATTGTTTGGATAGGGCTTGATCAAAGCCACCTAATGTTTCAAGGTAAGGCATGATGCCTTCCTCTTTACAAATATGCCACAACATATTATCTTTAAAGACATCATTACAAGAACTAGGTTCAGTCCTGCACTTGTCACCACCCATTGTAAGCCAATGCAAGTTAATAGCCTCATTCTTCATAGAATTTTCCTGAATCCCAAAACCAATCCTCAATCGATAATTCAAAATATCCACACTATGGCCTAGTAAAATGAACACATCATAATTTGAAAGGCCATCTGTTTCACACATTTTAACCATGTGATTTCACCTTTCATGTACTCTCATCATTACTTTGCATTTCCAATTAGGCATGTGAAATCTATGGTATTTGACAACATACCCCAAAGTGTTCTTGAGGAGATAATTATTGGGTAAGGTTGTTAAAGCAATTACAAAAACTACTTTGGGAGATTTAATCACCAAGATCACATTCCCATCATGTGACTAAGTACAAAACCATTCCTTAACATTATGATAGGAATAATTTAAATCACAATGATCTTTTAACTTTCTCTCATCAAAGAAGTTAGGGTATACCAAAACCCAAAACCTCACCACCAACCTTCATGACAACAAAAACCTCAACTAGAACTTTGGAGGTTGGATGTTTTTTCCAACTTGTGATTTAAAAGAGGGGGTATAGCCTCAGAGAGGTCTGGCTCACTACACCAACATAATCATTATAGAATAAACATGAACATGAAAGAGTAACACAATGCACATGAACACATAACACTAGATATACATGGAAACCCCTAGAAGGAAAAAACCACGGTGACGATTAACTCACAATATATGAAGCTCAAATAATAACTTTGTTTTAGGGGCTATAACCTAAGGAAGCTACTACTCCCTAAGTAACTTTGATTTAGGGTCACTCCCAAGGAAGATTCTACCTCCTGATGACTTTGTTTTAGGGTCACTCCCAAGGAAGCATCTACTCCCTGAATTGAGAACACATTTACAAAAGATTACAATATGACAGTCCTTCTACTATTTGAAAACTGACATTGAAGCTCACACCTTTGATGATTGCACTTCTACCTCTTCACACTTTTTTCTGATGATTTGATCATTTAGGCACACTCTACACTTGATCATTATCACAAATATGTCTTCGAGATGAATCAAGACAGCATCAATAACTTCTTCTCTTTCTCCTTTAGTCACTCATCAACAATGCATTCAATCTACCTTATTGAGTCAATATAGTGTGATTTATGCCTATGTTAGCCATGGCATTCTGATCTTTACGATTTATGCCTATGTTGTTTGGCTGACTTGCAATCACACTTCACCTCACTCAATTTAATTCACTATTTATACATGATATTACATTGATTACATTGCTTGTTGGCTAGATACAATATGAAAAATATATTTACAAGTCAGCCAGACAACACACAATATGAAATGTGTAGAAGTTAGGTCCTAAGTGAAACCACACGTTACACCAATAGAAGATCCAAGCCTTGTAGACATCAACACTTTCTTAACCAAGTCTAAAACATCCTTCATAGCTTCAAACACCAAGGAATTACATCTACACACTCTACTCATTTGAAAATAGGACAACTTTAAACAAAACATATGAAAACTTTTGAAGATAACAACCACATCAACTTGAAAACCTTGTGCGGCACTGGAGACAAGAAATATCTTCATGAAATCTATTCTAGATGAGTCCACATGACTTATACAACATATCCAAACACTCCTTTCCCATCGCACATCAAAGAATTGTGTCACACATCTTCAATCATGAACTCTGGGAACAATTTGTCATCTGGAACACACTGTAACATGTTGTCATTTGAAAAAATGAGCTGCAAACCACCAAGGACCTTGAAACTACAAGGAAGCATGTAATATACATCCATAAACATTTCCTCAAAACCACAAAGGAAATCATTTGTTTGCGGAGAAATGCGGAGCATTCCATTAGGCCTTCATCACTAGCTTACTCTTCCAGAACACATGCCAATACTCTATCATGCGTAACTTTCATAGAAGAAGGACAAATGATCTGAAAAATTGGAATTATCACCTTCACTACATCTTGAACAAAATTCCAAAACCGTATGGCCATATCTACAAATGCAGAGGAATGCGGAGCATTACATTGTCCTTCCCAAAACATCTTCACAGAAGTGACACTGTCTTCAAACAATCAACAACAAAACACTCTTCCGGTAATGCAATACTCATGAAACTTGGATCATAAATACTATAGACTATCAATAGCATCAGCAACACATTTTATCATCTTTGTGCTTCTAATTCTCATCTTAATATGAACTATATCTTCTCTCTTTTTTTGTTGGATGGGACATGACATCCAACCATGAATTGTATCTTCTCTTGTTGGATGGGACATGACATCCAACCATGAACTATATCTTCTTTTCTTGTTGGATGGGACATGACATCCAACCATGAACACCATCACACCACCATGATAGTGTTGACATCAATGACAACCCTATGAACCATATGTGTAACAATCTCCCCCTTTGGCATTGATGGCAACACATCTCTGCTTCTCTCCCCCTTTGACATCAAGGACAAAGGGCAACCTCTATCTCAATTAGAGACCACATACCTACACATTCTTTCTTAGGGCATGACCTCTTGCAGCAAACAAACTCCCCCTAACATCAGCAACCACTATTTGCTCCCCCTAAGAGGTAGCCACCATCAGTCCATGAACAAGATATAACATGAACTCCCTCTAGACAGATGCATCATTATGCATCTATCAAGAAGGAGGGGCAATTACCCCTAACCTCTACCGAAGATCTTCAAAAGTGTCCTTTGCCAGAGCCTTTGTGAAAAATATATGCTATTTGATCCTGAGTTGGAACATATTCCAACTTCACTTCCTTGTCTGCAACCTTTTCTCTCAAAAAGTGATATCTGATTGCTATATGCTTAGTTCTAGAATGCATCATTGGATTCTTGGAAATATTAATAGCACTTGTATTGTCACACAAGATAGGAATAGGCTCATCATATAATACCTTGATATCCTTTAGGGTTTTCTTCATCCACAACATTTGTGTACAATAGGATGCTGTTGCAATGTATTTTGCCTCTATAGTAGATAATGATACTAAATCTTGCTTCTTGCTCTATCATGAAACCAATATGCTTCCTAAAAAGAAAGCACCACCACATGTACTTCTTCTATCATTGACACAACTAGCCCAATCAACATCGGTATTTAAGCATTCAAATCAAATTCATTACCTCTTGGATACCATAAGCCATACTCCAAAGTTCCTTTCAAGTATCTGAATATCATTTTCACTACCTTCTCATGTGTTTGCTTGGGATTGGCTTGATATCTGGAAACCACACATACTGCATGCATAATATCAAGTCTAGAAGTAGTCAAGTACAAAAATCCTCCAATCATAGATCTATAGACAGTCTGATCCACATCTGGAGACTCATCATCTTTGCTCAAGTGACATCTAGTGACCATAGGAGTAGTCACTAGTTTTGAATCCTCCATACCAAACTTCTTCAACAGCTCTTTGACATACTTAGCTTGAGAAATAAAGATACCACCATCTAGCTGAGTAATTTGGAGTCCAAGGAAGAAATACATTTCACCAATCATAGACATCTCAAACTCTTTTTGCATCTCCTCTACAAACTTCTGACAAATATCATCATCTCCACCAAAGATGATGTCATCAACATATACTGCAACTATCAATATCATGTATCCTTCTTCCTTGATATAAAGATTGCTATTTGTAGTACCTTTCTTGAAGCCCTACTGAAGTAAGTCCTTGTCCAACCTAGCATACCAAGCTCTAGGTGCTTGCTTAAGACCATTCAGAGCCTTCTTGAGCATGCACACCATGTCTAAATCTTATGATATCTGGAAACCATATAGTTGTTCAATGTAAACCTCTTCCTCTAGGTCACCATTTAGAAATGCTAACTTAACATCCATCTCATATACCTTGAAGTTCTTATGAGAAACAAGAGCAAGGAACATTTTGATTTCCTCCATCCTTGCTATCAAAGAAAAAGTCTCCTCAAAATCAATACCTTCAACTTGTGTGTATCCTTTACATACTAGTCTTGCCTTGTTCCTTACAACTTCACCTTCTTCATTCAGTTTGTTTCAGAACACCAATTTTGTTCCTATAACATTCTTATTTGCTGGTCTAGGAACCAATTCCCATGTCTAATTCTTCACAATATGATCCAATTCTTCTTCCATGGCTTTTATCCATCCATCATCCTTGTTGGCTTCAGCAAAGTTTTTGGGTTCCACTTTTGATAACAAACACAAGTTTACTTGCTCATTTGTCTTAGCAAGACTCCTCCTTATCTGCACACCTTCATCCTTATCTCCAATGATCTAATCTACTGAGAGGTTCTTCTGAACATACTTTGTTGGAGTCTTAGGCATCTACTCTGGTTCTTGTTTATTTTCTTCTTTCACTTCTTCTTCTTCATCTACAATGCATGGAAGGATATCATATTCAGAATCCTCTTATTCATGTGAGATCTAATATAGGTCTTCATCTACCTTGACATTTATGCTTTCAATCATCTTTCCCAACCTCTTGTTGTAGCATATATAAGCCTTGCTTTTGGTTGAGTAGCCAAGAAATATTCCTTCATCACTTCTTGAATCAAACTTTCCTAGGTCTTCTTAATCTCTTCTGATATAGCATTTGTTGCCAAAGATCCTAAAGTATCTGACTATGGGAGGTCTTCCATAACATAGCTCATAAGAAGTCTTAGTGTTGTTGACCCTCAGTTGTACTCTGTTAATTAGATAGACTACAATATGAACTACATCCTTCTAATACAGATCAGGCAAATTTGCATCTTTCAACTTTGCCCTATACATCTCTTGCATAGTCCTATTCTTTCTTTCCACTACCCCATTTTGCTAAGGGGTCCTAGGAGCTGACAAATGTCTCCTAATACCATGATCTTCATGAAATCTTTCAAATTCATTTGAAGTAAATTCACCTCCTCTATCAGACCTCAAGCATTTGATCTTAGCATCTACTTCATTCTCAACCATAGCTTTGCACACTTTAAATTTATCAAGGGCATCTAATTTTTCTCTTAAGAAACTAACCCAAGTCATTCTAGAATAATCATCAATAAGCAACATGAAATACCTCTCACTTTGTTGACTCTTTACTCTTTTAGGGCCACATAGATCAGTGTGAATCGACTCCAATGGATTTGAAGAAGAATACTCCTTACTTTTGAAGTTTGTCTTTATCTACTTTCCCATTTGACATTCTTTGCACACTGCATTTGTGGGCTTGATTATCTTAGGCATGTCTCTCACTATATGAGTAGAACTGATCTTTACCATATTATCAAAATTGTTGTGTCATATTCTCTTATGTCATAGCCAACATTCACTGGATTGAGCCAACAAACATGTTCTTCTATTTACCTCCTTCAAGTGATAGATATCACCATATGTCTTGATACCTTTTGCAACTAATTTTCTGGACCTTGCCTTCTTAATTTCATAACCCTTGGCATGAAAGGTGAGATTATACCCTTTGCTGCACATCTGACTAACATTGAGAAGATTGTGTTTTAGCCCTTTGACATAGAGGACATCCTCAATCCTATTCTTCCCATCAATAGTTATAGTACCTTTTCCACATATCTGTGTTGACTTATCACCACCAAACTAGACAGCACCACCATCCCACTTCTCAAGGCTAATAAACTTATCCTTATCACCAGTCATATGATTTGAGAATCCACTATCAATTACCCAAGCCTTGGATTCTTCTTTTCCATGAAAGACAATCCATACCTACGATGACTCTCTTGGGTGTATCACTGAGTTATATGATTCATCTATTTTTACCATCACGTAACATCCACCTCATATATCCTGAACTTATTGATTGGGACCAACAAGGGCCTCCTATTCTAGATGTCTTTCAAAATGATGAGGCTATTGTTGAATTCTTTGGATTAAGATTAGGAATACCAATTGGAGATCACAAGGTTGGACATACTATAGAACTTAATACCAATGCCTATTTTAGAGAGACAAACAAATTCCTTAGTCGCAAAAGTGAAAATATAAAAATCATGTCCCCTAGTGAAAACCACTTCGTGGCACTTTTAGACAATAAAAAAATTAAAAATAAAGGATGTATCCAATGGTGAAAACCTCCTTGAGGCACCTAAGGATGAGGAACTTGGCCTCCTTGAAGTTAAGGCATATCAAGAGAGATCTCCTATTCTTATTGAGGAAACACAAGAAATGAATTTGGGAACAATGGAAGAACCAAAGATTACATTTGTAGTTAAATCTTTGTCAGAATCTGAATTACACAGTTTTATCACTTTCTTCAAAGAGAGATCACAAAATTTTTCGTGGTCTTATGCAGATATCTCAGAATTAGATCCTTCTTTGATAGTACATCATTTGATGGTATATCCTGGGGTAAAACTAGTTAAACAAAAATTGAGAAAAATGCATTCCAAAATTGCTCTCTTGGTCAAGGCAGAATTGGAAAAGTTGCTTGCTGTTGGATTTATTAAACCTCTAGATTATCTAGAATGGGTGTCCAATATTGTTTCGATTTCTAAGGTTACTTGGGGCATCCAAGTTTGTATAGACTTTTAAGATTTCAACAAAGTGTGTCCTAAAGATGATTTTCCACTACCAAATATTGATATTATAGTTGACCTTATAGTAGGACATGAGATGTTGTCTCTAATGGACAGTTTTCTTGGGTATAATCAAATTAAAATTGCTGAAGAAGACCAACATAAGACTGCATTTATATGTTCTTGGGGTATTTATTATTGGAAAGTAATGCATTTTGGTCTTAAAAATGCAGAAGATGTGCGCTTGGAATCATGACTCCAGTTGCTTGGGGGCTGTCAGGTCAGATTTCGACACGCACACGGACCCTTTCCCTCCTTGCCACAAGGTGATCCACCACGTCACTCTCACTCATGTGGGAGTAGCCAATCGAGAGGAGGCAAGACACAGTGGGGGTCTAGATCATTTGAGAGTTGGACTTCGCAAAGGGGGTTGGAAAGATCTGTGGCCATTGTTGTTGTGCATTTTGTTGAATGTTTCACTCAATTGTTGTGGTAGTTGAGATAATCCTATGAACTAAAGGGTCACTAGTTTCTCTCCTTCTATTTGGGTTTCTTGAATTCCACCTTTGTGTGGGTAAATGGTTTTTTTCATTAATGGCTTCTACTGTTTCTATGTCTCTGAGAAATGCTCTGTGTAGTTGTAATTGCCTAATTTCTTCAACCAACAATAGAACAAATGGGTCTCCTTGTGGTGTAATGTGTGTCTGTTGTTGAATTTGTGGATCAATCTTCTCGATCTCATCTCAGATAGCCCTTATCCACTCTCCTCTTACTCCTAAACACATTCGTGAATCAAAATAGATAAAGTTGTGTAATTGCTAACTCTAACCAGATCTAGGGTGCCAACCTAGGGTTTTGTTGACCTAGGGTTTGCTTGTGAATACCTCGTGATGGAATCAAGGGTTTTTGCAATGTTATCTATTTTTATCAGATCTATATAAATGCAAGCTAAATGATAATATGCAAAGCGTCTTTTTGGTATTTTTAGAGTATTTTTGGAAAGGAAAATGCTTCTAATCTATGCAATAAATGTGCATGCAATCCTATATGAAAAGTTGAATCTATGTTTTGGTGGGTTTTTGGTAATTTTAATGCAATCTAATTAAATGGAAAGGAAAGATGATTTTTCTAACAAAGTAGATCTACGAATGTAAAAATGATTAATCTAGCATGCAAGATCTAATCCTATCAAGGAAAAAGCACAATGTTACTATTCCCAAGAGCAAAGTGTGATGATCTAATTACTATGAAAGCAATGAAAAGAACTTGAAAGAGATGAAGATTTGAAGACTCCACTCCCTCAGTATCCTTGTGTAGGAAACCTGGAATCCTTTTGTGATAGCAGTTGGTTCTCTCGATGACAAAAAGACTCAAAGAAGTGAAAAGAAGCTTTTGTGAAGCTTGTGTGAGCTCGATGCGAGCTTGGATTGAGCATAATGGCATAAAAAAAAGAAGCAGTGTAACATTGCTTGTCTGAACAATCAAAGTAAAAGGCACTTACATCCTGTATGAGCATATGGATGCTAGATTGGAGAGCAAACTTGGCAAGAGCTGGTGCACAATAAATTTGCCTCCCTTTGTGCTTAAGGGAGGGGGTATTTATAGGTTTGAAGAAGGATTGGATTAAGGAGTTAACTCATTTAATTGATGAGTTAACAAGAATAGATTGGGGAGTTAACAAGGTTGATTACCTAGTGAACTCAACTGATTAGGGAGTGATGAAGCAATGATAGATTATCATTGAAGAAGAAATAGAGGTGAGGGAATGCATGAGATTGATTAGAGAGTTAATTTGAGATCAAATAGAGCTAATTATGCATGTGTAGGTGCATGAAATAGTTAACTCTATATCAAGGATCAAAAATCATGCAAACAGAAGGAAAAATAGGTGAAAATAGAGCTAAAACATGAGAGAAACTTTAGTTTTGTCATGGGTCAAAAGACAGCAGGGTCGCCACCTTTGTCAGACAGGGTTGCCCAGGGAGATCCTGGGTCACCTAGGGGGTGACCCTGGATCAGGAGTGCAAAATGCAGAAATTAGGATGGCAGAAGGCAAGGGGGAAGAAAAGGATAGATTATGCACTAGAAAACAAGTCAATCATGTGGAAAAATCCAAATCTCCACTTGCGTCCTCAGGATTCCTAGTGGGGATCTAGAAATAATAGGGGGAGATTTGGATTGAATGGTCGAAATCGAAAATGGAAAGTGGGAGATGGATCGGGGGACCTCTAGAACACTTCTATGAGGTGCATTAGATGAAATACAAAGGGAAAAGGTGAAAACTCACCTATAAGATAGTCACAAGGCTTGGGATCAAGGTCGAAAGCCAGAAAATGCAAGTCGACAAGTGTTGCAACAAGTGTCGAAAAGCATCACAAACAGAGAAGAAAAGGAATTGACAAAGCAAAAATGATACAAGACAAGAAGAAAAGACACATCATCAAGAGGCCTGCTACCCAAAGGATTTATTTTCATGCTTACATGTATGTGACAAGGATTTGAATCATCATAGGGGTCCTTGTGGAGGGAGTGCGTGATTTTGGTGCTTACATATTTGTCCCCTTGAGGACGGTAGTCTACATGAAAGGTAGGTACCGTTCCCAAACTAGGCCTTACCTATTGTCAATTTTCCTACAATTTGTACCTGCAATAACTAGTATCAGTCTAGCATCTAGATGCATCAAAATGAATAATGAAAACTGAAATGATGAACTTACCATGGATCGTTTGATTTCGACTAGTTGCTTGCTTTTGTTGGTTTGAACCTGTAGGTATGAGAGCACGCAAAACAATGCACGAAACAAAAGCATAAAAGCAAGAAACTAAGCTAAATGCATGAAATAAAACTAAGCTAAGGGAAAATCAAGAGAGTCAAATTGTGAGATTGAAGTGAAATGGCGATGGAATCGTTCACGTGAGTAGTCGTTGGAAAGGTATCATCAGGGGATCGCAGAGATGGCTGTTTCTTCCTCAGCCACGGAGAGTCAGGTGAGTAATTAGTAAAAGACTCTCCTCCAAACCCTAGGTTGGATTTTATGAAAAATCTCTTGAAATCATCTATTTTTAGTGATTTTTCCTATCACATTATGTTTGTTGCATTATTTTAGAGCAATGTCAAACTTTCATTTTCCAAAATTAGTCAAGTAATGGGGTTTTTGGACTAATTTTTTCTTGAGGGGCCACTCTTTAGGGTCACCCCTTTTGGCAAGTAAGGTCACCCTAGGGGATCCTATCTGACAATAGGGTCGCCTTGGGGGATCCTGCTTTGCAACAAGGTCGCCCGGGGGGCAATCCTAAAGGGTTGAATCTTGGCTGCACTTGATGTGCTTTATCACTTCTTCTACTCTGAACTGACATGATTTGGTTATTGAATCTACTTGTTTATTACAATTTTTGATGTTTTATACACTTTTTTGGGTTTTTTATGAGTTTATGAGATCTAACCTAAACTTCTCTTTCAATTTTTGTAGGAGATGCACATTTGATGGAATGTTGGCTAAGAGTAAGGGTGGATCTCAAGGATGTTTGCTTCTCTTAGTGCAAAGGATCGCACCATACTCAAGAGGACATGCCTTGGGAGAGTTTGTCATGTTCTGATGGTCCATCCTGTATCTCGTATATGCTGTGACATCATGACTTACTAGGACACAGACAAGAACACATTTAGGTTCCCATAGATTTCCAGAGACTAGACTATCATTCTTTATGACATGTATCGCATTCTTTGGGTTTCTGTAAGGGGTCAGACTCTATTTCTTCCTACCAGTGAGTCTCATGAGAACAAGGCTACTTGGGCTTCTTTTATGGGGGTTAATCACCCCGGGGATTAGATAGGTGTTCTACTTTCTTAGTACCACGACTTTGCATTCCACTCCTGAGGAGATTCCTAATTGATTTGATTGCTTTGAGGCTATTAAGAGACAAGGCCTCAGCTAGACTAAGATGGTGTTGGGTACCCATCATTCATGGTTTGGAAGAGGGTACAGTTTATGTGTGGGGACCTAACATCCTGGCCATGGTCTACAGAGATTTTAATCAGATCTCTCGATGAGGGGCTCTTTCTTTCAGCCACTCTTCCTTGATTATGACATGGATCTTTGAGCATGTGAGACCCTGTCAGAAGCTTATTCCTCTTCCAAAAAAGTGACTTCCGAGAGTAGTGCAGTGGGTACATGTTGGACATTATGATGCTACTCTTTTGATTGTCGCCACCCTTACGGATGATGACATGATTGTCGATCCTTATCATGATATTGTAATGTCAAAAAATGTCCCCTTGGGGGCTTTTCCCTCATAAGGTTTAACTCCTGGGTCTTTAGTATGCATTTAGGACATCTTAGTTCATATTTTGGCATCCCAATGGAATGAGACCTAGGTTCCATGGAAAATTAGACCTAGGTGGACCCCTTGAGCTATACCTTGCCCAAAATAGGGGGGAGGACTTGGGTGCCCATGCCCTAGTCCTGCCCTATTTTGGGGGAGTCCTAATTTCTAGGTGTCAGTTTGTGACCGTTATTAGGTCCCTTTGCCTACACAATAAGTTTGAATTATGAAAATCTTGGCGGGAGTATTTGTAGTTGCATATATAAGCATGCTTAGACATTCATTTGTAAACTAGATGATCATTGTGAACTTTAGGCATTCTCAAGGTGATTCAAGGCTTTAATTGTGTTGCAAGAGCAGACTTGTGCATTTTGTGTGTTGATATTTGTAGATTTGAGCATCAATTTCCTCATGGCATGAAGAGCATCTTCCTCCCATGAGAGCTTCAGTACAAGGTGACATAATATTATGTTTTCATCATTGATTCCTTTAGTTTTTTGCCTCTGTCTCACAAGGGCACACACTCTTTATCTGACAATGGTGTTCGAAGACTTGAGTGTTTGTAGTTGCATATATAAGCATGCTTAGGCATTCATTTGTAAACTAGATGATCATTGTGAACTTTAGGCATTCTCAAGGTGATTCAAGGCTTTAATTGTGTTGCAAGAGTAGACTTGTGTGTTTTGTGTGTTGATATTTGTAGATTTGAGCATCAATTTCATCATGGCATGAAGAGCATCTTCCTCCCATGAGAGATTCACTACAAGGTGACATAATATTGTGTTTTCATCATTGATTCCTTTAGTTTTTGCCTCTGCCTCACAAGGGCACACACTCTTTATCTGACAATGGTGTTCGAAGACTTGAGTGTCCTTAGGGGCTTGACTAAGGCAAGCCTCTAAACACCACAACCCCCAAACCAAGTCTTGTGATTGCAGGTTATAGGTGTCGCATTTGGGAAAAGTGGAGTTGCAGGAAGGATTGGCAGGCATCAAGGATTCAGGATCTGAAGAAAAGTAGGACACAAGAGCACTTCCAAGACTTTGGCACTCACTCTAGTGTCCTCCGCATCTGAGTTTCAGAAAATAGAAGTTACAAGGCTGATCAGTGTCAGAAGGAGGTCAGGATCTCGTGAAGAAACTGGCACCTTGGACTTGGGTGCCCGCTCCAGTGTCCCTGACTATTCTACTTCAGAACCTTGAAAACAAGTATTCTGTGATTTGGTATTTTACTCCTGTCTCCAAGAGCTTTTTCTGTCATTCGTCAATTTGTTGTCATATTTGCATAATTAGGGTTTTAATGGTTAATTGGGAATAAGAGAAGGAGAATTAATAATTAAATTTCCTAATCCAAGTTTCCCTACATTTATAAGTGACCTATGGTATGATAATGCTCGCCACTCGACCGTAGATCCTTGAATGTATAGTGGAGAGGTAGATTTAAACATCTAAAATCTAGAACATTAATAAATCTAATTTTCCCCTAAACATTTTGGTGAACCCATGTTTTTAGACTTAAATTGCAACTTTCTGAGTGTGTGTCTTCAAATTTGGATTGATTTCATTCATTCATATAGTCATTCATTTTATTGCATTGAGAAAAATTCAAATAATTTGAAAAATTGGAAAAATTCAAAAAAATTGCATTGTTTGGCTTACTAAATTGCATCAATTCTTCCTAAATTTTCCTAATTCATGATTTTTGCAGCAAATCTGATATAAACTACAGAAAAATCCAAAAATCCAAAGTTTTACATTGCATTTTCATCATTTAATTGCTAGGGTTTTGTGGAAATTTTGATAATTTTATATAACCTAGTAATTCCAAAATCTAGGGTTAATAGAAAAGATCTTTTTCTCATATTTTTCTACTGATTTTAGAGGCTCATTAAAATGAAAATTTGTCTGTAGTCTTGCATTTTAGTGTAAATTTGCATTTAGATTTAAAATATTTGCAATTTTGCATAGAAAATTTCAACAAAAACTAGGAATTTTGATGCATTTTCATTAAATTTGCATGGGAATTTTGTATGTTCAAGGTTGAAAATAATTTTCAAATCTTAGAGTATTTAATTTTCATCATAAATCAGACTTCAAAACATTCACATAGCGTTTTGTCCCAAGATCTCAAACCTAGGGCTTCAAAAACAATGATTTTCACTAAATTTAGCCTTATCGACTTTATAAACTTGCACCATAGGTGTGTTGTGAAAGGTATTTTGGCATTAATTTTTTGTTATCAGGGTAATGATTTTTTGCCTCTCATAAAAAGATTCACAACACCCTTTTAAAAAGCTCTTGTAGTAAAAATTTGGTGAAAAACTACACATTTTGACTATTTTTGCCCTAAGGCTTGACCTAGTTTGCACTCCAAGCGTGTTGTGATCAATTTTATGGATTGAGTTGACTGATATTATTGATATTATTTTTTGTACCTCCTAAAATTCATTACAACACCCCTCTTGCTAGGTCTTGGAGTTGAAAAACCGTGAAAATTTGCATAATTTGCTATAATTTCACTAGGATTTTACCTTAAGTGGAACTAAAAGTGTGTTGTGTTGGATATTTTGGAACTAAGTGGCTGTTATTACTGATATTATTTTCTTACCATCATCATTTCCCTCACAACACCCTTTGTTATGCCCTTTTGCATTGAATTTTGGTGAAAAAGTGCTTATTTTGACATATTTTCACTATATTTTAACTTGGCATTATCTTGGATTTGCATCAAGAGTGTGTTGAGAGTGATCATATTGCTATTTTGGACTGATATCAGACATATAACTTTCTTCCCTTGACTGAAATCATTACAGCACCCTTTGGTTCATTCATTTGCATTGAAAAATGTACAAAAAACCAAGCATTTTGGCCTTTAATCATATCCTTCCCTTAGGACTTGTTCTCTTGGTACGTTGCGTGTTGTATTCTTTTATAAGATTTATGAAACAATGTCCTAAACACAATATCCCTTTGAGAAGAAGTAAAAGATTAATGCGATCTAGTGCTCTTGAAGAAGTTGGCACTTTGGACACCTTAATTGTGCAAGATATTATACATCCTCTAACCACAATGGAAGAACAAAATTTTCATGACGTTAATGATACTATTGAGGCGATAGGGTATGTATCTGACGAGCAAATAGAAAAGTTGGATAAAGAGCTAGCTGAATTTCAATCATTTATGGAAAATGAGAGAATAGCTAAAGAAATTGTCCCTACAATTCATAACATAAGAGAATTGATAAAAGAGGGACAAGATGGTGTAAATGCAATTCGTGGTCTAGCACATATTGTACAAACCAACATTATGCAAGTGACCAAATGTGCACAAGTGATAAATAACACTCTATCACCATCTCATACTCAAGTTTCAGCACCTATACCGACTACGGGAATATCTACTTTTACGTCAAAGATCTTAACAACTAATGCAAACGCTTATAGTAATGCTACCACTGGTATTGGAGTATCTAATGGCACTAATTACAAAGATGTGGGATTTGATTATCAAAATTTGATTCCTAAAGGGACCTCCTCTATGCATAATTGTTCTCAACCACCTATCTATTCCACTCATTTCCAACCACCTATTACCTACTCACAAAAAATCTTCAACCTACCAATATCTCCAACAACCGTTGACCTATTCTCAACCTCCACCTATCATATCTCAAGCACATTCACCTCCTCACTTTGGTTCTAATTCCTCACAACAAACCTCATCTCCCAATGATGCCATCCTAAACCAACTTTTACAGGGCATGACTGCTTTGCAACAAAAGGTAACAAATTTGACAAATTCTTCGTAGCCTAGTCTACCAACATATCATGCCCATAATCTGTTATCCTATGCAATCTTGAGAACCCCTATGCCTGAGAGGTTTGAGACTCCTTGCTTTGAAAAATATGGTGGAAAAGGAGATCCTAATATCCATGTGGCAGCATTCACAGCTATGTGTAGTGATTTCTATTTTGAAGAGGATTTGTTGGCAGAACTTTTCTTGCGATCTCTCAAAGATACTACATTAGAATGGTTTTGCTCTTTGCCTCCAAATTCAATACACTCCTTTTCGTAGTTGATTGATCAATTTTTACAACATTTTCAAAGCAAATATTGGACCCCAAGTCACTCTTATTGACTTGGTTCAATGCAAACAAGGTCCCAAAGAAAACTTGACCAAATTCATTAGTTGATATCAAAGACTTTATGCACAAATTTAGTATCAGATCAAAGATGAGGATGTTTAAAAGATATTCATTACAAATATACAACCTAATATTCATGATAAGATTCTCTTGATGAAATATAACTCCTTTCAACATTTATGCACTGCTCTTCATGATTATCAACTTTTGTCTAGTTAGTATGAAAACCAAAACTCATCAGCTCAAGTTGGTCAATCAATGGGTGGATCATCACAAAACAATTTTAAGAGAAACAATAATAGGAGTTTCATCAAGATCAATGGACCAAATACGAATGCGTCTACTATAAATAATCCAAAGAAAACATCATATCAACCAAGAAAGTTTACTCTGATATCTGATTCCTAGCATTCAATCATGAATCAAGATGTGAGTAATAACATTTTGAAGCTTCCCCCGATCAAGCTTGGTGATCCTAGTAAATAGGGACCCTACTTCGATGCTAATATTTTTTGTCATTATCATCAGACACAAGGACATGCCACTGAATGATGTATACATCTTAAACATGAGATACAAGACCTTATTGACTCAAATGTCATCTAGGTATCGAGTGTGAACGACAATGGAAACAAATCAGTTGCTCCACCAAATCAGAATTTACAAATCTTCACTAATCCTTTTCCTAAGCATACCGAAAATAATATGGTGGAACAAGGTTTAATGAAAGTAGACGAGGATGATTACTTAGACTATGATAGCATCGTGGGAATGATTGAAGTGGATAAGAAAAAAATAAACAATCTACCTCATCCTCGAAGAAATAGAATTTATGCTAAGGTTCCTCCTCCATTATCCTTATATGGATAAAGACATAATCAAGATACATCTGAAAAATAAGAACAACAACCAATACAAATGAGTAAGATGGTACAGGATGATTCCTGTCCCCATGCTAGAAAGATTCAACAACGAAAACTCGATAAAAATTAGAAAAGAGCTAGACGACTGTCAAAAATAAGAGAAAATAGTCGTTCCCCTCCTCATAAGCAACAAAAAGTTATATTTACACAAGGAGTAACAAATCAAGCATCACACGATAATCAACAAAAATTTCATAAGAACCACTCAAATTTTGCATAAAACATGATCAAATACCTCTCCAAGAGGTTTGCGAGCTCTAACATATAATATGAAGACCCTATGGGTAAGTATCTCTAACCCTTTATCTCTCTCGTGATGTGCTTCCCCCGTAATGTGTTATGTGTTGTTTAGGCCTCCTGGGATGACCCTTGACTCTCTTGTAAGGTCTGGGATACCAGGAGACTGCCTCTATTGTGACCTTCTTCTATTTGTATCATCATTCTTCTATATTACCTCTCTCTCTAATTTCATTGTTGTGTGTTGTGTCTTACGGACATAACATCACGGTTGGTGACCTAGGGGCACCCTCCTATGTGACTGTCCCTAAGACACTTGTTTCTCCTCTCTTATTTATTATTTCCCTTCCTCTAGTGTTTCCACCTAGCAGGTAGATGATGACAAATATTTACATTGATGCAGACCTAGTGTCCCTTTCGAGAGCAATAAAAAAATGGACTTAGTTCCTAATATGACAATGGGGTTGTATATCTTATCTGACACTTGGCTAGTGGAAGCACTCATGCTTTCCATGTAGTGAATTTGATGATGTTTCTGTCGCATTTACAAACCTTAACAATATTGCTGCTCTATGCACCTCTGTTTGACTTTGAATTTGGCCTTGGCGGTACTTGATTTGGAGAGCTTCATGATATAGCCCCACAGTTATCCTCGAACTTTGAATTCATTGTATAACCTTGGCTCTTTGTGTGGTTAATCATATGCATTGATGTTGCTGTTTATCATGATGTTGTAGACACTAACATGTTTCTTGCAGGGATGTGTTTGTGGGAACATTGGCGATCGTAAAGTACATGTCACCTCCGAGGGGCATGGGCTTTGTGAAAGTCAGTGTTCCCTTGTGTATTTTCTTCCTACCTTAACATGCTTGATATCGATAACTGATATCAACCACCTTAAGGTGGGGGCATATATAAGGTAAACTGTCTGTTGTAGATGTTAGCTATGTGTTTGTCCTCAGGTGTAATCTAAAGACTTGCTCAATGAGTGCATCTTGCATCCTGAGTTTGTTTGCAATCAATCAATCAATTATGTAAGCCCTCTGCGGAGGCAGGATATTGCGTATATCCTTTTTATCTTAAGCCCTCTACAAAGGTGGGGATGGTGTATTTCTCAGAGCAGATTGCATCATCCCATCATTTTCAAAAGTCCTCTGTGGAGGCGAGGAGCGGTTCTATGACTAACTCAACCCTTAAGCATGTTTTTGGTGATTGTTGTGGCGAAGTCCAATCATTGGTGTGTGCCTGTAATGTGCCTGAGATAGTGTTAGACCTAGAAATAGTTACACTCCATCACTTGTCTACCGTGTTTTCTCCATGTCTTCAAGTCTGTGTGTTTTGGCGTGCTTGATTTGTGTGGTGTGTTTGTTGCCCCATATGCAATCTAAAGACTTGTTTGATGAGTGCATCCTACATTTTTGGAGGTTTTGCATGTCTTGCATGTGTGTTGCCCCATATATACAATCTAAAGACTTACTTGATGAGTGCATCCTAAATTATGGGAGGTTTGTTTACTTTCAAGTACTTGCATCTGCATTTCATATATATGAGAAAAAAAAAGAAAAGATATCATTTCTGTCTTCCATGCATTAATGTTTCTTCTATGCATTGACTGTCTTCTCTGTGTTTTATGTGATTGTCACTAGCTTCTCTATGTTTTGTGTGCCTATTATTGTCTTCTATGTGATTGGCGTGTCTTCTCCATGCTTGATGTGTTTGCTGTGTTTGTGACCTTACTTTAATGCATGTATTGGCCTCGCATTTATACATACATTAAAGTGGGGGCTAAATGTAACATCGAAAAATGTCCCCTTGGGGGCTTTTCCCTCATAAGGTTTAGCTCTTGAGTCTTTAGTATGAATTTAGGACATCTTAGTTCATATTTTGGCATCCCAATGGAATGAGACCTAGGTGGACCTCTTGAGTTGTACCCTGCCCAAAATAGGGGGAGGACTTGGGTGCCTGCGCCCTAGTCTTGCCCTATTTTGGGGCAGCCCTAATTTCTGGCTGTCAGTTTGTGACCGTTATTAGGTCCGTTTGCCGACATGGTAAGTTTGAATTACAAAAATCTTGGCGGGAGTGTTTGTAGTTGCATATATAAGCATGCTTAGGCATTCATTTGTAAACTAGATGATCATTGTGAAGTTTAGGCATTCTCAAGGTGATTGAAGTCTTTCATTGTGTTGCAAGAGCAAACTTGTGCATTTTGTGTGTTGATATTTGCAGATCTGAGCATTAATTTCCTCGTGGCATGAAGAGCATCTTCCTCCCATGAGAGCTTCACTACAAGGTGACATAATATTGTGTTTTCATCATTGATTCCTTTAGTTTTTGCCTCTGCCTCATAAGGGCATGCACTCTTTATTTGACAACAGTGTTCAGAGACTTGAGTGTCCTCCACGGCTTGATTGAGGAAAGCCTCTAAATACCACAACCCCCAAACCAAGTCTTGTGATTGTAGGTTACAGGTGTCGCATTTGGGAAAAGTGAAGTTGCAAGAAGGATTGGCAGGCATCAAGGATTTGGGATCTAAAGAAACGCAGGACACAGGAGCACTTCTAGGACTTGGGTGCTCGCTCTAGTGTCCTCCGCATTCGAGTTTCAAAAATAGAAGTTATAGTGTTGATCAGTATTGGAAGGAGGTCAGGATCCCGTGAAGAAACTGGCACCTTGGACTTGGGTGTCCGCTCTAGTGTCCCTGATTGTTCTGCTTCGGAACCCCGAAAATAGGTATTCTGTGATTTGGTATTTTACTCATGTCTGCAAGAGCTTTTTCTATCATTCATCAATTTGTTGTCATATTTGCATAATTAGGGTTTTAATGGTTAATTAGGCATAAGAGAAGGAGAATTAATAATTAAATACCCTAATCCAAGTTTCTCTACATTTGTAAGTGACCTAGGGTATGATAGTGCTCACCACTTGACCCTAGATCCTTGAATGTATAGTGGAGAGGCAGATTTAAAAATCTAAAATCTAGAACATTAATAAATCCAATTTTCCCTTAAATAAATATGGAGGGGGTTTGGACCCGAGATGCTGAGGTGCGATCATATTGCCGTGAGGTCCCAGAGATCACAGATCGCAATGGTCAGGTTGAGGCTCATCGAGTGGACCGAGTCTTGCAGTAGTTTGGTGAGGATGTCCTAGAGGACTTACCCTCTGTGTCTACTTGTTATAGGACCATTTAGGAGATGGGGGAGATTGGACAGAGGAGCATCGTTTGGACACCTTTGATTCTAGGTGTCCTTATCACTAGAGCTTCTAGAGGTAGACGGAGGAGAGGGAGAGGGACTCCTTCCCGATCTGTGATTGTGATAGTTGATTCAGAGTCTACTGATGAGGATTATGTTCCTGAAAGTGATGGTTTGTCAGATGAGCCTCCACTCGAGGATGAGGATTTTGATGACATTGATGTCTCGCATGAGGTTCCTAACATCCCTGAGGGTCCTCCTACTGTTCCTCTATCTCCTGATTCAGATGAGGTGATGCATCATCGTAACCCTAACTGGTAGTCTGGAGATCCACGTGAGTTTAGTTTACTAGCTCTTATTTTGAATTTGGTTTGGACTTTTCTCTTCTCTCTTTTCACTTTTTGTGTGGCATTGACTTGGTCTTGTCTTTGATTTGGCACTTTCAGGTAATGTTGAAGAATGGAGGTACTTGGTTCATGAGGTTAATGTTGGATTAACCTTTCCTTTCACTATGATGCCTTGTGAACGTATTTTGGATGACCCTAGTGTGCCCCCTACTGCAGGATGACACATAGACATTTTTGCTCATGTTTACCATGGGTGTAAGATGATCACCGAGTTGAGGGCCCAGGTAAACATGCTTTAGGATGACAACAAAGTATTATGGGAGATGGCTCACCTCAATGTTGGGCATTCTAGCACTAGCATGGTGGGGCCTTCATAGTCACATGCCCATAGTAGAGCACATCATTCTCATAGGTCTTATGGAGCGACGAGCAGTAGTTGTAGATGGAGGAGCCAGAGCCCCGAGGGTTCTATTGGAGGGAACCAACCTTGACTTTGCTTTTATTTTTCAAATTCATGCCCCTTGCATGGGGAGTCTCTACTTCTCTTGAGAGCATTTTTCTTTTTAGCTCTCTGATACCTATTTGTATGAACTTCAGAGGTATCGATGAAAGTTTATCCTTTTCTATGGTTTTTCTCTTTGTCGAATGTTGTACCCATCTCTTGTGCATGTTTAGAAGTTTTTTAGGAATATGTTTCGTTATGCCTGATCTTTTCAACTCTTTTAACAAGTGCAAATATGACAGTGAAGACAGTTTTTTGTAATTTTGTAGAACATATGTATGCTATGCAATTTATGATATGATAATACAAGAACACAAGAAATGTAGTAAATGAAACTATAACACTTTATTTAATGTCATGAGATATGACACTTGACTTTATTTCTTTGAGACTCTTTTTTGGATTTTGATATGAATGCAATGTGGAACAAACAAAATGACTGCTCTTAAATATGATTTTCAACTCAGGGGATTGCGGGGTGTCTTGATATAAGAGACCTATTCAAGGCTACGAGATAGGATTTATGGAAAACTCAAGTGGGGAGTGAAAATGAATATGGAGTGTTTCTATTTTCTAGGCTTTACTAAAGGCTAAACACTGATCCTTATCTAGATAGGACAATCTGACAAGCTTTCAACTTAGACAAGCAACAAAATTTATAGGTGTTCACTAGACTTAGATCATAGATGGCAAGCAAGATAGACCTGGGGTAAAGGATATCCGGGAAAGAACAAGGGTCCCTAGACAAAAGATGATCCTAGAGATTACTAGACTTTTTAGCTTTGCTCAGCCAGTGTGTGTGTGTGCTTAGTACCTTTCTTTCTCCATTAGAATGTCACTCTTGAGGCTTTGATCTTAGACTAATCTCCACCCAAGAGTACAGACATTCAACAATCTTCTCTCTTTCACTCTTTTTTGGTATCTCTCTCTTTTTCTTTTTTTTCTTTTTTTTTTGTATTTTTCCTCACTTGATTTTTCTAATTTTTTTTTGGATTTTGACTTTTTCAAGAAATGAATGCTTTTTGGACTCTTTGCTATGAAATGTTTTGATCTCTCAATTCTCACTTTTGACACTCTTATTTTGATCACTCATTTTTTTTATTCACTCGTATCTTAGATTGCTTCCTTCAAAGTTTTGATCTTGTTGATGTTTTTGGCCAAGAAAGATAAGGGGCTGAGTGCCACTTAAAAGTTTTTGTAATCTGGTTCAACTTCTCTTCTACTTGGGGAAGAATTGGGAAGGTCTACTTGCAAGCTTCCTTTGTACACTGTAGGCTTGAATACTGACTTTTCTTAGACCTAACATCTTGACTTATTAAGACTAGGATCAGTGTAAAGCTAAGAGCTAGGCTTTGATTTAGAATCACTAGGAATGAAGGGGGATAATGGCAATTTGTGAAAAATGAGGAAGCTCTAGGTCCTGAAAAGATGACGTATATCTCGGCAACATATACTCCTTATTGAAAGGAAAATAATACAAGAGCAAGTCACGAATAGTAATGCAACACGAACAGAATGAAACTAAAATGCAAGAAACAAATTATTTTTGACATTTTTGATTTTTGTAATTTTTTTTGTATTTTTATGTTTTCCATTTTTTTGTTTTTTAGATGTAGTATTTCTTGAGGTGAAAGGCATTGACTATTTCGCCAAATTCCTCTCCCTCCATTGTGCACAAGAGATAGGCACCATTTCCAATATCTTCTTTAACCATGTAGGGGCCTTTCTAGTCTTTCGAGAAGGCTCATTTTCATCTCTTTTTCTTGTTTTTCATGCTACCTCTTCTTAGGACTAGTTCTCCTATTTGGTATGGTTTATCGCTCGAGTCTACTACTTCCAATTCAATGGTTTCTTGGGGCATTGTGAGATGCAGTAGATACTGAAAGGCATGTTGATGGGAGGGGGTCCAATATAGGACTCCTTCACAATTAAGTAATTCCATCAATATATCAAATTGTACTTGCATGTAGATTTTTATTTCTGGTCTCTCTTGGATTCTTTGCAAGAATTGGAATAGTTCAAGAGGGGTTTGCGGTTCCCTTTTTTCATCGGGGGGGACAAAGCTTATACTTGTCTTCCCATTGGGTTTCGGTGTTAAGTCCATGGCATACCCAATATAACTTTTCAGTAGTTCAAAAATGACCGGGGCGTCGATGCCAACTGTCACTCTCATCTTCCACTCTCTGTGAAAGATTCCTTCACTTTCTTCATCTTCGTCAAGAAATCTCTCCACCATTTCTATTTGTACCTGAGGTGCTTCCCATTCACCGAGTTTGTTTGATTGAACCGAGGTGGAAGTGGTTGGTTTCTCTTGTGGTTTGGATACTACAAACATCTTATGTAACACCCCTATAACATTGGTTGATTTGTTGTTCAAAGAATATTCTTCTTCCATGGGTAATACTGGTTGATGCGAGTCCTCAGTTGGTGTGAGGGGCTCATATGATTCTATTTCTTTAGGTGTGTCAGGGAGATGTGACTTACTTAGTGGTGATAGTGGGGTGTACCCCTCTGTCATGTCTTCCTCGGCATTCAAGAAAGCATGTGGGGGTGTATTACTTATATCTAGTGTTGAGGTTTGAAATATCTGGTCTTCAGTTCTATGAGGCTTTTCCACTATGCATGGGAAAAGTTTATAGACTTCATGGAAGCCGATGGTGAGTATCTCTAGGGGAAATTGGAGTGGTCCATCCCTTTCGATCAACTCCATGATTTCAATTGTCTTTTCCTTGGGGACTACTTCTTTCTGCTTTGGTGGTGGCCCATTTACCAGAGTTTTGATGTCTGTTGTATTCACGGTCTTTTCCAGGGTTCCCATCCTTTTGATACATATTGATTGCGGTGTTGGACTTGGGATGGTTAACTTGTTGGTAGGGAGCTCATAGTCTATTGGAATCCCTATGTGTTTGTTTGGGGTATTAGACTTTAACATGCTGAAAGGTTCTGGATCTCCCTACGCAACATAGACCTTCATTAGGTGTAGGAACTGAACTTCTTGAAATAGCACAGATGACACAACTTTCATCATGTGTATCCATGGCCTTCCAAGAATTAAGTTGTATCCTGTGTCTTTGTCTATGACATAAAAGGTAGTCGGAATGGTTTTGGGACCCAAGGTCACTGGGAGGGTGATTTTCCCTATGGTGGCTGCCTTCCAATTGTCATATCCACTCAAAGTATCCCTTGAAGTGGTGATGTTGGTGTTTCCATAGCCCATTCTATCCAAAAGGGATAAAGGCACTATATTCACTGCAGCTTTGTCATCGATCAACATTCGTTTGATACATGTGTCGTAGACCCATACTTGAAGATATAATGCGGGGTCTCCCTTTTTGGTTAGTTCTACCTCAAAGGGCATTCGTTGTAAATCAAAGAAGAACCTTGGATCTTTAAATTCTGAGTTTGGTGGGCTGAGATCATAATCCACATGGTTGATTTGTTCAGTAGGCGGTGGCATGATTTGATCCAGATATCTTAGGCCTATGGCTTTTAACAAAGTTGAATGATGTTTGGGGGAGTTTCTGAGCAAATCAATGAATGATATATGAGCATATGTTTTCTTTAGGTCTTCTATGAGTTCATATGGCCCGATTGGAGTTGGTGTGGGTTCAACTACCAAAATGGTGCCTTCACATGCTTTGAGTTGCTCATTGTCTTCATCGTGATTCTCCCCTTTTTCTTCGTTGTGCATGATCTCAACTAATCCCATCAACTTGGTTTCTCCTTTTTGTCCTAGTTGGGGTGGGACTTCGAGGTTACTATCTTGGGTTGCTTTATCTTGATTTGTTTCCATGTTTTTGTGTGTAGGGAATAGGTCTTGATAAATCCTCATATTCATGTTTTGAGGTGCTATGGGAGCTTGATTGTACCTTGTATCTTTGATGTCTAGAGTGATCTTTTGCGACTTCTGGAACATTTCTATGAACAAGTGTTGTTGATCCTCTGGAAGCTTTTCTATGAATCTGTTGTATTCCCTATAGGATTCTGTGCTATGCCCATTTGTTCTATGGAAAGAACAATACTGGTTGTATTCATAAGTGGGTCTCTCATATCTCCCATCATTTCCATTCCCATTTCTGTTGTAGTTCCAACTTTGATAATTATCATGAGAATAGTACCCATTATTTCTTGGTTGATCTATGGTGTTTATGTTGGGAGGATAGTAATCTCTCCCATTGTAATCATCTTTTATCCTTTTGACTGGGGGTTGATCAGTTACCCCATTTGTGGTTGCATTCCTGTTGTTTTTTAGAATCCTAACAACAGGGGCATTGCCTCCCATGTCTTCTTTTGTTATTTTTCCGTTTGAGCCATAAACTTTTTGTCCATTGTCGATGACGGCTTGATCAATTCTTAAAACACTTTCCAACGCCTCTTCATAGGACTTGTATGGTAGTTTCTAAACATTTTTCTCTCATGTCTTTGTTGAGGGCATGCAAGAAGAGGTCGCATAGTTCTCGATGGTCCATGTTTGGAGTGCTCGTTGAAGAGTAGAGTACTTGTCTCCATCGAGTGACAAAGTGTGCTACGAATTCATTCGATTCTTGTTTCATTGTGAGGAACTCTCTAATCCCTATTTTCACAAGTTTGTTCATGTCAAATGCCATGACAAACTCTTCGATTAGTTGTCTAAATGAATGAATTGAATCCTCTAGAAAGTGATAATACCAATCCAAGGTGATGCCTTCAAGTGTTTTCAAAAAAGTCTTTGTGACAACTCCATCCCAAGGAAGGAGTTCTCTTATGGTTGTCGTATAATGTAATGTCCCCTTTTCCTAGTGAGATAGTCTATACTTAGTTCCTGTAGACTAACCAAAGTGGTTAGGGAACTCTAGGAGTTTGTTTGGTTAATTTTTGTCATTCTGGCTAGGACTTACTATTTTTAGTAAGTCGTGAAGTTGGCTATTTTGGGAAACTCATTATTGGAGGTGGAGCATTTTGGCAAGACTTTTCCAATAGTCTATTGCTCGTCAGATTCTGAGTCCATTTTCCCTTCCAAATTAAAGTTTGTAAATTAATATTTATATTTAATGGCTTGGACTTTATATTAAAGTGGTGACTTAGCAGAAAATAATTAAAAGACAAATTAAGTCGCCCATGGACTTGGACGCCTCATGTGGGGAAATAAAATAAAGTTTTTAAAAAACATTTTCCCTCTCTAAAGGTGGTCGACCCTGAAGGAAAGATTATAAAGGCACAAAGTGAAAAGAATTATTCATTCTGGATATTACAGTTTATGCTTCTATTTGCTCTACAAATGAGGGTTTGGGGGATTTCTTCCAGCCAGGGCTTTTGGTGATGAAAACCATCATTGGTATCAATCTTCCATAGGTGTGAAAGATCACCCAAGGGGATTTTGGAGTAGCCATACTCAGTGGCTGTATTTGTACTTCAGTGGGATACTTTTTGATAGAGTTTCAGAGGAGATTTGTGTTGCATCTTCATAGTTTTATTGTAGCTAACAGGAGGAGTTAATGATTTATTGCATTACAGATTTAAAGAGGATTTGGTACTGTTTACTTCTTCATTGCTGGCCATACCTTTTTGTTGTTGTACCTCTTGTTGGTCGTACACCCTAGGTTGGCCATACCTCTTCATTTGCTGGTCGTACCTCTTGGTAGCCTCCTTGGAGTTCATTGGGGCTGTTTATCTCTACATCTTGGTTGTTTCCAGCCCTTGAGGCTAGTGCTATTATAGCTGATCATCTTTCTTACCTTGCTGATGTATTTAATGCAAAACTCCATTATCATGTTACTGGCCCGTCAACAACAAAAATCTAAAGGTGCTTATTTTGAAATGGGTATGTGATTGTAATTCATTTAATGCCATTCTATGAACTGGGTCTTCATTATTTAGTTCATATCTATTATAGTTTTTCTAGGTTTTCAGTTGCATGCTATATTCCTTGTATTCTGACATACACACTTCAAGAAAATGAAAACCCCCTTCTGCATCTTCTATCTAGTTCTGAAAGATCACAGAAAAAAATTAAAAAAAATATAACATTAAGTAAAGATAAATCAAAAGAACAAAAGGTGCAGGTTATTACATATAATCTTTGATGTGGGAGTTGGGATCTCCATCTACTTTGAACTTTGGGAGATCTAGTAGAGGCCAGGGTAGTTGCACATTTCTTATACTCTTGTCTAGAGGCTCTTTCAGATATTCGAGATATGTTCCTAAGAAAGCACTATGAGATTGCGAGGTTGTTAGCAATAACATTGTAGGTGGGGTTTGGTAACCCATTGTCAGATTCGTTGGATTGCTCTGAATGGGGGGATTCCTGTTCAAACAAGTGTCATTACTAGCATGCCTTGAATAGTAATTGAGGTAAGGGGGTTTTTGAGATGCCCCTTGGTCTTGTTCATGAGATTTTGTTCTTTTCTTTGGAGTATCTTGTTCTGCTTCTAGGATCCTAATTCTCTATACTAGAGTTGTGATTACATCTGCAAGGGTTGCAGTTCTAGGGTTTTCTTTGTTTCTAGGATGTTCTCTTTGATGGGCTTCCTCACGTGCGACCTTCTCTTTTTTTTCTTCTTCTAAGGCAATCCTTAATGCTTCTTGAGCATCTTTGGTTTCTTGTAGATGCCTTTCCAACCTTCTAACCTCTTCATCGAGGTGAGTATTCAATGTACTTGTGGAAGGTTGTTCTGATCGATGTATTTCTAATCTTATCCTTCTAGCCTTATACGGTGAATTTGGTATGGCTAAGTCGTTTTCCCAAGCTGGGTTATTAAAGGATAGGGAATGCCTAGACTCTCTTGGATCATGTTCATAGTCAGAGTCTTCGTAATCATAGCAATTTGTAACTGGTGCATCAGGATGAGGCAGCACATACCTATCAAAAGAAGGGGTTTCAGGTTCGTTTGAGGGAATGTTTCCCTGGTTCAAGTCTTGCTCTGCCATATTTAGGGGTGCCATAGACATCATAGAATAAATGGAATGGATGGTGGCACAAAAGATGGAAGAACATAAAAAGCTCAACCCAAAGGCTTTGCTCTTCACGTCAGGTTCGCCAAAATATGTACGCTCAGAATCGTGACTCCAATTGCCTGGGGGTTGTCAGGTCAGATTTCAGCATGCACACGGACCCTTTCCCTCCTTGCGTCAGGGTGATCTACCATGTCACTCTCACTCACGTGGGAGTAGCCAGTCAAAAGGAGGCGAGACACGGTGGGGGTCTGGCTCGTTTGAGAGCTGGACTTCATGAAGGGGGATTGACAAGATCTGTGGCTGTTGTTGTTGTACATTTTGTTGAATGTTTCACTCAATTGTTGTGGTAGTTGAGATAACCCTATGACCTGAAGGGTCACTAGTTTCTCTCCTTCTATTTGGGTTTCTTGAATTCCACCTTTGTGTGGGTAAATGGTTGTTTTTATTAATGGCTTCTATTGTTTCTATGTCTCTGAGAAATGCTCTATGTAGTTGTAATTGCCTAATTTCTTCAACCAACAATAGAACAAATTGGTCTCCTTGTGGTGTAATGTGTGTCTGTTGTTGAATTTGTGGATGAATCTCCTCAATCTCGTCTCAGTTATCCCTTACCCACTCTCCTCTTACTTCTAAACACATTTGTGAATAGGGATAGAGAAAGTTGTGTAATTGCTAACTCTAACCAGATCTAGGGTTCCGACCTAGGGTTTTGTTGACCTAGGGTTTTCTTGTGAATACCTCATGATAGAATCGAGGGTTTTTGTAATGTTAGCTATTTTATCAAATCTATATGAATGCAAGCTAAATGATAATATGCAAAGCATCTTTTTGGTATTTTTAGAGTATTTTTGGAAAGGAAAAGGCTTCTAATCTATGCAATAAATGTGCATGCAATCCTATATGAAAAGTTGAATCTATGTTTTTTTGGGTTTTTGGTATTTTCAATGCAATCTAATTAAATGGGAAGGAAATATGTTTTTTCTAACAAAGTAGATCTATGAATGTAAAAATGATTAATCTAGCATGCAAGATTTAATCCTACCAAGGAAAAAGCACAATGCTACTATTCCCAAGAGCAAAGTGTGATGATCTAATTACTGTGAAAGCAATGAAAAGAACCTAAAAGAGATGAATATTTGAATACTCCACTACCCTCAGTATCCTTGTGTAGGCAACCTCGAATCCTTTTGTGAGAGTAGTTGGTTCTCTCGACTACAAAAAGACTCAAAGAAGTGAAAAGAAGCTTTTGTGAAGCTTGTGTGAGCTCTATGCGAGCTTTGATTGAGTACAATGGCATAAAAAAAAAAGAAGCAGCGTAGCGTTGCTTGTCTAAATAATCAAAGTAAAAGGCACTTGCATCCTGTTTAAGCATATGGATGCTAGATTGGAGAGAAAACTTGGCAAGAACTGGTACACAATGAATTTGCCTCCCTTTGTGCTTAAGGGAGGGGGGTATTTATAGGTTTGAAGAAGGGATTGGATTAAGGAGTTAACTCATTTGATTGATGAGTTAACAAGAATAGATTGGGGAGTTAACAAGAATAGATTGGGGAGTTAACAAGGTTGATTACCTAGTGAACTCAGCTGATTAGGGAGTGATGAAAAATTGATAGCTTATCATTGAAGAAGAAATGGAGGTGAGGGAATGCATGAGATTGATTAGAGAGTTAATTTGAGATCAAATAGAGCTAATTATGCATGTGTAGGTGCATGAAATAGTTAACTCTATATCAAAGATCAAAAAGCATGCAAATAGAAGGAAAAACGGGTGAAAATAGAGCTAAAACACAAGAGAAACTTCAGTTTTTCCACAGGTCAAAAGATGGCAAGGTCACCACCTTCTTCAGACAGGGTTGCCCAGGAAGATCCTGGGTTGCTCGGGGGGTGACCCTGGATCAGGAGTGCAGAATTCAGAAATCAGGATGGCAGAAGACAAGGGGCAAGAAAAGGATGGATTCTGCACTAGAAAATAAATCAATCATCTGGAAAAATCCAAATCTCCACTTGCATCCTCAGAATCCCTAGTGGGGATTTGGAAATAATAGGGGGAGATTTGGATTGGATGGTCAAAATTTAAAACGGAAAGCGGGAGATGGATCTAGGGACCTCTAGTAGGCTTTTATAAGGTGCACTAGATAAAATACAAAGGGAAGAGGTGAAAACTCACCTACAAGATAGTCAAAAGGCTTGGGATCAAGGTCAAAAGCTAGAAAATGCAAGTCAACAAGTGTCGCAACAAGTGTCGAAGAGTGTCACAAATGGGGAAGAAAAGGAATCGACAAAGCATAAATGACACAAGACAAGAAGAAAGGACACGTCAACAAGAGGCTTGTTTCCCAAAGGATTTATTTTCACACTTACATGTACATGACAAGGATTTGAATCATCATAGGGGTCCTCGTGGAGGGAGTGCATGATTTTGGTGCTTAAAGGAGCCACATATCAAAGAGCAATGATTGTGATCTTTCATGATATGCTTCATAAAATAATGGAAGATTATGTAGATGAGATTTTGGGTAAATCACAAACAAGAGAAGATCATTTGTATATACTTACAAAAATCTTTGACTGCTTGGAAGAATATAAGGTCCACCTTAATCTAGAAAAGTGTGTGTTTGGTGCCACATCTAGTAAACTTTTAGGATACATTGCCTCTCGAAGAGGGACTGAAGTCGATCCTACTAAGGTCAAAGCTATAGTTGAAATGACACCTCCACAAAAATTTGAAACAATTTTGTAGTCTTTAAGGAAAGATTCAGTCTATCAGGAGATTCATAGCATAGCTTGCAAATAAATGTCAACCCTCTACACATCTTTTGAGAAAAAATATAGAATTCCAATGGGATGAGAAATGTTAGGAAGGATTTGATAAATTAAAGAAATATCTTGCAACACCACCAATTTTGGTCCATCCCATACAAGGAAAACTATTCCTTTTATATTTTAGCTACATCTATAACACTAGGAGCTTTATTAGCACATAATGATGATACTGGGAAAGAAAGAGCTATATACTACATCAATCGTACTCTGGTAGGTTATAAGATAAATTATACACCTATTAAAAAGGCATGTCTTATCATTGTCTTTGTTTTGCAAAAACTTCGCCACTATGTGCTAAGCCATGAAACTAAGCTCATCTCCAAACTTGATCCACTAAAGTATCTTCTTTGAAAAGCTACATTGAGAGGACGCATGGGAAAATGGATCATGATTTTGAGTGAATTTGACATTGAATATGTTGATAGAAAAGCCATAGAAGGACAAGTCATTATTGACCAATTAGCAGATGCACCCATTGAAGCTAATCGCCCACTTGTTTCCAGATTTCCTAACGAGTCAATCCTTACTATTGACTCCCATACAAATTGAAAATTATACTTTGATGGATCTTTTACACATCATAGTTCAGGAGCAGGGATCCTTTTTGTCACACCACAAGGAGATCTTATACCAAAAGCTTATAGAATTTTGTTTCCTTGTACAAACAATATTACAGAATATGAATCACTCACCAAAGAGCTAAGAATGGCTATTCAATAGAATATTGAAACACTTGAAGTCTAAGGAGATTCACAACTTATTATCTGCCAAGTCAATGATGAATATCAGACAAAAGATGACAAGCTACTCCCTTACAAGAAGTTGGTCGACACATTCAAGCAATCCTTCTCATGGATTCGATTTGAGAAAATTCCTAGAATAAAAAATAGAGCTGTAGATGCCATGGAAACTATGGGTTCATTAATTGATGTCCCATCTAATAGCCCATATTTAGAATTTTTGGTTGAGCAATTGTATATTCCTACATTTGATGTACATGAGACAGAACTTGTTGGTCCCAATACACCTTGGTACAATGAGATCTATATGTATTTCCATGATCATATCCTACCACCTAACTTTTCACATTCCCAATGCCAAACTTTTATCTGTCATTCATCTCGTTATACCATTCTCGACAATACACTCTATCAGAGGAAATTTGATGGGATTCTCCTTAGATGTCTTAACGTGGAATCTATGCCCAAGCTTTCATATGTGAGGTACATGAGGGTATATGCAGTGCACACTCTAGTGGTCCAGCCTTAGTCAAAAAGTTGTTAAGAACTAGGTACTATTGGTTGACTATGGACCAAGATGCACATGAGTTTGTTAAGAAATGTCTTCCTTGTCAGCAACATAGTGATTTGATCCATGAACTAGCATAGGAACTACAAACAATCACTACATTGTAGCCCTTTTCACAATGGGGGCTCAATCTCATTGGTAAAATCATCCTCCTTCATCCAATGGTCATTCATTTATTATCACTGCCACTGAGTATTTCACAAAATGGGTCGAAGCTATCCCCCTTACTTATATAACTGGTAAGAAAATCACCAAGTTTATCCTCTATTATATCATTTGTCAGTATGGTATCCCTCAAGATATCGTTACTGACGATGGTAAACTCTTTAAAATCAAGAAGTTTGCCACCTATGCCATCAGTTCCATATCCAATACCACTTTTCCACTCCATACTATCCCCAAAGTAATGGTCAAGCTGAAGCTTTGAACAAAACTATTTTAAAGATACTAAAAAAATAGTCAATGAAGCTAGTCAGGATTGGCATCTACAACTTAATCATGTTCTATGGGCATATTGCACTAGTATTCACACACCTACCAGGGCTACCCCCTATCCCCTTGTTTTGGGTTTGAAGCTATCATACCAATCGAGGTTGAGCTCCGCTCCTTAAGGGTATCTTTACAACACCTCATTGATGAAGAAGAGTATAGATTTTCTCATTTGCAAGAATTGGAAACACTGGACGAAAGGTATCTCAAATCTCTTGATCACCTTACAGCTTATCAAAATCACCTTCATCTTAGCTATAATAAGAGACTCAAAGAGCACACATTTGAAGTTGGAGACCTTGTGCTTAAATAAAATCAAAAGAATCTTCAAGACTCTGATAGAAAAGGAAAATTTGATCCTAATTGGTTAGACCCGTTCATCATTACTAGCCGTTATGGGTCAGGGGCATATCAACTATCTAAACTTGAAGGCTATCCTTTGGAGGAACCTATCAAAATCATTCACCTCAAAAGGTTCTATGCCTAACCCATGGAGTATCCCAATTATTATTTTTTTAAAAGAGAAATAATCCGTCCTATGGTGAAAACCACTTTGGTGGCACCTTGGATAAGTACCATGGTGAAAACCTGTTTACAGGCACCATGTGTAGTAGCTTTGTATCTACCATCTATTACTTATCCATTTTTGCCTTTCACTTTCCCTCATCTAGGTTTTATCCATCTTCCATCTACCATTTCATCATCCTATCATGGCTTGAAGTATTCACTTAGTGTCATTTCTTGTCATACCATAATAAGTCCTTCATTCCAATAACCTAATCAGCTCTACCATACCTATACATATCATAATAGAATCATATTGCTTGGCGGCACATTACCGATACCTAGTTATGGTGTGGATTATTGTCCCACATTTCTTTTAGACATTTTGGAAGGTTAGTCCATGGTACAAGTTTCATGCACTATTTCACCTACACATTCCAAACAATACAAAAATAGTAAAACATTTCAAAAATACAAAAATAAATAAATATTCCAAAAAATAATTCAAGAAAAAAAATTTCATTTATCCATACCACATTCTATAATAAACTTTTCCACATGATCATAATAAACTTTCCATTCATATTTCACCCATCCCACAATAAAACACTTGATATTCAAGCCAGGTAAAAGCACTCCTACAACGCACTGTACTTAACCAAAATCACAAGCATCGCACTAAAGATTGAAATAATATCCAAGCACTTTATCTATTACCATATTATTTAATAGAAAACAAATCATCAACAAGCCTCATCTAGGGATATATCATTCCCACTATCAGGCATTTATCCAATAATAACTGTAATTCTTTGGCAATAAATACAATGGTTGTGTGACTTATGTTGTCATTTGATCTTTTGTTTTTGGTTTTTATCTATATCCTTCCTATGCTCTTATCAAGACCGCTTAGATTCTTTTATATCTTGGGTCTAAAGCCTATCCCTCATGTGTCTAGACAAGGTTGTATTAAGCTACATGTAAGGATATTCCTTTGTTTGCAGTGTCAAGTCCATGTAAAGGATACTTAACTCATCTTGGTTCTTATACCTTGATGCATATTATCCTATTGCTACATCAAACTAGGACTGCTTTACATTTTTCACCATCATAATCATACCTCATCTACCTTTCATAATCATATCCTATCTATCATTTCCCTGTATCAGGTTCTTCCTGAACATTTCATCATTGTTAGGGTTAGCCGGTAGAAGATATCAATTAAATGCAAATAAAGATTAAACAGAGGAATGGAAATACACAAAAATAATAATAGTGAGAGACAAGTTTTAACATGGTTCACCCAAACTCGGGCTACATCCACCAAACAGAGAGTCCAATATTATTATCCCGTTTGTCAAAAACTGATTACAATCAGCAATCCCTACAACTTAATACTGTTGCAAAATGCTACAATACAATACCCAAACCCCTAACCCTTGGTCGCTTTTTATTAAGCTTTTTGTCGGTTACAAAAATAGGGTTTTCTTATGTTGGTCAATGAAAAAATAACTCCTGGTGCTTTATAAAATAATAAAAAACTGTGTGAGGTTTCGGGGGCGCTGCCTCTCGACCCCACCCTGTATCATGACAGGGAACGCGCTAGGGGCGCTGCCCCTGGACCCCGTAGGGATTTGGGGGGAAACTACGCTGATAAAAGAGGGGTAAATATAACCTCCAAGTCTTATTAGGCTCCATATAACAACAATCTCCCACTTGGAGACTGATCAGACTCCACACCATATCATCTCCCACTTGGAGACTGATCATAACACCACTGACCATGTAGCTCCCACTGGAAATAAGCACCCTAGACTCTGCTGTTCTAGTTTTGTTGTTTTCAGTCTAGAAGACCAACCGAAGCTGAAGAGGAGCTCATCTTCTACCTTATCACAGCCTTTGTCAACATATCTACTGGATTGTCATCTGTATGTATCTTGGCCAGCTATAACTGTCCATCATCCAACACCGACCGAATGAAGTGATACCTCAACTATATTTGTTTGGTCTTTGAATGCAACGCAGAATTCTTTGCAAGATGTATGGCACTCTGGCTATCCGTAAACAAATAACTTTTAACCTGTTGTGTGCCCAATTCATTCATGAAAGATTGCAGCCATATCATCTCCTTGCTTGCCTCTGTTGTAGCTACATATTCTACCTCTGTGGTGGATAAAACAACCACCTTTTGTAACCTGGAAATCCAAGTCACCACTATTCCACCTACAGTAAAGACATAACCTATAGTACTTTGCCTGGTATCAATATCCCCTGCCAAATCTGAGTCTACATAACCTGCTAAATCAGTATTAGAGCCCCCAAAACATAAGTGTTTATTAGATGTACCTCTCAAATATCTGAGAATCCATTTTACCGCATTCCAATGCTCGAATCCGGGATGACTTATATACCTGCTAACGACTCCTACAACATGTGCAATATCCGGTCTTGTGCATACCATGGCATACATTAAACTTCCTACAGTTGAAGCATATGGTACCTTGGACATTTTCTCTTCCTCCTCTTGTGTCTTAGGACACATCTCCTTAGTCAATTTCAAATGACTAGGCAAAGGTGTGCTGACAACTTTTGCATTCTCCATATAGAATCTCTGCAACACCTTTTCAACATAAGCAGCCTGAGATAGAGTCAATTTTCTATTCTTCCTATCTCTACAAATTTTCACACCAAGGATTTGTTTTACTACCCCCAAATCCTTCATAGCAAATGACTATGCTAACTGTTGTTTTAACTCTCTTATGTGATCCATGTTAGACCCAACTACAAGCATGTCATCAACATATAAACATAAAATAATGTAGCTTTCATTATCCAACCTCTTAAAATAAACACAATGGTCAGAATTACACCTGCTATAGCCTTGCTTAGCCATAAAATTGTCAAATTTCAAATACCATTACCGATGTGCTTGTTTCAGGCCATAAAAACTCTTCTTCAATCTGCACACATGGAGAAAGGCAGTTTTAACATCTAGCTGTTCCAAATGTAAATTTTTAGTAGCCACAATACTTAAAACAGTACGAATAGAAGTCATCTTGACAATTGGAGAAAATATCTCATCAAAATCAATGCCTTTTTTCTATGCAATTCCTTTTACAACTAACCTAGCCTTAAATTTTTTCTTACCTCCATCTTCCTCTTTCAGCCTATAAACCCATTTATTTGGTAAAGCCTTTTTACCTGCAGGTAACTTACATAATTCCCAAGTCTAATTTTCTAGCAAGGAGTCCATTTCTTCTTTCATTGCAAGCTCCCACTGAACTTGTGTATCCACCTGCATAGCTTCATCATACCCTTCTGGTTCACCAGCATCTGTTAACAAAATAGAATACAAAGAGGGAGAAAACCTTTCAGGAGGTCTACTTATCCTTGTTGACTGTCTAACATTCACTGGAGTTTGTGGTATTTCTGGTTGCTGTTGTGGAGCATGAGGAGCCACTAGAACATCACTATTTGGAGTATCATCCAGCACCACATAATCCTTTTCTTTCTTCTCATGCTGCTGCAATTGATCTTTGTACAACACCTTCTCATTGAATATAACATCCCTGCTTCTCACAATTTTTTGATTTTCAAAATCCCAAAGCCTATAACCAAATTCATCAATGCCATATGCAACAAAGGTACATTTTTTGATTTCACATCCAGCTTGGTTCTATTTTTAGAATCTATATGTGCAATGCTTCACAGCCGAAGGTTTTCAGAAAAGAATAACTCACCTTCTTGCCTGTCCATGCTTCCTCTGGAATACCATAGCCCAAAGGAACTGAAGGACCTCTATTAATTAAATATACAGCAGTGTTGACAGCCTCTACCCACATGTTTAAAGGTAATCCAGCATGTAATCTCATGGTCCTTGCACGCTCCATTATTGTCCTATTCATGCATTCAGCCACTCCATTTTCCTATAGAGTCCCTGGAACTGTTTTCTACCTACGAAGTCCATTAAAGGAACAATAATCTTCAAATTCTTTGCTGCAATACTCACCACCATTATCAGATCTGAGACATTTTAATCTTTTACCTATCTCATTTTCAACCAAGCTTCTCCATTTCTTAAATGTTTCAAATACATCTAATTTCTATCTAAGGAAATAAATCTAGACCTTCCTAGTTGCATCATCTATGAATGTAACATAATACCGAGAGTCACCGAGAGAAGATACTTGAGCTGGTCCCCATACATCTGTATGCACAAGCTCCAATTTTTTATTTTTCTTTTGCTTCCCATCCTTGAGAAAATTGAATCTCTTTTGTTTGCCATACACACAACATTCACAGAAATCCATATTAATACATTTCAGACCTGGTAATACTTTTTTAGAATGAAGTACCTTCATACCTTTTTCACTCATATGCCCAAGTCTGTTATGCCATAGTGTTGTCTCAGAACCTACAGCAACTTTTCCAGTCTCTTCCTGCAAACCTGTAGCAACTGTTCCTGAACCTGTTTATTTTTTCTCTGTAACAGCTAAAGTAGAAGGAACAGTATGACCTGTACAAAGATATAAGGTGCCTACTTTCACACCTTTTGCTACTACTAAGGCACCTTCTGAAACCTTCCAATTTTTATCAATAAATGTAACAGTGCAACCTTGTTCAGTTAGCTGCCCTGCTAAAATTAAATTTCTACTGAGCCTTGGAACATGCCTTACCTCTTGTAGTAGCCAATGATTTCCATTCTGCAACTTAATCTTAATTCTTCCCTTTCCAACAATCTGACAGGGTTCGTTATCTCCCAAATAAACCAGCCCAAAATCCCCTTGGACATAATCAAGGAAATAACTTCTATGGGGCGTAGCATGAAATGAGGCCCCTGAATCTAAAACCCATGAATCATCAGCATTATCTAGGCAAAGAATCAAAGCATCATCTTCAGACTTATTGCTTACCACATTTGCTTCCTTATTGCCTTCTTGTTTGTCTCCTTCTTTATTCTTCCGAGACCAGCAATCTTTCTTCAGATGACCTAGTTTTCCATAGTACCAACAATCCTTCTGTCCTCTAGTTTGGGATCTTTTATCCTTTGATTTTCCTCGTGACTTCCCATGACCTCCAGAACCTTTTCCTCTCTCCTTTGATCTGCCCCTGCTTTCTGCATTCAAAACACTACCTGATTTAGATCCACCTGAGCTTTTCCTACGAATTTCCTCACTCAGAATAACACCAACAACATCATCAAATTTTAGGGTATTTGAACCAGAAACAGAGTTACTAACCGCCATTACCAAACTATCCCAGCTTTCAGGCAATGAACATAATATCAAGAGAGCTCTAACTTCTTCATTAAATTTTACATTTACAGAAGTCAATTGACTGACAATCATATTAAATTCATTTAAATGATCTGTCACAGATCCACCTTCAACCATTTTTAGATTAAACAAATGCTTCATAAGAAATAACTTATTTGAGGCTGAGGGTTTTTCATACAATTTAGCCAAAGCTTTCATCAGACCGTCTGTTGTCTTCACTTCCGTTATATTGAATGCCACCGTTGGTGCTAGGCACAACTGAATGGTTCCCAGTGCCTTTCTGTCAAGAAGATTCCAATCCTCATCAGACATTGTTGCTGATTTCTTTGATACTCCTTCCAACGGCATCCATAAATCCTTTTGATAGAGGTAATCCTCCATTTGCATCTTCCATAACTGATAGTTCTGCCCATTGATTTTATCGACCTTCAATTTACCCTCGTCTGCCATTGCTCCCACTCAACTGTGAGACTTTCCTATAGACGATAATCAAAACACAACCTCGCTCTGATACCACTTGTTAGGGTTAGCCGGCAGAAGATATCAATTAAATGCAAATAAAGATTAAATAGAGGAATGGAAATACATAGAAATAATAATAGTGAGAGACAAGTTTTAACGTGGTTCACCCAAACTCAGGCTACATCCACCAAACAGAGAGTCTAATATTATTATCCAGTTTGTCAAAAACTGATTACAATCAGCAATCCCTGCAACTCAATACTGCTATAAAATGCTACAATACAATACCCAAACCCCTAACCCTTGGCTGCTTTTTATTAAGCTTTTTGTCGGTTACAAAAATAGGGTTTTCTTATGTCGGTCAATGAAAAAATAACTCCCGGTGCCTTATAAAATAATAAAAAAAATGTGTGAGGTTTCAGGGGCACTGCCCCTCGACCCTACCCTGTATCGCGACAGGGAACGCGCCAGGGGTGCTACCCCTGGACCCCACAAGGGGCACTACCCTTTGACCCCATAGGGATTTGGGGGGGGAAAACACGCCGATAAAATAGGGGTAAATATAACCTCCGAGTCTGATTAGGCTCCATATAACAATAATCATAACATTTGTCACTTTCTATCCATTCTAATTATCTCTTTTTATTAAACACATTCATTTTGTTATGGTCATTAATAATTATTATTATCTTTTTCTCATTCTCATTATCATTATCACTACCATTATCATTACCATTATCATTATCATTACCATTATTATTACCATTACCATTACCATTATCATTATCATAATCATTACCATTATTATTACCATTACCATCATCATTATCATTAACATTATCATTACCATTATGATTACCATTATTATTACATTATCATTATCATTATCATTATCATTACCATTACCATTACCATTACCATTACCATTACCATTACCATTACCATTATCATTATCATTATCACTATTATATCATTATCATTATCATTATCATTATCATTATTATTGTCATTGTTATTATTATTTCATCCTTTTACCATTAAGCCATCATGTATACCATGAGTCTATACACATTACTCCATTTCAATCATAAATTTATCATAATATCATCACATCATTCCTACCTACATACATCATCATCAATAATAATGTATTATCATCTATTATAATCCATTTACATCATACATCCATATATTACCATTAGTCATAACATCTCATGCAAAGATAACATAGTAAATCCATAAAACTACATCATCACATAATATCAACATATACTACAATACCATAATGACATCATCAAGAAAAAACCATAACACAATCATAAACACCATCAAGATGTCGACATCATCATGTATATATATAGTACAAAATGGCCATAATACAATGTCTGTGTATCCAAAATAGATATCATCCCGTAGGCATAAAAATACATAACATCATAATCTCATCTCATCTCATGATGAACTACCACCTTCTGAGTGTGTCGAGGGAGGATGAGGGCATGGTCCTTGTGTCACTACAATCTGCCCTATTGGCTCTAGTGATAGTAGTGTACGTGCTGCACTAACCCTAGGCAAAAGAGGTCCCATCACTAAAGGCCCTGATCTAGTAGACCTCACAGTCCTTAATTTGCTCCATGTGCTAAAACTTGGTGCTCTCTAGTCTGCCAGAACCACAATGTGATAAAGAGTACAATAGTACACTACCCTCTAACCTACCATTGCCAGATCTCCCTGGACTCTCATCATATCCAATCACATCTGGCCCATCCCACTGCCTGCTATAATACCATGTGATGTATCACGCTCCTACTAGAGATGTGAATTGGTAGCCTCGACAACTATCCTTTGGGCTATGGTTACATCCCTCTCCACCCTGAGTGCATCATGCTCTGTCATCACCTGTTGCAGTAAACCATCACCATCACCATCTCTAATAGGTGCTTATACCTACAGCTACAATTCTTGTATCTACCCCTCTAAATTCTAGATCTGGAGGAGGGCACTATCTCTTTCTGTTGTCACCCTAGCCACCACACCCTATAAGAACTCCACCTCCATCTATAGGCTATCCCTAGATGCTCTCAATGTCTCTATATCCTCATCATCTCTAGGGATATCTACCTTAGCCTCTGCCTGACCTCTGTCCTCTCCATCTCTATCTCCAAGGATATCCACATGTCCTCCCTCCACCCTCTGCCTCACCTGTCTCTATACTGGAAGCTTTATAACCTACCCTACTTGTATCCTTAGAATAGTGAGCCTCACTAGCCTGTGAGAAATACTCCGGGCTCATACATGCATCCTCCATATCGCTACCTAGAGGTACCCATGATATTGGCTATAAGATGTGAAAATCTACCGATGGCAACTATGGGTCCAAGGCTAATCCCCATACTCTTATGTCTCATCGCACCCTCAGGAAGATCGCCTCATGCATGGGGACTATCTACCTCTCCCTAAATTATCTCAGCAACCTGTCTAGTATATATTGCTCCACAATGTGTGTTGTCCTCCCCAAAATATACCTCATCTATCATATATATGAGAGCTGCTCGACATCCTCATATCAGGCCTCACAGTCTCTCCACAGCTACTAGATCACTACGTCTAGCTCATCCATCACTCTCCTCCAATGATCAACATCTCCTACACCCTTATAGTGTAGGATCCATGTATACATCCAATAATAAGGATGGTTTGGACTCCTCACCATGTCACATAGCGGCCTTGGCATTGCTATGTGCTCCCATGTGCATACATGCAACAATGTCACTCCACATCCTAAATAATGGCTCTTCCTATATACACAACTATGCAAATCTCTGTACAAGTGTGCTAATACACACGATCCCCACACAAAAACCTCTCCATCTGTCATCTGCTCAAACAAATCTTCCCATCCTATGGCAAAATAACATGCTCTCCTCCTAGGTACCAACACGTATAAAATCAAACCTGCTATAAATAGTGACAATGGGGCATCTGTCTCCACCTTTTTCAGGTTTAGCTATCTCCCCTCTATTCAAAGGTCATCATCTACAAAGACCCTCTCTAGTGTTGATGTGTCGGTATGTAGGTCATACTGTACTAATGATCCGTGTATCCATATCCTTAGGATCCTCCACACGTCCTCTAGTGTCACTGTCATCTCCTTGGTAGGGAGGAGGAATGCAGTCCTCTTGTTGTGCCATCTCTCAGTCAATGCCATCATCATTGCTATATGGGCTCAGATATTCAACATCCTCGCTATCGGCAACATCCCAATCACTGCTACAAAATCTCGATCCTTCTCTGAAAAATGAAGATATAGGCTCATCATCCGTGGTCTCCTCACTCATGACTAGGTTGGCAATGGTCGCTCCTACAAACCATATCCACTCATCAAAGTAAGTTTTTCTTATAACTTAATTACATGTGACATTGGCACCTTCACCATCTTTGCAAAGGTGTGCCCCTATTCTCCTTAGGTGCACTTCTTTTCACAAGTGCGCCACTATCTACCCAAAGCACACTTTTAAGCAAAAGCGCACTCTTTTTAGCCCAAAATGCCTTTTAACCAAAGGTGCACTATTTTTGCACATTGTTGCTCCGTTTACACGTACATCACACTTCCATTCCCATGGGTGCTGACTAACCATAGGCACGACATTTTCTCACATAGCCATGTCATTTCATCCCCTAGGTGCACTTTTATAAAAGCATACCCATGGGTTTTCCACTTTTTCCTAGCATAAATGATCCCTACCCACCCCCTAACCTACCCGGAAGGTCCCAGGAATAGTTACTCACCGATCAACTAGCTCTTGCTGGTCGCTGGAATCTCCTAATGCACTCGTTGTGATGGCAATGTTGAGAAATAGTCACTCAGTCTCCCATTTCTCTCTTTTTCTTCTCATGGAAGGTTTGTTATTCTTATGTGGACAAATGACAAGAAATGGGCCCCCTTGCCACTATTTATAGGCCCCCAAGCCCTAATTGTCATCCCTAGCCTTGCTAATTTATCTCAAACTACCTTGTTTTACCGCTAGTCTTCCATTTTTGCCTTTCACCATCCCTGTGGATTGTTTTCATTTCGTCCCCTTTCCTTTGAGAATTTTTTTGAAAAAAAATTATTTATTGTGAAAAAATTCTCAAGGGGGCATCCATTATCCATTCTCCATTCCCATCATCGACTGAGGCATTTTTATTTCTTTGACACAACACCTTATGGGACACCATATCAAAGAGGGGAAAAATGTAGACACCTGAATATGACCATGCACTCATCTTCATTTTCAACACACTCCTAACATCACGACACATGTTAGCATGTCTTCTAAATTAATTAAATAATTTTAATTATTTAATTAATTTACCCTTAATTAATCTTTTTCTTCATTTATCCACTTTTCTTCTAATAAAATAAATAAATGATATTTTATTTATTTTATTCATTCATTTTCTTTATAAATTAATAAATAAATTACGTTTATTTAATTAATTCTCACTTTTCCTCCAACATCCAAATTAATTAAATAAATTTAAAAAGATTTATTTAATTAATTCCATTATCTTTATCCTCACATGACTAGAATCTTCTAGATATCCTTATTACAAGGAAGCTTCTTTACTCTCATTCAACCCTCATGAGGCACTTGTCACATGACTACAACTCCAAGCCTCACTAATCCTAGTCCTCCACATCACACTATTCATATTTTAATCTTAGCCATCCATTCATCATTCAACTCTCTATAAATGGAGCCTCTCACATCACATCAACACATCTTTCATATGCAAGTATATGCTATCACTTTTATTATTGCCTTCATTATAGCCTTTTCATGTCTAGATTATGTTGGTTTTTGTAGGTAATCCACAATGCATATGTTATCTATAGAACAAAGCTAGTAGAAATAGGGTGCATTCTACTCCATTCTATCTAAGTGTGAGGGTTTGATTTGAGGTGAGGGTGTTGGTCTACTTGCATTATCTTCCATTGTCCTTGGATCAAATTTTTGCATACACAATTAACCTAGATTTAATTAGGAGATAGGCTGATGGACTAAAATGCTATTTTTAGAAATTAAATGCAATAGATAGGATATTTAGTTTGGGAATAAAAATGAAGAATTAATGGACCAATGTTACATAAAATCTAGACACTAAGGTATTAAAATTCATGTTTATGGTTTCATGAATTTCTTAGGTTCTATGCAATCTCTAAAATATTTGTGGGTCAAATCTAAGTCCCTTGGGATTAAACCCGAGTGTTGTAGGAGTGAGCTATGACCCATGAGAATGATCTAATAGAAAGTTACAATATAGATCTCTTGACCTCTGTCTTCTTTATGTCTAAAAATGTCAAGGTGGTTTTTACCAATACCTTGGAGGTGATTATTGGATCACTAGGGTCAAGTTCTCATAGGTCAATCCCTTGTATCGAATGACTTTATGGTTTTGAGTGAATGATCAAAGATGATATGGACATTTGTGTAGATGGCCTATATGAGTCTAATGCAAATGTGTGTCCAAATTTTCCAAGATTTACTATTAAGTATACATTAAACATCTTTAAATAGAAAGCTATAATACCAAGCTATGCAAATGTGTGCCAATTTATCTCATAATAGAAAGTAGAAAATTGAAGGAGTTTAAAATTTTGAATTTAATTTTTTTTTATTTTGGGTTCAATTGTGAGCCACTCAACATTGATCCCAATGCACTTAGGATTGATAGAGGATAGAAAAGTTCTAGTTATGAGGTAATCAATGAATGTGTAGATATGAGTGAGTGTGGGTGTAATAAATGGATAATAATGGTGAATGTATGGGGATCGGTGCAATTAAGATAGAACTAGGGATAAGGATCATGTCATGAGTCAAAATTAGCACAATTGTGTACCACTTGTCGATATGTAATTCTATTAAGTCATTACATCAATATGGGCATAAAACTAAATGGGAATTGGTCTAGGTTTGTGAATTTCACCATTACAATTTCCCTCTCTTTAATATGCATGTCAACCTAGCATGATCATATTATTTAAAAGTATATGGATATTCTTGACCAACATGAAAAGTAAATATTCAGACATTTTCAAAAGGATATTTAGTCAATGCAAAGTAATAGACCATTCTTGGAATTATCTTGTCTCTTCTCCTTGGTATGGGTGCTCCATAAGAATCTAGAAAACAAATAAAATATATTCAATGAGTATCTTTTGTCACACAAGTGAAATAGGCACAAATACCAAGTTGGTTTTAACTTTATAAAAAATGAAAGGATGAGAAAGAGAAAAAGAGGGAAGGGTTAAAAAAATTTCCTATACAAAAAGTGATACAATAATACTCCACAAAATTTAGTGGTGTCCACTTGATTATGGATAATGTGATATGTTGGGTTTTAGTAATCTGATATTTAATACATTCAATATAGACATGTAATGTGACTCCACTTAATATGGTAAATGTGTGCTACTTGATTATTGTAATGTGATAGAATTTTGCTTGATTATGGGTAATGTAATCATGATTGATAGATAAGTATGGTGGTGAGTCTCTATGCAACATAAGTCACTACCTAAAATATTAATCATGAAAATTGTTAGTAATAGTATATGCCACTTCCAATTGGTTGCATCCAATCGATGCAAGGAATTGGAAGAGAGGGAAAAAATACACGACAAAAGCTATAAAGTAATCAAGTCATTAAAGCATGTAAGAAAATCAAATAATATCATGTAGTATGTGGGAGCATGTAATGACTATCATAAGTGGCAAATAATAGAGATCAAATAATATTCATGTAAGTACACAAAGTAGGTAAGAATGTAGATGAGCATGTAAATATGTATCATCATTTTTCAAACATGCAAGGTAATGAATTAATGATAATCATAAAGGTATACCATTTGACCCAATATAAGAAAATCATGAATAAAAGATTTCCCCAAAGGAAAGAAAAGGATCATGTAAGTATCTCAGATATGTAATCAAATAAAAATTATGCATGTAAGTACAAATAACTAGGATGTGATCACATGAAAGCTCATGTAAATATAATTGCTCCCAATGTAGGCAATCTAATAAGATAGCACTAGAAGGAAGATATGATAGCATAAGCACATATAATGAAAATGAGACCAACATAAATTAAATGCATGATAAGGCTCATAAGTATAGCATAATATAGGTATGATAGAATGATGGGCATGAAGTGATAAACATGATATTATAAGTAGGTAGACATGAGAAGCATATGGTAAGTAGCTGTATATTATAATGAAGATATAAAAGATAGTGGTTATTACATATATAAAGGATCACAAGTGTGTAGCATAGATCCTAAAAAACATGTAAACAAGAAACAAGTGAATGCTCAAAGTGAGGACATGAAACATGAACAATTGTGAGATTGTGGAATAATACAAAGAGCACATTAATACCATGTCATATTTTCTGTAGAATGATCTAATAGTAGAGATTGACATAGATACCTATGTAGACCCAAGATCTATATGATAAGAACAACACCCAAAGCCAAATTACACATGATAGTTGAAGATTGAAGATGTAACATAGTTATTCCATTAGAATGAGGACGCAAATACAAATTTACAAGATCTGTACAAGATAGATTTCCCATATGAGAGCTAGAGGTGGGCATTTCTAGTATATGCAACCATGACACGTGAATGTACAACCAATGTAGGATAAAGGATATAGTCCACATGTCTAGAAAAAGTCCCCACCAAACCAAGAAAGTACAACCACCTTTATTAAATGCATATTAACTCCCTAAGTAGATGCCTAATTATGTGCAAAGGAGATAACACATACCCAAATACATACCTACCTAAGTAAGATTATCCCAGGTGTACACTAATGTCAGTATAATAAACTAAATTCAAGAAAACAAATATGCACCAATAACAATGATAGAAAGTAGACCAAGCATGCATAAAAGTGATTATAAGTGAACATGAAGTAAAAATAGATGGTAGTTAAGTGCATGGGAATGAGGTGCAAAAAGGGAGTCAAAAGTGGCAACTTTATTTTCTAAAATCAACAAAACTTGAAATTTGATGAGTGAGTCAAGATGCCTACACTAAAAAACTAAAGATGTTATAAGAACAAGAATCGTAGTGTGCCAATTCTAATTTCTAAAGTACTAAGTCTTCTAAAACTCACTAATCTTGGGGGTATACTATTTGGTGTATAAGTCTTCCCTTGTTTCATGTTTCCCTTTCCTGTACCTTAAAGTACTTTCCTACACTTTGTTTTGGCAACTATTTAAGGGGGGCATATATCCACCACCTATCCATTTCGCATGCTTTTAGAGAATTATGCATTTGTGGTCCCAAGTATAGAGAACACTAGGATATGACCACCCTTATTAGGATTTTCTAGCAACAGAGGACACTACTACATGCAACCCCTACTATTGTATTAATGCATGAATCACCTAGCAATAACGTACACTAGTACATGTGATTCATAGAAATTTTATATGATTCCTAGCAACACAACATGCTAGATATTGAACCATATCTACATTCTCCTAACAATAAACCACATTAGGATTATATTCTCCTATTTTATATCAATAGAGCATGTTATAAAATTTTATTTTCTTCTTCTTGATGCATATGGGTTTTCATGTTTGTTTGTGTTGTCTAGTGTATGTTTGTGTTTTCCTATATATATATATATATATATATATATATATATATATATATATATATATATATATATATATATATATATATATATATATATATATTTGTGTGTGTGTGTGTATAGTATGTAGTGTCTTTGGCATGTGTTGGGTACATGTTGGATTATTTATTATTTGGTAATGTATCTATGTTGTAGGTTTTATGTATTTCTGACACCTTGTTACGATGCAAGTTTTGTGTTGCTAACTTATTTGTCTTATAGGTTTTGTTTTTCTAACATGTGGTTTTGCAAATCTTTGTGTATTTGGGAAGGAGTGCTTCTCTCAAAGACTATAGTGTATCCTTTTTACAACATATTCAAATATTCTCTACATTCTATTTTCTATATTTATTTCCTATACTTTAGCTAGGATTTATCACCTAGTGGCACAAGCCCACTAATGTGGGGGTAAAATTTAATAACCAAAATTCCATACCCTAGACTTTTGCCATTATAAATTGTCCTCATTTTAGGGTTCATCCCCATAACATGTTCTTAGGACTCATTTATCTCATTATTGACCTTTTTATCCAATTTGAGTGCCAACAAGTTTATTTTTTTATGTCATTATATTTGTTATATGCTTTTAAACATGTTTCCTATGATCATTTTAATATGAACCTTTATATTATAACACTAATTATGACTTTTCCTTCAGATGATAGTTTAGTTGTAGACATCTGCATAATCATGCCATCGTTTTGTGATGGTACAACTATACGAATTCAATATACAACCATGTTGGTGATGTTTAAAGTTCATTTATTCTATAGTGTCCATTTAACCAAGTTCTATGAAGTTTGAAACCAATATTACCCAACACCTTGACTAAAAATATCAATCTTAGTGATTGGTAGGATTCCTTACATGCATTAAACTAGTTATGCTTTTGATATTCTAACTATTGTGAAACTCTCTAAATTCTCTAGACTTTTCTACAACATTCTTATGTGATTCTAGATCTACAACATGCTCACCCTTGTGAGCATGCATTATTTTTGGATTTTATTTCTATTCATATTCTTTATTATGAGCTTATGGGTTTCTAGAGACATTATATATTATTTGTTACCATATATTTCTTAGGGAGACAAATCTAAATGCTTAAGGACAAAAAAAAACATCTCACCACCATTGATGGAATATATCTCTTCATAAAATTACTAAGTTGGGTGGTATTATTATTGTTTATCTTTACTCTCCTCCTATTTCTATCTCTCTTACTCTTTCATCTCCAGTTTATTTGGATTTTTGAAAGGTTGTCATTGTGCTTTTCATCTTCTTAAAAAATTAATATTTGTCTTTTTTTCCATTTTCTTTCGAATTTGTAAAGTCTATTGTTGGAACTCTTGGATTCTCTATTCTCCATATTTCTCATCTATATACAAAATATTTATCATCTCTATAGACCTAAGCTATTAAGTGTTCATCTTATAAGCAATGGTATTATTCTCTAATTCTATATAGAGTTATTCTTAGGAACTCACACATTATCCAATTTTGATTCGTATTTCTATTGGAGATCTCGTGGAGTTTGGGAGACCAAATAGGGGCTTCACCATTTAGCAAGCTCCCTAGCAATCTTACCCTCATTTTCTATATCCTAGCTATAGGTATTAGTAGTGAGTCAATCGACAAAGGTTTCATATTCTTAACTCTCTTTTGTCTTATTCATATTATTAATCTTGTAGATTATTTCCTTCATTTGGTGCAACACACACACACACACACACACACACACACACACACACACACACACACACACACACACACACACACACACATATATATATATATATAATTCTAGTTACTATTTAGTAATTTTATTATCATCTTCTAGTATTGTTGGTGTATTTCTTTCTATCCTTGGAACAAGTTTTCTAAAGGTTATCTATACTATGTAATTTTATTTATAGAGAAACACATCACACTTAGATGCTAGCACCAACATGAACATTATAATGGACTATCACCACAAACAAAAGTTGTTATATCATATGTCATCCATTATAGAGGATAATCTATTGAAATAAGGGCAGACAACTAAGAGAGGGGGTGAATCAGTTGTCTCAAAATCTTTTATCCTTTGCTGCAATTAAACTTCTTTACCACTTATTAACATATGAATGATATAACCATGAAAGCATGAATCAAAAACACATGAGCAGAAACAAAATCAACACACATAACATTGGGATTTTTACGTGGAAACCCGGTTAAGGGAAAAACAATGGTGGGGGTTAACCCACAAGAATTTATAATCTGTTAAAAGTATTACAAATGGGGAAGGCACATGCCTTCAGACACACTGCCTAGAGTTCATTGCTCAAAGAGGCTCACTGCCTACAAGATTAATTACAAGAGTTCACTGGAATGATTGAACTAAGAAACAACATCTAACAATACAGAATTACAGTTTCAGTTATGCACAATATACTGACTTTACACACTTCATCTTTTTCTGCTCTACTTCACTACTCTTCCATGATCTGGAGCTTAGATCTCTTCCCTTCACACTTGATTCTACTATTCTTCACACTTATCCCTTCATATTGACACAACAACACCCTCAAATGCTCGAATCCATCGATCATATATATCCGTTACATGAAATAACATCAACTACAATTGGCTTTGAGAAAAACTTAGTCTTTTTAAGAACACTATTCTATCAGCTAAATCCATACCCAAATTCCAATGCAGACCAAAAATTATATATCCAAGTCACCTCACATGTCGGCCAATACCACTGGATCTCATAAATTACTTGACCAACCACTTCTCTTCAACCACACAGGGATCAAACACTAAGTTGGCCTATTCTTCACTAGATTGAACTGTTTATCTAGAATCCAATACTCAGATGCATGTAACTTTCAAACCCTTCATCACCGGAGGCTAAAATCTTGGATTTAGATAGCCCTGACATCCCTTAACATTCCCTTAGATCCACAACATGATATAATTAACTGCAGAGAAGTGCAGACTAATATGTTGAACCCTGTCAAATGCCATGTTCCTGTCTATCCAGACTTAGATAAATTATTGCACTTTGATTTCTGACATGATCAAATGATGTAATGTGGATGTGTAAGATAGATTCATTTGCCATCAATGACAACACCTAACATGTCTAGCAGCGTCTCTTGCCAACAATCTCCTCCTTTGGCATTGATGGCAACACTTAGTGAAAAATGACTAAGTGTTAGAACAATTCCCCCTTACTTTATACACTTATGATTTCCAATGCTCCCCCTTAGATTAATTCTTCATTTTTCACTACTTTTCCTCTCCCCCTTTGACATCAATGGCAAAGGATAGGATCCACATACCAAGATTCATGCAAAAATTTTATGTACAAGGGTCAAAACTCTACATACTTGCACATATGAACATACAATTCTTAGGCTTTGTTCATCAGCAAAAAGATGTCACCAAAAATGTTTTTCAACTTTTTCAATTCATTGTCTGAGTTCTTTTTAATACTGGCCAAGATAGATATGTGCCCATTGAACAAAAATGCCAGTGAATCTGCCTTTTGAAGGTCAGTAGGATCACTAGTAATAGTTGTTGCCTGGGACTTTGCCAATATATCATACATAGTTTCTAACTTAGGGGAGATTAGTCCCCGGAGCTTATCCAATCTACCCATAATTTTGGCCTTTTCCTTCTCCAAATCACTCAATTCATTCCACAGACTCACTACTTGGCATTCTTTGGTAATTATAGACTCAGTTAAAGGACTTTATGATTGAGAAATATTAGATAGTTTGAGCTCTATGTCCTTAATCTTTTTCTCAAAATCTTCAACAACTTTAGATCTATTTAGACAAAACTTATAAATCTCTGCATCTTTAGAGAGGGCATTTTGGATACTCTTTACACTAGTATCAAGCCCAGATCTATCATAGCTAATTATTTTCTTTATTTCAGCAAACCTCTTCTCATTGAATTCATTTTTGACTTTAACTTCTGCTGACTTCTCTAAGGTTTCAAAATGAGAACTTACAGAGTTTATCAAGCTTTTCAATTGATTGGAGGGAGATGCTGAAGAATCCTTCTAAAATGTGGGCATAATTTTCTCCAAAATCCCAGATGCAAGGCCAAGTAGCTCATTGTCTTCTAAATGGGACTTCAAAACTTCCTCGCCAGTCTTAGCTTGTGCAATAGACGCTAACTTTATCTTCTACACTGGTGATAAAGTATCAAAATTTATTGGTCCTTGTATTATATCCTGATCTTCTACAATATGTTTATCTCTTTCCAAAATTTCTTTCACTACATCTGCAGTGTCTCTTGCCTAAAATGATGTTTCATACTTGTGCTCTTTAGGGCCTCCATCTTCTCCCTTTTCAGAGTCAACCACAATGTTCTACTCATCACTTTCATTCTTTTTCTCTACTTCTACCTTCTCTGCATCATCATCAGAGGCATCCTTGCTTTTATTTGTATCAGAAATATCTTCTACATTCTCTTTTGGAGGATTTGGTGTATCCTCAAAGTCAGTATTATCATCAAATTTATCAAATTCCTTAATATCCAGAATGGAGGAATCAACTTTAACATTAGTTTCTTCTTCAACAGTGGGAAGATTATGCTTTTTTAATGCATTTAGAAGAATCTCCTGTGTATCTCCAACTACCTTATCAATCTCTCCCAACATGAGCATATTCATTCTGATTTTACTCCTAAAGTCCTCTTTCACTTCTTTGAATATCAGGTTCTTTTGATCTAGAGTAATTTTAGGACACAATTTTATTAACACATGCTCCCAGAGCTCAAAATATTTAGCTTTTGCATTCTCTTTTCTTAATTCTAGAATTTTTGCAAGGCTCTCTAGAATTTCAAAATTTATTTCAAATAGAGTCTTACTATAGATATTCAAATATTTGGTTGTTACTTCCTCCAAAACTCTCTTATCAGCATCACTATAATGATCATAAAATTCAGTCATTAGCTTCAAGTTTCCATCTACAGTGACTAACTTAATGATTTCATCCATAGAGAGAGTGGGATTCTCAACATAAGCCTCTAATTTATGCCTTTTACTTGTCTTTTTGCTTCCAAAGGGCTTCTCCTTAGACACTTTAGTAGCTTTAGTGCCTGAGGCCTTCAACTCTTTGAACTCATCATCTGAGTCAGTTTCTTCTTCATCCACTTTCTCCACATGGACATATGTTCTTTTTCTTTTTACCTTTGTCCTTTTTCCTTCCTTACTAGAGGGTTTTTCTATAGCAGGAGAAGGTGATGCACCAGAGGTTATACTTGTACTCCTTGTAGTTCTTGTCTTAGAAGAGGATCCCAGTGGGACACTTCCTTGTTCTCTTTCCTACTTCTCCTTCTCAACTTTCTCTATTCTTTCTCTATTTTGTCTCATGGTTTCTCTTGTTATGCCAATGCTTTCTGCATACATTTCAACTTGCCTTTGAATCTTTCTCTTAGATTCAGGCTTCTGAAGCTCAACATGCAGTTTCACACTGAGTTCACTGTATGTCCCAAATCTTTCAACTATGGTGTCCTTTGGTTTACTCAAAAGGTGTTGAGCGTACATATCCAATACTTGCTCATCAACTTCATACCCCATGGGCATGATCCACACAGTTCTTGGTTCAACTACTTCCATTAAACACTGATCTGTATCCACCATAAAACAAATTGTATCCTTATATTTTTCAACCACAAATGTAGGGATTCTTTTCTTTCATTACATCATGTTCTGAAAATGCTTGAAATATCCCCAAAGAGCAGTCCTTTGGACATTGGAGTCACCAATCTTGTTCAAGTGCTCTCTTATTTGTGTGGCAATAGTCTTATCACTGGTCCAACATATGTTTTTCTTTCCAGGTAACTCATTCATGAAATAGAAGAACAAACATAATACCAATTTACCATACTTGAACGTATTCCTCTTGTCTGTTTTTATTTTGTCCAGGTTTTCCATCAGCTAGTTCTGTAGAAACTCACACAAGTCATAGTCAGCATTCTCTCTCAACATCTAATAAGTTGCATAGATAGCTATACTAGATACAAAATTCTCCCTATTGGAATGATATATCTTGTATCCAATCACCATTGATGCAAATTTGACATTTAGATCAGTGATGTCATTTATTGTCATTGCCCTTTTGTCAAACATTGATCTGGTAGCATCAGTTATAGTTTGGTTCTTTATTGATTTCAACATGGCAATCCATTGGATGAGTTTAACCCTGTCACGGCCTTGATGGCATCCTTGGTGATCTTGAAAGGTTTCATTAACCACATAAACCCATCAAGCATCTGACTCAGCACATACCGGACCCACTCATCTTCATCGAAGGATGGAAACCCTATAATCTGAATGAAGTGCTTATCTTGCAGTGCCTTATACTCAGGTTTGAGACCATGAATTTCATCCCTCAAATGATTCTTGAACAAATTTACTAACTTTGAATCCCCAAACTCATCTATGGTAGCATGAATATAAGCCCTAATATCTTCAACATGTAACACACCATACAGAACACTTGAAAAGGCACCTAATAGATCGACCTCTACTGATTTGTGTGGATGCTTCTTAAACTTTGGCCTAGGTCACTTAGTGATATTCAAAACCAGAGATGTAGCCATTTCAAAAGGATTACAAGTTCAAAGCTTCACAGGTAAATACCTTTTTCTTCACAGAGTTGGGGTTGGTTGTCGAGTTTGTTTGTCGCACTTTGAATCTTTGAAATCTCAACTCAAGCACTCTTCTTCCAGTTTTCTTCAAATGTAAAGTGATTCAAATGATGAATGAATGAATTTTTATGCTCCGCAAAACCTAATTTGCCATTGTAATAAATGTTCTTCCCTAATACATCCGGTTACACTATTTCTGCATATAGTCAACCTTCAATTGTTCTGCAATCAATCGCTTTAGCTTCTTTTCTTCTGGAATTTTCTTTAATAGATCTGCATTAGGATTCTTTAACTTCATTCATCATGCTAGATTCAGACACCTACATATTGGCTGGGGGAATTAGATTTTCAAAGCAGCTCCCCCTTGAGCCAAAGCTCTTGATTCAATTCTTAGAGGAATTATCAGCACCGAATTCTAGTGCGGATCCATTATCAACATTCATTTCACCTTTCTTCACCCATTTTTTGTTCATTTCATTTTGGATCTCATCAACTTTGCCCTTGCCTTTGTCTAACTTCTACTCTATTTCTCCTTTACGTGTCTATGAGTTCTCCTTTTTGCTTATGCAAAATTTAGCAATGTGTTCAGATTTGTTGCAGTGGAAACACACAATCTTATTTTCTGACAATTACATGTTGGAGCAGGTTTAGATCTGTATTGCATTGCAATATGCCCAAACTTATTGCAAGTAAAACATCTTCCATTAAACACTTGTTTAGGAGGATTCCTTGATCCACTTCTGCATTCCTTAGCCTTATGACCTATCTTTTTGCAATTAAAACATTGACTGGAGAAAGATGATACATTTTTATTCACTTGACTTCTGCATTGATTAGCTCTATGACCATACTTATTACATTTGAAACAATTGCCATTGAAAGATGGATACCTTTGAGCATTAGGTTGTCTTACCGAAGGTCTTCTAGGATTCCTTCTTTGATTTCTTGCTTCAGGATTTCTTTGACCGGATCCAGAGCTTTCACCTTTCTCAAATCCTAGATCATGCTTATCATCTGCCTTCTTCTGACTATCAAGCAACACCTCAAGTTTAGCTGAGCTTATCTTGAATTTCTCTTTATATTCATTTGCAACTTCTAGGTCATGTTTGAGAATGACAATTTGACTTTCAAGTTCTTCCTCATTGTCCCTGCTTTCTTGTAGATCAGACTCTAGATATCCAATTATTCTATCCAATCTACAACATTCTTCTATTCTTTCTTTCAAAGATTGATTCAATTTTTCTTCAGTCTTCTTCCTTTCTTCAATTTCCTTGGTTAGCCTCATCACCCTAGATTCCATCTCATGTTTTACGACAAGAACTTCTTTTGCTAACTTCTCACATTCCTTTGTCTTCTCTTTTAGGGCCTCATCCATGTCATTGTCTTCATTCTAATTTGCTAGTTGAAAAAGGAGCTCCTTCCTCTTTTCATTAGATTTGCTCAATTTTTCTTTTAAGGTCTTAATGAAATCTTCAGCATCTTTAAGGTTTTCTTGCAGATCTCTGATTTCTGCTTTAGATAGGTCAAGTTCATCTAAGGCTACTTGTAGTTGTTGATTGATACCATCAGAATGCTTGAATGAACCCATTGAAAACACCTTCCCAGATCTTCCTCAAGCTGTTAAACTCCTTCTAAGGAACTAGGCTCTGATACCAATTGTTGAAATAAGGGCAAATAACTGAGAGGGGGGGTAAATCAGTTATCTCAAAATCTTTTATGCTTTGCTGCAATTAAACTTCTTTACCACTTATTAACATATGAATGATATAACCATGAAAGCATGAATCAACAACACATGAGCAGAAACAAAATCAGCACACATAAGACTAGGATTTTTATGTGGAAACCTAGTTAAGGGAAAAACCACGGTGGGGGTTAACCCACAAGAATTTATACTTTATTAAAAGTATTACAAATGGGGAAGGCACATGCCTTTGGGCACATTACCCAGAGCTCACTGCTCAAAGAGGCTCACTGCCTACAAGATTAATTACAAGAGTTCATTGGAATGATTGAACTGAGAAACAACATCTAATAATACAGAATTACAATTTTGGTTATGCACAATATACTGACTTTACACACTTCATCTTTTTCTGCTCTACTTCACTGCTCTGCCGTGATCTGGAGCTTAGATCTCTTCCCTTCACACTTGATTTTTCTATTCTTCGCACTTATCCCTTCATATTCGTACAACATCCTCAAATGCTCGAATCCATCGATCATATCTATCTGCTACATGAAATAACATCAACTACAGTCAACTTTGAGAAAAACTTAGTCTTTTTAAGAACACTATTCTGTCAGCTGAATCCATACCCAAATACCAATGCGGACCAAAAATTATGTATCCAAGTCACCTCACATGTCAGCCAAGACCACTAGATCTCATAAATTACTTGACCAACCACTTCTCTTCAACTGCACAGGGATAAAACACTAAGTTGGCCTATTCTTCACTAGACTAAACTGTTTATCTGGAACCTAATACTCAGATGCATGTAACTTTCAAACCCTTCATCACCAGAGACTAAAATCTTGGATTTAGATAGTCCTGACACCCCTTAACATTCCCTTAGATTTGTAGCACAATATAATTAACTGTGGAGAAGTGCGGACTAATATGCTGAACCCTATCAAATGCTCTATTCCCGTCTATCTGAACAGATAAATCTACACTCTGACTTCCAGTATGATCAAATGATGTAATGTGTATGTGTAAGATAGATTCAGTTGCCATCAATGACAATACCTAACATGCTTAGCGGTGTCTCTTGCCAACATAATCAACATTCACAGATAACCATATAAGGGTCAAAAATATTCTAGGGATAAGCAATATGCCAAGTGGGTAGTTAACATGCCATAGAAGACTATGATGCCAAAATGCCTATCATAAATATAATATCAATCATGCATAAAACAAGAAAACACTATGATGGATAAAGTATTTGGATTGGGGCATGAGAAATACACCTTGACTATCATAAACACTAAGATGTAGTGTAAGGTGAGTTGAAATTAGTTGTAGATGGATCGTGAAGGTCATAGAAGAAAACTTGCCACAAGGCTACAAGAGATATCATGTAGACTTAAGGGTTATCTCCTCATCAAAATATCAACACAAGAAGACTATTAAAAACACCAAATAGTTATGCAAAGTAAGACGATTGTCATGTTATACCATCTTAGTCACTTATCAGGTAGGATTCCATACAAGAGAGAGGACATAATCAACTCTTAAGCATTGCCTCCCCAATCTTATATGTCATCAAAGTCTATCATATCAACAAAAACTTGTCTTGAATATAGATCAATGATAAATTATACATAAACAAAAAGGAGTGTCTTGGCCACAAAGGTTAGCCATATATCAAGAATAAGTAGTCCCATTTCCAAAGGATAGTGAAAAGTCCTTGAGACCACATATTAGAAAAAAAAATTCAATATAAGAAGAGTTGTCTTAACAAAGGGGAACATTATCATTAACACGAGGAATGTGTTGATCAAATCTATCTATTTACAATCTTAAGTTTGAAGTGAGTGTTAAAACCATTTAAAACATTTATGATCACTCCCAAAAATAAGTTTAATCTTAAGCCTTATTTTTCAAACCACTCAAATAATTTAAACCATTTAAGTCATCAATATAAAAAATATTTATATATATTTCTCTTAATAAAGCCATTAAGGTATACATAATGTCATGAAAATGCCATATAGTGTCATAAGGATTACAAATCCATATAGGCATATGATGAATGCATAAACAAAGCCACATAGGCATATAATGATATACATCAATAAAACACAAATTTATGCATACAAAGTCATATAGGCGTACAATGATATACATTGGTAAAATACAAATCTACACCTACATGTGTCATGAAGGGGTACAACAAAATGTCTAAACATAGAAACTGTGGAGTGTCATGGAACAATTGGACTCTTCTTTTATGAGGAAGTTGGAGAACCAATATCATAATTGACACCTCTCCTTTACAAAATGGACCTCCTAGTCTCTTTTTTTTTGTATCTCCACCTCTTAATACAATTAAATAATATACACATTAATATAGAAAACATGAAATATACAATGACATAAGTAAATAATCACTTACAGCAAGCCAAGGATCCTCCTCAATCATCCTTTGCTTCTCTTCATACACTTGAGGAGAAGGTGCACAAAGTGGAGTTGTAACCTCCTATGGAAAGCACATGAAGAATCAAACTATAGACACCTCTCCTCCACCCATTGGACCTCCTAGTCTCAATTTTTTTGTATCTCTACCTATTAATACAATTAAATAATATAAACATTAATATAGAAAATGTGAAATATACAATTACATAAGTAAATAATCACTTACTGAAAGCCAATGATCCTCCTCAATCATCTTTTGCTTCTCTTCATCCACTTGAGGGGAAGGTGCACAAAGTGGAGTTGACCTCTTCCTATGGCAAGCATGAAGAATCAAATTAGTCTAAATATGAATATAATTTATTTTTATTAAATGATATATTAAACAAGAAATACATAATGACATATATATTATAAGCTCATACCTATGTCAAAAGCATTGAAGAAAAAATTGTTGCAACAATTCTCATCTCCATTGTTCCATGAATATTAGGAGTCAATATTGATGTCATCAACTAAAAATAGGAACAATATTATTTGACCAAAATTTGCATAACATTATTTACATATATAATGATTAAAAATAGTAAAACTTACCTTAGTTGAAGTTGATAACTAGCTACTACCACCAATGTGTCTTGATGTTTTAGGTCCAACATCCACTTGTTTATCATCAAATTATCATTTTAAGATTACCATTGATATATAACAAAAAAATTCACCTGTAGTATATTTACTATTTTGTTACAAATTAAATACCTATGGACTTGACATTACCACATAATCATGTCATGAAGGGCTAGTAGATGTAGGATGCATACTTTGACCATGGAATTTTATAATACAAATATTTTTTTACATTAATTTTCATTCATAATGGATTAATAAAGTTAATTCTAGATTTCAATAGGAAATATAATAAATTATAAAACCTTTTAAAAATTACTTATTGGTCAATGCCAAAGGTCATGTCCATCAACTCATTGATCAAGACCATACTATCCAATATAGATGTATCATGTGCCCCACCTTGTGTGGCATACTCTTCAAAGTGTGGAGCATCCTCTTCAAAATGTGTACCAACATCATGACCATGTACATCATATGTTGTATACCTCATAAAAAAAGCCTTAGACCCATCATCACATAGAGATCCACAAAGCATAATAAATGTGTGGTGAGAGTTGACGGCTAGAAGGCTCACCCTCATCACCTTGTGAAAGAGTGATGTAGCCAACAACATACACTCAATAAAATTGTGCAATTAATCATGTGTGAGAGCCAAAGATTTGGAACACTAGAAAAAAAAACTTTTATTCACCAACTCTGCTGCTAAATGAGAGAAAACTTTCTTATATCCAAGAAAACAAAAAAATCAAAAATTACCTTTTTTGGCAGATTTCGACAATTGTCAAATTTTGCCATTTTAGGTAATTTTACAATCATATCTTGAGAATCTAGTTTTTCCCCAAAAACTTCCTAAAGCTAAGGTAGGATGAAAAGCCAACTAACATCCTAAATTTGAAACATGAGTTTCAAGTTATTAAAAAAAGCAACTTTTAAAAAACCAGAAAAAAACACTAAATTGCCATTTTGAGGGCCAAGATGAAAGTTTCAAGCCCCAAAAAAGTGCCAAGACAAGGTCCAGCTGACTGGGGTGGTTGGGAAACCACCATCCACCTTATAATGCATCCACCTATAAAATTTCATAGAAAACCCACATCCAAGTCAAAAGTTATGACCTCTGGAAGTCCCTACATCAAAGAGGCCTACTATGCTATAGCAAGGTCTGTGTGAGGGAATTGATGGATTGCTAGACTGTCTCTACCTTAATTCTCTCCTACACAATGGAAGGGATTTTGATATGCTTAATAGATGGGTGAGTAAGGTGTCTTGCTGGTTAGTCCTGTGCATGACATGCCCCATCTCTATCCTATGCAAATATTTTTCCTTTACCCTAGAAATCATGCATATCAAAATAATTTAAAATTTCTTTGAGGATGAACTTTCAATAGAGTTTCCTCAAGAAATATTAAACCACTTCATTGTTGTTGCATGGGAAATGGTCAAAAACCATCCACCATCTATACCAGAAGTTAGATCCTTTATTCCTTGGTGTTGGCACTAATGATGAATAGAAAATATTTTGTAACTTGTATGCATGGGCTCATTTGTTCTAAGGTCTACTTGAATAATGCACTTATATTAGTTTTCATTATTTTATTTTATTTCACTTGTTTATATAATAGTTTTGTTGAATAATATTGGTGAGAATTCTCTCTATGATTTTTTCCATGTATTTATTTTCTCATTAACTGAATCTATATAAGATATTATAGATTCCAAGGATGTTGTAAGAGATTTCTAATTTGTTTTTGTTGCATTTGGATTTTTCAAGGATTCTAATAATATTTAAATCTCCTTTTTATTTTTCTTTATTTTCCCTAAAATATTTTCTTGGGTATCATGGGGATGCCTTAGAATGGACAAAGGAGTTTCAGGGGGGTTATTTTGTAAATGCTCTTCAATGACAGTTTCATCATGCATTCCATCAAGTGGATTAGGGTTTGGAGGTGTTGAGGGGTTTTAATTTTCTAAAGTTAAAAATAAATCAACACAAATTAAAAACAAAATTGTTTCATTTTAACTGAAATTGTTAAAAAAGTGAACAAAATTACTTCTTGCACGTCTATGTGGCATGATTCCTTCAATCAAATTGTTCCAAATAGCCCAAAATGCATTCACATAATATCAGAGTTGCATTTAGTAGAAATTTGGGACAAATGGCTTGTGGCTATTTCTTCTTTCTTTTATTTCGTTTAAAATACAAGTGCATTATAATGTGCTCACATTATAACACACTCACATTATGGCTTGGTAGTGACCATGAATTAGGCTTGTCACTACCAAACCATAACGTAATCCATTATAATGAGAGTACATGCTATGGTTTTTGTAATGCAATCATGCTCTAACTCATTTCAACTCAAAAATGTTTTTTGCCACCTTTTGGAACCCCATCTTTGTGCACATACCCAACGATAAGTGATAACTTCCTAAAACTAATTCTCTTGAGTGATTTTTATTCACTAAAATTTTGTCTTCTTTAGACTATTTGTAAACCCTTGGTTTTATTGTTGTTGCTCCTTTGATTTTATTTATTTCTAATGTAGGAGAATTCTAGGGTGTAAGAACAATCTTGCATCAACGAAAGATGTTTAAACTTTCACTTTGTTTGTTTGCAAGTTTCTAGCCATCAATTAGTCACCATAGATCCTACCACATTTCACCACAGTTGTATATATTACCTTGAAGCTGGGAATATATGTTCTCCTATGAACCTTTAATGCCATACCCACTTTTTAGAAGTTTGTGATCACCACAAAGGAAAATTTTAGTTTTAGAACATTGCTGGGCTTAATAGTATTACACTCAATTTCACTATTTATGGCTTGCAACAACTTTCCTAAGTTCGTGGCAGCAAAGAAACACACATAAAGGTACACTGGACCCAAGAGTGCTTATGGTTTGTACCACAATTTTTTTTATCAACCCACCATCACCACATTCAACTTGGAGAGATTCACTTGTGTGTTTGGCCAACTACACATTTCATCAAGGCATTAGGGTTTGCTCCATCTTGTAGCTAATTGTGATTATTCTTAAGGCTTGAGACTTCTATATAAACATTGTTCATAACCATTTGGAGGGATTTGAGAGTTAGAAGTTGATAATTATGAAGATGATTTAGAGAGGATAATTCTATTTGAAGTTCAACATATGGGATTACATATCGTAATATCATTTAAATTATGTAGTTTACATAATTGTAATCAATTGACTAAGGCCTAAAATGTTGGAAGCCCATTATGATAGACTGTAATTCATTTATGATCAAGAAAAAATAAAGTTCATGTTTTATTAAGTTTTCTACTATTGATTGTGTTTAGTTTCATTTTAATGTATGGTTGGATAATCCTTCATTGGATCCTCTATCCATGACTACACATTAAGTGGTATGAGAGTATAAGTTTGGAATCCTAAGGAGAGGGAGTGAGTTGGTATCTTAAAAGTTCTACTTGTGAATAGATCATAAAATTGAGGTATCCCACAAGAATCATAACAACAGATTATTGATTAAGAGGTAGTCGCAAGGAGTGATTATAGATTGATTTCCAAATTGAAGTAGTTTGCACTAGATTCTAGGGAGAGATGCCATAGTGAAGAGTTCAAGGTGTTGCTAACATTGCTAGAAGAATGAAAGAAATATTTGAGATGATGAGAGCAATGAAAACTATTAGATTGTATGCCATAAAAGAGGATAGGAAAAGAGGTCTAAACCATAGAAATGATGATGAAAGTGACAAAGATGAAAATGAAAGAGGAGATGCGCAAATTATTGAGCAAGATCTAAAAAAACCTATAAGAAGAAGAAATAGATTAGGTAAAAATGATGAAGGCTATTTCCAAAATTGGTAAGAGACCTAGAATTGAGATTTATAATTATTCTAGTGATTTGAACCTTGAAGAATTGATTAATTGGATAAATGATTTGGATGAATATTTCAAGTATGAGTAAATTGTAGATCCTAAAAGGTTTAGATTTATAAAAACTAAATTGAAAGGACATGCTGCTATTTGGTGAAAAAAGTACAATTAGAAAGATATAGGAGAGGAAAGGAAAAGATAACAAAGTGGGATAGGATAAATGTAAATATAAATTAAAAAATTATACCTATTGATTATAAGTTGGAATTGTTGAAGAGATTGCAAAATCTGAGGCAAAAGGATAGGATTGTGAAGGAATATAATAAAGAATTTTACAAGATGATCATTAGGACTATCCATAGTGAACAAAGAAAAGAAAAGGTTACAAGATATGTAAATGAATTGAGAGGGAGTATTTAGGAAGAACTAATCTTGGTAAGATTTACCACCATAGAGGAGCCATATCAATTTGTAATCAAGGTAGAAGATAAGATAAATAAAATATTTTAGAGAAGATATAATAAATAGAGAGGAAGAGGTGGAAGATTCTAGAGAGAAAGATCATAATATGGTGATGGAAAATCATTTGTGGAATAAAGAAATACTGATAATACATACCACAATGATAGTAGTACATACCACATTGAAAGAGGAAGCAATAATACCTATCATAGAGATACGAATGATGGAAATTCTCACCACAATAGTAGAGAAGACAATAATTTACACTGAAATGATAGAGTAGATGGATATCAAAGAGGTAGAAGAAGATATGGAAGAAATGATGGAAGATCTTTTATAGGTACATGTTTGAAGTGTGGAGGAGAAGGACATCGAGTATTTGAATGTTATCGAAGTCGAGGAAACATGAATAAGATTTCATAAGGTAACACAAGAATTACATAGGTAGATGAAGAACACAAGATATCACCTAGTTTAGAGGATGATCCAAAAAATGAAGAATCACTTGTCCTGAGGAGAGCTTGTTTGAGATGTGATGAAGAAGAAGAACTGATATGGAGCAAGAACTTGTTTAGGACTAGATGCAAAGTAGGATGTAAGTGTTGTATAGTTGTTATTGATAGTGGTAGTACAAATAACCTAGTATCTATAAAAATGGTTGATAAATTGAATTTGAAGAGGTTAAAACACCCAAATCCATATAATATTATTTGGTTACAAAAGGAATTTAAGGTGATAGTAAATAAACAATGTTTAGTGAGATTCAAGATAGGAACATATCATGATGAAGTCTTGTGTGATATAATATTGATGGATGTATGTTATTTGGTGTTGGGAGACCATGGCGATTTGATGGGAATTCTATACATGATGTAAGAGAAAATACTTATACTACAACAAATAATAGTAGAAGGCATAAGTTAATTTAGTTGCAACACATAGAAGGTCAAGTTTGTAGTAATGCTAGAATTTGATTAGGATATGGGAGAAAATTCTTAGATGGTCCGAGGCATGAGAATGCATGCTACACATTGATTCCTAAGGTATGTGGCACCACAAGTTCTAAGAACACCACTGTAGTTGTTGAGAAGATAATGCAAGAAGTATTAAAATTATTGACAAAATATAAGGACATTGTATCAAACAATATGTTGGATGGATTACCAATAGTAAGGAGTATTATTAATCATATGAATCTAATTATAGTAGAAAGTTTTCCAAATAAATCACTATATAGAATGACACTAATAGATAATGAAGAATTAAACTGACAAATGCAAGAGTTGTTGAGGAAAGGGTTTATCAAAGAAAGTTTAAGCCCATGTTCAATACCTACGGTACTAGTGGACCCAAGAAGGATGGTGAGTGGAGGATGTGTACTAATTCTAGAGAAATCAATAAGATCACCATAAGATATAGATTACCATAACCAGGGATGGATGGAATAATGGGCTATTTAATTGGAGAGAATTACTTTACAAAGATTGATTTAAAGAGCGGTTACCATTAGATTGAAATTAGAGAAGGAGATGAATGGAAGACATCATTTAAGACTAATGGGGGATTATATGAGTGAAATTAATATGGTACCTGTCAATCACAATTTAAGCTATTATTAAAATTATGAAATCCAATTTTAAATTATGATGAAATGTGCTTTCTCTATCATGGATTGGCAACCATAAATTAATAGACAAACAAACAACTAAAATAACCATAAAAAAACACTATTTTAAAATGATGAAAGATTACCACAATGTCTAGGGATGCTCTTGCATCAAATATCCAATCTAAATGATCAAACATCCTCCACCTTTTGAATCCACTTTGTCTACAGATTGATTCCTCCACATAAGAAGACCATGTCCATTTGTGTCCACTTAATTATATCTAGCCTAATGTGATGGCATCCCCAAGGAATATCCTATTTGTTTCTAGGAACTCTAATGGTCCCCTAATGCTATTGCAACAAAAAATGATATTCCACAATCATCTTTGAAGTCCCTACCTAACTTTCATGGAGATGGTTCAATACTACTAGCTAATCAAATGCAATATGTGCTTAATCTATTTAACATTCATGGAATTGAAAAAGAGGAAGTTTATCTTAGGCTCTTGGCCATTTCTTTCAAAGATAAATCATCTGACAACTTTTCATGTTTAACACTTCCATCCATTGCAAGTTGGGAAGAATTTGGATCCACATTGTATGAATGGTTCAGGGAGAAGGATGAGTGCACAGCTTTAATTTAGCATTTCACCACAATAAAAAGAGCACCAAAATAATCTATGTATGAATTCAACACTAGATTCAACAATAAATGGGAGAGGATCTTGGTTGATGTCTATCCTCCTCTATTTTTTTATTTTATTTACTTCTTAGGAGCATTAATCTTTAATCTAGCTTTGATAATTAAAATACGAGGTCATGTAACTCTCGCTCAAGCCTACAATATAGCTATTCAATTTGAGAAAGACCTCATCATGGTTGGAAGACTTCCTCCCATACTTGCTATCTCTTTCCTCTAGCCATCTTATGTATTTCCTCATGTTGTCCCAAGCAATTTCATGTAAAAAAATTACCACCCACCTCCCCTCTAGCTTAATCTTATGATGGAAATGAGATGGTTGTCATGAGACAACTATGTGCTAAGTTTTCTAATGACTTGATGGTTCTAAAATAGTAAATTACAACTAAAATCCTTCCCATGAAGCTCAATCCTTCAATGCAATGGCCTAATTTTGAAATCCATAACCATTTTTAGCCTACCCCTACTCACACTAATCATCCTATTACCTATTCCTCTCAAGTTTCATTCATTTCTACAAGTGAAAATCAACAATACATGATGCAAAATCAAGTGTTTGTAATGAATGAGCAGTGTGGCATTGTGAAATATCAATGTGTAAGTGAAAAGAAAAAAGATATTGCTACTAGACTCAATCAAATCTTGTAGTAGAATATGAGTATTTGACACATTCAAATGATCCTAATATATTCAAGGATTTTCCTAGTTCTATTGAAGATAATTGTAGTAGTGTGTTTGAAGAATAATTAAAAGAACATCTATTTTCTATTTTAGAAAATGAATATACTCTCCTGAAGGAAAATGATGCATCCTTGATACAAGCTTTGGGGTACAATTCAAAGCAAGTTTTGAAAAAGAAAAAAATGTTGTTGCTATATGAATAGTGCTATAGGCTAGAAGTATGCATTCATTACATGATCCAAAAGAGGAGGAATGTTCAAATGACAAAAAGAAAAAATCTCGGACCCCCATAGTAATAGAAGAATAACAAGACTTCAATGAAATGCAATGTAATGATATGGTCAATTTTTTCAAATAAATGCCATGTTATGAGGATGAAGGTTGTATATATGGATGTAAGAGTATAAAAGAGTTATTCTCATTCCTTCAAGAAGGATATTCTCTATTGGTTTAGAAAGATAAGGGGTTGAAGGCAACACGCTACACTAAATTTGAGCCCAAATCTAAAAATTTCTATGTGCAAGCTTCTAAAGTGCTCTTAGATATGGAGAACATGGATTTGTCATCAATTATGTATGAGGAGTATGTTTTTCTATTTGAGAAAGATAAACATACGCATGGTGGACCAAGAGTTCATAGCATCAAAACTTCACACTCCAAAGATGGAGTTATGAGTTCTTACAACTGTGGAGTTCTTGGATTAAGATTGAAAATGATGTTGGGTAGCATGGTTGTCTTCAAGCCAAATCTTAAAAATTCTCATGATGGTGAATAATGAGAAGGTATAATCAACAAAAATTATCATTAACCATGCCTGAATACAAACATGAGATAATGTCTCATCACTCCAATGACTCCACCCATCTTCCACGTAGTGCCAGTCAAAATCCACACCATCAAAAGGAGCCATCCATGATGGGTGATCAACTTGTAGAGAAGAGGAGATAAAAAATGTACAAATTCTTTTTGTACTACCTTATGAATTTATTTTGGTCAATTACCATTTTCAAACTAGTTTTGTGGAGCTTGTTGATTAAAAGTGGATCATACTTTTCAGTGCCAATTAATGGGTGTATTGGGTTAGGAATTTTTTGTATATAGGTAGTAGTTTTATTTTTTAGCTTTAAATAAGTTGCTCCAAGCAACATTCTGCAATGATGTTTTATTTCTAAGCATGCTTACAGTAGTGGTTAAAATGTTTCTGTCATAGGGTAGTATGTCTTTTAGTTTTGTGCTAGTTTAGTGTTAGTTTGTTTTTTGTTTTATTTTTTTACAAAGAAGGGTGTTTTCAGTTTTATTTCAAGCTAAAGGCGACAATTCAAGTTTATATGCTTTGTTCGTTCTTTTATTTCCTAGCTTGACTTTAATGCTCAATGGATGCAACTTTTTCTGGGTTCATTCTTCTTGTACGCAAAAAGCCCCTATGAGTCAGCATAAATGTTAACCATATTATGGTCATCATTAAATAGTTTAGCTCCATCCAATAATTAAGTGGTGATCAAAATTTAGGCTATAGGGGATGGCATTAGAATATGGTTCAACAGTTCTATGGTATTATATACAGTTGCAAATCTACATAGTGATACAAATACTTCTATGGCACCAAAGACTTAAAGGAATGATGCATAACTATGGTGGACCTGGTAAAGGAGTGACTTGTTCAATGTATAGAATGAAGTTTACAATTTTAGATCCAATACTGAGGCATTAAATTGAGATAGATGCTAAAAGTAATTAGAAGAGAATAGAGTGCAACAATTGACAAGTTCTATCTATATCCAAAATGGACAAGTTGTAATACATGGCATGACCTAAGTCAAAAAGAGGTGCAACAATTAAAATTGACATAGCTAGATAGATATGGCATAATAAATGAGGCCACCATATTTTAACAAGAAAATTTTGGTTTTAGTTTCAAAATGAATTGTTACCATTATATTTCTTTGATCAATGACTCCCAAGAATTGCTAAAGTTTATAAAGGAGGGTACAAGTTAAAAGTAATGCCATTGGTTGAATGCTCCAACATGGAGAAAAAGAAAGAATATTTAAATGCACATGGGATGGAGTATATGGAAGGATAATTAATTAAAGCCACGCCATTATTTTAATGTTGCAAGAAAAAGTGTCAGGAGTGACCACAAACAATTGTGCAATATTTAAACAATGTTTATCCATTATTTAAAGGACTCATACAAAGTCAATGAAGTTCTTAGTCAAATTTAATATTATTTTAATCAACTTGATTAAAATAATGATTCATGGGAGTTAAAAGTAGAATCAAAGGGAAAATGTCAGTACAAATCCTGCCATTGGCTAGAAGATTGTAACATGTATTTAATATTATTGTAATCGTTCAATTAAAATAATTGCTCAAGATAGTTTGTAGGTCAAATCTAACTATACTAAAGTCTACAACCAATCCAAATCCAATTGTGCATGCCAAAGTGTGTCTCTACTCTGCAAAGGTGTTCTCAGGTAAATTTAATTATTTAATATTAAAGTTCACTTTAATATTATCTAACTCAAGTGTAAAAAGCATAGAAACAATCATTCATGGATCTAAGTATTTGTGAGAATAAAGAAGAAAAGGCGAATATTAATTATTTTAATATTCCAATGTCACATATAAAACACAAATGAAAAGAGAGGGAGGGAAAAGCTATAGGTAAAAGAGTTTCACACACAGGTAAGAGGAGAGGAGAAAATAATTGCAAAGAAAAATCACATCGAGGTGAAACATTAAAATAGAAGGGGTTGTGCATTTATTTCTAGTATAGGAATGTTTTATATTGAAAAGTAAAATGTATAGAAATAAAGGGAAAATCACTCATAGAAGGTCAAGTGTATGACAACTAAATTCAAGTGTTGGTAAGATATTTTCACATGAAAAATAAATTTGGAGATCAAAGATATTAATTACATTGTCAGAGGATTTCAATGTTTTGATTTACCAAATATTTTGAGAAGAGTGCTCACACAAAGAATGAAAAAAAAATAATGAGCAACCAACATCAGTAGCATAGGCATTGAAATCTATAGTCACATATAACCTACTATAGGATTCCCTCTCTTTATTTTCCCCTCTTTTTTCTCTTCTATGATATATATACCTTAGAGATTGAAATTGTAAAGGTTGGATCTTTTTACAACAACTCTCTAATGTTGTAATTTTCTAGTCTTAGAGAAAGGATTGGTGAATGTTTTCTAGGTAAGGATGGCTACCTTGTGTTTCTCTAAGTGTTGAGAATGTGTGTCTCAAACTCACTGTAAAACCCTATCTCTGTTTCTTTTAACATAAGTGTTGCATTTGGCCTTTTATCATAGTACCACAGGGTGCAGATAAGAGAGGTGCAGGCTGGCAGTGTTTACCGCCATCCCACGAGAGTCTGGAAGTTGACCTATAGTAGTGCGGTGCTACCACCATTCTGCGATAGTGACTGGAGAGGCTAGCGGGTGTGTGGTGTTACCGCCACCCTGTGATAGTTCGTAAGATTGCCCAAGGCAATGCGGTATACATACCATGGTCCCGCGATGGTCTGAGTATAAGATTGCGATAATGCGGTGTTACCAAGACCCCACAATGATCTAACATGTTTCCTACAGTGTTGCGGTATACATCCCGCAGTCCCGCGAAGAACAGTGGAAAGGCTATGCGGTATAGCAGTGATTAGTGAAGTAAACCACAGTCTTGCGGCTAGTCAACAAGGGTCCTGCGGTATGGCAATAAAGGCTGGAAATGGTGGGTAAAGATGATTAAACTATTTGTGATGGTTTGTCTAGTGTGGAAGTTGAAGTGATAGGCTTCCTAAAACATTTGTGAAGTTTGTATTAATGCGATCTAGTGCATTGTAACCTAAAGATGAGGTGTGACTAGATGTAAGGAAATGCTACTGGATTTTCTCCAGAGATGGGACAAGATGTAAATATCTAGTAAAGGCTATGAGCCTGATATTGTATTGTAACTTGTATGCTTGTTGCTGAATAATACAATGGCTCTATGTTTTGGAGTGGGGTTTTTTTACCCAAAAGGGTTTTCCCCACATAAGTCTGTGTTCTTGTCTTCTGCTCTATCTTTCATGTTTAGTGATTATGTTTATTGAATCTATTTAATGTATGTTGTTGAAACTGGTTTAAATTGCAACCACTTTCCTCTAAGGGTTAATGTGGGAAATGAACTATGTCTGATTCCGCTTTGATGCAGAGGCATCCACACTATAACCTTCGCATATAGCATGAATGTCTGCAGACCAACCTCATCATCATCATCTTCGCCATCATCATCATATTCCCTAAAACTACCAACAGCATCATCATGTTCTGCGTTACATAGTCAGCATCATCATATTTCAGACGATCGCAAACATCCGCCTGCCGACTACTGTTCATCAGGCTCGAGACACTATCGTCATCATCATGACCTTCGACACTACCTTCGTCAGCAGGATATTCAACATCCGGTTGCTCCAAATATCCTGATGACGTTCACCTTCAGCAGTTTACCTTCGACGCTCCGCTACCCGATGATACGAGCAACAGCATCATGATCTACTTTATCCGGTTGTCTTCGAAACCTCCTGATGATGCTAATACAACCTTCTGCCACGGACTTCTGCCGATACCTTAGCACTTTAACGACGGCAGGATAAACTCGCATAAGGGGGATATCTCAATATCCTGATGACGATGACGTCATATCCTGATGACGATGACGTCACCCAATATCCTGATGACCTTCTCAACACTTAGCAAAAAAAACAAACTTTCCCTTCCGCATCTACTCGCGATATGCGGATGTTTGGCACTCCCGATATGATGATCCTGATGCCGATACACTCCTCGGCTCCTCCTGCTGATGATCACCCCGACGAACTCACACTTCATGCAATCGACAACATCATGCCGATCTTCTCCACTTATCCGGATGATGATGTCTAACCCGACTGCAGGATATTTGCAGAAATATCCTGATGATGCCGTCTTCACGAACTTCTTCACTTAGCGAAATCTCACTTCGCCGATCCACCAGGGATGACCCGATCCAGTCTTAGGGTGATCTCTCTCAACTTGAACTTCTCAACTTGACCTAGCACATGAGGGTGCTAGGGTCTTCAACATCTCTTGATCGCGATCCTGCACACCTGCATGCAAACAAACAAACTACCTACTAACCTACTGTACATTGCCATTCCACCGATCAGATGAGTCAACCGGTGGAATGGATCAGTATATCCATGAAAACCTCTCAAACCAGCAATTGATTACAGGAAGGAGATCAAACAGAAAACGAAACAGGATCTTTATTGACTCAAAGACGCAATACAATATGATGTTCCTCACACAGAACACTCAACTCCTCTGCTTGATGCAACACTACACTGCCGATCGATGATATCTGTCTGTCTATGCAATATCAAACGATCTCATGCTTATAAAGACTTTCCTACGAGTACTATTGACCCGACTCCAAGCGGCTGGGAACTCTCCAAGCGGCTGGGAGATCCCACCGAACATACATCATGACAGCTGTTATAACTAACTAGCTAAAAAATAGCAAAAGCCTGGTCAGCATGATCTTATCCTGATCAGCATGACCTTATTACATGCAATTGGTCTAACAGACCTTCTTGGAAACATAAACAAGACCTAAACTACTAACTGCCTTATCAAGACCAGCTGTCAGGTAGGTGCTCCTGCACCACACAGAGGGCTTACAAACATGCTTCGTTAGTATCAAAATCATCAAACAACTTACCTTATATATGTCCCCACCTTAAGGTGGTTGATATCATGTACTGATATCAAGCACATTAAGGTAAAGAGAAAACACACAAGGGAACATGAGCTCTCACAAAGCTCATGCCCCCAGAGGTGACATGTACTTTATGATTTCCAAATGTTCCCACAAACACACAATTTCTTGCAAGAAAAGGTGTTAGCAACCATATAATCCTGATAAACAACAATCATTCACATAAAGAGCTAAGCAAGACAAGATCCAAGATAAACAAAGTGTGTGGAGTAGCAATATTGTTATGTTTTGTAAGTGTGATAAGATATCATCAAAATATCACACAGAGTGATTCTACTAGCCAAGCGTCGGATAATGTATATCAACCCCATCGTCGTGTATGGACTATGTCCATTTTTTGATTTCTTGTTGAAGAGACACTAGGTCCGTATCAGTATTATATGTTTTTCATCATTTGCTAGCTAAATAGAACAACTAGAAGAAGGTAAACAATAAATTGAGAGAGGAGAAACAAGTGCCTTAGGGACAATCATGTAGGAGGGTGCCCCCAAGTCACCAACCACAACGCTATGTCCGTCAAACACAACACACAACAATGAAAATAGAGGAGAGGCAATATAGAAGAATGATGATACATATAGAAGAAGGGTCACAACAAAGGTGGTCTCCCAATATCTTTGACCTTACAAGAGAATCAAGGGTCATCATAGGAGGCCTAAACAACACATAACACATCACGGGGGAAACACAACATTGAGGTAAAGTGTTAGAAATACTTATCTACAAGAGGCTCATGCTAGAGGTTATCAATGATCAAATCATCCTCTTCCTAATCCTAAATGCTAGAGGAGAGAGGTGTATAAGGTACCATAGCCCATGTTTTGTTCTTGTCTTCAAATTGTTTAATGTTAAGTTCATCTAGGTTTGATTCAATGTTAGGTGGAATGCTTTCTTGTTGAGCTGCATTTCGTTGGGAAAAAGGTTTTCATCTTCTCCTTCTTTCTCTTGCTTGTCTATTTCTTCTTGTCTTGTTGCTTATGTTTTCAAAAGTATTTTCATGTTTTTCTGTAGAAGTTTACATATTAGAGGAGGAAGCACCATGTTCAAATCTCATTGGTCTCGATGAAATGTTTTGTTGTCAATGAATACCTCTCGATCCTTGTAAGGATGATGGGGGAGGAACCTCAGCATAAATACCATCTCTCCATGGACGAGGTGAGTTATGAAACTTTTCCTTTTCCACTTCTATCATGCTAATTATTTCATCATAGCCATAATAGTATTATTTTATTCTTATTTCATTTTTTTATTTTCCTTTTGCTCTAAGTGGATCTTCGAATGCATGTTGTTCTTCCCTTATTGTTTGTAAAGGAGGCCTGACCACTCTAGCTAGGTAGTTTTCTTTGTATCGTCTATATTCTAGGAAAGATTGGTCTCTTTGTGGCTCAGGGTCTCTATCAGTTCGCGACCAAAAGTAATAAAGAGTGAAGCTCTTGTCCTTAGCCAAACATGGCTTCACCAAAATGTTTAGTAGTAAAAAGAGGGGTTTTGATGATGGTGATGGGGTTTTAGTTTCAAGGGTAAATCCTCCTTTCACTACAAACATTCAAGGACATATCAACCGAGTTGAATCTCTACTAAGCGAGAGCATTCACCTAACAGGTTGGGCTCTCACTTGGAATGATGCAGAAGCCCATAGGTTATCAATCAATATCTCAATTTAATGCTCAAATACTCTTAAAACCCTAATTATGTAAAATAATAAGCAAATTGATGAATTACAACAAATCCTTGCAGACTAAGGTAGTAGGCAGAGATTAATAACTGACCATTTTTTGAAGTCTAGGAAGTGGAATAGTCAAAGACACCTCCACTAATGCCCTAGTCCAATATTGAATATTTTTTAAATTTGCAGAAGCTCTTCGGATGTTGATTATCACTATCCAAATTGTTTATGTGTTTCGAGATTCAGAGGACACTGCCACTAACGCTCGTGTCCAAGCAGTCTTTTTCTTCAGGGACGCGGAATCTCCACACTATCTTACTGCTCCCTATAACTCCATTCCATCCAGATGTAAAAGTTGTAACCTGCAATCACAAAGGAGTGTGGTTGAAGGTTGTGGTGTTTAGAGGCTTGCCTCGGTCAAGCCCTGAAGAGACATTCAAGTCTTCTGAACACTGTTGTTAGATAGAGAGTGTGTATCCCTGTAGGATAGAGGAAAAAAAATGATAAATGATTCAAACACAAATAGATATCACCTTAGAAGTGTAGATCTCACATAAATGAAGGCTCTTCAATCACAAGAGAAGATGAAGCTAAATCTGCAATCATAAACACAATAAGAATGCTATGCTCTGCAACAATGAATATCATGGATGTTCTAAAATCACAAGTTAGCCAAAAGTTCACAATCATCTTCTAGTTTGCAAATGAAACACTAAACATGCTTATATATGCAACTACAAACATTCCCACCAAGAATTTCATAATCCAAACTTGAGATGTAGGCATAAGACCTAAGTAACAGTCATAAAACTGACATAAAAATTTAGGGCTAACCCAAAATAAGGTAGGACTAGGGTGCTAGCACCCAAGTCCACCCTCCAGCACCCTAGTCCACCCTCCCAATTTTGGTTAGGAGTCATCAAATTGACATCCCCTAGGTCCTATTTTCCATAAGACTTCAAGGTTTTCTCATCCAGATTCACAATTAACATGCAATATGATCTAAATGCATCCTAAGGACCCGTGAGCTAAACCTTAAGAGGAAAAAGCCCCAAGGGGACATTTTTTAACATAACACTATTACATTGCAAGAGACACATTTGGGTGCCTGTGGTGGACATTTTAGTGGATGTTCCTTGGTAAACTAAACTCGTTCATATGGGTTATTACTATAAAACCATTGGACATGATTCTCATGCATTTGTCAAGAAATTTCCCACTTGTCAACAACATGGTAATTTCATCTATACTCTCACCTAGGAACTCAAATCCCTTACTTCTCCTTGGACCTTTTCTATTTAGGGTTTGGACCTTTGTGGGTATGATTTCTCCCTCTTCCTCTAAAGTTAACTTGATCATCATTACCACTATATAGACCATTTCACAAACTTGATGGAAGCTATTTCTTTACAAATTACCACTGCTTCAATATATGCAATTTTCTTACTAACATAATCATCTTACTATTTAGGCTACCCACTATTATCATCTTTGATAATGGGTCATATTTTTAAAATCGTGAAGTAATTTTTTTTGGATCACTTTCATAATCAAGGTCATCTATCTACCATGAGATACCCTCAGTCAAATGGATAGGATAAGGCCACCAATGAAACAACTAAATAAATTCTTCACAAAATGGTGGACAAACATGGTACTAAATGCCATTCTTAGCTTTCTCCTTCTTTGTGGGTGTATTGCACCATTATGAATACTCTTGTAGACCACACTCATTATTCTTTAGTATATGGTTTTGATGAAATCATTCCTCTTACACTTGAGACCCATTTTGTTTGTGTCTCTCTCTACAATCTCATTAATAATAATGCATATCATTGGTGTCATATTGAGGACTTGGAAATGTTGGATGTAAAATTCACCATACCTATAAATCAACATGTTATCTAGAATGAATTCTAAGTGGGCAACCTCATCTTAAAGTAAAACTAGAAGAACACAAATGCAAAAGAAGTTCTCAAAGGAAAGTTTATAATGAACTGGATAGGCTCGTATGCCATTTATATTAACTATGACCTAGGTGTTTATAACCTTTCTACTCTATATAGGATTCCCCTAAAAGAGAACTTACATCTAAATGTCTCTAATTTACAAGTTTGATCTCTCTCTAAGCATCTATTTCCTCTTCTCACACCCAAATACCGCATGCCTTTTCTATTGATAACATATCTAGTAGCTCCATGACCTCTATTGTTGGTGATGACATCTACTATCATATGTAGGTCTCATTTAGATATCTCTATATCTAATCCAACTCTACATGTAGGATCTATTTATCATAGGTCATGCATGATCCATATATCTATATACCTCATCCCTCTTAGTTCCTTGTTCCCAATCTCATCTAAGACAAATTTAACCCAACCTTCCCTTATGTCTGGGTACATCAAATGCTAGATAAAAGGGGAAAGTTTTTGTTTTAATATTTTGATTGATACCTCATGATGGAATTGAGGGCTCTTCTTTGTTGTTTAAAAAGTTTTTAGTGTTTTTATGAGTTTCTAAATGTAATTAACTTATATGCATGCAAAAAAAAAAATTCATTCTTTTTCTAATTTTTGAATGAACAGATTATTATGAATGGAAAAATGAATGCAACTAAATGAATTTTCTCATGCAATTTAATTTATACTTTTTTGTTTTTTGTGGTTTGATTTTTAGTTGTAATATATTAAATTTTAGAATTATTCTAGGTACAATAAAATGAAATCTACTCTAAGAAAGCAATGAAAGCAAATATATTCTAAGAAAACAATAAACTTTTCCTATCAATAGAAAGACAAACCAATTTTTAATTCAAGAGCAAGATTTCTTATCTAAATTATTGAGAAAGCATGACAAACCTATACAAATTGGTCAATAGTGCCTGGCATAAGTCCTCAGAGGTCTTGTGGCAATCATCTCTTCCTCTACAATAGCGGGGTACTCTTGGCAATAGGTATAAAAATAGAGACGTGAAGGAAATTAGATTGAGCTTAGAATCTATAAAAATGAAAAGGGGATGGATTAAGCATAAGCATGCTATTGCAAAAATAACAAAAGGCTCATGAAGTCCTACATAGAGCATAAGAATGGGGTACAACTTTGTAAAAGCTTTTGCAATAATGAATTTTACCTCCTCAAATGAATAAATGAGGGGGTATTTATAGGTTAGAATACAAACCAAAGGTGGTGGTGGTTGGGTAGATAACTGAATTGATTGAGTGAACAAGATATGATTAGAAGAGAACATAAGATAGAGAGGAGATCGTAGAAGACCGAATGGAGAATAATAATAATAAAGTGATTGGGAGTTAACAGTAGAGTGATTGAGAGCCCAAAAATAGTTTAGGGAACTCAAGGGTTAGTAATGTATGGAGGGACTCACAATCAAAATATAAAAATGGAATTAAACTAGGAAGAATTGGAAGAAATCTCACATGGAAATAGATGACATGGTTTCCTATTATAGGAACTTGGTTTCTAATATTAGCAAGGTAGGTCACTCGGGTGACCAACACTTAAGTTGCAGGGTCACCCAGGAAAACTTATAGGTCATATGGGTAACCCACTCAAAGTGGATCAAGTAGGAAGCTAGAGGGTACACAAGACTTTGGAAAGTTAGTCAAGAGGTTGGGGAGGAACAATCAAGGAGGATAAACATTGGGAGCACATCATTAAGAAAGAAACTATTGAGAGGTATATAATTCATGCCTATATGGTTGTGATTAGGACACTATATCACCATTGAAATGCCATGTTGGCTTAATGCAATTTTTGTGCTTATAGCTCCTATTAAATACTGTGTCCAAGCACCTAGCCTACTCATTATGGGTGACTAGGTAGGGAACACATAGGCAACCCTACCCAAATTAAAAGAAAACCCTAAGAACCCATAAATATGCAAATTTTAACAAAAATCAACTAAGAAAAAGTATGAAAACATTCTTAACATTGACAAAAACCAAAAGCAACATGCATAGTTGAATTTAACCAACATTTTTTAGAGAAATCAACAAAAATAAAAATAATGGAAAAAGAGGGTTTTCTCATTTCTTGTACCTGAGGAATTACATGAGTTTGAGCACTACCATGAAATTGATCCCCTAATCGCTAACTCTCCATAGGCTATTTGTTTGTGTGATTCTGTCACCACTTGGCTATTTGGTCTCTTCTAGATTCATAGTTGCAAGTGAAAATAAACTTCCATTTATTTATTTTTTATTGCATAGAGTAGGTTTTTGCCCATTTTTGTTTTTTATAGTGTAGGTTTTTTCTTCTATTTTATGTTTTCCCATATTTCTCTTAGAAATCATCAAATGAAAGAGGCACATATCGAACTCCATAATGGAAACTATTCACATAAGTTGAAACACAAGACAAAGGTAGTATCATTCTAGACCTTGCATTGATGATCAGTTCTCCTCTCTTTTTAGTTTTACTTTCTTGATTATAATATTATATGTGATTCACTCATTCATTTTTTAGGTCTAGATGCAACACAATAACAAATATGTACGAACATGTAAGTGAGGGTCTGACATACCTATTTTAGGAATGACACCTACCTTCTATGTAGAATGTTGTACCTAAGGGGTGCTATGTAAGCACCCAAAATTGCATGGGACAATATTACATGTTTAATGATGATTTGATAGTCCAACACATGACCCATATGGAATGCTTATTTCTCCTCATAGAATTTTTCTACCTTGATGGAAATTTTATTAGTGTCTCAATACCCTCCCTCAATTGTTCTTCAGTTTTGTTTTTCTATTTTCTTGACCTCCACAACCTTTTTTATTTCTAAAAATGACAATTCCTATGTGGAGCTATAGGGGCACCTGTGAGACCTTAGGGTCTCCTAGGTTACCCATGTTAAGTTGTAGGGTCACCCAGGTGACCCACCCTAGTGAAATGGTCAAGTCATACCCTAACATGGGTGACCATGTCATGATTGATGTGTACATGAGTTAATTGTTTTTCTTTCAATTCCCTTCTTATCACCAACTTTTTTCCTTCCTTTCTTTCCTACTACCTTTCCTATTTTGTTTCTATTTTCATGGCTATCTTTATCATGATTTATTCCCTAATCTTCTCTACTATTATCCTATTTAAACCCCTCTCCTCTCATTTGCAAAGGGAGATTCAACAATCTAAAAAGAAGAAAATAAAGTTAGAATGAATAAGCTATAGTGAATAAGAAACACATCAAAGCATTTACAATTTTTTTTTCATAGGATAGATAAGATTGATAGGTTGCCTCTGAAATACTCCACTAAAAGATTTGCATTCTTTCCCCAAACATCAAATCACCTTAGAAGATTGCATGCCCCTCTACATAGCCCAATTTTGAATCCTCACACCTAGACTCTCACAAGAAGCTAATTACCTTCCTACCAGTTCAATCCAAATTTGAATCTTCCCTTTCCATCAAGCAAAGTACCCCAAGGCTGGAAGAAGAGAAGAAATGGATAAAATCTAGACCCTCTGAGAGCACAATTACAACATTAGCATTGAAGCTTCAAAGCTTCCTTCAAATTCTTTCAATTCAAAAAGTATTTCTATTTTAAGGCTTCTTTTATTTAAGTAATTAGATAGTTTACCTAATGATTATAACACTCTATTGCTATTTCTTAGTTATCTTAGAATTTGTGCCTTAGGTAGAGTTAGATTTTAGTTATTTTATATGCATCTTGAAAAGATATTAGAATTTGCTTTAAAGCTTTTGTTATAAATTAGGAAACTCTAAAAATATAATTAGTTACATATACTTAATTAGATCACACTTCATTTTTAGAAAATATAAAAATCTAGAATAAATTCTTTTGCATACATTTAAATTATTTTTATTTTCTCATTCTTTCAACATCTGAAATAATTAGTTACATATAGGGGATTTGAAATGGGCGCTGAGTGGGAAGATGGACGTCTGAATTGTGATGGCCGTTCGTTGGCCAAGGAACCTATGACAGATGGGTGGCGCTTAGGTGTTGACGCTATCTCTAAGTTGCAGAAAGTGGTTGCCCCGGTGCTTGAAGGTGGATTAGTGATTGCTGCGGTCAGACAGGGGAATGCCCCAGAGAATGATGGTTTCAGGGTTCCGCCCCTCAAGGAACCGATTAATGACTCTATTTTGGGTGTCGGCATGCATCCAGCTGGGGTTGATGCTGTTGGCGGGGTTGCTGAGGGGCTTCAGGCTCTTGGGGGCCCTAAGAAATCTTTCTCTTCTGCTGTGACTGGTTTTGGCTCTTGATCTCTCTTAACCCGGCTTGGTTCTCGGTCTATCCCTTGTGCCCGGGAGTCTCCTATAGTGGTGTGTAGACCTGAGGCCATTGAAAATGAAGAATTTTATTGCAATACTGGTGTGATCTACAGATTTAATGGATTTTGGTCCTCTTTGCCTAATCTCCACAATTGGGTTATGGAGTCTTGGAAGCCACTTGTTGAAGGTAAGATCGAGTTGTTTCCCTGTGTAAGAGGATTCTTTATTGTGACATTTACTTCTTCAGAGCAGCGAGACTTAGTGCTCGATGGCAAGGTTTGGTTGTGGGGGGAGCATTCCCTCTCCACCAAACCCTAGACTCTCTCCTTCAATCCCGTAACTGAGTTGCTCAACATCAGACCTATTTGGGTCTAACTCCCAAATCTCCCTCTATAATTTTGGGAGGATACTTGTTATGAGAGCATTGGTAATGCTATTGGCCATTTTCTCAAGGTTGATTCAACAACCTCTTTCATGGGACATTCCACGGTAGCTCACATCCTTGTGGATATTGATATTTATAAACCCCTTCATGGGGATGTGGTCTTGATGGTAGGGGATAGGCCCTGGAAACAACTATTGGATTATGAGGGTATTCCTTTTTGATTCAAAAGGTGTTTTGCTACCGATCATTTAGCCTTTGGCTGTCCTCTCTCATGGCGCAAGGGTACTGCAACTTGGTGGAAGGATGCTCTCGTGGATCACCTCACTATCAATGCTTCACCGGAGGAATGTTCATCTCAAGGGGATGGTTCCTTTGAGGAGATTGAGCTTGTTGTTGAGGATGTTGTTATGGGGGTGACGAAGACTGCTCATGTGGTTCCCTCGCTCGCTTCGGATTCTTCTGATCTTTTACCTACTAATTTGTCTGCTCCTCCTGCTACAGGTTGACCTGCTTCTTCTGATCTAACTTCTGCTTCTTCGGTTTTGCCCTCTTCAGTCTTGGCTTCCCTGCGGGCAGATTCTTCAGCGGCTATTGGGGTTCTCCTTGTGCCCTCAGTGCTTGTGGCTTTAGGGGAGGGTCTCCCCTCTCCTCTTTCAGTTGTTCCTGGTTCTTATCCCTCTTGGACAGTGGTCCAGCGTAGGAAGAAAGGTCCTTTGCTCTCTAGTGGCAAAGGTTATAGGTGTTCTGGTTTGGGTTATGGTGTCATGTAGACCCTTGTTGTTTGTTCTCTAGATGGGTTGCTATTCCTGTGTTGTCATTCTGCTGTCCTTGGTTTTTGCCATTGTGGCCTTGTTTGTTTTAGGTTCAGGCCCTTTCTTTTGGGTTGTGTTGTATCTGTGTTCGACACCCTTGCTTTGCCGCTTATCTTAATCAAAAACATTTGAAAATGCAAAGGCAATGAAATTTTCAACTACTAGATTAACCTAGATTAAGTTTAAGTTTAGGGAAAGTTTATTTTCCTTGAGGCACTATAGTCATGGTTCCATGTGGTTGTTAATCTATGCTTAAATTTTAGTAGTACAAGTGATCTCATGCAAATTTTAAATTAAGTATAAAGGATAATTTAGAATCTTCTCCTATAATGATAGAGTTGCTATAATTTAGAGATTGAAAATAAACTGTGAAAAATAGGGGGATTAAAATTATGTACCTACTGCATAATGAAAAGTATGCTGCATGGTTTCACACATTTCCTTCTCTCATCTTTTCTATTTCGTTGTAAATTTTATTTCCAATTTTTTCTTTGTTAAAACAAATAAATACATAGCCATTCATTTAATAATTGCTTAATTTTGAGCAACATAATAAAAAATTAGTAAAACCACTAACTCCACAAAAAATTCCTAAAACATTTAAACAATGACTACTAAACAAAATAAACTAAACAGCATAAAACCTTCCTCTAAATGACAGGTCAACTAAGGGTGCCCAAGTATTTGCGACTGTCTTACCAAAACTCGGAAAATTTCGCTTACTACTTTCTTTTTGCAAATTTTCAACTAGAAAATAGCTCCAAACCTATATTTGGTTGAGGTTGGGTTCTTGATGACGACTTCTGCATCCAGAACTTGCCCTTACAATTTGTTGGTTTGAATTTATGGCAAGCAGTGGAGGTTTCTTGTCAACAAACTGAAAATCTCTTTCTTCCATCACATTTCATGACACTTTGTCTACATCTTACATCATTAATCATCACCATATTTTGTCTCTTCTGGCACAATAAATCCCCTAAACTTGGACAGCCACACGATCAGAATCAGCCTTTAACTGATTTTTTATAGATTGGCATGGACCATCTTTTCTTATTCCTAAATTCAAGCGATTACACCAAGGCAGAATCAATGATCCTTGGTTGATCTATCCGTATTGGGAACATTATTTAGGCACAAGATATAGTTGTATTGAATCAGTAACAGTTTGAGATGTTAAGCCATGATAGCTTCAAAATTAGAAAGCAAATATAGGTCAAAAGGAAACTTGAGATCCGGGAAGACCTTGGATTACAATATTAAAGCTGCCTGCTGGAGACATGGCCAGAGAACAAATAAATACAGTTTACAGGTACTTATCTCATACTAGTGTACACCACAACCACATAAAACTTAAAGTTATGAGTAGTTTTTGATATTTAGTATTGATATGTTTTAATGGTTTATTTTCCTATACAGAAAAAACACGTAAACCATGATTCCACTCCTCGGTTTCTGGTGTCTGTAACAATAATACATAGTCCTGGACCAATAAGGACATTTATCAATGAGGATGCAACAGTCAAGGACCTGATAAGGGCTACTTTGGAAGCCTACTCAAGGGAAGGGAGGATGCCTGTTCTGAATACTCATGACCCACATGCATTTCAGCTTCGTTACTGCCTTTACAGCATGAACTGTAAGAAGTATATCTAAACCTTAAACATTTGATTTATTCATGTTTTATTGGTTGCTTGTTTGTGCTTGTATTTTATGGGTTATTTATAAAGTTTAGATTAACCCTTGTTGTGGTCATAAGCATTCTTGATTACTTTCTGCAGGTTTGAATCATGATGAATATGTTAGACAATTGCATTGCAGAAGCTTTGTGCTTTGTGTTGGGGAGATTGAGGAATCCCCAAGCCATAAGAGGAATAACAACCACCAAAGGTGTATTTGGGATCTTGTAGCTAGGAAGCTATGGCAGATTTTATTTCTCTGCTTCATGACTAGTGCTCCCAACAGTTGAAATTGTTTTATAATGTTAAAAGCTGATAAAAATATGGCAACTCTTCTCACCAAATGCAATCAGCCATTGTGTTTGTTTCCATTATTCAGTATTTCTCAGAATTCGCATTCCTTTATGAGGAGTGTAAAAATTATTTGCTTCAACTATTAACTTTTTATGTAAAAGGGATCTAGCACAGAAATTGTTGGGGGTTCTAAAACAGTTTTGTAGAGTCATTTCTATAGTGTAGTTCTTTAGAAGAGTGCTTAAATAGCATGCTGTTTTCTTTAGTGTTTTTTGTTAAGTTTGTTTGAAATGAAAAAAATTCACAATGCTTCCGCTATTCCTCTTACAAATAGAAAGATTCGAACTTTTGGGGTCCAAACATAAGACTTTCTTACTAGAGAAAAGAAGTTTAAATAGAGAGAAAAAAGTTGTTCAAATAGAGAGAAAAAAACACTTACGTATACAATAAAATTCTTGTATTTGATAAATTAGTAATTAAATTTATATTAGTAGTTGAATTGTTACTTATTGTATAGGAAAACAACACATCTTATACTATTAAATTAAGGTAGAGTAATGATTGAATATAAGCAAGCAATTAATTTTAATTTTAAGAGTTGAGATTGATAATGCATTAAAATAATTGTTCATATTTTATATGAATAAAATAATGATACATGCTTTGAAATTTGATGAAGATTTTCTTACATGTTAAATGTCACAAATTGATTCACTAAATTATAAAAATCTTTAAGTAATTTCAAATGAATGCCTCAATGTTAGTAAATCTTATGTTTGATGCCCCAATTCAACTCCATGCATGTAGAAACAATCGAGCTATGATTGTGAATATGAACCCTATCCATAAATCTAAATCCTATTTGGAGAAATCATCTTCACAACAACCTATGCCTAGAATATGTTCACCTTGATGCCTACCACTTGTGCCTACAAAGGGGTGGTGTCAATAGACATTGCCTATGATTTTGCTAGGAAAGAATTGTTCTCCTTTAGTCAAACCTCTATTATCAAATCAACGATACATAACAACAATCAAAGACAACATCCAAACATGTAATTATGCCTAGTAGGTTGATGATGCAATGTTGATTCTCTATGATGCTATGGAAGTATCTTGATTACTTTAGTGATCCTTTGAAATAAATTAGGGTTTGTCATTAAATACAACACACTAGCACATAAGTTAACGAGTTTCATGCCCAAGTTGGCTCATAATAGATAATTGGAGGGAGTTGGCTTGGGCCTAAGCTTTAAATTTGAATTTGCAAGTTTTGGGGCCATTTCTATGCTCACAAAACTGACTTGGGTCAATTATGTGCTCATGGATTTGACCTAATATAATGAATGGATAAACTAAAGATTAGGACCAATCCATGGGGATGTGTACAAATTTAATCACTATTATTGTATTTTAACCACGAAAGCATGAAATCAAAAACTTAAACACATTCACACATGAGACACCAGATTTTTACATGGAAAACCTAATAAGGGAAAAACCACGGTGAGTGTTAGCTCACAATATAATAGGTAATAGCAATACCAAAAATTAGAGGCTCGCTGCCTTAGGGCTCGCTACCCAGAATGCTCACTGAAAAAGAAGAGGCTCACTGCCGGTGGGGTGGCTCACTGCCGGTGGGGTGGCTCACTGCCAGAGTTGGTGAACTAAGATAGTAGCATCTACACTATGCCAAGGTTCAGTTCCATTGAAGCACAATAAATGTCCTCTACTCTGCTCTACCTTTTCACTTCACAATTATCTTTTCATCTTTGCATCCTTAATCCCTAATTCACGACTTCATTATATGTTTTTATACAATTCATCAAACTTGGAATTAACATCAAGGTCGGCATTACAATCATCAGCCATTGGAACAATCTCCAAGGTCGATAAATATACATACATTAAGATGGGTCTGGACCTAAATAGATTTGAGAGAGAAAAGAGTGAATGTGGACCACGCCACGCATTAGCTGGACTTAATTGCAATCTTCCATGCAACAACACGCTTCCACAATCTTCAAAGTACAACCGCAAGTAGTGAGAACAACCAGGTCGACCAAGACTGAAGTTAACACTAAGACTTTTAGGAACACGCTTCATGCACAATCCAAATTATACTTTGCAGACCAATCAAAAGGCAGGAACACAATCTAGAGATATCCACAAGCACGTTACAATCACCAAGAACATCCGCACAAACTCTAAACACTTTGTCCATAAGATTCTTCAAACCGGAGCACTTGAACATCACTGTCGACCACTGTCATAAAAGAAAGATTGCTTGCGGCTTGCACCAAATCATAAACCATTTGAACTAAAGGCACATGTCATCATTACAAACTTAATTCTAGAACAACAGACTATAAAACTTAAATGCAGAGAAATGCACAGCAGAACACATTCTCCCTGTCACCATTAAATACACAAAAAATAGTTTTTACTTCAGTGAACAGAACTTGCTCAAATCTTCACACCGGAGGCTCAAATTTGAAACATAGAAACTACAAACATCCCTTATCATAAATTCTAATTTACAGACAAAGATATTCAATATACAGAATATGTGGAGCAAAACACTACATTGTACTTCTGCAAGCCAGAAAACTCTGCAACACACTATTTTTACTAGGAGAGCAAATTTTCTCAAAAGCATTTGGGAACTTCAATATCAGGAACACTTTCTCATTATCTTCAACACTTATATAAGTCAATACAAAGTAACTATCTTAGCACAAGCAAGAATCAAAACAAGAGCATAGTTGACACCAATAACAACATAGATATGTGTTATCACCCAGTTTTGCACCCTTGCATACAGTTGTGAAACCTCTACAAATTGGAATAACATGGGAATGATCTCTAAGTGTGGGACTTTGCTAAATAAGATCAAACCTCCAGAGAAGGCCGGCTTCCTTGTCTAGTTATCACCTAAAACTACTAAATTTTGAGGGGAAAAGGGAGAGTAAATGCTTGTAATGGAAATGAAATAGAACACTTGAAAAATAAAGGGTGATGCACCAGACAGATTAAAAGAGACTTCCACAACACTGAGAAAATGTACAGTATAATCAGATGCAGTAAGTAAACATAGACAGATTAGATGATTATAGTAGAGGTAAAGAGCAATATGATTGAGAGGAATAAAAGAAATTCACAGACAACCATATGCAGATTTACACAGAACTAGCAAATCAGCAAAGGAGGTAAAATAACTTGCATATATCCAATGAAAGGCAAGGTTACAGTATATGAAAACTCTGTTTGGAAATAGAAAAGCCAGAATGCCAAAAAATTTCCAACCCTATTTACATCAGATGAATGCATATATATAACATTCCAAACTATCCTAGGTTGGTTACAAAAATTTGCCCTAAGAGCTGTCATAGAAAAAGATCTCCATCGATGACTGTCCAGCTGCAACAATAATGGCGTAGAAATCTAGAATTGGGTAGATGGGAAGATATTTAGAGTCTTTATTGTAGCTGCTTACTCATTGCCAATCTTCAGCCAACACATCAATGAGGAGATATTTTGGTCATGAATGCGAGCAGCTTCCATACCTGCAGAAATGAATGCAAAAACTATCTACATCTCGTTCAAGAAGTCGCTGAAACGTCCAGTCGCCCAAAATATGCAACTCCAGATCTAAATTTGAAAAGGTCACGAAACTCCTGAAAAACCCTGCCAAATGAAAGACGGGACCAAAATATGCAACTTTGCCTCTTACAGCAAATCAAAATTCACCAAAATGGAGGAGATACAGGCGGTCAAAGATTTGGTCAACCGCCTGTATATATTGCTTCTGCATCTCTGTGTATATCACTTGCATTTGCCGCCTAAATCGGCATTCAAAAAAAACTTTCTCTGCAACTCCTTTGTACATGCATGGCGCTTTGTATATTGGGCTTGTACATGCCTTGTATTTTCAAATTTGCATATACATACAATTTCCCTTGTATGTGTGGGCCCCACCATTTGTATCTCCTCCTCTGAATATGCAAACATACAAGCCGCGGAGCCCATGCTTGAATTTGTGAGAATTAACTTTTGGGTCAGGTCCGGGTTGTATGTATCTCATTGTACATTTGTTTGTATATCGCAATATACAAAACACCTATACATACAAGGCGCAGATTTAGCATTGCATTCAACCAAACTATACATGTCTTTGAAATCCGGCTTGCATCCTTACCATTGTATATTTCAATGTATATGAGAAATATACAAACACCATATATACAAGCCGCAAATTCCAAACCCTTTACGGAGCAGACTGAAACACTTTTGAAATCCGGCTTGTATATGCTCCTTGTATATGCAAACATGCAATGTGCATATACATACAAGTGGTGTTCCCCACCTCCTTTTGAAAATGCCCGGCCAAAAAAAAAAAAAAACCTTGCATGTGTTCCTTTGTATGTTAAAACATACAAACACCTTTTATACAAGGCGGACTTGAAAACAATATAGAACAGATTGTAACTTATATTTAGGTCCGGATTGTATATTTGCTTTGTATATTGGCTTGTACATGCAAATATACAAGCCCCTACTTACAAAGGCCAAATATACAAGCGGGAATATTTTATGGAATATTCCTGAAATGTATAACCCGAATATGCAAATTTTTCTTATATGCCAGCGCATACAATCTCCTTTGTAAACCTGCAGGCCCCACCACTTGCATGTCCCACCGGCACTATAGCAAATGTATATTTTGGCCTTGTATGTTTCATTTGCACCTTTCCTTGTATATCACCGATATACAAACTGGGAATATTCTCGGGGACCTGCAAAAGATTCCTGAAATGTATATGCACCTTTGGAGCCCGATATACATTTAGAAAATGCATATAACCTAATTTTTTCATCATTTTCTAAGGCCGATGGAGATTTGCAAGCCCGCCAAATGAACATTTGAACTGTATGTTGACCAAAACTTTGACCATGGATAACTTCTTTATTTGGCCGAATTTCAGGGTGGTGTAAAAAGAAAACCTGCCTATTTTTTTAAGCTCTTTCCAATGGTAAGTTTTTTTAGGCAATTTGGCACTTTTCATTTTCAGGGAACATTTTCCAAAAGCTTTTCAAGGAAAATACCAGGTGAACTGTTTAGCTCTGGACAGAGAAAAATGGGTCAACAATTTGACGACCTCTATGGGATGTTTGCATGCTAAACATAAGATCAGTGGCCTTATTGTATCCATTGGGCATGGAGTCACATAGAGACTAAAATACAGATATTTCTGACCTTAGCAAAACAAGATAGAGCAATGAAGAACACTTGGAAGACCAAACCAAGACAAAATGTTGAAAGCAAACCCTTTCAACTATGCTAGACAGTATTTAGGGAAAGCAAAAGGGATCCAAACTGATGTGTAGTAGCACTTATTGAAAACAAGAAATCTAATCTACTGATTTACAAGGCACTCATACCTCAAAACACCTCTTCAGGTGTATCCCATTAACTGGGATAGGCAAATTTTGTTCATCCATATTTGCTAACTGAAATGCATTGTGCTCCTTGCATTCAGTAATGAGAAATGGGCCACTCCACATGCTGTCAAACTTGGAATGTTTTCCTGGTCTGCTCTTCAATTCATCCCATTTGAACACCATGTCACCTATTCTAAAGTTCCTGGGGGTGGCCTTCTTATCAAAATTTCTTTTTCTTTGAAGCTGATGATATTCCATAGTCTTCATAGCCTTGTCTCTGATTTCTTCAAGCTCCATAATCTGAGCATATCTGACAGCCATGGGGTCTTCCTCTTCAAACATTTCCAGTTGATTCATGATGTCTAGTGCTGGCAGTTCTACAAAGATAGGCAATCTTGCTTCCTTCCCATAGACTAACATATATGGAGATCCCATGGACCTCTTAGGAGTTATTCTGTCTACCCATAAGGCATATTTTAAATTAGTGTGCCAGGTCCTCTGGTTATCCTCCATTGATCTTTTAATAATTCTTATGAGATTTTTGTTCGCAGACTCAACCAAACCATTACCCTACGGGTAATAATTGGAAGAAGTATTCAAATAGATCCCACTTTTAACAGCCCAGTCAGTTATCTTTAGACCAACAAAGGCTAAAGCATTGTCAGAAATGATTGACTCAGGAACTCCAAATCTGGATATCAAATCATGATAAAAATTTAAAACAACATTTTCATTTGATTCCTTCAGAGCTACTGCTTCAGTCCACCTTGTGAAAAAGTCCGTGGCTGTAAGTATCCACTTGTGGCTTGCACTGGAGGGTGGATTAATGGGACCTATGAAGTCAATACCCCATCTCATGAAGGGCTGCTCTACTTGAATTGGCCGTAGGGGTAAGGCTGGTAGCCTTCCTTTTCCTGCAAAAACGACACACTTTACACATTTCCTCGCCCATGCATGGGCATCCTTAAATAGGCTAGGCCAGTAATATCCAGCTCTCATTATCTTCCAGGCAGTAGTCTTTGGGGTGAAATGACCACTTGTTGTTCCATCATGAAACTCATGCAGTACTTTATCAGTCTAATCTTCAGCAATGCATCTTAGCAATACACCATTAAAATCCTTTCTGAAAAGGGTGCTATTAATCAAAACGTATGGAACAGACTGCAGTCTATAATATCTTCTTTTGGTTCTATCCAAACTTGCTGGACATTTGCCAGTTTGTAAAAATTGAGTCATATCAGTAACCCAACTTGTGCCCATTGCCTCTGCATTACCTTGAGGTGCATCCTCAATGGTCAAAAGCATCTCATCCTCTTTTTCAAAATTGGTAGCGAGCTGCTCACTGAGCCCTTTGCCTCTGACAAGCTTGGTTACCTAGATATCCATGTCATATTCCATGACCTTGGTAATCCAACCAGCTCTCTTCTCATTAACATCTTTGCTCAACAGGAACTCCTTTACACCGAGATGAGCCACCATCAAATGTATCTTGTTATTAGAAACAAGATGCCGAAATTTCTTAAGGGTCCTTATCACTGCAAGGATGTGCTTCTCAACAAAGCTATACCTTTGTTCATATTCTTCTAGCCCCTAACTAAAGAAAGCGATTGGCTGTTCAAAGCTGCTACTCTGCTTCTGCACTAAAATTACAGAGATTGTATCTAGGCCGCCATAAGCATATAGAATAAAATCTTTGGAAAAGTCAGGATTTATCAAAGTTGGTGCAGCCGATAACGCCTCCTTAATGGACTCAAAGCTGAACTTGGCCTTTTGTCCAATTGAAAACTGTGTTCTTCTTCAACATAGATGTCAAAGGCTTCAAAAGATTTGTAATATTAGGGATGAACCTTCACAGAAAATTAATTCTGCCAATAAAACTTTGAAGCCCTTTCTTGTGACTGGGTAATGACATCTCCAGAATAGCTCTTACCCTTTCAGCATCAATGGTAATGCCTTCCTTTGACACAACATGTCCTAACAGCTTGCCTTTGTGTACAACGAAGATGCATTTATTTGGATTAAGGGATATTCCAAACTCTCGGCATCTTTCAAATACTAGCCTTAGATGAGATAGATGTTTGGCAACATTCTTGCAAAAGACTGTTATGTCATCCAGATACGCTAGCACTAGCTTATATAGCAAACCCTTAAACGCTATATCCATGGCTCTTTGAAAAGTAGAGCTAGCATTTGAGAGGCCGAAGGGCATTCTTTAGTAGGCCATGGTCCCCCATTTGGTGGTGAAAGCAGTCTTGAACTGATCCTCCTCCTTAACTAACACTTGATTGTAACCAGAAAATCCATCAAGCAAAGAAAACCTTTCTGAGCCAGCGACTACCTGTAAAATTTGCTCCATTGAGGGCAATGGGTAATGGTCTTTTAGAGAGGCTTTGTTTAGGTCCTTGAAGTCGACACATAGCCTAATTTCTCCATTCTTCTTCCTCATAGGGACAAGGTTGGAGACCCAAGAAGTGTGTTTGATCAGGAAAATGATTTTCCCCTCAATCAGTTTAGCTAGTTATTTAATCATCAGGGGCTCCAGCTTTGGATTTAGAGGTCTTTGTTTTTGCCTTACAGGTCTAGTACCTAATTCCAACTCTATGGTAAGCTGGGCAATTTGAGGATCAAAACCCTTCAAGTCTGAATAATCCCAAGCCAACACATCTTTAAACTCTTGACAAAGAGTAATAAAACTCTTCTGTCCTCAGCTGAGCATATTTTACCAATTTTAAGGAGCCTACCTTTGAAAATTTCTAACCCCTCATAATGCTCCTCTTTTATCTGCATGCCAATTTTGGCCTTCTTTATCTGATCATCTGTGCCGAAAATAGACTCTAAGGTTACCAATCCCTTGGGCAGCTTATTTGTTCTCAACTGCACAAATTGATCATTGCCATATTGCTGATTGAGCTTATCCTGATTTAACACAGAAAATTCATCTTCCTCTGACAAGAAACACAGGATCTGCTCATCACTTTCAAAGACTTGCCAATGAATATTATTATCAGGGATAGAGGGTCTATCCACTATCTTTACATAAGGCTGCACATTTTCTTGTTGAATATCACTAGGGATATCAAACTATGCTCCAATCATAGCTAACCTATCAGCATGGGAGTTCTGATTTCTCAGAATAGAGATCAGATTGAAAGCATCAAATTCTTCAATCATGTTCCACACTCTATTTGTAGCATTTCAGAGCATCATTCTTTGTGAGATGCAGTCCCCTTACCTGGTTTACAATAAGTTCACTATCTCCAAACACTTGCAAACAACCTATTTTCCTCTTTCTTGCCCACTGCAAACCCTGAATTAGTCCTTCATATTCAACAGTGTTGTTTGTACATGCAAAGGCAAAATGAAAAGAAGAAAAATATTTTTCACCTTGTGGTGACACTAGCATTGCACCACCTCCTGATCCATTCTTGTTCCTAGAGCCATCAAAATATATTTTCCACATCCCATTTTGTTGCTCTGGATGCAGTTCTATATCCTTTACCAGATTTGGAATTGTTGTTTCAGGCTCATGTAGTATGTAAGTTCCCATACTGGCCTCTTGTATGTGTGCCTGAGGATCATCTACAACATTTTTTGAGGCCCATTCCCTTAATAACACCTCTGGCATACTTTTAGCTTATAGTTCTTGGGCAGCAACAAGTTCAGGGTCATCAGAAATAATGCAATTTGCATTAACAACACTGGGTGTGTAAGGCTCTATGTGATGATTTGAAAGTAACTCAGATTTTAAAGTTACTTTGGTGCCATATCTGGTCCTAAAAAATGTGGGACCAGTCTGAGGATAAATATCCTCCTATCTTGGCTGTAAATTCTCTTGATAAGCACATGGCAAAATAAGGAGGCAAATCTATTATGAACACCTCCTGTGAAATGGAAACATTGGGACAAGTGTGCAGAGTGAGGCCTAGGTCTTTTATTACACCCACAGTATTAATAGATGTGCCATCTAATTGAAGTACACCCTTTTCAAGAGGCTGGTATTTCAATCCTAATCGGTCTGCAATTTGTTTAGGCATCATAGAACTGCTTGCTCCACTATCCACCATGCAATTATGAACTAATCTGTCTCCAATTATCAATGATACATAAAATGGGAGTGGCTTAGTACTTTTGTTTGGCTGTTTGCTGTTATCTTCGGATGAATTGGTCAGGACAACCTTATTTGGGTCAATAGTTGTATCATTAGATACTTTCAAATCAGATAAGGCAGACTGCAACATCCTCTTTTGGTCGGGGATGACTAGGGAATCCCACATGGACATTGTCACATTCATCTTTTTCATATTTTCAATAATATTGAAAGGTGGAATGGCACTCACCTTCTGATTTGACTTTGTAGCAGCAACCTCTGGTTGCAAATTAGGCATCTCCCTTGCTTTTGCTGGGTCACTTCTTTGTAAAATGTGGGGAATATGTGATGTTGAAGCACCAACATGTCCTTTCTCTTTATTTGCTGCTTGCTCTACCTCATAACCCCTCTTCTTGGCCCTTGTATTTGCTGCCACCAGTGTATCCTCTCTATTCATGCCACAAAATTTGCCTTGCTGCCAATTCATGAAGGTAGAATCACTCTGAGGTTGCTCTTGCTGCTGCACAGCTCCATCATGAGGTGTATTTGGTTGTGGGACTACAACATTCTATACCATCAGAGCCTGATTTATGACCCCGTTTGAGCAGGCTGATTGATTGTGTGGCTGATTACATGGAAAACACCATCCGTAATCAACTACAAGATTATTCTGGATAGGGACAAGATCCCTTGCTATATTGATGGGCACTGGATTATAAGGCTGAAAAGGCCTTTAATTGACATTCTGCCTGGGACCCTGATAATTACCTTGATATGGTGGTCTGTTGGCTTGATAAGGCTGATTCTGACCTTGATATGGTTGATTCTGCCCTTGATATGGTTGTTGATAAGGCTATAAAGGCCTCTGGGATTGCTGTTTCTTTATGTTCACCAACTCATTTCCAAAAGTTTGAAGGATTCCCTCAATCTTTTGTTGACTATTTTTAATCTCTTTCAACTCTTGAGATGAACTAGAGGCAGAAGGTTTAGAATTGGCAGTACTTGGTAATGCTGCCATAGTAGGCAAAGAGGCAAAATATGGGATTGGCAAAGGCATTGAAGCCTGAATCTCAGGGAAAATAGGCATTGGCAGTTTAGGTGCTATCTTTCCAGCCTGAATCAGATTATTCTCTGCCCTAATGGCTAATTCATATGCATTAGGTAAACTATTACCTCCTAGTGATTGAATCATTACTAAAATATCACTATTTAGGGCTTTCAAAAAATATAGAAATGCATATTCAGCTGGAGGTCTTACCATGGCAGGGATTCTGTCCCATGTCTTTTGAAATCTAAAGTTAAAATCCATCATTTGCTCCTGAGGATCTCTCTCTATAGTGGTCATCTGTTCAACCAATGATAGATTATCTGATTTGTCTTAGAATTGTCTGTTTAATTTCTCTCCTAGATCATCCCAGGTTGTAATAGTCTGCACTGGTAGGCTCCTGAACCATTGTAATGCCTTCCCTTTGATAGAGGTGGCCAGCAGCCTGATGGCTACGTTTTCTTGAGTGACATGATGTACCCCACACAGAGATGCTATGTCTCTGATGTGCTCAATAGGAGTAGTCAGATTTTCTCCTGTAAAATAGGGTAGATTCTTCAAAGCTGCCATGGGTATAACATCATGTACTACTAGGTTTAAAGGTCTACCCCTATCAAAAGTCACGAATGGATGATTTCTTGCCATCTGAAGAACTGTAGGTAGATTTGCTTGAGTTACTATAGGAACTACAGAAGCAACTGGTCTGAAACTTGGTGGAGTTGACTGTACTCTTTTGGAAACTGGAGTCCTTCCTACAGCTCTGCTTTGTCTTCTAGGTGGAGAGAGCTGCAAATATTTGAATGAGCTTGAACTTGAACTCCTAGTTTGAATCTTTCTCATAAAACATGTAACAGTAGAATTGATCTGCTTGTCCTTCCTCAGTCTAAGTCACCAAATATGCAAACTTTAACCTCTTAAAGGTCTGTAATCACTGGCTGCACATCAAAACCAGTAATAGTGATTGTTAAGTTGATTGTTGTTCTGACTCTTTAGTCCCACCGGGCATGCCAAAAGTTGTTATCACCTAGTTTTGCACACTTGCATACAATTGTGAAACCTCTGCAAACTCGAATAACATGGGAATGATCTCTAAGTGTGGGACTTTGCTAAATGAGATCAAACCTCTGGAGAAGGCCGGCTTCCTTGTCTAGTTATCACCTAAAACTACTGAATTTTGAGGGGAAAAGGGAGAGTAAATGCTTGTAATGGAAATGAAATAGAACACTTGAAAAATAAAGGGTGATGCACCAGACAGATTAAAAGAGACTTCCACAACACTGAGAAAATGCACAGTATAATTAGATGCAGCAAGTAAACATACACAGATTAGATGATTATAGCAGAGGTAAAGAGCAATATGATTGAGAGGAATAAAAGAAATTCACAGACAACCATATGCAGATTTACACAGAACTAGAAAATCAGCAAAGGAGGTAAAATAACTTGCATATATCCAATGAAAGGCAAGGTTATAGTATATGAAAACTCTGTTTGGAAACAAAAAAGCCAGAATGCCAAAAAATTTCCAACCCTATTTACATCAGATGAATGCATATATATAGCATTCCAAACTATCCTAGGTCAGTTACACTAATTTGCCCTAAGAGTTGTCATAGAAAAAGATCTCCATGGATGACTGTCCAGCTGCAACAGTTATGGCGTAGAAATATGGAATTGGGCAGATGGGAAGATATTTAGAGTCTTTATTGCAGCTGCTTACTCATCGCTAAGCTTCAGCCAACGCATCAGTGAGGAGATATTTTGATCATGAATGCGAGCAGCTTCCATACCTGCAGAAATGAATGCAAAAACTATCTACATCTCGTTCAAGAAGTCGCTGAAACGTCTAGTCGCCCAAAATATGCAACTCCAGATCTGGATTTGAAAAGGTGACAAAACTCCTGAAAAACCCTACCAAATGAAAGAGGGGACCAAAATATGCAACTTTGCCTCTTACAGTAGGTCAAAATTCACAAAAATGGAGGAGATATAGGTGGTCAAAGATTTGGTCAACTGCCTATATATATCGCTTCTGCATCTCTGTGTATATCACTTGCATTTGCCACCTGAATCGGCATTCAAAAAAAAAACTTTCTCTGCAACTCCTTTGTACATGCATGGCACTTTGTATATCAGGCTTGTACATGCCTTGTATTTTCAAATTTGCATATACATACAATTTCCCTTGTATGTGCGGGCCCCACCATTTGTATCTCCTCCTCTGAATATGCAAACATACAAGCCGCGGATCCCATGCTTGAATTTGTGAGAATTAACTTTTGGGTCGGGTCCGGGTTGTATGTATCTCATTGGACATTTGTTTGTATATCGCAATATACAAAACACCTATACATACAAGGCGCGAATTTAGCACTGCATTCAACCAAACTGTACAGGTCTTTGAAATCCGGCTTGCATCCTTACCATTGTATATTTCAATGTATATAAGAAATATACAAACACCATATATACAAGCCGTGGATTCCAAATCCTTTACGGAGCAGACTGAAACACTTTTGAAATCCGGCTTGTATATGCTCCCTGTATATGCAAACATGCAATGTGCATATACATACAAGTGGTGGTCCCCACTTCCTTTTGAAAATGCCCAGCAAAAAAAAAAAAAAAAGCCTTGCATGTGTTCCTTTGTATGTTAAAACATACAAACACCTTTTATACAAGGCGGACCCGAAAACAATATAGAACAGATTGTAACTTATATTCGGGTTTGGATTGTATATTTGCTTTGTATATTGGCTTGTACATGCGAATATACAAGCCCCTACATACAAAGGCCAACTATACAAGCGAGAATATTTTATGGAATATTCCTGAAATGCATAACCCAAATATGCAAATTTTTCTTATATGCCAGCGCATACAATCTCCTTTGTAAACTTGCGGGCCCCACCACTTGCATGTCTCGCCGGCACTATAGCAAATGTATATTTTGGCCTTGTATGTTTCATTTGCACCTTTCCTTGTATATTGCGATGTACAAACCGGGAATATTCCTGGGGACCTGCAAAAGATTCCCAAAATGTATATGCACCTTTGGAGCCCGATATACATTCAGAAAATGCATATAACCTAATTTCTTCATCATTTTCTAAGGCTAATGGAGATTTGCAAGCCCGCCAAATGAACATTTGAACTGTATGTTGACCAAAACTTTTACCATGGATAACTTCTTTATTTGGTTGAATTTCAGGGTGGTGTAAAAAGCAAACCTACCTATTTTTTCAAGCTCTTTCCAATGGTAAGGTTTTTTTAGGCAATTTGGCACTTTTCATTTTCAAGGAACATTTTCCAAAAGCTTTTCAAGGAAAATACCAGGTGAACTGTTTAGCTTTGGACAGAGAAAAATGGGTCAACAATATATTGACATCAATGACAACACTAGTAAGCACATACTTTCAACAATCTCCCCCTTTGTCATTGATGGCAACATTGGTGTGAAAAACTATAAGAGCTATCAAGACAAGATTCTGCATTGATTACTTTCTCCCCCTTTCTCTTTACACATTTGAACTCTTTCTCCCCCTGAGTTTTTCACATGATTTCTCTCCCCCTTTGACATCAATGACAAAGGGCATCACTTCTCTTCCTCTGCACATACTTGCACACTACTACTCTTTAATAGGAACTCATATCAACAACATCTACCTACTCCCCTTGAGAGGTAGCCTTCAAAACATCAATCCAGATCAAAAGATGAAACTTTGGACACCATGGGACTAATCCATTCCTTGTGCATCTTAGTTTAGAGTAGGAGGGGTAATAACCCCTAACTTTTCCTTGAGATACTCAAAAGTATCCTTAGGCAAAGGTTTGGTGAAAATATCTGTAATCTGATCCTTGGTAGATATATATTCCATCTTCACTTCCTCTCTATTAAATTTTCTCTCAGAAAGTGATACCTTATTGATATATGCTTTGTTCTTGAGTGCATCACTAGATTCTTAGAAATGTTTATAACACTTGTATTGTCACAGAAGATTGAAATTGGTTTTTCATACACAACTCTTATGTCGTTCAATGTTTGTTACATGCAAAGCACTTGAGTGCAACAACATGTTGCAGCAATATATTCTGCTTCTGAAGTAGATAAAGAAACTGATTCTTGCTTCTTTTTCAACCATGAGACCAATCTGTTACCAAAGAAGAAAGCACCTCCACTTGTACTCTTTCTATCATCAGCATCTCCAGCCTAATCTACATCTATATAGGCATTAAGAGTGAAATTAGTATCTTTGGGATACCACAATCCATAGTCTGAAGTGCCTTTTAAATACCTCATGATCCTTTTGACTACCATCACATGTGACTCTTTGGGATCTTCTTGAAATCTTGCCACAAGACAGACTGCATGCATTATGTCAGGTCTGGTATGGGTTAGATAAAGTAGTCCTCCAATCATAGACCTATACTTTTTCTAATCAGTCTTAGGTGATTCATCATTCTTTCTCAGCTTGCAACTAGTTACCATAGGAGTATGTACTGGTTTAGAATCCTTCATTCCAAACTTCTTCAACAATTCTTTCACATACTTGGACTGAGAAAGGAAAATTCCTTTTTCTGATTGAGTAATCTGCAGTCCTAAAAAGAAATTCATTTCACCAAATATAGACATCTCAAACTCCTTTTGCATTTACTCTACAAATTTATTACACATACTTTCATTGCCTCTAAAGATAATATCATTAACAAAGATCACAACAATTAGAATATGATCATCATTGATTTTAAAGTAGAGATTACTATTTGCAATACCTTTACTGAACCCTAATTGCAGCAAATACTTGTCCAACCTTGCATACTAGGCTCTAGGAGTTTGCTTGAGTCCATACATGGCCTTCTTCAATCTACACATCATGTCACCTTGGTCTGATGACTGAAATCCTTCCAGTTGTTCAATGTAGACCTCTTCTTCTAGCTCTCCATTCAAGAATGTAGACTTCACATCTATCTGATATACCTTAAAATCTTTGTGAGCAACAAATGCCAAAAACATTCTTATTGCTTCAATCCTTGCCACAGGAGTATAAGTCTCTTCAAAGTCTATTCCTTCAACTTGAGAATATCCTTTGTATACCATCCTTGCTTTGTTTCTTACTACTCCATTTTCATTCATCTTGTTTCTAAAAACCCATTTAGTTCTAATCACATTCTTATCAGCAAGTCTAGGAACCAATTCCCAAGTTTGGTTCTTCTCTATTTGCATCAGCTCTTCTTCCATGGATTTTACCCAAATTTCATCTTGGTGAACTTCATTTACAGTTTTAGGTTCAATATGTGAAAGTAAACAGTAGTTTACCTGTTCCTCTACAGCTCTTTTCCTTGTCAATACCCCTTTGCTTTTGTCATCAATAATCTGATCTTCAGAATGATTAATCCTTACATACCTGGGGGTCTTAACAACACTTTTTGGAGCCTTTTCTTCTTCAACTTGACTATCCTTTTGTTCCACCTTTTCTTCATTAACTATAATAGCAGGTTCATTTGATTCATTGTCACTCAGATCTGATGTTATTTCCATGTCTTCATCAACCTTCACATTAGCACTCTCAATGAATTTTCTCAATCTTTTATTGTAGCACCGATAGGCCTTACTCTTCGTAGAGTATCCAAGGAAAATTCCTTCATCACACCTAGCATCAAACTTGCCTAACTCTTTATCTCTTCTGATATAACATTTGCTTCCAAAAACTTTGAAATATTTCACTGTAGGAACTCTTCCATGCCATAATTCATAGGGAGTTTTAGTACCATTACCTTTGACTTGGACTCTGTTTTGAATGTAGATAACAATATGCATGGCTTCTCTCTAATACACTTCTGATAGGTTAGCCTCCATCATCATTAACCTAGTAGCCTCTTGAAATGTCATGTTCTTCCTTTCAACAACTCCATTCTACTCAAGAGTCCTAGGAGCATACAACTATCTCTTTATTCCATGCTCTTCATAGAAAATGTTGAATTCATTTGATGTAAACTCACCTTCTCTATCAGACCTTAAGCGTTTGATCCTCAATTCTAACTCATTCTCAATCATTGCCTTGAAGGATTTAAACTTGTCTAGCACTTATGATTTCTCTTTTAGAAAAGTGACACATGTCATTCTAGAATAATCATCAATAAGCAACATAAAGTACCTGTCTCCTTGCCGACTTCTTGTTCTTGTAGGACCACACAAATCTGTATGCACCAACGCAAGCAATCCAGTAGAAAATTGATCTTTACTCTTGAAACTTGTCCTTGTCTATTTGCCCATTTGACATTCTTTGCAAACAATATTAGTAGGCTTCACAAGCCTAGTCAGATCTCTCACAACTTGTATAGAACTTATCTTTACCAAGTTGTCAAAATTGATATGACACATCCTTCTATATCACAACCAATTCTCATCTGTTTGAGCAAATAAACAACAATTATCAATTGCCCTCAAGTGATAAACATTACCTTTAGTCTTCTTACCAGTTGCAATCACTATTCCGAAGCTTTCCATGATCTTGCATCCATTATCCTTGAATCTCAGATCATATCCTTTGTCACACATCTAACCCACACTTAAAAGATTATGCTTTAAACCATTCACATATAGAACATCATCTGTGTTATGCTTACCATCAAAACAAATAGATCCTCTTCCACAAATCTTACCAACTGCATTATCACCTAACCAGTCCCCCATCATACTTTTCCAGACTTACAAACTTGCTTTTATCACCGGTCATGTGATGTGAACGTCCACTGTCAATAATCCATTCATCCTTATCTTTCTCAACTTGACAGACAGACAAAGCACTCTCTTCATATGGTTTTTCTTCTTTCACATAGGTAGCAGGATTAGTAGACACATGTTCTTCTTTAATAGCAATAAACAAGCATTCATTTGCACTAGTATCATCTGACTCATCATCTATCACACCATCATCATCAAAATCTCTAGCATAATAACATTTCTTTGTAGTTCTAGGTCTACTTTCAAATTTCTTCTTACCTCTCTCAAGTCTCTCCAGACACGTGGAGGCATAATGACCAATCTTACCACAAGAAAAGCATTTGAATGGTAATTTGCCTTTGAACTTACTGGTACCTCTTTCCATTATGTCCACAAAGTTGGCTTCAACCTCATCAAGGTCAGCATCTAATTCCATGGCATACTTTTGGGCTCTTGAAATCTTTTTTGAAGTGCTAGCTTTGAAAGTAGACATCTCAGTCTTTGGCAGAGCATTGCCGAACTCTCTCATCTCAAAAGTTGTAAGATTCCCAAGCAATTAATCTTTTGTAATCTTGTTTACACTCATAACTTCTTCAATTGCTGACACTTTGTGACTATAGGATTTAGGCAAAGACCTAAGAATCTTCAGCACAACCTCATCTTCATCAACTATTCCTTCAAGACCTTTGATTCCATTGACTATTTCATCAACCTTTTGCATGTAGATTGTTATGTTCTCATCATCACTCATCTTCAGGGCTTCATACTTCGCCTTCAGATTTTGTAATTTTTCACTCTTCACAAAATCATCTCCTTCATACAATTTTTTTAACTTTTCCTAGATCTCATGAGCTTTTCAGATCCATTACTTTCACTAACTCAGTGTTGGATAAAGTATTTAACAGAGCATCTCTAGCCTTTCCATTAAACTCATACTGTTTGACTTCATCTTCATCTGATGGTCCATTTTGATGAATAGTATACTTTTTCTCTACCATCTTCCAAACATTATAACCAAGAGAAATGAGATGACTTTTCATCTATACCTTCCAAAGAGCATAATCCGTTCCATCAAACTAAGGTGACTCCTTGTGCACCATCTCAGATCTACCTCGAGCTGTTAGGTTCTTTACCGAGGAACCCTCACTCTGATACCAATTATTGAAAAGTGAAAGACAACTAAGAGGGGGGGGGTGAATCAGTTGTAACCAAAACTTCAAAATCATTAACAAATCAATCACTTAATCACTGTTATTGTATTTTAACCGTGAAAGCATGAAATCAAAAACTTAAACACATTCAACACATGAGACACCAGATTTTTACGTGGAAAACCCAATAAGGGAAAAATCATGGTGAGTGTTAGCTCATAATATAATTTGTAATAGCAATACTGAAAATCAAAGGCTCACTGCCCAGAATGCTCATTGCAAAAGAAGAGGCTCACTACCAATGGGGTGGCTCACTACTAGTGGATGGCTCACTGCCAGAGTTGGTGAATTGAGATAGTAGCATCTACACTATGCCAAGGTTTAGTTCCATTGAAGCACAATAAATGTCCTCTACTTTGCTCTACTTTTTCACTTCACAATTATATTTTCATCTTCGCATCCTTAATCCCTAATTCATGACTTCATTACATGTTTTTATACAATTCATCAACCTTGGAATTAACATCAAGGTCAGCATTACAATCATCAGCCATTGGAACAATCTCCAAGGTTGGCAAACATACATACATTAAGATAGGTTTGGACCTAAACAGATTTGAGAGAGAAAAGAGTGAATGTGGACCACACCACACCTTAGATGGGACTTAATTGCAATCTTCCATGCAACAACATGCTTCCACAATTTTCAAAGCACAATCGAAAGTAGTGAGAACAACCAGGTCGGCCAAGACTAGAGTTAACACTAAGACTTTTAGGAACACACTTCATGCACGATCCAGATTATACTTTACGGACCAATCAAAAGGCAACAACATGATCTAGAGACATCCACAAGCATGTTACAATCACCAAGAACATCTGCACAAACTCTAAACACTTTGTCCATAAGATTATTCAAACCGGAGCACTTGAACATCACTGTCGGCCACTATCATAAAGGAAAAATCGCTTGCGGAGCACCAAATCACAAACCATTTGAACTGAAGACACATATCATCATTACAAACTTAATTCTAGAACTGCAGACTATAAAACTTAAATGTAGAGAAATGCAGAGCAGAACACATTCTCCCTGTCACCATTAAATACACTGAAAAATAGTTTTTACTCTGGTGAACAAAACTTGCTCAAATCTTCACACCAGAGGCTCAAACTTGAAACATAGAAACTATAGACATCCCTTATCATAACTTCCATCTATAGACAAAGATATTCAGTATATAGAATATGTAGAGAAAAACACTACACTATACTTCTGCAAGCCAGGAAACTCTACAACACACTATTTTTACTAGGAGAGCAAATTTTCTCAAAAGCACTTGGAAACTTCAATATCAGGAACACTTTCTCATTATCTTCAACACTTATATAAGTCAATACAAAGAAGCTATCTCAACACAAGAAAACATCAAAACAAGAGCATAGTTGACACCAATGATAACATAAATATGTTGGCATCAATGACAACACCGGTAAACACATACTTGCAATATAAAGATGCATGTCAAAGTACAAATATTTAGACACTCATACAAAAAATATTGAGAAGGATTTTGGTTTGGTGTGCATTTTCTGCAAAAAATAAAAACTAATGAGTAGTGTTGGCACTTGAATTTGTGCCTAATTTCCTAGCATTTGATCCTTAGTTGTCTAAAGATGTCCTATTTTTCAGCCCTAAAATGGTAGGTTGGCCTAAAATCTATAGCATTAAGATCTTAAATCTTGAGTTTCAATAATTCATAAGCTCCTACTTTTGATTTCATAGTGATTATACAAGATTTGAGCCCAAAATCAAGGTTTTGACAGTTGGGAGTGTATCTAAATAGCATGGGTGAAGTGATAAAATTTCTTAGTTCTGATAATTACATGAGTTTAAATAATTTATAAGGAGCATACAGTTTCAATTTCAAGTCCATCAAGTAAGTTTTGAAGGCGTAGTGATATTTCAATTAACTGCTCACAAACTGGTTGTCGTTACAAAGGAACCCCTCAAAAATGGTCATTTTTCCAAATTTTGGGGAATATACAATGATCCTTGGTATTTACAACTATTCCTTGTAATATTTCATGCCTCCTAGGCATGATCTAAGCTCGTGGTGGCAATCCCATTTTTTGTAGTTAGTCATTTAGTCACCAACAATTAAAATCAAAAGAAAAATTAAAACAATATTTCTATTCTTATAATTTAGGCAAAATAATTCAATTTATTATTCCAAGGAATTATTTTCATTGCCAAGGAAATATTATGAAGAAGGTTTAATTGATTATATCGTCATGTGCAAAATTTAAAAGGCTAAAGAAGGTTATTAAAATGGTTAAAGGGAAAAGGGCAAGCATTAAAGATGGCATTGCACATCACAAAGTTGAGTGGTTTGAATATTTAAGAAGTTGTGATGGACATTTTCCATGTGATTGACCTTTGGGTAAGAGGCTTTGGAGAAAAAAATAAAGTCTTAATATCTTTCTCATCACACATTGTAGCTTAGTGAGAATATTCTTAAATGACTCATGTGATAATGTTTTTATGCAATGACATTGAAAATCAAAGTCTCCACATTATCAATGTTTAAATATTATAAAATCTACAACAAATAAAGGAGGTGTATTATTCTTTTTTTTCTCTAGCTTGGCAAAAGGAAGGTGTGAATAGAGGTTTCCTTCTGAGTAAAATTGCAGTACCAAGCATGTTGGAATGTACATAAATCTTCTTCAAAATGAGGTTGGTTTTTTATTATGTAGTGAACAAATATGAGAACTGTAGTGTAAATGGAGGTGTCACTGTTATTGATCTATATAGTAGTAATGTGAGATAGTGGTAGGTCAAATCATTGATAGAAATGGGCATGAGTTGTTTTAGACCCCCTTCTAGTTAGCTTCTCCATCCTCCAACCTGAAGCTCCATGATGTTTTGATGCCATTTTTATCTCGTAAAAGAGTAGAACATGAATGATAAATTTTGAATGCCTGCAGTAGCAACAACTACATTTTAAATTGAATGTGCAACAAAAGTTAGTGATAAATGAATGAAAATGCATCAAGAAAACACATAAAGGGATTGAGGCATTGAGTATAGAGATGAAAAACATAAATGGGTGAAACTATGTCAGCTATAGTGTATGCAACAACAAAACCATATTGATGAGATTTGACACCATCTTGGACCAAAATGAGGAAGCAAAGACACAACAACTTGTTAGTGTGAAAAGTGTTTTTATCTATATAGCTTGACTAGGTCCTATTCACACTACACTTAAGCTCACTTAGAGGTTATTTATACTTTTGTCTCACCTTATATACACACAACATGTGTCCTCACACTTGTCTCAAGTGAGTCCACATTTGTCACATCTTTGGAAGGGTAGTCAAACTTTCAGTCCTATCATCTCACCTCCTCATCCTTGCCTCTATATGTAAGGTCTCTATTGTAATTTTGTATTCTCCACATTTTGATCATTGTATGATAGTTATTTGGCTTGTTAGTTGTGAAATTCAACTTTGTAGAAGTCCTTCGCTTCTTGCAAGTGATATTTGCTGCTCCAACATGGTATCATAGCAAGTTTGCAAGTCCCTTCCTATTTTTTGTGGAATCCAACACCTATCCCTATCAACAGTGCATCGTGGAGCCAAACATACCTCATCATTGAGTCTAGAAGACCCAAATTTGACTATCCAAAAATTAATTTTGGACATAGGGAATTTTTCTCTTTTCTTGGGCCTTGTACTTGCATAGTATGGTACTGTATAGATTCCATACGGCTATACCCTGTACATATTTTTGGTATAAAAGGAAAAATAATTGCAGAGGACCTCACCCCTCTATAAAATTTTGTGGTTTCGATTTTTTTTTATGGTGGTTGCTAGTTTGTTTGAATTTGTCTAGATCGTGGCAAAATCAAGCCTATTTTTTGGCCTCTATGAGCTCCATCAAGGGTTTGTAAGGTCGATTTTGCATAGTTTTTGGTCATTATTTAAGTCTAGGTCATTGTTATTTTTGGGTTGGTTTGTGTTTCTTGTGGTTTCCATAGGTAGGCCCATTCGACCCTGACTTAGGCCTTGTTCAGACCATTTTTGCCAAGCCTTCACAAGTCTCTATGACCTCCATCGACCTCAATCAGCTTCTAGTTGACCCGTATTTGGCCCCCTTGGCCTCTATGCACTCATCATTTGGAACCTACTTAGTCTCCAGGGCCCTATGTTTGACTCATGTTTGGGTTTTTCGGCTCCTTCAGACCTGTTCTGGGCTACCTTGGCTGTTTGGCCTATGCTTGCTCTCTACCCTTGACTCTATTGTCCTATTTTTGGGACACTCTAATCATTCATTCAACCTCTTTAGCTCACTAGAAACCCACAGACTCATTATTGGATCAACCCCAACCGAATCGACTCAATCCATAGGTGCTTTTTGGTTGCTTAATCTTTGAAGACACGACCCTATTGCTCCAGGCAGACTCTTTGTCCACAAGCCCTGCTCCAGATCTTGCCACTCTGCTGGCCCTTCTATCCACCCAAGCTAGATTCTCAATCCGTCTTAGCTGTCCCTGTGACCCAATTTGGGCTCTGTTGATGCACAACCAATTGCTGTATTAACCATAATAATTGTTAACCACTAGCATTATTTGGTAGTGTAGTAGCTTATGTTAGGTTTTTGTAACATTAGCATTTAGTTTTTGTGGATTGCATTTGTTGTAACTAATAGCATTTCTGTTAACCACCACATATAACATTTTACACCAGGTAACCACCTGGTTATGCATAGTGTTCATAAGGGGGGGCCTACTTCTGTCTACATTGTCATGGTGTAATTTATTTTTCCCCAACTTGTATTTTTTTCAGGATTTGCCTCCGAAAATCTTTTTTGCTCTATTTTTTCAACATTTTTTTGGCAAGGCATATCTTTTGCCCATGATGTTGAAATTGAGCAAACTATTTTTTGAAACTTATTAATGCAAGGAACCAATTGGCACATGTAGTTTTTTTTGGAATGCCTATTTTTCTAAAAAAATGTAAATTTTTTGTATGTTATAAATGGTTGATTTAGGCTTCCAAGTTGTCAAAATTATACTCAATCTTGTAATTTTTCTAGGGGGCATCTTTTACAACATTTTTTTGGGGGAATCAATTGTTAAATTTTTGTCATTTATATGAGGTTTGTAAGGCATGCTTGGTCTATGTCTTCATTGTCCACCTCATGGCATTAACTCATTACGTGTCTTTTTTTGGACATTTGTAAGAACTCCATCAACACATTTGATTGCAAACACAATAAGATAAAGTGTGAAAAATTGATTTTGGGTAGATTCTTGCACATCATAGTGTGCCTTCTCTTTTGTACATGCACTAATTTATACAATGCCATAGGGGGTTGTGTTAGTGCCTTATTATTTTCCATCACAATCTTGTTCGGTGAGCCCTCCATGACAACAATGAATCTCATTCTCACCTCATGGGTGTGTGCCTTGTTTTCTACACACCTTTTTCCAGTTGCTTGTACATCATATTGGACCTAATTTTGCATCTCCATCTACTTACACACATTTCATTTAATATGCCAATACCTCTTCCTATCAACATTAAGGGGGTATCACATGGTTCTATTAATGCTTCTTGGTTTCAGTGAAGTATTGGACATATCACCTCTCTCATTTTCAATTGATTAGTATTTGCAAGACTCTGGTATCTTTGTAGAGCACCACTTGCACATTGAGTATTGTCGATGGAGTCACTCATGCAGTGTTATTTGTGTCTCTTTGATCATTGTACCATCTATAATTTCAACTTCATAGATTATTTTTCCTTGTTTCTATATGTGCATATATAGTTGAGTAGTGTTATTAAGGGCACTCGTGTAGAGTTTTATGTCTCTCATCTTGATCTACATTCTTGGAGGGTTCATTGATTCTAGAAGACACCATTGCTTCTTCGGCAAGGTTTACAACCTCTACATGCTTCAAGAGTTTGTCATGTTCCTATCTCTCAAGGACATCCTTAAGGAGGTTTTTTTGTCCTTCTCATTCTCTCTTTTGGGGAGGAGTTTTATTTCCCACTGGGTTTTCTCCATTTCTCTATTTGTGAGAGATTTTTTGTATATGGGTATCTCATCAGGCTTTGTTTTTGGGACCCATTCATGCATCTTTGCATTTTTTAGTTTTTATCTTTCTCTCTAAGTATCACTTAAGGGGGGTGTTAGTGTGAAAATTGTTTTTACTTATCTAGCTTAACTAGGTCCTATTCACACTACACTTAAGCTCACTTAGAGTTTATTTAGACTTTTGTCTCACCTCATATGCACACAACATGTGTCCTCACACTTGTCTCAAGTGAGTCCATATGTGTCACATCTTTGGAGGGGTAGTCAGACTTTTCGTCCTACCATCTCACCTCCTCATCCTTGCCTTTATATGCAAGGTCTCTATTGTATTTTTATATTCTCCATATTTTGATCACTGTAAGATAGTTATTTGGCTTGTTATTTGTGCAATTCATCCTCTATGGAAGTTCTTGTCTTCTTGCAAGTGATCTTTGGTTGCTCCAACACAACTAACTATTTGACATAATGCCTCTATATAGTCTATGTTTAAAAAGTACCACAGTTGTTGGGTGTACATAGAGTAGATTTGTTGGAAGGGATTTTTTGCAAATATTTGCATTGGAAATGCTTTGATAATTATATGTGCATAGATTGGGAGCATGTGGAGGAATTTTAAATATTTGCAAGAGGGAAAAACACATAAAAAATGTGAATGTGAATGGTTACCAACAAAATATTTTATGAAATGTCTTAGTTATTGTAGGGTGAGATAAGGGAGTTTTGGGAGGCAAAATGCTTAATATTAATTGAGTTTTCACTTTCCAATTAAAGTATGGAGGTTGGAGGGTGAAATTTTTCACCTACAGGGTGGAAATTGAGCTTGAAAATCACTTTCACTATAGGGTAAAAAAGTTGAACGTGAATACATATGAAATTTGAGGAAATATTTTTTAGTTGCTAGGAAGGAACAAAATGGATGAAGGGGTTCAAAGGTGTTGTTAGCATATTCTTTTCCTTAGAATACAACTACAAATGAGTAGTCTAGATGGTGCCAAGTACCAACAACAACTTCCACCTTCTTTCTTCTTCTTTTTTATAATTGTAATTTTTGGGTGTTGTAAAATGTTGGTTCTTGGAGATACTTTTAGGAAAGGTTTGAAGTATTGGGGCCAACCTGGGTTATGCCTTCAAGTTGCAATTTATTGTGTGTTTGATTTATGTATGTACAAGTCTATTTGTTGAGCAATCTCTATAATGGCTTCATAAAATCCTTTCAATAAATTAATATAAGACCATACTTCTATTGTTATTTTACATTCTATTTCCATGGTTTTTTGAGTGTTTCAAGGAATTCAAAGAGTTCTTTGGTTTACATTTTCTATTCTCTATATTATGCTTTAGGTATTTTGCGTTCAATGGGTGTAATAAATTGTGTTGTTATTAAGCTTTAAGAAGAAACACTTTCAGGGCTAATATGTGGGGCATTTAAAACTTGTTATGTAGAACTAAGAATGGGTGCATATTCAATGATAGGAGGACATTTGAGGGTCTAATCTCTACAAGATAGATCCAAGTACATTAGGCCTTGTTGAATATTATGATTTCTTTGTCATTGTGTGTTTTGGTCCAAGCATGACTCTATTGCTCCAAGACTAGGCGCTGGTCTAGTAGTTGAAGCTGACCCTGCACATTTTAAATAAAAATCATCTTTGTTGTGCTTGTAAGTTATGTGAAATTCATTTTTTCTTCCATTATGAATAAAGACTAGTATTATAAATCTTGTCCAACCCTATGTGAACTTATAGCTTATGTAAATCTTTAGAGAACTGTAAGGCCTGCACTTGTCTCATTGGTATGTACCGAATTCATTTTATAGTTCTAGATTAAAGGATAAAATGATATAATTATGCTATAATATAGTTGCTAGATGGATAGGTACCTTACTAGGATTTGCATACTCATTGATCATAATATGTTGCTTCGGCTATGATTACCATGGTGGGATTTGATGTTTGATTTGAGTGTACAAGATATACTGATATAGGTATTGGCCAATGGGTGGATGTGGAAGAGGAGACATGGAATCACTTAGCCATTTGCCTATCCCACCTTACCTAGCCAGTGGTTGAGTTATCTCACCTACTTCTTGCGGTATGTTAGTCACCGAAACCTTCCTTTTTGGTTGTGAGTCGAAGGATGTACCGATGTCCACCCTATTACCTTTAAATTGAGTCGCTTATGATTTTGAATCCATGAGGTGTGTGTAACCCTTTTTGTATTGTGTTCCACTTATGTGTATGCTTTTAATCATTGTTTTCCCACTACTTCGATGTCTAACTAGGTTGCCTAATATTGTTACAAGTAGCATCCATGATTGGAAGCAAGGGCAGTTTGGTTTATCTATCCTTTTTGTTGGCGTGTTTGCATTTATCCCTTATGCTTTTAAAGAAAAGTTAAATGGTCCTTCTACCTCTGTAGAACTACCTTGGCATGTTTGTTTATAAGTCCCCGTATTTCCTTGTTGTAGTTAAAGTTAGTCTGGGAAATTAATAAGATAGTTAGAATTGTGTAATTTAATGTTAAATCAATTTAGTTATGAGTTACTTGTTTTAAAATGGGAAAAGCATAGCATTTCAGTCATCCTTGCTTGTCAAGCATTTTGTCCTATGGCAAGTATATATGTAATGACCCCTGTGAAATACTATGACACATTTTAGTATGCATAAACATCATACTCCTTGCTATGACAGTTATCTATCTTATGGTGCCTTTAGAATACGATAACTCACCTTTGTATAAGTAAATCTTATATATAGCCATCTCTATGGTTGTGGTATTTTTCTGTTGTTACATTATCATCCTATTTAATCATGATAATGTCCTCTACTATCCTCCAAATCTTTACTGCAATAAACCCTACTATCTAGGGTGAGACGGTGCCCTTTGAATACTATGACTTATCTTTTATGCTTAAATCTTATTAAACCCATATGTGTTTACCATCATAATCCTACACAAGTAGGATAGTGTGTTTTAAAACCACTCCTTTCGTAGGTTGCAAGGGGTTGATTAGTCGATAGGCTTTTAATTGTGAGCTTGGAATGTTTCGAGTCTTGGCTGAAATTGATGGTCAACCCTGCAGGTCTAGAAACCTTCATATGACAATAGTCCATTCAATGGCACTTTTAAAATACTTTGACATATCCTATTACGGGTAAATTATATGAAAACTATATATACATAATCATAATCCTATATAACCTTTTGTTTCATATGTTGCAGTCTTCTAAGATTGTGATGGTATTCCTTCCGTAAAGGTTTACTTTTCCTTTCTATATTAAAAAAAAATGGTGGATCCCTTTTTCTACAATTTAAACTTTAGTTAGATGGTATAACTCCTAACTTGTTTGAATATCATGGCTTAGAAAACATTGTGTGTTTTTGGAATATGACTTTGGAGAAAAATAATTATTGGGCCGAAGGAGGTTATTGAGTTCCATTGTGTTTTTAGATAGCCATCTATTCATTAGTGCTCGTAAAACATGATGGCATACTTGAGTATCTGTAAATTATATAGAGAACAAAAATAGTTCTCTTGTTTGGAAAATCCAATGTTCTTAATGGGGAGATGTTTAAAATCTCTCTTGGCGATTGGATACGGGATTCGTTGTATGGGAGGGTTGGTGCTTTGTGATTGGTATGCCCTTTCTGAGGAAGGGATTGTGTTGTTGGTAGGGGAAGAAGCTCCACCATGGAGATTTTTTGGAAAATACAAGGTTGGAGCTCAAAAAGAATAGGAGGCAAGCTAGCGGGGGGAGTGGGGAACGGTCTGGTAGTTTAGCTTCCTCTGCACGCCAGAGAGGGCGATAGAAGGGAGGGAGTGGAGAAATGGTAGCGTGTGGAGAGGATGGTGGTCAAATGGACAGAGAAGACGATAGGAGGGAAAAATGATAGGAGGTGGTGAGAGAACACACGCCAGAGAAAGTCAGCCAGGATTGGGTTGCCAGTGTGGGTTGGGAGAAGGATCCCCCAGACGGTGCTCATCCATGACTCAGGTTGGAGAGCTAGCAAATATAAAGGGATTCTCGTACTTATATATGAGAGATCTGTCATAGCTGGCAGGGAGGATAGGCATTGATGGCAAGTGGACATTAAGTGGAATGATGGGTGGCTCCCTAGAGGGATGATATTTCCACAGACCCTTTTGATAGCCTTGCTAGCTTCTATGGCGGGGGGTGGGATTCAAACCAATCATCCATACACTTGCAAAATGAAGTGGTGGGTATGAGAGGGATGGGGGTGTACAGGGGTGATGGAGGGAGAGTCGGAGGAGATAGAGACGAGAGCAGAAACTTAAGCTAGAAAAAAGCAAAACAGAGGGGAAAGGGAGATCTGGAGGAGCATCCTTGATATTGCCTTCAACCTGCAGTGTTTTGGACGAGAGCTTCATAGGAGGTCGCTTACTTTGGTAGAGGGTATAGGAGAGGTTTGAGTTAAGATCGCACAGAAGGGCATTACCTAGATGGGGCACACTGCTGGTCAGGAAAGACTTAGGGCACTTACTCTACTTATTACAAGGGAGTTCTCAGTGTCCTTACTGTTTGTTATCACCAGGAGACCGACCTTTGAGCACGTGTTCGTTGGCTCCAAGACAACAAAAAAATCAGACCTATGTCCTCACCTTTTGAAAGACAATACGACTCCCCCAACCGTGCCCTCAATATAAGGGTTTCACCACATTTTCTTCCCTTACCTTGTGCTCTTGATATATTTCAAATGTTTGAGATGTGGATTTCTCAACTTGCTTATACAGGGTTTGAACTTTCAACCTATTTGTTTTTTTATAATAGGCTTCAAACGAAAAGAAAGAGAAGATGTGAACCCTCCTCAATACATTTAAATCTTTAATAATGCTCACAGAAGATGTTGTTCAGAGATTTAACAACTTCAATTTTGTTTAGTCCTAGCGACGGGTCTTAATGCAGTCCATTTTTTTTTAGTTTGAGTTTATTTTCTGGGTAGAAGAGAAAATTGTAGTACATTTTGGAATAAGTGGGGAACTTTATTTTTTTTATTTTATTTAAGTAAATTAGGGCCGCTTTAACATTCCTATAGTAAATGGGTCTTTAGTATTATAGAGACACAAACCTTAGTTATGATGAGTTTCATACTCTCACATGTTGGTGTTCAAGAAATTAAATGTCCCTCCTTACTAGCATTGTATAGATATTAATTTTAGAATATTATTTAAATATTTCTCTTGAATAGTTGATTTAGTAAAGAAATGTTTTGTTGCATAATTGAATACCTAAGGGTGTCTTGGGGTGATAGCAAATCTCTCTTCTATAACTTTTGCTTGGCTTCCTAAGTATAATGGGGATGGTCTCAATTAGGATAGAGCAAAACTCCATTCCCAGTTAGGCTCACATTGGGTAAGTATGGTATGACACGCTAGTTGATTTCAAAAAAATGCAGTGTCATGTATGTATATTTCAGTGTGAGGATGATATACTTCATCCTCTATGATTATTTCATGTTTAATCCCTTTTGTTTTAACTTCATGTGATTGAAATATTAATTAACAGTTATTCCTCTCTGATATAACCCCAATGTTAGTGATATAGGAGTTACATGTATTTTTTTGTGTGTTGTGTTGATCATGGGTGACTGTCTCCCTCTTGTTGACTGTTTTAGTCTTGTCGATTCTTTTCCCTTGGTGTTGTGCTTGGGTGAGCGTGTGTGGCTAGTTTTTGTTTTTATTTTTATCAGTGAGTCCTTATTGTGCAAGTTACCTATGGCAGTAGTGGTTCGGTGATCTCCTCTCTCCGTAGCTCAGGGGTTACCTAGGGTGTAATAGACATCTATTGCATCTGACGATGGCAATATGGTTGGGAGGAGAGCAACGTTCCCCATTGGTCTATGTTCCTAGCATTCTACCAAAGTCTTGGCGAGGTCTCCGTCCGGTGCCATATAGATGTACTCTTGAGGTTCATTGTGCCGTGAGCAGATCAATTGTACTTTTATTTTGTTGCCTTTTGATCAAAGTAATTTAACAATCGGTTGATGTTCCCTATTGGGAGTTGGTCACCGCATGTAATTGTAAAGTATTTTTATCATCACATTTTAGATTAAACCTTACTATGTAAAGGAGATCAATTAATGGTTGTTCTTATTTGTGTTTAAATTGTATATGGTGAATGAAGAGATTTCTCATGCTTTTCATGTAAATTTTCATACTATGTTTTAGAGATGGGATGCTAACCTTATGTCTACAGGATCTTCATAATATATGTATGTTAGTATGATTAATTTGTATCACATCTACTTTCGTTTGAGATATTATTGATGTAAGGTTCACTCCTGTGTCAAGTAAATCCATATATTGTTATACCTTCTATTATGTTGGAATGAATTATCCAGATGTTGGATCCTCTATTCCTCATGTTGTTGCCATAGCATATTTTAGTAATGGATGTAACACATTGCCTTGTATCCTCTTCTACTCTGGTATGATAAATTGAACTAGACCTTATTGCAACCGCTTATGAAAGTAATACCCTACTCTTTTGTTAGATGAATGTATGGTTCAATTCTTCTTGTATGATTGTTGTTGGGTCACGTAGTGTTATTATTCCCTTGATTGATTTATCTGACAAGGCAACTTGGAAGTTTCATCCATGCCTTGTCTTCCACCCCCGTCTTGTGCGACGGGGATTTAGGGATAGGGGGAAAAATGTTTGGTGGTTCATGTCATGACCACATGGGAAATGTGGGCATGACATGTGGCTTTCTCGTGTCATGGCCACTCGTAAAAAGTGGGCATGACAAGGACCTGTGTATATTGTCTTTCCCTAGGTTAATGGTGTTATGAAAAAACATAAATGAGTGTATCTATAGGAATAAATAACTAGCTTTCTATATTAGGACACGTCATTTAACCTAGCTACCTTAATTAGAAATATTCCTTGTTAGTTAGTTCTCTTCATCCTTCAAAGATCTTTGGAAACACCCTCTCGAGCTTGGCATGTCTCAAAGTGCAGAAGAGGCTTATCCACCTCTTGTCTAATTGGCCTTTTCATGTCCTTGGTTTGATCATAGTGTTTCCACTTTACTTGGATTGACTTAAATCCTTGGCTCTACGTGCTATGTCATCCCTTAGAGCTGAGGGTTACAGGAGAAATAACCAACAAATTTACAACTCTATTGGGGAGAATTCAAAATAAGTCTTATCCCAAGTCATGAGAACTTGAAGACTCTACTAGAGATTCAAACCCTAAAGATTATTTCAACATTGAAGAGTAATTATGTATTTAATATTTAGTCCTCTTTGAGAGGTGGCAACTCTATTGTTAAATTTTTAAGGAAATGCTTGTTATTGTACAAATGTATTACATAGATTTGTAAAATATTTAGTCAGAGGGCTGAATAATTTGTATGAGGTCTTTAATATTTCCACGTATTTCTAATTCCTATCAACTCCTAGTTCCAATGGATGAAAGCATTATGGTACAATGGTTTTGGGTCAGATTACTTTGTGAAGAAAATTTGTCCCTATTGCCTATTATGTGTGAATTTGTATTCATAGAAGGGAGTTAACATAAGTATTGTATACCATGTGTGTTCTTGAAATATGGTCATGATATGTACATGGTTGGGAAATATGCATAGTAAATGAGAAATAGAGAGATTATTTATTCTTGTAGATGTATATTTTATGAATATACATAAAATTTTAATAGATGCATAAGCCCTATATAACCAGCAAAAGGGGTAAATGCCCCATGTGTTGAAGTCAATAACAAGCAAGGCTATAAAAGTAGATAGATAAGGAATTGTGCTTTGTAGTCTTGCAATTATTTTAAGAGGAAAGATTTGTAAAAGCATGGTGTCAAGGGAAGTTGATTATCCCTAAAAATATGTTTGAAAATGGAGTATTACCATGCCTCTTCTCCTGCACATTTGGTTGATATTTCACATGGTACGCAATAGCATAGATCATGTCCTAGAAGAGTGTCTTTTTCTATTGGAAGGTATAGGCCACTTGATTTCACTGGTATCTCAAATTATCCAAACCCCATTCACAATGAAATTAGAGGCCACTTGCCCAAATTTAGTGGAAATAGCTCTGAATTAGCTAACAAACATCTTCAAACATTTAATGACTTAATGAAGGATTATGAAATCAAGTATAAAGATATGATGAAGCTCTTTATGTAGTCCTTAAAGGAAGATGTAAGGGATTCATTTACTGGTTTATCAGTGTGTTATATTTCTTTATGGGAAGATTTCAAAGCATTGTTTATAGATTAGTTTGGTGGAAGAGTGGATATACATTTGTTGATCAATAGACTCATTCATATTAAAAAAGGTGAAGAAGAGTTGTTTCATTCTTTTAATCTAATATTTATAAAGGCTATGAGAGATGTACCAAAGAGTATGAGGATAAATAATTCAATGTGCTTGGTTTTGAATTTGGGTGCATTTGATAAGAAAATGGGTTTCTTATTGACGAATAAAAATCTTGTAAAAATTCAACAAGCATACACCACAAATGATATTAAGAATAATCTAAAATTTTCAATGATGAAAGGAATTAAATTTGTAGGTGTTAATAATCTTAGAACATTTCCTTTGAATGAGTAGTTTATAGAGGGGTACGAAGTTGAACACTATGAAAATAACACATTTGTTGTTACAATCAAGACATTATGAAATTATTTAAGTCATAAAATACTCCAAGGAGAATATGAGAAGGAAGGAGTCTTAGTTGAAGTAGAGGAGTATGTTGGTCATGATGTTAGTCATAATAAGATAGATAAAAATTCACCAAACGAACCTTTATCATCTTGAAAAGTATGATCAATTAAAAATGAATTGATAACTCCAAGGCTCCATTAGTCAGGTCTTGACCTTATGATAATATCTTAGTTAGTTTGATGTGAGTTGTTGTTTTCCATCTAGGGGCCTTACATTTTTGCTTTGAAGTTCTTTGTATCCAGATATGCTCTATTTTACTTGCTTTCTGTGATTCTCAACAAATGAGGTTAAATCCCACTATATTTAACCTGATCATGCATATATTTATGTAAGTTTGATCAATTCTTCTACATATGTCTTGATTCATGATGATCTTAATTAGTTTTTCTAAAAATGTCTTTAATTCACTTATCATGAACTAATTTCCACTTGATTTCACTTCTTCACTGCAAATTTGTTCAAATGATGTGCCTATAATCATGCATTTCCTTGGTTTCTACCATTATTTGTGTTTATCTGCATACTATTTGCTATTTTGTTGTGCACTTGATCTAAATATGTCTAAGTTCTTCATTTGTATATGGATATCTGCATATTTTATATTTTGCTTTCCATTTATCTATATATTTGTAGTTATGATGATGATTTTATGAACTTAAAGAAATTTGAACTAATGCTTTCTAATTTTACTAAAATGAATGAGTTTCAACCATTATTGTATATGTGCAATTCAATACTTTATGAAAAAGAGATGAAAACCAAACCATGCTATGTCAGGACATTGCTTAACTTCACACAGTCAGTGCTAATCCTCAAAGGAATAGGAAATCGACAACAAGCAATAGCTAAAATTTACTCCAAGGGACGCAACATATTACAGTGACAAGTCTAGATGATAACTAGAAGATTACTCAAGATTTACTATGTAGCTATAATCTGTATCTCTATTGCATTCAATATTCAAATGTGAACATATTTACAATTGGTCTTGAGAAAGTACCATGACATTCAACAATCCTATCTCAATTAAGCTCCTAATGATTTTACAAAGTGTAATCCATCTCCTTTTATAGAGTATGGAAGGGATACAGTTACAAAAGATCTTAGGGTCAGGATTCATCCATTACAATTAATGGTCTATATTGCATTGACTGAGTCAAAAGACCAAAATATGTGGCATATTCTACAAGAATCATGTCGCCTTAGTCAGCTCATCCATACACCCTGAATCTTTGCTTACTCCTCCTCATCTATGGATGAGTCATCTTCTATATGCACATTAATAGTCCCCTTAATAGGTTCATATGCTTTGACTATTCTTTCTATCTCCCCTCCATCCTAAACCTTAGCCTTTTTAAATGCATGTCCTTGGCTATTGAATTGAGTCTGCTAGGATATCCACTTATTCCTCCAGCTATTTAGTACCTCATTGTACTTCTCTATCTTGGCTCTCATTCTCATAGCTTTGTTAATTATATCCTCAGAAAAATGGTTAAGAGGATCATCTAATGCAGGCTTGAAGTTATTTTGGAAGGCTTTAGTGGCAAAGTCCACATCTTGGTTCTCTACCTTTCCTTCAATCTTGTCCTTAAGGACCTCCAAAATCTCTCTTTTGATAAGAGCCCATGTAATTTGACACTGATATCCCTGGATTTAGCATTAAATTTATTCAGAACATCCACCTCAAATTTTGTGCCTTCACACCATATATCTAATAGTCGTGAAGTCTGAATTGTTAGGATATTATTAGATATCAAGACCTTCACATCTATTTTCTTCATCTCAGAAAGAGTAGTCAAATGTTTATCTACTTTCATTGACCTCTATGCAATCTCTTTCTACATCTTATCAACCTCACTCTTTAAAGTGTTTAGCAAGTCCCAGTTGGCAAGTGAGGTCTTTATCACCTATTCTCCTTCAGATAGGAATCAGATGAAAAATTTGTCTAGCACTTGTGCTCAGTGCTTCATGACATCTAATCCTGTGATCTCATCTTGTGACACTATTGCCAGTGGGGTGGATGTTGAAATGGGGACATTAGTGGGTGCCACTAATCCCTTTATGAAGATCTACATTTAAGAAATATGCTCTTTATGCTCCTTATTCTTTGCCTTTTTTTTTTTTCTATTCTGGCCAATAGGGTGTCTATGATATCTTTGGCTTCTTGACCCTCTTATTGTTCAGTAGAAAAACCTAGGTCTACAGTGGTTATTTGAAACTCATTTGCATTTATCTCTCCTTTAGCCTTATCCACATCAGGTACAACTATTTGAGTTGTTCTTTTCCCTGTTGCAGGATCTCTCTTCATTGCAGAGGTAGCCTTGGCTCTCCTCTTTGGTTTGGCTCCTTGAGCTGAAAATAATGAAGATATATCAAAATTTGAAGAATCAAAGAATATGGGTGGATTCGCCTCCTATTGAAGCCAATATGGTACATCATCTTTGGACCCATCTTGGTCTGTATGCTCAATGTGAGCATCATGTGATTCTACATTTTGCTCTTCCAAGGTATCCTCATCATTTCCATGTTGTTGTTGTTGTTCTTCCCCAATGTGACCCCTTTCATCTACTTTCTGTTGCTCATCATTTGTGGGGTTCTCCTCTGGTATCTTCATACTTTGATTAGGTATCATTTGTTCATCCTAAGGTGGTGATGGATACATATCAGGTCCCTGATGACCAAGATCCTAAATATCCTGATGATCTATTTGGTTACCTTCATCCATCTTTTCTTGTCCTTTATTATCATCTTCCTTCATTAGACCTTCCTATCTGGATTCTAACATGTTTGTATGCTTATTATCTTGGGTCTCAAATATGACATTAAGACCTGATTGTCCGGATGTATCAATTGTTTCCTCTTCTTTAGCATGCCCTTGTTCAGTGTCTTGGGCATCTAGTTGGTCAAGTATTTCTATATGCACATCCATAGCTGTCTTGTCTTCTGCCTTATCATGCTCTAGGACTACATCCTTATCTTTTCTTGCATCATCATCACCCTGATATGAAAGATCAATAACTATTGGGCTCATCACATGACAAATTAATCCCTCTAGGCCAATTTTCTGTGCTACGACCTCTAGATTATCTTCTTCTATATCCTCCTCCCTTTCTTGTTGTACTATGAGAGTATTTTGAGGTGTTACCATTATATTCTTTACCAATGATTCCATGTGGCTAGTAGACACCTCATCTACTACCTCATCATCAGAAAGGTCTATTGTCTTATCTAGAGGTAGAGGTTGATCACCCTCTCTTTTCTCATTCCTTTCCCTAACTTCCTTTGCTAATTTAGTCTTAAATTTAACAATGATGGGGATAGGAACATCATGCTGTAAGTTTTGTTGAATCCCCTCTCCTCCTTGGCCTTTAAGCATAATGCTATGGTGTTTGTCTATTGATCCCCTCATTGTTGATGCTTAGCCCTTTTGTTTGGGAACCTTTGCTCCCACTGGTAAATCTTCAACTTTCTTTCTCCTCTTTATTACCAAAGGCCTCTTATCATCATCACTTTCCTCCAAGTCGTTATAAGTAATGTCCTACTCTACTGTATGCTTAGGTTGCCTCTCGGGCTTCTTGGATGTTGTAGAGCAGAGGTTGAGGCTTGCCCTTTTTGAGGTGAAGGCTTTGGGGTGATCTTGACACCAATGTTCATCCTTCCCCTCTTGGTGGTTTTGGATGAATCTTCCTATATCCTCTTCTCTAGATATTGTCTCTTATCTTTAAGGAAATCATAATCTTCTTTTGCCAATTCTTGTCTCTTCCTTTTGTTATCAATGGTCACAACCACCCCCTTGGCTTTGAGAACAGAAACCTCATTCTCTACCCAAGCTTTGGTCAATTGCATGACCCTCTGAATTATTATCTCCAGTGAGGTTTCCTCCAGCTGGCTCCAGTCAGGTGGGGAGATTGTCTCAGTGTATATCTTCTTGTCTTCATACTCTTGAGATATAATCACTTCATCATCCTAATGTAATTGTGGGGGGATCAGGATGTAATCCAAGGTGTGGATTTGTCTCAGTGTGAGCCTTTGGTAGCTCCTCCTTCTAACTTCAACATCATCTGAGTAATCAATCCAATAATCCTTTATGTGCACCTGGTGCACTATTTTCTTATATAATGCTTCCATTGTATGATAGGGATCATACTACATTGATAAGGAGAAAGGCTGTAAACACATCAGCTGCAGTCCCCCTATGGCCTCTTTATCTATTTCTGCATCAGGGCACATGTACCAGCCAATCATAAGTGGAAGCATGACCTTGGGTATTTTATTGTTCTAGACAAATGCCTGATGTGAAGGCAATATTTGCTTGGCAATCTCCATCACTAAGACCTTATCCGTCAGATATCTTGGCAACATCATGGGTTGCCCATCGAAGCCCTCCATTCTTATGTATGTAAATACAGGAAACTGGATGAACCAAGATCCATTCCTACTTACTACTGCTTGAGATTCCATGCTCATTCTTTTTAATCTATCTTCCTCCATTGTTCAGACTAGATGCATAATGAAACAATCATTAACCCTCTTATAATGTTGAAGGGATGCCCTCCTACAAAATTATGGATAATGATCCTAGATATTTACATCTCCAGGATTATGACCGACCCTACCAACTATTTGTAGATTATTGAATGTTCCTTTGGCTACACATGAATATACCACGTAGGAGGACATATGGAACATGTTTGTCTTGCCTCCTAGCTTCTTCATGCTTTCATCTATACTATCACTGATTAATTTTTCCCATTGTGGTTTATGATCAGTGGGCTCTATCATCCTCATGAGGCCATACATCCAATCCTTAAAACAACCTACATTTGGTCTCCTCCTCATTCGACTGAATTTGGGGGCAAAGTTGAATTTGTATAGGTGTACAGGCAATTTGGTTGATGCCTTGTATGTGATGTTACTGGTTCTCTAGGAGAACACAAACTTCTTGCACTCCTTGAAACTACCCTAATATTTCTTCTCTAGGGTTCCCAAGTTAATCTTATACATATTAGATCCTGATGGTATATTGAATGTGGAGGTTTTTCCTACAACTAAAAAATCTACATATATTCGACCATGTTTCTCAACCCTTCTAGTGTGGACATTATAGTTATTAGTGCATTCTGCCACTAGCTCAATGGCCTCTATTGCGTATGGAAATCCTTCAGCATGCCACATCCCTGAACTATATATACTCATGAGTAATAGATCTCCACTACCTCTCTTGGTCCATTCTTCAAGATCATTGTTCCCTGGGTGTGTGTCACCTATTTTCCCGCATTTGAACGCCGACCCTCCAGGTTGTATACACATAGGTGTCAAGAACTCTGTATCTGACCTATTCCTATGAATATCCATTGTATTATGAAATGAAAATTATACATGTCTTAACCTAACATGCATTTTATGGTTTTAGATCTAAAAATTTTGTGTACATCAGGGCATTTACCTTCACCAAGCATACTCAAATGCCATCATATGAATTTACCATAGTGAAAACCATTTACCTATTTACCTATTTAGAAATGACAAAATGAGGGTTTTATCATTACATACCTATTTTTTGCACTTTTAAATCTAATTAATCAAGATTAGGATATACATGTTCACTTTTTTAATCACCCTCGTCCATTCACCATCTGATGTACACACCATTCCATTGAGGCTACAAGTTACTGTACTGGCAGTTTTAATCATTCAGGAGCTCTTTAATCTCTTGTTGAATGATTTGATAAATGTAAAATGAACATAAATCTCCTATTTCAATCATTAACATCTATGAATTAGGGCATAATTAATGTTATATCAATTGTGTCCATGGATATACATGCATTGTTCTTAAGATCACAATAGGTGGCACTGTGTGATTTGAAATTTTGAATATCCACCTCATGTTAGATGGTATTTATTATGGGGTCTGCATATTTGAAAATGTTCAGGTGCTTAAACAATGTGCACACTCCTTTGGAATATGCATTTGACGTCATCATGACGTAGGCCAACGTTGACCAGGTGTAAGAATCGGGTCCTGAAAAACCAAATGTATTTCCTTTTGTTCAAATATCAGGGCATTATGATATGTCCATATGAATTGGTCAATGTGCCACGTGGCATCTTCTTATTGGTTCTTGGAAGTCTACGTGTTATGGACCGGGTAGATATGCGAACATCGAGAAATATCTGGGTGGCTTAGTTATGCGAAATATCCCCCCTCTTAATCATAAAGATGAGGGTGATGTCACCATGTCAAATGATGTTTCTAGACTAGTTATAATGTGATGTCATCATCATCTTAGCGAATGTTAGGGTGCTAAGTTAATGTCTAGATATTGAAATTTATCATTATATTGTCCTAGGTCAGGATATTAACTAATATCTGGGATCTTAAAGAATGTGATGACCATCCGATATCGGGTATACGGGTGACATCATCACTCCATCAAGGTTTCTTTTAAGTAGGTTAGGATGATGTCACCATCACATTAGTGAATATCTGCACCTTAAGTTAATGTGCCAATGCTCACTGCTTATAGTTATGTTCAGTCTCGGGGTGTCTAGGTGACGTCATCACCGGATTGTTGCTTCCTCACGATGGTATTGAATGGTGTCACTAGGATATTAACTAATATGTAGGATATTAAGAAATATCTGGGTGCTTAGCATTTTCATTATATTTGGGTAAGTCCACGTATTAGTGAATATCAGGGATATTAAGATGAATGTACACCCTTGCAAGATGTACATGCATTTCGACAATTTATGACTCCTCGGGTTTAAATTTGACATCTGCACATTAGCAAACATGCGGACATTGAGTTTTACTTAGTTAAAACTGACACTCAAGATATTAGGGAATGTGATGACCCCCCTTCTTCTATGACTGTGTTGACCAAACTTTGACTAGACATAACTTCTCACTCTTAAGGAATTTTGGGGTGATCCAAAAGGCAAACCTGCTTAAAATTTTGCATTCTTTCACTTGATGAAATTTGTGATAACAAAATCTAACTTTGAAAATTAACCTCTCCTTTTGAGGTCTTGATATGCACAGGATGGCATCCTAACATGCATCTAATACTAACTCTTTTACCATACTACCCAAAGAAAGGGAACATACAAGCAAGTGAAAATTTGGGTCCCTATTTTGCTGGGGCAAAATGGGGTGTGTTGTGTAACCACACAACAACTTGCCACCAAAGAAAGCAGTAAAATTCAAACAATTCAAGAGATGAGAACAAACTAGAACATAATGTTCGAACTCCTATGAAGTAAATTCCCTAATCTCCCTAGATGATATCATGTTCATCAATATAACAATGCTGAGAAGGGATCAGGTGTGTGTATGTGATTCATATCTTTCATCTTGAAGATACGTTGGAAACACTAGTGACTGGTGTTAAGCTACATAGTTTGGTTTATCCCTCATAGCCAACCTGGATAGAGCCTTGCTGCCAACAGGTGTCCATCTCCTCAACAAGGTTATTGTTGCAATTCCTCTAAGTATAGCCCCACTGCCAGTCAGGTGTCAATAGCCCTAGTAGAGTTACTTAGATGGCCTAATTATCTCTTTAGATATTCAATATATTTCTTCCTTTTTGGTATTAGTATTCATAAGATGTTATCATGTAAGAACATTTTGCAAGGTGTGGTCACTTGCTATTTAGGTTGAGAATTGCAATGGTAGCAAGGGTAACCTTTAGATTTTTCACTTAACACTACACTGACATGTTCAATAAACCTAAGGTTGTTAGGTGTGTCATGTGAGGATCTCCTTGAACAAGAAAAGGTATCACTAATGAATAGGATATCACAGACCTGACCAGAAGCATCTACCTAACATGAGTTACAACCCATATAAGAATTTGTCTTCATTTCTTAAATTCTGACAATTTTAGTAATTCTCTAAGAGTGATATGATGCCTATTTTGCCCAATCAAAACAAGGTCTCAACAACACACAAAGCAAAGCAACACACACAAAACCAACTGTACAAACAACTATATAGAATGTACACTATCCACATATGGTACATGATCTAAATATGACCCGCCTAAGCCTAAAAATAGTGTTTGAGGAATTGCCCATTGACTAACAATGGGACATCCTCACCTGTTAGAGTTTTAAGTCTATAGTTGCTATCACCTAGGATTTCTGAGATTTGAAAGGGACCTATCCAAAGTTTATCAAATTTTCCATGGTCACCTTTCCTTTCATGTGCTTTGTCCAATGATAGTACTAAATCTGATATTCTGAAGGCTTTTACTTTAGCTCTCTGATCAAACCAACATTTGACAGTAGCCTGATGTTTGGCGAATCAGTTAATCACTCTGTCTCTCTTCTCTTCTAGGTGCATATGTTAAAGTAACCTGACTTCTTGTTTGTTATCGATACTTAGATATTCCTGTGCAAACTGCAGGGTAGGGATTTTGAGGTTGATGGGGAGGATAGGATCCACCCCATAAACTAACTGTTAAGGGGAATTTCCCAAGGTAGTCTTCACTCTAGTTCGATCTACCCACAAGGCATATTTAAGTAGGGTATTTCATTCTCTGGGATTCTTTTCAATCAATTTCTTTATGATGTTCAGTAAATTCTTATTAGTTGACTCTGCTAAGTCATTACCTAGTGGATAATAATTTGAAGAAAACTTTAAGATCACCCCATGGTCAAAAGACCAACTAGACAATTTCAAAGATGTAAAAGCTGGTCCATTATCACACACAAGAGCATAAGGAATCCCATACCTGGTTATGATGTTACTCTCTAAGAACCTAATCACATCCTCTAAGGTGCATGTCTTACTACTGACTACTTCAGTCCACTTGGTGCAAAAATATGTGATTGTTAGTACATACCTGTGTCCTGATTATGATGGAAGATTAATTGGGCTGATAAAGTCCATGCCCCATTGTGTAAATGGACGCATTTCCATGACTAGTTGCAGAGGTTGTAATGCATATTTTTCCTTACTTGATGCAATTTGACAAGTGTGACAGCATCTGATGTGATTGGTAGTGTCCTTGAAAATCATTGACCAGTAATATCCTGCTCTCAGGATAGCATGTGTAGTGGCCAGGTGAGATCCATGTGCTTTTCCAAATTTGTCATGTAATTCAGTGAGGACTTTATTAGCTTCTGGCTTATCCAAACACCTAAGGTATATTACTTCATAATTTTTCTTGAAGAGGATCCCCCCTTTAATCATGTACTTCTATGATTTAATCTTTAGATCTCTTCTCTGGGATGCATGAATCTTTGGTGGGCATCTCCCAGTGATCAGGATGTGCCTGATATCAAAGTACCAATCTTCATGTTCTTTTGTATTTACTGAATACTGCTGGCTTATCAGGTTTGGATCAATTTCAACAATCATATGGCTAAGGGCTTGTCCCCTAACTAGCTTCATGGGAGTTATATCCATATCATACTCTTCGAGTATTGTTATCCATTTGGCTCTCTTTTCTCTAGGCTCACTCTACATCAGGAGCATCTTGACGGCTACATCAGGTACAACAACAATTACCTTGCTTCTCAAGATATAATGTCTGAATTTCTTCATTGCTCTGACAAGAGCAAGGGCTTGCCTCTCAACATCCATGTATCTAAGCTCAACATCTCTAAATGGAGAACTCATAAAGGCTATGGGTTTTTCTTCTTTCTATTCACTTCACTGTGTCAGGACTACTGTACAAGTATGCTTTGAAGCAAATGAGTAGATGTAAAAGTCCTTAGTGTAATATGGGCTAATCAAGATAGGTGCATCTACTATGGCCTTCTTGATATCTTCAAATGCAGCCTTTGCCTCAGGTGTCCACTCAATTTTGGCATCTTTCTTGAGCATGGCATTGAGTGGCTTGACAATTTCAGCAAATCCTATGATGAACTTCCTCACAAAATTAATCTTACCAAAGTAAGATTTGAGTTCCTTTTACTCCCTAGAAGTTGTAGTTTCATTATAGAATCAACCCTAGCAGGGTCAATGGTAATCCCATTTTTTAATATAACATGACCTAGTAACTTACCTATGGTCACCCCAAATATGCACTTCTTTGGGTTTAACAAGATACCATACTACTCACATTTCTTGAGCACTTTCCTGAGGTCTTCAATATGATCACCTCTCCTTTTTGAGAAGACCACCAGGTCATCCATGTATATAACTATGCACTGGCCAACTAGGTCCCTGAATGCTATGTCCATTGCACATTGGAATGTGGCTCTAGCATTAATCAAGCCGAATGGTATGCATTTGTAAGCAAATGTCCCCCACTTGGTGGTGAATGCTGTCTTTAGTCTGTCTATCTTGTCCACCATCACCTAGTTGTATCCTGAAAAACCATCTAGGAAGGGCATCATTTGAGCTCCATTCACTATTTCTAGAACTTCATATAGGGAGGGCAGAGGATAATTGTCTTTCTCTAATGCTCTATTTAGATTCCCAAAGTCCACACACATATGTATATCTCCATTCTTTTTCTTGACTGGAACTAGATTGGCTACCCATGTTGAGTGCCTAACAAGAAATATGATCCTTGCATTTAGTAACTTTTTAACTTCTTCAAAGATAAGGGGCTCCAACAAAGCATTGACTAGTTTCTACTTCTTCCTGAATGGCTTGGCATCTGGCTTTAGTGGGATAGTATGAGTGATGATAGAAGTATCATACGTTTTCAGTTCCTCATAGGTCCAGGCAATGACATGGATATAATCTTTTAGTACTTGAGCTATCCCTACCTTTTCTTCTTCTGTGCAAACTTTCCCTATCAAGACATTCTTGGTATCATCACCTTGTTCTATGTTGATAGGTGAATACTCTCCTCCATCTGTCTTGGGGAGATCTTTTTGTTTTATCATGTTATCCAAGTCAAAAGCTCTTTCAAGCTCAATCATGCCTTTGGGGATTTTATTGCCTAGTAAATCCATGATTTCTTCTTCTTCCCATACATGATCTTCCAAGTTATTCTCATCTAAGATCTGTGTTTCAAATATATCCCTATTTGCAATGAAATCCAGGATATGTTGGTCATCATCAAACACTTGGAAATTGGTAACATTATCAGGTTTGGAAGGTACTAATACCAATTCTACTGAGAATCTCTTCATTCCAGAAATGGATAGAGGTTCCAATGTGCTAGCAGCTTGTGCTAGTGCATCAACTTTGTGATTTTGTTCTCTAGGGACATGCATGATGTTGAATGCATCAAATCCTTCTATTAAATCCCAAACTCTATGCCTGTAATTTGACAACTTTTTATAGTTTCATGCATAGATGCTCTTGACTTGTTTCACTACTAATTTAGAGTCCCCATAAACATGCAAAATCTTGACTTGTTTCTTAAGAGCAAACACCAACCCATGGATTAGGGCTTCGTACTTAGCCACATTATTAGTGCAATGGAATTGCAATATGTATGATGCTAAAAATGACCTCCCTAATGAGTCAATGAGGTCAATGCCTAATCCAGCTCCTTGTTTGGATTTAGAACCATCAAACCTTAGAATCCATGGCTTATCTTATGTTAAAGGCTTTTCAGAACTTTCTCTTTTCCTTTTGGCTCTAGCATTTGTAGCTGAAAACATCCATTTCAACTTTTGTGGTTCTCTTTTTGTTAGATCTGAGTGTCTCTTTTGAACATCATCCTGCTGAACATTTTTATCACCAAGGTATGTTTCTATCTCTCCTCTTTCATCTTTAGGGATATCCCTGACATCATGTAGTTTATCTCTGGAGCACAGTTGTTCTTCCTTATTTAATATATATAGGCATAGGGAACATGTTGTTTATGAATGTGGTGCCTCATGAAGTCTACACCACCCTTCAATCAATGCATGATGTGAAGGAACTCCTTGTAGAATATGTCTCTGAATCTGCTTAGATAAAGATTATTCAACTTTGGTCAGGTGACTCCTCTGTCCTCATCTGATAACTCATAGTCTGACTCAATAAGGCAATCGGTCCCTGGGGTGATAATATTTTTCTGCTCCTGGGGATGTGTCTCATCACATACTAGAATCTCTTCTAAATTATGCATGAAAATATTATCCCGATGTATCATCTGGTCATATTCCCCTACATTTGAAGAAAACAAACAAGAATTAGCATCATCATCACCTGATATTTCATTAGCATCAGTTGGTGATGATTTGATTTCAATACACATTCTCTCCAATTCAATCATATCTAGACATGCTTCACAACTCTTTTCTGAATGTGCTTCATCATGTAATCTGCACCATCTAGATATCAGAATATCTTCTATGGATGTCCCAGTCAGTTGGCACCTCTGCATTTCTCTAGATAGGTATTTTTCAAACTCAATGAAGTGATCAACTTCCTCTTCATCAGTTGAACTACAATTAGACTTGATAATCATCCTACCCTCTTGATCACTATTTTCTCATGTGTGCATGTTACACATCAAGGCTTCTTCAATTTTAACAATTTGAGGTCTTACTACATAAACCGCTGGTTCAACATCTACATACAATATCTCATTGGGGAGATTGTATTCGGTGATCATGTGTTTCATCCTAGGTTTGGCTTCTATCCTAAGTTGGTTGGGATTTCCTTTCCATGGTAACCACATATGACTGAAATCTATGGCCATGTAACCATTCAATGTCTTGGACCAATCTTTGCTAAGTAGCATTCCATAAGTATCAGGGATATCCACTACCTAGATGTCAATGTAGTATTGCACCCTTGGGTCTAATGTAAGCTACATGTGGATATGAGTTAACTCTCCTACTACACTCACTTTTGTTTTGTCAAGTTATGTGACTTTCTTGAGGGATTTGGCTGGATGTAGACCTAAAACATTGCAAATGGACAAGGCCATCACTTTAGTTGATGCACCTGAATCTACTAGATAGTTGTGTAAATTCTTGCCAAATATCCTCGATGTAAGCAAGAATGGAGGTGATTCAGACTTATCTCTGTATAGAGTCATCTATGATGTTTCAGCAACATGAACAGTAGCCTTCCCTTTAGATTTAACATTATTATCTTTTAATGGTGCAAGATCTCTAGTTAGGATGTGGTTTGGTCTATGACCAGTATTATCCTCTTTGAGTGTAGGTTCATCTAAAGATTTCAAGAAGGCTTTCTTGATGACTGGGGTCTTTAGCAATTCTGATAGTGACAAGATGATCATTATCTTTTTCATTTCTTATGCCAAGTAGGTGACTAATTTATCTGATTCAGGCAACTAGTTGATGAATTTTGTCACTATATTTTGTGGTGTGAAGTATTGAGTACTCACTAAATGGAGTGTCTAGGGTTATTATTGGATTTTAGATTTGGAGGATTGTGCTAGTGTTTCTGGAAAAAATTGTGTTTGCTTTTTTGTCTCAATGTTTCAGATCACACTCCATGATCCATCATCAGGAGGGAAGGAAGAGAATACAAATATTGTTAGGGGGACTAGATGTGGTCAAAGGACCAACTGGCCTATTTTCATTACTCCTCAGGTTGTAATTATGTCTACCCTGATATTGTTGTTGATAAGCATGAACCTCCTCAGGTTCCTTCTTAGGTTCATTTTCATCCTCAAAAGGGAACACATAATTCGACTCAAATGCCAAAGTAGACTCCTCACATGCCAAAGTATATTTTTTATGAGTCGAATTCAGCTAATGTTGTTGATGACTATCAGAACTTTCAAGTACTAGGGCAGACTCATATCCACGGGGGACAATTTCATTACCCTCAGGAAAAGGTGGATCTCCTATAGTATTTGAAACTTCATCCTGGAAAATACTGGCTGTTATTTTGAATTATGGACAATCAAGCTCAGCATGTGCAGTTGTATTATACATCTTGCACCAATTTGTGATTGCAACTTTTGTTTACCCTAGTAGTCTGTTTGGGTTTAGTAGGACGCTGATTATTCAATGGTGAGGGCAACAAGCCATTGTTAGGTCAGGTGTTCCAAGTTCTAGGTGGCCTGGGGGTAACATTGTTATTGCTATTGTTATTGAATTTATTCCTATAATTATTGTACCCCTTGTCATGATATCCCAACATATCATTATTATTTCCATATCCTCTATCAGGATATCCTTTGTTTGGGTTTGACTATGAGTAGAAGTTTTGAAAACTCATATGTGTGATCTCAGTAATTATTTTTCTCAATTGTGTAGATATTTCCTTGATGTCATCCTTTTCCTCCTGGCCTTTGGTGACTACATTATCTTGTTGAGGTTTGAAAAAGGAACTGCCATTGCCATTATTTTGTATAACATCCTGAGATGCATGTCAAGGATGAGGTATCATCTAGCCATTTCCATTTGGAGGGGGCATGTTACTAAGTGGAAGTACCCATAGGGGACTAGGCATTATAGCTAGAGGTATCACAGTTCCATTAACTTGTGGCTAACCAAGATATGCAGGATATCCTGAGTTAGGTGTGAAACTAGGTGTTAGTTGTTGATTGAATTTAATGGTTTCTTCATAAGCACCTGCTAGAGTAGTAATTACAGGATGTGTCCTCCTAATAAACATGGATGTCAAGGAATCTTAGGCTGGGTAGTATATTGACCTGGCTACCTCATCACCTACATTGTATGGAGCAACAAGCTTGGAGTACATTTTCTAGAACCTACCGTTAAAGTTGGAGATTAGCTCCCCCTAATCTCTTTTGATTATGGCAAACATGTGATATGCAATAGCCAAATCTACTGGTATTTTGAATCTTCCTAAGAAAGTTTTCTCCAAAGCATCCCAAGTAGCTATAGAAGACCAGGTGAGACCAATGTACCAACCGTATGCTTCTTCTCCTAATGAGTAGGGGAACAACCTACAGACAATGTCCTCATGGTCTATTCAAGCCATGAAGTAGGCCTCTTTGTAAGCTTGAATGTGATCCTCTGCATCCTAATAAGGATGATATTTCAGACATATTTAGTCTGGATTCTTTGGCAAGGGATGATATGCTGTAAAGATAAGTAGTGATTCCACTATAAAGAAAGATATTGTAGGAGGTACCTAAGGTATTTGAGGCACTGGAGATACATTGGAGATACTAGAGGTGTTACAACAGGTATCACCGGGGATACTGGTGAACTAGGACCTAGACTATGATGGATATTTGTCGTATGAGGTCTAAGTCTGCGAATTGGCAATTCTTCCAAATGTTTGGTGGATCTCGACCTAGTATTAGGTCTATGAGCTAGAGATTCACGACTTATGACCGGATATGGATATTTTAACTAGATATTTGCAAAGATCAGGGTATTTACTCTTCTAAAGTGGATATTTATGGTCAAATGTCCAAAGTGACAATATATTTGCATTGTATTTGTAGAAGTTGCAAATATTAACTTGAATTATGGAAATCCAAGTCACTAACTGTAAATATCAGGTCAACTACCCACAAGGATGAGATATTTGCACTTGGATCTTTCAAATAACTAGTGACAGATGAATACTTTGCACAAACGAATGAGATTTCAAGTAATCTTACAAAAAAATTTAAAAATATCACCTCACTTGGGTGTGAGAGATGATATCCAGACAATGAACCTCCAAATAGGAATGCCTTAGGCCCTCCTTCTAGCACCAATTTATGTTGGTCATGATGTTAGTCATAATAACATAGATAAAAATTCACCAAATGAACCTTTATCATCTTGAAAAGTATGATCAATTTAGAATGAATTGATAACTCCAAGGCTCTGTTAGCTAGGTCTTGACCTTCTGATAATCTCTCAGTTAGTTTGATGTGAGTTGTTTTTTTCCATTCAGGGGCCTTATGTTTCTACTTTGAAGTTCTTCATATCCAGATATTCTCTATTTCACTTGCTTTCTATGAATTCTCAACAAACGAGGTTAAATCCCACTATATTTAACTTGATCATGCAGATATTTATGTAAGTTTGATCAATTCTTCTGCATATGACTTGATTCATGATGACCTTAATTAGTTTTTCTAAAATTGTCTTTAATCCACTTATCATGAACTAATTTCCACTTGATTTCACTTATGCACTGTAAATTTGTTCAAATGATGTGCCTATAAGCAAGTATTTCCTTGGTTCCTACCATTATTTGTGTTTATCTGCATGATATTTGCTATTTTGTTATGCACTTGATCTAAATATGCTTAAGATCTTCATTTGTATATGGATATCTGCATATTTTATATTTTGCTTTCCATTTATCTATGTATTTGCAATTATGATAATGATTTTATGAAATTAAAGAAATTTGAACTAATGCTTTCTAATTTTACTGAAATGAATGAGTTTCAACCATTTCTGTATATGTACAATTCAATACTTTATGAAATAGAGATGAAAACCAAACTATGATATGTCAGGACAATCCTGAACTTGACACAGTCGGTGTTAATGTTCGAAGGAATAGGAAATCAACAACAAGCAATAGCTAACATGCACTCCAAGGGATGCAACATATTACAGTGACAAGTCTAGATGATAACTAGAAGATTACTCAAGTTTACTATGTAGCTATAATTTGTATCTCTATTGCATTCAATATTTAAATGTGAACATATTTATAATTGGTCTTGAGAAAGTACCATGACATTCAACAGTCCTATCTCAATTAATCTCCTAATGATTTTACAAAGTGCAATCCATTTCCTTTTATAGAGTAAGGAAGGGATGTGGTTACAAAAGATCGTGGGGTCATGATTCATCCATTACAATCAATGGTATATATTGCATTGACTAAGTCAAAAGACCAAAATACGTGGCACAGGTTGCCAGGTGGAAACCATCTGGTGGCATACAACTCACTCTGGAATATTCTACAAGAATCATGTCTCCTTAGTCAGCTCATCCATACGCCCTGCATCTTTGCTTACTCCCCCTCATTTGTGGATGAGTCATCTTCTATATGCACATTAATAGTCCCCTTGATAGGTTCATATGCTTGGATTGTTCTTTCTATCTCCCCTCCATAATGTACCTTAGCCTTTTTAAATGCATGTCCTTGGCTATTAAATTGAGTCTACAAGGATATCTACTTATTCCTCTGGCTATTCAGTACCTCATTGTACTTCTCTATCTTGTCTCTCGTTCTCATAGCCTTGTTAATTATATCCTGAGAGAAATGGTTAAGAGGATCATCTAATGCAGGCCTGAAGTTATTCTGGAAAGTTTTAGTGGCAAAGTCCACATCTTGGTTCTCTACCTTTGCTTCAATCTTGTCCTCAAGGGCCTCCAAAATCTCTATCTCTTCTTATAAGAGCCCATGCAATTTGACACTGATATCCCTGGATTTAGCATTACATTTCCTTAGAACGCCCACCTCAAATTTTGTGTCTTTATACCATATATCTAATAGCTATGAAGTCTGAATTGTCAGGATATTATTAGATATCAGGACCTTCACATCTATTTTCTTCATCTCAGAAAGAGCAGTCAAATGTTTATCTACTTTCATTGACCTATGTGCAATCTCTTTCTACATCTTATCAACCTTGCTCTTTAAAGTATTGAGGAAGTCCCAGTTGGCAAGTGAGGTCTTTATCACCTATTCTTCTTCAAATAGGAACTAGATGAATAATTTGTCTAGCACTTGTGCTCTATGCTTCATGACATCTAATCTTGTGACACTATTGCCAGTGGGGTGGATGTTGACATGGGGATATTAGTGGGTGCCACTAATCCATTTGTGAAGATCTGCATTTGAGCAATGTGCTCTTTATGCTCCTTATTCTTTACCTTTTCTTTTTCTATTTTGTACAATAGGGTTTCTATGATATCTTTGACTTCTTGACCCTCTTGTTGTTTAGTAGCAAAACCAAGGTCTACAGTGGTTCTTTGAAACTCATTTGCATTTATCTCCCCTTTAGCCTTATCCACAACAGGCAGAGCTATTTGAGATGCTCTTTTCCCTATTGCAGGATCTCTCTTTATTGCAGAGGTAGCCCTAGCTCTCCTCTTTGGTTTGGCTCCTTGAGCTAAAAATAATGAAGATATATCAAAATTTGAAGAATCAAAGAATGTGGGTGGATTCACCTCCTATTGAAGCTAATATGGTACATCATCTTTGGACCCTTCTTGGTCTGTATGCTCAATGTGAGCATCATGTGATTCTATGTTTTGTTCTTCCAGGTTATCCTCATCATTTCCTTGTTGTTGTTCTTCTTCCCCAATGTGACCCCTTTCATCCACTTTCTATTGCTCATCATTTGTGGGGTTCTCCTCTGGTATCTTCTCACTTTGATCGGGTATCATTTGTTCATCTTGAGGTGGTGATGGATCCATATTAGGCCCCTGATAACCAGGATCCTGAATATCCTGATGATATATTTGGTTAACTTCATCCATCTTTTCCTATCCTTTATTATCATCTTCCTTCATTAGACCTTCCTGTCCAGATTCTGACATGTTTGTATGCTTATTATCTTGGGTCTCAAATATGACATCAAGACCTAATTGTCTGGATCTATCAATTGTTTCCTCTTATTCAACATGCTATTGTTTAGTGTCTTGGGCATCTAGCTGGTCAAGTATTTCTGTATGCACATCCATAGCTACCTTGTCTTCTACCTTATCATGCTCTAGGACTGCATCCTTATCTTTGCTTGCATCATCATTGCTACGCCCTTAATCCTATAGTGTGTATAGGGTTATGAATAGTCAGTTTGTGGCTATCTTAACTCTTAATTAAGTCATATTATCATTATTTTATTGTTATTTAGTTGTTTAGGTCAGCCTAAGGCTTATATAGGCCCATCTAAGTCAGCCTAGGTGATATCCTAGGCATACATAGGTATATATACGAGGTAGTGAGTCTTATTTCATCATATTCAGTATTGTGTTCTCATTGAAGACTATTGGAGGTATCCCCCTCGAAGTGGTTTTGGAGGTTGCCCCCTTGAAGTGGCATATTATTATCAAGTGTTTGCAGCATATTTACTGTTATATTTAGATATTGTGCAAGTTGTTTCATTACAAGTGGTATCAGAGCATGATCTTGGCACCGTGAAGACAAAAACTAGGCGATTTTTTTTTTGATTTGGAGGTCTTTTGGAAAGCGCATAACTTTCAAATTTTGGTGAATATTTTTTTGATTTTAAAAGGGTTTTTGAAGAACATATTGAAGCTACTACAATCCAGAATTTAGAGCATTTGGAGCAAAATTAAGCGAGTTATAGTAGAATTAGGGTTTCTACCCTTATTTTTTGAAAAACGTATATCTCTCTTATTTTATCGAATCTCTGAAATATTTTTTGTGGGTTTTTCAATATAATAGTGAAGCTACTACAGTCTAGATTTGAGAATAATTGGAGAAGAATAAAGGGATTTATTTATAAATTAGGGTTTCCACTAATTTCTCTCTCCAGGCTGTACAATTTTGAATTTCTTCACAATGTTTTCAGGGAAGTGAGATCTTGGCCTTGGTAAGTTACAGTAAAAATTTCAGATTGATTTGATTTGTTTTGTGTGATTTATTACAAAAAAAAAATTTCCCAATCATGACGGGTCCTTCAACAAGGGGCAAAAGGAATGTTACCACACCGGGAAAAACTCCAGGCAAGGAGAAGATGGAAAATGAGGATGTTGATAAAAAAGAATATGAAAATATACTTGAACTTATTCATAAAGAAAATAGCAAGATGAAAGGTGAAATCTTGTCCATTATGGGTGAACAAATGAAAGGGTTGGCTAAGTCATGTGATATTGAGAAAATTCTAGAGATACTTTCTAAACATAAGCAGTCACAACACCAAGATGTGGAGGAAGAGGATTCTACAAAAGGGAAGGGTGTTTTTGGGTTTGAATCAAATCTCAAGATGGATCATCACACCACTCATTTTATGGCAAGGAATTTTAGACCAAAGTTGGATATGCGAAAGTTTTATGGTCAAGATCCTACCAATTGGCTCTGTCAAATGGAGCAATTCTTTGATATCCACCATGTTCCATGTCAACAAAAGGTGGCCATGGCTTCCTTATACTTGGAACCTGATCAATTCATTTGGTACCATTGGCTATGTGAAGAAAAGAAAGCAAAAGGATGCATTGTCACTTGGTCGGTTTTCCAAGAAGAACTCATTACTCATTATGGTGAAAATCTTATGGATAGCTACTTCAGCCAAATTACCAAATTAAGGTAAACAGGTATGGTCAAGGATTACATTCATCAATTTCATACTTTGTCTTTAAGAGTGGAAAATGTGTCTACAGAAAATTTGTTGGAGCTATTCATTGGTGGCCTAAAGGATCACATTAAATATGAGGTACGCATGTTCCATCCAAATTCCATCTCAAATGCAATGATTATGGCAAGGCAAGTAGAGGAAAAATTTATGGTTAATAAAAGGCAAGGTTTTATAAACATAAGAGATAAAAGGACTCCTCCACAGTCACTTCCACAACCTACTAGGCTAATACCACAACAAATTGAAGAGAAGAGAGCAAAAGCATTATGTTTTAATTGTGATAGCAAATATAGTAGAGGACACAAATGCACTGAAAAGAAATTGTTCTATATTGAAGGGCCAAGTGAGGAAGAAGAAGAGGTACCAATAGTAGAGAGTGACAATGAGATAGAGGAGGAGTCAAGAGATACTCAACCAATCATTTCTTGCCATGCACTTTCAGGTTTTAGTACCCCACAAACTCTCAAGGTAGTGGGTTTCTTAAAGAAAGAAAAAGTAACAGTGTTGATAGGCTCAGGTAGCACTCATAACCTCATCAACAAAAAAGTTGGCCACTCGTCTAAATTGTTTTATGTATCCAGCTCCAGAATTTCAGGTCTCGATTGCAGATGGCGGTACTGTTAGTTGTTCAGGAAAATGCCATAGCATTAAATTATCCATGGGAGATTATCATCTTAATTGTCTAATGTATGCTATCTCAATGGGTGCAGCAGATATTATTTTGGGATTACAGTGGCTCACCACTTTGGGAACAATTGAATTGAACTTCCAAGAACTATTCATGCACTTTCAATCAGAGGGAAGAATAATAGAATTACAAGGGATGCATGCAAAGTCACCACAAATAGTAAGTTCTTACCAAATGCAAAAGATATTGAAGAAGGGGTAGATGGGATGGTAGCCCAATTATTTTCATTAGAAGCATATCACTCAAAGGCTTCTACACCATTGGATCTACGAGCAATTATAGATAAGCACTCTATAGTTTTTGGGGAGATGCCAAAAGGATTACCTCCTAGGAGAGACCATGATCATGCCATTCAACTAGTACCAGGGAGCCAACCACCCAACATCAGGCCCTACAGATATCCATATGCTCAGAAAAGTGAGATTGAGAAGATAGTTCAAGAGATACTAGAAGTAGGCATTATCAGGCATAGTCAAAGTGCTTACTCATCTCTTGTGGTAATGGTGCGTAAGAAGGATGAAACTTGGAGGATGTGTCCAGATTACAAGGAGCTTAACAAGTTCACCATAAAAGATAAGTTTCCTATTCCAGTAATTGATGATTTGTTAGATGAGCTTAATGGTGCTATTTATTTTACAAAACTTGATCTCCATTCTGGTTATCATCAAATTAGAATTAGAGATGAGGATGTACATAAGACAGCTTTTAGAACCCATGAGGGCCACTATGATTTTTTGGTAATGCCTTTTGGTCTCACTAATGCACCGTCGACATTTCAAAGTTTGATGAACTCTATCTTTAGGCCATTTTTGAGGAAATTTGTTTTGGTATTTTTTGATGACATCTTAATATATAGTAAAACATGGGAGGAACACTTGCAACATGTAAATCAAGTATTGGACATTTTGAAGTAGAATCAGTTATATGCTAAACCATCCAAGTGTATCTTTGGTGTCAAAGAAGTGGAGTACCTTGGTCACATTGTGTCATATGAGGGAGTCAAGGTGGACCCTCATAAGATCCAAGCAATTGTAGAGTGGAAAATTCCTAAGACCCTTAAGAACTTATGAGGTTTTTTAGGGCTTATAGGGTATTATCACTGATTTGTAAAGAATTATGGTAGCATAGCATCTCCTCTCACATCCTTGTTAAAGAAGGATGCTTTCCAATGGAATGAAGTAGCGACAAGGGCATTTGAGAAACTAAAGGAAGCCATGTGCACAATTCTAGTCCTAGCTACCCCAGATTTTTCTAAAACATTTGTTGTTGAATGTGATGCTTCAGGACATGGAATAGGAGTAGTACTTATGCAAGAAGGAAAAGCCATAGCATTTGAAAGTTGCCAACTCAAAGGTAAGAATTTGTTGAAGCCAGTTTATGAGAAGGAAATGTTGGCTATCTTGCATGCAATCAAACAATGGAGATCTTATCTAATGGGACGAGACTTTAAGGTCAAGACAAATCATGATAGTCTCAAATATTTCTTGGAACAGAGGTTATCATCTGAAGAACAACAAAAATGGGTCACAAAGATGTTGGGATATGACTTTGAGATCATATATAAGAAAGGCAAGGAGAATGTTGTGGCTGATGCTCTATCAAGGTGTGCTGAACCCACAGAGTTATTTTTATTTGCCATTTCCATGTTACAAGCAGACTGGGTAAATGAGGCAAGAGAAGAGTGGGAGAAGGACATAGATACTCTAAGGCTCATTGAGAAACTCCAACAGGAATCAAGTGTGTCTGACAAATTTTCATGGAAAGGAAATATTTTATGGTACAAGGAGAGGTTATACCTTTGCAAGAATTCAACTCTTAAGCTTAAGATATTGGAAGAACTACATGCTTCTCCAATAGGTGGGCACTTAGGATTCCTCAAAACTTATCATAGAATCAAGCAAGATTTCTTTTGGGAAGGGCTGAAAGGGGATGTTCAAAAATTTGTAGCTGAATGCATGGTATGTCAACAACATAAAGGGGAGACAATTAAGACTCCGGGTCTTCTACAACCCTTATGTATCCCAAGTCAAAGGTGGGAGGAGGTATCTATGGATTTCATCATAGGTTTGCCTAGATCTAAAGGAAAAAATGTCATGATGGTTGTTGTGGATCATCTCACCAAATATGGTCACTTTTGTGCTTTGGCACAACCATTGGCAGCAAGCACTGTAGCAATAGCTTTTATGAATACTATTCAGAAACTGCATGGGACTCCGAAAGTTATAGTTAGTGATCGTGACCCTATATTTACAAGTAATTTTTGGACTGACTTGTTTTCATGCTTGGGCACTTAGCTTGCTCGTAGTTCATCATATCACCCCCAGTTAGATGGACAGACAGAAGTGGTCAACAAATGCTTGGAAGGCTATCTCCGTTGTTTTGCTTCAGATAAATAAGAGAGATGGGTGCAATGGCTACCACTAGTAGAATGGTGGTACAACACTTCTTTCCATACTTCTTCCAAGATGTCTCCATTTTTAGCTTTATATGGTTACCACCCACCATCAATTATCTCTTCATTGCGGGCACAACCAAAGGTTCACACAGTCAAAGAACACATCCATCATCAGCAAGAGGTATTGGCAGGTCTTTGAGAGAACTTGGCAATGGCACAAAACAGAATGAAGCAACAAGCTGATCAACACCGTAGTGAAAGAACTTTTGAAGTGGGAGATTGGGTCTTTGTGCGACTACAACCATACAAGCAAATGTCTCTAAAACAACAACATAAAGCTAACAAGCTGGCACCCAAGTACTATGGTCCTTATAAGGTGTTGCAGAAGATTGGCAATGTAGCATATAAATTGGAGCTTCCCATATCAACAAAAATTCATCCAGTTTTTCATGTTTCCTACTTGAAGAAGGTTATTGGGAATAAAGTGGTAGGACAAACTAAGTTACCTGAGCTTGATGAGGAGGGAAGAATAGTTGTGGATCCTGAGAGAATTATTCAAACATGCACCAAGAAGCTGAGGACAAGGGAAATCATAGAATATCTAATTAAATGGAAGAACTCTCCAGTTGAGGAAGCTACATGGGAGAATGAGGAATTCATGCAAAAGCATCCAAATTTGGTCAGCATTGAGGACAATGCTTCTTTGAAGAGGGGGGGCATGCTATGCCCTTAATCCTATAGTGTGTATAGGGTTATGAATAGTTGGCTTGTGGCTATCTTAACTCTTGATTAAGTCATATTATCATTATTTTATTGTTATTTAGTTGTTTAGGTCAGCCTAAGGCTTATATAGGCCCATCTAAGTCGGCCTAGGTGATATCCTAGGCATAAATAGGTATATATAGGAGGTAGTGAGTCTTATTTCATCATATTCAGTATTGTGTTCTCATTGAAGACTATTAGAGGTATCCCCCTCGAAGTGGTTTTGGAGGTTGCCCCCTCAAAGTGGCATATTATTATCAAGTGTTTGCAACATATTTACTATTATATTCAGATATTGTGCAAGTTGTTTCATTACAATCATCACCCTCATATGTGAGATCAATAACTATTGGGCTCGTCACATGACCAATTAATCCCTCTAGGCTAATTTTCTGTACTATGGTCTCTGGATTATCTTCTTCAATATCCTCCTCCCTTTCTTGTTGTACTATGGGAGTATTTTTATGTGTTACCATTGTATTCTTTACCAATGATTCCATGGGGCTAGCAGACACCTCATCTACTACCTCATCATCAGAAAGGTCTATTATTTTGTCTAGTGGTAGAGGCTGATCACCTTCTCTTTTCTCATTCTCTTCCTTGACTTCCTCTACTAATTCAGTCTTAAATTTAACAATGGTGAGGATAGGAACATCATGTTGTAAGCTTTGTTGAATCCCCTCTTCTCCTTGGCCTTTAAGCACAATGTTAGGGTGTTTGTCTACTAATCCCCTCATTGTTGATGCTTGGGCCTTTTGTTTGGGAACCTTTTCTCCCATTGGTACATCTTTAGCTTTCTTTCTCCTATTTATTACCAAAGGCCTCTCATCATCATCATCACTTTCCTCCAAATCTTCATAAGTAATGCCCTACTTTACTATATGTTTAGGTTGCGTCTTGGGCTTCTTGGATGTCTTAGAAGCATATATTGAGGCTTGCACTTTTTGAGGTGAAGTCTTTGGGGTGATCTTGACACCAATGTTCATCCCTCCTCTCTTGGTGGTTTCGGATGAACCTTCCTATATACTCTTCTCTAGAGATTGTCTCTTATCTTTAAGGAAGTGATCATAATCTTCTTTTGCCAGTTCTTGTCTCATCCTTTTGTTATCAATGGTCACAACCACCCCCTTGGCTTTAAGCGTAACAACTACCTTCTCTACCCAAGATTTGGTCAGTTGCATGGCCCTCTGAGTTATTATCTCCAGTGAGTTTTCCTCTGGTTGGCTCCAGTCAGGTGGGGAGATTGTCTCATTGTATCTCTTCTTGTCTTCATACTCTTGAGACATAATCACTTCGTCATCCTCATGTAATTGTACGGGGACCAGGATGCAATCTAAGGTGTGGATTTGTCTCAGTGTGAACCTTTGGTAGCTCCTCCTTCTAACTTCAACATCATCTAAGCAGTCAGTCCAATAATCCTCTATGTGCACATGGTGCACTAGTTTCTTATATAATGCTTCCATCATATGATAGGGATCATACTACCTTGATAAGAAGAAAGGCTATAAACACATCAGTTGCAGTCCCTGTATGGCCTCTTTAGTTGTTTCTACATCAGGGCACATGTACTAGCCAATCATAAGTGGAAACATGACCTTGGGTATTTTATTCTTCTAGACAAATGCCTGATGTGAAGGCAATATTTGCCTAGCAATCTGCATCACTATCACCTTATCCATTGGATATCTTGGCAACATCATGGGTTGCCCATTGAAGCCCTCCATTCTTATGTATGTAAATGCAAGAAACTAGATGAACCAAGATCCATTCTTGCTTACTGCTGCTTGAGCTTCCATGCTCATTCTTTTTACTCTACTGTCCTCCATTGTTTGGACCAGATGCATAATGAAACAATCATTAACCCTCTTATAATGTTGGAAGGATGCCCTCCTACCTAATTTTGGATAATGATCCTAGATATTTACATCTCCAGGATTACAGCCGACCCTGCAACCTATTTGCAGATTATTGAATGTTCCTTTGGCTGTACATGAATATACCATGTAGGAGGACATATGGAACATGTTTGTCTTGCTTCCTAGCTTCTTCATGCTTTCATCAATACTATCACTAATTAATTTTTCCCATTGTGGTTTCTAATTGGTGGACTCTATCATCTTCATGAGGCTAGACATCCAATCCTTAAAACAACCTACATTTGATCTCCCCCTCATCCGATTGAGCATAGCCATCATGTATTGATATTTGGGAGCGAAGTTGATTTTGTACAGGTGTACAGGCTATTTGGCCGATGCCTTGTATGTGTTGTTATTGGCTCTCCAAGAGAACATGAACTTCCTGTACTCCTTGAAACTTCCCTGATATTGCTTCTCTAGGGATCCTAGGTTAATCTTATACACATTAGATCCTGATGGTAGATTGAATGTGGAGGTGATGCCTACAACTGAAAAATCTACATATATTCGACCATGTTTCTCAACCCTTCTGGTGTGGACATTATAGTTATTAGCACATTCTACTACTAGCTCAATGGCCTCTGTTGCGTATGGGAATCCCTTAGCATGCCACATGCCTAGACTATATATACTCATGAGTAATGGATCTCCACTGCCTCTGTAATTTAGTGGTCCATTTATCAAGATCAATGTTCCCTGGGTGTGTGTCACCTATTTTCCCGTATTTGAACACTGACCCTCTGGGTTGTATACACATAGGTGTCAAGAACTCTGTATTTGACCTATTCCTATGAATATCCATTGTATCCTACAATGACAAGTATGCATGTCTTAACCTAACATGTATTTTAGGGTTTTAGATCTAAATATTTTGTGTACATCAGGGTGTTTTACTTTCACCAAGCATACTCAAATGTCGTCATATGAATTTACCATAGTGAAAATCATTTACCTATTTACCTATTCAGAAATGACAAAATGAGGGTTTTATTGTTACATCCCTATTTTTCTCACTTTTAAATCTAATTAATCGAGATCAGGATTTACGTATTCACTTTTTCAATCACCCTCCTCTATTTGCCATCGATGTGCACACTATTCTGTTGAAGTTGCACATTATTGTAATGTTGGTTCTAATCACGCAAGAGCTCTGTAATCTCTTTTTGAAATCTTTGATAAATGTAAAATGAGCATAAATCTCTTATTTAAATCATTAACATCTACGAATTAGGGCATAATTAATGTTATATCATTCATGTCCATGGATATACATGCAGTGTTCTTAATAGCACAACAGGTGGCGCCATGTGATTTAAAATTTTGAATGTCCACCTACTGTTAGATGGTATTTATTATTGGGTTTACATATTTGAAACTATCACTGATTAATTTTGCCCATTGTGGTTTCTGATCGGTGGACTCTATCATCTTCATGAGGCTATACATCCAATCCTTAAAACAACCTACATTTGATCTCCCCCTCATCTGACTGAGCATAACCATCATGTATTGATATTTGGGAGCGAAGTCAAATTTGTACAGGTGTACAGGCAATTTGGCCGATGCCTTGTATGTGTTGTTATTGGCTCTCTAGGAGAACATGAACTTCCTACACTCCTTGAAACTGCCCTGATATTGCTTCTCTAGGGATCCTAGGTTAATCTTATATAGATTAGATCCTAATGGTAGATTGAATGTGGAGGTGATCCCTACAACTAAAAAATCTACATATATTCGACCATGTTTCTCAACCCTTCTAGTGTGGACATTATAGTTATTAGCGCATTCTACTACTAGCTCAATGACCTTTGTTGCATATGGGAATCCTTTAGCATGCCACATGCCTAGACTATATATACTCATGAGTAATGGATCTCCACTACCTCTCTAATTTGGTGGTCCATTTATCAAGATCAGTGTTCCCTGGGTGTGTGTCACTTATTTTCCTGTATTTGAACACTGACCCTCTGGGTTGTATACACATAGGTGTCAAGAACTCTGTATTTGACCTATTCCTATGGATATCCATTGTATCCTACAATGACAAGTATGCATGTCTTAACCTAACATGTATTTTAGTGTTTTAGATCTAAATATTTTGTGTACATCAGGGCATTTTACTTTCACCAAGCATACTTAAATGTCGTCATATGAATTTACCATAGTGAAAATCATTTACCTATTTACCTATTCAAAAATGACAAATGAGGGTTTTATCATTACATCCCTATTTTTCTCACTTTTAAATCTAATTAATCGAGATCAGGATTTACGTATTCACTTTTTCAATCACCCTCCTCTATTCACCATCGATGTGCACACTATTCTATTGAGGTTGCACATTACTGTAATGTTGGTTTTAATCACGCAGGAGCTCTATAATCTCTTTTTGAAATCTTTGATAAATGTAAAATGAGCATAAATCTCCTATTTCAATCGTTAACATCTATGACTTAGGGCATAATTAATGTTATATCATTCATGTCCATGGATATACATGCAGTCTTCTTAATAGCACAATAGGTGGTGCCATGTGATTTAAAATTTTGAATGTCCACCTACCATTAGATGGTATTTATTATTGGGTTTACATATTTGAAAATCTCTGGGTGCTTAAACAATGTGCACACTCCTTTAGAATATGCATTTGATGTCATCATGACGCAGGTCAACATTGACTAGGTGTAAGAATCAAATCATGAAAAACTGAATGTATTTCCTTTTGTTTAGATATTAGGGCATTATGATATTCCATATGGACTAGTCAACATGCCACGTGGCATCTTCTTATTGGTTCTTGGAATTCTATGTGTTATGGACTGGGTAGATATGCGGACATCAAGAAATATCTAGGTGGCTTAGTTATGTGAAATATCCCCCCTCTTAATCATAAAGATGAGGGTGACATCACCATGTCAAATGATGTTTCTAGACTAGTTATAATGTGATGTCATCATCATCTTAGCGAATGTTAGGGTGCTAAGTTAATGTCTAGATATTGAAATTTATCATTCTATTGCACTAGGTCAGGATATTAACTAATATCTAGGATCTTAAAGAATGTGATGACCATCCAATATCAGGTATACGGGTGACATCATCACTCCATCAGGGTTTCTTTTAAGTAGGTCAGGATGATGTCACCATTACATTAGTGAATATCTACACATTAAATTAATGTGCCAACATTCATTGCTTATAGTTATGTTCAGTCTCAGGGTGTTTGGGTGACATCATCACCAGATTGTTGCTTCCTTACGATGGTATTGAATGATGTCACTAGGATATTAACTAATATACAGGATATTAAGAAATATCTGTTTGCTTAGTATTTTCATTGTATTTGGGTAAGTCCGCATATTAGTGAATATCAAGGATATTAAGATGAATGTGCACCCTTGCGGGATGTACATGCATTTCAACAGTTTATAACTCCTTAGGTTTAAATTTGACGTCTGCACATTAGTGAATGTGTGGACATTGAGTTTTACTTAGTTAAAACTGACAGTCAGGATATTAACTAATATCCAAGATATTAACTAATATCCAGGATATTAACTAATAGCCATGATATTAGGGAATGTGATGACCCCCCTTCTTATGTGACTGTTTGACCAAACTTTGACCAGACATAACTTCTTACTCTTAAGGAATTTTGGGGTGATCTAAAAGGCAAACCTGCTTAAAATTCTGCATTCTTTCACTTGATGAAGTTTGTGATAACAAAATCTAACTTTGAAAATTAACCTCTCCTTTTGAGGTGTTGATATGCACAGGATGGCATCCTGACATGCATCTGTTACTAACTCTTTTACCATACCGCCCAAAGAAAGGTAATAGACAAGCAAGAAAAAATTTGGGTTCTTGTTTTGCTGGGTCAAAATGGGGCATGTTGTGTAACCACACAACAGAGTGTGATATAAAACTAGAGGTAGAATGTAGAACATCTGAAAGTGAAATAGAAGTTGAATTTAGTTACAATTTGGTGGAATGTGGGATAGGTTGTCATGAGAATTAGTTAGTAGAGAAAATTTACAAAGAGCTCCATGATTCAGAGAATGCCCATGCACCTGAATGTTATTCCATTGATGCCTCATTACCTAAATCACAACTTGCATCCCCTATGACTCATGAGTATAACCCTACAAATATTCCTCTCAGCGTTGTATTCAAGAAGTTAGACTTATCTTGGGTGACCCATGATTTCAAAATAATAATAGAGGGATGCAGAGGTGTTAGGTCTCCAAAGGTAATATAACAAGATCAAAAGATTCAAATAACTTGTGGCTTCAACCAATAAGACTTCACTAGTCTTCCCTTTGCCTTAAACTCCTCCAAAGGGCTCAACTTAGGGTTCCAACTTCTCAGATGAAATATTACATCTTCTAGGGTCTCAAGCTACACCAACCAACAAGATTCAATAGGTTTCACAAACCAATTTGATTGGTTTTTGACAATTCCACTTGACTAGGCCTAATCCTAGTAGCCCTGTTTAGCGACTAACTTGCACTTTTCTCCAAACTTTCCCAAAGCACTTCCAAAAATATTGACTGATCTGAGTACCCTCTATTGATTTATTGAACATACTTCAAAATCATATACTATTGTTTTGGACAGAATCTGATTGTCCTAATACCCTGTTGTCTTCCTACAAGGTCTAATTTGTCCACTTTACAAAGGAACCCTATCAAATACTTACCCCACTCACTTCAAACCTTGAAAAAGTCTTAGGAAAGGATCTAAAACAAAGGATTTTCCAGGTCTCATGCAATTATTTGCTCATTCAAGTGTTTAAACACCAAACCCCCATTTCTAGGCCCCAAAATCTAGTTAACACAGCAGTTTTAGAAAAAACATGATATCTTCCTCTAGGAATTGAGTTAAGACCTCCTACCAGATGCATTTGAAAGGTAACTCAATCCTCTTTCCAACCATATATAGCTTGTCCCTATATCTATCCATACAGAACCGTACCAAATGCTGCAACAAGATTGTTATAGGAGAATTCTAGAAATTGCAATCACTAAAACGGTCATAACTTCCTCAATATTGAATATACTTTCATTTGAAATTAAAAAAAAAGTCCTCCTACCCATACTGGGCCATACCATGCAATAAAATAGCAAATTTCTGAAGTATAATACAGAAAAACATTATTTTTTACCATTCCATTCTCAATCTTCAATCACCTCCCAGTTTTCAAAGGTATACAAGGTCTTTTTAAAGGCATTACAACATGACCTTTCAGTTTCTAACTTCCTTGGAATGAACTAAGAGCCAAATGACCCTTCAACTTCTAGGTTTGCATCTTTTTTTTCAATTTTACATTGGCAACCTTTACATAGTATGCACTATTTTGCAAATTTGAAACTCCTATTGACCTAAACACATAAAAATGACTTGATGGACCTCAATACAATATTGAATCATTTAAAATTGAATCAAACTCCAAAAATTAGTCTAGGAAAACATTAATTTGCCAAGGTGCTCTTGCACCATACAACCAACCAACAAAATTTTCAAGTCCCTTGGAAATGTATCTGCCATAAAAGTCTTTTTCCTCTGTCTTTATCTTCAATCTTCTCAGCTTCAGGCTTCAAATCTTCTCATTCATAGAAAGGTGACTAACCAACCAACAAAATCTAAACTACCATCATCTTTAGAGCTTCTTCAGGCTCCATCTACTCCCATCAGTGGAGTACTATTTAGGCTACAATATCAAGTGCTTCTTTAGGTATCCATCTCTCTCACTACTTCACAATAAATCAACTCACCAAACCATTCATCTCACCCAACAACAGATCTTGGTGATGCACCTACCACTCTCTCCTCAGTTGCTTCTCTCTGCACCCTTATCTAGCCTAATCTCCATTAGAGAATGGTCATGACAGACCTTCTCTTGTCTACCCTCACACACAACCTCAGAAACTTCTTTCTTGCAGCTAGATGGACCAAGCACCTGCAACCAAACAACTTAGCAAACAAAATAATGGTTACCAAAACTCTTCAGCTTTCCTTTAGTTCTTCACCTGCCTTCTCAGTGATAGGAACCAAATACACACCACCTAAATCTTTTTCCAGCTCTGATACCAATCTGATGTAGAGGTGTCAGGTCTCCAAAGGTAATATAACAAGATCAAAAGATTCAAATAACTTGTGGCTTCAACCAATAAGACTTCACTAGTCTTCCCTTTGCCTTAAACTCCTCCAAAGGGCTCAACTTAGGGTTCCAACTTCTTAGATGAAATATTGCATCTTCTAGGGTCTCAACCTACCCCAACCAACAAGATTCAATAGGTTTCACAAACCAATTTGATTGGTTCTTGACAATTCCACTTGACTAGGCCTAATCCTAGTAGCCCTGTTCAGCGACTAACTTGCACTTTTCTCCAAACTTTCCCAAAGTACTTCCAAAACTATTTACTGATCTGAGTACCCTCTATTGATTTATTTAACATAATTTAAAATCATATACTATTATTTTGGACGGAATCTGACTGTCCTAACACCCTGCTGTCTTCCTACAAGGCCTAATTTGCCCACTTTACAAAGGAACCCTATCAAATACTTGCCCCACTCACTTCAAACCTTGAAAAAGTCTTAGGAAAGGATCTAAAACAAAGGATTTTATAGGTCTCATGCAATTATTTGCTCATTCAAGTGTTAAACACCAAACCCCCATTTTTAGGCCCCAAAACCTAGTTAACAGAGCAGTTTTAGAAAAAAATGTGATATCTTCCTCTAGGAATCGAGTTAAGACCTCATACTAGATGCATTTGAAATGTAACTCAATATTATTTCCAACCATATATGGATTGTCTTTGTATCTATCCATACAGAACCGTACCAAATGCTGCAACAGGACTATTATAGGAGAATTTTGGAAATTGCAGTCACTAAAACGGTCATAACTTCCTCAATATTGCACCAAATTCGATGAGACAAAAATGAAAGGGAGGGTGATTGAATATAATTTCATTTGAAATAAAAAATAAATGTTCTCCTGCCCATACTGGGTCATACCATGCAAGAAAATAGCAAATTTCTGAAGTATAATACAGAAAAACATTGCTTTTTACCATTCCATTCTCAATCTTCAATCACCTCCCAATTTTCAAAGGTATACAAGGCCTTTTTAAAGGCATTACAACATGACCTTTCAGTTTCTAACTTCCTTGGAACGAACTAAGAGCCAAATGACCCTTCAACTTCCAAGTTTGCATCTTTTTTTTCAATTTTACATTGGCAACCTTTAAATAGTATGCACTATTTTGCAAATTTGAAACTCCTATTGACCTAAACACATAAAAATGACTTGATGGACCTCAATACAATATTGAATCATTTAAGATTGAATCAAACTCCAAAAATTAGTCTAGGAAAACATTAATTTGCCAAGGTGCTCCTGCACCATAGAGGAAGTCTATAATCAGATGCCTTGGTTAGTGCACATGTTGGTTCACAAGGAGGTGCTCATATTCAAGTATTTTTAGTTTTTTGAAGAGGATATTGGGATGAGGTGTTTTACTAAATCCTTGTATGGTTAAGTTAGGGAGTGGTTAGAAAGTTTCCCTAAACACTAGGATATGTGTAGGATCATGATGGGCCAAACTATACCTCTAAGTGGCAATGAAAATACTAAAAATCAAACTTAATCAATTTCATGTGAAAATTTGAATGGATTATTTACACAATTTGAAAAAGATGTAAGAACAAAATTTGTAGAGAATTGAATCTAGTTTATGGGCTACTATTTCTTTTAAAAAAAATTTAAACTTAGTGAAAAATGAATATTTCAATGAACAACTATTAAATTTTTCAAAAGAAAATAAAAAGTGGGTGTCATTCCAGCCAACCTAACTATGAGCAAATTTTTTTTTTTTTTGAATCTTTCAAAATAAGTACAGGACTCATGCTCGGATGTGATGAATACTTTTTTGAACTTTTTTTCCAATTAATTATATTTTTTTCCAAAATTAGTTATGATTTTTTTACTGTGACTTTTAAAAAAATAAAAAGTAATTTTCTAGCCAACCTAACTCGATTAAAAAAAATTAGAATTCAATTTTTTTAACCTATAGCTAGAAAAGCATAGAGTGTGATGCAGCTTTCAGATCTCAAAAAGGTGAAACGGTTTGAAAGTTATGGATGTTTTTCAATCAATGTGTCCATAAGGATTTCAGACACACACTATATAGAAAATTCTTAATAATTATTTAATAAAATGATAACCAAGCAAATCTTATATTTTTAGAAAGTTGACAATTTCTTCAAGAAACCCTTTTTATTTTATCAATTTTGCATTAAAAAAGTCGTCAGCACGTAGGGTGAAGTTCGAAGAAGAGAGTGAAACTTGCAAAAATGTTAGAATTCAGGAAAAGTCAACTATGAAAATGGATATCTATTTTTCTTTGGTAAATGGAAAATAGATATATGTTTTGCTTCGGTAAATGGAAAACAGATATCCGTTTTGGGCAGCTAGAAATGGATATCCATTTTTGGCTGCCCAAAACCTTGTGGTATGTGTGTTTATGCTTCATTCCTCATGGTCCTTGTAGTGTATTCATGTGTGTACTTCATGATTGACATGTATTCAAGTGTATACTTCATGACTTATGTGTATTCATGTGTATACTTTGTGACTTACGTATATTCATGTGTATGTTTTGTGACTTACGTGTATCCATGTGCATACTTCATGTATATTACACGTATTTATGTGTATGGTTCATGGCTTATGTACATTCATGTATATGTTTCATGTCTTATGTGTATTGAACTCTATCATGCTACTTACCTCCTCCCTATCATGAATCCCATGCACCCCTCATCTCTCTCTTTCCATGATAAGTTCTTTGACGTAGTGATGCTAGACTTAGATCTTCAAGCCATTCACATTCACCTATCATTATTACATTTAATATTAGCTTATCTACACTTAACTTATGCTATCTAGCCTTTTCATGATTAGGTTCATGTATTCTTGTTTCCCCCTTCTACCTTCCCAATATATTACCTCACTAGTTATTCCTAGAGGCACATAGGTGGATCACCCTTCTCCTAGCTCATCAATTTTGGAGTTCTCAAATAAATCAATCTTTTATTTACATGTACAATAAAATGATGTCTATACTCATTGGGTCTAGCCTTTGGTGATGAACACATCCTCCTAGTTTCATGGGGTTAGGCTATGGGGGTCACATCCCTTCCAAAAAAGATAGAAAAATAAATGAAAATAAAAAGAAAAAGCACATGTGTTAATCAAAGCAATTCAAATCCATATCTCAAAAATTAAAGCAAGTCAAAGCATACCAAGTCAAAGAAAAATACTCCACTTGATCAAGTAGTCCATGAATCAACCTATAGGCTATCCTTCAATTTTAGTCTAGGATTGAAATCTTGAGTTGTAGATGTTTTCTTTTCTCTTTCTTATGGTCTATGTGACCTAAAATTGGATCCCTACTTTATCATATCACTTCACTTCCTTCATCCACAATCCCCTTATACACTTGCCTTTCCTCATTCTCCTGAAACCCAAGATTGCACATTGACTAGTCCATTGAATGATTCATGGAAAGCTCTATGCTACTCCCTTGTTTTTTCACATTATCTCCTATATCCTACATTTCATGTGTACTTACACTATACAGTTCTCCTATACACTTCCACTTTTCCATATGTACACATGGCGTACTTCTATTTTATAGTTGAAAGAATTTTTCTTACCATCTTGGTGTATAAGATTAGGATGGCATTATGAAATTCACTTGAATATGTTGTAACTCCTTGTGCCTCTATACCTTATTTTCCTACAACCTATTCTCCATATTATCCTTCTACATCATTTCACTTATCATTTATAATCACATTATCTCTTGTTACTTTCTGATCTTTGATCTTCTATCAACTTTATTTGAAACTTCACTTTCTTCTCTTTCATCCCATTTACCACTTTATCATCACACCGACCATTACACTTTTCGGGGCATAGTCTTACTTGTTGGGATCCTATTTTTATATTAGTTTATTTTCATTATCTTTTTCACTCTATCATCTCTTTGGGACATTTCTCTCTTTTTCCCCTTGGAGAATCTACATTGACATTACAACCATCTTATTACTCCACACCTACTTGCTCCTTTCTCCTTGATTGTTTTCCTCTATCATCCACACTTCCTATTGTAATAGGGGAAATTGATTTTATTTATTCAAACCTTATAATTTCTTGTAGATCTAGAGATCTTAAAACATAAAACTATAGTTTTGATATACAATCTAACATAGTGATTTAAATGTAACTAAATGTATTTCACCTAATCACAACTATGCTCATTCCCTAAATAAAGTACTATGGTTTTTATCTTTCAACTAAGAGAAAATAGAAAAGCTAAGAATATAGTAATAAAATCTAGAAAGTGGATATAGAAATAGAAACCTAGAGTAAGACATTGGAATCTAGAGAAGGTCTTAGAAATCATATGCATTTAGAAATTGTAGTGCACTTCATAGATGCAACACAAGTAGGGTCACATCCAAATGTTTTGTAGTCCTTTGTACCAAAAATCATAAAACTTACATAGGAAATGAAGGACCTGGGTGGTAAGGACACAATGCAAGTACCTAGTAATATAAAACAATAACTAGAATATAGGAATTTAATGAAAGTGTATACCTCATGACTTGTAGTGTATTCATGTGTATACTTCATGATTGACGTGTTTTCAAGTGTATACTTCATTACCTACATGTATTCATGTGTATACTTCATGACTTATGTATATTAATGTGTATGCTTTGTGACTTACGCGTATCTGGACGTGCATACTTCATGTATATTACATGTATTTATGTATGTTCTTCATGCCTTTCATACATTCATGTATATGCTTCATGTCTTACATGTATTCAAGTGTATACCTCATGACTTGTAGTATATTCATGTGTATACTTCATGATTTATGTGTATTCAAGTGTATACTTCATGACAAGTACATGTATTCATGTGTATACTTTGTGACTTACATATATTCATGTGTAAGCTTCATGACTTACGTGTATCCATGTGCATACTTTGTGTATATTACATGTATTTACATGTATGCTTCATACCTCGTATCTTACGTGTAATTATGCGTATACTTCATGTATTATGTGTATGCTTCATGCTTCATGTATTACATGTATTTATGTGAATACTTTGTGTATTACATGTATATGCTTCATGCTTCTTATATTACATGTACTTATGCATATACTTGGTATATTATGTGTATGCTTCATGCTCCGTGTATTATGTGTATTTACACGTATACTTCATGTATTACGTGAATTCTTCATGTTCTATGTATTATGTGTATCTATGAGTATGCTTCATACTTCGTGTATCATGTGTACTTATATGCTTCATGCCTCACATGTATTTATGTGTATACTTTGTAGATTACACATGTTTCATACTTTGAGAGGAAAACAAAATGAATATCTGTTTTACAAAATGGATATCTATTTTTTAGAAGGGATATCCATTGCTAGATATTCGTTGCCCAAAGAATAGGGCTTTAGGTAACAGATATCCATTTTAAGAAATAGATATCCATTTTGAAAATGGATATCCGTTATGTAAAAGCCAAAAAAAAGACAAAAGGAATGTTGTTGGGCCCAACAACCGTGCCCATAGACCCTCTGTTGTCGAAAAACCCATGATCTCTGCCTGTTACAATCCAAAAAACACTTTTATGAATTTTTGGACACACAATTTACTTGTTATAATAATAAGGGTGATATTTTTGTTCCCCTAATGGGGAGCAACAGTCATCGTAAAGGAAAAAGGAGGAGGAAAGTTACATTGGAAGAAATTGAAGCAATTAGGGAAAATGATATAGCAAGGAAGAGGATTCTAGAAGACCAGTTTTGGTGGATTCTCATCAAGGTGAATCTTCTTCTTTAGCATCTAATGACATGCAAATTGAAGGTGTTAATGTTGATTATAATTAAATGTTAGATAAGAATGAAATTGACAATGATATTGCAAATGAAAATGTTGCAAAATGTTATGAAATACCTATTGATAAGAGAAATACCATGAACAAAGAAGAAGAAGAAAAACAAAGACATTTGCTTGAAGAAGGTGGATATGAACCTCATGATATTGAATTTGCACTCCATAATCCATTTGTTGATAAGATTGATGAGGTTGATAACATGGATGAAACAATAAAAATCAATGTATCTCCAAATTACATAAGAAGAGAGGACATTTGTCAAGAAGAGAATAAGCATGATGAAATTGGAAAACATACAAGAACCCCAAAATGGTTACTTGAAATTGGTGAGAACATAATGAAAAAACTTGAAGATAAGAGGTCGTCAGGAATGGTTTGGTTGTGGTCTTCAAAACTCTTCAATGAATACTTTGAGAATAAAACATTAACCAAACAATGCCAACTTTTTGTGCAATTACTAAAGATGTACACAATGACACTTTTACTAAAGAAATTAAAGATTCAGTTAAACAAAGTATCCGATCGAAATAAAATTATTGTTAGAATCCTTTTCAATGCACTCAATTCTATTGGAAATACTAGTAAGGAGAAAGATAAAAGAGCTGCTCGTACAGTAATAACAACCTCAATAGTAAGAAAATAAATAAGAAAGGTTCGATTAATGAGGCAAAGTTGTGTTGACATAAGATTGAATTGCAAAACATTGTCAAAAGCACTAGCATTAAGATCAAGACTAGATAGTCCTCTTTGAAATGATACTTGGGATTTCAGTGATAGGCTTCCACGAGTTGATAAGAAGGTAATCAATAGCACAAAGGAAGAAATTGAACAATTTTGGCACACTAACTCTAGGGTATCACTGAATGGAAAAGATGTTTTAAAGTTAAGAATTGGTGATAAAGACCACACACCACATCCTAAACATTACTTGGAATGTAGCCAAACAACATTGTACAATTAAAAATATTGTGAAACACACCCAAGTATGACAATCTCACATAGAGCATTTGAATCTCTTAAGCTATTTTATTGTGTTCCTCTTAAAATTTGTAATACATGTTGTTGCAAATACCATGTAGAGTTTTCTATGTATCATGAATTATTATACAATATTTGTTCTACTTTGCACACTAAGGAAATGTTCCAGGAGTGTGGTGCAATTCAACTACCAAAGTCATCTAGGGACTTATTAGATTTATTTCTATGTATTAGAGATGATGGTTGCATTTTCTACAAGAATGATTGTTTTAATGAAAAGTGTTTACAATGTGGTGGGTTATCAAAGTTTGTATCATGTTTTCATGAGGGTAGTGAACATGATTTTGGAAAGAGAATGGTTGAGAAAAAAGATATGAGACAATGAAATACAATTTGAAAAGTGGAGGTGAAGGTTCTAGATGTGAGTTGATTGTAAGAGAAGTAAGTATTGCTGATTTTATTGATGATTTTAAGAAAAGTCTTTTCTACAAGTATGCCAGACACAGCCACAGGTCTCGATGGTTAGATCAATAGTTTAGGATGTGTAAAGACTTTTTCCTAGTGGAACTATTGTCTATGTAGTTTATTTTGCAAAAAACTATACGTTGCAACCCCAAAATGAAGTACAATCCCAATACTACAATTCTATTCAGATTGCTAGTTTTGTTCACATCACATACAAACATGCCCCCGAGAGTACAGAAGAGAATAGGAAGATTGTCAGAGAATACCATTTTTACATGAGTGATGATCGATCTCATTCATCCGAGTATGTGCAATATTGTTTTCAACAATTTTATGGGTTCTTGCAAGAAAAAGATGTTGCAAGTATGAGGATAACTGGTGTTGTCATTGATGTCAACATACTCATGTTGCATTAATGAGAAGGATTAGGTAAGCTGTGTGCTGAGGATATTGAGAGGATAAGTCTCAATCAGGAAGAGTGAAGAACAGTGATGACAAGAAGGCAAAAGTTCTCAATAGGTTGAGGATCAGAGGATGCGGTTTAAAGGGTTTGTAGATATGAGTCTTGAGATGTTTCAGTCAAGATTTCAGAGGTCCGCATGAAGATCTGAAGAAGTTATGACCGCTCAAGTAGAACCAGTTCCAACAAATGTTCAGTGGTACTAGAGTGTCACAGATTGGTCCGGTGAGCTCCGAAATTGCATTATCTCATTTTGTAGATTAGAGGGAGTGTTGAAGAAGTCCGTGTGAAGTGACAACTAGATTTGTTCATGGTTTGGAGGTCCAAAAGCACCTTTTTCATTATGAAAGTGATGACAGACTGTGTTCTTGAAGTTTCGAATGAAGAAGAGAAGAATTCCAGTAAGCTGATAAAGTGTGGATGTTCTTGATGACTTAGGAAAGGTTTTGGTGATCTTTGGATCGTCTACAATTCTTATTGGTGGTCCGCATTGAAGTTAGAGTTTGCATTTGAAGAATAACCACATATATTGCTGTTCTTCTTGAGACTGGCCGACCAGATATATTACACGTCTTGCGAATGTTCTTATAGGTGTTTGCCGACTTAGATGAGTGTTCCTAAGTCGATGCCTTGTATAAATAAGGGATTGTGAATTCATTTTGAAGTGTGTCTTGGTGCGGATAAGTTTGGTATAGCAAAGAAGAAGAGCGAAAGGCAAAGTAGGAGTTTTTGGGCTTAAATGGAACTGATCCAGGCATAGTAAAGATGTCAATCTCCAGTTCAAGTTTGTGATACTTGTTACTTTGTAGACAGTGTGTCTCTTGTAGGTAGTGTGCCTCTTGTGAGCAGTGTGCTCAGGCAGTGAGCCCTAATTGGCATGTGCCATCTATTTTTCTTATTCTTCTAACAGAGAATAATCCTTGGGTTAATCACCCCGTGGTTTTCCCTTGATCGGGTTTTCCATGTCAAAATCTTGGTGTCTCATGTGTTGATGTGTATCTGCTCTGGTGTTTATGCTTTATGCTTTCATGAGTGATTAATTGATATGCTTTTAAATAACAAAGAGGATTTAAGTGTTTGAATTAGAAGCAAGTTTTGGACAACTGATTCACCCCCCCTCTCAGTTGTCTGTCCTAAATCCAACAATTGGTATCAGAGCTAAGCTCCTCTAAAAGGAGCTTAATCGCTTGAGGAGATCCAGGATGTCGTCATATAAGAAGGATAGTCTGAAGTTTGATGGAACCAACTTCTCTCTTTGGAAAGGTCACATGAAATGTCACTTATAGTGTATGGGAAAGGTGCACTGGTCCATGGTCACAAAAGCATATGTACCTCCTCAGGGTGGTCCAACAACTCTAAATGAAATCACAGATGCTAAAAACAATCTGTGGACCAAAGAGGCACTTCTAAGCACATTAACTGACTGAGAGCTCTCAAATGTTATTGACCTACCAACTGCCTATGAGATCTGGATTAAACTGGAACTTCTGCATGAAGGAGATGAGTATGTTAAGTGTGCAAGGTTGCAGTCTAAAAGGAAAATTTGAAAGACTGAAGATGAGAGATGATGAAAATATTACTACCTTTATGCCAAGAGTAAATGAGCTGGTGTGTGGAATTAGGAATGCTAGTGGAGTCTTGGATGAAAATGAGATTGTTGGCAAAATTCTCAGATCCCTTCCTGCTGCCTACAAAATCAAGGTTGCTCCATTGATGAATTCAGAGCCCATACAACTGTCACAAGAGACCAATTGGCTGGCAAACTGGCTGCATTTGAAATGACTGAGTTTGGAGATGATCACCCCAAGACTAAATCTGCATTCAAAGCTAGTGCCTCTGTGAAAGGTAAACAAAGATTTGATCCGGGAGAAAACTCTTCAAGGAAGCTGTCATGGTATGATCAAGCAAGAAGAGACATGGAAGTGGAAGAAGCAGAAACAACTCAACTTGAAGCCCTCATTACAAAGAGACTGCCAAGAGGATCTGGTAAGTATGAAGGAAAATTACCCTTTAAGTGCTTCAATTTCAATAAGATTGGTCATTTTGCCTCAAGATGTCTGGAAAGATCTACAAGGCCAAATTCTAACAGACAAAGGTTCCAAAAGAATTGTTATTATGTTCATGAAGAAGATGATAATGAAGGAGTAACAGATGATGAATAAGAGATAGGAAACAAATCCGGAAATGAATGGGTGTTTATTGCCATCAAGGAAGAAGATCCAATATCCTCTGAATCTGTCAATCATAAGGTTATAGAAAGAGCTTTGGCTGCCCAAGTTGAAGAAAAGGATGATTGGGTTATTGACAGTGGATGCTCTCACCATATGACAGGTGACAAGAACAAGTTCTTAGATTTGGAAAGGTATGAAGGAGGAATGGTAAAGTTTGGTGATAATTCTGCTGGTAGAATCAGAGGTAGGGGAACTATTTCTTTTGATGGAAAGAACAAAATCGGTAATGTACTATATGTTGAAGGATTGAAGCATAGTCTTCTCAGTGTTGGACAGTTGGTGGACAAAGGTTATGATATCCGGTTCAAGAATAGAAGATGCAGGATCTTTGAAAGCTCCGGAATTGAGATTGCATCCGGTACTCAAACAAAAGGTAATATCTTCCATCTAGTTGGTACTAATAAAAGTTGTCTGTTTGTTCAAGTTGATCAGAGTTGGTTATGGTATAGAAGGATGTGTCATGTAAATTTTGATAACATCATCAAGATAAGTAGTACTCAGGCTGTAAGAGATCTTCTAAAATTGGTAAAACCTACAAATAGTTTGTGCAAAGAATGCCAGCTGGGCAAATAGAGCAGAGTCTCATTCAAAAGCAAGGATCAGTCCTCTACCAGATTATTGGAATTAGTTCATACTAATCTATGTGGTCCGACAAGAATCAAGAGTATGCAAGGTGATAGATATTTCATGTTACTGATTGATGATGATTCCTGGATGATGTGGATTACCCTTCTGAAAAAGAAATCAGAAGCATTTGAGAAGTTCAAAATCTTCAAGGCTATGGTAGAGAATCAAACTGAATTAAAACTGAAATGTCTGAGGTCTGATAGAGGTGGTGAATTCACATCCGGTGAATTCATAGATTTTTGTGAGAAGCATGGTATAAAGAGACAGTTATTTGCTCCTAGGAATCCACAGCAGAATGGAGTAGTAGAGAGAAAGAACCAGACTATCCAGGAAGCATCCAGGACAATGATGATGGAAGTAAATGTTTCCCAGATGTTTTGGAGAGAAGATGTCAGCACTGTAGTCTATACTCTCAATTGAGTTCAAATCAGAAGCAATACCAGTAAGACTCCTTATGAACTTTGGTTTGGTATCACTCCTACTGTGAGATATTTCAGAGTATTTGGTAGCAAATGTTACATTAAAAGAGATGAAGATCTAGGAAAGTTTGATGCTAGAAGTGATGAAGGAATTTTCTTGGGTTACTCCACTCAAAGCAAAGCATACTGGTGTTACAATAAGAGACTGAGAAAGATGATAGAAAGTACAAATGTGAAGGTTGATGAAGGAATTGAGAAGCCCTCAAGGTTTTATGAATATGATGAAGATGATCAGAATGGTTCTCTGGTTCAAGGAGCTCAATCCTCTCCTGAAAGTCAGATTCAGATTGATCTGGTAAATTAGGAAGAAGAGATAGGTCTGAATGAGCCTGATCAAGAAGCAGAAGTGCAAGAAACTCTCAAAGTTCCAAGGTATGTAAGACTGAACCACTCTGAAGATTAGATCATAGGTGACAAAAGCAAAGGTGTGCAAACTAGAAGAAAAATTGCTCAAAATTCAGATGAATGTTGTCTGATTTCAAAGATTGAACCTAAGACAATAAATGAAGCCTGCAATGATGAAAATTGGACCAAAGCAATGGAGGAAGAGTTGATGCAAATTGAGAAAAATCACACTTGGGATCTTGTTTCTAGACCTAGAAACAAGAATGTGATTGGAACCAAATGGGTCTTTCGGAACAAATTAAATGAAGTTGGTGAAGTAATCAAAAATAAAGACAGATTAGTCTACAAAGGCTACTCTCAAATAGAAGGGATTGATTTTGAGGAAACTTTTGCTCCGGTGGCAAGAATTGAAGCAGTCAAATTATTTCTTGTATTTACTACCTTCAAAGATTTCAAAGTGTATCAGATGGATGCCAAATCTACTTTCTTGAATGGTGACTTAGAAGAAGAGGTGTACATTGAACAACCAGATGGATTTAGTTATCTGAGCATGGTGATATGGTCTACAAATTAAAGAAGGCACTATATGGTCTAAAGCAAGCTCCAAGAGCATGGTATGAAAGGCTGGACAAACATCTTTTGAAGATTGGTTTCAACAAAGGTATTGCTGATAGTAACCTATATTTCAAAATTGATCATGAAAACATCTTGATTGTTGAAGTATTTGTTGATGATATCATCTTTGGAGGAAGAGACAGTATGTGTAAAACCTTTGCAAATCAAATGAAAAGTGAGTTTAAAATGTCAATGCTTGGTGAAATGAATTTCTTCTTGGGTCTACAAATTACCCAGACAAAGAAAGGAATCTTTATCTCTTAGACCAAATATGTGAAAGAATTATTGAGGAAATTTGGAATGGAAGATTCAAAGCCAATGAACACTCCCATGGCAACCGGATGTAAGTTGAGCAAAGATGATGACTCTCCTAAGACAGATTAGACAAAGTACAGATCAATGATTGGAGGATTATTGTATCTCACTCAAACTAGACCAGATATAATGCAGGTTGTTGGTCTTGTGGAAGATTCTAGGCTGATCCCAGAGAATCTCATGTCATGGCAATCAAAATAATTTTTAGGTACTTAAAAGGAACAATTGAGTATGGTCTATGGTATTCTAGAGATCATGATTTTTCTCTTCATACATATATAGATGCAGATTGGGTAGGAGATGTGGATGATAGGAAGAGTACAAGTGGAGGAGCATTCTTTTTGGGAAAAAGGTTGGTTTCTTGGCTAAGCAAGAAACAAGAGGCAATATCCCTGTCTACAACTGAAGTAGAATACATTGCAGCAGCAGGAAGTTGCACTCAACTTTTGTGGATGAAACAAATGCTAAGAGATATTCAAGTAGAATATGAGGAGCCTATCACAATTTTCTGTGATAATTCAAGTGCAATAAATATTTCTAAGAATCCGATATTGCATTCTAAGACTAAGCATATATCTATCAAGTTTCACTTTCTGAGAGAGCAAGTGAACAAGGGTGAAGTCAGATTGGAGTATGTGCCCTCCAAGGATCAGCTTGCAGATATTTTTACTAAACCTCTTCCCAAGGACTCTTTTGAGTATCTCAGGGAGAAGTTAGGTTATTACCCCTCCGGTGATGAACTAGGATGCATTGATATGCATCATTCCGGTGGATATCACAGTCATATCTTGTGATCCGGATTGATGATGGGGAGCTACTACTCAGGGGGAGCAGCTGGTATGATTCTAATGTGTTAGAATTGCAAGTATGAGCCCTTTGCCATTGATGTCAAAGGGGGAGAGAAGACATGTGAAAAACAAGTGGTTGATGATCAAAGGGGGAGCAGTAAAGGAAGAGAAGACATGTGAAGAGTTGTTGCTGATAGGGGGAGCTGTGACAGAAAGGAGAAGTTCTTGTCTTGATGGTTTTTCACATCATATGTTGCCATCAATGACAAAGGGGGAGATTGTTGCAAGTATGAGGATAACTGGTGTTTTCATTGATGTCAACATACTCATGTTGCATTAATTAGAAGGATTAGGTAAGATGTGTGCTGAGGATAGTGAGAGAATAAGTCTCAATCAGGAAGAGTAAAGAACAGTGATGACAAGAAGGTAAAAGTTCTCAATAGGTTGAGGATCAGAGGATGTGGTTTAAAGGGTTTGTATATATGAGTCTTGAGATGTTTTAGTCAAGATTTCAAAGGTCCACATGAAGATCCGAAGAAGTTATGATCGCTCAAGTAGAACCAGTTCCAATAGATGTTCAGTGGTGATAGAGTGTCACAGATTGGTCCGGTGAGCTCTGGAATTGCATTATCTCATTCTGTGGATTGGAGGGAGTGTTGAAAAAGTCTGTGTGAAGTGACAACTAGATTTGTTCATGGTTTGGAGGTCCAGAAGCACCATTTTCATTATGACAGTGATGACAGACTGTGTTCTTGAAGTTTCAGATGAAGAAGAGAAGAATTCCAGTAAGCTGATAAAGTGCGGATGTTCTTGATGACTCATGAAAGGTTTTGGTGATCTCTGGACCATGTACAATTCTTATTGGCTGTCCGCATTGAAGTTAGAGTTTGCATTTGAAGAATAACCATAGATATTGGTGTTCTTCTTGAGACTGGTTGAACAGATATATTACACGTCTTGTGAATGTTCTTATAGGTGTTTGCCGACTTAGATGAGTGTTCCTAAGTTGATGCCTTGTATAAATAAGGGATTGTGAATTCATTTTGAAGTGTGTCTTGGTGCGGATAAGTGTGGTATAGCGAAGAAGAAGAGCGAAAGGCAGAGCAGAAGTTTTTGGGCTTAAATGGAACTAATCCAGGCATAGTAAAGATGTCAATCTCCAGTTCAAGTTTGTGATACTTGTTACTTTGTAGATAGTGTGTCTCTTGTAGGCAGTGTGCCTCTTGTGAGTAGTGTACTCAGGAAGTGAGCCCTAATTGGCATGTGCCATCTATTTTTCTTATTCTTCTAACAAAGAATAATCCTTGGGTTAATCACCCCGTGGTTTTTCCCTTGACCAGGTTTTCCACATCAAAATCTTGGTGTCTCATGTGTTGATGTGTAATTGCTCTAGTGTTTATGCTTTATGCTTTCATGAGTGATTAATTGATATGCTTTTAAATAACAAAGAGGATTTAAGTGTTTGAATTAGAAGCAAGTTATGGACAACTGATTCACCCCCCTCTTAGTAGTCTGTCTTGAATCCAACAAAAGATATTAGAATGGATCACCATCTCATTTGGTCAGATAATTGCACCGGTCAATTCAAGAATGCTTGTATGTTCTATTGGTCAAGTAGAATACATGTAGAGAAGGGTATACCTCATATTTAGAATTTTTTTGAAGCTAGGCACGGAAAAGGTGAACATGATGGAGTGGGTGCATGCGTGAAGAGATCTCTTTTTAAAGAACAACTAAAGATTAGAGGTGGTGCTAAATTTAGTGATGCAGATTCTATTGTTAAGTGGTGTAACTATGCATTGTCACAAGGAGTGGCTCTTGATTCAGAAGTGCGCAGATTCTTTTGGTTGGTTGATGAGGGGATGGCGAGAGAGAAAGTGGATTGTCAAAGAATCAATGAATCATCAAAGATGCATTCATTTTGAAGCTCAGATGCAAGTGCATGGACTATTTGGACATGAGAATTATATTGTTTTTGTCAGAGTTGTATTAAATGTGATTGGGATAATTGTGAGTCAAGTGAGTGGGTAGATGCATGGATTCCATGATATTTAACCCTTTATCTCAAGGTCAATCATATTTAGTCAATGACATGGAGAGCTCATTTGACTATGAACATCTTTTAGATCTTGTACAGCTAGGTCATGTTTATGCAGTTGTTGCACCGCATGGAAATGAAGAGAGATGAGACTATTGGTTGGCACGATGTGTATAAGGAAAACAAAAGCTAACACAACCTATGACAGGTGATGATGGGTTCACATATCCTACAAGATCAATTTTTATTGCTAGGATTTGGTTGGAAACATATATGATTAGAATGAATGGCATCCCTATCTTTGAAGACTTTGAGAAGCATAAAAGCATATTGATGTATTCACACCTAGTTGTAGCAACAAATGTTAAGTTACTAAAGCATCATGCAAAACCAAAAAAAAAAAACTATGGACAATTAGTAATACTAATCATGAAGCAATATTGAATACTCCGAAGGTAAGAGATGACCCCTCAGGTACGCTTGACTAGCATTTAAACTTTTAGATGGTTAGGTATGACAATTTTTATCTTAACTTGTTCTTGTTTTTCCTATTTTTTAGAATTGTTTGATTAAAAATCTTGTTTCTTTAACTATAATGCATGCTTTTGACTATACAGGACTTCGAATGAGATTATTTTGCACGGCATCATAGATTATTTTGCATGACATTGTAGGTTATTTTGACTATACCCAAGGTACAATTTTTAGTGTTCATTTGTATTTCTTAATATTTTGTTTTCTATCTTTTTATACATACTAATTTCTAAATTCATTTTGTGCATATCCCACAATCAAGGCTTCCTCATTTTGCATTCATATCTCCTAAGGCAATTGCAACTACAACATTTGACAGATTTCCCATATCCTTCATGCTTTGATGGATGTCCATATGTTGTTCCAAAGATACCATTTTGGCACATGTAGGGAGGATGCTAGCAAAGGTTGTGGAATTTGGATTTACACCCACCAATTGCATAAAAATATGGACACTTAGGAAGGCTACACTTAGTTATAGGATCATGCAACAGTCTCTTGGCAGCCTCATTTTCCTTTATGACAATACTCACGACAGTCTTGATTGCCCCTTGGATGGTCTTCACACTTCCTAAGACAACACCTAGCTTCTCCTTTCCATGGTCATCCTTCATAATATAATGGAAATCATCTATTTTATGATTTTCCTAAGGCATGACAATGCTCCATAATCAGCAACAATTATTTTTATTTGAAAGCTTCTTTGAAACCTTATGTTTCCTTCTAGATGGTGGTTGACTTCATTGCTAGGTCATTCTCTTGATGAACCTTGGAGGTGACATCATTGATAGTAATCATTTTGGCACATGAGCTACCTTCCACAACACTACCCTTATACCCTCATGACTATCATAGGGTAGAGTATGACTATTTTTTAAAAATCAGGACAACACTAGCCCTCTACCTCCATTTTGTGTTTTTGTCCATGAAACAATACTTTATACAAATGACAAGTTTTAGGTTATGAATCCCAATTTTAAATGATGCTAATTACCTTTATGTTGTCACTAGGTGTTAGGGTAGATATCTTATCTCAAGATACAATATCATAAGTACTCTCTGTTAGAGGAAATTATGAACAACAGTTTTAAACAACTAAATATCTAATAACCCAATGGAAATAAGACAAATGCAAGAAAACAAAAGATAATACCTTTGCAACCTGATTTACCTTGTGTCTTCCATTGTTGCCTATCTCATACTAATCTTATGAATGAGTTGAGCTCTCAGAAGTGTGTACTTCCTTGCCGTTGAAGATGACAATAGGAGAATGGCTGTAGATGGATAATGCAATGAAGGTTAAACTACAAATGTAATTCTATGATGATGGACAATGGAGATATGGAGACATGGTTGGATGATTGTGATGATAATGGGATTATGAAAATGCAATGAGGATACTTTTCCAAAGGCACACTGGTAGGATTTTTGTAGAGTAAGATTGTTAAAGCTTGAGTGGATGGTGTGTTGTTTTGTGGGTTTGATAGAATGAAGATTGGTTGTTTTTGCACCACATGTTTGGCATCAACAACACCATAATTCACAATGTTTTTGTTTTTGGTCTAAAACCTTGGCTTGTCCGTGTTATTACTTGAACTAGGGGTGTCTTTGTAGAGTTTAATTTGCCCCTTTGCTATCAAGGCTTTCTCAATGAGTAGCCCCATTTCAATGACCTTACTAAAAGTAGTTGGACATTGTATTTGTATTTGATAGCTTAGTCCTATGGATAGATTGTGAACAAATATCTCTATCATTTGCTTCTCTGGTATGTGGTAGGGAGACTTGCTTGCAAGTTGTCTCCATCTTTGTAGGAAAGAGGCAAAGGATTCTCCCCCTTTTTCTTGTTATTACAAAGCTCCAACATGGAGATTTCATGTTCGATATTCTATGAGAAATGTGTGACAAATTTATTCACTAGTTCATCAAAAGTGCGGATGCCAGGAGGTAGGTGAGAGAACCACTCCATAGCTTGTCCTCCTAAGCTTCTTGGGAATAGTCGCATAAGATATGTTTCATTGTGTATGACTTCTAGACATGCGACACTAAATTCCCTTATATGATCTCTTGGATCACCTCTTCCTCTATATTTGTCAAATTTTGGAACCTCAAACTTTGAGGGAAAATGTATCATGAGCAAGGATTTATCAAATGGATAAGGTGAGATATCCTCAAGGGAGTAGTGTTTTGTGGTTGTCCCACTTTGGATGTCCACCAACTATTTTTGTAAGGCTTGGATTTGTGTTGTTAATGTGTCCAAGGGATTGGGTGTATCCTTAGCCTTTTTTGATTTAGAAGCATCTTTGTCAGTTTTGGAGGCATCTTTGTCATTTTTGGAGCCATCTTTTGAAGACTCAGCTTCATTTGAGGAGTTGTTCTATCTTAGGTTTGAGACATAAAAATCTAAGGGCAAATTAGCTCCTTGTTGAGCTAGCATAAGAAAATACTTAGAGGATCTGTGGCAATGACCTTATCCATTATCTTTTGAAATCTTGGATCTTAGAGGTGTTTAAGGATTTCCTCTTAGTTAATTTCTTCTTCATCAGAATCATGCCCACCATTGTGAATGGAACCCATTTTTTGTTTTTGTTTCACTTGGGACCGAGTTTGAACCATGCAAGTTTGAGATGTGGGTGGAATTGGATGAAAGACTTGGTGGACTTGGTTTGATGTTTTGGTACGAAATGATTGGAGGGTGAATTTGGATGGATATGTTTTTGATAAGATTTTGCTAAGGTTTTATATTGATCTATGTTGTTCATGTTGGTATGTGGTGACTGATCATGCAAGTACTGTACACAAGTTATGTATTCTCGCTGAGGTTCCCTCTTTTTTGCATGATCGAAGTCGGTTGTTAATTTTTGTTAACTGACAAAAGAAAAATGACATTGCAAAACTGTGAGGACCACCCTTTTTACTTCTGTTCTTGTGACTATTTACATTACTGTTACTGATACTTTTTATATTTGTGGGATAGTAGTTCCCAGATTTGTCAAACTATTAAACTTTATTATGATTACGGAAAAACTAATTGGGTGATGTTTGGATAAGTTTACATTTCAAAAAAGTTAATTAGGTGATGATGGAAAATTGTAATATGATTTCATTTATGCTATTTAGAACTATGTCATGATAATGCATGTTTTTAAGTTGCTTCGGCTATGATGATTATATGTGAAACTGATCTTGTAATTTAGTGTGTAGGATTTACTAATCAAACCATAGATTCTGGAGATCATTCCGCACCTTGTTATTGTTATTCCTTGTTAAGCCGATCTAGTTCCATGAGGAACCAAGATCACTCTGTGTTTGATGTGGTGTTGTAATGTGGTCTTTCATATGGTCGAATGGGTAGGTCTACCCTCTTGTAACACTGACTTATGATTTGTGTTGTAAAAAGATTGAATTTGAATTTCTTTTCTTTTATTTATTTTCTTGAGGCCTTTTCTTGTATTTTAACATGACCCTGGGTGCCCTGAATAGGTTAAAGTTGACCCTGGGTTATACCCCATGGGTCCAGGGTCCCATTTGACATGGGTAACCCTTGGGTAACCTCCATAAAGTCATCTTAACTTCACCCTGAAGTTAGGTGACGAAAATTGGAGGTATGAGGGGATAAGATGGGTTGTACCAACACCCAACCCATCCCTCTTCAATACTTGAAGTCACCCTCACCATTAGTGAGATTCCCCATGAGTTGTGTGGCCATCCATAATGAAGGAAGGAAGAAGAGGCATGGGTCACCTGTCTTTTCCTCCTTTAACTCCTTTTATTTCTCCCATGCGTAAGAGAAATGACATGAGGAGAGGGATAAGGAGGACTTTAGGGATGGGTGAGTGACATAAGCCAACACTCATCCCTTGGGACATAATAGTGGTTTGGGGAAGAGTGAGGAGGTGACAAGTGTCACCTCCCCATTCCTCTAAACTGAGAGGATTTGGGTTATTTGAATCCCATTTTGGGATGGGAAGAGAGTTAGTTGAATTTTGGAGAGTTTTATTATTATTATTTTTTTAAAAAAAAAAAAAGATTTTTCTGGGAGAAGGAAAGGGAGAGGGAGTTTGGTGGCTTAGGTTGAAGGAGATCTCAGTGAAGCTCTTCATCAACTTCATCCTTGAAGGGCTTTGTAAGGTTGGTTGTTATTACCCTTCTTTTGTATATCTGATTATTGTCTGAAAAGTGTGTGAAAGTTGTTTATTTGCTTGTGTTTTAGATTTTGTTTTTGTGGGAAATGTTGTCAGGTTGTTGACAGAGCTTCTCCCACTTGGGAGAAATGCTCATCAAGTGTGGGGTAGGGGAGGAGTGATCCTCCTTGGGTGCTTACCTGGTTTCTTCTTTTCGGATGTTGAAAGCCTTGAGGGTATATATTTGTGACTGGTTCTTTGGCTTGAGAGTCAAATACGGAATTCCTTGGAAAATTTTGTGAACAAACTTGGTTTGAGGCCAAGAGAAATTGTGTTGGTTATATTTTCAGTAAGAGTGACACTCTGGAGTCGAGTGTGTCCACTCTCCTACCCCTTGTGAAGCTCACTGTAGTTAAGTTTTCGTGTTGTGAAATTTACCCATGGGTGTTTGTGTGTTTTGGGTTTGTTGTTGTTCCCTGTTGTAGAGTGGATTGCTTGAGTTACCCAGGTGTGAGTATGATCTCCCTAGCTCGGGGGTGACCCTCTTGCGGGTCTACAATAGGGAGGAGAGCTAGATGAGTGGTGTTTTCTTCTTTGTTTTGTTTTGATATGCAGGTTTTCTCTTGAAGCTTTTTGATGGAATTTGGAGGAGTTCTGTAATTAGGGAGAATGAATTTCATCCTTACTAAAAGAAGAGTTTGGTTCATTGAGCTTCATCCTATTTAAGTTCATTGTGGAGGGACTCTCTCCCTCTGAAGTTGTAAGAATTATCGCTTGGGGAAAGAGAGAAATTCTTCCCTTCAATAGAGTTTGTTAGTTATGAATGTTGACAGTTTATGTAAACTGGGTGTAACTATTTGTTAAGTAGTTAAATGCATGGTTGTTAGAAACAAAGGTGTAAAATTTTATCTATCGTAGTGTTTGGAGGAAATTATGTATTTTGTTAATTTTTAGATATTGTAATTTGAACTAGTTGTGAGTCAATGTAATTTTACTTATTCCTTTCCATTCTCTATTTTAGACTAATATGTATTAAATTGATATTAGCAAGTTTGATTGAATAGAAGGAAAATTAATAGGGGAAAGTTTAACACTATTAGAATGACGTCAAATTTCAGAATTTACATATGTATATTTATTCATAAAATTGTGAATGGAAGTTTAATAGATTTAAATTTAAGTCCCTGTATTTAAATTTCAATTACTAGATGAACTGTGATGGTATATGGAAGTTAAATAGATTTATACTTCTTTTTATGTATTTTATAATCTCAAATTATTAATTGAACGGTGACGGAATATCTTGGAAAATGCAACTGTATTCATTATAAAGTTACTCCGTTTCTTTTTGAACTTGCAAAGTGTTTGTCCGTTAACATCAAATAATACTGTATATCGTGTAACTTTAGACAGGAGATAGATTGAAGAATCTATGTTTAAACTTTGAAATGAGTGAATGGGAATATATATATATTAATTTAATAAATGTTAAATTGTTTAATTAAAAAAAAAAATTATATTGAATTACAACATTTATATAGAATGGAATTATTTTACAAACTAAAATTTTAATGGAGATAAATATACAAGAACAAAATTGTATTCTTTGTTTTTTTTGTTTTAGAAAAAAAAATATAGAGAGGAATTTTTTTTTTTTTTTTTTAAAATGAAATTTAATAGGGTGGGGGTTCAAACCCCCACCGCAATTGTTACAAAGGGTATGGGAGGGGTGGAGCCCCCACCCACACCCCACGTAGTGGGATGTGGGTGGGGGCTCCGCCCCTCCCCACACCCCCACCATTCCACAACCTCGCGGGCCACCTCCTCCCGCGGCCTTTGAGCCAACACCTCCCGCGAAACTCCCCACGCTTCCGCCAGACCTCCACCCCACGGCCACCTCCTTCTGCGCCCTCTGCGCTGCCGCCACCGCGGCTTCCTTACACCCCCGCCTACGGATCCCCGTCTGCCGTCCTCTGCGCTACCTTCACACCATCGCCTGCCCTCCTTCCAGCACTCCCACATCTGCGTGCAGCCACCCCATCGTCCACTACGCCCTCAGCCCCATGGACGCCGCTGCTCCCCTGCTTACTGCCCTACACAAAAAAAAAAAAGTTAATGACAGTTAGGGTTTTTACTTGTTAAACCAAATAACCAAATAAATTATGACATGTTTCCATGGTTGGGATTTATAAAGAGGAGAGCCTCTTTTATAATATAACAAGGGAATATAATTGTATAAGTATATATATATATATATCTATATATATATATTTATATATATATATATATCTATATAGATATATATATATATATATATATATATATATATATATATATTTTATTTTTTTAAAAAAATCTTATAATAGGAAGATGAATAATTTCAAAGGGGAGAATAAACTGTAAATGTAAACAAAACAAAATTTACAATCAACACATATTCATATATAATTGATTTAAGAAGAGTTTCTCGGAAGTTTCACAACTATCGTAAATTTAATAACCAGGAAAATGAAGAGGAAAAATATGCGTCACCTTTTTAAAAAGAACACTGGAAATAAACGTAAAGAAGCCATCACAGACATTCCATGTGAGGCCATTTTAAACTCAACTATAGTTAGTAAACATCCAATTGAGAAAAAAATGAAAGAGAGAAAGAAGAAGAAAAACTAACATTGGAAAACACAGAGGAGAAAATGCGCGGCATTTCCCAACTGGGATAAGAGAACTAAGTAGATTTACACTTCCGATAATCCTGCTTAGGAACAAGATTAATGTGCAATTACTACAAATGTAGAGGTGAATTCGAAAGTGGAGAAAACTAAGAGACAGAGTCCAGCGAAGTAGTAAACCAGTTTATGTAATCAGGTCCACTCGGGAATTAGGATTAATGTAATTTAAAATACAGCGATAACTATGATTGATGAAGAACATGAAGAAAGGACAGGATAAACATAAAGAAAACATAGAAACCAAAAGAGAGAGACCGAAATATAAGCAAACTAGATTTCAGAGAAATAGTTAAGGTGAACGTGATAGAAATACAATCAAAATTAAGATCCAGAGAAAAGGAAGAGAGGGCAAATGAATGGCCTTGTTGAGAATGCTAAGTTCGAAGGAGGAGTATATTTCAGGAAATAAGAGAGGAGATAGACAATCGTGCCTTGTTAAAAAATGACCCAATAGGGAGATCACTTGTCAGTTTATTAGGAACAAGGCATCGTGGGAAGTTGTTAAGCTATCAGGGAACCCCGTAAGAAGTATAGTGTTGAATAATTCCCACTTACGCCGTAAGGCGTTATGCTGCCGAAATCTGCCGAGATTTAGGGTTAGGAACCTTGATATTACAAACCTTGTAGCGACGTTAACGACGTCGTAGAGACCCCCTTGTTGGACTGCTTTCATTTGGGAGAACGTAATTATACTTAGTACCCCGCTGACAACTGTAGTGTTTTCTCTTTGAGCGTACACCACTGAGTATGCTTACGCATGTGAGGGGGTTTCTAGGGAAGTGTGAGAAAATTTTTGATATTCGTGTCATAACCACATGGCAGATGTGGCTATGACACGTGTGATGCGTGTTGTGACCACATGGAAAATGTGGGCATGACAAAAACCCTAATTCTAGAAGCTTCCAAAAATCTTGTTATAAGCGACTAGGATGTATGGAACAACGAGGTATTCGTGAGATTGTAATCTATTTTGCACTGGATAATAAAATCATTGGATGGCTGAGTTTCTATTGATGTAGCCCCTATTGGGTGAACCACGTTAAATTTTTGTGTTGGTCTCTTTTCATGTTATTCCTCATTGTTATATTTGGTTTATTTAATCTACATATAATTGTTAGTGTTTATTGCTTTGATCTGCCCTAACCCTAACAATTCAAACAATGTGCTCTTGGGCTAAAAGGTAGTCAAAATAGGGATAGTTGATCACCACTATTGATATAGACTATTCTTTTATCAAGATTACACTAGCACAGTTTCAAGGTGAAGGATGATTGATCCTGTTATGAAACTAACTAGATTTTGTTTGAATTTGGTAGAGTCTCAATAACGCCTAGATGAAAATCTTGGTTTGGTTTTGATAGCAAGATAGTGGCATGAAAAGGTGATGCTATGAAAATGGTATGAAGGTGAGTCTACAAGGTTGAAGTTATTTTCCAAGTGTATACTAGAGAAAAAAGGGTATCCAGAAATGTTTTCACTTTTGTCCCAAAATGTATAGAACAACTCTCCATTGTAAATGTGTAACTTTAAATGTGTAGGATGAAATGACAAATGCGCAACTTGCTCGATGGATGCGCAACTATGTATGCATCGGGCTGTGTTTTAAATGCCCAACATTGTTCTCTGTATGCACAACTTTAGTGTTTGTGCAGAAATATTGTGTGAATGTGCAGTAAAAGTAAACGCGCAACAAGATTTAATGTATGCACAGCAAGGTTTGATGTATGCGCAGGACTGCAGAAATTTTGCTTTTTGTTTTAGTTTTGTCAGTTTGGCTTGTTTGTGCATGTTTTTCTAGGATGTTCTAAAGTTTGTGGAACTATTTTTGACTCAAGTTATTTCTAGAAAACACAGTAAACAAGAAGTTGTCATGATTTGATTTTCTTTTTTTACTTTTTTTTTATACAATTTTTGATTAAAATAACAAAGTACAATCCTAAGGATGACAAGGGCAATATTTGTCGAATTCCAACTTGGATTTTACTCTAGCCACTTACATAAAGGCAGATAGTTAGTAACTTGGTAGCACCAGCTCCCCCTTACAGTGCACACACTTCTCACACATACCAAGTTACAATCCCTCTGAAGAGTTGGATTTTCTGTCTCCACACTAAATGAGTGTATGACGTTGGACGGCTTTAGAGGACTTCCTCCTACATCAAAAAATAAGGGTTTTTGGCTTTCTAAAACAAATGGATCTTTAGTGTGGGCATCCATTCAGGTGGCTATACATGCAACGATTCGCTCCGATAAGGAGGCTTCCCATCCTGCAGAGGTTATGCTCTACAGGGTTTTAGGGGAAACATTCATTGGTATAGAAGAACAACACCCATTGTTTGTGGCTTTCATTACAAACACAATTTATTTATAGTGACTAGGAAGTGGCTTGGCTTTAGCCCGTTATCGCTCGATGTCATCCCACTTGGAAGAAACACAATCCCAAGGCCAGGCCTCTTCTAAAGGTTACACAGATAAAATGATGAGTTTGGCATTTTGATCACCCAAAGAGGGGAGAGCATAGTCCTATCACCATTTTCAAACATAGAAGACACTGTTCATTAATCGTCTAGACTTAAATCTAAGTGTGATTTAATCTACCAAGCACAAAAATTGACAAGATAGCAAAAACTTTGAAAAGATGGTCAATTTTATCCTCCTAAACAAATCTATGTGAAGATTGTTGTTGAAGAATTAAACAAATTACTTTCCCCTATTTATGCTAGATGTGGATTTGTAAATGCAAGATTTGCTTGAAAGATTTGTTCATTTTTACCCACCTAGTTTGGGACTATCTGGAATTTGTATGTAAATTTGTATGAACAATGATGTGATTTACTCCTAATTAGAAACTAGATGGAGATTTATATGCAGGTTGCATGAACAATGATTTACTCCTCCTAATTAAAGCTAGATGAAGATTGTATGCAAGATGTAGCTAAAATGCCTAAACCCGCTCTTTAACCTGCAAGAACATTCTGTCAATAACCTCCATTGATGATTGATAATACCTGCAACCAAGGTTAGTATCAAAAATTTTACAAATTCAATACAACTCTCTGATAGGAATCAGATGCGTTGAAACAGAGAATGGATGTGTAGAAAGACAACATAAATGCACAGGAATACAAATGCGTGAAAAGATCCAACATATGTGTAGATGTAAGCTTTAAATGTGCAGAAAGAATGGATGCGCTGAAAGAATGATTAGATGCACAAAAAGAATCTTCATATGCACTAAACTGTCATTTTCATCATGTATGTACAGAACTAGAAAAATGAATGCACCGAAACAACCTGTCACGACTGCAACTTGACCAAAAACTCAAAATTGAGATTAAAAATGGGGCAGTGGCCCCACGGTGGGTGCCAAAAATGTTAGAGGAAATTATGAATAATAGTATTAAACAACTAAATATCCAATAACTCAATGGAAATAAGATAAAATGCAATAAACATAATTATACCTTCGTAGACCGATTTCACCTCATGACTTCCATTGTTGACTATCTCTTCTTGATCTTATATGACAATGGAGCTCTCAAAAGTTGTACTTCCTTATTGTTTGAAGATGACAATAAGAGAATGGCTATACATGGATAATGCAATGAAGGTTAAACTACAAATGTAATTCTATGATGATGGATAATAGAGATATGGAGACATGGTTGGATGATTGTGATGATAATGGGATTATACAAGTGCAATGAGGATACTTTGCCAAAGGCATGCTAGTAGGATTTTAGCAGAGTAAGATTACTAAAGCTTGAGTAGATGCAAAATGGGTGTGGGGACCTTACTTTTATAGGCTTAAGAGAGGCTAAGTCCAAGTGTTAATAGATCCACAACTGGAGGAATTATTTGTGATGTGTACGGTTGAGATGGAGTTGAGGGAGATAATCATGGGAAATGTTCCTACTACATTTACAAGGTAGAGGAATAAGTGGATCCATGAACCCCATGTCATTGTGCTCACAAATGACTTGTGAGTTAAAGGTGGAAGTCTTTGAGGAGATTGTGGAAGGTCTCTTGACTTGTGGGAATGCGAGAGATGAACTAGAATTAGAAAGACAAGTGTCTTTGAGCATAAACGTGATTGAGAAATAATAGGACACATGTGGAGAAGAAATAGGGATGACTAGAGGATAAATAGGACATGTGGGTGAGGGTAATTAGCTAATTAAATATTAAAATATTTAATTATGTGTGTAACATGGTGAGGTGGAAGAATGACATGTGATGTGGAATTATAGAATTTAGGACTTTGGGATAGATGAAATTGTGATTAATTAAATAATTTAGGATTATTTAATTAGATGAGACATTAGAGGAATTAGGATATTTAATTAAATAAATTGATTTTTATTTAATTATTTGGAAGATTTGGATGAATGTGAATTAGATAAATAAATTAGGATATTTATTTATTGATAGAAGAATGAGAATAAAATAAATATTAAAATATTTATTTAATTCGACTTGAGCCATTTTTAGGTGTATACACTCTCAAATCTAGATGCTTCCATATGGTATTTGGACTACTTTGAGGTTGCAGACTGTGACATTGGATTGTTTGGACTATGACAGTTCTCTAGGGAATTCCATCATGCATTCATCAAGAAAAACCTCTTCACTGCGCTAATGATAACCTAGTCAAAAGCTCATGCTAATGATAACTCTTTTTGACTTTGAAAGTCTTCATTGCACATCACGAATGGGATAGCCCCTTCTAAACTACTTAAATAACCTTATCATTCCCATGGAAGCATTTGAAAATAACATCATTTGAAAATCACTGGTAGCACAAAGTAAGGAAAAGTATTGTCTAAATTATATTTGAACTTTTTTAGTCTAAATTATGTCATTAGATTTCAGTCCTTATGTTGTAAATTATACCATTACCTCCATGGTAATGAGTTGTAAATTATTTGTATTAAAGGATTGTTGCCACCCTTTAAAGATAATGCATACTTGAATAAGTTTGCTTCTTTCATGGGCATATGAATTTTCATGTGAAGAGTATTGAATTGAAATTGTGTGTATTTAACATGCTAAAGTATAATTCATTTTTTATGGTTCTTTTACATCTCGCTTTTCTAGGTTTCAAAAGTATAATATTTTTTTAAAGGGTGTCATGTGGCTAATATTTCCAATATGCCATCCTTGAAGTGTCTACTTTTAGAAAATGACAAAGTTACAAGATTCCTTGGACAATGTGCTTCACAGTTTGTTAAGCTCCAATCTAATTACTCTTCCATCTATCCATCCATTAGATTGAACTAGATGGTTACCTAAGAATTATAATTAGAATGCATTTTGTAACTTAATAGAGTTAATAGACATCATATTCAAGGATTTATTCCTTTGAAATATAAAGTGCAAGATTTGATGGATAATACTATGATTCATGTAGGTATAAATGATCGGGGTAGTCCTTCAATTGCTCCCCCTAATCAAAATTTAAAGATTTATACTAATTTGTTTCCTAGTTGTTCTAACAATATCAATGCACATCCTGAACATGATCCTCCTTCAATGGTTCAGTCATATGTTGATTGAGACTCTATGGATAGTTTTTATATTGATTCTCATGGACAATAATACATAGATGCTTTTGTGGATATGTTACACTCTTTAGATACATCCTCTTTCTCTCATGCTACCCCATTGATCCAATTTTTAGATGAAGAAATAATAGAAAACAATTTCCACAAAATGCTTATGTACATTCAAGGGTAGATTTGAAAATCACTAATGTTATATTGATTGAAACTTTGGCTTACATCATTTTACTTAAACAACACTGCCCTCATACCCTCATGATAACTTTTCAAAGAATGAAAGAATTTGAAACCCTCCATCCATGAGACAACCAAGACCCAAAATTGCTAGTGACATTTTTAGGACAACACTTAGTTTTGTTGGCAATCCATCTTTCAGTGTATAATAGGATAGTGACAATTGTCTCCATGAAATGTTAGTCCCTTCTACTTTCCTTGGGTTTTGGATAAATGGTTTTAATGACACCTTGACCATGTTCAAGCAAGTAGGTATGATAGTTAGCATGGTATAGTTCCTTATCCTTATGACAAATGAAATCAAATTACACACTTGTCTATGTTTCCACACTTTTCTTTACACCCACCAATTGTATTTGCTTGAAAGTTTGTAAACAAATAAATCCATTTTGTGCATATCTTGCAATCATAGTATAACAATCCTATATAATAGTCCTAGTATATTAGTCATATAAAAGTCCTATAACAATCCTATAACAGTCCTATAATTGTCCTATAACTGACCATTTGATCAGGCAACATCTATTTGACTTGTTTTGTCAAATAGTTCACGTGGCTTGTCAAATTGTTTTATGTTATAAATTCAAGTTGTGGTCTTAATAGGGTATTAAATTAGTATCATTCATGACTACCATCTTCTAAGGGGACATTGTCAACATTCACAACTTAAAGGAGAAGTAGACAATCCATACAAGGGAGAAGGAGGGTATCTACAAGATGATACAAAGGGAGTTATAAATACAGGTGTTTTAAGTTTTTTTTTGCTTGACAGATTTTAATATACAAATGTAGGTGTTTTGGAGAATAGAGCAATTGTACATTCAAGGGACTGAGATTCTAGTTAAGGCATTTAGCTTTCATTTTGGAGACATTCCATATAATTCCTATGGTGACATATAAGACATCTTTCATTAAACTTCTTATAAAAAATATTAAGTTAGTTGTACTTGATGGTGTTTACTTTGCTTAACAAATTTTTAACTTATAAATGCAGGTGTTTTCAACTATAAAGCTACTGTATCCAAGGGATTGAGATCAGTGGTTAAAACATTTAGCTTCCATCGTGGAGACATTTTTTATAATTGTATATTTGTATATTTTGTATATCCTATGAGGAAATTATGACCATAATATAATAATGTTTCCATCTTACACATCCTCCTAGAGTTTCTTCACATCTGGTGCTAATAATTGATAACCATTTCATGTGATTTTAGTAGTAAACTCTTAAAGGTGTGTTTTTTCATTATGTTTAATGCTAAATTTGATGGTTATATATGTAGTGATTTGATTTCATGAATATTTTAACAATAAAATAGTATATCTCTTGAAACTAGTCCCCAAAACCTCTTAAAAACAGTCACAAAAACCTCTTAAAAATAGTCCCAAAAACCTCTTAAAATCACATGTCTCCCCCTTGTTGATATTCCCCAAACAATTGAGAGGGGGAGTGAACCAGTTGTCACAAAAACTTAAACACTTCTACAATTAAACATCAATCACTTATCCACAATTATTATGATTTAACAATAAATGCACAAAGTCAGAAACTTAACCACATATACAACATCAAACACAAGAGACACTAGATTTTATGTGGAAAACCCCAAGGTGGGGAAACACCACGGACAGGATTAGCTTTCAATATATATTGCAATCTTGAAATAATGATGTTTAGGTTTGGTCACTCCATGGGCCTAAACATATTGCTTACTACCATGAAGAACAACTAGGTCTAGGAGGCTTACTGCCTCAACCCTAAACCTAGCAATATTACAATAAGGGCTATTAAACTCTACTGGAGGCTCACTGCCAGGCTCTCTACCACAATCAACACCTTTTTATGTTTCTGATTGAAGTATAATAATTCATCTGCTCTGCTCTACCTCTACTTTGCTCTGCCTCTTCTTTGCTCTGCCTTTTGGACCTTTCTTATTATCTTTCCATTTTCTCTCAAGGACACCTTTTCCATGACTCAACTACAAGTATTTATGCTCTTCATCAACCTCAGAATGATCATCAAGGTCAGCATCACAATCATCAACCATTGGAACAATCTCCAAGGTTAGCATTACAAACATTTACAAAATAGGTCCTGACCTATTACAACATTATGCAAAGGAATGAAATGCGGATCATGCCATACCTTAGCTAGGACTCAAACATGATATTCCATGCCACAAAACACTTCTATAATCTTCAAGGAATCTCTAGAGTTACTGGAAATAACCAAGTCAGCCAAGACTGGTTACACGCTTTGTTATCTGGGAACAATCTTCAAAACATGATCTCAATTCCTTAATGCGGACCAATGTCAAGATAGGAACATGATCAGGAGGCATCCACAAGCACATTGTAATCATTAGGAGGAACTGCACAAACCTTAGCCACTTTAACAATACGATCTTCTTAACCAGAACACATGAACTTCACTGTCTTCAACTGTCATAAAAGAAAGATAGCTTGCGGACCACCAAAACATGAACCACTACAATTGTAGGCACTTATCATCATTCCATACTTCCCTTTAGAACTGCAGACCAAAATACTTTATTGTGGAGGAATGCAGAGCATAATAATTTCTCCCTGTCACCAGAGAATAATCAAAATGAGCAGGCTTTATTCTGGTGAATGCAACTTTCTCACAACTTCACATCGGAGGCTCAAACTTAGGATTTAGCATCTTTAGAAATCCCTTAGAACAACTTGCAATCTACAGACCCAGATCTGTAAGCAGAAGGAAATGCGGAGCAATCTATCGGACTGTTCTTCAACATACAACTCACTATCTATATTGCACTCCACTGTAACTCACTTAATTCTTCCGGAGAGGCCAATTTTCCCAATATCCTCAACACATAAGGCTTCTAAGCAAGTAATAGATTATGACATAGTTGACACTAATGACAACAAAGATATATTGACATCAATGACAACACTGATTAGGCACATACTTGCAACAATCTCCCCCTTTGTCATTGATGGCAATATATGATGTGAAAAACTGCAATAGCCATCAAGACAAGATTCTCCCGCTTTCTCTTTACATACCTACACTCTTTCTTTCTACAAGATTCTCCCCCTTTCTCTTTACACATCTGCACTTTTTGTTTATCTAAATTTTTCATATGACTTCTCTCCCCCTTTGACATCAATGGCAAAGGGCACATACTTGCACTTTTTTGCTCTAATTCAATCTTTCTTCTGAACTCTCTGACTACTCCCCCTAAGAAGTAGCCCTAAAAGGCATCAATCTGGATCTGAGGAGGCACCACCAGACTGACACACTACTATGCATCTTAGTTTAGAGTAGGAGGGGTGATAACCCCTAACTTTTCTTTGAGATACTCAAAAGTATCCTTAGGCAGAAACTTTGTGAAAATGTCTACAATCTTATCTTTGGTAGAAACATATTCCAACTTGACTTCATTCTCTATCACCTTTTCTCTTAGAAAATGATACCTAATGGATATGTGCTTTATCCTTGAATGTATTACTAGATTCTTTGATATGTTTGTGGCACTTGTGTTGTCACAAAAGATTACTATTGGATCCTCATACACAACTTTGATGTCCTTCAAAGTCTGCTTCATCCATAACACTTGAGTGCAACTGCATGCTACTGCAATGTATTATGCTTTTTGCAGTAGATAGGGATATTGAATCTTGTTTCTTGCTCAACTAAGATACTAACCTTTTTCCCAAGAAGAATGCACCTCCACTTGTACTTTTTCTGTCATCCATATCTTTGGCTGAATCTGCATCAGTATATGCACTAAGAGTAAAGTCATTGTCCTTAGGGTACCACAAACCATGATCCATTGTACCTTTTAAATACCTTAGAATTCTCTTGACTACCAACGCATGTGATTCCTTGGGTTCTGGTTGAAATCTTGCCACAAGACATATAGCATGCATTATGTTTGGTCTAGTTTGAGTCAGATAAAGTAATCCTCCAATCATAGATCTGTACTTTTTCTAGTTTTCCATGGGTGAGTTATCATCTTTGCTTAACTTACAACTAGTTATCATAGGTGTGCATACTGGTTTAGAGTCTTCCATCCCAAATTTCTTTAACAACTCTTTTACATACTTAGACTGAGAAATGAAGATACCTTTATCTGATTGAATTATTTGCAAACCTAAAAAGAAATTCATCTATTCAATCATGGACATTTCAAACTCGCTTTGCATTTCTCCAGCAAAAACTGAGTACATACCTTCATTGCCTCCAAAAATAATATCATGAACAAAGACTGCAACAATTAGGATTTGTTCATTATTGATCTTTAAGTAGAGATTGCTATCTGTAGTACCTTTGTTGAACCCTATATGTATCAGATACTTGTCCAACTATGCATACCATGCCCTAGGGGCTTGTTTTAATCTATACAAAGCTTTCTTCAATCTACATACCATGTCACCCTGATCTAATGACTGAAATCCTTCCAGTTGTTCAATATAGACTTCTTCTTCCAATTCTCCATTTAGGAAAGTAGACTTCACATCCATTTGGTAAACCTTGAAGTCTTTATAGGTTGCAAAAGCCAAAAACATCCTTATTGCTTCAATCCTTGCCAATGGAGAAAAATTTTCTTCAAAGTCTATCCCTTCAACTTGAGCATATCCTTTGCATACCAACCTTGCTTTGTTTCTTACCACTGCACCATTCTCATTCATCTTGTTTCTAAAGACCCACTTTGTGCCAATAACATTTTTATCTGTTAGTCTAGGAACAATATCCCAAGTTTGATTCTTCTTTATCTATATCAATTCCTCTTCCATAGCCTTTGCCTAATTCTCATCTTTGCAAGCCTCATCCATAGTTTTAGGTTCAATCTTGGAAATCAGACAAAAATTTACTTGTTCCTCTGCAACTTTTCTTCTAGTTAAGATCCCTTTTCTCTTATCCCCTATGATTTGATCTTTAGAATGACTGAGTCTTACATACCTTGGAGTTTTGGTAGCACTTGCCAGAGCTTGTTCTTCTTCATCTGAACTGTCTTTATGATGCACCACTTCTAAAACATCCAATTCATCTGATTTGTATCCACCTAATTTTGAAAACCTTTCCTTACATTCATCGACTTTAACATTTGCACTCTCAATGATCTTATTCAATATCTTATTATAGCACCGGTAGGCCTTGCTCTTAGTGGAGTAACCAATTAAGATTCCTTCATCACATCTAGCATCAAACTTGCCTAAATCTTCTTCTCTTTTGATATAACATTTGGTACCAAAAACTTTAAAATATTTCACAGTAGGAACTTTACCATGCCACAATTCATAAGGAGTCTTAGAACTATTACCTTTTACTTGAACTCTTTTTAGGATATATACAGTAGTGTGAATTTCTTCTCTCCAATATGCTTCCAGAAGTTCTGCTTCCTTCATCATGGTTCTAACAGCTTCTTGAATTGTTCTATTTTTCCTTTCAACAACTCCATTTTGTTGTGGATTTCTAGGCACAAATAGTTGTCTCTTTATTCCATATTCTTCACAAAAGAAATTGAATTCATTTGATGTGAACTCTCCTCCTCTATCTGACCTTAGGAATTTGATTTTCAAATCCATCTCATTTTCAACCATTGCCTTAAATGCCTTGAATTTATCTAGAGCTTCAGTTTTTTCTTTCAAAAAGGTGGCCCAAGTCATTCTAGAATAATCATCAATGAGCAACATGAAATACCTATCTCCCTGCAAACTTCTTAATCTGGTAGGTCGACACAAATCTGTATGCACTAGCTCAAGTAGTCCTCCAACTGATTGGTCCTTGCTTTTGAAACTTGTTCTTGTTTGTTTCCCAAATTGACACTCCTTGCAAATAGGATTAGCTAGCTTCACAAGCTTAGGCAGATCTCTAACAGCCTGTGTAGTACTTATCTTCATAATGTTATCAAAATTTATGTGACACAAACTTTTATGCCATAACCAACTCCCATCAGTCTGAGCCAACAAGCAATAGTTATTAGTTCCTTTCAAGTGATAGATATTACCTCTAGTCTTCTTACCAATTGCAATGACTGTTCCAGAGTTTTCCTTGATCTTGCATCCATTATCCTTGAAGCTTAAATCATTGCCCTTGTCACCCATCTAACCCACACTGAAAAGATTGTGCTTTAATCCTTTCACATATAAGACATCTTCAGTATTATGCTTACTATCAAAAGAGATAGATCATTTTCCACAAATCTTACCAGTTGTATCATCTCCAAACCTAACCAGTCCACCATCATAAATTTCCAAACTCACAAACTTACTTTTGTCACCAGTCATGTCGTGAGAGTAGCCACTGTTGATAACCAATTCATCCTTGTCCTTAATGACCTAAGTAGCCAAAGCACTTTCCACTGGTTTTTCTTCCTTCACACAGCTAGTAGAATTAGTAGACACGGGATCTTCCTTAATAACAATAAACAAGCATTCATTTCCAGAAGTACTAGCATTATCTGGTTCACCATTATCTAATACTCCTTCATCATTATCAAAATATTCAACATAATACACTTATTTTGGGTCCTAGGTCTATTCTCATATCTTTTTCTATTTGTTTCAATTCTTTAGGACATCTAGAAGCAAAATGACCCACTTTACCACAAGAGAAACATTTGAAAGGTAATTTTCCTTTATACTTATCGGATCCTCTTTGTAGTCTATCCACAAAGTTTGCTTCAATTTCATCAAACTCATCATTAGATTCTACCTTGTAATTTTTTGATCTGGAAGTTCTTCTGGAAGTACTGGCTTTGAAGGTTGTCTCAACTTTCGGTAGAGCATCACCAAACTCTCTCAATTCAAAAGCAGTAAGCTTACTAAGTAGCTGATCCCTATCAACTTCTTTTAATTGCATGAATTCTTCAATTGTAGCTACCTTGTGATAGTAGGACTTGGGAAGAGATATGAGAATTTTCATCACAATTTCCTTATCGTCGAGAGTTCCCCCCATGGCTTTTATTCCTATGACAAGTTCATCAACTCTTTGCATAAAGGTTGATACATTTTCATCTCCATTCATCTTCAAACTTTCATATTTCACTTTTAGACTTTGTAGCTTGGCTTTCTTCACAAAATCATCTCCTTCATACAAAATTTTCAACTTTTCCTATACTTCATTTGAAGTTTCAAGATCCACAACTTTCGTCAGTATTGAGTCAATTAATGAGCTTAGCAGAGTATCTTTTGCCTTGACATGTATCTCATAATCTATCTTGGGTACCATAGTTATCCTATGAGGTAAGCGACGAGTTAATTCATGCAAACGCAAAATCACTACTAGCTCTGCCCAAAGATCCCAGAGTAAAAAGATTTGGTACATATAAAGAGTTTATGGACAAGCAAATTAAACAAAAGGCTACAGAGCATGTCGAGAAAAACAAGGAGAAGTTACACAAAAAATGGAGATTACCAAAGGATCATACACCACCTATTGTTATAAAAATATTTGATTCTCCATTATCAATAGAAGTACATCCATCTCAAGTGTAGTGCTCTGAGTGCCTTAAAAATAAATCCCTAGGCTTTGAGATCATAGACTCACAAACACATAGGGCACTAGGAAAAGAAGAGCTAGAAAATTACTCATTTCATATCTCTACAAGAAGAAAATCAGCCATCCCATCCCCACAAACAACCCAATCACAAGCACAAGATCCACAATCACTAGTGAGGGAAGCTAAAGAGGCACTTCTGTAAATGAGTGCAAAGAAAAAAAGGGAGTCCTCTAAGCCTAAAAGAAAGCAAAAAGAAAAACACAAATATATTTTGGTACCAATAGAGGAAACAGAGTTGGGAGAAGTAGTACAACAAGAACAAGAGATAGGAACAAAAGACCTCACACCACATAAGAAAAAAGGTACCCACACAACCAGATAAAGCTCTAGAAAGCACAAAAAAATAATGGATACCACCAAATTGTATAGATCACTATTTGCACTAGGTATGCCCTTACAAACTAAACAAATATATCCACTAGTGGGCATAGAAAATAAGAAAGTAATAGAACAAGCTATGTTGGAAATTCATCTTCAGTAGTCAGACCATTTGGAGGTAGGGTGTATTTTGTTTCTGTAGATTTCCATACTTTGTAGCCAAGACAAATAAGATGGCTTTTCATCTGAGCCTTCCACATACCATAATTTGTTCCATCAAAATGCGGCGCTTCCTTCTTGTAAGATATTTTGGATCTTCCTCAAGCTGTTAAACTTTCTTCAGAGGAACTTGGCTCTGATACCAATTGTTGATATTCCTTGGACAACTAAGAGGGGGGGTGAATCAGTTGTCACAAAAACTTAAACACTTCTACAATTAAACATCAATCACTTATCCACAATTATTATGATTTAACAATAAATGCATGAAGTCAGAAACTTAACCACAGATACAACATCAAACACAAGAGATACCAGATTTAACATGGAAAACCTCAAGGTGGGGAAAAACCACGGAGAGGATTAGCTCTCAATATATAATGCAATCTTGAAATAATGATGTTCAAGCTTGGTCACTCTACGGGCCTAAACATACTGGCTTACTGCCATGAAGAACAACTAGGTCTAGCAGGCTCACTATCTCAACCCTAAACCTAGCAAGATTACAATAAGGGCTATTAAACCCTATTGGCGACTCACTGCCAAGTTCTCTACCATGATCAACACCTTTTTATGTCTGTGATTGAAGTACAATAATTCCTCTGCTCTACTCTGCCTCTACTCTGCTCTGCTTCTTCTCTACTTTGCCTCTTCTCTGCTCTGCCTTTTGGACCTTTCTTATTATCTTTCCATTTTCACTTAAGGACACCTTTTACATGACTCAACTACAAGTATTTATACACTTCATCAACCTTGAAATGATCATGAAGGTTGGCATCACAATCATCAACCATTGGAACAATCTCCAAGGTCGACATTACAAACATTTACAAAATAGGTCCTGACCTATTACAACATTATGCAAAGGAAATGAAATGCAGATCATGCCATGCCTTAGTTGGGACTCAAACATGATCTTCCACACCACAACATGCTTCCACAATCTTCAAGGAATTTTTGGAGTTACTAGAAATAACCAAGTCGGCCAAGACTGATTACACACTATGTTATCTGGGAACAATCTTCAAAACATGATCTCAATTCCTTAACGCAGACCAATGTCAAGATAGAAATATGATCAGGAGGCATCCACAAGCATGTTATAATCATCAGGAGCAACCACATAAACCTTAGCCACTTTAACAATAGAATCTTCTTCACCGGAACACATGAACTTCACTGTCATAAAAGAAAGATAGCTTACAGACCACCAAAACATGAACCACTACAATTGTAGGCACTTATCATCATCCCAAACTTCCCTCTAGAACCATAGAGAAAAATACTTTATTGAAAAGGAATGTGGAGCATAATACTTTCTCCCTGTCACTAGAAAATCATCAGAATGAGCAGGCTTTATTCTAGTGAATGCAACTTTCTCACAACTTCACATCAGAGGCTCAAACTCAAGATTTAGCATCTTTAGACATCCCTTTGAACAAATTCCAATCCATGGACCCAGATCTGTAAGTAGAAGGAAATGCAGAGCAATCTATCAGATTGTTCTTCAGCATACAACTCACTATCTATACTGCACTCTAGTGTAACTCACTTGATTCTTCCTGAGAGGCCAATTTTCTCAATATCCTTAACACATACGGCTTCTAAACAAGTAATAGAATATGACACAGTTAAAACTAATGAAAACAAAGATATGTTGACATCAATGAAAAAACCGATTAGGCACATACTTGCAATACCCCTATGAAAATTAGGCTCTTTGCCGGTACATTGTTCCCTAGGAGCAAAGTCACTTAAGATCCTTAGAGAAAAAACCTTTCCATGTGCCATACCTTTTGTTTTGCTTGTCATGGGGCCAAACCAACTATTCCAACATGTCAAGGTGGGTGGTTAAATGCTAGGGGAGGTCTCATTTCATGTGTCAAGTGTCCAAGTCGTTTCGGGTAGCAAGCTATTGGCAAAGTCCTTAAGATCCATAAGACCAAAAAACTGCCAAACTTTGACAGAATAGTTCTCAGAATTCATGATAGCTGAGAATGTTTTGTTTGGACCTATAGGTACATGTGGGGTCCATCCACAATAACCTTTCTTAGTTTTGGTAAACTCCAGTCTGTTTGATCGTGCCGAAATAAAATGCATTCTTGCAAAATGCTTCAATTTCATGCAATGGAAAAGTGCTAGGAGTGAAATTTTGTGTTCCACAACTTGTGGGGCCAAACAGACTGCACCAACATGTCAGCGGTAGGTGGGTAAATGCTAGGGTAGGTCTCATTTTGTGCGCCAAGTGTTCTAGTCATTCTGGGCAGGATGCTACCGACAAAGTCCCTTAAGATCCCTAAGACCAAAAAATTGCCAAACTTTGATAGAGCAGTTCTCAGAATTCATGGTAGATAGGAACATTCTATTTGGGCCTACAAGTGTATGTGGGGTTAGTACACAATAACCTCTCTCAATTTTGGTCAACTTCAATCCATTTGACCATGTCAAAATCAAATGCATTCTTGTAAAATGCTTTGATTTCAAGCAGTGGAAAGGTGCTAGGAGTGACATTTTACATTTCATAGCTCATGGGGCCAAATGAACTATGCCAATGCATTGGGGTAGGTGGGTAAATGCCAGGGGAGGTCTCATTTCATGTGCCAAGGGTCCCAATCGTTCAAGGTAGCAGGCTATCGGCAAAGTCACTTAAGATCTTAAGAGCAAAAATTGCCAAACTTTGATAGAACAGTTCTTAAAATTTTTGGCAGTTGGGAATGTTCCATTTCAACCTATAGGTGTACGTGGGGTCCATCCACAATAACATCTCTTATTTTAGGTTAACTCCACTCTATTTGACCATGTCGAAATCAAATGCATTCTTGCAAAATGCTCCAATTTCATGTAATAGAAAAGTGCTAGGAGTGACATTTTGCATTGCACAGCTCGTGGGGCCAAACAGACGACGCCAACATGCCAAGGTGGGTAGATAAATGCCAAGCCAGGTCTCATTTCATGTGCCAAGGGTCCCAATCATTCTGGGCAGCAGACTACTGGCAAAGTCCCTTAAGATCCTTAAGACCAAAAAACTACCAAACTTTGACGGAGTGGTTCTCAGAATTCATGGTAGATAGGAACATTTCAATTAGACCTATAGGTGTACATGGGGTCAGTCCACAATAACCTCTCTCAGTTTTGGTCAACTCCAATCTATTTGATCGTGCCAAAATCAAATGCATTCTTGCAAAATGCTTCAATTTCATGCAGCACAACCTCGTCAGGTGTCATAATGTTTTGTTCTACTTATCGTGGGGCTAAATCGACTGCACCAAGGTGGGTAGTTAAATGTTAGGGGAGGTCTCTTTTCATGTGCCAAGCGTGCTAGTCATTTTAGGTTGTAAGCTACCAATAAAGTTGAAAGTTGCTAAGACTAAAATTTTGCATTCCACAGGTTGTGGGGTCAAACCAACTATGCTAACACATCCAAGTGAGCGGGTAAATGCTAGGGGAGGTCTCATTTCATGCACCAAGTTTCTCAATTGCTTCAGGCTACAAGCTATCGATAAAGCTAAAAGGTGCTAGGAGTGGCATTTTGCATTCATAGCTTGTGGGGCCAAACGAACCGTGCCAATGCGTCGGGGTGGGCGGGTAAATGCCAAGGAAGGTCTCATTTCATGCACCAAGGATCCCAGTAGTTTAGGGTTGTAAGCTACCAGTAAAGTCACTTTGATAGTGGCTTACAGCCTGGAATGACTAGGACACTTGGCACACAAAATGAAACATCCCTTAGCATTTGCCCACCCACCTCGATGTGTTGGCATAGTTGGTTCGGCCCCATGACCTGTGAAATGCAAAATTTTAGTCCTAGCAACTTTCGACTTTGACAGTAGCTTACAACCTAGAATGACTAGGACACTTGGCACATGAAATGAGACCTCCCCTAGCATTTACCTTGCCACCTCGACATGTTGGTACAATTAGTTCAGCCCCATGATGAGTAGAAAAAAATATGGCACCTAGCATGGTTGTGCTGCATGAAACTGAAGCATTTTACAAGAATGCATTTGATTTTGGCATGGTCAAACATATTGGAGGTAATCAAAACTAAGAGATGTTATTGTGGAATAACTCCACATGCACCTGTAGGTCCAAACATAATGTTCCCAGCTACCACAAATTCTAAGAACTGCTCCATCAAAGTTTGGCAATTTTTTGGTCGTAGGGATCTTAAGGGACTTTGCCGGTAGGCTATTTCCTGAAATGCTGGGACCCTTGGCACACAAAATGAGACCTCCCCTAGCATTTACCTACCCACCCTGACATGTTGACGTAGTTCCTTTAGCCCCACAAGCTATGGAACGCAAAATGTCACTCCTAGCACTTTTCCATTGCATGAAACTGGAGTATTTTGCAAGAATGCATTTGATTTTTGCACGATCAAATGGAGTGGATTTGACCAAAACTAAGAGAGGTTATTGTGGACAAACCCCACATACACCTATAGGTCTAAATGGAATGTTCCTAGCTGCCATGATTTCTGATAACTACTCTGTCAAAGTTTGGTAGTTTTTTGGTCTTAGGGATCTTAAGTGATTTTGTTGGTAGCCTACTACCCGAAACGACTAGGATGCTTGGTACATAAAATGAGACCTCCCCTAGAATTTACCCACCCACCTTGACTTGTTTGCGTAGTCTGTTTGGCTCCAAAACAAGTAGAACAAAAGACATGGCACCTGGCAAGGTTGTGTTGCATGAAACTGATGTATTTTGGAAGAATGCATTTAATTTCGGCACTGTCAAATGAGGTGGAGTCGACCAAAAATTAGAGAGGTTATTTTGGATGGACCCCACATGCACCTATAGGTCTAAACATAACATTCTTAGCTACCACAAATTCTGAGAACTATTCTGTCAAAGTTTGGTAGTTTTTGCTCTTAGGATCTTAAGTGACTTTGTCCATAGCCTACTACCTTGAACGATTGGAGCCCTTGGCACAAGAAACAAGACCTCCCCTAGTATTTACCTACCCACCCTAATGTTTTGGTGTAGTCCATTCGGCCCCATGAGCTATGAAATGCAAAATGTCACTCCTAGCACCTTTCTACTGCATGAAACTGAAACATTTTGCAAGAATGCATTTGATTTCGGCACGGTCAAATGGATTGGAGTTGACCAAATTTGGGAGAGGTTATTGTGTATTGATCCCATGTGCACTAGTATGTCCAAACAGAATGTTCCCATCTACAACAAATTCTAAGAACTGCTCCATCAAATTTTAGTAGTTTTTTGGTCTTAGGGATCTTAAGGGACTTTGTCAGTAGCTTGCTTCCTGGAATGATTGGGATACTTAGCACATGAAATGATACCTCCCTTAGTATTTACCCACCCACCCTAATGTATTGGTATAGTTCATTCGGCCCCACGAGCTGTAGAACACAAAAGGTCACTCCTAGCACTTTTCCATTGCATAAAACTCAAGCATTTTGTAAGAATGCATTTGATTTCGGCATGGTCAAATAGACTGGAGTTGACCAAAACTGAGAGAGATTATTATGGACAGACCCCATATGCACCTATAGGTCCAAACAAAACATTCTCATCTTCCACAAATTCTAAGAACTATTTCATCAAAGTTTGGCAGTCTTTTGGTCTTAGGGATCTTAAGGGACTTTGTCGATAGCCTATTGCCTCAAACGATTGGAACCCTTGGCACATGAAATGAGACCTCCCCTAGCATTTACCCACCCACCCTGATGCATTGGCATAGTTCGTTTAGCCACATGAGCTATGAAATGTAAAATGTCACTCCTAGCACCTTTCCACTATATGAAACTGAAGCATTTTAAAATAAAGCATTTGCTTTCGGCAGGGTCAAATGGATTGGAGTTGATCAAAACTAAGAGACATTATTGTGGAACAACCCCATGTGCACCTATAGGTCCAAATAGAACATTCCCAGCCACCACAAATTCTAAGAACTACTCTGTCAAAGTTTGGCAGTTTTTTGGTCATAGGGATCTTAAGGGACTTTGCCGGTAGCCTGCTACCCGAAACGACTGGGGCCCTTGGAACATGAAATGAGACCTCCCTTGGCATTTACCCGCCCACCCCAATGCATTTTCATAGTTCATTCGGCCCCACTAGTTGTGGAACACAAAATGTCACTCCTAGCATTTCCATTGCATGAAATTGAAGCATTTTGCAAGAATTCCAAGAACTCCTCCATCCAAGTACGAATCATGCCAAATGTATCTCTCTCCCTATGTAGTAATCATCATCATCTTCAAGGGCAAAATGTTCACTCCCCACAAACATTGGAAGGCACCGATGGCACAACTCATTCTGGTTTTTCCATAACTTATGTAGACATGAGGAAAATGAGGATATGCAAAGCATGTAGACCATATAGAAGTTGAAATGAGGATTGCAAATCATGCCAAATGCACATGTCTCTCCCTATGTCTCTCTCTCTTCCTCTCTACCTCATTCTGCTCTTACCATAACCCATATGGAAGGTGAAATGAGGGTATACTAGACCTATAGACGATGGAATGATGATAGGAAAATCATGTTAAACATATAGAAGGTGAAATGAGCTTAAGAAAATAATGTCAAACATATAGAAGGTGAAATAAGGATATGTTATACATGTAGAAGGTGAAACAAGGATACATTATAAATGGGTAAACACACAAACATGTCTTTGCTCATTAATACAAAAATAACTATCATGGATTTAATAAAAAAACATGACAAGTTTTATCATTTTTAACATGTATCTTTCATGTTTAACATGTAAGATGAGAAATTATCAATGACTATCATATCAAATATCAAATGTAGTGTTCTAAGAAAATCTAACATGTCAAAGCTAGTGTTCTTGAATGAAAAGAACTCACATGTCAAATGTTCTAAGAAAATCCTATATCTAACTAAAACTACAATCACTAGAAATTAAGATCAACTTATGTATTGAGGTATGAGACTAAATATAACATATTTCTACCAAGAAAAACAATCATACCCAAAGAGCCCTAAAACTGCCACAAAACTATTAACTACCATTATATAACTATGACAAAATTTGGAAGCTATCTTGGTCAGTTTTGAATAGTCATGCTTTGATCCATGACCATATCATCTTTCCCTAAACCCTAGAATAGTCATGGATCTCCTTGAATTGATCTTTACATAATTAGACACTATGTAAGTTGAAAATCTATCCATGTCATTATGTTGTCAATGATTATAAAATTGCCATCTCAAATAGTGCAGCCATGGAGACATGAGGTTGTCATGACATTCAACTTTAGTTAAGATCGTTGGGGGTATAAGTCACCTCATAAGTTTCTGCATTGGGTTGAATACACTAAATATATAAGGAGATTTCCATTATGTGCTTTAGAAACCATGTAAACATTGTTTGAAATAGATTGTTATAGTCAAAAGGGATTGTATAGTCATGATTAGGTGGGTTTAAAGCATTGGAACTTGTGTCATAAACCTTAGGTCTTTGTGGAGTGAGGAGACTGTTGTAATATCCCAAATGGGATATATGCAACGATTCTAATTTTTCTACACAAACCCTAATTGTATGAAGTTCTAATTTTTATATCAGACCTAAACATACACTTATCTCAGCTCAAAAAACATGTTCAATACATCGCAAAAGTATCACCCATACACTTCCCAACATATGATTTGTAATCCAAAATGAATTATACAAGGAAAACCATTTCAATTTGTAACTATAATAGACTAAAAGCAAATCAGATATATGGTGCTATAAGTCTGAATATATAATGTCAATTACAAAGTAGTTAGACCTTACAAAATGATAGGAGAAAGGATCTAATGCTTCTGTTCAAAGTTAGGGCATAAGCCCTAGGTCTTCTAGGCTCAAAGTACTTAAGAATACCTTCTTAAGTGATTGCACTCAGATCTGCGATGTTGCTGCCATGTACTCTGCTTTGTTGACCATTCCTAGAATGGGGACATTAGACTACCATCATATCTTATCATCAAGGATCAACTAAAGAGTCTAATACACTACTATTCTATACAAGAGCACTATCATAAATGAGATAAAGTGGACTATCACCATGTTGCTCTGCTATTATCTCTCCTAGTTATGGAATTTGGCAATCAATAGAGACTTGGGATAGTTTTTAGAAGAATTAATCATTTTGTCAAGGTATTGAGAGAAAGAATTCATTTAAAAAATAAAACTCTTATAATCATATGATCTCTAAATGGTCTTTGAATATCCTAATATCTCATCACAATACACTCACCAAACATAGTTTTTTGTTGTCTCATATCATAGAACAACAAATCCTTAGACTGTATGCAACACTTTGAAATGTTTTGGATCTTGTGAATGATTTTGTGTCCTTATAGGAAATTCATAAAGAGTTTTATCCTACTACCACAATGCATAAAGCTACATGCAGTCCTTTGAGAAAGTCACCTACACCCTTGGATCCCAATATTATGCCTCATAAAGTTGGTGATAATAACAAGACATTATCATAAGGATTGAAGGTGAATGTATGAGGTCCTAACATAGTCAAATGATTGAAGGAATGATTGTCATATCAATGAAGAGTTGTCATAAATGATGGACATCCATGTGTTGAACACCCAGAATATTGAGAGGGGGAGTGAGTCAATATTCTATTAAACCTTTTACTTATTAAACTAGTAATCCATTTACCACATGCAATAATAAAGAAAATTAAACACAAACGAAGCAACCACAATGCATCACACATGAACACCAAAACACAATGCATTACACATGAACACCAAGATTGGGAAAAACCACGGTGAGTGTTAGCTCACAATATATTATGTAGGAACAATATCGAATTACAAAGAAGGCTTACTACCCAAAGAAATGTTCACTTCAAGAAAGGCTCACTACCAAAATAGGCTCACTGCCTAGAGAAAGAAATAAGAAAAGAGGGATGACTCACTACCAGGTTAAACTGCTCTGATTACATCTACACATGCATGGTTACAGCTCCAATGAAGTACAAAAATACTGTCACAAAACTCTTCATCTTTAACTGCTCTGTTTCACTGCTATATTCTTACATGGGAATAAGATCTCTCTTCTTCTACTCTTATCACCTTCAAATTTAAATCACAATCTTTCGCATGTCTCACACACACTTTCATATTCACACATTCATTCATCAAACACCAAATTTGGATCACATATATATATATATATATATGCAACACTTAGAATCTTCATATTAGGTCGGCCTAATTAGATGAAGTGCGTAGTCAAATAATTTGTAACTTGTCAGCCAAATCCATTCACCAGAGTACATAGTAGACCCAAACCACAATTGATTCACATTCTCATATGTTGGCTCCGACTATAGAATCCCCTAGAATAAAGTTCCAATCAATAGAACTTACTGCACTTAGATCAAACTGTCATGTTGGCCTTAAACATAGACTGTTACTGACTCAGTCTGTTACTGACTCAGTCTATCTGTCAGATTGCAACTTTCACTGTGGACCACAAAACTTGCTCAAAATCATATCAAAGACTCCTTAGAAATCACAAATCATACCTTCAGAACCGCATAACATAATATTAACATGCGGAAAAATGTGGACTGCTAAAACACCGACTCTGTCACAGCCAGCCACTATTAAATCATGTAGCGATACTCAGTAGCTTATAACTATATTTTTGGTGGACCTTAGATTCTGTAATTCTAGATTTAGACACTTCATACAAGTGTTTACAACACCTTAAAATTGCATAGCTAAATATCTAACACTAAAGGAATGCGGACCAAAACAAATGAGTGTTCTATTCTGATTACCTTTGTTCTCTGCAATGCCGGACTTAGGCTACTTGAAGATGTGCTTCCAGTACATATCATAAGATGAAATCTTAGATATAAGATCTTGTAAGTACTACAAACAACATACCAGAACTGCATGACAAGGTCTTCAACTACAGACCAATACTAGTCCAAACACTATCTCTCTTTCATTGTCTCTATATACTACCAACACTTAGCCAAAATGACTAAGTCTTCTTTACCAGACCAAAATCTCTCTTCAACCTTGTTCCTTTTCTTGTTGCCATCAATGAGAACACCTTGAAACATCATGCACGAACAATCTTCACACCCCCAAGTTGCCAATAATCTCCTGCTTTGGCATTGATGGCAACACTTGATGTGAAAAACTATTACACTACCCCCCCTTTCTCTTTCCACTCTTCTCCCCTAACTTCATGCTTCTCTCCTTGATTTTCAGTTATTTTTCTTTTGTGTTTTTCACATTCTTTATTCTCCCCCTTTGACATCAGTGGCAAAGGTGTATGATACAGAAATATGTACAAGTTACCAAAACTTCAAAAATTATTTGTATTGTCTGCATATTTACAAGTGAAATCAAATTGTTTACTTTTTTTAAGGAGAATATGTTTGTAGATCTTCTTCAGTTACACCACTTCTTCATCCCAACTGACCTTAGTATTTCTCAAAAACTAGTATATGCCCATTAACCTGGAACACTAACTCTTTTTCTTTCTTTATAGTAGCAAGGGCCTTAGTGATTTGCCTTGTCTTATCTGTTGCTGCTACTAGCCTAGTCAGGGAAGCAATCTTGAAGCTTGCTATATCCTAGAGTTGGCTCATTCTATGCTTTATAACCTCCCTCTAGGTCTGCAAATTATTTATATTAGAATAAATGGTCTCAACTTATGCTCTTTGATTGCCAATAGCATCTTTTACTGGGTCATAAGTTCTGGATATCTTCATTATTTGAGCTTCCCATCCATTTATTTTCTCTTTTATGTCCTTAGTCTTATCCAGCCATGTAAGACAAAGTTGATATAGTTCACTAGTTTATTTAATGGTCATCTGTGCATAATCTATGCTCTTATCTAATAAAATTTTATCTTGAGTAAATTTGTCAGTTAGTTCAGCTAATCTCTTGCTATCAATCTTTGCCCTTACCTTCTTTTTTGTACCTTGTTCCAGGGACTCAAAATGAGAATTGATTGATTCCATGAGCTTCTTCAATTAAGATGTAGGACCAAAAGATGTATCTCTCTTTATTCTGGGCATAATCCTTTCAAACATTGTTGATGCATCTTCAATAAGCTCACTATCCTCCATATGGGACTTCAATATCTCTTCTTGTACAGTAGCTTGAAAGATTGTCCCAAGTTTTAGTTTCTACAATGGGGGCATTGTAGAAAGCTTAATAGGTCCTTGCAACAACTTAGGTGCGGTCAAAATCTAAGCTTCCTTCTACTTCTCCCAAAACTCTCTCAAAGAGTCAGCAGTGTCTCTCTTATCTTCAACATGAGACATCTCAGCATCTTGTCTTTCTAGAGGTTCTTCATGAGCAGGCTCTTATTCATTTCCCTCTCTTCCTATAGCAGGTTCTTGTCTGTTATCATTTATTTCTAGAGCAGATTTATCTATCATTTGCTTATTACCTTCTTCTCTTTGCTCACATTGTCTTTCAAGGACATTGTCCTCAGGTGTGATATTTGTTTCCTTAGAGTTCTTTTCTTCCACAAATTATTTTATTTCATCTTGTCCAAAACTTACCAGAGGAACTATTCCACTTTGATCCCCACTTTGTTCTATATTCACCTCCTCTTCATTCCTTGTGCCCACCGGAGGAGTAACTGTACTTTGTTCCATGTTCTGTTCCATATTTATCTCCGGAACTGCATTATCAGCATTAATATTTTGCTCCTTTTCATTAGTGTCAGTGATAGTTGGAATTTGTAGCTCATGTAACACATTTAGTGTTTTCTCCTCAGTTTCCTTGACCAGAGTTTCAGTGTCACCAGACATTAGAGTGTTGACTTTTCTCTTTGTTCTAAATTTTTCACTAAGTATCTTAGTGACTTTGACCTTCTCTTCACTGGTAATTTTTTGGCAAAGTTTTAATAGAAAAGATTCCTTTAACTCAGCATCTTTTGCCATAGCTACTTCTTTTCTTGCTGACATGATGCTAGCTAAACTATCTAGTAAATCACCTATTACTTCAATCAAAGCTTTACTAAACATGACTAAATATTTTATCACAGCAGCCTCAATTGTTACCTTATGAACATTTGAGCTTTCATCATACATGTCAACAATGGGCTTTAAATTCCCATGCTTAGCCATTGCATCAATAGTGGCTTCTAAATACATAGTTGCTTTATTTGCTTTAGTTTCAGTCTTTTCTCCTTTCTTCTTCTTTTCATCTTTACCCTTTCCAGAGGGCTTCTCTTTCTTGCTTGCAATTGTTTCATCTATTTTTGCTTTCTTAGCCTTGACTTCTTCATATGTGTTTGTTTCCTCTTCTTCTTCTCCTTTTCCAACTCCAAGTCTTACATATACTCTCTTTGTGGCCTTTGCTTTCTTTCTTTTCTTCTTCTCTAGCACTTGCTTTTCAATGTCTGTAGGATTTATCTTTCTTTCTCAACCTCTGTAGCATGGAATGATCTGGAGCTCTTAGAGGTAGTTGTTGCTGCAGAGGAGGCTCTTGTTCTCCTTCCAGAGCTAGAGGTAGGCTTTTCTTTCTTAGATTTCTCTTCTTTCTTCTCTGGGGCTTTTGATGTTTGTCCTTCTGGAACACTTGTAGCCTTGGATGCCTCTTCGTTGGCTCTTGCTTCATTTATTTGTTCATAATCCTTTGCTTTTAACAAACTCAGTTGCCCACTTTCTTACATTCCTCTTGATTTCAAGTTGTTTTAGTTCCAAATGAACTTTGAGAGATAATTATTCAAATGGTCCAAATCTTTTCTCCTCAGGATCTTTTGGTTTACTCAATATCAGGTCTGCCAAACTAGTTATAACATCCTTTGTGACTTCATATCCCATGGCTAGGACCCATAGAGTTCTTGGTTCCACTACCTCCATGAGGCATTTATCTTTGTCTACCATAAATAAAATATCCTTTTCATATTTCTTCACAACCTTTTCAGGGACCCTAGCCCTACCCTACATTTTCTTTTGGAAATTCTTAAAATAACCCCATAATGTTGCATTTTGTTTATCAATATTCCCTAAACTCTATAGATAATTTCTAATTTGTACTGCTATTGATGAGTGATCAAGCCAACCAATATTGTCCATACCTGGTAACTCCTTCAGAAAATAGAAGAATAGACAAATGATTAGAGTTCCATACTTGAAGGGGTATTTTGTGTCTATTGTCCTTTTCAAAATTTCCAACAATTATTGTCGAAGTAACTCACATAGGTCATAGTATGCATTGTTCTTTACTATTTCATATGCTATGTGTATAGAAGTTGCTGAGACTCAATTCTCCCCGTTGGAGAAGTAGACCTTATAACCAATTACCATTAAGGAAAACCTTACCGCCAGATTTTCAATATCATTCACTGTTAGTGCCCTTTTGTCAAACTTGGCACCAGTCAATTGCATTACAGTGTTATTCTTGTTCTAGTAGAACACATGCCAATGACTACCTTAATGGAATCCTTTGTTATCATATAAGGCATATCAAGCCAAAAGAACTTGTTGGCACCCCCAAATTTTGCAAATTTGAAGTGCCTATCTCCTCTTGATGTGTCGACAACGGCTAGGTCAACATGCTGCTCAATCTACCCTGGAGCCCATACTCGGCGATTAAAATCTTACAACTCAGAGGTCATCTTGCAAATCCATATGGTATGAAATTTTTTGCCTGTTCAGTTTCGCACTTCCAGGATGAGTTTTGATGGGCTATTTAATGCTTTTATGACTGTGACCGGGCTAGATTTGATGTTCCAGAAAGTTACAAATCTCACAATTCTAAGGGTGACCTATTTCTAGTTTTGGTCCAAAACATCTCCAATTCTAGTTTCATCAAAATTGGAGACCATATGATGTAGTATTTTAATGTATTTTGATTGTGGCGAAGGCATCCAGTAGGCCAGTTTACAAAGGAGGTCCCTAAAACTTTTCGGCGATGTGGATTTGAGGAAATGGGTATGCTTCAAATAATTGATTACTACCCTATGCAAATTTTTATGGCCTCTGTATATCCAGTGTGCCTGCAGTGGAGATGCATCATTTGCCCGAGGAAAGAAATTAAATAATTGTCATTTTTCTAAAGCTCAAAATGCATTTTTAAAATATATTGGCACATCTAATGTTTTAAATTGATAACTATTACAAAGAATAGATTATATTATAATGCTTATGCTTTATAAGGATAAAAGGAAATGCATTTATTTGGTTTATCACAACATCACACAGCCTACTTTGCTCCTCTTTCAAATGGCTGTGACAATGCGATATGCTCCCTCCTGCACAAATTTTTGGTCAAAATTGCTTCTGGACAGGTAACATTGGTCTGCTATCCACAATGTAGGTGTTTATGGATTTTTCTGGGCAGGATTTGAGCAGAGAATTTTGGTTGAGTGGTCGTTGTTCACGTTTTTGGCTTTCTGGCAAATTTTTGGGGGTCCATTTGAGCTTAGAATTGATGATTCGTGGTCTGAAATCACCCCTTGGCCATTCCTATTGCCTGGGAGGTGATTTTATTCATGTCCAGGATGAACTTTGGATGCCTACAACCGTAAAAATGCCCAACATTGTCAAAAAAATGACCCCAAAAATAAAATGAATTGGCCAAACATGAATTGGAGGCTATTGCAGCATTTTCTCTGTGGTTGGGCGTAGTCAAGGAGCTCGTTTTACAGCATCGCATGGCCCATCCTATCTCCCCTGTTTTGGTCTGTTGCAGTGTGAAAAGGCAAAGGTTTGAAGAAAAGTTAGTGTCTGATGGTTGCAAAATGAAGGTGGACAAGTCAAAAGGGGAAAATAAATTGGATTTTATTTATTTTTTGCCCCTCCTTTTTTGTTTATAAATTTTCATTGTTCCCAATGCTCATTGGTGGTGGCTGAAAATGTAGAACTCACCTAACCACCATATTGCAATTAATTTTTGGCGCCATGTTCTTGCATCTATAAAAGAACTGGTAGAGTTACTTTGTAAAGGAGTTGAGAATATTGGGAAGCTTTTAAGGAGTGAATAAGGACTCCATCTTTGATTGGTTGCCTTAGTTTTGGTACTGTAAGTTTCATTTTCTGTGTGTTGTATGCATTTTTATGAGCAGTTTATCAGTTTCAGATTGTGTTAAATGAATAATACTGTGGCATGTATTTCTATCTGTTGTCTCCAATGTTATCTATGTTTCTCTTTTGAACTGAGTTACTAAGGGTATCTAAGTTCTTGAATGCTCATTTGTTGTATTGCATATTTGGTTTCTTACCTCTATTTAAGGAACATATTAAAAGTTTTAAATCAAATATGGAGAGGAGTGTTTGATAGTAGGGATGTTTGTAAGAAGAGTCAATATAAATACTCATTCTTGGGTGTTATCTGTAAGGCAGATGCAAGCTAAACCCTTTGAAATCTGTATGTGTGTTCTGTTCACAAGAAATACTCTGCATGCTAAAGATTGACTCTAAACCCAAAGGTAGGCACCAGTCAATAGTTGGACAAATTTTATGATTCAAGCCCTAATATTACAACCAAAAATATAAAAAACAAAATCAATACATCATTCAAAAACTTTAGGATTTTATAAGTAGGATTTTAGGTTTTGAATCCTCTGACACATAACAATGGACTAATGCCCAAAGCTAGCCACTTTGCAATTATCATACAGTTTTGGTCTACATAAAAGAGGATTTATCTTCTTTTGTGTCAATACCTGGTTGAAGTCAAGGTTTATTATACGTGTATTGAATAAGGGAATACTCCCTAGGTCCTATAGAGCTTGAAGTGCAGAGGAGATAGAGAGTCAGTCTCCTGTTCTTTGGCCACTGACCTGAGGATCCTGTGGATGAAATATGGCTACCTTTTAGAGAAACTCAGACAATCAATTAGGAACACCAACATAACTCATCATGAATCTTGCTCAGAACATACCTAACCCAAGCATCATCCAAAAATACTATAAAATCTAACTAGATATACAGATTCTTCTCATGCAGAGTACTATATTCTTCTTTCAATTCAAAATTATCATTTGTTAACTCATCCAAGCATATTTTCCCTAACTTCATATGATCATATTCTTCCAAGTTTGCATGTATGTATGCCCTAATGTCTTTAGTGTGCATAACCTCATGTGGAACCTTAGAAAATGTGCCATCCAGATCAATTTCTAGTGATTTAAATGGGTGTTTCTTGAATTTGAGTCGGGGCCTCTAGGTAATCTCTACTACTAGAGGAGTAGACATCTTTTACTAACTCAACACAAAAAATTTTCAAGAGAGAGAGAGTTGTAAATACCTTTTATTTCCGGTTAGGGTTTCTTTGCACCAATTGTTGAATACTTGGATTAACCTTAGCTTCGCTTCTCAAATCTCCTTACACACTTGAGGGTTTCAATGTGATTTCCTTTCAAATGAGTTCCCTTTTAACCCTTTTTCATCATAACCTAATCATCATAAATGCTGATTCAAAAAGTTATCAAACTCTTACTCTACCATCCACAGTCTATCTAAATTGCTCTGCAATCTACCGTATTAGATTCTTTTCTACCAGAATCTAATCTTTGTTATCTTGTTTTCTAGCTTATACCTTCGTGCTAAATGTTAGCACCACTTTTCTGGCTAGGGGAACAACATTTTTCATTTAAGCCCCCCTGATCTAGAGCTCCCAATTTACTTCTTGGAGGAAGTACCTGCACCAGAGTCTGATGCGGACTCATCCTTGACTTCATGTGCTTCCTTCTTAACCCAAATCCTGTTCATCTCCTTCTTGGTCTCTGTCAAATCTGCCTTTTGGATTGGTTTCTTAATCTCTACCTGATTATCCTTCTTCATATTCTTTCTTTTGTAGAATCTTGCACTATGCCCAGACCTATTGCAATTGAAGCATACAACATTTCTCTGACCATTGTTCCTTTCATTCATCTTTGATCTGCATTGGTTAGCCTTGTGTCCAAATCTATTGCATGCAAAGCAATTCCCATTGAAAGATTGAGCATTCCTTCCAATATTATAGTTGTTCCTTATCTGACTTCTACACTCACTAGCTCTATGACCAAACCTCTTGCATATAGAGAAGTTACCTTTGAAAGTTTGAGCATTCCTTCTATTGTTGTAACCATTCCTTATTTGACTTCTACATTCATTAACTTTGTGACCTACTTTATTGTAAGTGAAACACTAACTAGAGGATGATGGAACAATTTGATTCACTCTGCTCCTACGTTAAATAGCCTTATGACCAAACTTATTGCATGCATTACAATAACCATTGAAAGAAGGGTACCTTTGAGCATTTGGTTGCCTAATCGATGGTCTTCGAGGTCTGTTCCTTTGATTCTAGATCTATTTGCCTTTGTCCTTCTTGATCTCAACATTTTTTTCTTCACTGGCTTTAGAACTTTCACCTTTCTCAAATCCCAAGCCTTCTTTGTCATCAGGACTCCTCTGACTTGCAAGTATTCTATCAAGTTGGGCAGCACTCACTCTAAATTTATCTTCCTGAATCCATGCCCATTTTAGATCAGCTTTTAGATCCACAACTTCTTGTTCAAGCCTTGTACAATCTTTCGATTTGCTTTTCACCAACTGATTTAGGTCTTCTTCTGCTTTTGCTCTTTTTATGACTTCCACTTTCAAATCATTCAAGGTTTCATTTGCAGATATCAATTGTTCACTAACCTCCTTATATTTTTCTTTAAACTTCTTGACTTGCTCCCTCAATTTTTTGATGCACTCATATGCTTTCTTGACATTATCTTTTAGATCCCTATTTTCTAATTCAACCTTTTCATGATCTTCAAGGGCAACCTTGAGTTCTTCTTCAATGACAAGTATGCAATCTTATTTTATAGTTTCAGTTGAATCAATATCTTTAGGAGGAGTAGAATGCTTTTTGCCTGCCATGTGTTTAATCTCCAAGATCTTCCTCAAGCTATTAGACTTCTTCCAAGGAACAAGGCTTTGATACCAATTGTTGAACACCCAGAATACTGAGAGGGGGGTGAATCAATATTCTATTAAACCTTTTACTTATTAAACTAGTTTAATCAATTTACCACATGCAATAATAAAGAAAATTAAACATAGAAGAAGCAACCACAATGCATCACACATGAACACTAGGATTTTTATGTGGAAAACTCAAAACTGGGAAAAACCACGGTGAGTGTTAGCTCACAATATATTATGTAGGAACAATACCGAATTACAAAGAAGGCTCACTGCCTTAGGGCTCACTACCCAAAGAAATGCTCATTGTAAGAAAGGCTCACTGCTAAAACATGCTCACTGCATAGAGAAAGAAATAAGGAAAGAGGGATGACTCACTGCCAGGTTGAACTGCTCTGATTGCATCTACACATGCATGGTTACAGCTCCAATGAAGTACAAAAATACTATCTCAAAACTCTTCATCTTTAACTACTTTGTTTCACTATTATGTTCTTACATGGGAATAAGATCTCTCTTCTTCTACTCTTATCACCTTCAAATTTAAATCACAATCTTTCACATGTCTCACACACACCTTCATATTCACACATTCACTCACCAAACACCAAATTTGGATCACACACACACACACACACACACACACACACACACACACACACACACACACACACACACACACACACATATATATGTAGCACTTAGAATCTTCATATTAGGTCAACCTAATTAGATGAAGTGTGTAGTCAAACAATTTGTAACTTGTCAGCCAAATCCATTCACTAGAATACATAGTAGACCCAAACCATGCTTGAATCACATTCTCATATGTTAGCTCTGACTATAGAATCCCTTAGAATAAAGTTCCAATCAATATAACTTACCGTACTTAGATCAATCTGTCATGTCGGCCTTAAACATAGACTGTTACTAACTCAGTCTATTTGTCAGACTACAACTTTCAGTATAGACCACAAAACTTGCTTAAAATCATATCAAAGACTCCTTAGACATCATAGATCATACCTTTAGAACCAAAGAACATAATATTAAACATGTGGCAAAATGCGGACTGTTGAAACATTGACTCTGTCATAGCCAGTCACTATCAAATCATGTAGCAATACTCAGTAGATTATAACTATCTTTCTGGTGGACCTCAAATTTTGCAATTCTAGATTTAGACACTTTATACATGTGTTTACAACACCTCAAAACTGCATAGCTAAATATCTAACACTGGAGGAATGTGGACCAAAACAAATGAGTGCTATGTTTTGATTACCTCTATTCTCTGCAATGTCAGACTTAGGCTACTTGAAGATGTGCTTCTGGTACATATCAAAATCTGAAATCTTAGATATAAGATCTTGTAAGTACTACAAATAACAGACCAGAACCACATAACAAGGTCTTCAACTGTGGACCAATGCCAGTCCAAACACTATCTCTCTGTCGTTGTCTCTGTATATTGCCAACACTTAGCCAAAATGACTAAGTCTTCTTTATCGGACCAAAATCTCTCTTCCAACCTTGTTCCTTTTCTTGTTTCCATCAATGACAACACCTTCAAACATCATGCGCAAACAATCTTCACACTAGTAGTGTCTCTCTTAATAATGTTTGTCAAGTTGCCAACACTATGATTTTGGAGGTCTGTTGCACTATGGTAGGGGTAGGCCATACAAGTTAATATTGTCAATAGGTTGAAGGAATGATTGTCATAGCTCAAGAGAAATCATTTATAGTCAAGGGTAGGCTAGAAATGGTCAAAGATGAAGGAATCAAGGTCTTGCAACTGAATGAAAATAAACATTATAATCATATACCAGAATTGCAACCTTAGATATGATTGTTGCAACCTTCCATGAAGTAGCAAATTGTTGTTCTAGATTGCAGATGTCTTGATTAAAACTAAAAATAGAGAAAACATGAAGAAATGAGGCTAGAAATTAGGTTTTGATGGTGAAATTGGTCATTTTAAACTGCTTTTTGATGTTTGTATTTGAAAAATGAAGAGCTGCAAATACATATGTGAAAGGAAGCTAGGTGTACCGAAATCACTTCCTACACTAATCTAATGAGGGAAGTAGAGTGCAAATTCTTTTTAACCTTTACAATTACAGTGTTATTAACCCAACAACAGAGATATTGTAGAAATACACAACACAAGAATGTAAGACAAAAGAAGAGAGAGACAAGATATAACATGGGGAAAACCCTTATAGGTGAAAAACCCCACACTCAAAAACCTGCACAATGTATTATCTAAACAACAAAGTTTACAACACACTTGCAATGCAAGTCTTTACATGAGTCTTTAACACTCATATCTTGAAACAATCCGGTAGCATAACAGTACCTGTCAATCACATAATACGTCTCCTCTCAAAGCACCTGCTTAAATAGAAGTTTACAAGGCAAAAATGAACCTTTTCTTGAGATGGGCGTCCAACTTGGCCTCATGGCCCAAAACCCATGCCTAAGGACACTTGTCCAACACTGCAGCATGGTCATGACACTTGTCATACTACCCCATCCCAATATGGTTGCCTATTCCCAAGTTGGGCAATGACAGATGCTCTAACGATTGTCATAGAATCCGTCATAACTGTCATATCTTACAATTGTAAGAGAATCTATCATACACTGACTAAAAATAACATATTCTCTTACAACATGTCATAACCCTCCTTGGGGCACCCAAAGATGCCTTCTTCCAAGACGCCTTGTGACACATGTCTTCACCTATCATAGCATCTTCTATTTTCAACTCTTACACGTCATAGATTCTGTCATAGGAATCTGTCATAACCGTTTCGGTCAAGATTCACTTACACACTAGTCAAAGTGCCGACACATGGTAAAATACCTTTACCACTAAGTGGGATGCCTATCTCCTCATGTGAGGACAAAATTACATGTGGTCACCTTCCATGTAGGATGACACATCACCATGCCAACTCCCACAAGATGACAAAACAGGATTTGCATCCTAATTACACAATAGGCAATAAATAAATATATTACAACAAATAACTACAAGGAATTACCAAGGTTGAGACACCTTAATTCCCAACATTCTCCCACTTGTTGAACACCTTGTAAGACCCAATAGAAATAACATGATTTAACTGCTATAGGCCGAGAGGCCCATAGACTCCAAACACCATCTGAACTTTTCTATTCCCATTGGTTTCATCAATGCATCCACAACATTCTTCAAAGTGTCTACCTTCTCCAAATTCACCTTCCCATCGTCTACCATGTCTTGTACAAAATGAAACTATACATAAATATGCTTTGTTCTGGCATGAAAAGTTGGATTCTTTGCTAGGCAAATTGCACTCTAACTGTCACAACAGATCGTAATCTATCCTGCATGAATACCAATATCTAAACACAATCTCTTAAGCCAAATGGCTTCCTTACAAGCATGAGTTACTGCCATATACTCAGCGTCTGTCATGGACTAAGCAACCACAGGTTGTCGCTTACTCATCCAACTAATTACACCACTGAACATAGTAAACACATAAGCAATGGTGGATCTCCTGCTATCAATGTCACTCGCCCAATCAGAGTCCATGAATCCACAAATACAAACTGAATGTGGAGGTATTGTAGGATTACCATGATAACATATGGAATACTCAGAAGTACCCCTCAAATATCTGAACACAATCTTTACTGCATCCCAATGTACCCATCCAGGATTAACCATAAATTGACTAAGGATTCCCACTTCTTGGGTAATGTTTGGTCTTGTGCAGACCATAGCATACATCAAACTGCCAACATCAATAGCATAAGGTACTCTGCTCATGTCCACCTTAGAAGGAGATTTTGGACAATCACTAACAGACAACTTTGTCCCCAAAGAAATAGGAACACACAATGGTCTACAATCTGCCATACTGAACCTATCCAACACGGTCTTCACATACTTACTCTGGCTTAACCAAAGTTTTATGTTAGCTCTGTCTCTTCTGATTTCCATTCCTAGAATATACCTAGCTACCCCTAGATTTTTCATCTCAAACTTTGTTGACAACTGAGACTTCAAATCAAAAATCATATTCTTACCATTCCCAATTAACAGCATATCATCAACATACAATGCAATAACGAGAATGTGATCATTGTCAAATTTATAATACACACAATGATCTGATTTTGATCTCAGAAATCCAATCAACAACACAAAGGCATCAAACTTCAAGTACCACATCTTAGGAGACTGCTTCAAACCATATAAGGACTTTTTCAACTTGCAAACCAAATTTTCTTTACCTTTCTCTATGTAATACTCTGGCTGTGACATGTAAATCTCTTCTTCCAAATCACCATGAAGGAATGTTGTCTTCACATCCATTTATTCCACCTCTAAGTCATAAGCTATTGCAAGAGATAACAAGAACCAAATAGATGTCATCTTTGCAATGGGAGAGAAATTTCACCATAATCAATTCCCTCCACTTGTGAGTACCCCTTTGCAACCAATCTGGCCTTGTACTTTTCAACACTGCCATCTACACCAAATTTCTTCTTGAACACCCATTTTTATCCAATAGGTTTCTGTCCTTCAAGCAAAGGAACCAAGTTCCATGTTTTATTCTTTTCCAAAGAAGCCACCTCATCTTCCATGGCCTCCTTCCAGGAACCTGCATCTTTCATGCCCATAGCCTCTATCATAGTTCTAGGCTCATCAGTGTTAGTAAGCAAGGCAAAAGCACAACTAGAATCAAGCAATGAATAACCAAACCTATCAGGTTGCTTTCTTGTTCGTGTAGACCTCCTCAATGGCTAAGGTTGAGGTTCTACTTCTTCTTCTGAACTTTCAGAGCTGCTAGAGCTCTCCTCATCATCAGGTCTCACAGGGTCTGTCGGTTCATTCTTCTTAGGGGTAGAAGGAAACTGAACCAGATTCTCTTGTTTTTCTGTTTCTTTTGGCTATAGAACAATGGGAGAAGGTTTTAGCTCTCTGAAAACAATACTTCTGCTATACAACACTTTTTCAACCACAGGATTCCAAAGCTTGTATCCTTTCACACTGACACAATAGCCAATGAAAATACACTTAACAACCTTGTTCTCCAATTTAGACTGTTTCTCCCTAGGCACATGTGCATATGCCTCACAACCAAAAACACAAAGATGTCTAACTGAAGGTTTCTCACTAGACCACACCTCCATAGGTGTCTTGCCAACAAGAGCTGATGTAGGAGAGCTATTTACTAGGGAACAAGCAATGGCTATAGCTTTAGCCCAAAACTTTTTTTCGAGGCTTGCTCCACTTAGCATACTCCTAGCCCTCTCCATCAATGTCCTGTTCATCCTATCTACAACTCCATTTTTCTATGAGGTGTATGGAGTTTTCTTATGTCTTTCAATCCCTTGCTCTTTACAAAACTTATCGAACTATGTCAAACAAAACTCACTACCGTTGTCAATTCTCAAACACATAATCTTTTTACTAGTCTAATTCTCAACAAAAGCTTTAAACTCTTTGAACCGATTAAAGACTTCAGTCTTGCTTCTGAGAAAATAAATCCATGTCCTATTATAATCATCTATGAAAGATACAAAATATACAGATTTGGAAATCGAAGGAACACTAACAAGACCAAACACATCAGAATGAATAAAGTCCAACACACCAAAAGACTTGTGAGAACTAGAGTAAAACTGAACATGGTTTTGCTTTCCCTATATATAATGTTTGCAAAAGTCAAACTTGAGATTACAATCATTTAACTCCTTAATGATGTGTTTATTTTTTAGGGTTCTAAGACCCTTCTCACCAATGTGGCCAAATCTCATATGCCATAACATTGTCTTTTCAACAAGAAGCTTAACTTCTAAACCATGAGCCCCAAGATGCACTACCATCAGAATTTGTTACAATAGATTTTTTCACTACTGGTTCAAATGGTGGGGATGAAGTGACTACAGTTGTTTTCTTCAAGTTAGAAAAACTATTGCACTGTGAAGTGCATGCTTCTAGCTGAAACAAAGTACCTCTCTAAGTACCCTTCGCAAGCACCATAGATCCTCTAGTCATCTTTCATCCATCCTTCGAAAAGATAACCTGCACACCTACATCATTCAGCATACTTATGGAAAGCAAGTTCCGTACCAAGCCTAGGATGTGCATAACCCTAGTGATCCCCTTCACTTGTCCATCAAGGAATCAAATTGAGACTCTTCCATGACCAACAATCTTCAGATGAGAATCATCACCCAGGTACACTCTTCCACCATCAAACTCTTCATACTTTGTGAACTAGCTTCGATGCAAGGTCATGTGGAATGATGCATCGGAATCAATCAAGCACACATCATCAGATGCATGGGTGGCTAGGGCTATGATGAAGGCATCACCATCATCTTGTGACTTGTCAGAATCTGAGTCTAGGACATACTTCTTCTTCTTTTTCTTTTCCTCTTTGCATTCCTTTCAGAAATGCCCATTTTTTCTAGAGTTCCAATAGAGAGCCTTGGACTTTCTAGGAGATTTGGATCTCCCATGGGATTTGGATCTACCCTTCTTAGCTTTCTTGTCCTTCTTTTTCCCTTTCTCCTTAGGTCTTCCACAAACTGCAAGAGCCTCTTTGGCTGCAGAAGACTTTCTCTGCATCTCTTCAAATAATAGCAAAGATACCACTTCATCCATTTTGAAAGTGGATGTGGTGTTCCCAATAGCCATAACATGATGATCCCATGAGTCCAGCAAAGAACAAAGCAAGGTCATACAACGATCCTTCTCCTCCATCTTCACACCAATGGATGTCAACTATACAACTAACATGTTGAAAGAATTCAGGTGATCTGCAACAAATCCTCCACCCTCCATCATCCCAGAATACAACTTCTTTCTTAGAAAAAGCTTGTTCACTAGGGATTTGGCCTGATAAACATCTCTCAGCTTCTTCCAAAGATCTTCCGTGGTCTTCTCCTCATGGACATTTAACAAGACAAAATCAGCTAGACTGAGTCTTATTAGACCCTTAGCCTTCCAATCTTTGAGATCCCAATTAGCTTGTGCCATTGTGGTTGGTTTTACACTGGAAATGGTTTCCCATAGGTCTCAATCAACAAGCATGTCTTCCATCTTAAGTTTCCATAACTCAAAATTTATCCCATTGAATTTCTCCACCTCTAATCTTCCGGATGTGCCTGCCATCTCCTTCCGACAACAAGATTACAAAATACTCTACACAGACTCCCACTCAATCTAAGATCAACTAAAAAAATCCCTACCCAACACCTAGGACCAAAGGTGATCAATCTCTGATACCAACTGAAAGGAAGCTAGGTGTGCAGAAATTGCTTCCTACACTAATCTAATGAGGGAAGTAGAGTGCAAATTCTTTTTAACCTTTACAATTATAGTGTTATTAACCCAACAACAGAGATATTGCAGCAATACACAACATAATAATGTAAGATAGAAGAAGAGAGAGACAAGATATAACGTGGGGAAAACCCTTACGGGTGAAAAACCCCACACTCCAAAACTTGCACAATGTATTATCTAAACAATAAGGTTTACAACACACTTTCAATGTAAGTCTTTATAGGAGTCTTCAACACTCGTATCTAGAGACAATCCAACAGCATAACAGTACCTGTCAATCACATAATACATCTCCTCTCAAAGCACCTGCTTAAATAGAAGTTTGCGAGGCAAAAATGAACCTTTCTTGAGACGGGCGTCCAACTTGGCCTCATGGCCCAAAACCCATGCCTAAGGACACTTGTCCAACACTACAGCATAGTCATGACACTTTTCATATCACCCCATCCCAATATGGTCACCTATTCCCAAGTTGGGCAATGACAGATGCTCTTACGACTCTTATGACTGTCATAGAATCTGTCATAACTGTCATATCTTACAGTTGTAAGCTGTCATACACTAACTAAAAATAGTATATTCTCTTACATGTCATAACCCTCCTTGGGATGCCCAAAGATGCCTTCTTCCAAGATGCCTTGTGACACATGTCTTCACCTATCATAGCATCTCCTATTTTCGACTCTTACGCATCATAGATTCTGTCATAGGAATCTGTCATAACCGTTTCGGTCAAGATTCACTTACACACTAGTCAAAGTGCCGACACATGGTAAAATACCTTTACCACTAAGTGGGATGCCTATCTCCTCATGTGAGGACAAAATTACATGTGGTCACCTTCCATGTAGGATGACACATCACCATGCCAACTCCCACAAGATGACAAAATAGGATTTGCATCCTAATTACACAATAGGCAATAAATAAATATATTACAACAAATAAATACAAGGAATTACCAAGGTTGAGACACCTTAAATTCCCAACAATATGGAGGAGATAAAAGTTTTTTATAGCTTTGCACATGTGTGAACCATTCAAATTTGTCATTTCATGAAAAGCCTATATCTAACTAAAACTACAATCACGTGGCAATTAAGATCAAGTTATGCCTTGAGGTATGAAACTACATATATCATCTTTCTACCAAGAAAAACAATCATATATAACAAGAAATCAATCTATAACATGTTATTGATCATAACTCAACCATTGTAAACTGATTATACATGAAACTTTTAAGTTTCAAAGTAGGAATACATGCACATAAGGAATTTAAAATATATTGTATATCAAAGTGTATTTATATTAAACTCTAGTCCATAATGGTAAACATATACAAAAATTAGGCAAATATGTCAACTCAAAACATTTTTTACACAATTTGGCATATGCCATGTCTCAAAATCTATATACAATCTACATTCCGAATAGCTACATCAAATACTAAAGGTTCACTTGACCCTCTGTCTTTGGTGAATCCTCTATCTATGATGGATCCTCAAAAAGTGTCATCTCCATACCATGATGTCTAGTAGTTGATGAAGGCAAAGTTGACTACATTAACAAGTGGGTAAGTGCACAAAGATGGGGGACGAAAAGGGCGTCTTAAGATGCCACTTTTTTTCTAAAATCATACAACATTGATGTTGGATGAGAAATTGAAGATAGCTACACTAAAAATTTGAAGATGGAACAAAAACAAGAGTCGTAGTGCTCTGAATCTAGTTTCTAAACTACTATTTTTTTCTAAAAATGGTTGAAATTAAGGGGTTGAAAAAGGAGGAGCACACAAATTGGTTCTGTTTTTCTCAAAAAAAACATAACATAGCATCTGGTGTGCTCCCCCTAAAATGTTAACTTTTTTTTAGTATTTTAGAAATCACTTCAGTGAGAAATTAGCTAACACCATGTAGTTTATCCTTGATTTTTCTGATAATTTTGTCATGAATAATTGATTTTTTAGTAATTTTCAAAGTGGACACATCCTAAAAAATAGAAAGTTGAGCGTGCTCCCCCCTAAAATTTTTGAAAAATAATTGAAAATCATTTTTTTTTAATACGTGTAGAATGGAGTCTAGTTTCTAAAAATGTAACTTATTTCAAATTTCAATGAATGGTTAAAAAAAAGGTAAAAAATACTAGACACTGGTTTTTGACAAAAAATGGATACACTAACAAAAGAAATTAAAGATGAAACCCTTAACCTACTCAAAATGTGAAAAAAATTATATGGTGAGATAGCTAACAGAGAGATTAAGATTATGGTGATATTTTTTATAAGTTTTCATTGAAATAAGTGCAAACCTGATGGGGAGCACGCTCCAGATTATGTGGTTTTTGCTACAATATGAAAAAACATGTCTTTGGACATCCTAAACATAGTACAAGACTTTGGGTTGGAATCCCAAGACAAATCCAATCTTTAGGCTTGGAAATAACCAAGACAATGCATAACGCGAGAACGATATAACACACTCATGTTTTGTGCATTCACATAATGTGAGTGCATTATAACACGTTCACGTTATGTGCATTCCCATTACGCGAGTGGGTTATAACGTGCTTGTGTTATGTGCATTCCCATAACATGAGTGCATTATAACATGCTCACGTTATGGTCAACTAAAACAACTCTTTCTCTCTCTCTTGCTCTCTCTATGAGGCAGAGAGAGATAGGGAGAAAGTGATATATAAGGAGAGAGAGAGAAAGAGAGTCATAGTTTTCTTTCTTCCATTTCCTTCATCGATAAGGGAGTCAGAGAGAGGGAAATAGAGGAATAATAGGGGAGAAGGAGGTAAGAGATATGGAGATGGTGGGAGATAGGTAGAGAGAGAGAGGAGACAGATAGGGAGAGGTAGAGGAGAAATAGGGGAGAGATAGGGTGATAGAGAGTGAGATGTCTAGAGAGATAAGGAGATAAGGGAGATATAGGGAGATAGAGGTTTGGGGTTGCTCAGGTTTAGAGTTTAGGGGTTAGTGGTTATGATTTAGGGGAATTATTTAGGGTTTAGGGGTTTAGAGAGAGAGACTGCTTTTGACATGCAACTCTAAACCCTTAACCCAAGTAACCCTGAACCCCTAAACCCTAAATAATGTCCCTAAACCCTAAGCCTCTAAACCCTAAATAATTCCCCTAAACCATAACCCAAGAAACCCTAAATCTCTATCTCTCTATCTTTATCATCCCTCTACCTCTCAATCTATCTCCCTAAACTTGAGCAACCCTAAACTTATAAACCCTAAATAATGCCCCAAAATGCTAAACCTAAGAAACCCTAAACACCTCTCTCTCTCTCTCTAAAATGACATGGGCGATTCAAACTCCAATGAGAGAGAGAGGGAGAGGGAGAGGGAGAGGCAGGGAGAGTGAGTGAGAGAGAGAGAGAGCGAGTGAGAGAGAGCCAGAGAGAGCAAGACTGAGAGTTTTTCTTTTACAAAATGCAATCGCATTATAATGTGCTCACATTATAGCCAAGTCTATAACGTGAACATGTTATAATGCGCTCGCATTATTCCTTGTATGGGACCAAAAAGTCATGTGGCAACTTTTTGGTCCCTCATATTTGTGCATATACCCAAGTCAAACCACAAATTTGATTAATCTCTTCAATGGTAAATATAAATAAGTTAGAGTTAGTAAATAGAATCTTATCTACTAAAATTTAGAACTTTAATTTATAAACATACATATAAATCACTACAATCAAATATAAAACTTCTATAAACTATCAATTATTTAGAAAGATTCAATTCAATTACTTCGACTCTTTCTTATTGTGCAGACAATTGTTCTGCAAATGATTTTCTCCTAAGACGATCAAGTGTCCTATTGAAGCATGATGGCAAAGGTGGCACATCACTCACATTCTCAAGAGACTGTAAAAGTAAAGTAACATTGAAATAAATTAATATATAATTATTAAACAAAAAAGGAAATACATACATTAAAAATGGTTAGATTTGTTACACATAAACAATCTAGAGTGCACTACACAAAAACGTATCTACTAGAAATCAAGCACATACCACCATCAAGGCCTCCTGCATTGATTGAGAAGGACTCATCATGGATGAACCAACTAATATCTCTTTTATTAAAAATGACAAGAATGTAATACTCTATGTATACAAATAATCATAATCATTTTTAAATTAATAGATCAATTTACCTCAACTCTTTCTTGTCTTTCTTGTCATTCGGACAATCATTCTGCAAATGATTTTCTCTTAAGATGATTAGGTCTCCTACTGAAGTGTGATGGCAAAGGTGGCACATCACTCACATTCTCAAGAGACTATAAAAGTAAAGTAACATTGAATTAAATTAATATATAATTATTAAACAAAAAAGGAAATGCATACATTAAAAAAGGTTAGATGTGTTACACATAAACCATCTAGAGTGCACTACACAAAAACTTATCTACTAGAAAACAAGCACATATCACCGTCGAGGCCTCTTGCATCAATTGAGAAGGACTCATTATGGATGAACTGACTAATATCTCCTGTATGAAAAATGACAAGAATGTAAGACTATGTATACAAATAATCATAATAATTTTTAAATTAATAGATCAATTTACCTCGACTCTTTCTTGTTGTTCAGACAATCATTTTGCAAATGATTTTCTCTTAAGACGATCAGGTGTCATACTGAAGTGTCATGGCAAAGGTGGCACATCACTCACATTCTCAAGAGACTATAAAAGTAAAGTAACATTGAAATAAATTAATATATAATTATTAAACAAAAAGGGAAATGCATACATTAAAAAAGGTTAGATGTGTTAGACATAAAAAATCTAGAGTGCACTATCGAGGCCTCTTGCATCAATTGAGAAGGACTCATCATGGATGAACCAACTAATATCTCCTGTATGAAAAATGACAAGAATGTAAGACTCTATGTATACAAATAATCATAATAATTTTTAAATTAATAGATCAATTTATCTATTCTTTATTTTATTATTTATCTAAATGACTATAATAAAATATTTAAATTTTCTAAATTATCAATTAAAGTACAGTTCAATCAAATTATCTCCACCCTTTGTTGGCATTCAGAAAGCCATTCCACAAATGATACTCCCTTGGGTCGATTAGGAGTTCGAGTAAAGACCATCAACAAAGATGCCACATCATTCATATTTTGGATTGACTATAAAATTAAACTAACATCAAGATATAAATTAATATATAATTACTCACAAAGAAATAAATGCATCCAATTATACCGACAAGTAATTAACTTTTGTCAACTCCTCCTCTGTCATCAACTGTTATCCCCCTTAGATACGTTAGTACTAATAAATTTGTTTATATTATTCAAATGGAATACACCATGAAATTTAACTTTAAATTTTACCTATATAAAAGATTGGCCATACTCTTCTCCTTCTCTATGGTCCACTGACGCTTGTGCTTTTGCTCTTGTCCCTGACCCTTCAGCTTGAGTTTTAGACCCCACTGTCTCATCTCGTGAAGGGACATAGTACTCTAAAGTGTTCAAGAGTGGCTCACTACTCTCCATAACAGGACCTAAGCACAACTGATTGCAAAAAATGCAATGATGGGGCACACAAACATGTGTGGATGAGGAAGGTCTAGTAAAATCAGGTGATCCAATATCACCGCCAACATCATGTGGTTGTGCAAACTGAGAAGTTTGTATAATCAAGTGCTCGGTCAAAGAGTGTATGGCACTGAGGCCCTGTTGTGTTGCATTTGCAACAATGTCTGGGTGCTAAATTGGGGGTGGAGAAGGGATAGTAGGAGGCGGAATATAGGGACCTTGTAATTGTCTCATTGCCCTAGGTCTATCTTGAGGCATTCCCTTACCTACTCCCTAAAACTCTCTAAAATCAAAATAATTCACATGGTGACCCATTACAAACTTTGCATATAGTTTACGAAGGAAATACAAAGGCACATCTAAATTATTATTGGGTGGTTTATCAAAAACCATCAACCAATGATTCTAAAAATTTTGACTAATACCCTCATGTGTACACCATTTGATTGAATACTTATGCTTACGAGCATCAACATGCAATCTAGTTTTAGGATTGACAAAATATTGGGCTAGCATAGCTTTGGTAATGTCTAACTCTTTCACTTGATCATATGATAAACTATCAGCATATTCTGCCTTCTTGGCTTCTTGCCATTGCCTAAATGATTCATGTTGGCTTGAGAGGGTTCAAACATGACTAATAATTTCCTCTAAATTTGATGTCATTGAAGACAATTGAGGGTGGCGGTGATACATTTAGATACAGTCCTACTTATTTGATCAATGTTTCTTTCAATTTTCTCTTCAATTATTGGAGGGGGAGGGTTTGGTGGTGGAGGGTTTAGGTTTTCATGTTGTTCATCCGTTTTACCTATTTAAAATATCAAACATACCCATTTAGCATAAAAACCCAAAAAAAAATTGCTTGAATATACAAAACAAACAAAAAAATGCAAGAACTAACCTCTTCGGATTGGATATCCATTCTTGAACTACTCTGATATCAGTTTTGGGAGAGGTTTGCATTTTGCAAGCTGCGGATTTGTAAAATGTGACCTCTTTTTCCCTTTTTATGTCTTAAAAATGGATATCCGTTTTGTAAAACAAATATCCATTTTGGGTAAATTAGGTTGCACAAAATATTTAAAGATTTGTGAAAATTTTAAATCTTACCTAGTTTGGATAATTTTGCACTTTGTTACTCACACACATGTTACCCAATTTGTAGATTTCTATCAATGACTTCTTGCAAACATTTTTCTTAAAACTTTCATGAATGTAAATAAACATCATAACTCCACACTTTCACTAATTGGGTGATTTAATTAATAGTATAATTAATAATTGGAAATTTTAATAAAATGTCATGGTGAAATTAAGTTGTGACCATTACCAAACATTAAAATAATTGTGAATTTGCACTTAGTTTTAAAATGTCTACATACATCCGTTAAGGGCGTGGTTTGGTGGTTAAGTCACTCGGTTGTAGTGGCGGCCACCAGAGTTCAAACCCTCACTGGGCCAACGGGCTCGTAGTCTTTACGCCTTCGCTGGGCCAATGAGCTCGCAGGTTTGAAGTGTTCCTTCTTAGGGATGAGGTCCCCCATGTTGTGGCCTCACCGGTACATCATTCCGGGCAAAAGTGTTAGTGTGGAGCTGGAGGGCGTGTCGCATTAGCGTCACTTGTCACATTGAAAAGTTTACCAGGCGCATTAAAAAAATGTCTGCATACCAATATGCCTAAACTTCACAGAGATCCCCTCAGAACCTATCACAATAAAATGAAAATTTGTTTTTCTACTATTGAGATATGAACAAAGACTCAATCATTTTTTCACCAATAATTAGGTCACCAAAATTTATAACTTGACCTCGACTAACTTGCAACACTCTGAGGAGTCTAGAATTGACTTTAAACCATTTGTGACTATGACAACAAATTGATGAGTTCAATGAGCAATTTAACACTACAAAATGATTAAGGACATTTGTAACCAAGACTTTATGATCTATAGATATTAATGTTTTAAACTTTTATTAAACTAATGTGACAAAGGGACTCCACATGTGACTTGGAAAATCAACATGGCATTTAAGAGGTTAACTTAATGACACATCTTTTTAATGAGTGTTAAAATTTTAAAAGTTTTCTAGTGGACAATAACTAGCTCTAACTAGGGACAAGGACCTTGTGGATGCAATAGGAACTTAGAATCTCTAGCAAAAGATCAGTGCATTGTCTGTTGGGTCATAAAGTTGATAGTGTACACAATATAACAAGAAATAATAGAGGACTTTGACACAAGGAAAACTAAACATAAGAGAAAATACACACACAAAATAGAAACAAACATAAAAAAAATTCCTAGGTAACCTATGTACATGGTAGATCATGTGAACCCATTGTTGAATATAATGAACACTGAGAGGGGGGGTGAATCAGTGTTCTACAAAACCATTTATGCACTTGCTCTATTATCCATTTACCAAGTTCAATTATGTGAAAGCAGATTAAACAAATGAACAGCAACCATAAAGACATAACACGGGAGCACCAAGATTTTTACATGGAAAACCCAAAGAGGGAAAAACCACGGAGAGTGTTAGCTCTCAATATATTATTGTAGCATAATACTGAAATACAAAAGGCTCACTACCTTAGGGCTCACTTCCTAGAGCTCACTACTCAAGAAAAGGCTCATTGCCAATTAGAAGAAGGAAGAGGAAAGGTGGCTCACCGCCAAGAATGAACTGCTATGATTGCATCTACATATGCATGGTGACAGTTCCAGTTAAGCTCGTAAATATTGACTCATAACTCTTCATTTTAGTCTACCCCTATTTCTTTGCTCTGCTCTTACATATGCTCAAGGTCTTTCTTTATTTGTTGAGGCTATGATATCTTTGCATATTTTGCATACACACACATCATATTGTACATCATATCTCTCAACCACCAAAATCCTTCCTCTATTATATCCACAACTAAATCTTTCTCATGATCAAGTCAGTAAGCAAACTGTGAAGCGTGTATACCAAGTGTTATATCCTGTCAGCTTGTTCTTGTATTAAATCATCAATGTGGATCCAAAGAAACATTCATATGTGTCAGATCTAATCATACAACCACTTACCTTTATCATCTAACTCATATTTCTTCTTCACATAAGGATTCCTTGTCACATCATAAATCATATGTGTCGGCTCTAATAACATATATGATAGGTTCCTCTATCACATCATAACTCATGTTGCAGACCAAATAGGACTTCATGAATCATAATCAACAAACATTATTGATATCTTGACATGTCTTCAATTACATAGAATAAAATATGCACTTACAGAGGAATGTGAACCATTATGATGTGCCCTATTCACTGTCTCTGTTGTACCTCTGTTCATCCGGACTTAGATATTTCTTCCAAGTGACTTTCAGAGGAAGTCAGGACTTGATCATTGGAATATAATGACATCAAACAATTATGTGTATTATACCTGAGCCATATTTCCAGGTCTTCATCAGCGGAAGCACACTGATCCACTTTTTGTCCCTTACTCTATTTCTTGCCCATACTTAGTCCTTTTTGCCAACCAGATCTAAATTCCAATAAGACCTTCTGGAGTTATGTCTTCCTGTCATGCTGATGAGATCTCTAAGCCTTGTTTCCATCAATGACAACATACAAGTCTATACTAGAGTAGTGTCTCTTGCCAACAATCTTCCCCTTTAGCATTGATGGCAACACTTAGTGAAAAATGCTTTATTATCAAAAGTTTCTCCCCCTTACTATATACACTTCTATATTTATTGTCCCCTTAAGATGTTTATCCTATTTTTCATTGATCTTCTTCTCCCCCTTTGACATCAATGGCAAAGGGTGTGTTCTGGAACAAAAGATTTGTCAAAACTTTAAAAATTTTATGTACTGTGATGCATATTTACAAGTATAGTCTTCTACTTTATTTTACATATGCTGAAGTATGTCACTAAAGATGTTCTTTAGTTAAGCTATCTCAACATCCCAACTTTTCTTAGCACCATCCAATGTTTGTATATGCCTGTTGAGTAGAAAAACTAGAGTTTCATCTTTTTGTAGATTTGATGGTGTGGCAGTATGTCCAGCAAGGTATGCTCCAGCCACAATCTTAGTCATTGAATCTAATTTGGGACTAATCAGTCTTCTCAGTTGTCCCATTCTCCTCTTTATTTGATACATTTGATTTATTAAAACATTCAAGTCATTGTGGATATTGATGACTTGAGCTTTCTTTTTACTGGTTGATTCATGTACTAGATCAAAATTCTTAGAGATATTCATCAGTTTTTCTTCCAATTCCTTGATCTTTTCTTCTGTCTTCTTTGTAACTTTCGGCCATGATAAACAAAATTTATATACATCACCAGCTTCTACAATAGTACTTTAAATATTCTGTATCCCATTATCTAGCTGAGCCTTATCATTGGCTATCAACTTTGTCAACTCATCTAACCTTTTTTCATTAAACTCTTGTTTAACATTTGTTTCAGCAGATTTTTCAAGAGATTCAAAGTGCGTACTTACCGAATGAATTAGTCCCTTGAGATAACAAGTGGCAGATAGAGAGGTATCCTTTTGGTATGTTGGTACCAGCTTCTCCAAAATGTTGGATGCTTCATTTATGAGTTCACTGTCCTCAATGTGGGACTTTAATATTTCTTTTCTTGCTTTTGCTTGAGCAATTGAATCCAACTTGAACATCTAAATAGGAGACATTGTATCGAAGTTTATTGGACCTTGGATTGACTCAGGCTCATCAAGAACTAGTTCTTCTTTTTCCAAGAGCTCTTTTACTGCTTCTACAGTGTCTCTTGCTACACTGGAGACTACACCTTTTTGTTCCTGCTCCAGAGGATCAATATCCGTAGTCTTGCTTGAGTCTTCCTTTTGTTCATCTTGTGTCACATCTTTCTCAATCTAATGTGCTAAAGGGGAACTAGTTCGTGCAGTTGGTGATTCTTCTTCTACAATTTTCTCTCCAACAATATTGTCCACTGTTTGATGTTCCAGAGAGGGTCTTATTTCAGAGTCATCAGTAGGTACTTCTTTCTCCTTAGTCACTTTTTAATCTTTATCTAATCCTTGCCCTAGGTTCACTTTTGGAATAGATGCATCATTTCTATCATCTGTCACTTCATTGTCATAGATGGTAGGGATATTATATTTCTTTAATGTTTCCAAAGTGATCTCTTTTGTCTCCTTGACCACTTTATCAATTTATCCTAACATTAATGAGTTCATCCTTTTCTTAATCCTAAAGACTTCTTTGAGTTCCTTAACAATTTTGGCTTCCTCTTTAGGAGAGATCTTCGGACTCAAACTTGTTAGTACATGTTGTCTGAGCTCAATGTATTTGACCATAGCAGTTTCTTTTCTAGCAGATAATATGCTACCCAAAGTGTTAGGAAGATCAGAAATGATTTCATTAAGGGCTCTATTGTATATGTTGAGATATTCTATTGTAGAATCTTCTATAACCCTTTTGTCAGCCTCATTGTAATCATCATAAAATTAGGCCACAGGTTTCAGATTTCCATCAACAATAACAAAATTTAATACATCTGCAAGTGTTATTGTGGCTTGAGACTCATCTACTTTTTGTCTTTTTCTAGGTTTCTTCCTTCTGGAGGGCTTCTCCTTGCTACTTCAGGAGGCTTTAGCAGCCTCAACTTTCATCCTTTCCACTTCTTCATCAGACTCTGTCTCTTCTTCATCCTTTTCACCCACACTGACATACAGTCTTCTTCTCTTCATCTTCTTCCTTTGTATCTTTGACAGAGGGTTTATTTGAAGTTTTCTCTATGTTTACTAATGGTGTGACACCAAAGGAGGTAGCAGATCTCCTAGTAGACCTCTATACTTTTTCAGGCTTGTCCTATTTCATCTATGATTCTTTCAGAACTTGTATCGGTTCACTCTTTTATTTTTCTTCTCTTGATTTATCTTCTTTTTCCCTTGCTTCTTTCAGTTGTTCTTTAGTGATGCCATATTTTGCAGCAATCTCTTCCACTTCTTTTCTAACTTTTCTTATTGTTTCATATTTTCTGAATTCAACATGAAGTTTCATAGATAGCTCTTCATAGGTTCCAAACCTTTCTTCCCTGTTGTCCTTAGGTTTGCTCAACATGTGTTGAGCATAGCTATCTAATATATCTCCATCCACTTCATATCCCATTGGCATTACTCATATAGTTCTGGGCTCAACAACTTCCATTAGGCATTGATCTTTTGTAACCATAAAACAGATAGTATCCTTATACTTTTCAACAATTTTCCTAGGAATTCTTTCTCTTGACTGCATTATGCCTTGGAAATTCTTGAAGTACCCCCACAGGGCTCTTTTGCTCACCAACACTTCCAATGCTATTTAGATGATTTCTAATTTGAACAGCTACCGGTTTACTACTTAACCAGATCAAATTCTTTATGTTGGGTAATTCATTCAAAAAATAGAAGAATAGATAGATAACCAACATACCATACTTGAATAGATAGTTCTTTCTTTCTTTTATCTTCTTCAGATTCTTCAATAGTTGGATTCTTAGTAGCTCACACAAATCATAGTCAACATTTTGTTTAACCATTTGATAGGTAGTGTATATTGCAGTACCAAAAGTAGAGTTTTCCCAATTTGAGAAGTAGACCTTGTAACCTGTGACCATTGAGGCAAACTTTACTGTAGGATCAGTAATATCATTTATTGTCAACACCTTTTGTCAAATTGGACTCCAGTGTCATCTATAACTGTTTGATTCTTGACTTCCTTCAATAATGGCATACCTCTGGTGGAGTTTAGTCTAGTGACTGCCTGAATTACATCCTTTGTTATCTTGAAGGGTTGCCCTTTCCCTAACCACATGAACTCATCATGAATTCTACTCAGCACATACCGGACCCATTCATTTGCTGCAAATGTGGGAAACTCTAAATATTGGATGAATTTCTTCTCTTCTAGAACTTTGTATTATTCTTTCAGGTAAAATTGATCGCCACTTAAATGTTTTTGATATAATTCTATGAATTTGATGTCACTGTGCTCATTTAGGGAAACATGGATATATGCCCTAACATCTTCCATATATAGAAGTCTGTATGGTATATGCTAGAATGCACCCATTGGATCAACTTCAGTTGCTTTGTAGGGATGTTTCTTGAATTTAGGTCATGGTCGCTTAGTAATATCAACAATTTGTGCTGTCGCCATCTCAGAATTTTAATAGATTCACAAATAGGGTTTGAACAAAAATACCTTGTTTCATCGAATTAGGGCTTCCTTTCTCTAAAATACTTCAAACACTTCAAATCTTGGTTGTTATTGCTCAAGTTCTACTTCAATCTCTCTGAATACCTGACAGCTTCGAGTGCAAAGTGATTTAAGACTAAACAGGTTCCCTTTTATCCTCCACATGACTTAACCTAATCAGCATTAATGCTTGTTCCAAAAAGTTGTCTGACTTTTCTATGATAGACATATTCAATCAAAATTGCTCTGCAATGTACCATACTTACTCACTTTCTTCCATATTTTCTTCCAAAGGATTTTTCCACCATAGATCTCTATGCTAGATTCCAGCACCAACTGTCTGGCTGGGGGATTTAGATTTTTGACACTGCTCCTCTTGAGCCAGAACTCTCAATTTACTTCCTGAAGGAATTATATGCATCAGATGGTTGTGCGGATTCATCCTTAACCTCATTCACACCCTTTTTGATCCAGATCATGCTCATCTCCTTCTTGGTTTCCATAGGATCATTTTTATTCTTGCCTTTGACATCTTTTTGCTCTATTTTCCTCTAGTGTGTAGAGTAATCTCTTTCCATATTTTTGCTTCTATAGAATCTCACAAGGTGTCCGAACTTGTTGCAATAGTAACAAACAATATTTCTCTAACTTTGATTTCTTTTGATATTTGAATTTGGCCTTGATCTACATTGGTTAGCCATATGCCCAAATCTATTGCATGTAAAACATTTGCCTATGAAGAATTGACCATTCCTTGGATAGTTTGGCACATTTCTTGACACACATCTACATTTATTTGCTTTATGACCGATCTTCTTGCAATTGAAACATTGACCAGAAAAAGATGGAGTATTTTGATTTATTCTACTTCTACACTGAGTAGCCCTATGACCATACTTATTACATTTGAAACAATGACCATTGAAAGATGGGTACCTTTGTGCATTTGGTTGCCTGATCGAAGGTCCTTTAGGTCTTCTTCTTTGGTTTCTTACCAGATGGTTTCTTCCTCTTCCTTCTTTAGATCTGTATTGCCCTAAATTTGAACTTTCTCCCTTTTCAAATCCCAAGCCTTGTTTATCATCTTGGATACTTTTGACTGGCCAACATCTCATCAAGTTTTGCAAAGCTTATTTTGAATTTTTCTTTGTAGATGTTGGCTGCTTCTAGATCAAATTTTAAGAGTAGAACTTCTTTCCCTAGTTTTTCACATTCCTCTAACTTGTCCTTCACAACTTGATTCGTACATTCCTCATTCTTGGTCTTTTCTTCAATTACCATGAGAAGACTCTCTATGGATTCATTTGCTTGTCTTAGTTGCTCATATAATTCTTTCCTTCTCTCCTGAGATTTATTGATCTATTCTTTTAATTTCATAATGCAATCATCAGCTTCTTTGATACTCTCCTCTAAACCCTTGATATCAGCCTTGGAGTTGTCAAGATCTTCTAGAGATGCTTCAAATTGTTCATTATTGACATATACTTGATTACCAATTATAATGCTGCTAGTAGAATTTGCTTCAGGATAAGTGAGATACCTTTGTGCTGCCATGAGTGAACATTCCCAGATCTTCCTCAAGCTATTAGGCTTCTTCCAAGGAACCTTGCTCTGATACCAATTGTTGAATATAATGAACATTGAGAGGGGGGGTGAATCAGTGTTCTACAAAACCATTTATGCACTTGCTCTATTATCCATTTACCAACTTCAATTATGTGAAAGCAAATTAAACAAATGAACAACAACCATAAAGACATAACACATGAACACCAAGATTTTTACATGGAAAACCTAAAGAGGGAAAAACCACATAGAGTGTTATATCTCAATTTATTATTGTAGCACAATACCGAAATACAAAAGGCTCACTGCCTTAGGGCTCACTGCTCAAGAAAAGGCTCACTGCCAATTAGAAGAAGGAAGAGGAAGGGTGGCTCACTGCCAAGAATGAACTACTATGATTGCATCTACATATGTGTGGTGACAGTTCTAGTTAAGCTCATAAATATTGACTCATAACTCTTCATTTCAGTCTACCCCTATTCCTCTACTCTACTCTTACATATGTTCAAGGTCTTTCTTTATTTGTTGAGGCTATTATATCTTCACATATTTCAAATACACACACATCATATCTCTCAACCACCAAAATCCATCCTCTATTTATATCCACAACTAAATCTTTCTCATGATTAGGTCAGCAAGCAAACTATGAAGCGTGTATACCAAGTGTTATATCCTATCAACTTGTTCTTGTGTTAGATTGTCAATGCAAATCGAAACAAACATGCATATGTCTTCATATGTGTTGGCTCTAACCATACAACTACTTACCTTTATCATCCAACTCATATTTCTTATCTACATGAGGATTCAACTAGCTTGTCAGCTTGTTTCTTAACAACATATATGATAGGTTCCTCTGTCACATCATAACTCATGTTGCAGACCAAATGGGACTTCATGAATCATAATCAACAAACATTATTGATCTCTTGACATCTCTTCAATTCCATAGAACAAAATATGCACTTGCAGAGGAATGCAGACCATTATGTTGTGCCCTATTCACTATTTTTGTTGTACCTCTGTTCATCCAAACTTAGATATTTCTTCCAAGTGACTTTCGAAGGAAGTTAAGAATTGATCACTAGAATATAACAACATCAAACAATTATGAGTATTATACCTGAGCCACATTTCTGGGTCTTTATCAGTGGAAGCACACTGATCCACTTTTTGTCCCTTACTATATTTCTTACCCATACTTAGTCATTTTCGCCAATCGGATCTGAATTCCAATAAGACCTTCCAGAGTTATGTCTTCCTGTCATGCTGATGAGATCTATGAGCCTTGTTACTGTCAATAAAAACATACAAGTCTATACCAGAGCAGTGTCTCTTGCCAACACCCATTGATAGACTTAGAAAAATATGCATTTGTGACAAATAATAAACTCTATCTATGAAGCATCGATGAACTAAATTGTTATTTCTATTTTGTGGTAAGAGATTTGAAGTCTTTTAAATGAATAAGCTTCATGAATAATGCATCATACCCAAACAATCACTCTTGCTCATAGGAGTTAGAAGCCTCTCAAATCAATACAGTGTCATCATTTATAATATTGATCATGTCTTCTTGCATTACATCATGCATATCAATGTCCCACATTTGGATGCATCTTTGATCATTTGAGTCTAAGGAGAATAAGTCTCAGGTTTCCCATGTTTCATACAAATCTTGAGATGGGTAGACTTATTATAGTTTAGGCTGCAAACTCACTTCATGAATAGTAATTTCAAGGAGTATGGGGTAATCCTTGATTAAATTAATTTCATCCCTCTTCATTGTGATAAACTCAAAAAATGTTATCCAATGATGATAAAGGAGGAGAAAATGATAATACATATGTAACTTTGGACTCATCAATACCTGTACTTTCTAATATGATCATTAGAGAAGTAGGAATGAAATCTTCACCATAAAGGAACTCAATGTCTAAAGCTTCAAGGCACCAACTTGAAATGAATATTTCATAGGACTGCAAATATTCTTGAGATTCATTTGATTGATCATTCTTTGTTTTCTTCTCTTTTAACAATTTTAGTTCTTCAGACCTCTTCTATATAACATCAACAAGATGCATCAAGTGATGGATAAAAACTAGAGTTGTCTACCCACTAATTACTTCTTATAGTTTCAAGACATACTCTAAACATAAGGTAACCAATTCTTCATCTTTAATATGACAAGAAAGTTTCAATTGGTACAGAAAGTAGAAGTAAAATACCTAATTTTTCATTGACTGATGAAATAGTTGCAATCCCTTCCATAGATTTGTGGTTGTATCATGTGTTTTTTTTTAACTAAAAGAGGGGTCAAAATTTATTCATGTTGATTTAAGACAGACAACTCAGAGGGGGGGTGAATCAGTTGTCCCAAAACTTTCTTTTCTTTAAACACTTAAATCCTTCTTGTAGTTCAACAACATAATAATAAATCAATCATGGAAGCGCAATGCAATAATTCAAGAGCAGAAACACATTAACACATATGACACCAAGATTTTGACATGGAAAACCCGGTTAAGGGAAGAACCACGGGGTGACTAACCCAAGATTGTATTCTCTGTTAAAAGAATAAGAAGAACAAAATGGCACATGCCAATTAGGGTTCACTACCTGAGCACACTGCTCACAAGAGGCCCACTGCCTACAGAAGACACACTGTCTACAGAATAATAAATATTACATACTTGAACTAGAGATTAGTATCTTCACCATGCATGAGTCAGTTCCATTTAAGCTCAATACTTCTTTGCTTTTCGCTCTTCTCTTCTCTACCACTTTCTCATCTCCACACGGATACTTTGAAATGACTTCACAAATCTTATTTATACAAGACATCGACTTTGGGATAATCATCAAAGTTGGTAGAATACATACTTTATTTCATTACAGAGCAATTACACAAGTACAACTTGAAAAAGACTTCATGTGAATCACCACACCATTGGCCACACATATCTGGGACTTCAATCTTCTTAGAGGAACATGCCATGCTTCGCAGAACATCTCCAAGACCATCTGTAAGATGTGTAAAACATCTGATCGGCCATGATTAGGAAGAACATTATCACCTGGAAGTAAATTTTCAATTGCAAGCTCAATCTTCAATACGGACCACCAACACAAACTAGACATAATCTAGAGACCCCCACAAGCTTCCCTGAATCACCAAGAACATCCACACCATTTCTGCTCACTGAAATCATTCGCACCTTCATCCGGAACCTCAAGAACACATTCTGTCATCATTGTCACATTAGAATAAATGCTTGTAGACCTCTAGACCATGAACCAATTTAGTTGTCAATTCACATTGGCTTCCAAAACATTCCGCGAAATCCACAAAACAAGATATCGCATTTTCGGATCTCACCGGACCTTTTTGCGTCACTCTGTCACCTCTGAACATTTGCCAAAACTAGTTTTACTCATATGGCCATAACTTCTCCAAAACTTCATGCGGACCTCTCAAATCTTGATTGGATCATATTTGGACACATATCCACAAACCCTTTGATTTGCAATCTCTGATCTTCATCTTAGCTAGTATCTTCACTTCATAGAGCTTCACTGTCTTCACTATTCTTCTCTATTTCTGATAGGACTAATTTTCTCAATATCCTTAGTACACAGCTCATCCAATCCTTGACATCAATACAACAGGAGTATGTTGACATTAATGACAATACCAGTTAGGCCCATACTTGCAACAATCTCCCCTTTGTCATTGATGGCAACATATGATGTGAAAAACTGTTTTAACCATCAAGACAAGAACTTCTCCTCACTGACTGACATAGCTCCCCCAATCAACAGCAATCATTCATATGTCTTCTCTTTCTTTACTGCTCCCCCTTTGATCAACAACCACTTTTGTTTTTCACGTCTTCTCTCCCCCTTTGACATCAATGGAAAAGGGCACATACTTGCATCAATCAGAATCATATAGATTGCTCCTCTTGAGTAGCAGCTTCCTATCATCAATCCAGATCACAAGTTATGATTGTGAGATCCACCGGACTAATGCACATCAGTGCACCTTAATTTAGAACTGGAGGGGTAATAACCCATAACTTCTCCCTGAGATACTCAAAAGAGTCCTTAGGTAGAGGTTTAGTAAAGATGTCTACAATCTGATCCTTAGAAGGCACAAACTCCAATATGACTTCATTCTTGTTCACCTGCTCTCTCAAAAAGTGAAACTTGATGGATATATGTTTTGTCTTTGAATGCAACACCAGATTTTTTGAAATATTTATTGCACTTGAGTTATCACAAAAGATTGTGATGGGTTCCTCATACTCCACTCTAATGTCTCTTAGCATTTGCTTCATCTACAATACTTGAGTGCAACTACCTATTGCTGCAATATATTCTGCTACTGCAGTGGATAGAGATATTGCCTCTTGTTTCTTGCTCAGCCAAGAAACCAATCTTTTCCCCAAAAAGAATGCACCACCACTAGTACTCTTCTGGTCATCCACATCTCCTGCCCAATTTGCATCTGTATATGCATGAAGAGAGAAATCATGATCCCTAGGTTACCATAAACCATACTCAACTATTCCTTTTAGATATCTGAGAATCCTCTTGATTGCCATGACATGAGATTCTCTAGGATCAGCTTGAAATCTAGCAACAAGACCAAAAACATTCATAATGTCAGGTCTAATTTGAGTAAGATACAGTAGTCCTCCAATCATTGACCTGTACTTTTTCTGATTAGTCTTAGGGGATTCATCATCTTTGCTTAGTTTACATCTAGTTGCCATGGGAGCATTCATTGGTTTTGAGTCTTCCATCCCAAATTTCTTCAACAATTCTTTCACATATTTGGTCTGTGTTATGAAGATTCCTTTCTTTGTTTGAGTGATTTACAGACCCAAGAAGAAATTCATTTCCCCAAACATAGACATCTCAAATTCATTTTTCATTTGATTTGCAAAAGTCTTGCACATACTATCTCTTCCTCCAAAAATGATATCATCAACAAATACTTCAACAATCAAGATATTTTCATGATCAATCTTGAAGTACAAGTTACTATCAGTAGTACCTTTGTTGAAACCAATCTTCAAAAGATGTTTATCTAGTCTTTCATACCAGGCTCTTAGGGCTTGTTTGAGTCCATATAGTGCTTTTTTCAACTTGCAGACCATATCACCATGATCAGACAATTAAAATCCATTCGGTTTCTCTTGATGTATACTTCTTCCAAGTCACCATTTAGGAAGGCAGACTTGACATCCATTTGATATACTTTGAAATCCTTAAAGGCAACAAAAGCAAGAAATAATCTGACTGCTTCAATTCTTGCCACCGGAGAAAAAGTTTCTTCAAAATCAACTCCTACTTGAGAATAACCCTTATAGATCAATCTGGCTTTGTTTTTTACTACTTCACCATCTTCATTCAGTTTATTCCGGAAGACCCATTTGGTCCCAATCACATTTTTATTTCTAGGTCTGGGAACAAGATCCCAAGTGTGATTTTTCTCAATCTGCATCAACTCTTCCTCCATTGCTTTAGTTCAGCTTTCATCATTGCATGCTTCACTTACTATTTTTGGTTCAATCTTTGAAATCAGACAATACTTTTCTAAGTCTTGAGCAATCTTTCTTCTTATTTGAACACTTTTGCTTTTATCACCTATGATCTGGTCTTCAGAATGATTCAGTCTTACATACCTGGGAGTTTTGGGAATTTCTTGCACTTTTATTTCTTGGATAGGTTCATTCAAACTTATCTCTTCTTCCTGTATTTTAGGATTCTCTGGATCAGTCTTGATCTGAATTTCAGAAGGGGCTTGAACTTCTTGGACCAAAACATCATTCTGATCATCTTCTTCATATTCATAAAACCTTGAGAGTTTTTCAATGCCTTCATCAACCTTCACATTTGTACTTTCTATAATCTTTCTCAATCTCTTGTTATAACACCGGTATGCTTTGCTTTGAGTAGAATAACCCAAGAATATTCCTTCATCACTTCTAGTATCAAATTTTCCAAGGTCTTCATCTCTTTTAATGTAACATTTACTACCAAAGACTCTTAAATACTTTACAGTGGGAGTGATGCCAAACCAGAGTTAATCAGGGGTCTTACCAGTATTGCTTCTAATTTGTACTTGATTAAGAGTATAGACAGCAGTGCTTGTAGCTTCTCTCCAGTAGATCTAAGGAATATTTTATTCTATCATCATGGTTCTAGATGCTTCCTAGATGGTCTAGTTCTTTCTCTCCACTACTCCATTCTGCTGTGGAGTCCTTGGAGCAGATAACTATCTTTTTATCCCATGTTTCTCACAAAATTCTATGAACTCTTTAGATTTGAATTCTCCACCTCTATTAGACCTAAGACACTTTATGTTTAACCCAGTTTCATTTTCTACCATAGCCTTGAATATTTTAAATTTCTTAAGAGCTTCAGATTTCTCTTTTAGCAAAGTCACCCACATCATCTGGGAATGATCATCAATTAGTAACATGAAATATCTATCACCTTGCAAACTTCTGATTCTTGCCGGTCCACATAGATTAGTATGTACTAAGTCCAACAATCCAGTAGAACATTGTTCCTTACTTTTGAATGTGACTCTGCTCTGCTTACCCAACTAACATTCTTTGCACAAACTATTGGTAGGTTTCACCAATCTTGGAAGATCTCTTACAGCCTAAGTGTTGCTTATCTTGATGATATTATCAAAATTCACATGACACATTCTCCTATGCCACAACCAACTCTGATCAGTTTAACCAAACAAACAACTTTTGCCAGTACCAAGCAAGTGGAAGATGTTACCTTTTGTTTGAGTACCAGATGTAACCTTTGTTCCAAAACTTTCAAAGACCTTACGTTTTCCATTTTTGAATTGGAGATCATAGCCTTTGTCCATCAACTACCCAACACTAAGAAGATTGTGCTTCAGACCTTCAACATATAGTACATCACTGGTTTTGATCTTTCCATCAAAAGAAATAGTTCCTCTGCCTCTGATTCTACCAGTGAAATTATCACCAAATTTTACAACTCCTCCTTCATATCTTTCTAGATCTATGAATTTATTTTTGTCACTAGTCATATGGTGGGAGCATCCATTATCAATGACCATTCATCCTTTTCTTCAACTTGGGTAGCTAGAGCTCTTTCTACTATTTTATGATTGATAGATTCAATGGGCATTGGATCTTCTTCCTTGATGGCAATAAACACCTAGTCACTTGTGGATTTGTTTCCTATCTTTGATTCATCATCTGTTACTCCTTCATCATCATCATCTTCATGAACATAGTAACATTTCTTTTAAAATCTTGATCTATTAGGATTAGTCCTTGAAAATCTTTCTGGACACCTTGAGGCAAAATGACTAATCTTGTTGCAGTTGAAACATTTGAAGGGCAATTTTCCTTCATACTTACTAGATCCTCTTGGCAGTCTTTTTGCAATAAGGGCTTCAAGTTGAGTAGCTTCTGCTTCATCTTCTTCCAGATCTTTTCTTGCTTTTTCATACCATTATAGTTTCTTTGAGGAGTTCTCTCCTAGATCATACCTTTGTTTGCCTTTTATAGAGGTACTAGCTTTGAATGTAGATTCAGTCTTGGGGGTGCATCTCCAAACTTAGCCAATTCAAATGCAGCTAATTTTCCAACCAATTGATCTCTTGTGATATTTGATAAAGATTTGAATTCTTCAATAGCAGCAACCTTGTGTTTGTAAGGAGGAGGTAGGGATCTGAGAACTTTGGCAACAATCTCATCTTCATCCAAGATTCCACCAACACACCTAATGCCACAAACAAGCTCATTTACTTTTGGCATAAATGTAGTGATATTCTCATCTTCATTCATCTTTAGTTTTTCAAATTTTCCTTTCAGACTCTATAGCTTGGCACATTTAACATATTTGTCTCCTTCATACAGAAGCTCCAGTTTTTCCCAAATCTCATATGCAGTTTTTAAATCTATAACATTTGTCAGCTCTGAATCAGATAAGGCACTTAGTAAGGCTTCTTTAGCTCGAAGATTATCTTCAGCATCTCTCATTTCATCTACAGTTACCAGACCATTCTTTGGAGGAACATACTTCTTAGAAGTTATGGTCCAATATTGCATTCCCATACATTGCAAGTGACATTCCATGCGGCTTTTCCAAAGAGTGTAATTAGTTCCATCAAACCTTAGACTATCCTTCTTGTAGGAAGACATCCTAGATCTCCTCAAGTGATTAAGCTCTTTTAGATGAACTTAGCTCTGAAACCAATTGTTGATTTAAGACAGACAACTGAGAGGGGGGGTGAATCAGTTATCCCAAAACTTTCTTTTCTTTAAACACTTAAATCCTTCTTGTAATTCAACAGCATAATAATAAATCAATCATGGAAGCACAATGCAATAATTCAAGAGCAGAAACACATTAACACATATGACACCAAGATTTTGATGTGAAAAACCTGGTTAAGGAAAAACCATGAGGTGACTAACCCAAGATTGTATTCTTTGTTAAAAGAATAAGAAGAACAAAATGGTACATGCCAATTAGGGCTCACTGCCCGAGCACACTGCTCACAAGAGGCCCACTGCCTACAGGAGACACACTATCTACAGAATAATAAATATTACATACTTGAACTAGAGATTAGCATCTTCACCATGCCTGAGTCAGTTCCATTTAAGCTCAATACTTCTGCTCTGCTTTTCGCTCTTCTCTTCTCTACCACTTTCTCATCTCCAGATGGATATTTTGAAATGACTTCACAAATCTTATTTATACAAGACATCGACTTTGGGATAATCATCAAAGTTGGTACAATACATACTTTATTTCATTACAAAGCAATTACACAAGTACAACTTGAAAAAGACTTCATGCAAATCACCACATTGTCAGCCACACATAACTGGGACTTCAATCTTCTTAGAGGAACACACCATGCTTCGCAGAACATCTCCAAGACCATCTGCAAGATGTGTAAAAAATCTGGTCAGCCATGATTAGGAAGAACATCATCACCTGAAAGTAAATCTTCAATGCAGACCACCAACACAAACTAGACAATCTAGAGACCCCCACAAGCTTGCCTGAATCACCAAGAACATCCACACCACTTTTGCTCACTGAAATCATTTGCATCTTCATCCAGAACCTCAAGAACACATTCTGTCATCATTGTCACATTAGAAAAAATGCTTGCGGACCTCTAGACCATGAACCAATTTAGTTGTCAATTCACATTGGATTCCTAAACATTCCTCCAAATCCACAGAACAAGATATTGCATTTCTAGATCTCACCGGACCTATTTGTGTCACTTTGTCACCTCTGAACATCTGCCAGAACCAGTTTTACTCATATGGCCATAACTTCTCCAAAACTTCATGCAGACCTCTCAAATCTTGACTGGATCATCTTTAGACACATATCTACAAACCCTTTGATGCACATTCTCTGATCTTCATCTTAGCTAGGATCTTTACTTCATAGAGCTTCATTGTCTTCACCATTCTTCTCTGTTTCTGATAGGACTAATTTTCTCAATATCCTCAGCACACAACTCATCCAATCCTTGACATCAATGCAACAGGAGTATGTTGGCATCAATGACAACACTAGTTAAGCCCATACTTGCAACAATTCAAACTGGAAAAGAGCAATACAAAGCAAGGGCATTACACATCGCTATCTATCTCCACTAATTGGTTCAACTTTTGTGACAAATCTTGGGTAATTGACCCCTTTCCACAATATTCCAATCATTCAAATGATCAGAAGCCCATTTAGCCAAACAATCCACAACCCCATTCTATTCTCGAGGAATATGACAGAAAGAAATAGAATCCAAGGAAGCACTCAGATTAAGAATCTATTTTTATAATAACAACCAAATGCCAACTAACATCCTCTAACTACCACCTCTTCAACAAAGACACCACCACCTGAGAATTAGATTCACAAATGATCCGTCTCCACCCAAGAGCACAACCATGCTCCACAGCACATAAAATGGCAAGAGCCTCCATCACATTGTTAGTATACCAATGCTTATAAATAGAAAAGATAAACTCAACAGTCCCAGAACTAGTTTGCCCAACACCTCTAATACCAGCATGACCAGGATTCCCATGAGAAGAACCATCTGTGTTGATTTTCAACACAACCTGAGGAGGACACTTGCACCCCTCCCTATTTATCTTCTGAAGAGGATGTTGACATCTATTTCTCATGATCTGACCAACACTTTGAGCAGCACCCCTCTGAAGAGGAAGATTAAGATGAGTACAATAGGCAACCTCTCAAGGATCCACACCCTTAGCCAAGTCACACTTAGCCAAAATAGTTTCTCCCAAAGAATGAAGAATCTTCCACCACAAATGTTGGACAAGCAGCTTCACATCTTGAAAATCCTGTGATTCCTCTCCAGCCAGATATGCCAGATAATAAAAGTTAGTCCAAGAGCCCAAGTAACTTTAAGAAAAGAGGTCTTAACAGGGGCCTTCCCCCACCAGGAAAAGAACTCTGCCAAAGAAGAGACATGCCAACAAGCATGGTTCCACATAGCCCACCAAAGGTGTCAAAGCCTCCTAGAAAAGGAACATTGGAAGAAGAGATGAGAGATACTCTCTTCACTTTTACAGCACAAAACACACATTGAGGGACCCTAGAACCCTCTATTGCACAAGTTATCCCAAGTAAGACACTAGTTCTGGACCACTAGCCACATAAAAAAATTACACTTGGACCAAGAAAATTTGTTCCACACTTGCTTCCACCAAGGAACCTCAATGTCCCCAAACACCTGCCTAAAAAGCTCACCATACCCTACTGAAATAGAGTACTTACCAGATAAATCACTATTACTCCAAGCCAAGACATACTATCCCACCATGGAATTGCATTCACGTGATGCAAGAATTTGAGCCAACTCTTATCTATCCTCCTCTAACCCTCCTGGCGACCAATCCGAGGAGTGCTTCCATCTAAGGCTAGCAACCAGTCCAATATTCTAAATAGACTTATAATGCTCAACCGTATTCCAACCTACAGCAGTAAAACAATCACAAAGAGACTAGAGGTGAGGGTAAGTAGAAATAATAGGTGGATGACCATCCCAAGAATCCCACCAAAAAAGACCCTGAGAACCCAAATGACATATCCAAAAAAGCCCCTTCTCAAGCAACTGACCCCCCAATTTGAGGGTATTTGAAATCATAGATCCCCTTCCTTCTAAAGGGAAATGAGGAACATCAAAAGTGTTAACATCCTTAAGATACTTGTGGGTAAGAATATGGGCCCAAAGATGATGCTAACTAGTACACCAATGACAATATAACTTGGCTGCAAGAGCTTGCCCATTCAAAATAGTAGAACACAAACCAAGGCCCCCCTCTTTCTGTGGCCTACACACCACATCCCACTTAACAAGACTCCACTTCGTTGATTACAAGTTACCACTCCAAAGAAATTGTCGTGAGAGAGCATCAAATTCCCTTAGGAAATACAAAGGAGCCACCTGAACAAAACACCTGTAAATAGGGAGAGCCTGGATAACAAACTTCAGAAGAGTCACTCAAGTAGTAGTAGAAAGCCACTAATGAGTCCAATGATTGACTTTACTATGCAACTTATCCAACAAATTTTGCCAAGAAGACCTAGGCTGCCTACCAACAATAAGAGGAACTCCTAGATAGACAAAGGGAAGAGACCCAATCTGAAACCTCAGAATACTAGCAATCCGTTATTGAATAGCTTGAGGAGTATTAAAAAAGAAGATAGAAGACTTGTGCTCATTGACTTTCTGACCTGAAGCAGCAAGGTAAATATCCAAAGCCTACCAAAATAGATATCTGTTCCATGCCTATGAAAGTCAAAGTTAGCCAACTCACAAATTTGGCTAAGTAAAAATGCAATTTTTTTTCTATTGCCATTGTTTGGCCTACGATGATCCTGCACACTCATATATATATAAAATCCCTAGAGGTCTTATTTTATGCCTTTGAGGTCTCACATCCATAAGGGTTATATATGATGCCTATAGGTCTTATGTTATGACTTTTAGGTATTACATCTTGAGGTGGCATTGCCATGTAGACTCCCCCTCAATGGCAACTCCTTATGGTCAAGAATTGATTTGAATTTGGATAATTTGGTACTGTGTAGAGGTTTGATGCTATACTGCATATATGTTTGTTTTTGTGATTACTAGGAGCATATCTGGTGCAGGAGCACCCAGTGGATTTTATGCCTCCATGAGGCCATTATGTCATTTTTTGTTCTAGTTTTTGGTCTTGCTCATGTAATAGGGTCCGTGGGACCATTTTGGACTTGTTGTTGCATAGGTGTAGTCATTTAAGGTCATGTTTAGTCAGTTTTGTAAATATTGAAAAAAAGTTGCAATTGTTGTTAATGCAAATTTGTATTTTTGATGTAAGTAGAAGTTGAATGGTTGGATTTCAAAAGGTAGTTAGTTTTTGGTGGGAAATTGTTAGAAATGTTATAAAATGCCTTTGTATGGTCGAGCATAGGGTTGGAGAACATGTAATGAAAATTTTGATGAAGAAATAAACATAATTTTGTGAGTTTTACCATGTTTTTGCCTATTCTCTTGATTTTGTATGGACTATACATAATTTTTGTGACCTGAACATGATTGTATCTTGTAGAATAATGAATCACCTTTGATTTGCAACTAGTTTGGTGGTTCTTCATTGAGTTTGGAGAAAGTTATAGGCATTTTACTGAAAATTGTCTAGAATCCTGGTTAGGGTTTCTAGTGGACTTCAAAATGTAATTTCTCACCATTCCCATGGTGGAAAAATCTGAAATCTTGTGACATGGATTATTTTTGTGTGTATTTACTTATTCCAAGATTGCAGGTTCCATGGTTTTGGTTTTCATGTGTTTTGGTGATGCCCTAGGTCAGATTTCCTTATGTTTTTAGTCTAATTAGCAGAAGAAAAGTTATTTTTGAAAGGTTCCGTACAAAGTAAGCTACCTTGATTCTGATGTATGTTGTATAAAGCTCAAATGGGTATCTAAATCAAATTTACAGTCTAGAGATCATGCCTGAATTGAAAGTTATGGCCAAAAAAGTCAATTTGCTGCCCCCATGTTTCTAGGCTTCAAGGAAGGACATTCCAAGTTTGAGCCTTGTGTTACAAAACAACCATATCTACAAATTTGATATGTTTAATAGAGGCATAAAGGGCATCTATAATGGTATTTGGTTTATGGGTTTGAGGCCTTCTCTGAAAGTTATTGTGGAAAAGCCTTGTTTGGAGTACTACTAGGGAAGTTGAAGAGTTTGTGAGAAAACCCACCAAGTTAAGGTTCCAAAGTTGCAAAGTTTGTTCATTTGAGATTGTGTTGTTAACCTCCCCCTACTCTACATCAAATTGGTATCAGATCCCACAAAGATCTGGGCAAGGAAGTTTTTGGAGTTTGTATGTTGTCTTTTTTACAGGATGAAGCAAGAACTTGGATGCCAAAAGACTAGGTCGTGAAGAAAGAAGGAAACCTAGGCTAGGTATCAAAAAAGACAAGGAGAAGCAAGGTGAAAGAGACTTGCTTGAGTAAGGAGAATGGAAATGTTGAGAAGGTTAGTCTGTGGAGACTTGCAGAGTAAGGAGGTACCAAGTAAGAAATAAGGGATAAGAAAAGAGAAAAGTGAGACCAAGAAGAAGGATGAGAAGGTGAACCAAATTGATATTGAGCAAGACATAGCAGATTTGAGGCAAGCCTTGGAGTAGATGAAAGAAATTCAAGAAGAAATGGAAAAAATAATGGAACTTGAAATGCAACAGCTTCTTGAGAGAGCAAAACAAGAAAATAGTTGGCATTTTCTGATAAGAAAGAGGCTCAAATGGCCTATCAAGAAGAGTATTCAGAAGAAAAGAAGGAAAGAGAGGTCAGAAGAAGAGAAGAAAGACATTTGGGAGTCTTTGTTGATGGTGGAAGAGGAAAAGCCATCTGAGCAAGAGGAAAAATGTGAAGAAAATGGGTCCATTGAGAATCAAGATTTTATTTCTAACAATATTTGTGAGTATGTGTTCATAGGTGTAGCAGATGAATATGAAGATGGAAAAGAGTCTAAAGAAGGAAGCGAGGTGCATATAGTGTATGAAGACTGTTATACAAATATAGTACACTATGGTGAAGAAGATGTTGCCAAAACAACCGAGGTAATGGTTGCATTTTCTGATTTTATGGATGCTGACATATTGTATTCCAATAATGAAGATGAAGACATAGATGGTGGTTCTGAGGCATATGAATGAGAACTCAAATTTTGGTACCTTGAAGTTGAGAAGATGCTAAGCAAGAGATGGTCCAAGAATAAGAAAAGGGATCCAGGGAAAGTTGTAGAGATGAAGGACAAGTTGCTGAAGAATTGGAAGACCAGAAAGTGAGAGAAAACAAGCACTCAAGTGGACTTGAGGTTTTTTCTTCCCCTTGGGAGTATGGTGTAGGAGCACCTAGTGGATTTTATGCCTCCATGAGGCCATTATGTCATTTTTGGTTCCAGTTTTTGGTCTTGTTCATGTAATAAGGTCTGTGGGACCATTTTGGACTTGTTCTTGCATAGGTGTAGTCATTTAAGGTCATTATGAAGAGCTTTTGGATTCAACCGTGTGTTTTTGCATTGACATTTTGAATCATACACAATGATCCATCATCAAGAAGAGGAGTTATGGTTTGGATAGCAAACCAGACCTATATAAAGGAATAGGAGAGGAACAGAAAGGAACGGAATATGAGGGGTGGGAAGGGAGGGGAGAAATTATAATAAAACAAAAACAAGAAAATAACAAAGAGACAAGGAGAATATAAGTGAATAGAAAGAAAGGAGAAAGAATAAGTGTTAGACCCAAAAATAAAGAAAGAAAGAAAAAACCAATTTGCCAATGCAAGCAAAGCTTTAAGAGAAATTGTCAAGTAAAAAAAAAAATTTAGATGCACAACCAATACATATAGACAATAAAGTGGAAAGATAATAAAATAAATAATAAATAATAAAATACAATATAAAGTACTAAGGCACTTAAAAATGAAAATGAAAGATATATATGATGAGTGCCAAGTTGCACCCATCAAATACATCTTTTTACCTCTCTTTTTCTCCTTCCTGTTTCCATCTTTCCTAATGTCTGCACCCAAATAAGCTAGCAAGATTGTTCTAGTTAATGATTAATTGAGATAGATTACTTAAGATCATAATTTTTGATTGAGTGACTAATGTGCATGGAATTGATGGAAAAATGCAGAAACTTCTCTCTTTTTGAATCAATAGGTGTAGATACCAGGAACAACAATTTTGCGTATCTCCAAAGATAGTCTTCAATGATCTCTAGAGACAATGCCAGAACACCACGACACCAGAAGTTTTGAAGGAAAGAGAAAAGCCTCTTCGGAGCTGGACAGGAGTCTGGAGCATCTCCAGAGCTGAACAAAGAAGTCACAATGGTATCTCTGGAGCTACAGACAGGAATAGATATTTTCGGCGCCTCCTGAGAGTAGGGCATATTTCGAGCATAAGCTGTCGATCAGGCACTCTCAACAGTGGTCATAATACTCCTCATTTCACTCAAATCATCACCTAAGTGGTGAAGGGTCATCTTTAGTTAAACTGCTGGAGTTTTTATCTTTTTAAAGTTTTTGCATGAGTTATGGATAGAACTAATTCAATACCCATATTTTCAGGGCCTCGCTACCCAAATGTATTAAGACTCAAACTTAGAATTCTTAGTGGACTTCTGTTCCACTTAGTCTACTTTTATTTGCATGATTATTTTTCCATAGTTAGATAGCTAGTGTAATAAAGAGATGGATGTCATCTCATAGAAGAACTGGTAGATAAGATAAGTGATATGTCATCACTCATTTTCATATATACTTATAGAAACATCAAAAGAAATATACAATGATTGAATTATTCTGATTCTTGGTAATCTCAGTTTTTCTCTGATATCAATATTTTTCATGAATGCAAAGTGAATGGAATTGGACCAGATTTAGTTGTGATCTTCTTTTGTGTTGATTCCCTACTGTAGCCTTCAACCCCAAGGGTGTGGAGCAAGGGCCCACTCTCACCACCAAGGCAGAAGGCTAGTACCACTGTTTTGTTACTTTAGATTTTGCTGTGAAAAGTATTTATCGATTTTGATAGAATAGATGCATGTTACTATTTTTAAGATTGCTTTAAGTAATTTCTTGTTTAATTCTATTTTTAGCATTCCTTAAATTCATTCAGTAAGTAGACAAATTAATTTCTTTAAGTTGGTAGAAGTTACTAAGATTAGCTAGGAACTGGCAACTATAGAATTGTTAATTATAGATAGCCGAGGACATAGCCCCTAGATTTTTGACATCTAAAATATGATTAAATGATGAGGTACAATGATACCTTATCATTTTTGGCACCGTTGTCAGGGAAGTATTGTGTTAATTAGGGAAACTTAGTTAAAATAGTTTTTAGGATAAATCTGTATGGTTAGAGCTAGAGATTTAAAAGGAAGATATATAAAATAGACACCCCATCAACAAGCCATAGGGGAAAGCAGTGGGGTGGCACAAGATCTTGTTGAAGAGAGAAACCTAGAACCTACTTTGGAAGTTGCTCCTCAAAACAATAATCCCTTAGATCCTCCAAATCTTCCACTTGCCGATTATATCTAGGAATTACAACAGAAGTTTCAGGTAGATCCTTTGATAGAACCTAATTTCCTAGAACCTCAGAGAGAAGAACCAGTACTAAACATGGATAATGATAATCATGAAGAAGAAGAAAATCAAGCTCCAAGAACCTTCTCATATCCTATTGTTTTGGCTACTGGAGACAATGCTCCTATGAAGTATATCTCACCAGCACACTTGCCAAATTTTAGAGGACTTTCTTCTAAGGATCCAGATTAGTTTTTGTTTCAATTCAAAGTAGTCTGCCAAGCTTATGATTATGGATTAGATAACCAAAAACTCAAACTATTCCCTTCAACCCTGAAAGATTCTGCAATGAGATGGTTTATGGGTTTACCCTAGAACTCTATCCATTTTTGGGATCAGATGGAAACATAATTTTTGGGAAAGTATCAAGATTACTGTAGTTCCAGTAATAAAAATGGAGAATTGTTTAAAATTAGGCAGGGGGAGGAAGAGACCTTAGAGGACTATGTGGATAGGTTTAATTTTGCTTTGAGAAGGTATGGCAACCCAGTAGATCACTCCTTGGCCAGAACCCTGTTTGTAAAAGGATTGGATAAAGAATCAAAATAGGCATTGGATCTATTGAGAAAAGGGAATATCAACAAAATAGAAATACCTGCTATAGAAGAAATTTGTAGGAACTATTCTAGAACCCAAGATGGAGTGAGGTCATCCAAAAATTTTAAAGGGAAAAATGAAATAGGACAGTTAATGGAAGAGATTGCAAATCTAAAAATAGATATTCTAGTCCAGTTAAATACCACATTAGATGGGATTCAAGCAAAAACTAGAACAACTAAACTACTCTCCATCTATTGTCCTAGGTGTAGAAACAAACATCTGTTGAGAGAATGCCCTTTGGACAAATCAGAGATTTGTCAAATTTGTGATAAGGAACAACCTACTAGTCAATGTAGTCAACTTCCAGCCTTGAAAAGATTGAGTAAGAAGAATGCTATAATAGAAGAGGAATTGAACTATGTGGGACAAAAACAAACTAGGAATTTCCCTTATAATCAGTATCCAAACCAGCCTTTTTATAGGGGTCCTTCTAATTGGGGAAATAATCAGTGGAATCCAACTTGGCATGGGCCTCAAAATAATCCTCCTTGGGGACAACAGGATTGGCCAAGTCAACATTGGTAAAACTAAAATTGGCAAAACCAAAATTGGCAAAATCAGCCTTGGGGAAATCAATAGTGGCCACCACAGTTTGGATCACAGAACATGCAACCTCAATGGGGTTCTCAATAGGGATATAATCAACAATATCAAGGACAACCTAAATGTTTCCAACCTCAACAACAAACTTTACTAACTGGACCCTCCAACATACAAGGTCAATCACAAAATGAACCAGTTAGCCAACCACCTTTACCAGCTCAGCCTATACCAAACCCACGGAATAAATAGGGAGCAGCTGTTTACATGACAAAGCAAGAAAATTTGGCCAGAATTAATGCTATATATTCAAATAATCTCCAGCTGCATTCTGGGAAAGCATTCCCAAGACCATCTCCTCCAACTATAGTTGAAGTAACCAATGATGAGGAACCTGAAAATCCATCCACTCAACCCTCAGAGGAGATTACTAATGAAAAAGTGCTAGAAGAATCATCCTTGGACAACTCCGGAGTTGCTCCTAAAAGATCGACTCTAGAGAACATTCCTAAACAGAATTCTGACAAGAGCTCCAGAGATGTTCCAGAGATGGAAAAACTAGCACCATGTCCAAAATGGCTTAAACAATATGTTCCCTAGAAAAAGATCTTACAAAAACAAGTCCAACCCAACCTGGAATTAGAACTTTTACAAGAAATCAAGCAACTAAACATTGAAATTCCTCTTCTCCAGGAAACAGAGATGTACTAGAACTAAATTAGTTCATTAAATAATATTGCATCAAAACGTAGGGCAGAAAGAAAAACTTTCCCTCCACAATACAGGTGTAAGGAAAAGTAGTAGATCTATTGATGGGAGAAATTCTCCTCCCAAAATATGGAGACCCTGGAAATCCTGTCATAACTGTTTTCATCTCAGGGGTAGAAATTTCAAATGTTCTGGTTGATCTGGGAGCAGCAATTAATGTGATGATAGTTCACACAATGGAAAAATTAGCTCTATCAGGTATCCAATCCACAACTACAATTCTTCAACTTGCTGACCAATCAGTAGCTGTTCAAAAAGGAGTAATCACTGATGTACGAGTTGTGATAGATTCATGGGAATTTCCAGTGGACTTCCTGATATTAGAACCTAGAAACTAGAGAAATGCTTATCTGTTGATTTTAGGAAGACCATGGCTGGCTACAGCAGTAACATCTATTGATTGTCAAACTAGAGACATGGTCATTTCTTGTTGGGAGATTGTTGTTATATGGAGCCTAATCAGACTCGGAGGTTATATTTACCCCACTTTTATCAGCACGGTTTCCCCCCAAATTCCTATGGGGTCAAGGGGCAGTGCCCCTTGCGGGGGTTTGGGGGTAGCGCCCCCAAGACGAGGTCAAGGGGCAGCGCCCCTTGCGGGGTCCAGGGGCATTGAGTTGCAGGGATTGCTGATTGTAATCGGTTTGATTTACTGGATAATAATATTGGACTCTCTGTTTGGTGGATGTAGCCTGAGTTTGGGTGAACCACGTTAAAACTTGTCTCTCGCTATTATTATTTCTGTGTATTTCCATTTCTCTGTTTAATCTTTATTTGCATTTAATTGATATCTTCTGCCGGCTAACCCTAACATTTCTAATGGGATGGATTTGAAGAAAATATCTTTGTATCCACCAACTAAACCATCAATACATTATACATGAAGAGTATGGGTGGATGAACTAGAGAACAATGACAACAGTGCCTCAATAGCTATGGTAACCATCAAGGAACATCTGGGAGAGTTAGAAGAAGAAATTTGTTATGATACAATAGAAGACATTACCCATATCCTAATCAATGAGGATGTGATGAACTTTGCCCAAGATTCTAAGAGAGAACTACTTACTTCTTCTCATTGCACCCTTGCAAATATCATTCCTTGTGGAGAAACCTTTTACAAAGATTTAGCAACTTTCCACATCTTTCTTCCACATTCTATGGATTAACTACATCTATGGATCAAATCACAAAACAGGTCATGATTTTACTAGGGAAAACACTTAATATCAATACTCAGTTAACAACAAATCAGGAAGAAAAACTTATCCAACTTTTGATTTCCCATTCAGCATCTTTTACTTGGGAATACCAAGATATGAAAGGCATGCCTCCTGAGATATGTACCCATCATATATACACTGAGGATATTAAACCTGTCAGACAACCCCAGAGAAGATTGAATCCTACTTTAAAGGACATTGTGAAAACTGAAATAGAAAAATTACTTCAAGCCAGGTTTATATATCCAATCTTAGACAGTCAATGGGTCTCACCCCTTATCATAATGCCTAAAAAGAATGGAAAATGGAGGGTGTGTATTGTTTATAGAGAAATAAACAAGGACACAAAAAAGGACTACTTTCCCTTACCATTCATTGACCAAGTGCTAGACAACCTTGCTGGGAGAAAATATTTTTCTTTTCTAGATGGATTCAGTGGGTATAATCAAATTCAAGTAGCACCTGAAGACCAGGACAAAACCACCTTCACATGCTCTTGGGAAACTTTTGCTTACAAAGTTCTTCCCTTTGGACTATGCAATGCTCCGGCTACATTTCAGAGACTTGTTTTAGCTATTTTTGCTGAATTAGCTAATGACTGCATGGAGGTCTATATGGATGACTTTACTGTGTATGGGGATAATTTTGAAGAAGCTCTCACAAACCTTGAGAAAGTATTGAAATGCTGTGAGAAAAATTAGTTGTCCCTTAGCCATGAAAAGTGCTTTATGATGGTGGAGGAAGGAATTGTTTTGGGACACCACATTTCAGAAAAGGGGATCAAAGTGGATCAGAATAAGATAGAAGTGATCACATAGTTGACTTCACCCAAAAATCAAACAGATGTTAGAATTTTTTTGGGTCATGCAGGCTACTACAGGAGGTTCATAGAAAATTTCAGTAGAATAGCTGCCCCCCTGTTTACCTTGCTTAACAAAGACACATAATTTCTATGGACAAAAGAATGTCAATCAACATTTGAAACCTTGAAAGAGAAACTTACTGTCACATCAATTTTAAGAGGACCTAATTGGACTTTACCATTTCACATATAGACTGATGCTTCAAATGAGTCCATTGGGGCAGTTTTAGGACAAAAAGAGGAAGGAGAAAGTATGCATGCCATTTATTACATCAGCAAAAACCTTACCTCTGCAGAAAGAAATTACACCACAACTGAAAAAGAATTCTTGGCAGTCATCTATGCTATAAACAAATTCAGACATTATATCATTGGATATAAGATATTTGTATACACTGATCATGCAGCCATCAAGTACCTAATGAATAAACCAATAGTGGGTGCAAGGATCATCAGGTGGTTATTGTTATTGCAGGAATTTGATATTATCATAGTTGATAATCCAGGTAAGTTTAATTTGGTTGTTGATTTTTTGTCCAGATTGCATACAAGAGGAGAAAACCAACTAGTGGAAGACAAGTTCCCAGATGAACATCTTTTTGCTATCTCCTCTATTGTACCTTGGTTTGCTGACATAGCTAATCTTTTAGCTATAGGCTTGTATCTATCCCATTTTACCTCAAAACAAAGAAAACGTTTAGTTAAAGAAAGTTTATCTTACAAATGGTTGAATGGTTTACTATTTAAATGTGGTCCTAATTTCATTCTACATAGGTGTTTAAAGGCTGATGAGACTTTTGATGTGTTGAGAGCATGTCATGATGAACCATCTGGTGGCCATTACTCCTTCCACCAGACAGTCCACAAGATCCTCAGAGCTGGTTACTACTAATCCTCTCTTCATAAAGATACAAAGAAGTATGTGCAGCATTGTGACCAGTGCCAAAGGATGGGATAGCCAACCTTTACCCAGGAGATGTTATTGCATCCTCAAGTCATGATGGAACCATATGAGCAGTGGGGTCTAGACTTTGTGGGACCAATTTCTCCACCATCATCAGGCAAGGAGTACATTCTAGTATGCACAGACTATGTTACTAAATGGGCTGAGGTTCAAGCATTACAATTTGTAAGAGAAGAAAAAGTTGTTGATTTCCTTTATAATAAGATTTTCTTAAGGTTTGGAGCCCCAAGATCAATAGTTTTAGACAGAGGACCTTAGTTTACTTCACAGGTAATAAAAGTATTCATAGATTTATATCAAGTCAAGCATAGAAAATCTTCACCTTACCATCCTCAAACGAATGGGCAGGTAGAAGTAACTAATAGGGAACTTGAAAATATTCTAACAAGAATAGTAGCAATGAACATAAAAGATTGGGCTAAAAGATTACCTGAAGCAGTTTGGGCTTACAATACCACTTGGAAGTCCACAACAAAGTTCTCACCATATGAATTGGTTTATGGGAAAAAGTCTATTTTGTCTATAGAATTTGAACTCTAGACACTTAAAACTGTATTGGATATTGGTCTACCATTGTCTATAGCTCAACAGAACAGAATTCTTTAGCTCAATGAGTTGGATGAAATTTAGACAGAGACCATTCAGCAAATAGAACTGGTTTAGTATCAGAGAAAGCAATGGCACGACCAACACATCAAAAGGAGGACATTTCAACAAGGTGATTGGGTTCTTCTTTATGATTCCAAATTCAAAGAGTTCAAGGTGAAATTACAAACTCATTAGATGGGTCCTTATCAAATAAAAGAAGTTTTTGAAAATGGAACAGTATTATTGGAACCTATTGATCGAAGCACAGACACATTCTTAGTAAATGGTCACCGGATCAGACTCTATAAAAGACCATCTATTAAAGAAGAGTTTCTTAATGATTTGAGTTTTGATGCAGGGGATACCTCCTCTGTCACAGTGTTGCATTGAAAAAAAAAAAGGAAGGTTGAAAACCAGCAAATAGCGGCCTTCTAAAAAAAAAGAGAAAGATGGGAAACCAATAAATGGCTGTCTTTCTTGACCAAGGGAGCTGAAAACTAGCAAATGACAGTTCCCTTCTTCAGGACAGTTGAAAATAATCAAGCTACAGAGATGATCAGGTGTTGGGAGTTAGTCAACTGCACCTCCAGCGCTTCCCACACCAGGAGCACCTCTGACACTTCCAACACTAGGAGCACCTCTGACACTTCCCAAACTAGGAGTACCTCTGGTACTCTATCAATAAAGAAGCCAATTTTAATAATAAGGGAGGGGACCCACCTCTCCAGGCAATAAAGTGGACACATCACATGATAAGGTCATCATGACTCATCCTCCAATTTATCACAGAAATAAAACAAAATCACCACGTCTTCATTGCAAGGGTGCTCACAAAGGTAGCGCTGACATCACCCAAGGAGCGTGGATTCTCGAACCATTTAGTGAAATGATTGTAGGTCACATACAAATAGAGTAGTGGGCATCATTTCAAGCCACCAAATGCTGCTCATTTGCCATGACATGTGCAGTCTCATAATGATGCAGCATCTCTGCCATGTACATTGATCCTCATCATTAAAACTGATCTAGGTAATTCTATCTTTAATTAAGCATTAATGGTAATTATCTTGTCTTTCTTTTTTTTGGGTGCCACCACCATGACAAGTCCTTCTGCCATCATCTCTTTTCCCAAATTCACACATGCCACTAGCTGTGTTGTACTGCCACCTTGCCTCCGGAGTGCCCTGTCAGTCTGCTGCATTTATGACTGCCTCGGTACCCTATCTAGTCTGCAAATCTTGCATAAGCCAAAACAGAAAAACATCCTAACCCTTATTGAAACTTTTGGAATAGACTGAAGCATAGGGTAAATTGAATGCATCTCTGGAGCATACAGAGCAAATTAAACAGTCCTCCGGAGCCTACGGAGTCAAGAGAAAAGGGCAAACTACAGAAAGGAGGGTAAGAAATTAAGCACAGAAGGTGGATTCAATTTGCCAATGGGGTAAAGAAAAAGTCTGAACCAGAGAGTGCTACGGGTCTTCTGCGAGATGAAGCTGCAACAAACATTCTAAGAATTGCAGGGTGGCTAGACTTTCTAGAAAAATTTGAAGGGTTTTAGGAAGATGTAGTGGATGAATTCCTCAGGAATCTAAGGGACAATCAGATAGTTGTCAGAGGAGTCCAAATAAATCTCTCCTTAGCCACTATCAGTCACATTTCTGGACTACCTGAACAAGGCGAGAGGTTTTATCACTTGAAAACCTTATACACTGATTTAATTAGGAATTTCTCTATTCAAGGTGAACCTGAAATTCAACTGCATTCAAATAAAAATGAGGTAGAAGGAATCCTTAGGTCCACACTTCCAAACCCTTGGCAATCTGTTGCCACCTAGCTAATGAAATACTTTACTTGTGATGGTCAATTCTCTCTAGTTTTAGGACCAATCATGAAAATGCTGATTTTTCTAAGGCATGGGACTGCACACCCTGAATTTAACATAAATATTCTTAATTTCTTATACTCTGCCATCAGGGCAACTGCAGAAAAATATCAGCAAAATAAGGGCCCCATGAAACACCATGGCCTCATTTTTCTTGTAGTCAAACACCACTTCTTGTCTTAGGCTAATGGGGAAGAATTATGGCAAAACTTTCTTGAGCATAATCCCCAAGATAGAGAATTGGAAATGGCACAGCCAGGAGGTGAGGGTTCCCCTACTAACCAAGAAGAAGAAAATGATCCTTCAACCTCCTCCATTGTTGTTCAAATAGGAAGGAAGTCCTCACAGGAGGCAACTTCATCTACAACCTCTATTCCTGACAAGAAGAAGAAAGGAAAAAAGATTATAGAGTCTGCTCCTACACAAACCCCATTTATGACTCAATCAATTAGGAGAAAGATAACTTTAACTAAAGAACCTTTCCCTAGGGAATTAGTAGGGGAGAAGTTAGGACATAAGACATACAAAACTTGGGCTGAAGAAACATCTGATGATTCAGATGAGATTCCTCTAGTCAGAAAGAGAAAACAAAGAGAATCTTCCCCTGTACCATCTGTTCATTTGGGGTCAAGCCCAACTGCAAAACCATCATGTGCTCTGGAGACAGAATACATACAGACTCTTATTATTTCCTCAGATTTTGAGGATGAGAGACCTGCTCTGGAGGCACCAACCCCACCTCTGCTATGGAGAAGAAAAAGGAAAAGATAGCTCTCACAAGCTAAGGAAGATACTGCCCTCCTAGCTAAGGTACTCCTAGGTTTTAGAACACATGAGGATAAGGCTGGGCCTTCATCAGTACCAACAGAAGCAGAGAAACCCCAAGAGGACCCTTAGAATAGGCAGCTTGCAGAAGAAGATGAAACAGGGAAAATGGGTACAGTTGATAGTGCAGGGCACATAGCAATAGAAGACCTTGATGATCAGCAAACAAAAACAGAAGCATAAACCTTCTCTCATCCCTCTGATCAAGAGCATGTTGAAATTCCAAAAGAACAACAAATGTTAGAAGAAATTGAAAACCTAAAGAGACTACTCTGGGGGAAGAATTTGATTATTACTGACCTCAAGATGGTCAGAATAGAAATAGAAATGGAGCAAAAACAAGTCATTGAAAATTTACAAACAAAGCTCCAAAGCAAAAGCCAGATCATCCAGGAGAAAGAAGTAGAATTAGAGGTCCAGAAAACTGAAGCAGCCAAATTGTTGAAAGAAAAGGAGATAGAGGTAGCACATACTATTTCTAAGCTCACCATGGCTAGAGACAATAGCATCACAATAATGGCAGCATTGATTGAGACAATACATAACCAGGATAGATAGTTAACTTGGGCCAACAACAAACTAGATGACCAGGAGGAATATATTCAAGAGTTGGCTAGACCAAGGGCAACCAATGAATAGGAAATCCAAATAGATGCATATGTGGGTCCAATCCCCATTGACATTCCTAAAGCCTTGTTCCATTGGGAGAAGAAGTGTAGAGAATATGAGGCTTCTAAGCCTATGTTGCAGTTACAAAGGGCAGTCACTGCCAAAATGAAAAGAATAGAAACTCTGGAAGGCAAAATCATTGAAATGGCCTCTCTTTCTTCATAAATTCTATCCTGTAGGCCTCCAAGTGCTAGCTATTCAATGTTCTTACAAGAATGAGTCCTGCAGAGGAAATTCTCTTTAGTCCTATCTGACCTGACTGAGGATACAGAGACAGTAGAGGGATTCATGACAACATATACAAGAAGTAATGATGAAGACAAGAATTTCCTATGTGAATTATATCTACATGGTTTATGTGTTAATGATATAACTTTCATTCTTAATCATTTTGTGGGAGAATGTCAACTTAAAGCATTCATGTCCCTAATGAGGAATCAATAGATCTGGAATGAAAGAATGGAAGAACATCTCAAGAAAGACATGGAAACAAATTTCTTCATCAGGAAGGAATGTCCCAATCCCAATGCTTTTAAGACCCAATTCAGGTCCCTTATCTATCACCCTAAGAGTGTGAACAAAATTTTGATTTTATACGTCAAAAGTTTGCAAGAATGCTCCATCGATTTTGGTCTTTTCATGAACAGTTCAATGAACTCAGTACTTGCCAGTGCAAATAAAAGATGGAATATTTTGACCTCAGAGCAGAAAATGAGAGAGGTGGTCACCCTTGCAAACTTAAGATTATTCATGAGAAAAGTAAAGTTAATATCCAAACTGATGGATAATCATAAACAGGAATGGATAGGTGGATGGTTCAGACCCCCTCTCATAATTGAGCCACTCCCTGTGTGGACTGAGCAGATAGAAGATGAGAAATTGAAGGACTGGATGAAGCAGGTTGATGAATATAGAGGCAATGGCAATACCAACCACACAACTTGGACCACCTATGCAAAGGATTATAGCTTGACTGACAAGCTACTTCACCAGAATAAATCCATATTATAAGAGGCAGGAGGACCTGCCAAACCTTAGGTATGTGGGGATGATGAGCACCAAGTTGCACCCATGAAATACATCTTTTTACCTCTCTTTTTCTCCTTCCTATTTCCATCTTTCCTAATGCCTACACCCAAATAAGCTAACAAGATCATTCTAGTTAATGATTAATTGAGATAGATTACTTAAGATCATAATTTTTGATTGAGTGACTAATGTGCATGGAATTGATGGAAAAATGTAGAAACTTCTCTCTTTTTGAATCAACAGGTGTAGATACCAGGAACAACAATTTTGCGCATCTTCGTAGATAGTCTTCAATGATCTCCGGAGACAATACCAGAACACCACGACACCAGAAGTTTTGAAGGAAAGGGAAAAGCCTCTCTGAAGCTAGATGGGAGTCTGGAGCATCTCCAGAGCTGAACAAAGAAGTCACAATGGTATCTCCGGAGTTACAGACATATCTCCGGAGCTACAGACAGGAACAGATATCTCCAATGGCTCCTAAGAGTAGGGCATATTTCAAGCATAAGCTGCTGATCAGGCACTCTCAGTAGTGGTCATAATACCCCTCATTTCACTCAAATCATCACCTGAGTGGTGAAGGGTCATCTTTAGTTAAACTGCTGGAGTTTTTATCTTTTTAAAGTTTTTGCATGAGTTACGGATAGAACTGATTCAATACCCATATTTTCAGGGCATCACTGCCCAAATGTATTAAGACTCAAACTTGGAATTCTGAGTGGACTTCTGTTCCACTTAGTCTACTTTTATTTGCATGACTATTTTTCCATAGTTAGACAGCTAGTGTAATAAAGAGATGGATGCCATCTCATAGAAGAACTGGTAGATAAGATAAGTGATATGTCATCACTCATTTTCATATATACTTATAGAAACATTAGAAGAAATATACAATGATTGAATTATTCTGATTCTCGGTAATCTCAGTTTTTCTCTGATATCAATATTTTTCATGAATGCAAAGTGAATAGAATTGGACCAGATTTAGTTGTGATCTTCTTTTGTGCTGATTCCCTACTATAGCCTTCAGCCCCAAGGGTGTGGAGCAAGGGCCCACTCTCACCACCAAGGCAGAAGGCTAGTACCACTGTTTTGTTACTTTAGATTTTGTTGTGAAAAGTATTTACTGATTTTGATAGAATAGATGCATGTTACTGTTTTTAAGATTGCTTTAAGTAATTTCCTACTTAATTTTGTTTTCAGCATTCCTCAAATTCATTTAGTAAGTAGACAGATTAATTTCTTTAAGTTGGTAGAAGTTACTAAGATTAGCTAGGAACTGGTAACTGTAGAATCCTTAATTGTAGACAGCCGAGGACATAGCCCCTAGATTTTTGACATCTGAAATATGATTAAATGATGAGGTACAATGACACCTTGTCAATAAATATATATATATATATATATATATATATATATATATATATATATATATATATATATATATATATATATATATATATATATATATATATATATATATATATATATATATATATATATATATATATATATATATATAATGTAAAAAAGGCCAAGAAAACTAAAAAATAAAAAGAAAGATAAAAATGCAATGAGCAAAGACAAAAAAAAATGAAAATGAAGTAACCAAACCTAGAAAAAAAACCTAACAAACATAAAATTAAATGTATTGTATAATAAAATAAAAGATAATAATCAAATAATGATATAATAGATAATGAGAAAAGGTACACAAATTATAAGTGATACACATGAAACATGAGGTACAAACTCACAAAAAACACTAATGCATGTGTGGGTGTGCATTAAGATGCAAAACGACACAACCAAACGAAGCCAGAAGACCTTATAAGTGCAAAAAATATAAATTGTATAAAATAAATAATTAAAATATAGAAACACACACAAAACACGAGGAACATACACCCATGTAAAGTGCCAGAGAAGAACGGCCAGAGAGAGAAGAGAGTCCACAATCAAGGGGGAAAGAGAAAAGCAAGGAGTAGGGGGTGAGGAAAGGTAAAGGTGAAGAGAAAGTGTCGGTTGAAGAGGTCAAAGAGGAGGAGGGAAGGTTAAGGTCAGAGGAGAAGGAAGGGCAAGAAAGGATGGGAGGGACAGGGCAAAAGAGAGGGGCTGAATCATGAGGGATGATGGGGCAGTTAGAGGGAGTTCAAAATAGGTTGCCAGGTTGGTCTAAGATGCCACCCTTCATCTTGATTAAGATTGGAGGGATGACATCTAATAAGGATAGCTTCTTGGAGTTTCCTCTTGAAAAAGCAGTCTTCCTTAATGAGGATTTGGGTGTGCTCAAGACAAATGTGGTATTTAGTATGGAAGGAGTGCTCCACTATTGCATACTTAGAGATACAATCATGTCTAATGTTTGCACTATGCTCCTTGATCCTAGTGCTAATGGATTGTCCTGTTTCACCAATGTATGGAGTCCCACAGGAGTAGACAATCTTATAGACACCAGAATTGGAGAGATTATTTCTAGGATCTATGGAAGAAGGAATAAGACTCCTAAGGGTAGAGACAGGTTTGAAAGTACATAGGAGGCCTCTCTTGCATAAGATTTTTGAGATTTTGTTAGAGAGGCCCTCTATGTAGGGAAGGGTGGCAACCCAAGAAGTACTCGGGGCATCAGGTTTCGAAATGGGGTGCACTCGATTTCTAGCAAGCTTAAAAGTATGAGAGATAAATTTATTGTGATACCCATGTAACTTAAAAACTTGGGAAAGGTGTGAGAGCTCTTGGTCAATGTCATCCTTATCGCATATGCGATAAGCACAAGTGGCTAGAGTTTTTAGGACACTAGCTTTTTGGGTCGGATGGTGGTGAGACAAAGCATGGAGGTATAGGTCATTGTGGGTTGATTTTCTATAGATACTACGAGCAAGAGAACCATGCTTTTTCCTCATGATTAGGACATCCAAGAAATGGAGTTGGTGGTCAATTTCAAGCTCCTTGCTAAATTGAATGCAGTCCACCAAATTGTTAAGGTGAGAGTGGAAAAGCTCCAAATTGTTAAGGCCATGAGGCCAACATATGTTGGTGTCATCCGCATAGCGTTTCCACCACCTAGGCTTGAGTGAGAAGGAGTTAAGAGCTAACTCCTCAAAATGTTCCATATAAAGGTTGGCAACAATAGGGGACAAAGGGGAGCCCATGGCAACTCCATCAAATTGCTCATAGACCACATCCTAGAAAGTAAAGAATGTGGAACGAGGCCATAATTATATGAGAGAAGCAATCTTATCATTAGTTTTACATCTAATTAGTTCCAAGGAGTCAACCATAGGGACTTTGGTGAACAAGGACACCACATCAAAACTAACCAAGATCTCATTATCCTCCAGCGTTTTGTCATGCAAGAATTTGACAAAATGGGCAGAGTCTTTACTGAAGGAGTCAGACTTCCCCACTAGGGGAGAGATCAACTTAACGAGGAAAGTGGCTAACTTATAAATGGGGGAATGTGTGGTGTCAATGATAGGTTTGAGAGGAATGCCAGGTTTGTGGATTTTGGGAGCCTCATAGATCCATGAAGTGAGTTCCTTATGAGAAAGAAGACGTTTCTTGGTAAAGTCATCAAAAGAGGAAAGGGCAATAGCTTGCTTAACTTTTTTGGTGACCTTAGAGATTGGGTTATGGAGAAGAACTTTGTAGCTCCCACTATTGGTTAGGTGGTCGAGCATCTTGGCAATGTAGTCAGGTTTGTCAAGGATGACGGTGGCATTCCCTTTGTTAGCTTTGGTAATGATGATATCATTATTCTTTGTGAGTTTTTTGAAGGTGAAAAACTCATCTTTGGGAACATTCAACAAGGGGCATTTCACATGTTGGAGGGCCACCACATAGTCCTATCTGATCTCGTTGGCCATAGAATCAGGAAGTGAACGGATGACATTTTTTATTTTTGATTAAGAAGTCCACTTTAGGGATGGACGCATGAGTGACAACAAAGCCCAAGCCTCTTTTGAGGAAGTTAAGAGCAAGGGGGTCAATGTGAAGCTTAGAAAGGTTAATGACCAACTTGTCCTCCCAATTTATGATGTCATTGGGGAACAAAATCTCTGTGCTAAGTTTAGGAGAGTTAGCACGCCCATCATGGTCGCGGAAAAAGGAGGGTGAATTGGGATGCACTAAGGTGGAGGGGTGTGAAGCTAATGAGGAGGGAGGGATGGTAGTCATGGGTGGAAGGATCAGAAAGGCTGAGAGGGAGGTAGAAGGAACCACATGGAAAGGGTAGGCCGCATGGGAAAGAAGAGGATCAATGGACACGGATGAAGAGATTTCTACATCATCATGTTTAGTCATTTTTGTAAATATTGAAAAAAAGTTGCAATTGTTGTCAATGCAACTTTGTATTTTTGATGTAAGTGGAAGTTGAATGGTTGGATTTCAAAAGGTAGTTAGTTTTTGGTGGCAAATGGTTAGAAATTTTTAAAAATGCCTTTGTATGGTTGAGCACAACGTTGGAGAACATGTAATGAAAATTTTGATGAAGAAATAAACATAATTTTCTGAGTTTTACCACGTTTTTTCATGTTATGTTGATTTTGTATAGATTGTATGGAATTTTTGTGACCTACACATGATTGTATATTGTAGAGGACTGAATCACCTTTCATTTTCAACCAGTTTGGTGGTTTTTCATTGAGTTTGGAGAAAGTTATAGGCGTTTTACTAAAAACTATCCAGAACCCTGGTTAGGGTTTCTAGTAGACTTCAAAATGTAATTTCTCACCATTCCCATAGTGGAAAAATATGAAATCCTGTGAGATGGAGTATTTTTGTGTGTATTTACTTATTCCAAGATTTCAAGTTCTAGGGTTTTGTTTTTCATGTGTTTTGGTGATGCCCTAGGTTGGATTTCCTTATGTTTTTAGTCTAATTGGCAGAAGAAAAGTTATTTTTTGAAAGGTTCTGTACAAAGTAACCTACCTTGATTTTGAAGTATGTTGTATAAAGTACAAATGGGTATCTAAATATTCCTTTACAATCTAGAGATCATGCATGCACTGAAATTTATGGCCAAAATAATCAATTTGCTACCCCCATATTTCTAGGCTTCAAGGAAGGATAGTCTAAGTTTGAGCCTTGTGTTACAAAACAAGCATATCTACAAATTTGGTATGTTGAAAAGAGGCATAAAAGGTATCTATAATGGTGTTTGGTTTCTGGGTTTGAGGCCTTCTCTGAAAGTTATTGTGGAAAAACCTTTTTTGGAGTACTACTAGGGAAGTTGAAGAGTTTGTGAGAAAACCCACCAAGTTAGGATTCCAGAGTTTGTTCATTTAAGATTGTGTTGTTAAACCCCCCCCCCCCCCTGCTCTGTGTTGGGTTGAAATATTGACTTTCTTTTATAATATTTCTATATGTTTTTAAAGACCTTTATACATGATTATGTAAGAACCTTACAGACATTACCTTTATTATATGTTGTTTCACATATACTTCTCAGAGACTTTGAACCTATGCTGATAAATGGAATATGGTGATTATATTTTCAAGTGGATGTTTTAAATTATTGATATGCATGCAATATAGATAGGATTTCATAAGTGTAATATGAAAGGTTATTTTGTGTATATATGTTGGAATAATTAACCTTGTGCAGCAAAGACATAGCATTCGGGAAGGAGTAATTGTAGTAGAGTGTAGATCAAGGGGAATTGATTAAAATGCAGTCCAAGTGCCAGAAATGAAGATCAATGGAGATGAACATGGTCATCATGGAAGAATAAACGCAAGGAAGAAGAAGACTTGTTCTAGAAGTCTAACCGTAACTTATGTGTTTTTATTCATGAGCCATTGTATGAGATTTTTGTTCAAATAGGATGCTATTTCCTTTGTTCTAGATAATTAATAAGTTGATCTTGAAACTATATCCTGATAGCCAGGGATGAATTAATGATCACAGTTAGTTAGAAGTTTGCATACAACTCTCCCACTTTTGTATAAGTTAGGGGATGAGTTTGTTGATTGGTTAGCTATTATTTTTCACTTTCTATCTACATAGTCGTTACTTTGTTTCTACAGTTATCTGTTATCTATTATTCCAGACATGTTTTGATTTTGAAAAAAAATGAAGAAGATTCTATCCTTGATATGAATCGAATTCAACTACATGTCATGGGAAATGTGTGAAGATTTGAAGTAGATTTAGTTTTTGCAAGGTACTAACTCTCACTTCATACATTCATTTAGTTATTTATGCATTTCTAGTTAGACTGTTTCATGTTATCTTATACATTGCATTATGAAGTAAGTAAGAAATTGTGATTGCTATTTCTGATAAGTTGTGATTAATGCATAGAATACCTTATTGAAGTCCTCCAGAGGTTAGTGTTAAGTCTTTTCTCATTTTGTGTATTTCAAGTTAATTCTGTAGTTCTCTATTGAATATAGCTATCTTCAACTTATGCCAGGGGTACTCGTAGCAACTAGGTTTTTAACTATTTTTGTTGTTCTTTCATTTCTATGAACTCTAGTCAATTAAGTTGATTAGAATAAGTTTGTATGAGATAGTTTAGGACAGAAATGTGTCTTGAAGGCATATATAGTGCGAGCTTCATCATAAGCTTACGCTCCTTGGTCGATAATTCAATGTAGGAATGTAATGATAGAGTGTATTGTTTAGTTAGGTTTAACCCTGGATTTTGTTTAAGTCTACAACGCATTAGTTTTCCTCTACATTTTTGGTACCATTGTCGGGGATGGTGCTATTGATGCAGAGGATCAAATGATAAATTCAACTCCTTCTAGCTATATTTCAAAATAATGGATTTAAAATCCCATAAGCTCATCAACTTCACAAGAGGTCTTCATAAATCAATGGCACAAACTAAGTTTTTAACTCTCTCAGACTCAAACAAGGCCGATCAACTTCACTCAACTCATTCAATATGAGGACAAACAATGACTAGTTCTTGGTTCTATAGGTTTCAAACCCTAACTCTCCTAACCAACCTTTGGAACATGTTATAGTGTGCCTTCTCAAACTATTAATAATGCCAAAAGTCCATACACAGGGACATTTATACAATCCTTAAGACTTACTTCCTTTACTGCCCTATTTTCTGACTACACATAGGGATGATAGTCCTTTATCATTTACAAAAATAGTTAATAAAGCACCTTTCTTTGATCTGCACCTCTTTCTATGGTTTGAGAACATTTAGAACATCTCACATTCATAATATCTCCTTCTACACCCTTCTAGGGTTTACAAACCTTAATGGAACACAAAACAGTCTCATAACAGTCATGACTATGGCTGACTTACTCCCATGCTAGGACAGTGTTTACACAGCCATAAACACTTAAGGATTTTGAATAACCCTTACTCTGTTAACCTTCTCCAAACACCTTGGCACCTTTTTCATACATTCCCACCTGTAATAGGTCATAAATTCATCAACAAAACATAAAACCCTCACTGTTCTTGAAACTCAGTCTTTCCGGACTATCACATACAAAAAAATAGTCATAAACATCCACTTCTTTCACCTAAAATCTCAATTCCTTCATTTAAATCCTTTGGAAAATGAGAGTAGATATTGGAAAGGCTGTTTTAACAGAGTTTTGGAGATTTTCCACCAATAAAATGAAAGAAAAACGAATTTAAACACTCACTGTTACCCTAAATAGAGGGTTATGACAGTTTAGACAAAAAATGCAATATCTTCCTTGAAACCAAACCAAAATACATGTAACCAAATGCAAATGGAAGGTGATAGATAGGCCTTTCATGAAAAATCAATTAGAAGTGTACTCCAATCTGTACAGAGCCGTACAAAGCAAGAAGACAATAATTTTCTGAAGAAAACACAGAAAAGCATTGCTTTTTTTCTATTTCCTTTGAAATCTCCAATCACCTCCAAGTATTTTGAGTTTACAAGGCCTAAATAAAGGCATTTCAACACTTGACTCTTTAGTTTCCAACTTCTCCAATGAAGGAAACTAACCTATGACCTTTGATATTCCCAAAACTGTCTTTTTAGCAACATGGCTGTTTTTTCTAATTTTACATTGGCAACTTGTACATTCTTGCAATATTTTGCACATTTAAGACTCCTAGTCTCCAAGACACATAATAATGACTCAAAATAACCTTATTACAATGTTGTAACATTACAATTTAATCAAAGCCAAGGTGCTCCTGCACCATACTCCTTAGCATGAAGAAAACTCTTGTCCCAAGAGTTGTATGGTGTGCTTCAAATGACTTTTGCCTCTTGATGTCTTCAACCCTGACTTGATGCCTCCTCTACTTCCTCTTTACTTTCCAACTGTGACTCCTATTAATGGAGTTTGACTGGCTACCTCCAAGGTGCATCAGAAGTCCACTCCTTCTTGCTACAACAACACTTTTGTCCCTCACCTGGGAGTCCTCTCTTGCCTCTCTCCCCAAGACTTTTGGTGACAACCAATGGACCATCTCCTCTGGCCCTCTTGACAGACCTTCTTGTCTGCCTACAACAGTGAGTGAACTTGCACCTACAACCATAAAACTTCTCAACAAGAATTAGATAGCAAAAGCCAATGCTCATCCCGAACTCCTGGTGTAGATTGCCTCCTTTGGCGCTCTATCTACACGCTCAGAATCTTCTGAGCTCTGATACCAATTTGATGCAGAGGATCAAATGATAAATTCAACTCCTTCTAGGTATATTTCAAAATAATGGATTTAAAATCCCATAAGCTCATCAACTTCACAAGAGGTCTTCATAAATCAATGGCACAAACTGAGTTTTTAACTCTCTCAGACTCAAACAAGGTTGATCAACTTCACTCAACTCATTCAATATGAGGACAAACAATGACTAGTTCTTGGTTCTATAGGTTTCAAACCCTAACTCTCCTAACCAACCTTTGGAACATGTTATAGTGTGCCTTCTCAAACTATTAATAATGCCAAAAGTCCATACACAGGGACATTTATACAATCCTTAAGACTTACTTCCTTTACTGCCCTGTTTTCTGACTGCACACAGGGATGACAATCCTTTATCATTTACAAAAACAGTTAATAAAGCACCTTTATTTGATTTGCACCTCTTTCTATGGTTTGAGAACATTTAGAACATCTCACATTCATAATATCTCCTTCTACACCCTTCTAGGGTTTACAAACCTTAATGGAACACAAAACAGTCTCATAACAGTCATGACTGTGGCTGACTTACTCCCATGCTAGGACAGTGTTTACATAGCCATAAACACTTAAGGATTTTGAATAACCCTTACTCTGTCAACCTTCCCCAAACACCTTGGCACCTTTTTCATACATTCCCACCTGTAATAGGTCATAAATTCATCAACAAAACACAAAACCCTCACTGTTCTTGAAACTCAGTCTTTCCAGACTGTCACACATAGAAAAAACAATCATAAACATCCACTTCTTTCACCTAAAATCTCAATTCCTTCATTTAAATCCTTTGGAAAATGAGAGTAGATATTGGAAAGGCTGTTTTCACCGAGTTTTGGAGATTTTCCACCAATAAAATGAAAGAAAAACGAATTTAAACACTCATTGTTACCCTAAACAGAGGGTTATGACAGTTTAGACAAAAAATGCAATATCTTCCTTGAAACCAAACCAAAATACATGCAACCAAATGCAAATGGAAGGTGATAGATAGACCTTTCATGAAAAATCAATTAGAAGTGTACTCCAGTATGTACAGAGCCGTACAAAGCAAGAAGACAACAATTTTCTGAAGAAAACACAGATAAGCATTGCTTTTTTTCTATTTCCTTTGAAATCTCCAATCACCTCCAAGTATTTTGAGTTTACAAGGCCTAAATAAAGGCATTTCAACACTTGACTCTTCAGTTTCCAACTTCTCCAACGAAGGAAACTAACCTATGACCTTTGATATTCCCAAAACTGTCTTTTTAGCAACATGGCTATTTTTTCTAATTTTACATTGGCAATTTGTACATTCTTGCAATATTTTGCACATTTAAGACTCCTAGTCTCCAAGACACATAATAATGACTCAAAATAACCTTATTACAATGTTGTAACATTACAATTTAATCAAAGCCAAGGTGCTCCTGCACTAGCTATCTTCATAGTCTCATTAGTTTTACATGCTTTCATAGTTAAATCTTAATTTCAGCATTAGATTTAATAAATTCATTTTTCAAGAAACATCAGGCATTCTACTAACACTATGCAGGGCTGTTGAACCATAAAGCTCAAATTATTGTATGTAGAGGCAAAGAGACAACCAGGGTAGATTCCTCCCTTCAACTTCTTAGAATAATGAAGGCACAACTGATTTCAACAACTACACAGTAGGACTTGCTGAAGGAGAGTTTCTTTTTACATCTTCATCAACACCCCCTACATCTCCATCAGCTTCCTCTACTACTACAGAAGGAACTTTCAGAACCATGGGAGATGCTGTAGTAGATGATCCTCTAGGACAAGCAACATTTGAATTTCCTATCCCAGACCAAAGATCTTGACACTTTCCTATTCAAGTTTGATGTCCTGTGTAGGAGTTATGACTACACCACTGATCCTTACAGACTCAAGCTTTTCCCTAACACACTAAAAGATGTTGCTTTATGGTGGTTTATGGGGTTGGGGAAAGATGTCATCCCAGACTGGGATACCATGAAGACAAAGTTCCTGGCAAAATATAAAGACTACTGTAGAGGACATGATAGGAGAAGAGATGACATTTTTAGGATGTCACAGAAAGAGGAAGAACCACTAGAAGACTATGTAGAAAGATTCTAGTTTGCCTTAAAGAAAAATCCTCAGAATAGATTGTCTGAAGAATCACTGAAGCTGGTATTTCTGAGGGGAGTTAATGATGACTACATGGATGCCCTCAACCTCATTAGAATAGGGGATATATCTCAACTTCCCTTTGAAGATATCTATACAGCCTGCAAAAATTATTCTAGAACATTTTCCAGAAAACCAAGGGGAGAAAGAGCAGCCATCACAGGCAAGGCAACTAATGGAGTTTCAAGGGTGGAGATTAGTAACCTACTAACCAACATGAAGAAGGACATTATTAGCCATATGGCTACAAAGTTGAACACTCTCCATATCAAGAAGAAACAAGAAGAGGCAGATGTAATGCTCACTGAGCACTACTCCAGCTGTAGATAGAGGAAGGCTAGTTGTAAATGCAAAAGGGTGGCCAGCATCCAGTAAGAAAAAATTGAGAGACCTGAGTTGCAGCAAATTGAAGGAGAAGATGGGCAATTGGTCTTCATTGCTCAAAGGAGACCTTGGCAGCAAAGGCAAGATATGCCCACTGATCCACTTAGTTTTAATTCTCCCTTTCCTACTGCAAATCAGAACTTCTCTGCTTGGAATGCTCAACAATGGCCTAGTAACCCAAATGCATGGAAAAACCCCCAATGGCCTACTCCACAAGCTGGTTGGAACCAACAATAGCCTAACTCATGGCCACAGCAAAATTTCTAAGGTCCCAATTATAATCCTCAGTGGACTCCTTAGCAGCAACAATGGCAATAAAATGCACAATTTCAGCAACCTGTGATTCCATCTCAGCCACAACAGCTAGCCATAATGCCACCACCTCAAAATCGATCTCAAAATCCACCTCCTAGACCTACCCAAATCCCTACCCAACCTGCACATAACCCTAACAACAAGCATGTCCAGCAGGCTTATACTAATGAGGTAATGTAATATCCCACCTATGGGGTGGAAGTGAGTAATGTTTATCTTAGATCAGGGAAGCAACTTGCAGTACCTTCATCTCCCCAAATTATCAAGCTTGAAGATGAAGAACCCATTGAAGAAGCCTCAGATAAGCAACCCTTGGAACCTAAATCAACCCAAGATGCCCAAACTACCTTGCAACAGAAGTCTCCTCCTTTTCCTGAGTGCTTGGCCATGCAAAAGAAAATAGCCTAAGCTGATATTGTCCTTCTCAGCCAGCTAAAAGATATAAGAATCAAGATTCCCTTAATCCAAGCCATTAAGGATATTCCTATCTATACCAAAACTATTAGGAATCTTTGCATAAAGAAGCCAGGAAGGAAGAGAATAGACCCTCAGATAGTGCATGTTTTAGGTAATCTTGCTGAAATCATGTTGGTTAATATAACTGTTCCCAAATACACAGATCTAGGTAGCCCAGTGGTGGATGTAAAGATCAATGGGACTTTGATTAAAAATACCTTGATAGATCTAGGAGCTGCAATTAATGTCATGACCAAGGAAATAATGTAGACACTCCAATTGAACAACCTTAGGCCTACTCAGACAGTCTTGCAATTAGCTGATAGGTCTATAGTCAAACCTGAAGGAGTCATAGAAGATTTAGTCATTGCATTAGATTCTTGGGAATACCTTGTTGATTTCATTATTTTGCAACCTAAAGCTAATCTTGTTGGATATCCTTTTATACTAGGTAAACCATGGCTTGCCACTGTTGATGCATTTATAGGTTGTAGGTCTGGCAACATGATCATATCTAATGGAACAATGACCAAGCAGTTGGTTTTATATCCACCAGCCCAGCCATACCATGAGCTTGAGCAGACCATTTGGCCTAGTCTGGAGGATGAGGACGCTTAATTCCTGGAAACCCTAATGACTATAGAACGTAGCCCTTTATTGACTATTCCAGATGAAGATGAATTAATTGCTCATGTCATACAAAACAATTATGGGAGACATCTACAGCAGCAAGACTACCTATCTTGCTTACAAGACCCTTTGAGTAGTATAATACTCAGCAGTTCATCAGAAGAAGTCTCCCAAATCTTCCATGTGTTATTACCTCAACAATGCTTACTTGTATAACCCAGCCTTGATTTGTCTTCCATTCAAGAACTGTCCAAACAAGTGGAAGTCAAGTCAGGTAAGATGTTGAATATTAACAATACATTGACTGATGAACAATAGCAATCCCTGCATGCAATATTACACACACTCAACAACATTTGCTTGGGATTACAATGATATGAAAGGAATTGATACTGCTCTGTGCATGCACGAGTTATACATAAATGATGGATATAGACCAATCAAGCAATAGTAGAGGTGCATGAATCCAGCCCTCAGAGAAATTGTTAAAGCTGAGCTTTAGAAGCTTTTGGACGCGGGCTTTATATACCCCATTCAGACAGTGAATGGGTTTCACCATTGGTTATAGTCCCTAAGAAAGGTGGCAAATGGAGAGTCTGTGTTGATTACAGAGAATTGAATGCTTCTACTAGGAAGGATCACTTTCCATTTCCTTTTATTGACCAAGTTCTTGACTCTTTAGCACACAAGAAATATTTTTCCTTTCTTGATGGTTTTAGTGGTTATAACTAAATTAAGATTGCTCCAAAAGATTAGGATAAGACAACGTTTACCTGCCCTTGGAGGACATATGCATACTTTGTCTTACCCTTTGGGGTGTGCAACACTCCAACTACATTTCAAAGAGTAGTCTTAAGCATTTTCTCTGATTTTGCCTGTGACAGTATGTAGATTTATATGAATGACTTCACCACATATGGTGACACATATGATGAATCCCTACACAACTTGGAGAAGGTATTGAAGAGGTGTATAGAACATAACCTCTCTTTGAGTAATGAAAAGTGTTTTTTGATGATGACACAAGGAATAGTCTTGGGACATTTCATCTCAAGTACAGGCATCCAAGTTGACCCAAAAAAGATTGAGATTATATCTACCCTACCTATTCCACAAAAAAAAAGATGTAAGGAGCTTCCTAGGCCATGCAAGATATTACAGGAGGTTCATTTAGGATTTTAGCAAGATTACTACCCCTCTGTTTACCCTATTGACCAAGGACAATGAATTTGAATGGACATCAGATTGTCAGATCTCTTTTGAAAAGCTAAAAACATCATTGACCCAAGCCCCTATCCTTAGAGGTCCGAATTGGTCACTACCTTTTCACATCCATACAGATGTATCAAATTTTGCCATTGGAGCAGTCCTAGATCAACAAGAAGGAAACAAGGAATATGCCATATACTATGTAAGTAAAAATTTGTAAAGAGCTAAGTTAAACTATAGTGTGACAGAGAAAGAGATGTTAGTAGTTGTTTATGCAATTAATAAATTCAGGCACTACATAACTGGTTACAAGGTTTTCATCCATATAGATCATGCGGCCATCAAAGACTTGATGAATAAACCCATAGTAGGTGGAAGACTTGTAAGATGGTTATTATTGTTGCAAGAGTTTGGTATTACAATTGTTGACAAACTAGGAAAGGCCAATGTTGTTGCTAATTTTCTATCTAGACTACCTACACAGTCTTCAGATGGAGTGGTTGATGATTCTTTTCTTGATGAGCATCTATTTGCTCTCAGTATACACACTCCATGGTATGCAGATATAGCCAATTATTTAGTTACAGGGCAGATTCTAGGATACTTCTCTCCAAGGGAGAAGAGGCAGCTAGTTCATAAATGTTTCTCTTACTCTTGAATTTTCGGATTTCTATTTTACACTGGACCAGACAATATTATGCAAAGATGTATCGAGGAGGATGAAGTATTTGATGTAATGAAGGCTTGTCATGATGAGCCTTGTGGACATTTTGTAGATAAGAGGGTAGCCTTCAAGATCCTGACAATAGGATATTACTGGCCAACACTTCATAAAGATGCTGTCAAGTACACTAGGAGTTTTGATAGATGCCAAAGAATGGGCATGCCTACTAGAAGTAATGATATGCCTTTGTAGCCATAAATCTCATTGGCTCCTTTTGACAAGTGGGGTTTGGATTTTGTGGGTCCTATATCTCCTGCATCAAACAACAAAGAATATATCCTAGTGTGTACTGACTAATTAACTAAATGGGTTGAAGTGAAGGCATTATAGTTTGCCAAAGATGGCAATGTGGCCAAATTATTGTATGAAGACATCTTCACTAGGTATGGTGTTCCAAGAGAAATAGTAACTGACCAAGGACCACACTTTACATCTGATTCAATAACCAAATTGGTTGAAGAATATCAGATCAAGCATAATAAATCCACTCCATACCATCCTTGAGCTAATGGTCAGGTGGAAGTCACTAATAGAGAAATTAAGAATATCCTGACAAAGATACTACAGCTTCATAGAAGAGATTGGGTTTCTATGCTCCCTGAAGCTGTTTGGGCATATAGAACTACCTAGAAGACAACTACAGGGTTTACACCTTATGAGCCAGTCTATGGTAAGACAGTAGTCCTACCTATTGAATTTGAACACAAAACCCTAAGGACAACAATAGACCTAGGAATGGATTTGACCACTGCACAACAGGAAAGGCTACAACATTTGAATGCCTTGGATGAAATTAGATTGGAGGCCATTCATCATACAAAGGTCATTCAAAAATAAGGGACAAAATGGCATGACAAATACATCAAATCAAAAGGAGCTCATAATGATGCAAGAATATAACACAATGTCTCCAAGATGTAGATCGTTGATCAATAAGATAGAACGTTGGCTTAGATATGTGAAGCTCGCACTCTTCTGGAATTTACTACAGGTGATTGGGAACTCTTTTATGATTCAAGGTATAAAGACTTCAAAGACAAGCTTTAGTCATGTTGGTTAGGCCCATATGAGATCAAGCAAGTCTTTCCTAATGGTGCAGTTCAATTGCAGACTATTGATGAAGTTCAGTTTTCACTACTGGTAAATGGGCACAAGCTAAAATTGTATAAAAAGCCACTTCAGAAGGATGACTTTCTTGTTTCCTTAGTTGCTTAGTATGCTCCTCCTTATACTCCTGATGATGACCCTATGACACCAGATGATAAAAATTCAGATGCTGATACACCAACACTGTCTAGTGATGTGGAGGTTGAGTTGCAATACTCAACCCCTATTGCTGAAAATTAAATTTCTTTTTTTAAATCACATGCACACACCACACAATTTCCATGGTTACAACAAGTTATTTCGATCGGGAGTTGTTTTTCACTCATTCAGTTAGGACCTGACTCAGCTGGGACCTGATGAATATATTTCCAATTAACTAATCGGGACCTGTGCTGAAGGCACCCGTAGCACCATCTGCATGTCGCTCTATTCCATCACTTGGTGAATAATACCTCAATTCTCCCGCCCATTCCACATGCCTGTATTCATTTTAAACTGCTTCATTCTATTGCTCCACATATCACTTCACATTAATGACTTGGTACTTTTCTCCATCATCACTTGTTATCCCATTATATCTCTACAGCCATACCCACCACCTTCTATTAACCTATATCTCGTTCGCCACATGCAGTTGTTCCCAATTTCCAAGGTATGTTAATTATTCATTTTCACTTCATATGTACATTCAATAACTTTCAATTATTACAACTAGATTTCTTTTTATATTCATGATTAGTAATAGTTTATTTCATGCATGTGACAAATATTATCACCATTTCTTTTAATCACTCCTCCTCATGTCATAATACCTACCACATGAAGTGAGGTCACTTCACAATTGAGTTGGGGGGAGGGTTATTTTCAATTTTTACCATTAGAAAAACATTTGCCTTTGAAAAACCTTGCCTTTCAAGAAAACCAGACAAATATTCTGGACCATGAGCTTACCTTATTTTTCCAACAAGTGAATTAGTACCCTAAGGAAGTTATAGTGCAAAGGAAAGAAGAGGCAGATTGGTTCTTTGGGGTGGCGAGCTGAAACAGCAGGAATTGAGTAACAAAAATTGACATTGTGCAGAAAATTGACACTGTAGAGTTTGCAATTCACAGCAGTAATAGGAGGAGACATGATCAGAAGAGAATCTTCGGCACATAAGGAACTACTGGAGGATGTGATGGCTCCCCCGCTCTTCATGAGAGTAGGTTGCTTAGATTACTTCCTAAAATTGATAGAGTTTGATGATGATATGATGAAAGAATTTGCATTTACTCTACAGTATGATGAAGCAATGGTGAAGGGGTTAACTATAGATGCTTCTGAGTTAGCTGTTGCACATGTGACAGGGTTGCCACGGACAGGGTCTGAGTACTCAGCTAGAGTTGATGTAGCCGTGGCTAGGGAGGAGTTTTGTGAAAGAGGTGAACACCTAGATTCTACCACACAAGGTACCAAATGACTATCTCTTCCCTTCTTTTGGGGGAAATGTGCCTATTATATTATCAAGTATATTACCTGTGATGGTAGATACAATATGTTATATACTGTACAACTTAAATTGCTCAACTATTTGTGACATGAAAAACTTGTTAATGTTCCAAACTATTTGTATACTATGTTGAAAAGGATGTCCTCATTATATCAGAGACAACAGGCAGACACTACTCTTTCCCACCATTGTTTGATAGTTTTTCTAATAAAAAGGAGTTTAAGGATTCAGTACCCATAGATTGGATGGGAAGCTTTTAAACAATGTGTAGACATTTCAACACTTTTATAGGCACTAGAACTAGAAACTAAAATTCCATATGAGCCTGAGCCTCCTTTTGAAACTAAGTAGGAAGAGCCACAATATGAGAACCCTCCAGAGTTTAGGTCTGTATCAGCTAAGGAACCCTCAACATCCACCCCTAAAACTAAAAGAACCACTCCTTCAACATCTGGTAAGGAAAAGAACAATAGGAAGGGAGTGAGTAAACACAAGAGTGCAACAAAATAAGGAAGTGTAGGGGAAAAGAAGAAGGGGGACAATAAAAAGAGGGAAAAGGTAGATAAGTAGGAAACAGTCACACCTAGACGCTCAGGGAGGTTAAAGAGGCAAGGTGCCAAAGAGCAAGTTGTTGAGAAATAGAGAAGAGAGGACAAAAATATAGGCCAGCAAGACAATGATCCAACTCCTCTGAATCTAGATTCAGATAGAGGAGAAAACCCCCTTGAGGATGTCTTTGTAGATGCCTGTGAAAATGTTGATATGCCTGTAAAGAAACAGAAGTATATTTCTTCTTCTAACTCTGAGTCATAAGACTTGTCTACTACAAGAAAGATGGGTAAACCTATGCCAGATGATTCTGTTAAAGAAGTTTTTGATGTTCCTAGAGAAAAGAATGATGACAATGTTGAAAAAGAAAAGGAATTATTAGAGGACACAGATATCAGGAAGGAACTTCAAGAAGCCTTGGAAACAATAAGACAGCTGGAGGAATAGTTAAGGGGTCATGAAGAAAAAGATAAAGAGAAAGAGAAAAGAATTTAGGAGTTGGAGGAGAAGATCCAAACTTATGGCCATGGTTCTAACTTAGACTTGTTGGCATAGTTGACTGAAAATAAAATAGAAATTGAGAAAGAAGTCCTTACTCTCCAACCTCCTATGACAAGGACCCCAGAGTACCATACTACCCTGTCTTTGGGATTTGAGCTAATGAAATTGACTAATAAGACTAAGCAAGAAAAAGAGAATTGGGAAAAATAAAAACATAGTTTCAATGCATCAATTGTCAAAAAGGATTTGATAATCAAGAAGTTAGAGGATCATTTGGTAGAATTTATTGATAGAGCCAAGGAAATCATTGGATGCAGGCCTCCACCCATGGTTTATGTATTGTTTCTGAAAGAGAAATTCCTTAGTTTTCAGTTTAATAGATTTATCAATAACCAACCTAAATTACATTCAAGACACATTTTTTGCAATCATTTCAAAGAGGTCAGTTTAGAAGAATAGGACTAGTTGTGTGAATACTATCTACATAATTACCTGATGGATGAGGACACAAAATGGAACCCCTGCATCTATGTTGGAGACCTACATATCAGAGCACTAATGTCATACTTTAAAAATGAACAACTCATGGGAGTACTGATGGACCAATATGAGGAGCAGGAAAAGAAGGAGCCATTGCTAATTAGGAAAGAAGCCTTAGAACCTAAAGTGATCCTGACCCAATGGCTAACATTACTTTCTCATAAGGGTCCAGGTAAGGTGATCATGGATTTAAGACTCAGAGATCACAAAAGAATAAAGAGATTAGTAGTGTCCGTCATTCAAAATTGTCAAAGGTATGTGCAGAATAGGTGGAATGGCCTAACTCCATAATTGCAAAAGAAGGAACCCCACTCTTTCCACAACTTCATGAATATGTTAGAGAGGTTATGTAGGTACATCCAGATCTTAGAGAAAAAGGGAGTAGCATGGTTTCCTCTTACTTATTAGCCCCTATCCTTCTCTACCCAGTGCCACACTAGACAGGAGGGAGAGGTGATAAGTGTAGGCATGCTGAGCTAAACAGGATAGAAAGACTTGCATGTTACAATGGATTCTATCTCAAACAAGGAGTCAAAGGAAACATGGACCTCAAAAAAACCACTTTGCATTATAAATTTCTACCCTAGATGTTAGTTCCTTGGTTTTGCTTAGGGACAAGCAAAAGTTTAAGTTGGGGGGAAATGTTGGGTTGAAATATTGACTTTCTTTTATAATGTTTCTATATGTTTTAAAAGACCTTTTTATATGATTTTGCAAGAACCTTATAGACATTACCTTTATTATATGTTGTTTCACATATACTTCTTAGAGACTTTGAACCTATGTTGATAAATAGAATATGGTGATTATATTCTCAAGTGGATGTTTTAAATTATTGATATGCATGCAATATAGATAGGATTTCATAAGTGTAATATGAAAGGTTATTTTGTGTATATATGTTGGAATAATTAACCTTGTGCAATAAAGACATAGGATCTGGGAAGGAGTAATTGTAGTAGAGTGCAGAACAGGGGGAATTGATTAAAGTGCAGTCTAAGTGCCAGAAATGAAGATCGATGGAGATGAACGTGGTCATCATGGAAGAATAAATGCAAGGAAGAAGAAGACGTGTTCTAGAAGTCTAACCACAGCTTATGTGTTTTCATTCATGAGCCGTTGTATGAAATTTTTGTTCAAATAGGACTTTGTTTCCTTTGTTCTAGATAATTAATAAGTTGATCTTGAAACTATATCTTGATATCCAGGGATGAATTGATGATCATAGTTAGTTAGAAGTTTGCATACAACTCTCCCACTTTTGTATAAGTTAGGGGATGAGTTTGTTCATTGGTTAGCTATTATTTTTCACTTTCTATCTACATAGATATTACTCTATTTCTATAGTTATCTGTTATCTATTATTCCAGACATGTTTTGATTTTGAAAAAAATATGAAGAAGATTCTGTCCTTGATATGAATTGAATTCAACTGCATGTCATGGGAAATGTGTGAAGATCTGAAGTAGATTTAGTTTCCAGAAGAAGTGAGATAGTTTCTTGAGCTAGCCACTCAAGGTACTAACTCTCACTTCATATATTCATTTATTTAATAATGCATTTCTAGTTAGATTGTTTTATGTTATCTTATACATTGCATTGTGAAGTAAGTAAGAAATCATGATTGCTATTTCTGATAAGTTGTGATTCATGCATAGAATACCTTATTAAAGTCCACCGGAGGTTAGTGTTAATTCTTTTCTCATTCTGTGTATTTCAAGTTAATTCTGTAGTTCTCTGTTGAATATAGCTATCTTCAGCTTATGCCGAAGGCACTCGTAGCAACTAGGTTTTTAACTATTTTTGTTGTTCTTTCATTTCTATGAACTCCAGTCAATTAATCTAATTAGAATAAGTTTGTATGAGATAGTTTAGGATAGAAATGAGTCTTGAAGGCATATATAGTGTGAGCATCATCATAAACTTATGCTTCTTGGTTGATAATTCAATGTAGGAATGTAATGATAGAGTGGACTGTTCAGTTAGGTTTAACCCTGGATTTTGTTTAAGTCTACAACGCATTAGTTTTCCTCTACACTCTACATCACTATCCTAGTTCTTCTTAATCATAGTATATCTGTCATCTGGTAATCAGTCTAGTAGAATTGGAGAATAATATTAGAATGAAAATATTTTCCTTTGAATGAATTGCCCATGATCTTTAAATGTGTTTTGTTTCTAGAAATAAGAGTCTTTGGTAAGAGTAGATAGCTTTGGTTTTCATTTAATAAAGTGGGACTTGTAATAGTACCTAGATGAAAAACTCTTCTAGTAACCTTCTAAGCCACATTGATTCTTTTGTAGCTACTTTTGTAGTTATCTTTTAATTAAAGGGTTATAGTAGATAGTTGTTTAAATATTACTCCATCCATGTGATAGAATCTACACCATATTTTTAAGATATGGTTTGAGGTATATGTCCTATTAATAGGATCACTAAAATAGTTAGTAACACAATAATCAATAAATTTTATTCTTGATGTAAGAATAATAAAATCCCATAATTAATTTAATAAGTAAGTCAACATATAACAATAAAAATTATTTGATGATCTTATCAAATAGATCATATGGGATTTTCATAAGCATAAGCATGTATAATTTACCATGTTTTGTAGGAAAAAATAGCCAACCTATTAAACATATAATAATGATCCATAAAATTTGTTAAACCAATACGTGAGTTATCCTTTCTAGGCTTGTTCCCTAGGTGGTGTATTAGGGTGACAACTACCCATTACAAGTAAGTGCTTTTATACCCAAGAAATATATAGTTTTCAGAGAAAATATTGACCTCCTTAGGTAGCTATGAAAAAAATCTATGTAATATATCAAAATGTTATCTTCTTAGATATCTTTACCCATTTAGACATACCTTATTTAACTTATAGTATTGCCCCTTAGTGGACCTCTCTTTTCCATGACATAGGATAAAATTGCTTCTTGATTATAACAATATTCAATATAACTAATATCAAATGTTATCAATCCCCTAGCCATGTAAACTTGTCAATTTATTTTATAGACCAAATAATTATCTAAAATTGGAGCCTTTACATATGAAAATATATTATATGCATGACAATACAAATTATTGTTGAACACAAGGAATACTGATGCCATAAAGAAAGAGCAACCATAAAGTCATAACACATAGATGCCAGGATTTTTACGTGGAAAACCCAAAAAGGGAAAAACCACGGTGAGTGTTAGCTCACAATATATTATAATATCAAAACTAGATTATAGAAGGGCTCATTGCCCAAGGACTCACTATCCAAAGAAGTGCTCACTACAAACGGCTCACTACAATAAAGAAAAGAAGATAGAGAAAGGGTGGCTCACTGCCAAGAAAGAACTGTTACAAATGCATCTATTGAATGCTAGAATACAGTTCCAATGATAGCTCAAAATATAATTTCAAAGCTCTTCATCCTGAAAGCTCTGTTTCTCTGCCCTGTTCACATATACTTTGTTCTTTAGTCCTCTGCACCCCTACTGCACTTTTTAGATCACAAAAATCATCTTATATTGCATATATTAACTTCACAATTCCTTGCATTCATCAAACATCAAATCTATCAAGTATTTATATCCGCAACAAGATCTAACTCAAAACTGGGTCGGCTAGCTAGAAATGAAATGTGTACACAAAAAGTTATACTTAGTCAACTTGACCTTTGTACACAAGTAGCTTATGTGGACCTATACAATCCTTCAAGAACCTTCAAATAGGTGTGGACCTATTATAGAACCACTTAGAATGATGATCCAAACAATATATCTTTATCGCATATCAATCCAACTTACATGTCATCTTCAGCTTTTAGTATACACTTAACCAAATCTACTGTCATATCACAAATTCTAATGCAAACCACATGGGACTCTAAAATTCATATAAAACACTCATTATGCATCACCCAACATACCTTTAGAACCATGAGTCATAATATTCTTATGGGGTAAAATGCTGATCTCTGAACTATTGACTCTGTTACTATGAAACACTGTCAATCTCAGTGCCGATACTTAAGAGCTTGTAGATGATCATCAGGTAAACCTCAGACTCTACAAATCTAGATTTGGATACTCCTAACATGTGTTTACAACACCTCCAAACTACAAATCAAAATAACCAATAGCAGAGGAATACGGACTAAAATACTCAGGTAGTCTACACTGATCATGACTAAACTTTGTTAATCTGGACTTAAGCAATTCATGGTGTAGCTTTTGGAGATTACTAGGACATGAAACTTGGAGTATAAAAACATCAAAAAACTATATGTAACATACTAGAACCACATATCAGAGTTTGCATCTACGGAAGAGTATCAATCAAATCTCTGTCACTAACTCAGTAAGCTACCAGTTCTCTTAGTCATTTTAACTAAGTCATTCTTCCCAGACCAAAAATACTATCTACAATTTGTCTCAAGACTTGTTCCCAATCATATCTGACTATTTCCATTAATGACAACACCATATCACAATCATATCAACAGTGTCTCTTGACCATGTTGCCAACAGTCTCCCCCTTTGGCATTGATGGCAACACTTAGTGAAAAATGTTCATACTCCTCCCCCTTACTATGTACATCTAGTTTTTCTTCCCCCTCTTAGGTATTTAGCCATTTTTCATTAGTTTTTTCTTCTCCCCCTTTGACATCAATGGCAAAGGTGTATATACAAGTGACAAAATTGTATCAAAATTTCAAAACTATTATACTTGGCCGCATATGTACAAGAAAATCTGAATTACCTTATGGTTTTGTTGGGAGGATGTTTGAGTATAGTTTCTTCAACTATGCCACATCCTCATCCCACTTGACTTTTGCACCATTCAAAATTAATATGTGTCCATTTATCTGTGACACTAGCTCTTCTACCTTCTTTGTGGTAGCAGGGACCTCAGTTATTTGGTTGGTATGTTCTGCTACTGCTACTAATATGGCCATAGAAGCAATTTTGAAGCTTATGATCTCCTAGAGATGGCCCATTCTGTGCTTGATGAATTCCTTCTGGGTCTACAACTTGTGAATGGTAGAATGAGTGTCTTCCACTTTAGCTCTTTGAGTCCCAATTGCACCTTTTACTGGGTCATAGCTCTTGGATATCTCCATGATTTTATATTCTAGTCAATTTATCTTCTCTTTAATATCCTTTGTCTTTTTAGGCCAAGTGAGGCAGAACTGATAGATCTCACTTGCTTCTTTAATGGTAGTTTGAGCAAACTCAATACTCTTTTCCAGCATAACTTTGTCTTCAGAGATTTTCTTGTTCAGCTCTATTAACCTTTTACCATCTATCTCTTCTCTTACCTTTTTCTTTGCATCTTTCTCAAGAGATTCAAAATGATCATTGAGAGATCCCATCAGCTTCTTTACTTGAGTAGTCGGACTCATAGAGGTATCTCTCTTTACTCAAGGCATTAGCTTTTCAAATATTGAGGAGGCATCCTCAATAAGCTCATTATCCTCTATATGGGTTTTCAACATTTCCTCTTGAGCAGTGGCTTGAAAGATTGGGCCAAGCCTTAACTTTTGAATGGGGGACATGGAGGCAAGGTTGATAGGACCTTGTAGGAGTTCTAGAGCAGACAACATTTGGGCTTCTTTTTGCTTCTCTAAGAACTCTCTTAGGGAGTCAATAGTGTCTCCCCTTTCTTCTCCATGAGATACTTTAGCTTCTTCTCTTTCCGGAGCTCGGCCTTGACCAGGTTCTTGTTCACTTACCTCTTCTTCCTGAGGTTCACGGTCTATAGATTCTTGCACATTGGTTTTTTGTTCCAATGCAGGGTTAGCCTTAGCTTGTTCATCAGTTTCATTTTGCTCTAGAGGGGCTTCTGTATTCTTAGGAGTTTTGTCCTCTTCTTACTCTTTCATCTCTTCATCTCTTCATGGGCTTATCAGAGGAGTTCTCTTTGTTTGATTCAAGCCCTATTCTGAGTTGACTTCCAGAAGAGAAGTATCATCACCAACATTTGGTTCTTCCTTATCATAAATTGCTGGGATGTTGAACTCTCTTAAGACTTCAAGAGTTACTTTTTCTGTATCCTTTACCAGTTTCTCTATGTCTCTAGACATTAGAATGTTGGTTCTTTTCTTTATCTCAAACTTCTCCCCAAGTGCCTTGGTGACCTTGGTTTTCTCCTCAACAGTTATATCCAGACACAACTCTATCAATGCATGTTCTCTTAATTCTAAATCTTTAGCCATTGCTACTTCCTTTCTAGGAGACATAATGCTTTCCAAGTTATTTGGTAAATCTGTAATCACCTCAATGAGAGCCTTGTTGTACATTTCCAAAAATCTAATCACTGCAGTTTCAATAATGTTTTTGTCTACATCATTGTACTCATCATATAGTTGTGCTATTAGCTTAAGACTACCATGAGCTGACATAGCATTCAAGGTATCTTCCAAAGTTATTGTGGCCTCTGCTTCCTTGGGCTCAGTTTTCATTGGCTTTTTCTTGCTTTTTCCCTTATCGGAGGGCTTCTCCTATTTTTATTTTCTTTACTTCTTCATCTATTTTAGTCTCCTCTTCATCAACTCCAATACTCACATACATCCTTTTGCCTTTAGTTTTCTTTCTTTTGTGCTCTTTTTCAGAGGATTTCTTTGTAGGTGCTTCTACACTCACTGAAGGAGTGGGACCAAAGGATTTAGGTATAGTTTCAGTGGAGGTTGAACCTCTTGTTCTTCTTTTTGGTACTACAAGCTCTTTTGATTTCTTATTAGGCTCTTCTGAAGCCTTTTCCTATTCATCTTGCTTCTTTTCTCTAGTAGCCTTTTCTACTACTGACTTTGCTCTTGTTTTTGCAATTTGTTCTTTAGTGTACCCCTTACTCTGGGCATATTCCTCTGCCATTTTCCTAGCCTTCTTTGAAATTTCAGATTTCCTCAATTCAACATGCACCTTGGCTGAGATTTCCTCATAAGTGCCAAATCTTTCCTCAAAGGTATCCTTTGGCTTGCTCAACATGAGCTCAGCCAAGCCAATAAATACATCTTCAGTTACTTCATACCCCATAAGAAGGACCCATACTATCCTTGGCTCCACAGCTACCATTATACACTAATCTTTATTCACAAAAAAGCATACACCATTTTTGTACTTTTCAACTATTGATCTAGGTATCCTTGCCCTAGATTGCATGGCCTTTTGAAATCTTTTGAAATAGCCCAACATGGCTACATTTTGTGCATCATGACTGCCTATGCTATTCAAGTGATTCCTAATTTGTATGGAAACTAGTTCATTATCAAACCAGACCAAATTCTTCATTCTTGGCAGTTCTTTCATGAAATAGAAGAATAGGCAAATAATCAACATACCATATTTGAATGGATATTTTGAATCCTTGGTCTTCTTCAAGTTTTCCATCAATTGTTGTCGAAGAAACTCACAAAGCATAATTAGTGTCCTTTTTGACCATTTCATATGCAGTATAAATGGCGGTACTGGAGACAGAGTTCTCCTGGTTTGTGAAGTATACTTTATATCTGATTACTATTGAAGAAAATCTCACTGCATGGTCTTCGATTGAGTTTACTGTCAATGCCCTTTTGTCAAATTGAGTGTCGGTGGCTTCCATTATAGTGTTATTCTTCATGGCCTTTAGCACAAGTACCATTCTAGTAGAGTTCAATCTAGTTATAGCCCTTATTGCTTCTTTTGTGATCATGAAAGGTGTTTCAAGCCACAAAAATTCATGATGAATTCTGTTAAGTATATACTGAACCCATGCGTCCTCCACAAACATTGGGAAGTCTAGATATTGTATGAATTTCTTCTCTGCCATTGCCTTGTATTCTTCCTTCAATTCAAATCCATCACCACTCAAATGTTTCAAATACAAATATGTAAGTTTGCTATCATCATGTTCTTCTAGGGCAACATGGATGTATGCCCTAATATCCTCCTCATGCATTACACCATATGACACTTATGAAAATGCACCATCAGGGTCAACTTCCATTGATTTAAAAGGGTGCTTCTTAAATTTTGGATGGGGCCTTTCCGTGATCTCTATTACTTGTGGGGTCACCATTTTTACGCAAAGTTCAAACAATTTCACAGAGAAGTTTTGACTATAAATACCTCTTTTCACTGGATTAGGGTTTCTTTGCTTTGAGTCTTTAGAATTTATTGAGGTCACTTAGGGTTTTTCTTCTGATCTCCTTGAATACTTGAAAACTTTAATGCAAATTGATTATACCCTTGAATGCATGCCTTTTATCCTTTATTTACCAAAATCTAATCGCTATAAATGTTGATTTCCAAAAAGCTATCAAACACTTCACTATCAAGCACAGTTAATGAAGATTACTCCATAATGCATCGCATTAGATCTTTTTCTATTGGTAACTTCTTTAAACAATTCATCAAATAGCTCATTAATGCATATCCTTGTGTTGGATCTCAGCACCAACTATCTGGCTAGGGAATCAAAATTTTTAATGAAAGCTCCCCCTAAGCTAGAGTTCCCAATTTACTTCCTGGATGAAGTATCTGCACTAGAGGTTGGTGAGGATCCAATCTTGACCTCATTTACATCCTTCTTAATCTAGATTTTGCTCATTTCCTTCTTGGTTTTTACTGGATCAACTTTGTTCTTTCCTTTATCTTCCCCCTGCTCTATTTTCCTCTTTTCTGTAGGATTATTTCTTTTCATATTCTTGTTTCTACAAAATTTTGCAATGTGTCCAGGTTTATTACAATTGTAGCAAACAAAATTCCTATGTCCTTGGTTCCTTCCATTGATTGGATTAATTCTTGATCTGCATCGGTTAGCCATATGCCCTAATCTATTGCATGTAAAACATTTTCCATTGAAAGATTGAGTATTCCTTCCATTGTTGAAGCCATTCCTTATCTAACTTCTACATTCATTTGCTCTATGATGAATTCTCTTGCAATTAAAACACTGACCAAGGAATGATGGGACATTTTGATTCATTCTGCTCCTACACTGAGTAGCCTTATGACCAAACTTATTGCAATTAAAATAATAGCCATTGAAAGATGGGTACCTTTGAGCATTTGGTTGCCTGACCGAAGGTCTTCTAGGTCTATTTCTTTGATTCCAAACATGGTTGCCTTTGTCTCTCTTCAACTCTATGTTAACTTGTCCTAAATTAGAACTTTCTTCTCTTTCAAATCCCAAACCTTTCTTATCATCTGGATTTTTCTAACTGTCAATCAACTCATCAAGCTTTGCAGAGCTTATTTTGAACTTTTCTTTGTAACTATTGGCTATTTCTAGATCATGTTTCAGAATCACAACATCTTTTGCCAACTTTTCACATTCCTCAGACTTGCCTTTCATAACTTGATTTAAATGCTCCTCAACATTTGCTTTCTCTTCAATCAATATTGATAAACTATTTAGGGTTTCATTTACTACTTTCAATTGTTCACTTAGCTCTTTGTTCCTTTCCTTGGATTTAGATTGACTTTCTCTCTTAGATTTAGGAAACATTCATTAGCTTCCCTGACATTCTCCTTCAGATCCCAGATATTTGCTTCAGACTTATCAATATCTTCAAGAGCAATTTTTAGTTCTTCATTGCTGACATATATGCAATCATCAATTGTAATACTACCTGGATGAATTTCTTCTAGAGGAGTAGGATGTCTTTTGGATTCCATGTGTTCACTTTCCCAAATCTTCCTCAAGCTGTTAGACTTCTTCCAAGGAACCTTTCTCTAATACCAATTGTTGAACACAAGGAATACTAAGAGGGGGGGTGAATAAGTATTCTATAAAACCATTCCTTCATATACTCTTTAACCCATTTACCAAATTCAATAACATGAAAGTAAAATAAACATAGAAAGAGCAACCATAAAGTCATAACACATAGACACCAGGATTTTTACGTGGAAAACCCAAAAAGGGAAAACCCATAGTGAGTGTTAGCTCACAATATATTATAATATCAAAACTAGATTACAAAAGAGCTCACTACCTTAGGGATCACTACCTAAGGACTCACTATCCAAAGAAGTGCTCACTACAAAAGGCTCACTACCATAAAGAAAAGAAGATAGAGAAAGGGTGGCTCACTACCAAGAAGGAACTATTACAAATACATCTGTTGAATGCTAGAATACAATTCCAATGATAGCTCAAAATACAATTTCAAAGCTCTTCATCCCGAATGCTGTGTTTCTCTACCCTATTCACATATACTCTGTTCTTCAAAACTCTACACCTCTACCATACTTTTCAGATCACAAAAATCATCTTAGATCGCATATATATTAACTTTGTAATTCCTTGCATTCATCCAACATCAAAATCCATCAAGTATTTATATCTGCAACAAGATCTAACTCAAAACTAGGTCGGCTAGCTACAAATGAAATGTGTACACAAAAAGTTATACTTAGTCGGCTTGACCTCTATACACAAGCAGCTTATGTGGACCTTTACAATCCTTCAAGAACCTTCATATAGGTGTGGACCTATTATAGAACCACTTAGAATGATGATCCAAACAATATATCTTTATCGCATATCAATCCAACTTACATGTCGGCTTCATCCTTAAGTATATACTTAACCAAATCTACTGTCATATCACAACTTCTAATGCAGACCACATGGGACTCTAAAATTCATATCAAAAACTCATTATGCATCACCCAACATACCATCAGAACTATGAGTCATAATATTCTTATGGCGCAAAATGTGGATATCTGAACTACTAACTCTATCACTGTGAAACATTACCAATCTGAGTGTTAATACTTAAGATCTTGTAGATGATCATTAGGTAAACCTTAGACTCTACAAATCTAGAATTGGATACTCCTAACATGTATTTACAACACCTCCAAACTGTAAATTGAAACAACCAATAGCGGAGGAATGCGGACTGAAATACTCAGGTAGTCTGCACTATTCATGACTTAACTCCGTTAATCCGAACTTAAGCAATTCATGGTGTAGCTTCTGAAGATTACTAGGACATGAAACTTGGAGTATAACAACATTAAGCAACTATATGAAACATACTAGAACTACATATCAGAGTCTGCATCTGCAGAGGAGTATCAATCAAATCTTTATCACTAACTCAATACCTACCAACACTTAGTCATTTTGACTAAGTCATTTTTCCTAGACCAAAAATACTGTCTACAATTTCTCTCAAGACTTGTTCCTAGTCATATCTAACTATTGCCATCAATGACAACACCATATCACAATCATATCAACAGTCTCTCTTGACCATGTTGCCAACAATTATATGACATCTCTTATTTTTAAATGTGATGATTATCTTTAACATTGAAAACATATTGTATGGTTATATCATAAATAATAATCAAGTTATGTTTTTAGCTGTTTCTTGCATCTTTTAAAAAGCATCAACAATATCAAGGATTTATCAAGTATTGTTGCCTATAGTACTATATATCTCTAAAGTTAGTTTTAATATATATAAATGTTCAAACACAGCATGATGGAGTCTAGCTCATTTAGTTTTAGTAGCTCATAAGAGAGTTAGGTTTATAATTAGTGAAATTAGTCCTTCAACTTGCATAGCTCAAATGATGGAAGGATTTCCACTCCCATCTTACCATAGTCCTATAATCCTTGGGACCATATGAGTATGCTATGATTGTTAGATAAGTTTTACCAAAGAGATCTAAGAAATCCAAACAACTTCATTGTAAATAGTGCTACAAGATCTAAATGACCTAGGAAAGTTGGAAACTGCATCATAAGAAAGACATATTTTTCTTGAAGTGGCCATGTGCTTAGTATTAAGTCAAGTCAACCCAATTTAAACCACCGGACATACCAATTTAACTACTTGTTAGGAACTCTATTCTTTTGAATTATATTTATAATTAGAAAAACAAAAGAGATGGTTAATCAAATGTTTTTAAAATATTCCAAGGAGGTGATGATGAATTAGATTGAGTGGATCTCTATTTTTAGCCTTAGAGAATGCAAGCTTTAATGTTACCTTCTAGAAGGTTAGCCAATAAGCTCTACCTTCATATAGACAAGAGAAACCCATTAAGTCATAACTCTAATTGTTTAATCAAGTTGCCTCTAAACATTATATTGGACCCATGGTTATAGTAAGAATAATTTAATGTATATTTAGAATATAGAGACTTGTTTTATGTTTCTTGTCTCGAGAGAAGAGACTACAACATTTACATTTCTGTATAATATGGTATACATATGCATGGTTTGATATTAAATTTTTTTTGAAAGTGAGTTAGTTGGAGGTGACAAAAAGTATCTGACTTCAATTTTGAGCTATATAAGAATGTGAAATAATTTTGGGGCACAAGAGCACTCATAAGAATATTTATTATGATGAATCCCCCTTAAATCATTCATTATAACTAATGAATATGAAGTGAGAGTGATTAAAGTATATGGGAAACCCTAGGTAACTTGAGAATGATGATGTTCAACCTATGCCACATGAATTATCAACCAACAAAATTTTAAAAAATATATATATTATATAATATGACCAAAAGATGTCATGACAATACCAAGGGTGAGGATATGAACTGCATATCACATTATCAATTAACTTCTTCCATACAAACAAGAGAAATATGTATAAAAACCTTGAACACTTTTTAAAAATTACTTCCAAACCCTACTAAATACTTTTTTATTTGTATTAGATTATAACATATGGAAAAATATTTAAAATATCCATAACCCTAAGGTAAGAATATAATCGTTAAAATTCCACTAATTACATTATAGTATGAATCGTCCTAATACGTTGGAAACTTAGTAGATAGTGATATCTTGAGAAGACGGTCTTTTATTGCCTTGTTAACAAAATTGTGTGAAGACATGTATCACTACCCACTCTCCTTCTCTCACCCTTATCCCAAGGATGGTCGATGCAAAATCATTTTGTAGTATAACATATAGCTCTTAATCTTTTACAACTTATACCAATACCCTTTGTATTGAAATTTGATTTTGAAGTTAAAGAGTACCAATAATTATTCTATGTTTATGACCTAGAAATGTTGGCTTTTATTCATGCTCATTAAAATAAAGCATAGTGGTAAAATGTTATGCAAAAAGTTTGAAATTTCTTGTCAAGAAGGATTTGAATAAGATGGGGAATAATGGGTAAGCAAGTTATGACAACAATCTTCATTCTAAGTTAAAATGGTACTCTTCATTTTTTTTACAAAATGGAGTAATTTTTAAAATTACAAAATTTGCAAAATAGCAACATCCTCCCATACTTATTCACCCCATGGTCCATGAACACATCATTAAGAATCATTATAGAGAGAATTAGCTCTTACAAAAATGGGTGATGAAAATGAAAAAACTTTATTATTATTTTTTATTAGTCTTACTTTTTATTGGAAAATACTCTTACTTTATTAGTACACTCCTTTAGTAAAGATACGCCTCTCTTTATAGAAAACTAGACTTCCCTTACATTATATGGTGTAACCTTATATATAAATGATATGACTTCACTTAAAGGATTTGAGACTTTCATGAAAGGTTGTGACTTACAATATAGAAGGATGTAAATTTCTTTTAAGGTTGCGACTTTCTTTTAAAAATGCCACTTTACTTATCATGTGACAAGGGTTTTTTTGAACTCTTAAAAAAGTGACTTGAAGCTGATTTATTGTAACAGTTCAAAAAAAATGCCTTCTCAATTTTTATAAAAAACTTAGACTATAAGAGTTTATCAGAATAGGCATTTCCTTATACAAGGGATGAACCTTTCTTATATAAAGGATGCGACTCTCCTTAAGAATGCATCTTTCATTACCATGTTGATGGTTCTAATTCATATATATTAGGCTTCCAAGACATTTGAAAAGGTAACACAAAAGTTTTACTTTTTAGTGATAATTTTAGAATTGTATTTAACTATGGCCACTTTTGGTGATAGAAAGATACTGATCATTTTTTATGATTACTTTCTTAATTAGGCTATAAAGACCAAATAAAGTTAGATGTATAATATCCATAATAATATTATTTGTATAGTAGTTAATTATTTAAAATAATAAATATATATAAACTAAAAAAATGAATATGATTAAAAATAGATTTTATTTTTTTAACAAAGTCAAAACTAAATGAAGATTAGAATGTATTTTGAAGAATTTCAATGTATTGACAACTATTTAAAATTATGTAGAAAAACACTCAATCCATGTGGGATGAGGGTGACAAAGGTCATGACTTATGACTATTGTCCTCATGTCAAAAGACATGTCTTTTAACTTTTATAAAGGACAAGGATCTAGGATCTATTAAAAGAAGTACAAGCTGCTATAGAATAGACACTAAAAGGTTTTGTGATAATGTAATCCTATTATAATGGAATAATTTTGAATTATTTAGATTATGAAATATAATACTTAAAAATAAATTTCTTATATTACTTAACAATCAAATAGTTGGCAATTACAATCCTATGTTGTATCAATATGTTAGAATGAAATATTAGTATGAAAATTCTCTAAGATATCACTAGTAATAAAAATGATTAGAATTTCCTAACTTGGCTCAAATGAATTAATTTTAAAACAATAGAAAAAGTACACCGGATGTATTGTATAAATGACCTTGTATATGTGTTGATTGAGCACAAAGAGGTTTCCCATCAAGGTCTACATGTCTTCTAGTATAACCTATAAAAATGATCAGTTTAGCCTAATGGCCTTGTATATGTGTTGATTGAGCACAAAGAGGTTTCCCATCAAGTTCTACATGTCTTCTAGTAAAACCTATAAAAATGATCGGTTTAGCCTAACCTTCTCTGATACCATGTTAAAAATTAGGCTCTTAAGATACTAATCATTATAAATAAAATGTAAAATAAATAAAATAAGAATTATACAAGGATGGATTTGACAAATTACACAACATATACATGGGAAACCCCTTTTAGGGAAAAAAAAACCTCATAAAGCATCATTTTACTATAAAACACTTACAAAAAAAATAGTTTATTAAAAAATAGACTGCACCTGGGGACACTCCTCTACTTACTTCCACATGACCAATAATACCTCATGTGCATAGTGATAGAATTCACTATAAATCTCAAAATTCCTTTACCTCTCAAATGAGAAAAAACCTCTTTAAATATATGAGAAGGGATGGCAAAATACTTGAAGGGGTATTAGTCACACCAATTCAAAGAAACTATTTTTAAATAATTAATAATATAATAGTTATTAGATTATTAAGTATTAAATGATGTATGCTTTATAAAGCATATAATAAACATGAGGTTTTATAACATTATATTACAACAATATATAAATGTTATAAGAGTATTCTAACAAACTTAGTGTGAGTGTGTTCTTTGGTGGAATAATGGGTATTCATAGTATATAACTATGATTTTGGATATGTATGTTTATGGGTAGATTAGTAGTTGTCAAAGAATGGGTGGGTATGGGAGTGGCTTCATTTGATTATATGTTTTTGTGTTGATTTTGGGTATGAATGGTTATGTACCTATGTTGAATTCTTAGGCAATCCTCCCAATTAGGGGTGACAATTGAGGCTACTATATGGTAATTAGGTATCTATCTTTCATTAGTGGCATTCACTTGGAACATGGAGTTCATTCTACACCTTTGCATCTAGTAAAATTTGTTTATAAGAGAAAGAAGAAATTGTGATGGTGTGTATTTAAATTTTTAATACAAAAAGTTAAATTAAAAAAATTAATATAAGAGGAAAAAATGAAATATCATTGTTATACTAAAAAGTTGAATTGGAAATTTGTTATTTAGTTGTGAAAGCTTGTTAAATATAATTTTATGTAGTAAAAAAAGAGAATAATGTAAGTTTAAATGATTTGTTTTAGATTTATAAAACCCATTATATATGAGAAGAAGAGAAAATCTAACCTATTTTCATATAAAATAAATAAATTTTATTTAATTTGAAAATATAATTTTATGTAGTAAGAAAAAGAGAGTAATGCATGTTTAAATGATTTGTTTTAGATTAAAATCAGAAAATCTTCAGTTCATAGTTAAAAATTAAATTTTATTTAATATGAAAATCTAATTTTGTGTAGTAAAAAGAAGAGAGTAATATAATTTTAAATGATTTATTTTGGATTTATAAAATCCATTATATATGAGAGAAAGAGAGAGAAATGTAACTTTATTTCATATTATTAAATTTAAATTTTATTTAAAAAGATATTTTAATTTTGTGTAGTTAAAAAAAAAAAGAGAGTAATGTAAGTTTAAATGATTTATTTTAAATTCATAAAATTGGGGAAAATCTAACTTTATTCATATTGAAAACAAAATTTTATTTTATAAAAAAATTCAAATTTTATTTAACATAATAATCTAAAGTTTATTTATATAAATATGAGTTTGTTTCATTTAAAAATCTAAATTTCATATATATGTATATGTATATGTATATGTGTGTATATACATGTATATACATAAATTTCAATCATTTAATAGAAGTCGAAATTAAATATGTTTGTCTATGTTTATATATATTTATGTTTGCATTTAGTATTTGTATGTGTGTATCATATATATACATATATGTATATAGAATACATATACATATACATACACACTCTTGTTAAGACTTAAATGTTAATATAAATATATGTAAACATAAACAAAACATATATAATTTTATATGTTTATATGATATATGTATTGATACATGCATGTGTGTGTGTATATATATATATGACATATACATATACATACATACATACATACTCTTGTTTTATATATATATATATACATACTCTTGTTAAGACTTAAATGTTAATGTAAATATATATAAACATAAACATAAACAAATTTAATTTTGAAAATTTCTAAAATTTTATTTTAGTTCAAACCCGTACACACATTCAAACCTTTTCCTTAAAAAATATTTAAATAAAAAATACCAATCTTTGTCATGGACTTGTTAAGACATGGCCCTCTTGGATTAGTCCATTGTCGGTCTGGGTGTGGCTTATTTCCAACACCAACACCCCCCCTTAAGCCACACCTCTCGTGTGCTTGGGGCTCCTAGCCTGGGCCTGGCTCTGATACCATGTTGAGACATGGACCAGCTAGGACTCAAACCTAGGACCTTCCATTCACTGCTGGAGTGCTCTACCACTGAGCTACTAGCCCCTCTTGGACCAGTCCATCGTCGGTCCGAGTGTGGCTTATTTCCAACACCAACAGGACTAATATAGCGAGCGCCATATAAAATTAAAAAAAGGAATTGTATTTTTTATGATTAAAAAATTGTAAGGGTCACAACTCTTGTGGAGTGTGACACCTAGAAGTTGCCATCCCCTTCACATGGTTGCCACCATTAACCATGCCTTTTTTCCTTCTACGCCTCTATTTTTTCCTCCTGCTACTCATCTCTTCACGAACACGAAAATTATGGAACTTCTCTTATCTGCTCAATTCATGCCATCAAGACTATCTTATTTTATTGTTATTAACTTTTATCTTTTCTTATTAATTCATGACTTCTATGTAAATATATGAACTTTATTTATAATATAATATATATTATATTATTATGAAGAAACATATAATATATTATTATGTAATAATGTGAATATATTGTCATCATTTATAATTTAATATTTAATATTTTGTTGGATATAATAAATTTGTATGTACTAAATATAAATATAATGTTATATATTAAAAAGAGATAATTAGATCTAATTTTATGTAAAATTTGAACAAGAAACTAAGATTTAAATAGGGGAGGAGTGGGAAGTTGCACGAAGCTACGGGGGAGGAGGGTGACGATGATGTAGATGGAGATGACTGAGAAGTCTCTAAGGATGAATGGAACTATTTTTGAGATGAGGAGGAGGACATAGTCTTTAGGATCTTTAGTTGGAAGCTTAGAGATTAGTGGATGTGTGGCAGGCTTCTCTTCCTTCTCATGATGTTGTGAATGATGCTCCATCAGGGTCTACTTTGTAGGTCTTCAAGGCTTTTGTTTCCTCTAGTTTGGAGAAGGGTCTTCCCTGGGGCTTTCTTCTTTTCTTTGTGACTAGTTGTCCTATATTTTCTTCTTTTGTGGAAGATCTTCCTCTTGTGATGTGGTCTATTCTAGAAATGTCTAGATGTGATTGTTTGTGCTCAACTAACCAAGTAGTGGTTGAGGTGAGTAGTTCTAGTGTGGAATACAGTGATGGGTTGCTATTCATTGTGGGTGGGGTTCCTCTAGTTCCAACTATTTATGGTGTTGCTAAGCCTAACCTTGGTGTCTCCACTAGGTCTGCCATGCCCTCTTCTTTAGTTTTTGTTCTAAAGGATAAGAAGCCTATTGTTCTGGCCTTGTCATCTGATCTAGGAGTGGATACTAGCAAAGTTTGTGTTGATAGTCTTTTGTGTCATCATGTCTTGATGAACAAAAGTGCTTAGCATGACCACCAACAATGGAAAGGTCTATAGGTGTGGGACATGATTGATAGACTAATCTCCAAAGTGAGGGCTAGCTCCCTACCTATTCCAAGCTAACTCTAATCAAATATAAAAAGGGAAGAGGGAAACATGTTGAAATTAAAACATAGAAAGCATGTAAGGACATAAGCCAAGAGTAGGCATCCTTCCACCATCTAACCAAAGCTTGACAACTCACAATATTACAATCAACAATAATGAAGCAAAAAACACACAAGAATCACAAGATTTCATACACACCAACGATGAGTTAGAACTTCTGGAGAAACAACCTAATAAATTAATGTCATGATATAGTTTTAAGATTACATATGGTGCAACATAACTTATTAATGGAAACAAATATAGAGGTTCCCTTGGAGCCAAACAATAGAAGGATAGAGGAAAAAAATAACATTCCTAGATAAAGAAAAAGAACAAAAAAGCAACAATAATATAACAATCCCTAAAATGAACACTCAATAGCAACAAAAAATGCAAAGGAAAATTATGCATTTATATTGACGATCATGAGGTTCGAGAGAGAAGGAAATATAGTTTCCCATAGGCTTAGTGAAGTGAAAATACGGTTCATCCCAGAATAAGCATCTAAGATCAGTAAGTGTCTGTAGTAACAATCATTCTCTCTGATTGCCTCAAAACACATACTACTATGCCATAAAGCGTGGTGCAGGAGCACCTACCTGACAGCTGGTCTTGATAAGGCAGTTAGTAGTTTAGGTCTTGTTTATGTTTCCAAGAAGGTCTGTTAGACCAATTGCATGTAATAAGGTCATGCTGATCAGGATAAGATCATGCTGACCAGGCTTTTGCTATTTTTTAGCTAGTTAGTTATAACAGCTGTCATGATGTATGTTCGGTGGGATCTCCCAGCCGCTTGGAGAGTTCCCAGCCGCTTGGAGTCGGGTCAGTAGTACTCGTAGGAAAGTCTTTATAAGCATGAGATCGTTTGATATTGCATAGACAGACAGATATCATCGATCGGCAGTGTAGTGTTGCATCAAGCAGAGGAGTTGAGTGTTCTGTGTGAGGAACATCATATTGTATTGCGTCTTTGAGTCAATAAAGATCCTGTTTCATTTTCTGTTTGATCTCCTTCCTGTAATCAATTGCTGGTTTGAGAGGTTTTCATGGATATACTGATCCATTCCACCGGTTGACTCATCTGATCGGTGGAATGGCAATGTACAGTAGGTTAGTAGGTAGTTTGTTTGTTTGCATGCAGGTGTGCAGGATCGCGGTCAAGAGATGTTGAAGACCCTAGCACCCTCATGTGCTAGGTCAAGTTGAGAAGTTCAAGTTGAGAGAGATCACCCTAAGACTGGATCGGGTCATCCCTGGTGGATCGGCGAAGTGAGATTTCGCTAAGTGAAGAAGTTCGTGAAGACGGCATCATCAGGATATTTCTGCAAATATCCTGCAGTCGGGTTAGACATCATCATCCGGATAAGTGGAGAAGATCGGCATGATGTTGTCGATTGCATGAAGTGTGAGTTCGTCGGGGTGATCATCAGCAGGAGGAGCCGAGGAGTGTATCGGCATCAGGATCATCATATCGGGAGTGCCAAACATCCGCATATCGCGAGTAGATGCGGAAGGGAAAGTTTGTTTTTTTTGCTAAGTGTTGAGAAGGTCATCAGGATATTGGGTGATGTCATCGTCATCAGGATATGACGTCATCGTCATCAGGATATTGAGATATCCCCCTTATGCGAGTTTATCCTACCGTCGTTAAAGTGCTAAGGTATCGGCAGAAGTCCGTGGCAGAAGGTTGTATTAGCATCATCAGGAGGTTTCGAAGACAACCGGATAAAGTAGATCATGATGCTGTTGCTCGTATCATCGGGTAGCGGAGCGTCGAAGGTAAACTGCTGAAGGTGAACGTCATCAGGATATTTGGAGCAACCGGATGTTGAATATCCTGCTGACGAAGGTAGTGTCGAAGGTCATGATGATGACGATAGTGTCTCGAGCCCGATGAACAGTAGTCGGCAGGCGGATGTTTGCGATCGTCCGAAATATGATGATGCTGACTGTGTAACGCAGAACATGATGATGCTGTTGGTAGTTTTAGGGAATATGATGATGATGGTGAAGATGATGATGATGAGGTTGGTCTGCAGACATTCATGCTATATGCGAAGGTTATAGTGTGGATGCCTCTGCATCATAGTGGTATCAGAGCTCAGCAAAGGGTCTGGGCTGTGTGTGAAAGGGCAGAGGTAGAGTGGAATTGTGTGTGTTGTGTGTTGATTGAGAGGTTGACAAAATGCCTCCTAAAGGTAGTGGTACTGCAAGGGAATTGCAGGAAATGAAGGAGAAACATGCTAGAGAGATGAGGAAGATGAAGGAGCTTGCTGAAGCACTTCAAGCCAGGCTGACAGCCCTGGAAAAGAACAAAAAGAGGGAGGTAGAAGACAGTGAGTCTGAAGAAGAGGCAGATACTGTTGACGAGTATGAAGAGGTAGCTGAAGATCTGGATGCTGAAGACCAGAGATTGGCAAAACTGTTAAAGGCAATGCAGAGTGAAAAACCTAAGGTAAAGGTTGATGTTTCCAAGTATACTGGAAGCTTGAATGAAGATGAGTTGTTGGATTGGATTGCTGCACTGGATAATCACTTTGAATGTGAAGATGTTGCTGAGGATCAGAAGGTAGAAATTGCAAAGACCAAGTTAGGAGGTCATGCTTTGGTATGGTGGGATTATGTACAATCTGAGAGAAGGAAACAAGGGAAGTCTAAGATCACTTCATGGGATAAGATGGTAGCAAGGATCAAGGGGAAATTCTTGCCAAGGGATTATGAAATCCAGATGTTTAAGAAGCTGCAATTTTTAAAGCAGAAAGACAGGGATGTGAAATCATATACTGAGGAATTTTATCTGTTGAGTATGAGATCTGGTCATCATGAGAATGAGGTAGAAAAGGTGGCTAGGTACTTGGCTGGTTTGAGGTTTAACATACAGGATGAGTTAGTGTTAGCTAACCCTAAGAATGTGGAGGATTGTTACCAAATGGCAATCAGGATTGAAGAAAAGATGAATAGAGGACATGATAAGTCCATGAGAGGAAGAGGAAACAATAGGGGAAGAGGAACAGCCCCTGCACAAAAGCAAATCAATGAGGGTCAAGAAGACACTGGTAAAGGACAGGGACAGTCTGATTTCAGAGGTGGATGGAAAGGTAATAGAGGAAGATTTGGAGGTGGTAGAGGTTCTACTACATTTTCAGGAAAATGTTACACCTGTGGTGAGTTTGGTCATCCATCTTTCAAATGTCCAGAAAACAAAGGTTCATCATCCAGAAATGATAGAACAAGTGACAAGAGGGTACAACTGGTACAAGAAGAGAAAGAAGAAGAAAGTGCACAGAGTTCAAACAGAGGTCCTGAGAATTTTGGCTATCCAGAGAGTGGAGAATCATTGATGTTAAGGAGAATTAGTTGGCAGGCATCAAAGGATATGATGCAAAGAAGAGCTCTTTTCAAAACCACATGTAAGAGCAAAGGTAAGGTATGTAAGGTTGTCATTGATACTGGTTCAACAGACAACATGGTATCTCAGGAAATGGTTGATAAACTGAAGTTGGAAAGGATTCCACATCCACACCCTTACAAGGCATCTTGGGTGAGTGATAGGCAATCACTTTTTGTCTCTGAACAGGCATATGTGGATTTCCAGATTGGACCATATCAGGATAGAATCTTGTGTGATATTTTGCCTATGGAATGTTGTCACCTACTGCTGGGTAGACCATGGCAATTTGACAGAAGGGTACTGTATGATGGGTATGCTAATACCTACACCATCCAGAAGGATGGGAAGACTATTAAGTTGATGCCATTGCAGGCAAAAGCTGCAGTACAGAAGGCAGCTCAAATCATTTTAATGGGAAAGAAGGAGTATGTGCAGATGCCTAGAGGAGCAGGCATGAAGGCAGTTCAGGACACTGCAGAGAAAGGAGTTGTTACCGACAACAAGCTGAAGAAAGTTTCAGTTGTGACTGACAGAGGTCAGCAGCAGGTTCAGAAACAGGGGTGCAACCAACCATCAGTTGAAAGGAATGACAAGGATGTTGTCATAGTTGGGACTATTGCTTGTCCTATGAAGATTGACAGGAAGATACAGTTGAACACCACAGAGGCAGTTCAGAAAGAGGTTCTGGTCAGACAATCTGACAAACACAGGGTATGTGAGAGAAAGGCCTACATCAACAGGCATGCAGATTTACTTGCCAGAAAGCAAGTTACAGTTCAGAAGTCTTGGAGCAGCCAAGAGCCAGCAGAGGATAAGGCTGGAGCAGGTCAGACTATTGACAAGGCAAAGTGTAAAGGTGGAGGACTTCCACATACTCAACTCATGGGACATGAGTTCTTTTCTATTGGGGAGTATGGTGCAGGAGCACCTACCTGACAGTTGGTCTTGATAAGGCAGTTAGTAGTTTAGGTCTTGTTTATGTTTCCAAGAAGGTCTGTTAGACCAATTGCATGTAATAAGGTCATGCTGATCAGGATAAGATCATGCTGACCAGGCTTTTGCTATTTTTTAGCTAGTTAGTTATAACAGCTGTCATGATGTATGTTCAGTGGGATCTCCCAGCCGCTTGGAGAGTTCCCAGCCGCTTGGAGTCGGGTCAGTAGTACTCGTAGGAAAGTCTTTATAAGCATGAGATCGTTTGATATTGCATAGACAGACAGATATCATCGATCGGCAGTGTAGTGTTGCATCAAGCAGAGGAGTTGAGTGTTCTGTGTGAGGAACATCATATTGTATTGCGTCTTTGAGTCAATAAAGATCCTGTTTCATTTTCTGTTTGATCTCCTTCCTGTAATCAATTGCTGGTTTGAGAGGTTTTCATGGATATACTGATCCATTCCACCGGTTGACTCATCTGATCGGTGGAATGGCAATGTACAGTAGGTTAGTAGGTAGTTTGTTTGTTTGCATGCAGGTGTGCAGGATCGCGGTCAAGAGATGTTGAAGACCCTAGCACCCTCATGTGCTAGGTCAAGTTGAGAAGTTCAAGTTGAGAGAGATCACCCTAAGACTGGATCGGGTCATCCCTGGTGGATCGGCGAAGTGAGATTTCGCTAAGTGAAGAAGTTCATGAAGACGGCATCATCAGGATATTTCTGCAAATATCCTGCAGTCGGGTTAGACATCATCATCCGAATAAGTGGAGAAGATCGGCATGATGTTGTCGATTGCATGAAGTGTGAGTTCGTCGGGGTGATCATCAGCAGGAGGAGCCGAGGAGTGTATCGGCATCAGGATCATCATATCGGGAGTGCCAAACATCTGCATATCGCGAGTAGATGCGGAAGGGAAAGTTTGTTTTTTTTGCTAAGTGTTGAGAAGGTCATCAGGATATTGGGTGACGTCATCGTCATCAGGATATGACGTCATCGTCATCAGGATATTGAGATATCCCCCTTATGCGAGTTTATCCTGCCGTCGTTAAAGTGCTAAGGTATCGGCAGAAGTCCGTGGCAGAAGGTTGTATTAGCATCATCAGGAGGTTTCGAAGACAACCGGATAAAGTAGATCATGATGCTGTTGCTCGTATCATCGGGTAGCGGAGCGTCGAAGGTAAACTGCTGAAGGTGAACGTCATCAGGATATTTGGAGCAACCGGATGTTGAATATCCTGCTGACGAAGGTAGTGTCGAAGGTCATGATGATGACGATAGTGTCTCGAGCCCGATGAACAGTAGTCGGCAGGCGGATGTTTGCGATCGTCCGAAATATGATGATGCTGACTGTGTAACGCAGAACATGATGATGCTGTTGGTAGTTTTAGGGAATATGATGATGATGGCGAAGATGATGATGATGAGGTTGGTCTGCAGACATTCATGCTATATGCGAAGGTTATAGTGTGGATGCCTCTGCATCACTGTGGAGGTGGGACGTTGTATCTCTAAGCGAGTGCATGTCTTTATTTTATATTGCAATCATTAATCCCTCTGCAAAGGCAAGATATCGTGCATATCCTTGTTACTTTAAGCCCTCTGCGGAGGCATGGATGGTGTATTTCTCAAGTAGATTACACATCCTATCATTTTCTAAAAGTCCTCTGAGTAGGTGGGGTTGGTGTATCCTCCCTTAAGCGTGCCTTTAGTGATTATTGTGGTGAATCCCAAACGTCGGTGTGTGCCTATAATGTGCCTGAGATGGTAGCAAACCTAGCAATAGGTTTCTTCCATCGCGTGTTTGTCATGTTTTCTCCATGTCTTCCATGTGTGTGTATGGCATGTTTGTTCTCAAGCATAGTCTAAAGATTGGTGGCAATGAGTCCCTCCTATGCTTTGGAATTTGTATGGCATGTTTGTTCTCAACTGTAGTCTAAAGACTGGTGGCAATGAGTCCCTCCTACACTCTGAGATTTTGTACTTGCATTTGCATTCATATATATACAAAAATGAAAAAGAAATAATCACTGCATTAACTGTATTCATTATGTTTTGTGTGTCTTCAATGTTGTCTTCTCCGTGTTTTGCGTGACTGTAATTGTCTTCTCTATGTTTTGTGTGCATGTTATTGTCTTCAGTGTGTTTGATGTGTCTTCACTGTGCTTGGCATGTTTGTTGTGTTTTGGTCATACTTTAATGCATGTATTGGCCTCACGTTTATACATACATTAAAGTGGGGGCTAAATGTTATGTTGGAAAATGTCCCCTTGAGGGCTTTTCCCTCTTAAGGTTCAGCTCTCGGCTTCTTAGAATGCATTTAGATCATATTGCATGTTAATTGTGAATCCCGATGAGAAAACCCTGAAGTCTTATGGCAAATAGGACCTAGGGAGGCCACTTTGATGACTCCTGACCAAAATTGGGAGGGTGGAATTGGGTGCTAGCATCCTAGTCCTACCCTATTTTGAGTCAGCCCTAAATTTTTATGACCATTACTTAGGTCCTATGTCAACATCTCAAGTTTGAATTACAAAATTCTTGGTGAGAATGTGTGTAGTTGCATATATAAGCATGTTTAGTGTTTCATTTGCAAACTAGAAGATGCTTGTGAACTTTTGGCTAACTTGTGATTTCAGAGCATCCATGATATTCATTGTTGTAGAGCAGAGCAATGTTATTGTGTTTGTGATTGTAGATTTAGGTTCATCTTCTCATGTGATTGAAGAGCCTTCATTTATGTGAGATCTACACTTCTAAGGTGATATCTATTTGTGTTTGAATCATTTATCATTTTTGTTTGCCTCTATCTTGAAGGGATATAACAACGATGTTCGGAAGACTTGAATGTCTCTCTGGGGATTGACCAAGGAAAATCTCTAAACACCACAACCCCCAACCACACTCCTTTGTGATTGCAGGTTATGGGTTTCACATCTAGACATAGTGGAGTTGCAGGGAGCAGTAAGATAGTGTGTAGATTCTGTATCCCTAAAGAAAAGGACTACTTGGAGATGGGAGTTAGTGGTAGTGTCCTTCAGATCCTAAAACACAGAAATAATTTGGATAGTGATAATCAGCATCTGAAGAGCTTCCGACATTATAAAAAATGTCTGGTATTGGACTAGGGCACTAGTGGAGGTGTCCCCTACTGTTTCGCTTCCCAAACTTCAAAAAAAGGTAAGTTATTAATCTCTACCTACTACCTTTGTCTGCAAGGATTTGTCATAATTCATCAATTTGCTTATTGTTTTACATAATTAAGGTTTTAAGAGTATTTGAGCATTAAATTAAGATATTGATTGATAACATCTGAGCTTCCACATCATTCCAAGTGACATCCCAACTTGTTAGGTAAATGCTCTCGCTTAGTAGAGATTAAACTTGGTTGATATGTCCTTGTATGTTTGTAGTGAAAGGAGGATTTACCCTTGAAACTAAAACCCCATCATCATCATCAAAACCCCTCTTTGTACTACTAAACAAATAGTTATCTCCTAACGTGTCAAGCATCAAATAAAGAGGTTGTTGTAGCCACAATAATATAAAACATGAGAAAGTAAAAATATATTAAATCTTTCTCTCGAATGAATGTGTGGTATAATTAAGATTGTTTCCAAATGTATATGTGAACATAATTCTACTAAAAATGTCTACATAGAATTACATGAAAGAGAAAGAAAGGTCACATCATTAATAGTAAGTGTAGTGAGGTTATGGATTAAGAGTGTGAACACCCCATTTTAATAAACCATGTATGGTAGAGAAGTGACACTAGTCATGACATTAACATGGTGATTATCTTTCCTTTGAACCCCATCAATAGAATAAGATTAGAAGAAAAAAAGTAGAGAAAGAACAAATCATGATATGATGAATGGGTATTATCTTTGGTTTGGTAGAAACCCATCATTTTATGTATAAATAACTAATAATTACTATAAATATAAAGGGAATGGATTCTAATAGAGTGAGAAAGATGCAACCCAACAATGAGATCTTTTTACACAATAGTATTGTTAGTGTATGGAAATTAAGGTGAAAAGAAAGATTGATAACTAACACAAAGGGAGGAACAAGAATAAAACCTACCCTTGAACCAATCTTACACCATGAGGAATCAAAGTACATATAGAATGTTTCTATAAGATCATTGATGGAATCACGCTCCCAGGATCACTACAAAATTAGAAATAACCTTCCAAAAGAGAGTAGCAAGAGGATAAATTTCTTGATTATTGATGCAAAATGATATTATGATACTATGATACATGAGGGACCTTGCTTATATAGGCAAGGTAATGAGATAGGACAACATAGGATTATGACAAATGTCTTAATCATATGACATGAAACACAAAAAGTAAATAAACTAAATATGCTCTAAGTAAACTAATGTGAATATGACCTACTAGACAAATTGGTTATGTAATATACCCCATTCACACCAATACCCCCCTTAAGTGCAACTTAGGAAGAATGAGAAAATATGCAAATGATGCAAAGATGCAATGATGGATCAAGGGTCCCAACTACAAGGGCATATTAGGCACCCATGTGCAAAATATCTCTCACAAACAAAGTCAAGGAGAAAACCCGTGGGAAAAATCCCCTCTCTAAAAGAGAGAAAAAATGAAAGAAGTGATGGAAGGAGGGCTCAATATGACCCCACAAGGACTACATCCAATGAAAATTATGCATAATAAATAACCCCTATAGGAGAGAAAGAGTGAGACAATAGACCCCCCACAAAGAAGTAGCTTTTATGCCAATGGTGAATGCTTGAAGATGAATGCTAAAGAGGGTCCAATACAAGAAAAGAATATTTCTCCCCTTGGAAAGAAACAAAGCCACTAGTGATTGTAGAATCCATTCCAATAATCTAGATGAAAAGGGAATCCAAATCAATATGTGTGTTTCTGAAAACTACTCAAATGTTAACATGTCAGAGTCAAAGGATGTCACAATGCAACGAGGTGTAACCAATCCCAAACCCTATGTAGAATCATGAAGAAAAATCACAAAAGACAAAGATGATGAGATAAGATTGTGCTATAACAAAGAGGAGATCGATATCCTCAAGTGTGTCTACCAAATCTATAAGATGGGACTCAAAAAACTAGTTTGTCATACCTATCAAGTACTCATTCCAATGAATGAAATTTGGAAGACTATGTTGTATCTTCTACAAAGAATCACTCAAAGCAAAAAATTATGGAGATGTGATCTCAATAGGAGGATAAAGAGAAACAAGAGAAGCCTCTATATCATCAAACCTATCAAGACATAGCAAATATTCAAGCTCCTCTAAATTACATCAATGGGTATGAGGCAATCCATAACAGGATCATCTAGGAATAGTGACACACAATAATCTCCATACATCTCTAAAATCTTAGTCCAAAGTGTGTATGGGCACTCAAGGTCTAAAATAGCGTGCACATAGTATCATAATCAACACTAGAACAAATTAATCCTACAACATGATCAATATTATTTCCCCGTGTAGATTTCCACCTAAGTGTATCTAGTTTAGAAATGAGTCCATAAAGATAAGGCAAAAGATTAAGCCACCTAAGATGTGTTAGGATGCCCTTTCAACAAGACTAATAATTATCCTTATTCAAGGTTACCATAAAAGGATAAATAGAAAAACCCATGATACCTCCTCAAATGATAAAAGATCATAGATCAAAACATCCAATACATATAAATTCTAATAAATGAAGCCCACCCAAGAAAATAGAACCTTTCCAGATGCCAAAACATCTAGGATATCAAACAAAATGCAATTAGTAACAAACTAAATAAAATATACCTAGGGATAAATATAGAAAATTACATGGATGGTTGTGAAGAGCTCCTCAATATTATTCCAATGCTGTAAGAATTACAAAAAATGGGGATTCTAAAAAGCTTTTATGCGCTCAGAACCAAAATGGATGATAGGGACTTCAAACAACAATAAAATTGACTAGAAGCATAATCTAGAAAAAGTATTAGCACCATTGGAAAGTTCTCAAAACTAGCTTTTTGATGCCTATTTGTTTATGAAAAAGTGACACTGTATGCCCAAGATATGGAAAAAACAAAACTAATACCTCCTTAGGGAAAGATAAATGAGGTAGGGGGCCTACCTAGTGGTGCTCCAATGGTGCATGAAAACTACCTAGGTGGTCAGCTAGTGGATTGGTAGTGCGACTTAAAGATTTGTAATGATGGAGCTAGGAATACAAGCGGCATGACATTCAACTTAAGCCCCATAGGGCTAGATGGGACTAAGGGCCTACGAGCCCATATGACCATAGCTGAAAGATAAGATAAAAACTCCCATGCCCACTTATATGCAAAAACCCCATTAGAAAATCCAATTGAAGATGACATAGGAATGACAAATTTTTATGCAAGAATCTAGGATAATGTGTAGAAGGAGTCAATGTACCAATGATGCCACATAATACACCCTACAAGTTGAATTTTCTAGAATCTATAGAATTTCTACCAACTACACTATGATTGTATGGTTGTATAGATCTATATGATCTTGTATTTACAAATTCTATATAGATCATATAGAATTTTTTGGAATTTTTTTTGTAAACCACCACAATTGGCCAAAATTTTTGTAACGCCAAAATATAGAGTGTCTTATATGAAAATAGGGTATTTTGGCCTTCTAGACTCAATGATGGGGTCCTTTTTTCCCAAAAATGCACCTAGAAAATTTTCCTACCTTAATTATTTCTAGATTTGATAAGGGGCTTATAGATCTAAAGCTCTGATACCATGTCAAAATCACCAATGGACTCCAACTCCTATGATCACCTGCAAAACCAAAAATAACCTTGCACAAGAGAATAACAAGAGGATGAATTTCTTTATTATGGATGCAAAATGATATTATGATATTATGATACATGAGGGACCTTGATTATATAGGCAAAGTAATGAGATAGGACAACATAGGATTATGACATGAGACACAAAAGTAAATAACCTAAAGATGTCCTAAGTAAACTTAAGTAGGCTAGTGTGAATAGGACCTAATAGAGAAATTGGTTAGATAATATACCCTGTTCATACCAATAGTTTCTATAGTTTCCACAATGAATAAATGTTTATCAAGGAAGTCATTAGAGACAAGAGACAAGGAACAAGAAGGGGCATTAGTTTGTATACTGCAAATTGACCTTTTATAATTTTTTCTATGCATAATGAAGGTCAAATTCAATAAATAAATTCACCCATCAAGTAGCATGGATAGAAAGATAATCTTTAGATAAAAAATATTTCAATATATATTTTTTTATAATTAAATGATTCTCTACATTAAGCATATCATGGTGGAGATTCTATGAGTCATTGAAATGACTAGAATTTTTTTCTCTATAGAGGCATGTAGCATGTATCATATTCAATCAATGTCTAATTGATGTAATATAATACATTCTCTTTTATGTTCTCATCATTTTGGGCTAGTACGAAATCAATGGTAAGATCAATAGTAGAAGTAACAAAATAAGAAGATGACCATGTCTGACCAGCATAAGAGTAGGAGAATTAGAAAGAGAGGCTTTCATGACAACAAATGGTTTTTGGCATTCCTCAATTTGCATAAACATGATTCCTTTCTTAAAGATACATGTGAATTGAAGAGTTCAATTGACCAAGTGAGCTAAAAAGTGACAAATAGTGTGAATCTTACCTTGTAAGCTACACAAATGAAAGATGTTTATAGGAGGGAAGATTTGACAATTGCATCAATATTCTTTGTGTCAAACTCAATACATTCTAGTGAGAGATGAATCCAATAATTTTTCAATTATCAACCATAAAGAAATATTTCTTAGGAATTAGGCACATATTGTACTATCGGTGATGTTCTAAATAATAGAAATTATGGGTGTGACTTGTGAGAAATATACTTAGCTATAAAATCATCAACATGATCCTCAATAATGGCATACATAAAATAATGAAAGATGAGGATCATGGCCTACTAGCAAGTAGAACTAGAATTTTCAAGATTAAAAGGTATGACCATATAATAGAAAATTGCCTAAGATGTGGTGAAAGTAGTCTTATCTTGATTAGCCAAAAAATACATCCAGGAAAGAGAATTTGATTATAGCTAGAAAATACATCTATATTTTGTAGTGGGAAATTATTCTTAGGGGATGCCTTTTTTAGATCTTAAAAGTTGATCTAGATATGAATATGACCATCTAGTTTGTCCATGGGAACAATGTTAGAGATCCAAGGTGAATAGTCAATCAATCTTATAAAACTAACTTTTAAATGGATTTTTTAATTTATTTTGGCTCTAACTAATAACTAATAAATCCACCTTGGAGTGCATTTTTTTGATATTTTACTTGATAGGTTTGGCATTAAGAGTGAGAATAATATTATGAACCACAAAGTGTTTGTTAATGCTTAGTAAGAGTACTATGGTCCTTAATAAAAGGAAGAGGGAAGATCAAGGAAAATGCCATCAATAATGATAAAATAATAAAACATCATGATAGATTCCTAAAAATAAGAATATACGTTAAGAGAAAAGTGGAAAACATGAGCAAAATAGAAAGGAGAATCAAAAGAAATCCCTAATAATTTAGCCAGCAACTCCTTGATGGAGAAAGTACCAAGAGGAGTATTAGAAGAAGATGGACATTCAATAATCTTTGGATGTACTAACACTAAAGAAGAAGGAATATGAGAAACCATATCTATTAGTAGCCATAAAAGTCGATATCGGTAATAAGTTTAGAATGTGAAGCATGATACCCAAGACGAGCCTTATCATATTGAGAACCAAATTGAATTGGTTTAATAATGCCTTTTCCATTGCATCCTAGACCTTGCATATGAAATTTATTATAAATAAGAAAGTTTAATCCATTTCCATACATTGTATTTGATTTGGAAAAATAATAGGGAGCATCCTCACCAACAATCTTAGTAAAATTAGATTTAGTGTGAGAGGTTTGTTTAAGAGTGGTGAAGATGAAGAATGATAAGAAGATTGAGGAAAATGACCAAATTTATGTGGGCAATCATGTAAGGTGGAAATATAAAAACCAAGAATGTTAACCTTATACTCACACAAGAAAGAAGGGGTGAAATCTAAATAACCCAAGTTGTCCCCAAGTAAAGGATGAGAAAGCACTAATAATGATTGAGTGGTGGTTGAAGAATCTACAATTATAGGAGAAGGTGGGTCATCCAAGGAATTAGTAACTTGTGAAGTGAAAGAAATGAGTATCTAATATATAAGAGAAATACAAGAGGAAGAAGGTTTAAAATCAAAGAAGAAGAAGGATTAGTTGGGGTGTTATCCACAAATGATAAATTCTCAAGACAAGAAAAATACTTTTTCTCTTTAACAAAGTTTTGGAAAATGGTATAAAAACTCATGCAAGAGTGAATGGGTACATCTAATTGGATGTCTTTATAATGTAGGAATAGAGGTTCATTGACATATATTGTATAGGATTGGTTATTTGATGAAACATGAATTAAGGGTGGATGAGATGGCCTACATCACATGTACCACAAATAGCCAAGAAGAAAATTGTATGCTAACTTTCTTGACATCATGAAAAATAGCTTGGGAAGGGTAATTCCCATAGGGCTCTTAACTAACTTTATCAAAACCTTGAGTAGCCAAGTTAGATTTTTGTATATGAGAATAATTGAATTTTATGTGTCTAAGAAAGTTGATACTATAGATGTTTAAGTCAAAACCAATATTAATGAGAACTAGTTTATTGGTAGTCATTTTATACCCAACAATAATGATAAGATTAAGAGTCTCTCATAATATAGAATAGTTTAAAATCTTAAAAGAAAAAAATGAAATGTTGTGAATAGATTCTAGCATGAATCTCAATTAAATAGACTACATAGTGAGTTGTACTAAAATCTTCAAAGACGCTTGCTAAAGAGCATTCCCTAATGAAGGAAAAGTTTTATGTAAATAATAAAGGGATACTTTAGCTTGTGTGACTTGGATTTGTTCCATCAAATAATATTTCTTAGTGTTCTTGAGATAGAAGTTAGGTTGGTAAGGAAGATTAAATGTGGTGGAAGTAAGAGAAGTGGGAACAGACAAAATTTTCATATTATGGTGTGTGTCATAAGTGTGGTTTCTAGAACAATGATCAACATTGAGTACAATTTATGATGAAGAAGTTTAAGATGGAAGAGAAATGGGGGATGAAGGAGTACCTTATATCACTATTCAAGGATGGGTTATAGTAGGTGTCATAGACTAAGTGGTCGCATGAATGATAACTTAAGGTTTCTTAACAACATCAAAAGGGAAAGGTTCATAAGAAAGGGCAAAAGATCTAGGGGAATTTTAATAAATCAAAGTATGGCGCATTAGGACCCATAGCCATATGTAAATGACATTATATTTGGAACATGTAAAAGAAGGGTAACAAACATTATTGTAGAGGGATAATCATCATCTAAGAAATAATATAGAAGCAAGTATTAAATCATGAAAAGAAATGTAAAAGATGTTGTGGTTTTTTTCTACTTTATTCCTATACTCTACTCTACAAGGCCTCTTGAAAATAAAGACTCCAGGGAATGTTAGGATTAATAGATGCAAGAAAAGTTTTGATGATAAAAAAAAGTAAGAGTAGGACCAACACATGAGAGAGGCTCATCTCTCCTTCTTCTTTGAGCTCTGCAAGGTTTAGGGGGTATTCCCTAGTGGATCCTTTAAAGCTTAGAATAAATTAAACTTTCATCAAAAGAATATGTTGTTGCAACCATCTAAGTTGATCATCTCTTTGAAACTATCTACTAGCTAAGCCAAGCCCTTGTGACATAATTTTAGACCTAATTTCTCTACCAATAACCTAAATTATGTTGGCCATTAGTAGAAAATGGTAGGATTACAATATATATATATGCAAATCCACATGCCCATAAGCAAAAAGTAAGAAATAATAAATAATCATGGCATTCTCATCTTCTCTTATATTTCCTATGGATGATTAAATTCTAGAAGTTATTTTTATCATAATGTTCATTTTAAATTTGTACTAATTTATTAGAAAAGAGATAAGATGGGTTCCTTATATCTTGTGCATAGAGTCAAGTGTCAAATCTAAATATAGAAAAAAAAATCATGCTTCTTATTTATTCTGAGAATCCTAATTTACTTGGTCTTGTCTTGCAAGACTTAGGTTATCAATTGCCTTTTAACCTAAAACAATCAAACTCTACTTAATAATACATTGTGAGCACCATTTACTCCATATGATAGGTGTAAAAGATTTCCTATTAAAATAAATATTTAACATGAATTTTTGCACTATTCTATGAACACCAACTAGCATATAATCCCAACAAGAGTATGGAAAATGTACACATAGAAGTTAATATTTTCCAAAAGTAATAAATGTTACAATGGGGACAATTTGATATGTTATATTAAAGAGTGTCTTACACTAAATTCTTAGAAAGGAAACATGAGCATCTTACAAAGAATGCATATGACACAAGATCACAGTTTCTTTTGTCCTTTAAAATCAAACTTTTTTACACTTTGTAAAAATTGTATAAGGAATGACAATGCTCACCTCATGGACAATTGACATTTGTCATTTCCTTATACAATCTTGAGTTTACAAAGTGGTTAATACTTAAATTAACATAAATACAATTTAAAATACTAGGATTCTAATGGTTAGAAGCTAAATGTTTTAAAAATAAACTAATGCCATTCCAAGTACAGGGAAAGAAAAAGATCATTCTCAAACTAATCTACACCTAATTATGCTTTGGTCTACCATAGTAGCATACCACCCACTCATAGTAGCACTGTGTTGGCAAATAATTTTGTCATTGTGCTTCTTTGTCAATTTTCCCGACAGACAGTGACAAAGCCTTGCAACATTTGGATAGATCATCATTGAAAGGATGATATTCCTCTGCATTTGAATGGGGAAACTCCCTTATATGATTGAGGTTTTTTTCTTAGGTACTTTTGACCAAAAAGTATGAAAGTAAGGAAAGGAAAAATAATAGAAAGTGAACAAAGAAAACTAGAGGGTAAGAGGAGAGTATGTGAAATTGAACAGATAATGAATCCAAGTACAATGGGAGTAGTCTTCAGGTTAATAGGTATGTGGATGTGGATTTTGGTGGAGACAGAGATAAATAAAATCTACTACAAGTTATGTTTTCTCCTTAGTAGGAGGTGTTGTTAGCTGGGTCTCAAAGTTACAGACAGTGGTGGACTTGTCTACTACTAAAGCTTAATATATGGCAACAACATTGGCTGGCAAGGAGGTGATTTGGATTCATAGACTTTTGGGTGAATTGCGAGTAAAGCAAGATAACATGGTGTTGCATTATGACAACCATAGTGCTTTACAATTAGCTCAAAACTCATCTTATCATACCATAATGAAACATATTGATGTACAATATCACCTTGCATGTAAGGTGGTGGAAGGAGGATAGGTCTCTTTGGCTAAGATACACAGTGATATAAATCCAACATATATTTTGAAAAAGTAGGTACTAGTAGAGAGATGTTCATATGGTGTAGACCTTCTCTAAGTGGATTGTACATCACTTGATGATAGGCAGCATTGGCATTGGTCTTTCAATAAGAGGATATATTCGCAAGGTAGAAACTTGACTTCAAGTGGGAGATTGTTGGTATGTGAAGTCAATTTTTCTTATTCCAATAGTGATAAAGTAGTCAATAATGAGTACCATGGTAGTGACTCGATGTACTTACACGACATGTATACAACATGCAGAAGTGCATGTGAAAGTGTCACTCATGCTTCTATGCATGGAAATCCTTCTTCAAAAAGGATTTGATTATTTTCATGTATTTTTTATGGTTACTTAAAGTTATTCTTAAATGTGAATGCATGGCTAAAATTCTGTAACAACAAATTTCTTTTAAGAATAAAATTATTGAGAGATCTTTACCCATGGTTTTTCTGGTACATAAAAAGGTACTCCAAGTAAATCTATGTTGTTTATTTTGTACATTTTATTGCTATTTCATTGTTTATTTCAATTCTGCACTACATACTTTTCTAAAAATGCTTCATTCCTTCTAATCAAGTCTATCTAGAAAAACTCCCTCCAATAGCTTGCCTATTTTTCTCACTTTCTTTTCTAGAAGGAAAATCTCTTCACCTACACCCATTTCTTTGTCAAATATGGGGCCCTCATATACTACCATTTCAATTCCCAAATCTTATTCATCCTCTTCACCTTCCTCTAATATAAAATCCTCTTCTACATGATTAACAACTTGCATCTCCTTATCTTCTACCACCACTTTCTTCTCTTCTATTTTCTTTATGATTCAAATTCTTTTCTACTTCAAAGTTTCTATCTCTACTCTCAATATTTTAAGCATTTCAAGGGAACTTTCCTCATTTGCACTTTCTCTCCAATCCATGAATGAAATCCTAATAGGCTTTCTCAAGACCATTCTAGTCCTCCTTATAGAAGACATCTTGATGCAATAGGTACTCCCTCTTGCTGCTGCAAATGCATTCCACAAAACAATACACAGATTGTAGACACAAATTTCTATTATTTTATTCAACTCAATAACTCATTACATTACACTTTAAACAAATATACAAATCTGCAACAAAAATATTATTTACATTCACATTCATGGCCTTTCATAGCCCCAGAAATTCTACAAAAAAATCATTTCTTTCCCTCACACTCTCACAACATTCTTCTCTACTTCATAAGCCCATCACATGGGTTGAGATCTCTCAATCTCCCTCAGAGAAATCTTCCTTGAGAAATGTGTCTCTGATCTACTAAAACTTTTATTTAAATAAAACTTCATCTGCAATGTTTGGCTTTTCATATTCCTCAAAATAGTTTAGTGCCTCTAGAATAGATAAAACCACATTTTTAAGAAGAGAATCACATTTTTTAGAGCCTTTACTTTTGGATGTCAAAAATGCACAAAACATGTTTTTTTTTTTGTATAAATTTTGACTGGGCTCATATTATTGCATGAAAATTGGTCAATTTGAGCATAAAAACCTCTTGAAGCTTCCCATAAAAGTATTTGTCTCCATCTTTTAAAAATCTCAAAAATTAATTGTTTCCATAGCCTGCTAGGAAAATTTTTCTAATTTTAAATTCTCCCAAATGATTGAGAATTTGGCTATGAAACCTTCACTACATTATGCAAAATACATATAATAATATCCCTATAAAAGAATTTTTCTAGCCTTCATAGATTTCTAGAAACAATTGTTTCTGTAGCCTACTAGGAAATAAAATTCTAATTTTAAATTCTCCCAAATGATTGAGAATTTGGCTATGAAACCTTCACTACATTATGCAAAATACATACGCGGAGCCTTAAAACAATGATTCGGTGAAAATTGAAAGTTTGCAAATCTAAGCGAGATTGAAGTTTTCTGATGTTGAGAGATGTCTGAAAATACGAAAGCAAACGAAAACACACACCAAAATTGAAATTAAACTAAAATATTTTTGGGTGATGCAAGATCACTTGTGGACCCAAATGCTCCTGCATTAGACATGTCAGATAAGAAGTTTGTGAGCATGGGCTCACAAACGTGGAGTGGAATGGTAGAACCATTCTTCTAGATTGTGAACAATCTACAGGAAACTCCATCACTGTGACAAGTACACACAAGATTATTTCTTTTTCCTCCTCTTCTAGCATCTGGATAGAACATTCGCCATCCTCCTCCAACAATTTTTCTCACCATTCTTCTCTCCTTTCATGGACTTATATCCACCATGAACTGTCCTCCTCCTCCAAAGACTCTCTCCACTTCTATCCTCCTTCGTGGAATTTGATCCACAACAAACCAACCACCTCCACCAAGTTTCACCTGCACCATCCTCTACAACCTCTACACACAAACAACATCTACATACATAACTGCAACTACATTCTCTTCTACTTTCATCCTTGCAAATAAAGGTAAACTAGGCTCAAAATTTTCTAGATTTACCTCATTCTCCTTCACTGCTCCATCTTTTCTTTTATCACCACCTGCTGCAACACTCATCTTCTCACCTCCACTCTTTTCCAACAATTATTTTTCTATTGCCAAAATCAATGACAATAGATCTTCTTCATCTTTACCATCTACTACATAATCTTCACACTCTATTGCTGCAACATTATTCTCCACAACTACATCCTCTTTCTTTTTTATCCTCAACAACCTCTATTGCAATCTCTTCGTTGCTCACTTCTTCTTCTTCTCCATCTCTAGCCATTGATGTACTTGCATCTTCTTTCTTCTTATCCTTTGCTGCAACTTTCCTCTTCTCAACCACTATACATTCATTTTTGTCACCCTCTTTTTCCTTTGCTACTGCAATAACTAATCTCACCTCCACTCTTCTCAATTCTTCACAAATTGCCTCTGCATCTTCTTTCTCATGTTCTTCCTCTGCATATACAAACTTATCTGCAAACAAATAATAATCAAAAAAATAATGGGACTTCACCTTATCTATATTCTTTTCTATTTTCTTCTTTTCTTTCTCTCTATTCTTCCCCAAGGCATCCAAGCTCCCAAAAATCTTTGCACATTGTTCTTGAATTCTTGCCCAACTTTCTTCTTCCAACCTTCTTTCTCTCTTCTTAATAAATGAAACTCTTAAGGCCTTACCCAAGGGTAAACTCATGATCTTTCTTTTCGATATTTTCACAAACACTTTGTCGCACACTCTTAATCTGCAACCTGCACAAAATACATAATCAATTCTCTGTGGCTTCCCAGCTCTCAACTGCTCAGGACTCCTCATACACCTGCAACAATTATGTGGAGCTCTTCAACACAACCGCTCTCTCTACCTGCATGTCCTGGTGTAGACTCTACACTCTCAAGACCTTCTATCTTTGATACCATTTGATCCTTCTATCTTTGATACCATTTGATGCAAGAGGTACTCTCTCTTGCTACTGCAAATGCATTCCACATTTAACAATACACAGATTGCAAACACAAATTTCTATTTTTTAATTCAACTCAATAACTCATTACATTACACTTTCAACAGATATACAAATCTGCAACAAAAATATTATTTACATTCATGGCCTCTCATGGCTCCTCAAATTCTACATAAAACTCCTTTCTTTCCCTCACACTCTCACAACATTCTTCTTTACTTCATAAGCCCCTCACATGGGCTAAGATCTCTCAATCTCCCTCAGAGAAATCTTCCTTGAGAAATCTGCCTCTAATCTACTGAAACATTTCTTTAAATAACACTTCATCCATAATGTTTGGATTTTCATATTCCTCAAAATAGTTTAGTGCCTCTAGAACAACAACACCATGTTTGTAAGAAGAGAATCATGTTTTTTAGGGTCTTTACTTTTGGATGTTGAAAAAGGACAAAAAATGTTTTCTTTTGTATAACTTTTGACTAGGCTCATATCTTTGCATGAAAAATAGCCAATTTGAGTATAAAAATCTCTTTAAGCTTCCCATAAAAGGATTTCTCTCTATCTTTTAAAAATCTCAAAAGTTAATTATTTTTGTAGCCCGCTGGACAAAATTTTCTGATTTTAGATTCTCCTAAACAATTGAGAATTTGGATGTGAAACCTTCAATACATTATGAAAAATACATATAAGAATATCCCTATAAATTATTTTATCCTAGACTTCATAGATTTTCAGAAATAATTGTTTCCATAAAACTACCCTGCAGAGCCTTAAAACAACGATTCAGTGAAAATTGAAATTTTACAAATCTGAGAAAAATTGAAGTTTTATGATGTTGAGAGATGCCTGAAAATACCAAAGCAAATCAAAAAGAACGTAAAAACTAAAATTAAACTAAAATATTTTTGGGCAATGCAGGATCACATGTGGACCCGAATGCTCCTGCATCACATCGTCTCACTCACTCCCTCACACTCTAGCCACAACTAGTTTTCCTCTCAAATAATCTATACATGCCCTCTACCCAATGATGTCACTAGAAAATGTATACACTCATGATTCTTCTACCCCCTACCCACTTAACTGAGGACATTCCTACACCTTCTACCCAATACTCTTTTATTAGAGGATGCTCAAACACAATCTCATACAAGATACACCCTTTTTGACACCACTCTCCCTCACACTACTCTTTACAATTGTAGGAATCTTTAAAATCCACAATAAGTATTAGAATTCCACAACACACATCCTAGCAAGAAAGTCTTTCATTGATACCACTTGATGTAGCCTAAGCAAGGGGGTCTAATGAAAGAATACCTAAACCTAGCAACCTAAAACTCATTAGTTACACATGCACACAACCAAAAAAAGAAAAGATATTAAATAATTGCATTAAATTACAAAGTCTACCAATATGAAGGTTACAAACATGCTCACATGAGCCTTCAAATTACATAATTCAATAATGAATCATGGGATTGTTTCTTTCCCCACCTCCTCTAATGCATAGGTGGCCTCTCATCTCAAATTCCCCTTCTATATCTTTTGTTCCTCTTTATGCTTCCTCACTAAGAAATAACACTACCTACCAAAGAGAGATCACCCCTCTCTTGCCTCTTCCCTTTGTCCATCTAGAAGGCCTATCTCCATCCTTTGTTTTCTCTCAACCTAGGGAATCTCTCCTTTCCCTTCTCTACCCCCTATAAATAAAACATATATGTTTTCCCATGAAGGATGATGCAAAGCAGGGGTGGACAACTCCAAAAAAATTACAAACAACCAATCTTTCAAACATCCAATGGTGGATTTTTCCTCACAAGTCTTCATTCTCCTAGTAGCCTTTCAAAATTGGTTTTTCAAACATAACTTTCAAAGTGGGTATGACCTTCAAAATATAAATACACTTTTAGATACCCTTTTCACCATTTATAAACATATCCCAAAATTAGATAGGGTTCCTTAGTACAGAATGGTCAAAAACTTACTGTCCTCTTTCTTGACTAGGCTTAAAGTGGGACAACAACTCGACCCTTTTCACCATAACTTTTGGAAACGTTAAAGGATTCAAAATCTAAAAGCATATTTAGATACCCATTTGGCTCTTATACAACATATCCAAAACTTGCCTAGGGTTGTTTTGGTATAGAGGGTTTCAAAATATGACTGTCCTATTTCTTGAGCCTAAAGCATGGTAACAGCAAATTGGGTTTTTTAGCCATAATTTTCAATGTAGGCATGATATAAAGAATATAAACATGGTTTTAGACACCCATTTGGGATTTATACAATATACCTAAAAATTAGTGGTGATCACTTTGTATAGAACTCTTCAAAAATTGGTTTGCTCATTATTACCCTAACTAGGGTTTCAGACTTGTTTGCAGTAAAATAGACATAACTCCCTCAAAACACAATGAAATTGAGTGTAACAAAAATTAGTAGAAATTAGATTCAATTATATTTCATTTCCAATTTTTCTCACACCATGAAATGACTGTACATGTCCATACCATTCACTAGAACAGAGAAAAACGTTTCAAAATGCCAAAACATAGATGTTTTATTACTCCAACTTCAAGATTTTCAACAATCACCATCTCCAACCACCTCTCCCTCTTGTGTTTGACCTTACAAAGCATTTTTAAGGCATTTCCAACTATTCCCAAATGGTTACAACCAACTTTTCAAGTTATGACTATTCATCTTCCTACATTGTGCAACATTGGGACTTTTCATATTCCTCTAGACTCTAACTTACACCTAATGACTCAAATTTGACTCCAATACATATGAATGGTCTTAGAAGACCTTATTACATGAAAAACACTAAAATAAAGAAAAAATGTTAACTTTTGACCCCTTGAAGGCATGAAAACTTGGGTGCCCCTGCACCATACTCCCGGGGAAGAAAAAATTCAAGCTCCACTTGAATGGAGAGTAGGAACATGAGAACCATGCTTAAAAGCTCCTACCTGATGTCTTCATTTATACCTGGTTATTATCTTCTTTGAAATAGTCCCATGTTGGTTTCATCTTCACCTTAGGTTTCTTGAACATTTGGCAAAGGTATTTGAACTTGTTAAAATAAGCATGTCCCCCAGCTGCACCTCTAAATCCTTCCTTCAACAATGCTTTAACAACTTTCAAATGAAATTGATTAGTCTCCCTAGCAAATTGCTCACACTCTTCCTCCTTCAGTTGGATGATAACAATGGCAACATTGTCTTCTAAAACTATTTGTGTAACACCATCACCGATTATGCCTTCTTTGCCCTACTTCTCACACTCTCTCAGTGACCTTGTCAACATGGAAACATCTAATTGAAGTAACTTGGTCTGCAAATCCACAATAGCAAATTGATCTTCCCCATCAGCATCCCTCTCTTGCTCAACTTGTACATTAGAACCAAATTCACTTGCTTCAAACAACTTAAAATGATTGATCCTTTGCATTGGTAATAAATAAGGTGAAGACTCATCCACAACTATGTTCATATTATCCTTCAATACCTCTTGAACTTCCCAAGGCAATTCTTCAATGCTTGTTGATGTCAAAACAGTCCTAGGCTTGTTCACCATTGTATTACTTACCTCTTCCTCTTTCTTAGATGGTTGTTTCTCTTCCTTCATCAACGAAGATTCTTCAATGTTTGGTTCTGCTATCTTCTCTTGCATCCTTCTTTTTTGAATGATCTCCTTGATGGGCCATTTTACCTTCTTCCTTATTGGTAAATGCCAACCTTTTTCTTGGTTTGCTCTCTCAAGCAACTGCTGCATCTCAAGTTCCATTCTTTCTTGAACTTTTTCCATTTGTTCCAAGGCATGCCTCAACTCTATTATTTCTTGTTGAACATTTATTTGTTCTTCCTTCTCATTTTCATCTTTGTCTCACTTCTCTCTTTTCTTTTCTCTTGTTTCTTGCTTGGTACCTCCTTACTCTACAAGTCTCCACGGACTAATCTTCTCAACATTTTCATTCTTCTTTCTTAAGAAAGTCTCTTTCACCTTTTTTCTTCTCAATGTTGCTTCTTGTCTTCGTGATACCTCACCTTAGGCCCCTTTCTTTTCCCTTGGCCAAGTCTTTTGGCATCCAGGTTCTTCCTTCAACCTGCAAAAAAATAATACACAAACTCTAAAAAAACTTATCTTGCCCATATCTTTGGGCTCTGATACCAATTTGATGTAGAGCAGGGGTGGACAACTCCAAAACAATTACAAACAAACAATCTTTTAATCTTTCAAACATCCAATGGTGGATTTTTCCTCACAAGTCTTCATTCTCCTGGTAGCCTTTCAAAACTAGTTTTTCAAACATAAATTTTAATGTGGGCATGACCTTCAAAATGTAAAGACACTTTCAGATACCCTTTTCACCATTTACAAATATATCACAAAATTAGATAGGTTTCCTTTGTACGGAATGGTCAAAAACTTATTGTCCTCTTTCTTGACTAGGCTTAAAGTGGGACAACAACTCGACCTTTTCCACGATAACTTTTGGAGCATACATAGGATTCAAAATATAAAAGCATATTTAGATACCCATTTGTCTCTTCTACAACATATCTAAAACTTGGCTAGGGTTGTTTTGGTACAGAGGGTTTCAAATCTGACTGTCCTATTTCTTGAGCCTAAAGCATGGTAGCAACAAATTGAGTTTTTTGGCCATAATTTTTAGTACATGCATGATATCAAGAATATAAACATGGTTTCAGACATACATTTGGGCTTTATACAACATACCTCAAAATTAGGGGTGGTCACTTTGTATGGAACTCCTCAAAAATTGCTTTGTTTGCTCACTATTACCCTAACTAGGGTTTTAGAACTGTTTGCAGTAAAATGGACATAACTCCCTCAAAACACAATGAAATTGAGTGCAAAAAAAATAAGTAGAAATTAGATTCAATTATATTTCATTTCTAATTGGTCTCACACCATGAAATGACCGTACAGGTCCGTACCATTCACTAAAACAAAGATAAATGTTTCAAAATGCTGAAAACAAAGATGTTTTATTACTCCAACTTCAAGATTTTTAACAATCACCATCTCCAACCACCTCTCCCTCTCATGTTCAACCTTACAAATCTTTTTTAAAGTATTTCCAACTATTCCCAAATGGTTACAACTAACTTTTCAAGTTATGACTATTTATCTTCCTACATTGTGCAACATTGGGACTTTTCATATTCCTCTAGACTCTAACTTACACCTAATGACTCAAATTAGACTCCAACACATATGAATGATCTTAGAAGACCTTATTACATGAAAAACACCAAAATAAAGTAAAAATGTTAACTTTTGACCCCTTGAAGGCATGAAAACCTGGGTGCCACTGCACCAAAGGATCCCTCATGGAAGATTGATAGTCATTACAATCAAGACTGGGAAATCATGTAACCCCATCATCAATAATAATTGTCACTACTAATAAATCAAAATGTTATCCACTCAAGAAAGTTAGATAGTTGCAAGCACCCACAAAGGAATTAACAGCTACATTCAAATTAAATATCAACAAACAACAACCAAGAAAACATGAACAAAGAAAATAGGAGTACTTACCAATGATGCAATGAAGGTGAATTATCACACTTTGGAGAAAGAGCATTTTCCCAAAAGAAATGACTTGATGACCTAATGTTGCCAAGTCTAGAAGGGATAAACACAAACCTTATTCGAATTCAATTGCCTACCAAGAGTGAAAATAATAACTCCTATCAAGGTAAGGAAGTCCAATTATCATTCCAAAATGAAATAGCCACAAGGATCAAAAGAACTTGATCACAAGGGATATGAGGATATTCATATTTGTAGACAAACATAAATAGTTTCCAAATATCATAGATGTCATGGACAAGCATAGTTTCCAAACAAGAATTTCTAATTTCTTATGAAATACAAAGTACATCCATTCAATCTTCTATTGCAAATGACTCTTCTATTACTAAAAGCAATATAAATCATGCCAATCAAAATAATGTTGTAGCCTCAAAGACCTATAGGAAGTCAAGGAAAATAAACTTCAAGAGATTTTTTAAAAATTGACACTAGAACTCAACACCTATAGTAACTTGTAACCTACCTATAGCATAGTTATAAGTAGGTCAATGGTTTAAGAGAAAACCTATAGCTAACATGTGGTTGCACTCACAAAAATCTATTACAATGAAGATTAATGCACTAGATAAAATTATATAACTTCCACTTACTCCTATGTAAACCATTAAATATCATGAGGAACAATTGGAGAAGGATAAGGATCAACACACCACAAAAGAAGAAGAAAAGAATGCCAAGCATGAAGTTGAGGTAGCTACACAAAAAGTAGTAGAGAATGAACAAGCACATCTAGAGGCTAAATCTCAAAAGAGGATGGTAGAAAGGAGAGAACTAATAATGTGCATAACCCTATAGTAGATAATTATTTTTGTAAGAGTTGGAGAGTAGTGTGGTTCTTTTAATCGAGATCTAGATTCTACATGTAAGGTGTTTCTAAGTTCCACCAACTAGCTAAAGAAAATTACTAGATGTCTTGTTCCATTAAATGTAGAGTTATACACATTGCAGGATGAGATTCTTGTAAAGGATTGTTTAGATGATGAAATAGATAGTATTAATGTACAAATTTAAGCACTCGTTCTATGCATTTACATTTAGTGAGACATATATACAATGGCACTTTAGGACATGACTCAAAAGTTGTGCATATAGGTTAAACACGTGGCTACCAAGTCTAGAGATTTACAAGTGTTATTTAGAGAGCTTCAACACTAGCCTCACAGACTCAAACCTATATAATATTATGTGTTTGTGTATATTTTTGATGAAATACAAAGTTTGAAGGAGTGATTTGATATTTATTGCACACAACGGATAGAGTTTTTAGATATACAAGTTATTTAGGTTGTGCCAGAACTTTCAATTTTAATCAAAGATTTGGCCTATGATCTTATTTTATTTGGGTTTTTTGTTCTAGTTTCTTTTACTTTCTCCCATGATTTGAGGACCAAAAAAATTATTTATTGCTAACATGATGTTGGTTGTAGAAATATCATGTACCATGTTTTGAATATTGTACAATCACTTGCCAAGAGTAGGATAAGAACACACCAAAATTAGAAGAAAGCACACAAGGAAGGGGATAGAGATTATAGAAGGATATATTTTGAGTGAATGGTCTATTTTAGGATTACAACATAAGATTGATAGTTATCTTTAAGGAAAATCATGTATTAACCATAGATTCAAGTGAAGCAATCCTATTATAGATTGATTTGATGCTAGGGACAAGAACCTATATAAACCCCATCAATGTAAAGAATTATTATTGATGAATGAAAGTAATGAATGTAAATTTATTTGTGAGTTTATTGCACATGTTTGTCTAATTGTGTGCAAGTGAAGTAGAGGGCAAAAGACTCTAGTGTGCTTCAAGTGAGGTTATAGGCTTTTATTCCAGCATGCAGGAGTCACTAAAATTATTTATCCTAAGTCAATAGCATGTGCAATAATATGGATAATAGGTGACAAAAACCATGAACATCCACTTTCTTCACGTAACTTTTCTTTCTTTTATCACCACCTGGGTAAGTGCAAGAATATGGGGGGCCAAAAAGGGGTCTTAAGTGGCCACTTTTTTAATTTTGAAATCAGGAAATGTTGGCCTTGGATGAGAAATTGAGCATAGTTACACTCAAAATTTTAAGATGCAACAAAAACAATGGTCATAGTGCTATGACTCTACTTTCTAAACTACTATTTTTTTTTAAAATGGTATAGATTAAGGGGTTCAAAAGACGGAGCCATAGAAATTGGTGTTGTTTTTGTCAAAAAAACATAACATAGCATGTTTTGTGGCTCCCTCAAAAGGTTATCTTTTTTTTGGTATTTTTAAAATCAATTCAGTGAGAAATTAGCTAACAACATGTAGTTTGTGCCCAATTTTTCTGATAATTTTTTAATGAATATTTGATTTTTTACTAATTTTCAAAGTGGACACATCTTGAAAAACAAAATTTTGGCTGTGTTACCCATATAAAATTTGAAAACTAATTGAAAACCATTTTTTAAATATTTGTAGAATGGAGTCTAGTTTCTAAAAATGTATTTTTTTGAAATTTCAATGAAGGGTTAATTTACAATGAAAAAAAGACCAAACACTAGTTTTTACCCAAAAATGGACACACAAACAAAAGAAATTAAAGATGAAAGTCTTAACATTGTCAAAATGTGAAAAAAAATACATCATTAAATAGCTAAGAGAAAGCCTAACATCACCCAGGTGTTCGATTTGTTTGACCTTGAAACATGTGCAAATCTTAGGGTTAGCACGAACAAAATTATGTGAAATTCTGTAGAAAATGCAAAAACACATCTCTAGACATTGGGAAGGCACTCCAAGCCTTTGGGTTGGAAATCCAAAGCAAATCCCAAGACTAAGGCTTGGGATTCCCAAAGAAAAATATAATGTGAGTGCGTTATAACGCACTCATGTTATGTTTTCTTTTGCACTTTTTCCCTTTTTGCAAAAGTTTGCCCGTTGTTTGTCATGTTTGACATAACGCCCTTGTGTTATGTCTCCCTTGGAATTTTTTATGTTCAAGGTTATTAAGCATGTATGTATGTTAACTTGTATGTATGTATGTTAACTTGTATGTATGTATGCCTATATGTATGTATGTATACTTATATGTATGCATGTATGTATGTATGTATGCTTGTATGTATGTATGTATGCATGCTTGTATGTATGTATATATGTATGCATGTTTGTATGTATGTATGTGTGTATGTGTGTATGTGTGTATTCCTCTATGTATGTATGTATGCTTGTATGTATGTATGTATGTATGTATGTAAGGGATTTGGGTTTAGGGTATCTAAGGACTTGAGCCCATAGAGTTTTTAGGGTTTAGGAATTAAGGTATAGGGTTGAGGCTTGAGGCTTTAGGGATGAGGGTTAAGGGATTAGGGTTTAAGGAATAGTGTCAAGGGTAGAGGAGGGTAGAGATGGGAGTGAGGCGGATAGGGGAGGAGAGGGGTGGAGAAGGGTTGAGGGTTTAAGGGTTTAGGGTTTAAGGGTTTAAGGTCAAGAGGGATTAGGGTTTAGGGTTCAGGGATTACGGATTAAGGTTTAAGGTTGAGGGTTGAGGGTTTAGGGATAGGGTTTAGACTTTAGGGATAAGGGATTAGGGTTTAGGACCTTGAGGGATTAGGATTTATGGTTGAGGCTTTAGGTCCATAGTGTTTAGGGTTGAGGGTTGAGGGATTAGGGTTAAGGTAGAGTGTTGAGGGTAGAGGGATTAGGGATAGGGTTTAGGGTTGAAGGTTTATGGTTGACGAGTTAGGGTTTAGGGTTGATGGTTTATGGATAAGGGATTAAGGTTTAAGGTATAGTGTCAAGGGTTGAAGGTTTAGGAATAGGGATAGAATTTAGGGTTTAGGGTTGAGGGATTAGGGTTTATGGTTTAGGGATAAGGAATTAGGGTTTTTGGTTGAGGGATTAAGGTTTAGGTTTGAGGGATTAAGGTTTAAGGTTGAGGGTTGAGGGTTGAGGGTTTAGGGATAGGGTTTAGAGTTTATGGATAAGGGATTAGGGTTTAGGACCTTGAGGGATTAGGGTTTAGGGTTGAGGCTTTAGGGATAGTGTTTAGGGTTGAGGGATTAGGGTTTAGGGTTGAGGCTTTAGGGATAGCGTTTAGGGTTGAGGGATTAGGGTTGATGGTCGATGGATTAGGGTTAAGGTAGAGTGTTGAGGGTAGAGGGATTACGGATAGGGTTTAGGGTTAGGATTGAGGGCTTAGGGATAAGGGATTAGGGTTTAAGGTATAGTGTCGAGGGTTGAGGGTTTAGGAATAGGTATAGCGTTTAGGGTTTAGGGTTGAGGGATGTAAGGGTTTAGGGTTTAGGGATAAGGAATTAGGGTTGAGGATTGAGGGATTAAGGTTTAGGGTTGAGGGATTAAGGTTTAAGGTTGAGGGTTTAGGGATAGGGTTTAGAGTTTAGGGATAAGGGATCAGTGTTTAGGACCTTGAGGCATTAGGGTTTAGGGTTGAGGCTTTAGTGATAGCATTTAGGGTTGAGGGATTAGGGTTGATGGTCGATGGATTAGGGTTAAGGTAGAGTGTTGAGGGTAGAGGGATTAGGGATAGGGTTTAGGGTTGAAGGTTTAGCGTTGAGGGCTTAGGGATAATGGATTAGGGTTTAAGGTATAGTATCGAGGGTTGAGGGTTTAGGAATAGGGATAGCATTTAGGGTTTAGGGTTGAGGGATGTAAGGGTTTAGGGTTTAGGAATAAGGAATTAGGGTTGAGGGTTTAGGGACTAAGGTTTAGGGTTGAGGAATTAAGGTTTAAGGTTGATGGTTGAGGGTTAAGGGATAGGGTTTAGAGTTTAGGGATAAGGGATTAGGGTTTAGGACCTTGAGGGATTAGGGTTTAGGGTTGAGGCTTTAGGGATAACATTTAGGGTTGAGGGATTAGGGTTGATGGTCTATGGATTAGGGTTAAGGTAGAGTGTTAAGGGTAAATGGATTAGGGATAGGGTTTAGGGTTGAGGGATTAGGGTTTAGGGTTGAGGGCTTAGGGATAATGGATTAGGGTTTAAGGTATAGTATCGAGGGTTAAGGATTTGTGAATAGGGATAGCATTTAGGGTTTAGGGTTGAGGGATTAGGGATAAGGAATTAGGGTTGAGAATTGAGGGATTATGGTTTAGGGTTGACGGATTAAGGTTTAAGGTTGAGGGTTGAGGCTTTAGGGATAGCGTTTATGGTTGAGGGTCATGGCATTAGGGTTAAGGTAGAGTGTTGAGCATAGATGGATTAGGGATAGGGTTTAGGGTTGAGGTATTAGGGTTTAGGGTTTAGGGATAGGGTTTAGAGTTTAGGGATAAGAGATTAGGATTTAGGACCTTGAGGGAATAGGGTTTAGGGTTGTTGCTTTAAGGATAGCATTTAGGATTGATGGATTAGGGTTGAGGGTTTAGGGATAGGGTTTAGACTTGGATAAGGGATTAGGGTTTAGGACCTTAGGGATTAGGGTTTAGGGTTGAGGCTTTAGGGATAGAATTTAGGGTTGAGGGATTAGGGTTGAGGGTCGAGGGATTACGGTTAAGGTAGAGTGTTGAGGGTAGAGGGATTAGGGATAGGGTTTAGGGTTGAGGGATTAGGGATAAGGGATTAGGGTTTAAGGTATAGTGTCAAGGGTTGAGGGTTTAGGAATAGGGATAGTGTTTAGGGTTGAGGGATGTAAGGGTTTAGGGATTAGGGATAAGGAATTAGGGTTGAGGGTTGAGGTATTAAGGTTTAGGGTTGAGGGATTAGGGTTTAAGGTTGAGGGTTAGGGGTTTAGGGATAGGGTTTAGAGTTTACAAATAAGGGATTAGGGTTTGGGACCTTGAGGGATTAGGATATAGGGATGAGCCTTTAGGGATAGTGTTTAGAGTTGAGGGATTAGGGTTGATGGTCAATGGATTAGAGTTAAGGTAGAGTGTTGAGGGTAGAGGGATTAGGGATAGGGTTTAGGGTTGAAGGTTTAGGGTTGAGGGCTTAGGGATAATGGATTAGGGTTTAAGGTATAGTGTCGAGGGTTGAGGGTTTAGGAATAGGGATAATATTTAGGGTTTAGGGTTAAGGGATTAGGGATAAGGAATTAGGGTTGAGAGTTAAGAGATTAAGGTTTAGGATTGATGGATTAAGGTTTAAGGTTGAGGGTTGAGGCTTTAGGGATAGCGTTTAGGGTTGAGGGATTAGGGTTGAGGGTTGAGGGATTAGGGTTAAGGTAGAGTGTTGAGGGTAGAGAGATTAGGGATAGGGTTTAGGGATGAAGATTTAGGGTTGAGGGGTTAGGGTTTAGGGTTGAGGGGTTAGGGTTTAGGGTTGAGGGTTTAGGGATAGGGTTTAGAGTTTAGGGATAAGGGATTAGGGTTTAGGACCTTGAGATAATAGGGTTTAGGGTTGAGGCTTTAAGGATATCATTTAGGGTTGAGGATTTAGGGATACAGTTTAGAGTTTAGGGATAAGGGATTGTTGGATTTAGGACAGACAACTAAAAGGGGGGTGAATCAGTTGTCACCAAAATTTTGTTCCTTATTCACTTTAAACCTTCTTATATTTCAACAGCATATCAAAGATTCACTCATGAAAGCATAATGCAATAATTCAAGAGTAGAAACAAATTCAACACATATAACACCAAGATTTTAAATTGGAGAACCCGGTTAAGGGAAAAACCATGGGGTGACTAACCCAAGATTGTATTCTCTGTTAAAAGAATAAGATGAATAAAATGGCACTTGCCAGTTAGGGCTCACTACTTGAGCACACTGCTTACAAGAGGCCCACTGCCTATAGGAGACACACTGTCTATAGAAGAATATAAGTATTGCATACTTGAACTAGATATTAGCATCTTCACTATGCTTGAGTCAATTCCATTTAAGCTCAACACCTCTGCTCTACTTTTCGCTCCTCTTTTCTACCACCTTCTCATCATAACCACCCTGATTCATTTGAATGACTTCACAACTCTTATTTATACATGACATCAACTTTGGAATGATCATCAACGTTGGTACAACATACACTTATTTTATTACAGAGTAATTACAAAAATACAACTTGACTTATTACAAAAACTTCATGCGCATTACTACACTGTCAGCCACACATAGCGGGGGCTTCAATATTTTTTGAGGAACATGCCATGCTTCACAAAACATCTTCAAGATCATCTGCAACATGTGTAAATCATTCGGTTGGCCAAGACTAGGAACAACACCATCACCCAAAGGTAAGTCTTTAATTACAAGCTCAATCTTCAAAGTGGACCACCAACATGAACTGGACACAATCTAGAGACCCCCACAAGTTTGCTTGAATCACTAAGAACATCTGCACCACTTATGATTACTATAATCATTCGCGTCTTCATCTAGAACCTCAAGAACACAGTCACTCATCACTGTCACATTAGAAGGATTTCTTGTAGACCTCCAAACCATGAACCAATTGAGTTTTCAATTCACATTAGCCTCCCAAACATGCCACCAGATCCGCAGAACATGATATTGTATTTCTAGATCTCACCGGACCTATCTGTGTCACTCTGTCACCTCTGAACAGTTTCCAAAACTGGTTTTACTCTCATGGCCATAACTCCATTTTTTCATGCAGACCTTTCAAATCTTGACTGGATCATCTTCAGACACATCTATAAACCCTTTGATGTACATTCTTTGATCTTCATCTAGCTAGGATCTTCACTTCATAGAGCTTCATTGATCTTCTTTGTTTCTGATAGGACTAATTTTCTCAATATCCTCAGCACACAACTCATCCAATCCTTGACATTAATGCAATAGGAGTATGTTGACATCAATGACAACACCAGTTAGGCCCATACTTGCAACAATCTCCCCCTTTGTCATTGATGGCAACATATAATGTGAAAAACATTTTTAACCATCAAGACAAGAACTTCTCCTCACTGACTGACATAGCTCTCCCTATCAACAACAACCATTCACATGTCTTCTCTTCCTTTACTGCTTCCCCTTTGATCAGCAACCACTTTTTATTTTTCACATTTTGTTTTTCACATGTGTTCTCTCCCCCTTTGACATCAATGGAAAAGGGCACATACTTGCAACTACTTCTCATACTTTAGAATCATACAGACTTCTCCCCCTGAGTAGCAGCCTCCTAACATCAATCTGGATCACAAGATATGACTATGGGTTCCACCAGATTGATGCACATCAGTGCACCTTAATTCAGAACCAGAGGGGTAATAACCCCTAACTTCTCCCTAAGATACTCAAAAGAGTCCTTAGGTAGAGGTTTAGTAAAAATGTCTACAATCTGATCCTTTGAGGGCATAAACTCCAATCTGACTTCATTCTTGTTCACCTGCTCTCTCAAAAAGTGGAACTTAGTGGATGTATGTTTTGTCTTTGAATGCAACACTAGATTTTTTGATATGTTTATTGCACTTGAATTATCACAGAAGATTGTGATAGGTTCTTCATACTCCACTCTAATATCTCTTAGCATTTTCTTCATCCACAATACTTGAGTGCAACTGCCTGCTGCTGCAATATACTCTACTTCTGCAGTGGACAGAGATATTGCCTCTTGTTTCTTGCTTAGCCAAGAGACCAATCTTTTTTCCCAAAAAGAATGCACCACCACTGGTACTCTTCTGGTCATCCACATCTCTTGCCCAATCAGCATCTGTATATTCATGAAGAGAGAAATCATGATCCTTAGGATACCATAATCCATACTCAACTGTTCCCTTCAGATATCTAAGAATTCTCTTGATTTCCATGACATGAGACTCTCTAGGATCAACTTGGAATCTAGCAACAAGACCAACAACATTCATAATATCAGGTCTAGTTTGAGTAAGGTAGAGCAGTCCTCTAATCATTGACATGTACTTTTTCTGATCATCCTTAGGAGATTCATCATCTTTACTCAGCTTACATCCGGTTGCCATGGGAGTATTCATTGGCTTTGAATCTTCCATCCCAAATTTCTTCAACAATTCTTTCACATATTTGGTCTATGATATGAAGATTCCTTTCTTTGTTTGAGTGATTTGTAGACCTAAGAAGAAATTCATTTCCCCAAACATAGACATCTCAAATTCACTTTGCATTTGATTTGCAAAAGTCTTGCACATACTATCTTTCCCTCCAAAAATGATATCATCAACAAATACTTCAACAATCAAGATATTTTCATGAACAATCTTAAAATATAAATTACTGTCAGCAGTACCTTTGTTGAACCCAATCTTCAAAAGATGTTTGTCCAATCTTTCATACCAGGCTCTTGGGGCTTGTTTAATTCCATACAATGCCTTCTTCAGCTTGCAAACCATATCTCCATGATCAGATAATTGAAATCCATTCGGTTGCTCAATGTATACCTCTTCTTCCAAATCACCATTTAGGAAAGCAAACTTGACATCCATCTGATACACCTTGAAATCTCTGAAGGCAACAAAAGTAAGAAATAACCTGACTGCTTCAATTCTTGCCACCAAAGCAAAAGTTTCTTCAAATTCAACTCCTACTTGAGAATAACCCTTATAGACCAATCTGGCTTTGTTTCTTACTACTTCACCATCTTCATTCAGTTTATTCTGGAAGACCCACTTAGTCCCAATCACATTTTTGTCCTTAGGTCTAGGAACAAGATCCCAAGTGTGATTCTTTTCAATTTGCATCAATTCTTCCTCCATGGCTTTAGCCCAACTTTTATCATTGCATGCTTCACTTACTATTTTTGGTTCAATGTTTGAAATCAAACAATACTTCACTGAATCTTGATTAATTTTTCTTCTTGTTTGAACACCTTTGCTTTTATCTCCTATGATCTGAACTTCAAAATGATTCAGTCTTACATACCTAGGAGTTTTTGGATTCTCTTGTACTTCTAATTCTTGGACAGGTTCATCCAAACTTGTCTCTTCTTCTTGTATTTCAGGATTCTCTGGATCAGTCTGAATCTGAACTAGAGTTGGGACTTGTTCTCCTTGGTCTAAGATGTCATTCTGATCATCTTCTTCATACTCATAATACCTTGAGGGACCTTCCATGCCTTCATCAGCCTTCACATTTGTACTTTCTACAATCTTTCTCAATCTCTTGTTATAACACTGCTATGCTTTACTTTGAGTAGAATATCCCAAGAATATTCCTTCATCACTTCTAGCATCAAACTTGTCAAGGTCTTCATCTCTTTTGATATAGCATTTACAACCAAAGATTCTGAAATACTTCACAGTAGGAGTGATTCCAAACCAAAGTTCATAAGGGGTTTACCAGTATTGCCTCTGATTTGTACCTGAGTAAGAGTATAGACAACAGTGCTTACAATGTCTCTCTAATAGATCTGAGGAACATTTGCTTCCATCATCATGGCCCTAGATGCTTCCTGGATGGTCTGGTTCTTTCTCTCCACTACTCCATTCTACTGTGGAGTCCTTGGAGTAGATAACTGTCTCTTTATACCATGTTTTTCACAGAATGTTATGAACTCACTGGATGTGAATTCTCCACCTCTATCACACCTGAGGCATTTTATGTTTATGCCAGTTTCATTTTCTACCATAACCTTGAATATTTTGAACTTTTCAAGTGCTTCATATTTCTCTTTCAAGAAAGTCACCCACATCATCCAGGAGTGGTCATCAATCAGCAACATGAAATACCTATCTCCTTGAAGACTTCTAATTCTTGTCAGACCACAGAGATCAATGTGTACCAAGTCTAACAATCCAGTTGAAGATTGCTCCTTACTTTTGAATGTGACTCTGTTCTGCTTACCCAACTAACATTCTTTGCACAAACTGTTAGTAGGTTTCACCAGTCTTGGAAGATCTCTTACAATCTGAGTGTTGCTTATCTTGATGATAATATCAAAATTCACATGACACATTCTCCTATGCCACAACCAAATCTGATCAATTTGAACAAATAAGCAACTTTTGCAGTACCAACTAATTAGAAGATGTTATTGTTGAAAACAATGTAGATAACTGAGAGGGGGGTGAATCAGTTATCTTATAACTTTTCTTCTTTTTTACTTTATTTTCTTATCTTAACATTCAGTGCTATATCAAAATATGAAAGCAAAGGCAACCATAAAAACTGAAATGAAATTAACACACAACACTAGCATTTTTACGTGGAAACCCTATTAAGGGAAAAACCACAGGGTGACTAACCCAAGATTGTATTCTCTATTAAAAGAATAAGGAATACAAATTTGGCACTTGCCAATTAGGGCTCACTGCCTAAGTACACTACTCATAAGAGGCCCACTGCCTACAAGAGACTCACTATCTACAAATGCTTACAGATGATACCAAAGTATTTGAACTGATGAGCAACATCCATACATGCAAGAATTCAATTTCAGTTAGGCACTATATACTGATCTAGCACATTTCATTCTTCCTCTACTCAATATCACTCTTCAGTCATAATCTAGATTCATATCTTTATTTTCACACTTCTTCCTATATTTTCTTTCACTTCACCATACATATATATATCCCACAAGCTTGAATCCATCGAGTATATATATCCGCATCAAGGATTTCCAACAACTTCATAGTTGGCAACAAGAACATTTGAGATATTTGCAAGTTTATGTTCTATCAGCTGAATCCTTGCTTGGTTGATGATGTGCATAAAAAAATTAGACATAGAAGTCATTAATTATGTCGGCCAATAATGTATAATGCCACAAACTGCTTGATCAACACTTTTCATACATCCGGATTGAAGTCTGGTACTCTGTCGGTCAATTCTTCCTATGTCTGACTGGAACCCATCACTCAGAAGCTCATATCTTTTTCATGCTTTATCACTAGAGGCTAAATCTCTAGAATATAATAGTCATGATACCCTTCTTGACTTATCCAAGTCTACAACTTACTGAGTTACACCGTCTGAGAGATCTGGACCTAATTGTCAGACCATGTTGCATACTCTGTTCTTGTCCACCAGACCAAAATAATCTTCACTCTGACTTTCAGTATAGGCATATTATGTAATGCAGATGTGTAGAATAGACTTTTTTTCCATCAATGACAACACTTATGAAGCCACACAGTGTCTCTTGCCAATAGTTATCTTTTGTCTGAGTACCGGATGCAATCTCAATTCCAGAGCTTTCAAAAATCTTGCATTTTCCATTTTTGAAGCGAAGATCATAGCCTTTGTCTATCAACTATCCAACACTAAGAAGATTATGCTTTAGACCTTCAACATACATAACATCATTGGTTTTGTTCTTTCCATCAAAAGAAATGGTTCCTCTACCTCTAATTCTGCTAGTAGAATTATCTCCAAACTTTACAACTCCACCTTCATATCTTTCCAAGCTTAAGAACTTACTCTTGTCACCAGTCATATGGTGAGAGCATCCACTATCAATAACCCATTCATCCTTTTCTTCAACCTGAGCAGCCAAAGTACTTTCTATCATCTTATGATTGGCAGATTCAATAGGCATTGGATCTTCTTCTTTGATGGCAATAAACACCCAGTCACTTCTGAGTTTGTTTCCTATCTCAAATCCATCATCTGTTACTCCATCATCATCTTCTTGAACATAGTAACACTTCTTCTAAAACTTTCATTATTAGGGTTTGGCCTTGAAAACCTTTCCATACATCTTGAGGCAAAATGACCAATCTTATTGTAGGCAAAACATTTGAAAGGTAATTTTCCTTCATACTTACTAGATCCTCTTGGCAGTCTCTTTGCAATGAGGGCTTCAAGTTGTCCAGCTTCTAATTCATCCTTTTCCAGATCTTTCCTTGCTTTATCATACCAAGTTGATTTCATTGAGGAACTTTCTCCTGGATCATATCTTTGTTTGCCTTTTGTAGAGGCACTAGCTTGGAATGCAGATTCAGTCTTGGGAAGTGCATCACCAAACTCAGCCAACTTAAATGTAGATCTATTACCAACCAATTGATCCCTTGCAATAGTTGTTAAAGATCTGATTTCCTCAATAGCAACAACTTTGTGTTTGTAAGCAGGAAGTAAAGATCTAAGAACTTTTGGCAACAATCTCATCTTCATCCAATATTCCACCAGCACATCTAATGCCACATACAAGCTCATTTACTTTTGACATATATAAAGTGATATTCTCATCTTCACTCATCTTCAAGTTTTCAAACTTTCCTTTTAGACTTTGCAGCTTGGCACACTTAACATATTTGTCTCCTTCATAAAGATTTTCTAGTTTTGTCCAAATTTCATAAGCAGTCTTCAATCCCATAACATTTGTCAGCTCTGAATCAGACAAGGCACTTAGTAGGGCTTCTTTAGCTCAAAGATTATTGTTTGCATCTTTGACTTCACCTATAATTGTTGGACCATTCTTTGGGGGAACATATTTAGTTGTGCTTATGTTCCAATACTGATCTCCTATGCATTGTAAGTGACATTCCATGTGACTCTTCCAAGCAGTGAAGTTTGTTCCATCAAACCTTGGACTATCCTTCTTGTAGGTCGACATCCTAGATATCCTTAAGTGGTTAAGCTTCTTCTAGAGTAACTTAGCTCTGATACCAATTGTTGGATTTAGGACAAACAACTGAGAAGGGGGCTGAATCAATTGTCACCAAAATCCTGTTCCTTATTCACTTTAAACCTTCTTATATTTCAACAGCATATCAAAGATTCACTCATGCAAGCATAATGCAATAATTCAAGAGCAGAAACAAATTCAACACATATAACACCAAGATTTTAACATGGAAAACCTGGTTAAGGGAAAAACCATGGGGTGACTAATCCAAGATTATATTCTCTGTTAAAAGAATAAGATGAATAAAATGGCACTTTCCAGTTAGGGCTCACTGCCTGAACACACTACTCACAAGAGGCCCATTGCCTATAGGAGACACACTATCTATAGAAGAATATAAGTATTACATACTTGAAATGGAGATTAGCATCTTCACTATGCTTGAGTTAGTTCCATTTAAGCTCAACATCTCTACTCTGCTTTTCGCTCCTCTTTTCTACCACCTCATCATAACCACCCCGATTCATTTAAATGACTTTGCAACTCTTATTTATACATGACATCAACTTTGGAATGATCATCAAAGCCAGCACAACATACACTTATTTTATTACAAAGCAATTACAAAAATACAACTTGACTTATTACAAAAACTTCATGCACATTACTACATTGTCGGCCACACATAGCTAGGACTTCAATCTTTTTCGAGGAACACACCATGCTTCGCAAAACACCTTCAAGATCATCCGCAACATGTGTAAATCATCTGGTCGGCCAAGACTAGGAAGAACACCATCACCCAAAGGTAAGTCTTCAATTATGAGCTCAATCTTCAATGCAGACCACCAACACGAACTGGACACAATCTAGAGACCCCACAAGCTTGCTTGAATCACCAAGAGCATCTGCACCACTTTTGCTTCCTATAATCATTCGCGTCTTCATCTGAAACCTCAAGAACACAGTTGTCCATCACTGTCACATTAGAAGGATTGCTTGTGGACCTCTAAACCATGAACCAATTGAATTGTCAATTCACATTAGCCTCCCAAACATGATATTGTATTTTCAGATCTCACTGGACCTATTTGTGTCACTTTGTCACCTCTGAACAGTTGCCAGAATTGGTTTTACTCTCATGGCCATAACTCCTCCATTTTTCATGCAGACCCTTCAAATCTTGACTGGATCATCTTCAGACACATATCTACAAACCCTTTGATGCGCATTCTATGATCTTCATCTAGCTGGGATCTTCACTTCATAGAGCTTCACTGATATTCTCTGTTTTTGATAGGACAATTTTCTCAATATCCTCAGAACACAACTCATCCAATCCTTGACATCAATGCAACAGGAGTATGTTGACATCAATGACAACACTAGTTAGGCCCATACTTGCAACAGGGATTAGGGTTTAGGACCTTGAGGGATTAGGATTTAGGGTTGAGGCTTTAGGGATAGCATTTAGGGTTGAGGGATGAGGGTTGAGGGTTTAGGTATAGGATTTAGAGTTTAGGGATAAGGGATTAGGGTTTAGGACCTTGAGGAATTAGGGTTTAGGTATAGCTTTCTTTTCTTCTTTAACAATTAGAGCAATATCAAATCATATCAGCATACATAACAATGGAAGCAAAAATAAACTCAACACACATGACACAATATTTTTGACGTAGAAAACCCTGTTAAGGGAAAAAACCACGAGGTGATTAACCCAAGATTGTATTCTCTATTAAAAGAATAAGGTAGTACAAAATGGCACTTTCCAATTAGGGCTCACTGCCTGAGCACACTGCTCACAAGAGGCTCACTACCTACAATAGTTTATAGAAAGAAACTAGGTAGTTGAACTAATGAGAAGGATCCACATATGCTTAGGTTCAATTCCAGTTAAGCTCAATATACTGATCTACTGCACTTCATTCTTCCTCTGCCTTAGTGTTGTTGTTCTATCACATACCGGACCTCTATCTCTATTTCCACACTGTTTTCTACTCTTCTTCGCACTTCACAACACACCACACACACCTTCTCATCAAAATCCATCTAGTATATATATCCACACAAGGGATTTCAACATCTTTCTAGTCGGCATCCGGAATACTCAATATTTTCCCAAACTCTGGTTTGTCAGCTAAATCCTTGCTTACCAAGTGATGTGTATCAAGGAGATGTTTATAGAAGTCATCAATCATGTCAGCCAATCATGAATGATCCCTTAAGAAACTTTATTACCATCAATATCTCATCTGGATTAAGGTCTGAAGCTCTGCCGGTCAGTTCTTCCTTAGTCTACTCTGTCAAACAGGAACCCAACACTTAGGTGTTCATATCTTTTCACTCTTACATCACCAAAGGCTCAATCTCTAGAATATATTAGTCATGGTACTCCTCTTAACTTCCCCAAGTCTGCACTTTACTGAGATACTTCCTCTGAGAGATCCGGACCTGATTGTCAGACCTTGTTGCATGCTCTGTTCTTGGTCACCGAACCAAAATACTCTTCAATCTGACTTCCAGTATAGACACACCATGTCCTATGGATGTGTGGGATGGACTTTGTTGCCATCAATGACAACACTCATGAAGCCACATAGTGTCTCTTGCCAACAATCTCCCCCTTTGGCATTGATGGCAACACTTAGTGAAAAATGACTAAGTGTCATACTATACTCCCCCTTAGCTGGATTTCATATTTTTCACTATTCTTCACTCCCCCTTTGACATCAATGGCAAAGGGTAGAATCTGCATGCCAAAATTTCCAAAAAACAATCTATACATATCCGCATAAGTATATATACAAGTTATACTTACATATAGTTAAGTATATCTGCAAAAGTATTCTTCAACTGTACAACTTCTATTGCCCAACTCTATTTCATCCTGTCCAAAATTGAGATGTGACCACTCAACAAGAATGCAAAAGCCTCTGCCCTTTTTAGATCTGTCAGATCACTGGTCCGGGCTGTGGTCTAACCATCAGTTAGGGCCTCATGCATGGCCTCTAATTTAGGGATAATGATCCCTCTAAGCTCACTTAACCTACTTATTCTATTTTTCTTCTCCTTCTCAAGCTTGTTTATTTCATTTATGACTACAATAGTCTGACACTCTTGATTTATTAAGGAAGAGGTGAGAGGATCAAAACTTTGAGATAAACTTGATAGTTTGCTCTCTTGTTCTTCCACCTTCTTAGTGATGTCTACTATTATGGTGGACCAAGATAGACAAAATTTGTATAGATCTCCACCATCTTTAAGAGCATTCTCTAGGCTCTTTATTCCAATATCCAAATTTCTCCTATCATTTATTATTAGCCCTTGTACTTCAAAGAATCTTTTTCCTAAAAACTCCTTCTAGACCTTTTCTTCAGTTGACTTCTCTAAGGAATCAAAATGTGTATTAACAGAATTTACAAGAGATTTTAGATTATTGGATGAGGAGGCTGAGAGATCCTTCTAGAAGGATGGCATGATCTTCTCCAATACACCAGATGTGATTTCTATCAGCTCACAGTATTCCATGTGAGCCTTCAGAAGTTTTTCTTTTTCCTTTGCTTGACCAAAGGATGCTATCTTCATGGTTTGAACCGGGGAGAGGGAATAAAAATTAAATGGTCCTTGGGGTAGCTCCAGTTCATCCAATTCCATCATTTCTTTTGTCAAGAAGTCCTTAACAACTTCTACAGTGTCTCTTCTAGAGATAAAGTTTCCTTTCCTTCTGTGGCCTTAGAGGTGTCAATAGAGACCTTCTCTGTTTGATCTCTCTCTCCTTCTTTGACTTCTTCTTGATCAGTTTTCTCATCTTTTCTTTCTTCTCCTTCAGTTCCAAAGTCAGCAGGGGGATCCAGAAGAGAGATGTTTACTTCTTTAGGGACTTCCTCTTCTAGAGTAGAGGAATCCAAGTCCTGAGTCCTTTCCTCACCTATGTCCTTTGGCTCTTCTCCATTTTTCACAGTAGATTCTCCTTCGTCATCCATGGCAGAGGGTTCATCACCTAAGTCCTCTATAACAAGAAGATTAAATCTTATAAAAGCATTCTGGAGGATATCTTCTGTTTCTTTTGCCACTTTGTCAGTTTCTCCAAGCATAAGCTGATTCATTCTAGCTTTGCTCCAAAACTCATCCTTGCAATCTTTGAAGATCATATTCATTTGTTTTAGAGTGATTGAAGGATAGAGATGAATAGCTATCTATTCCCAGATCTCAAGGTCCTTTGCCTTAGCATTGTTCTTCCTTATTTCTAGTTCATTCTCTAGCCTTTTAGGAATTAGAGATATGATTTCAATAAATGCCTTATTATACATATTTAGATACCTTACTGTAGCTTCTTGCAAGATCTTCTGGTCAGCTTCATTAGATTCATCATAGAACTCAGTCATTGGTTTTAGGTTCCCATCCACAGTGACTGATTTGATGATATCATCAATGCAAAGAGTAGGTTTTTCAATAAATTCTTCTGTCTTTTCTTGCTTGCCTTGACCAGTAGAGGATTCACTGGATGTTTTCTTCTTCTTCTTCATTTTCTTTACTTCCTCATCTATCTCTATCTCTTCATCATCCTTGAGACTTGTATAGGACCTTGTTGCCTTTTTCTTTGTTCTTTTCTCTCCCTTTCCAGATGTCTGGGCTTCCAATTTTGATGCTTTTTGGCTCTTAGAGGTGGCAGGTGCAGAGCTTTTGGAGGATCTGGTCTGGGAGGGAGCTTGTACCGGGGCACTTTCTTTTTATATTTCTTTCCTTTCTTTTTCTGCCCTTTCCATCTTCTCTCTATTGACATCAAGTGCCTCCTTTGATATTCCATGCCTCTTGGCAAATTCTTCTACTTCCCTTCTCACTTTTCTCTTGATCTTTGGCTATCTTAGTTCAACATGAATTTTCACACTCAATTCTTGAAAGGTTCCAAACCTTTCTGGCTTAGGATCCTTGGGTTGACTTAGCATGTGTTGAATATGTAGCTCTACAATTTTCTCATCTACTTCATACCCCATTGGCATGATCCAGACTGTCCTTGGCTCCACTGCCTCCATTAGGCATTGATCAGTGTCTACCATAAAGCACACTATATCCTTGTATTTCTCAACCAATGATTGGGGGATTCTTTCTCTGGCCTACGTCAAGCTTTGGAAGTTTTTGAAGTAACCCCATAGTGTTGTATTTTGTGCCTTGGCATCACCAAGCCCATACAAATAATCCTTGATTTGTATGGCAATAGGTCTGTCATTTTGCCATATCCAGCCACTAGATCCAGGTAGCTCATTCATGTAATAGAAGAATAGACAGAGTATCAAGCCACCGTATTTGAAAGAATTCTTCTTATCCTTCTTTATCTTTTGCAGATTCTCCAAAAGTTGGTTCAGAAGGAGCTCACAAAGATCATAGTCAGCATTCTTTCTTAACATTTCTTAAGCAGTGTAAATTATCGTTCCGGATACAGAATTTTCTCTGCTGGAGTGATATATCTTGTAGCCAATTATCATGGCAGCAAACTTGATATCTGGATCTATGATATCCTCAATTGTCATTGCTCTTTTATCAAATTTAGATCCAGTAGCCTCACTCATAGTTTGGTTTTTAACTGATTTGAGAGTAGATAACCCACCAGATGAGTGCAATCTGGTTACTACCCTAATGGCATCCTTTGTGATCTTAAATGGCCTCATCAACCATATGAAGTTGTCATGCACTCTGCTCAGAATATACCGGACCCATTCATCTTCTACAAAACAGGGGAAATGAATGCACTGTCCAAAATGCTTGTCCCGGATGGCTTTGTACTGAGGTTTGAGTTCAATTGATTCATCTATTAACTGCTTATGATATATATCCATCAGCTTGGATTCCTCAAAATCCTCAATTTTCACATGAATGTATGCCCTAACGTCTTCAACATGCAAAATCCCATGCGGAATGCTAGAGAATGCGCCTAAAGGATCTGCTTCTAGAGATTTATAAGGGTGTTTCTTGAACTTAGGGCACAGCCTATCAGAGATTTTGACAACATTCAGAGTAGCCATCTTTCAACAGATTCAGAGAGAGATTTACAAGAGTGAAAAGTACCTTTTTATGCCTCTAGGGTTCACGAAAAGAGCTGAAAAGATCGTCGGTTGACTTGAATTCTGTGATTGATCCTTGAGAGAGATGAAGCAAACTTGTTTACCGAGCTCTTCTTATCTTTTTCACTAATGCAAATGTGTAAGTGACAAGAAAATGAATTTTTTTATCTCTGAGCAAACCCTAATTTCATTTTGTAATAATTGCGCAACTTAAGTTATTATGGTTGCCTTATCATGAGAGATTTTTCTGGATCACTGAGATGTACTTAGAGCTATTTTTAGTGATGAATTTTAATGTATCTGCTTTCCTCAAATCATCCCCTTTATCCGAAAATCAAGATGTTTCAGTTTAGAAACACACCGGATCAAACTATGAAAATCTAACTTTTACCAGAAAACTGTCAAACCGGATCAATCTTGGAAGATTAGACTCTTCAAATCTTCTTACAGATCTTCCATATCTTTACCAAGGCTTCTTTAGATGTTTCTCTGAGAACCCTTTAATCCGCAACTTTCCTTGTGCCAATTTCAGGCACCAATTATCTGGTTGGAGAAATTTGTTTTCCTTCTTGACTCCCCCTGAGCCAGAGCTCATCTTATTTAGTTTTTGGAAGGAATATTAGCACCAGATTCTGGTGCGGATCCATCCCCAACATTTTTTGTACTTCTCTTTACCCAAATCTTGTTCATCTCCCTTTGAATTTCATTCGCATTCACTTTTCCTTTTCCTTTGTCTTGATTTTGATTATGATGCACCGGACCCCTTTTATCCTGATTCTTACTTCTATAGAATTTGGCAATATGACCAGATCTATTGCAATTGTAGCAAACAACATTTCTTTGTAGATTTGATTAATATCCTCTTGATCTGCATTGATTAGCCATATGTCCCATTCTATTGCATGCAAAGCATCTACCATTGAATGAGTTGTTCATTTACAAATTTCTACATTCTTGAGATTTGTGACCATACCTTTTGCAATTAAAACATTGTCCAGAGAAGGATGAGTTATTCTGATTCATTCTTCTTCTACACTAATTTGCTTTATGACCAAAGTTATTGCAATTGTGGTAGTATCCATTGAAGGATGGATATCTTTGAGCATTTGGTTGCCTTACCAGAGGTCTTCTAGGCCTGTTCCTTGGATTTCCTGATCTAGAATTTTTCTGACTGGATCCAGAGCTTTCCCCTTTCTCATACCCCACGCCTTGCTTGTCATCTACCCTCTTTTGGCTTTCAAGAAGAACTTCAAGTTGAGCAGAGCTTATCTTGAATTTCTCTTTGTATTCATTTGTTGTTTGAAGATCCCTTTTAAGAGTGTCGATCTGATTCTCAAGTTGTTCTTCATTGTCTCTAGCTTCTTCAAGATCAAATTCTAGATGCCTGATTATTCTATCCATTTTGTGGTAGTCTTTTGACTTCTCCTTGAGAGATTATTTTAGATTATCTTCACTTTTTCTTTTCTCTTCAATTTCTTGGGTGAATTTCATAACTCCTGATTCCATTTCATGTCTTACCATAATGACCTCTTTTGATAACTTTTCACATAACTTGGTTTCTTCATTCAGATCTTCATTAGTATCATTGGCTTCATTTTGACTTGCTAATTGTTGAAGAAGTTCATTTCTTTTCTTCATTGAGATACTCAGTTTTTCTTTGAGTTCATTTATGAAATCATCAGCTTATTTGAGTCTCTCCCTCAGGTCATTGACTTCAGAGTGAGATTGATCAAGATCATCTAGGGCAGACTAAAGTTGTTGCCTCATACCATACATATCCATTGAGAATCCCAAATCTTCCTCAAGCTGTTAGGCTCTATTAGAAGGAACTTGGTTCTAATACCAATTGTTGATAACTGAGAGGGGGGGTGAATCAGTTATCTTAATAATTTGCTTTCTTTTCTTCTTTAATAATTAGAGCAATATCAAATCATATCAGCATACATAACAATGGAAGCAGAAATAAACTCAACACACATGACACAATATTTTTGACGTGGAAAACCCTGTTAAGCGAAAAAACCATGGGGTGATTAACCCAAGATTGTATTCTCTGTTAAAAGAATAAGGTAGTACAAAATGGCACTTACCAATTAGGGCTCACTGCCCGAGCACACTACTCATAAGAGGCTCACTACCTACAATAGTTCATAGAAGGAAACTAGGTACTTGAACTAATGAGAAGCATCCACATATGCTTAGGTTTAGTTCTGGTTAAGCTCAATATACTGATCTACTGCACTTCATTCTTCCTCTGCCTTAGTGTTGCTGTTCTGTCACATACCAGATCTCTATCTCTATTTCCACACTGTTCTCTGCTCTTCTTCGCACTTCACAACACACCACACACACCTTCTCATCGAAATCCATCTAGTATATATATCCGCACAAGGGATTTCAACATCTTTCTAGTCGGCATCCGGAATACTCAATATTTTCCCAAACTCTGGTCTGTCAGCTGAATCCTTGCTTACGAAGTGATGTGTATCAAGGAGATGTTTATAGAAGTCATCAATCATGTTGGCCAGTTATGAATGATCCCTTAAGAAACTTTATTACCATCAATATCTCATCTGGATTAAGGTCTAAAGCTCTGCCGATCAATTCTTCCTCAGTCTACTCTGTCAAACAGGAACCCAACACTTAGGTGTTCATATCTTTTCACTCTTACATCACTGGAGGCTCAATCTCTGGAATATATTAGTCATGGTAATCCTCTTGACTTCCACAAGTCTGCACTTTACTGAGAGATTTGGACCTGATTGTCAGACCTTGTTGCATGCTCTGTTCTTGGTCACTGGACCAAAATACTCTTCAATCTGACTTTCGGCATAGACACACCATGTTTTGTAGATGTGTGGGATGGACTTTGTTGCCATCAATGACAACACTCATGAAGCCACACAATGTCTCTTGCCAATAGATCCATCGCTTGATACAGGGTGGCAATTCTATCCATGAGTTTAGTGCACTGATTGCACTCAGAATTCTGGTTCTCCTCGGTGTTATCTACAGTCTCCTTAGTTTGTTTGCTAGGGGAGTCTTCGAAGATGACTAGGTTGGGCCTTTTGGGGCCCTTAATTTTGCCCTTATCCTTATGAATAGTACTTTTCCCTCTACCATAGGAGTCCTCTTTCTCAACCAGATTAGTATCAGTATTAGTATTAAGAATGAAAACTTCCTCATCAGAACTATCATTAGAGATAATCTTCACTCTGTTCCTTGTTTCATGGACTTTCTTCTCTCTCTTAATCCCTGGGATCCCCTCCTCCATAGCCCCCATGAGGTTGACCTGGGGTTTCTTTTTTGCTCTTTCACTATCAGAGAATGGGTCGTTTAAGGGATGCTTATACTGCGAAAAACCATCTTACCCATTTTCATTGTCACGGTCTATGTAGGATCCTTAGGGATTTCTCTATTAGAGTTGGTTTGGGAGGAATCAACATGAGGAGCAGAGGCTCCCTCTTTCTCTTTACCCTTCCCCTACCCAGCCTACTTCCTAGTCTACAAGCCCTTGTTAGAAATAACATTGCCCTTGGAACCCTCCCCCCGAGAACCCATATCAAAAGTAGTGATCTCCCTCTAGGATCCCTCACCACTTCCAGGGGAATCCTCCTCATTATTCTTACGAACTATGTCTAGAAAATTTTTAATGAGTTGAGGGTTTTAAATCCTCAAATGAAACCCTAAAGAAGGGGTTTGAGCCAATTCAAACTTAAAGAGGGTGTAAATTGGGCTCTGGTGCAATGGGAGAAGTTTATCACCAAGCAAGACTTTTAGAACAGAGTCTTCTAGGGAGGTATACAACCAGAAGGGAAGTTGACTCTGATATTATGATGAAAATGATTTAGTAGGGGAAAAAGATAAGCATGAAATCTTTAAACCTACCTTCCAGCATGATGTATCTCATGATGACCTCAGCCAATTCACTCCAGATGCTAGGTAGGTCTTCCCGGTTGAAGCCATTCTGCAATCTAGTGACTGACTCTCCCTCTTGGAGGAATTTCAACCTGTCCTCTTTGTAGTTGCCTTTAACTTTTTTAGCTATACGGGCCCCTTCCAACTTAAGCCCTGTGGCTTTAGCAATTAACTCTTCTAAGACTCTGAAGGTTATCCCTCTTACACATACCTACCCAGCTTTCCAAGAATTCACAAACTGACTAGGTAGAATGGTATTGTATCCATTCATAGCTTTGATGTAAGGGGTGAAGTCTCCTCTCTACAGAATTGTCCATAGCTCACCATTATCCTTCAGTCTTTCATACTGGGTTGGTCCCGTTTGGTTAAGATTGCCTCCCATCTTTTGTCTATAATTAACTTTGGCTCTACAATGCACTCTGAGATTGACAAAGAGAATAATAAAGAAGCAAATAACAATTCCCAATGCTATAGCAAACTTGATGCATAATTGGAAATGATTAGGATCCTTTCCATGAGTACTCTGGTTCATGTGATTATCCTGTCGCTCCATCCGAGCATGCTGCACATTTAATTTGCAGCCTTTAGTCATTATTAATGAAGTTGGAGATGTTATTAGGGATTTCATCATCCCTCTTCCAAATGATGCAATCATTGATTATGCAACCTATGTTCACTATCCCGTCTGCTCTCGAATTCCCTTCTCTATAAATGTGTTGCACTTTCACCTTGTCCATATATCTTAGTTCTTCAATGCTTAGGTTTATTATATCCTGATGTTCCAACTAGGGATAGCTTTAGACTTGATCATGTCCAATATGTTTTTTGAGTCCCTTTCTATGACAAGCTTTTTGATACCTAGGTCTTTAGCCAGGCAAATTCCTTGGTAAGCCATATAGGCTTCAGCAAAGTTGTTAGATTGCATTCCAAGGTTCCCTGCATAGATGCCCCTGACATTTCCCTTGTCGTCTCTAATCATAGCTCCCCCTCCCACCTGACCTAGGTTACCCTTAGAAGCTCCGTCGAAGTTGAGTTTCAACCATCCCTGATCAGGGGGGCCCATTTGGGGTTCTTCCTTTTTATTTCCTTACTGAAGTCTAAGAGGGATAGTTTATCAGATAGACCCCAATTAGAAGCAATCTTGTTTTCTAATTCAGAGGGATTCTGATGGGGACCTTTAATGTTTGAGGCCCTGATGTTTTCAATTACTCTTTGTTTGGTTATTTCAGCTGTGGTTCTCCAATCCCTTCTTTCCTCACTAAAGATCATGTCATTCCTTTCTCCTCAAACACCCCAACTGATGTAGAGCAGATATTACCACTAGAGTTCTTTAATTAAAGGATGCTTGAAAGAGTGCCCCAGCTTTCTAGGTTCTTACTTAGGCTCCTGTGCCAGGACCACTTGATTTGAAATAGGCTTATTAAGATCTGTCTTATATTCCAAGTACAGTCACAATGAAAGAGCATGTGATCAATGCTCTCTTCACCCCTCTCACAGAGAATACACCTATTCGGCATTTGAAACCCACACTTTTGGAGGTTATCAATAGTGAGAATCCTCTGGTGATTAGCTGTCCAGTTGAAGAATTTGACCTTGGGGATAGCATCATTATTCCAAATGTGATTCCAGTTGAAACCAACCAGGTTAACCTTATCAATGTTCCTGTACCCTGTCTTCACCGAGTACTTTCCCATTTTGTCTTCCTTCCAAACTAGCTGATTCGGCAAGAATTTCTTGTGAAATTTGTGATTCTTAAGAATTTCAAGAAGAGAACTCATTGTAGTGGCCAGAGGTTGATGTATCCCTTAAGTGCTAAGGTTCCACCTCTCCCTCCCTTCGAGGGTATCCCAATAGTTGTAAATTTTGTCTCCCAGCTTAGACTTGAGGTGATTCATAATTGTTGAACTGATAGGGTGGGACATCAAGGGAGGAGTGCTTATCCATGGGTCCTCCTAGAATCTGACAGTGGTACCTTTGTCAACATTCCACTAGAGCCCCGTGTGTAGAAGGCTTTTAGATTTTATTATGTTGTTCCATATGGAGGAGCCCTGCGGGAGGCTATTGCTTGTGATTAGAATGGTTCCCTTTCCATTGTTTAGATATTTGGCTCTCATGATGCTAGTCCAGTCATTGTTGTCAGTCATTAGTCTCCAACCAACTTTGGCCAGCAAAGCTTTATTTAGCCCTATGATTCTTCTGATCCCTAAGGCCCCTCTATTGTTAGGAGAGCAAACCACTTCCTAGGACACCAACAAGATCATGTCTTTTTCCTCTGAGCCACTCCAAATAAATCTTCTCTGAATCTGCTCTATCCTATCAGTTATAACTTTGGGGAGTTTAAAGAGTGAGAGGATGTATACTGGGGTGCTTTGGTGTGAAGCATGAAGAAGAAGCAATTTTCCAGCATTGCTTAGGAGAGAGCCCATCCATGCTGCCAGTTTCCTTTTCATTTTTTCTATCAACATATTCTAGTAAGTTTTAGGGAGCTTACTTGTAGTGAGATGCATCCCGAGATAAGTATTAGGCATCTCCTTTATTTGACACTCCAGAATAGCGGCTAACTTACTTTGTAGACTCATATTGGTGTTGAAGAAGTAAATTCTTCTCTTCTCAAAGTTTATCCTTTGTCCATATCTAATGGCAAAAGAATTGAGAATACACTTCCACTCTCCAGCTTCCTTGGTGGAAGCTTCCCCTATAAGGATAGTATAGTCCACAAATTGCTGATGAGAAGAGGGGGATAAACTAGAGGCAGGGGTGAAACCTTTAAACTTTCCAGTGTTAATGCTCTTGTTTATCACTCTTCCAAGAACATTCGCCAGAATTATAAACAGATAAGGCGAGAGGGGATCTCCTGCCTTAGCCCTTTGTTAGCTCTGAAGTGACCCTTGGGGGATCCATTGATGAGAATGGAGTAAGTAGGGTTAGAGTAGCAGTGCTTCATCATATTTATTATTCTCTCATTGAAACCAAATCTTTGTAAGACTTTCTCCAGGAACTGCCAAGAAACCATATCATAGGCTTTGGAAATATCAAGTTTTAAAATCATGCTTTCCTTTTTGCTTTTTACCATAGAGTGTAAATTCTCATGGACAGTGATGATAGCATCAGTGATTTGCCTACCTGGGACAAATCCCTTTTGATTTGGGTGAATAATTTTTTCAAGCAAGGGTTGGAGTTGTTACTAATTCTATTTGAGTGGTATTCAATTTAACATTGAAAAGGAAGCAAGTGGTGAAAAACTCAAATTGTTGAGGAGTTTGATGCAAGAAGAAAAAACACTACATAATTGGGTACTCTCTCCATTCGAATCTCTATTTTTTAAGTATGTCAAGTCTTTACATGCATGTTCTTTACATTTTCCTTAATTCTATTTGAATTACTTTGTCATGCTTTATCATACATGTTTTAAATCAGTCATCACACACAAATGTTTTTATAATAGACTATGTTTTAAATCAATTCATGGTATGCATAATAAAAGATATCTCAAAGGTCAACATCAATTAAAATAGACACAATCTTGATTAAGAAAGCAGCCTACAATCTCACATGGTGCCATGTATATTTTCTACACTTGGGCTCTTTAATAATTATGTGCAATAATAGATTAAATAGACCTTAACATACCGTGATGTCAAACTATACAAGAATAAATCCTTACAACATATAAATATACAATCCCTTAAGCATAATGAAATACTATTATCTTGTCATAACAAGTTAAAATACAAATGAATAGGTTCCAAGATTATACAAGTAAATCCTAATAGGCTTAATCCAATCATGATCCATGCTATGCTATATTTTTCTTCATGTTGATAGTTCATACAAACCTTGTATACCAAATGTTTCCTTTCCTATATCTATGACAATGTGCCAAGTTAAATACTACAAATCAATCACATTGCCATGGAATTGATATAGAGTCTCAAGATAGTTTAGTCACAACAAAGTGCAAAGTTCAACATGAGTGCCTCCATGAAAATCATAAGCCTTAAGGCTGATCCTCTTGGTTTTCATAACATGATAATGTGGAGATAAGGGACTACTATCACACATCAGAAAATTAGTCCTTACCTCATGCCCTAGTGTGATGTCTCCCACGATCTCAATCATCTCTCCTTTCATGACTAGATGGTTATCAACAAGTGCTATCCCACGAGACATCTCCAAGTGAAAATAAAGTGTATCATGTGTCCTAAATTCTATTCCATGGCTGCAAGATAAATCTTCATGTGTGAGGAGATGATCTCTATCTGCAAGTGTAGGTAGTTCAATGCCACTAGCACTAAGGCATCCCCCACATCTTCAACCTTGTAGTCAACATGAAGTCCCATGTACTCTTCACTTGTAGCCTCAATAGGTGACTCTCCTTTGTCCTTATCCTCATAGGATTGAAGTGAACTTTGTACCATAATGATTTGTATGGCTGCAATAATGCTTTGTATGCTTTGTACCTATTTTGGTTGTGACATTTACTCTTCTACATGATGATTGTATGTACATTTTGTATGAAGGGTTGAATGACATATATTTTAGTTATTTGTATGGATTCATTTCTTAGGAACTAATATTTGTCTCTTTATCATGCTACAGATAAATTCTTCATCATGCCAAGGAAACGATCAAGAATTAAACCAACACAGGAAGAGATAGAAGCTAAGAATGCAAAGAAAGCAGTGGTTATGAGGGAACTTCGTGAGAAGAGGAAATTGGAAACAATAAATGAAGACATGTCAATTGAAGAGGAACCACAACCATCAAAAAGAGATATGGTATTGGTGACACAAAGGGAATGAATGCAAAAACTTCATGCTATAAGAGATTTGAATACCATAGTTGGAGACATGTCCTCTACCACAAGTCAACATGTAGGGACACCGTCTACCACATCTCAAGTTGAGACTACATCATCACTCACATGTGAGGAAGGGGGTACACCATCATTCCCACCTCAACCTTAAGGTATGCCATCTATTCCATCTTCGATCGAAGGTATGTCATCTAGCCCATCTCATTTAAATATTGATGAAATTCCTAATGTTTTGATGAATTTACCTATCTTAACACCACCTAGAATTTTGCATAGAAATCCAAAGTATTTGATTGATATTGATGAGAATATTTTGCAGCCAATGGAAGGTAAGATTCCAAAATGCACTTGTAGAATATATGCACTTGTGAAGTATAAAGTATAGGTCCATCATGAAGATTCTTAGGTTGAGAACATTAGAGGCTTCAAGTGAAAAATCTATTATCAAGAATTTAATGAGTGCATATGAGAGTGTGGGTAACACCTTATGCACAAAAGATAGTAATGCAACATGACGTGTCATTACATTGACTATAGTAAGTAGTCAAATGAGGAAATCTCATCTCATTAGAAAGACAAGTTAAGCATTGAGAATTAATAGGAAAAATTTATAAAGAACCATTGGAAGATGCCAAAGAATTGAGGACACCAATGCTAATGAATTATGGGTGTTCTCGGGGAGACTACCACAAAAAGATAAACCAATTTTTGAAGCATTGAGATCACTAATTGAAGACTTTTGGAATAATTACACTAGTGTATTTTCGCATCAAAGGGATGTGGTAAGAAGGAGAATCGGTAGTCAGAACCATGAGCCACATCCAAAGCATTTTTTGGATATAACTCAAACACAATTTTTTGGTAAATTTCTAGAGATGTATCCTCAAATTAAACTTTGTCAAAGATATTTTTAAATGCTAAAACCTTTCTATGTCAAGAAAAATTTTACACGCACTACTTGTTATTGTAGATTATATATTGAATTTTCTAACCATTTTGATGTTTATCAGTCTATATGTTTAGATTTGCATACTAACAATGTTTTGTAGGGTTGTGGCATACATGCCCCACCAACATCTTCAAGAGACTTCATATCAAGAATTTTATGTGAAAGAGAGGAAGGTCAAATATTCTACAGGAAATTATGCTTGGATGGCTTGCAACGTATGCCAATATGTTAACATATGGAAAGAACACATGTGGTTGGAAATGAACTAGTAGAGTTCGGCAAGTATAAAACAGTTGCATACATTACAAAAGATGGTAAAGAAGCAAAGATGTGTGAATATGTTATTTAAAAGATTCCAGTGTATCAGTTTATGTCTATATTTTGTGATAGTATAGTGTATGAGTATGCAAGACATGCCCATAGAGCTCGATGGTTGGACTTGCAATTCAAGTCATGCAAGGACACATTTCTAGTTGGTAGTTTGCAGAGAACTACAGTCTACAACCACAGTGTGAGGTGCAATCCCAATATTACAACTCGACACAGGTTTCTATATTTGTGCACATCGCATTCATTCATGTGAATGATAGTACAGAGGATAATAGAAAGATCATAAGGGAGTATCATTTTTATATAAGTGATGATCGCACACATTCCACGGAGTTTGTGCAAGGTTTCTTTCAAGTGTTCGACAATGATTTGGCTAGAAGGGGCATATCATATGGTAGGATAACTATGCATCACAATTCAAGAACTCGCAAAATTTCTATTGGCTAAGAAAGAGACATAATATTACAGGTGTTCAGCATATGTGGAACTTTTGTGAGGCTGGGCATGGAAAGGGGGAGCATGATGGTGTAGGAGCATGTATCGAAAGAGCCATAGCATGAAAAGAGTTAAAGTATAAAGATAATGCAAAGTTGACATATGCAAAATCAATCGTCGAGTGGTGTAATGCTTCGATGGGTCTAGCTAATGAAGGTAAGTCTTCAGTTCATAGATTTTTTTGGTTGACAGATGATACTAACATTGCACTATATGAGGACTGTTGTACACTGATAGGATCAAGTGAGCTACACTCTTTTAGAAGCTCAAATGCGGGTTCATGGAGTATCCATATGCGGAAGATGGCATGCTTTTGTTCTTCATGTACAATTCAAGCCTAGAATGAGTGCGAGTCAAAGGAGTAGGTTGATGAATGGCAGTTAAGTTATCTTAGCCCACTTGACATGTGTATCGACCCCCAATGGCACTGGAACTAACATAGATGGAATCATCAGTTGACTTTGACCACATATTTGATCTAGTTCAACTAGGTAGTATATCTACTTGCATAGTTTTTGAAATTCCTAATGTTATCTTACTTTGTAGTGTTTTTGTAATGTTGACTAATTTCATCTAATTTGTTGCACATATTATTGCAGGGCATGTTTATGCAATTATTGCAGATGAAGATAATGAAGAGGGAACATATTATTCCTTGTGTTGTTGTGTTGAGGCCAAAAAGAAATTAGAGGCCCCAGTTACAGATGGAGAAAACATCAAATACCCTACAGGCTCAGTGGTTGTTACTGGAACAAGGCTTAGAAGGTACCCACATAAGAGTGTTAATGTTTGGTTGTTTCATGACTTTAACATGCATCGAAAGATTCTTTATTACTCAAACCTTGTCGTGGCATCCAATGATCATTTGATACAATTTCAGGGTAGACCTTTGAACAAGACCTTGTGGAAAGTGTGCGAGTCTGACCATGAGGCAATACTTGACACAATAATAAGTAGAGCAGACTCGGATGGTTCATTGGATTAATTTGTAAGTATTCACATTGATTTTGTAAAGTCATGTTACATTGACTTGTAAGTATGCACATTAATTTGTAAGTTTATGTAGGTTTGTCTTTTTTATTTTTTGCTGCATTTTTACACATATACAATGAATATTGTGATGAATATGTTTGTCATTGATGTCAAAATGCTTGGATGTTAGAAATTGAGTAAGGAATGCATAATTGTGCGGGTCTATTGGTTGTCTATCATTTGATGATACCATTATGCTTTCAGGATTATGCTTTGATGATACCATTATGCATAAGTGATGGATGAAGTTGATTCTGAGAGTAATGTATAAAATCTAGGTAACGTACAAAATCTAGGTGTCTCTACTTGTGTCTTAGGTATATACCATATGTCAAATAGGTAGATAGAGACTCAAAAAAAGGTATTTAATCTAATCTAGGTGTCTTAGGTAGATACTATATATCAAAGACCTATCTAGAGACTAGAATAAGGTATAATCTAGAATGATCTAGGTGTCTTCTAGGTAGATACTATATATCAACTACATGTCTAGAGACTAGAATAAGGTATAATTTAATATAGGTGTCTTAGGTAGGTACTATATGTCAACTAGGTCTACCATAATAGGTGTATTAGGTAGAACTATAATCTAGGCGTCTAGGTGACTTAGGTCTAGACTACGATAAGCTATAAAGGCTAGGTGTCTTAGGCCTACTATGTCTATAAAATCTAGATACATACTATACAATAGGTGTCTTAGGTGTCCTACGTCTACTAGAATACATGTGTCTTAGGTCTTAGGTGAGGCCACATGAGCTTTCACCTTCACATGGTTGGCCTTGTTAGTATAGAATATTTATATTTCTTGAAGCTAAGGGAAGCTCTTTTTCTTGTACATAGAAGTTATGAAAAAATGGAATTAATGTATTGATTAAGTTATTATTTGGTGCTCTTGATGAAATATGTATGTGTGCCCTAAGTTTGATCATCATGATGTTGATGTTGATCACAAAATATGGTGTTAAGGTCATGTTGATGTTGATTGATGAGTTGTGGTTGTTGTTGAAATTTTTTAAAGTCTAAAGGATGTCATAGTGGCAGTTTTTATATCACAACAGCGGAGGTTTAAACATTCAAAACTAGTTAGGGTTTTTTAGCCATGGTGAAAGGTTTTCTGCTGCCCCAAAAATTGTCAAAAGGAGGTAGTGTAAAGTTGCAAAGGGGTGTAAATTTTGTCCTACTGCTAATGCGACTAAACCAACTATTCCAATGTGTTTAGATGGGTACATTTAGGCTAGACATGGTCTTTTTTTGCACCCAAACATGCAGAAACAGTCTGAGCTACATTGTACAGGTGATATCCCTGAAGAGTCCAAAGTGCAAAAAGGTAGCAATCTTTGACAAGCTATTACTTAGAAACCATGACACTTAGAAAAATTTTGTCTAAGGAAATGCAATCATGTAGAACCCCTCTACAATAACCTCTCTTGGTTTTTGATATCTGCAAGGCATTTGCCCGTGGTGAAAAGTTTTCTGCTGCCCCAAAAATTGTCAAAAGGAGGTAGTGTAAAGTTACAAAGGGGTGTAACTTTCGTCCTACTCCTAATGCAACCAAACTGATAGTTCCAATGCGTCCGGATGGGTACATTCAAGCTAGGAATGGTCATGTTTTGTACCCAAACATGCCGAAACAGTTTGAGCTACATTGTACCGGCGATATCCCTGAATAGTCCAAAGTGCAAAAAGGTAGCAATCTTTGACGATCTATTACTTGAAAACCATCACACTTAGAAACATTCCATCTAAGGCAATAAAATCACGTAGAACCTCTCTACAATAACCTCTCTTGGTTTTGATATATCTAAGGCATTTGCCTATGGTGAAAGGTTTTCTACTACCCCAAAAATCATAAGAAGGAGGTAGTGTAAAGTTGCAAAGGGGTGTAACTTTCATCCTGCTCCTAATGTGACCAAACCAATAGTTTGAATGCATCCGTATGGGTACATTTAGGCTAGTCATGGTCCTTTTTTGCACGCAAACATGTCGAAATAGTTTGAGCTACATTGTATCAATGATATCCCTGAAGAGTCCAAAGTGCAAAAAGGTAGAAATCTTTGATGAGTTGTTACTTGGAAAAAGTGACACTTAGAAACAATATGTCTAAGGTAACGTGATCACGTAGAGACCCTCTACAATAACCTTTCTTAGTTTTTAATATCTCTAAGGCCTTTGCCCATGGTGAAAGGTTTTCTGCTGCCCCAAAAATCGTCAGGAGGTAGTGTAAAGTTGCAAAGGGGTGTAACTTTCATCCTGCTCTTGATGCAACCAAACTGATAGTTCCAACGCATCTAGATGGGTACATTTAGGATAGGAATGGTCATGTTTTGCACCCAAACATGCCAAAAAAGTTTGAGCTACATTGTACCAACGATATCCCTGAATAGTCCAAAGTGTAAAAAGGTAGCAATCTTTGACGAGATGTTACTCAGAAACCATGACACTTAGAAACATTTCATCTGAGGCAGTATGATCATGTAGAACCCATCTACAATAACCTCTCTTAGTTTTGATATATCTAAGTCGTTTGCCTGTGGTGAAAGGTTTTCTGCTTCCCCACAAATCGTAAGGATGTAGTGTAAAGTTGCAAAGGGGTGTAACTTTCATCCTACTCCTGATGTGACCAAACCAACAGTTTGAATATGTTCGTATGGTATGTTCAGGCTAGGCATGGTCCTTTTTTGCAACCAAACATGCCGAAACAATCCGAGCTACATTGTACCGACGATATCCCTGAAGAGTCCAAAGTGCAAAAAGGAAGAAATCTTTGACGAGTTGTTACTCAGAAACAATTATACTTAGAAACATTCTGTCTAAGGAAATGCAATCACATAGAGCCCCTCTACAATAACCTCTCTCAGTTTTTGATATCTCTAAGGTGTTTTCTCATGGTGAAAGGTTTTCTACTGCCCCAAAAATCATCAGAAGGAGGTAGTGTAAAGTTGCAAAGGGGTGTAACTTTCATCCTACTCTTGATGCAACCAAACTGATAGTTCCAACACATCTAGATGGGTACATTTAGGCTAGGCATGGTCCTATTTTGCAGTCAAACATGTTGAAATAGTTCAAGCTACATTGTACCGGCAATATCCTTGAAGAGTCCAAAGTGAAAAAAGGCAGCAATCTTTGATGAGTTGTTACTAAGAAACAATGACACTTAAAAATATTTCTTCTGAGGCTATGGGATCAGTAGGGCCCCTCTAAAATAACCTCTCTCATTTTTTTATATCTCTTAGGCGTTTGCCTGTGGTGAAAGTTTTTTTGTTGCCCCAAAAATGGTCAAATGCATGCAGTGTAAAGTTGCAAAGGGGTGTAACTTTCATTCTGCTCCTCATGCAGCCAAACCAATTGTTCCAATGTGTTCAGATGGGTATGTTTAGGGTAGGCATGGTCATGTTTCACACTCAAACATGTCAAAACAGTCTGAGCTACATTGTATTAGTGATATCCCTGAAGAGTCCAAAGTGAAAAAGGCAACAATCTTTGACAGGATGTTCCTCAGAAACTATGACACTTAGAAACATTCTATCTAAGGCTATGGGATCATGTAGGGTCCCTCTACAATAACCTCTCTCAATTTTTTATATCTCTAAGGCATTTGCCTATGATAAAAATTTTTCTGCTGCCCCAAAAATGGTCAGACGCATGTAGTGTAAAGTTGCAAAGGGGTGTAACTTTCATTTTGCTCCTCATGCGACCAAACCAACTATTTTAACACATTCAGATGGGTATGTTTAGGCTAGGCATGGTCCTATTTCACACCCAAACATGCCAAAATAGTCCGAGCTACATTGTACCAACGATATCCTCACACATTGCCTTTACTATAACTGTTATAGTCTTCACATGTCAACATGCATCTTATAGCTATTAACATACTTGTTATATCAGTCAACACAGTCATATATGAACTACTTATTCTTTTATCTTGGTTCACCTTGACTTTGTTCTCTAGTACTATCTCTGTAGGGTTTGTTTTAGACCTTCAATGCATTGTTCCATCACTACAATCTTAGACCCCTATTAGGATTGAAATAGACCTTTGTTAGGCTACTCTCCTAGACCTTAATATCATCTTCATGTTGTCATATCCATTTTGTTCAACCCTCATCTTCTTCCACTTTAGGTCATTGTGTTATTAGGCTTGAACTAAGACTTCTGTGATATTTGAAACCCTATACACTTCATGGCTCTATCATTATGTAATGATCTACACTGCACCTATCTTGCTTATCATATTTCATAGCAATCTTGCAAAGAGTTGGGGTAGTGGTATGCAACCTTCTGCGAGATCAATACAATGTCATAAAAAGGCTTTCAAGCTTAACAAGTTTTTAGGTAGGGAATTACTTTATGGAATTAGAGTCAAATTGGTAAATGTGATGACATGATACATATTAACATGGTGAGATGAAAAGTATACATTTATAATATTAACCACACTCTCAAAGTTATTGTCGATGACTTATGGAAGCCTATAGCCCCAATGTTATGTTGCATACTCAAATTAGGTAAGACTCAATGTACTCTCATAACCTCGCCTTATATGTAAGAGGAATTACATTTAGTAACCACAATGGTCATCAGGTGCTCATAAGCATATGATTTTGACTATCTTATTCAAGAAAACAAACATAGTCTTTGCATCCCAATATGGTATAATAACAAGGGATTAAGAAATATTTTCAATTGAGCAACTCATAAAGAATATGGATCAGCATACCAAGGAGCAACGATAAGAACATCCTTTTGGAACATAGGGAATTGCAAATATCTATGATACAACAATCAACCTCTTTTCAATATACCAACATGAGATATTTGTAGAGTATTATTTTTAATATATGATGCACCCAAATTGGGCTAGCAAGACCAAATCATGGTATTATCATGTCTTTTGGTCACTGAAATAAACAATAAGCACAAAGATGTTTCACAAGAGTTTGACAACATAGAATGCAATAATTACAAAACTACTAAAAAAAGATGCATTGAAATAGCCAAAAAAATATGGTTTTATTTATGTAAAATGGGATCGCTATGGAAAACCATACAAGGTGTTTTTATACATTTATTTTAGTCCCCATATAGTCCTCTACAACAATCATAAAACTTAAGCAAATACACTCAAAATAATATCATTTTACAAGCTCTAACACAAGTCCTTCATGAGTTTAATGGCGATAAAGGCCAATCTAAAATGAGTGTAGAGACCATTTAGACTCACAAGGTATGGGGGTGTCCCATGCTAAAATTATCATATAAATATTATTGCAATATCCCCTTGGTCACTTGCAAAATTAGATAGGGTTGTTTGTGAAACTATCCTTAGTGTTGTGCAAATGGCACATGATCCAAAGGGTTGTGTAAGATTTATAGGGTGTCTTTTAAGTTACACAAAATGATTCCTCTCACTATGTGAATTATGCATTGTGCAAGGAACCATGAACTTTGTGTTGGATCAAGTGGCATTGTTTAGGTGGCACATGATGCAAGGACTTATGCATGAGGTTGTACATTGCTATGTGAGTGACTAAGGCTAACATGCAAGCTTATGCAATAGCATGCAAATCACGATGTGAACAAAAAAACTTGCTTTCCATTTATCCATTTAACCAATCTTCCTTTCTCTATTTTCTCGAGCATGTCTAGTTTTGAGAGACTAAAACTTTCAACCCAAAACTCAAATTCTCTTATCATCAATTGGGATGGATTTATTGATAATTAAACTTTAAAATCTAGAGGTATACAAAAATGATCTACACTGCACCTATCCATATTACATAATGATCAACAAAAATGATTTGTATTAACCAAATATCCATATAGGCATACATCAATATCTGTCGATATAAGTATAACATATATACAAAATAGCCATATAGGCTTACAAGAATGCCATATAGGAATACAATGTCAACTATATGCAATACAAAATATATGTTCGTAAATGCCATATAGGCATACAACAAAGGAACACAATAAAAAGTCATTCCCCTCTGTCCAGGGAAGAGAATAGATCATGGGCAGTCTTTGATTTTCGAGGGGATGGAGACACATATGAGGCTAGTCTACTATGAACCCGAGGGCGGCTGCTCCTATTTAGTTGTTCATGGATCTGTAGCTGTTACAATAAAAAGTATATACATTAATATATAGAAATTACATTATAAAAAATGAAACATTTAACAATATAATCACTTGCCACTATCCAAAAATTTGTCTCCTCATTGCCTCAGTACCAGGATTAGGTTGTGGTGATGTCATGTCCTATAGAAACCATCCAAATAGAAATTAAACTTCAAATCAGTAATCATTTGATTTTTTTAAAATAAACAACTATAACAACGAATGTAATTTAAAATTTACTAATCTACCTCATACCCCTATCAAAGGCATGGAGCTATGAATCACAGAGGACACACCATGCTCCATTTCCCTATGAACATCAGGAGGTGTCTCTGCAGCCTACATCATCTGAAAATAAAACAACATTATTCAATTATGAAAACTATAATAGTGATGCAAATCATGACTCCTAACATACACACACATTCACCTAAACATGGAAGTACACACAATAAAGCACACAAGTCACATGTATATATAAAAATTAGATGAAGATTCGTGACTATTGTGTGGTATAAGGCTCAACAAAGGAGGGACCATAGTAGCATCAAATTTTAGGTTTAAGAAGTCAGAGAGGGAGTGAAGGTGTTAATTTAGGTTTAGGTTGGTGGTAGGGTGGGGTAGGGTTGTGCTCAAATTTTTGTTTGTTTGGTAGTCATGGAGGTAGGACAATGCCTAAGATAGAGTTTGTGGATTAATGGGACAATGCCTAAACTAGAAATCACATAGACATTAGGTAAGTTTATGGGTTCACAGGAAGGAGGAATATCAAGAGTTTGTGGGATAATAGGAGGGAGGAAAGATACTAGATAGGAGAAGAAAAACCTTATTTTAAAATTTTCTTATCATTTTCTTTGTCTTGAGGTTTGTCAGGGGGTGGGTTGGAAGCAAACTAGGTCTGGGACGTCTGGTAGGGGTATATTAGGAAATAGGTATGGTAGATATGGGTTGGTTAGTAGGTTGGGTGTAGTGTTAGGGAAGTTTCTTAGGTCTACTTTTAGAAGTGGATGGGGAAAGGTCCTACACTTTTTCTTTTACTTTATCTTGGAGGGGTATTAGAGGGGAGATAGAAGTCAATGAGGAAGGTGAAGTAGTAATAGGTGGATAAATGGTGGGGAAGATAGGGGCATAGCTAGTGGAGTAGGTGAAGTAATAGAAAGAGGTTGTGGGGTTGGGGCAACAATGCATTTAGAGGCATAAGATAAGTAAAGGTGAAAGAGGGAATTGGTATGAGGTTGAGGTAGACCAGAAGGGGTTGACAAAAAATAATCTAAGGAGAAGTGTCTTAAGGTAACAACTAGTTGGTATGGGCTATGAGAAATGGTGAAGACATTACAATCATGGGGAATTTTAGAGTCAACAAAGGAGGGACCTAGATGATGTTGGAGTCAATCATATGCTATTTAAGATGTCATAGGCTCATACCCCTCTCTAGTGTCATGTCCGGGGGTCTAATTGGTCGAAGAGTTTATTAGAGAGAATTTGTCAAAGGATAGTGTGGAGGGGATCAAAAAGCTTTGGTCAACATGTATGAAAAATGTGGAAGTATAGACAAGGTAGTGAGCTATTTGAAAATATGCCTCAAAGAAATGTGGTCTCTTGTCTATGCATTTGCTTGTCATGTCATTCCATGAGACCTCATTTCTTTGAGACATTTTTTCAAATAACTATATTGTAATTGAAATTTTGTCATCTATCAACATCTAGTTATTAGTTATGTAATGTCTAGTAATGCTGAGTTTGAAATGTGCAAGGAAATGTAATCAACGATATGAATATAAAATACAAAAATCTAGTAAGTATAATTCATTAATTAAACTATTTATTTTATTACCTCCATGAAGCTTTGAAGTCGACCACCACTTGCAAGTGTTGCCATGAAATCTCCAATATTAACCTATTTAACATCCAAAATTAGATATTAGAATACCATTCATATAACGACGCTATTCACATGTAATATTTATAATTGTTTACTAGTTACATACCCCGACAATAGATGTTCTAGTGTAATATGCAGGTGGAGACTCGTTGAAAACTGCATCAACACTATGACCTTGAAATTTCATTAAAATCATCAAACTAAATTAGTTAATCTTGCATTTAAAAAATGAAATTTAATAAATTAAATTCAATGAACTTGCAAACATTTACCTAAATATTGTTGATGTATGTTTTTACACATTCATAACAAAAGTTAAAATTCACAAGGAACCTTAGCTGTCTTGAAAGATATGAAGAATTAACTAAGAACTCTTAATCTCAAGTTTTTGTATGAGTTGATGCATCTTTAGAATATACAGTTAGATCATCCATATAAATGACAATACACTTACCTAACAGTCCTCGAAATGCAATGTCCATGGCTCACTGAAAAGTAGCACCTACATTAATCAAACTAAAATGCATTCTTTTGTATGCATAATTACCCCATTTACAAGTAAATGTAGTCTTCAACCTATCTTCCTTATCAACCAAAACCTGGTTATATCATGAAAATCCATCTAAAAAGGACATCATCCTGGCTCCATTTACTGCTTGTAGTACTTCAGCTATTGGTGGTAATGGATAGTTGTCTCTTTCAGAAGCTTTGTTTAGGTTTCTAAAGTCTACACACAATCTAATGTCTCCTTTTTTCTTTCTCACAGGCACTAAATTTGCTACCCACGTTGAATTTCTTACTAGAAAAATTATTCTGGTAGACAACAATTTTTTGACTTCCTCAAAGATTAGAGGCTCTAAAATAGCATTCATAGGCCTCTGCTTTTGCCTAAATAGTTTCACCCCTGGTCTTAAAGGTATCACATGAGTTATGATGGAAGTATCATAAGTCTTCAAATATTCATATGTCCATGATATTACGTGTTTATACTCTTTTAGAATATCAACAATTTCTTTTCTTAATTTCTCAGAGCAAGCCTTTCCAATCAACACATTTTGTGAACTTTGCTCTGTTCCCATGTTAAAGAGATCACATTTACCTCCCTTAGTTTTGGGCAAATCTTTATGTCTGACTACCCCATCGAAGTCAAAAATCTTTTCTAACTCTATTACCCCCTTGGGCAAGAAATTGCTCTTCAAGTTTATTATGTCTTCTTCATCCCAAGACACATTAGGTCTCTCCTACTCATTAATGATCTGAGCCTCAAATACCTCATTACAAGTAAGAAAATCTACAATTTGTTGGTCTCCTTCAAATACTTGAAAATGAGTAACGTTATCTGGTATACTTAGGATATTCACTAGTTCAACAGTAAATCACTTTAAACCTGATAATGTTAATGGCTCTAAGGTACTAGCAGTGACTGCTAATGCATCTGGTCTTTGATTCAATTCCCTAGGCACATGCTCAATGTTCAAAGCATCAAATGATTCAATTCTATCCCATATTCTATGCCTATAGCTGGCCATTTTCTTGTAATTACAAGCATACAGTTTCCTAACCTATTTGACCACTAATTCAGAGTCAGAAAAAACTCTGATCATCTTCACCTTCTTCTTAATAGCCATGACAAGTCCATAAATCAGAGCCTCATACTCTGCTACATTATTAGTACAAGGAAATTATAACCTATATTCTGCCAAATATGACTTGCCACTTGGATTAATGAGCTCAACACCAGCTCCTGCTCCTTGCTTAGATTTAGATCCGTCACATTTTAATGTCCAAATGCCATTCTTATCATTTTGACCTTGACCTTTTAATTTAGAATGACTTCACTCACCTATTACATGCATTTTCAACTTGTAATCCAGAGTAATCAACATTTTTCATTGTTATTTCTTCTTCCAAAGCTTGGATTGGCTCATTTATGTCATCAAGAAAATACAATTCTAGTTTACCAAGACTAAACTTTCCACCTTGTTGTTCCATTTCCTTTATACATTTTCCATATTGATACTCAATGATATCCCTGCACATTCCACAATTCTCTTTAGGATGAGGAGTCTTATGAACTCTGCACAGAATTTTATACAATTTACACTAAATTGGATATTGCTGCTTAATGCATTCTTCTATCTCCTGTCTTATAATTTGGCCAAAGCTATTTACAGCATTACTCTCTTCATCAGAAGAATTACCATCTGACTCAATGAATACCACCATTTTTTAACTAACATGCTTTGTCTCAAAGTCTAACATCAGGATTTCCTCAATTTGTACTCATTTGTTTGTGACTCTATAAACACCTAATTCAACAAAGGCATATAATATCTCATTTGTTCTGTTATACTCTATAATCACATGTTTCATCCTAGGCTTAGCTTCTATCCTAATCTAATTTGGGACACCTCTCCAAGGTAACCACATGTATGAGAAATTGGTGGCCATATATCCATTCAATGTCTTGGACCAGTCCCTACTCAATAACATGCCATAATTGACAGGTATATCAACTACCTGAATATCAATAAACTGACTCACTCTAGGATCAGAGGCCAACTACATTTGGATGTGCATCAATTCTCCTATCACATTGACCTCAGTTTTGTCCAATTGTGTAACAACCTTGACAGATTTGGCAGGAGTCAATCCTAAAGCTTTGCATATCCCTAGAGGCATAACGTTAGATGAGGCCCCTGAATCTACCATACAATTGTGTATATTCTTTCCCAACATCCTAATGGTTAACAAGAAAGGAGGAGCTTCCTTCTTTTTTGCATACATGATGACATTAGTGTTGGACAGTTGCTCAGCTTTCTTACCTTTGTCTTTGGACTATGCCTCTTTACCATAAACATCATTGTCAACAAAAGTTTCCTTTGCTACAGATGTGTCTAAAGATTTCATGAAAGCAGATCACACCCCTGGACTTTTTAATAACTCATATAGAGGTACACTCACCTTAATTTTCCTTATTTCTTCAGACAAATAGTTCATTAACTTCACTATTTCCATAGACTTTGTTTTTCCTGTTTGGACCTTTGATCCTCCTGTCCCACCAATTCCTTGATGATTAGCCTTTAAAATTGTAGGATTATTACTGGCATGTTGATCTGGAGGAGTATTGAAGTTGTTAGGAGGAGTAGAGGTAGTAAAAGGACCTCCAGGCTTGGTATTGTTCCTCAGATTATAAGTGTGATTCCTATTAGACTGTTGAAAAGCCTGCACCTCCTCTGGCTCATTTAATACCTCATTTTCAGTTTCAAAAGGAAACTAAAAAGCATCTAATACTAGGGCTAATTCAGGATACAAACTCTCACAAAAATAAGGTTCATCTTCTAATATCTAATTTTCTTCGTCTCTAGTTGCAAAGGTGAAACTTTCTAAAACCAAAGCAGACTCAAACCCTGAAGGTACTATCTCATTCCCCTTGGGAATGAGAAATTTAGAAGTAAGATCTTGTACATCAACATTGAAAATGCTAGCAGCAAGGTGAAATTGAGGGCAGTCAAGCTTAGGATGTGCACTTGTATTGTGAATTCTATACCAATTTTTTAATGCTACATCAGCCATTTGAATTATGGCTGGTTGTTTCCCTTCCTGATTGTCTGGGCTCTCAAATGGAGATGCCAGAGTACCATTATTTGGTCCTGTGTTCCATGTCTTAGATGGCCTAGGTTGATTTTGATTTCTGTTGTTATTACCCCAAGCTTTGTTATCTCCATTATATCCTCTATTTTACATTCCCTGTCCTTGATTATGATTTTGTCCTTGGTTGTAATTCTAATTTTGATTTGAACCTTGACCCTGACTATAATTCTGGTTCAGGTTTTAACTATATCCCTGAGTATTTCTACCATAGAAATTCTCATTCCTCAATTGTGTCAGCTCAATGGTCAACCTTCTTAAGTGTGCAGTTATTTATTTTATTTCCTCTTTATCATCTTGTGCCTTTGCTACAAACGTATCCTGAGGAGTTTGGAAGAAAGACTGACCATTAGTCTGATTGTTACTATTATTATTACTAGTATAAGGAACTATAGCCTGGATAGGGGAAGGATTATACATAGGTGTATGTGTAGGAATTGTATTTAACAATAGAGTATGGTGCATGGGAACTCCATTCCAAGGTTGTGCTTGATTTTGCATCCTAGGATTTCCTACATTTAGAAATAGATTGTATGTAGTTTGTCTCATCTCTTGGTTTACATCAACTGCCTCTTTATAAGCTTTTGATATAGTATCTATATCGACCTTTCTCTTGACAAACATAGCAGTCAACAGATCTAAAGTGACATAATACATGGCTAACAAGGCTTCAGGAGTTACAGTATAAGGAGCAACTAACCTAGAGAAAGCCTTCTAAAACCTATCATTGAAATTATCAATGAGCTCTCCTTCACCTCTTTTAATTGTTGCCAATTTATGATATAATGTAGAAGGATCGATTGGTCCCCTAAACCTAGACAAGAATGCTTCTTCCATGAGAACCCAAGAAGAAACATAACCATTTGGCAAGTTGGCATACCAGTTAGAAGCCTGCTCATTGAAGGTGTAAGGGAACAACCTACACACCACATCCTCATGTTCTAATCTAGCTCTGAAGCATTCTTCTTTGAATATCCTAATATGATCTTCTGGATCTTGATGCAATTGATATTTAGGACAGATCTTCTCAGGATTTTTTGGCATCTCATGATAATCATTGAATGTTATAGGGGAATTGACATTGAAATATGCCATTATTGGACCTCTAGGTGAACTAGGACATCTAGGTGGACTTGTATTTAAGGGCGGATTGGGACCTCTAGGAGGACTAGGACATCTAGGTGGTTCTAAACCAAGATTCAGAGATTTGAATGAAGAACTATCAGGACTTACGATATCATGTATATTGAAAGGTGATCCAGGAGGAGTTTTCGATGAACCTCCTACGTGTGATATTCTAGGATTCTAGATCAAAGGACCTTTATTCTATCTCCTATTAGGTAATTGCACAAAGATGTCTTCTGAACTAGACCTAAACCTGGTCACTCGACCACTATTATGAGCCAGCTTTGCTCAAAGCCTACTTCAACTTAAATCAGGCCCTCCTTCTAGCGCCAAAAATTGTTGATGTATGTTTTTACACATTCATAACAAAAGTTAAAATTCATAAGGAACCTTAGCTATCTTGAAAGATATTAAGAATTAACTAAGAACTCTTAATCTCAAGTTTCTATATGGTCAAGTCTTGACCTTGTGGATAATTCAGCAAGCTGATGTGAAACTGTAATATTCAAGGGGCCTTATGTAAATTAAAGTATTTATTGACTTACTGGACTCGAATTATGCAAATTGCAAATATCAACAAAGCATTCGTTCTTCTACATAAATTTACTAATGTATCACAAAGCTTTGTATGAATTTCAATGAAACAAACTTTGCCTTTCAAATTAATATGAAAATTGCCAAATATCAATGTAATTCCTCATTCTTTATTCAAATGCAAGACAATTTCCTTCAGATTTTTGTGTTTAAGCTAATTAGTTTTCAATTGTTGGAGAAAGTTAGAGAAACTCCAATAAAGTATCATTCCCTATAGGATCTAAATGTTCTGTTACTCACGTTTTAAGGAATACAGTAAATTGAACAAATCAACACATTCAAATCTACAAATGTAAAGTCCTAAACATTTTCATGAACATACACCAGAGATTGCGGGCTTTCAGAGAATAATACTTCAAATATAAGTTGAAATAAGAAACACTCAGAAATAGATGCAGAATTCTAAATTTACTTATATTCAAAGCATAAAGTCATATAAAATTTACAATGTAAGAATGACTCGTGTTTCATTAATCAAATTACCAAAAAAATTATAGATGTTTTGATAGATACACTAAGGAGACCAGACATTCCACGTACTCCTTAATGCAGACACAAATGACCTCCCCTTCTAAACTAAAATAAATACTCCACTATTGCAATAAACCTCGACGAATTACAAGCTCAAGCTAAAATTCTAAAATCCTTGTGTAATATGATACAAGTAGCAGAGCTTATTATATAGACTTCTAAGCTTCATACTGCCACGGTTACAAAACTTAATCAATAGTCAGTATTCAAACTCTGTAGATCAATGGTGTGAATCAATCCCCAACCATTTCCCAAAAATATCTCAATGGTATCTTTGCTCGGCTCAAAGGATGCCTTTGGAATCTTTTCAAAATAAAGATACTCGCTGACTTTTCTTGTTTGTTGACTTTGCTCTATGATACCCTCCAATTGCATTCTTACTTGATATATTCATCTTTTAAGTACCCTTATATTCCTTTAGGTATTCTACAAAATTACCTATCACTCCTTTGATAAAAACACGGTCACTGTCCTGGCTTTTTGCCCATGTAAATTCTTGTGCTTTGACTCCATCTTGCAACTTCTTCTCTTTTGTCTCTAAATCTTTAACTCTTTTCTGGTATTTCTTAATCTTAGCACCTATTTCCATCATCGAATCAATCATTTCCTGCTAAGATGTGCTGCGGGATTCTTTAAACATGGCAAAAATATTGCTTTAAATTCTATTACAGCCTTTTCTAATCCATATGCAAGTACTTCTAAGCATTCATGCCCAATGAATTTTTCTACCATTTTCATGTGTACCTTTATCATGCTATCTACGACCTCTTCTAGGTCTCTGGTATTTATGATGCAATTTCTAAGAATTTCCTCTTCATATTTCAATTCCAATTTGACCTGTGGCAACTGATTTTCCACTTGAGGAGTAAGTGCTCCTTCAATTATTAGTTCTTCTACTCTATCTTCTATTTCATCAAGTTGCCTTATTTCTGATTTACACTCCTCTTTTCTAAATTGGCAGCTATGTAATATAACATTGCATTTGTTTTTCTCTGCAAAGCCATTTCCCAACTAGTTGCTGCTTACCTTGTTATTTCTTCTCCTTTATGTATGAGGCCTTTGAGCCATTTCTCAAAAATGTTACCTTCAATCTTCTTATTTCCCATCTCTTTTACCTCTTTTTTAGATAATACTGTCATTTATGCAGGCAATTCTGGTATATTTGCACTAGTATCAAACATCCCCTTGATAAATTGATGTAATTGGACAATGTGTCCCTTCAAGTATTCATGTTTATCCTTATCTTTGTTCAATATCTCTGCAGTGGCCTGATGCATGTCTTCCCACTCATGTATATGTTGTTCCCTTGTCCTGTGGCCTAGATCTATATTAAGTATTTTATAATCTTCTATTGTTATTTCTCCTTTTGACTTATCTTTTTGTGGTATGGCCAGATTCAACATTCTAGACCCAGAAGGACCTCTCTTGATTACTGACATGGTTCTAGCTTTTCTCTTCTCTTTTTGTGGTGTAAACCACCTAATAAGTTTTTAATATCAATAGGTACCAACTGTACCTCTACCTTTTCTCTCCCGACTTTCGAGCCTAGCTAGGTTGGAACCTCCTTTGCAACCTTTTCTATTTTCTCTTCATTAATCACCTCCTCTTGAGGCTTCTCCATTTCTGCTTATTCTCGTTTCTCTTGTTGTTGTGGAGGGGGCTGAGGTTGAGGGCCTTGTTCTGGGACAAGTGGATCATTCTACTATTTGGACTCACCCTCATTATCATCTTCCTCTATTTTAGTATCTCCTCCCTCTTCATCACATTCCTCTGTATTCTTTTCCTCTGAAGACTCTTTTTGTTCCTCTTCTTCCTTATCCTTTTGCTTTGTATCTTCTATATCCATACCTTCTTTTTGTTTCTCATGTTCAATATTACCTTCAATAACATTTTCTGTGTTATCGCTGCTTTCCTCGGGCTTATCTAATACTTCCCTTAGTTCTTCTGTTGTTTCAACTTGTTCCTACACTTTCTCAAACATGTTTGTTTGTTCCATATGTGAAGGTGAACCTGTGCTCTTTTTAGGTTCCTTTGTATCTTTCTCCTTTTCATGTTTACTCTATGTATTCTTTTCTTCCTCTGTATTTTGTTCTTCTTCACTATTCTCATCATACATATTCAAAATACTTAACACATCAGCACCAGAAGCACTCATCTCTACTTCCTTCTCAGCCTGGGCTAGTGTTTCCTTTACTATTTTTTCTTGTGTGTCTTCCTTTTCAGATTCCTCTATCTGGTGTACTACATCCTGCACCTCTTTTATGATTTTAGGTGGCACCAGTGTATCAGAAGGATCCACTACCTCTGCTTTATCCTATACATTCTCCTCTTTAGATTGTGACCTTTGTTCAATTTCCATATATGTATGAGTATCCTACCCCTCTTCTGCACCAGAGTATTCACTTAATTCCTCTTCATCTTTACCAATTTCTTCTTTTCTTGTCTCAGAATCTACCTCCCTAACCTCGCTATCACTGCTGTCATCCTCTACATTGACAGTCTCACTTACTTGTTTGGCTTCATGCAATCTTGACTCTTGCAACTTTTCTTTAGCCAATTTTTTCTTCACCTTTACATATTTTTGCCTTTTCTCTTCTGGTGTGGCCTCACTGGATATGCCACTCATCTTAGCATCCACTTGTAATGTACCTATAGCATCACTTTGTTTTAATGTTTTTCCCTTTGATGTTTCAACTGTTATGGCCCTCATGATTTTCTTTCCTGTTGACTCCTTAGCAGCTTGGGTCTACTCTACACTGGTGTTATGGCAAGATGACTCTGCTTCCATAAATGTGCTTGATTATACTACCAATGTCACTCCTAAGGCTTTAGATCCATTAGGGTGGCATTCTTATCCTTTTCAATAATATTTGCTTCTATAACCTTTCTCTTCTTCTCATAGAAGCATTGGAGTTCATCTTGATGCTCCCTTATTCTTTTCTTACCTTTCTTTGGAAATGTGGGCTCAATTCCCTTAGCCCTAAGTTCTTCTATTTTGTCCTTTAACCATGTCTTGGAAAATAAAATGACAGGTTTGGACAATGTGTCCAAAGATGTGTTCCATGGTTGTGACCAATTAGACTCTCCAATAGGAACAATCCTGACACTCTTATAGCTATGATGCAACAATTCATTATCATCCTCAATTTCTGGAGGCACATAGATTTCCCCCATAGTTTTCATTTATTCTATTGTCAGCCTTTTGTGTGCTCTTTTCCTCACTTCTCTGTCATCTTTGCAATCTGACCAGTAGTCCTCAATGTGCACGTGATGCTTAAACTTAGGATCAATGGTTCTTTCGATCATGTGGAAAGGATCAAACCGTCTTGCTTGTTCAAATTCTTCAAAGCCATAATATCTTAATTCCCTCTCTGAATATCCAGCCACTTCCTCATTGTAGCAAAAATATCTTCCAATTGCCCAAGGAAGTTTAATATTTCCTTTGTTCCACTTCTTCTTATACATCGTGAAAGCATCAAGTTTTGTCTTGAAAATTCCAATACAATCAACTTATCTGATGGATATTTAGGTAGCATGAATGGCTTCCCCTCAAAATCCTCAGTTCTAATATAGGTAAAATGTTGGAATTGTATATACCAAGAACTATGCAATCCAATAGTGTTCTTTGCATCCTCAGATAATCTTTTATCCTCTTCTCCCTTCAAAACTCTTACCATGTATGTATAGAATACATCATTAACTAAAGCATACTTCTTTAATGCATTATACTCCTACAAATCTGGATAATGGTCATAGACTAGTTTCTGATCTGGGCCATTCCCCATGGTCCCAACTCTATCAATTCCAATTATGTATGGCTGAATCATTAATGCACATGAATATAACACATATGATGATAAGTAAAAAGGCATCTTTTGCTTTCTCAACATAGCCTATTTCCATATGGCTATACTGATAGTCTTGGCCCAGTGAATTTGTCCATCTTCCTTTTTTGCTTCCCTTATGAATTGAATGACAGTGAACATCCAGAGTTCACATTTTGTTGCATCTCTCAAACCTACTAGTCTACTCAACATTGTTATCATCAGATGTATTTCTTCTTTAAAGTCTATCCTACAAAGATTCCTTGGCACTCTTGCTATAGCCTTGGGTTTATTCTCTGCATTATACCAGCTGTAGAAGATTTTATTTTTGCATTCTCTTTCATTACTATTAAAATCTTCATAGTATTGGTCTATATCTATGTCCACCATTTTCTCTTGAATTTCCAAACCAAATGTCTTTGCTATCCCCTCTGTAGTCAAATCTACAATCACCTGGTCTTCATGTATTATCTTTCTGGTATTTAAATCATACTTGTATATGCACTCCATAACCAAATCTTTAGCCTCCATAGCTAACAGAAAACCTGCAGCCTTGTATAATCCACTATCCCAAATGCATTTCATGCCTGGGGTGGCATCTATCGCTGTGATCTTCTGAAGAATATCCTCTACATCACAGGACCCCACACTTGTATCAGTGCTGACTCCGCTTGTGCCCAGTAAGGTTGGATACCCTCTGTGCATCAGCAGTTCTTCCTTTTCTGTTTCCTTTCATGGCTTTCTTTCTTTCTTCACTTTTTCTTCACCCCCTAGATCTACTTTCTTTTGTTTCGGGGCCATCCTATGAAAAATCATATATTTACTCCCTGTTTTTACTCCATTTACCTAGGGTTTTACTATGAATTTTTTACATTTAACATTTACCCTAACCCCTTTTGTCTTTTCCTGTTTTAAATTTTAGGTTATTTAACATAATCAGCTAATTTCCTAATCAGATACAGTAATTTATTGCTTTCTTGCATTTTCAAACGAAATTACTAGTAATCATTTTGCATTTTCAATTAACCGAACTATAACTACGTTCAAGATAAATACATGTATTCGTTACAACTCAACCTTACAAGCGTTGACTCACTTTACCATTTTTTTGATTTGTACCCGTTCTAAAATTCTGTCCAGCAATGAACTTTCTGTTCAATCTGTGCAATAGTTTTCTTTCTCTACAATTTTAACTTTTACGATGCAATTCTGAAAGAAAAACAATCTTTTATTTGCCCTAACATGTTAAAATTCATCTTTTCAATGTTAGTTCTGCAATAAATGCTACATTCAATGCACATGCGGCTTAAGCTTTCTATTTCAGCTTTTAATTTCAAAGATTGTATCTGTTTGTTTACCCTTTGCATACATATCATTTTTTGTATGTCTCCTTGTATATTACTTTTCTGTATATCCACTTGTATGTCATTAATATGCAAGCCTACATATCCAACAGGTTATAAAACAATGTTACCTTTCACCTTATGTTCAACTTTATATCTTTTATTTGTATGTCACAATGTATATAAAATAAATGCAAGTCATCATACAAATACAAACCATACAAACCTTTTATCCTTTTATAATTCCTGATGGCGCACTTTACCTCTTTGTATATCAGGATTGTATGTGCTTAATATACAATCCTTCATACATACAAAGCATTAACCTTATTTCATCTCTTTTTGAAATCTGCGTTGAATCTTAACTTTCTATTTTTTTTGTATCTCCGCTTGTATCTCTGCTTGTATATGCAACATATAATCGTGAGACAACCATTGTGGGCCCCAATTTACCTACCCACTTGTATCCTTCAAAGTAATATAAATGTATCTGCACTTAGATACAATCTCTTATACATGCAAACTTTTATATAACCATTTTGGACTTTTCACTTTTATTAACCATATTGCATTTTCTTTTTGGATCCGTACATGTATACTAAGCGAATGCATACTTTTCCAAAATGCATTAATAAACAATGCATCGCTTACATCAGATTTAACTATCTTTTGGAATCCACACTTGTATGTATGTTAAAGATGCAAAACCGAAACATACAAACTGTGCGAAGTACCTTTTTCTCACTTTACTGAATCATATTTTATACCTCTCTTGGGTCCGTGAATGTATATCACCTTGTATATCATTTGCGTTTAGACTAGACATACATAGAAACCAACATACACTACGGACCTGACACTTTATTCATTCCACTTGTGAAAACCTATCGGGTCTGACTTGCATACAAAGGATACAAACATTAAGCATATGCATGCAAACCACCAAAATACAAAACTCGATTATACTCGACATGACTTATACAACGATTTTACATACAAACAACTTTGTATATGACATACAAACCTCTAAATAATGCATTTTACCAAAAACACATATATCTCACTGAATATTGGGAATTTTTTATTAGTTCAAAAAGCACCCCTTACTCATTTTTCACAACGAATTCACCACTATTCTCTCTTGGTACTTAAGGCTAGATCTTTTCAAAATTTTAACATGGTTTGTAACACTGACCCCTCTTCCCTTTTACCACCAAGCAAAACCACATAGAGACAACAAGCAATAGCCATAACAGGGGTCCTTATTTTGCTAAGAGGTAAAATGGGGCATGTTGTGAGCATCACAGCAAGTATCAAGGTCAAAAGTCTCACTCAGGAGGGCATCTGTCATCACCATCTGCTCAGCTACAGATGTAGCTTGTGCACCTACATCCTGACTATCCATGCGGTCATAACCACAGGCTGACCTGCAATCCTGACAAGTATGGGGTGGAACCCTACTCCTCGAACTCTCCACCAGCCCACATTGTGTTGCAAGACTGGCATGCTCTATGATTCTTTAGGTCAAGGCACTAATGGATTGAAGTGTCTCAACCTCAGGACTCTCCTTCACAATGGAAGGGATAAACACATGCTCATGGGCTAGTCTAGTGAGCACTTGTCTCGTTGGCCGTTGTGGGTCAACACGTGCCCCTAGTCTATCCTGTGCTGACCCCCCACCTCTACCCTAGAAGTCCTGCATATCAAAATAGTTTGGCAATTTGTTTTTTACAAACTCGCAGTAGAGTTTCCTCAAAAAGTATTGCGGGACCTCATTATTGTTGCATGGAGGATGGTCAAAAACCATCCACCATCTTTGCCCAAAATTGTCCCTTATCACTTGGTTGTTGCACCAATGGATAGGGAACTTCTTGCATTGTAAGGGATAGAGGTTGATTTGTTAGTGGGTCTATAAAAATGGAACACAAGTCCAATTTTGTAATTTGTTCATTTTTTACTTGCTCATACAACTTGTCTACATAATACTCTCTAAATTCTCTCCTCTTTTATGCCCAACTAGATATTTGCTTGCTAATTGAATCTACATTTGATAACATAGATTCAAGAGATTGAGCAAGTGTGGATCCATGTGAGGTTGAAGTTGTAGGATCCTTCAACCTTGTAATTATATCTTCAATTTGTTTTTTATTGTTTTCAATTTACAACATTACATTTTCTTGTGTTCCAGGGGCATGTCGAGGAATGGATGGATGAGTTTGTTGTTCAGGTTATTCTTCAGCAGGTATTTGTGGATTTTCAAGAGGAGGTGCATTATTATTTCATGTCAATTAAGGAAATTTATATCAAAAATCAACTTAAACATGCCTATTTAGAAACAAATTCACACAAAAAAAATAAAAAAAATCACTCCTTCGGCCTCCCTGATGTCATGGTGGCATTTTGGCAATGAATCAGTGAGATTTTGGTGTCAAATTTGGTCTTCAATAACGCAAGTCCACTCCTTAGGGTTTGCAGGCCACGAGTGAAGAGAAAATGGAAGGAAAAAATGAGCAACAACTTCTCTTTTTTTTAAATAGTAAAACATAACATGGGCGCATTATGTCTTAGAATTTTTTTTTTAAAATTGGCCACTTTTTGGCCCCCCAACTTTTTGCACCCACCCACCTATTTGTTTTGCACTTATCTTTGTGTTTCTCCTTTAGTATTTTGTATAATGCAAATTAATACAAGTGTCCCCATGAAATTTCATTTACATTGAACAAAAACATAGCTCCCCTTTTTTTGACTTATGCCCCTATTTACATTTTTTCTCTTTTACATTTTCATGACCCTTGCCTTCTTTTATATCATGGACCTTGCCTTCATTACCTATATATTTTTCCTTTTACTATTTATTGGACCTTACCTACATATTATATACATGTTTTTCTTTCTCCATTCCTTGGCCCTTGCTATATTTTCTTCAATGGTCATTTCCATCACCTTATGCACTATGTTACTCGGCTTCCCCACTAGAGGAGTTTATTGTAGTTTATTATATAGGATAGGTACTTCCTCTCCTCTAAGAACCAAAAATCAAATATTATAAATCATCACCCCATGTGACATTTTATCACACATCTTGTATGATATTCCTTACCTTGCTCTTACACAATGTTATTTAGCACATAGTCTTACAATTTACATACATATTTCCCTTATTTTGGAAACAACATTGGAGGAATCTATACACTCATAATTTACTTGATCCATATTAAAAAAATCATACAACATTGCTATGCTTGACTGTTGCCATATTATTTTATCTCTCTCCTCAAATTGCACAATGTCACCTTGCACTCATTTTGGTAGGGGTGTACAATCACAACATTTGGATCATGTGAATATGTTGTGGGGAGGTCTAGTTGTTATGAACTTTACACTAGCCATATGCATCATGACCCTTTTACGCTAGTATGCAGCAAATTTGGATATTGCCATGTGCATATGTACTATGGATGCCTAGAAATTTTGAACTCCACACCAACTATATGTGCCATGGAGTCTTGCACTAGTTCTTACTTTTTATTACTTCATGTGCTCACACTATTGGGGACCTAGTGGTTTCAAACTTCACATCAGTCATATGGGCCATGGCATCTTGCTCCAATTTTTGCTCCATATATACCTTTAGTCTAGTTTCCTTTCATGAATTTTGCATGCTTCAAATGGTGATTGTGGATTTTAGCACTAATTCTTGATGTAGGTACAACTAACAATTTGTATGCAAGTGTGGAAGATGTGTTTTTTGCAAATACATGAACACAATGAGGTGTCATTCAAATATCCAACATGGTATCCTTTTAATGATTATTTTCTTTTTACTGCACATTTACTTTAGAGTGCATGATTCATGTAGATTCACATAAACTAGGTTCAAAATGTAAGGGATGAAAGTGTGTACCCTACACTTCTGCACCTTTGTTTACACCATTTTTCACACATCATAAATAAAGTTGTAGCACATTATTTGACTTATTTGGAACACCAAATGACTCGTACCCACAACTCATAAGCTAATTGCAACTTGCTTCAATTAGTGCTCCAAATTTACCTTCACTCCGATTTTGTTTCATGCCTTTTGCATGCTTCAAATGGTGATGGCGAATTTTAGCACTATTTTTTGATACATGTATAACTAACAATTTGTATACAACTATGGAAGACATGTGTTTTGCAAGTACATGAAGATAACAAGGCATTGTCCAAAGATCCAACATGGTATCATTTTAATGCTTGTTTTCTTTTTTACTATACTTTTACTTTAGAGTGCATGATTCATGCAAATTTACACACACCAAACTAGGGGCTAAATGTAAGGGATAAACATGTGTATCATGTGTGTTTACACCAATTTTAACATGCCATAAATGAATAGTCATAGCACATGATTTGACCTATTTAGCACACAAAATGACTCCTAGCCATAACTCATATGCCAATTACCACTACAAACCATCTTAGCCCATACCACTACACATTCCTTGACATTTAAGCACATTGTACTAATCCACTTGGTGCACCTAGACCCCCAAATTTAAATTCATCATTGAGTTCCCAAATTCAACTCTTTCACAAAATAGTTATCTTGTTGACTCACATGCCAAATAATTGAAAATAGTGACCATGGAGATGTATATAAGGGCATTTCATAGGTCATTAGAATCTATCTAGCAATCACCAAATCATATAAGGACAATTCAATTTGCAAGTTCCATTCAAAATCTAGATCTATGTGGTTCACCAATCCACCAACATATTGAATTTTACTTTACATTCATATAGCTTGTCTTGCATACTTGACACCTTACTCTTTTTGAAGTGTGTGACTACCAATAAGACAAGACAAGGGCCTTCCCTTTGTCATGAAGAAGCTCTCACCTTGCTTCTTAGCATGTTCACATTCAAAATAGATAGAAAAGAAAGAGACAAATGAAATTAGCCAAGGACAAAGTCGCATTAGTTGGACCAAACCACATGCCACATCCTAGTTTACAATAGTAGAGATCCCTACTCAAATCCATATCCATCACAATCATCTGATCAAAAGTTTATATCTTAATTTTGATTTTAGATCTTTGTAGCCAACCAACAATTAGTTTCCACATCTAATCAAATAAACATCTAATCACTCTCCAGTTAGTCAAGTTTCTAGTCTTTTATTTAAATCTAATTTGTTATTGATTAGATTTTATTATTCTATTAAATTAGATTAGCATATAGACCAGCTCAACCTTCACTAAGTGCTACATGACTATTCTTAAATATCATCCACTTCAACAGTCAAAGGTCAATTTTGACTAAAAAATAAGACAAAAATTAACCACTTTTTGTTGTGAATGAAGTGTAAAATTGCTATTGACTATTTAATAATTAAAGTGAATGATATTTAAATAGAGTGGTGCTACACCTGACATTTGATCACTTTAGACCTAGTTTACTGAATTGGCAAGAAAACAAGTTGTTTCTGAGTACGATTCATCCCAGAATCGGTTTTTGAATCAAATCACCAATGAATTCAAGTAGCGTTCATTTTTTCCGCATCAGAATCTCGTTTGGAGTTGGCAAGGAATGAACCCGAGCAATTCCAAGTCAATTCTAGTGAGTCGAAGGCATTTCTGTCACGATTCCAAGAGTGGGTGAAGATTGCAACGGATTTTAGTTTATTTTGGTGGTTGGCAAAATTGAAGCTTGAGTCACATTTTTTGCTCGACTATATTACCTCAACAGCTTCGAAACCTTTGCTTGATATATTTCTACGGATTGGGGGCAACTTTTAAGTTTAAACTTTATTTTTCAATATTTAATTTTATTTTTGTATTGATTAAGATTTGAAGTTTTTAACCTTAAAGTTAATTTAATATTGATAAACTATTATTAATGTTAACATTTTTGAGCTTATACTATTTTTATTTGATTAAGTTTTATAATAAATCTAATTTTCATAAGGTTTTAATATATACTAATATTATTAATAAATTATATTTAAATATGCATATTTATTATTTAGTTGTATATATTGTTTTATAAAATAAATTAATATATTAATATTTTAACATATTAATATTATATGTTTATATTATATTATTTAAATATTATTATATATTTATAATTTTTATACATTTTTTATATAGACCTACTTAAATAATGAGTATTGTACTCATGTATGCAAAACCCCATTCCAATTAGATAACTAAGAAAGGGTCTCATGGAGCTACTAGAGGATCTATTTTTGTGGAGCAAGGGGTCCCATGAAACTCAAAAAAAATTGCTACTACATAAATTAGAATATTTTCCTCTACCAGCTTAGGGATTTTTCTATATTTCTTCCATTTAATTTAGGAAATATTTTGGAGGGAAAAAAATTTGTTTGATGATTTTTAATCTTTTATTTTATTTGTAGGTCATAAAAAATCTCTCCTAAATCAATCAGCATTAAACTAAAAACCTCATGCACCTCTAGCATCCATAAATTTTAGAGCTTAAAGTTTAAGCCTACTTGCAACTACAAAATTCATGGGACCACTTGTTTTAAAATGCTCCTAAAAAATTTCAGCAACACCGCTGAGATAATTTAAGAAGCCCCCTCCATGGGACAGTTTCCTGAGTTTTAGAGTAATATGTATGGTGGAGCCTAATTAGCCAAATGCAGATTCATTTTTCACACCAAAAACAAACATTTTCATAAAATAGTTGTTTTCCTCTGAACTGACATATCAAAAAAATTCAAATTAACAACTATAAATATATATTTAAATTAACAACTATAAACATATATTTAAAGACATTTCATAAATCATTAAAATACATCTCACAATCATCAAATCACAAGTATCTAAAAGCTAGATAGCGTAGGAGAATATAGGAAACATCTTACTTTTCAGTTTTAAGATCCTTAATATTAACATTGCTGTAATCATATTTAAATACCTTTAGAATCAACTGTGTAAAAACTCTCAAATACATCTTCATAAACTGTTTTACGGAAAAATACTATTGCTGCAGTCTTTTTGGTTTATTGAAGTACAAAGACCCTTCATATTGATCCACAAGAAAAAGTCAAAAACTTTCCATGTCTAATTTTTGATTAAGTTCACCACCAAGCAAACAAATCAGGCAAGCGTCTAACCATGGCTAAACAGAACAACATAGTCCAAAAAAATGTCATGCAACATGTCCATCAAACTTTCTCATACCACCATCACACTATATTCAGAATAGGTCGAACCAAATTGGACCCAACTACTAATGATTTCCTATCTAAGCAAAGACCCAATTTATGAAAGACAAAAAAAAAAAAAAAAAAAAATCTGCATCCCTCATAGTTTGTAACAATCATATGTAGAAATATAAAAGTTGCTCTATATCATATACAATGAGAAAACTACCATTCAACGCCATATCCTCTATCTACTGAAATCAAGTCATACTGATACAATCTATTACATATTTTACTCAACAATTGACCGCATATTTCTGTGTCCAGGCTCCAGCAGTATCTTCATAACGAGCTCTGTCAGTCTTGTAAAGATGAGCAATCTCAGGCACTAGAGGGTCATCTGGGTTGGGGTCAGCCAGCAGGCAACACACAGATAACAGCAGCTTGGAAACAGTCAGTGCAGGGTTCCACTGCTCCTTCAGTATATCCAGACACACACTCCCATTCAAGTTTATATTCGGATGATAAATCTGCCCCCAAAAAAAAACACCCACATAAGTTACAATTATCTTAGATGGGATTCGTAGGGCTTTTGACACAGAAAAACTGCAGGCCATAAAAATTTATAAACTATAGATCTGCCACTGGTCCAGCGCTGAATGAACTAGGTGGCTCCTTCTGCAAAACCATTAGTTCTTTCTGTATTCGACTGCTCGCCATTTTTTCTTATTCTAACAAGTATTCCAAGCTCTATCTGGGATTTCTTTGGATATGTTCTAGGTTTCTCCGCTTCCTGGTTTTTTTTTTCTCTTTGTTTCTCCCCACTGGAATTTGCATGCGGCGATGGTTTTTGCAAATAGATTGGATAGAGGAATTTGCAAGTGTTGTGAATGTGCTTGATTTTATAAGGTGGAATAGTCGGCATGTTACACTTGGGGTGAGATCCACGCTATGTAGAGGTTTACCCTAAATTTCCAGAGCTTCAATGAGCAAGTGGGTAGGGGAAAAGACCCAATACATGTGCACCCTAATTTCATGCCTCTCAAAAACATATTTGTCGATGTTGAAGAAGTCAAAAACTTAATAACAGCATTTTTGGTTAGTCGACTGCTTAAACCTAAGGTTTCGGGTCCACAACATCAATTTTGATGCCAGATCTATATGTAGTCGTAAAAAGTGTCAAAAACAGCACTTTTTAAACCCCTGCCTTGTGATGGTCAATTGTTACATCCCATCATCGAACACACTTGCACCAATAAGTGAACATATTTTCCCTAATATTATGGACATTAACACTCAAATCCATGATATCGTCCTCTAAAAAACAAATCTATACTCATATCTTATATGCATACAAAACTAAAAAACTAAACAACATTGTATTATTAACTAAATAATTTTAACCAAAAAATATTAGATAAAGCACCCTAAACCTAATATTCCAACATGTTATTTTGAATACCACTTAACCCTAAACTAATAATATATTATCCTATTTCTTAAAAAACCTAAACCTAAATGTGGGAAGCTAAACACCCATTTCTCAACCTAAACCTAAACTTGTCTGCCCATTTCTCAGACTCTTTAACGCCGCCGTAGCTCTAGCGCACAACATCCATGGAAGCGTCATAGGAAGCTCGAAGGTCGCCAAGAGGCCGCCGATGCGGGTAGCAGGGAGGTTGCCGATGTGGAGGTTGATGGAGGCAACATGTATTTATATAAGAAACAACGCAAGCCTACAAACAAATAAATTCAGGGGAAACTAGAAAGTTCTCTAATAAATAAAATAATAGATTTACAAAGCACTATAAGTTCATTCGTGGGTTTGGAAAGAAGTGTAAGTTCATTTGTGGGTAAATGTTTTTGTTCGCGAAAACATTCTTAATGTAAAGATCTTTGCCGGACAATCTGATTTTTGTAAAGATTTTTTGAGATTTTTGGTGCTGTAAGAAATGCGTAAGTTAGTTTCTTGTGTCTTTCGGTTATGATCTGAGGTTATAGTGAATTTTTGATGAGAAATCTAGATAATTCATTTTTTGATTTACTTCTAGGGTTTTGGCGCATTTTCAATGCAAATATTGAAATGGATTTGTCAGTTCTGTTAGGATTTTTAGCATTTTGGATTAGATACCTGGGCTATAGTTTGAAAAAGGGTTCTTCTGGAGGGTTTTGCTATAATGCTGGGATTTTGAATTGGGGCTTTACACAGAAGGGTTTTGCGGGCCAAAGGAAGTAACCTCTACATTATAATTTTCTGGAGGGATTTTCCTTTCTTGACCTAGGGTTTATATTAGTGTTTTAAGGATCATTCTTCTGGAAATGGTGAGAGTGATTCAAAAAAATTATTTATATTGCTCAAATCTGCAAGCTTCATCTCTCCCCACGAAACTAGACCTGTACATCCTATAATGTGTTTAAACATCTCAGATTCTCGACTATTAGCCATCAAGAGTTTCAGTGTCTTGTTCTATGCTGCTAGTATCTAAATAGAGGTATTAATTAACATCATGTAAGCAGCCTTTATTTGAAATGGTTTTTTAAAACTTTTCCTTGATCATCTAGAATCCCTTTATAAATTGTGTATCTCCAATAATGATGTGATGCTTTTGTTTTTGTGTGTAGGGGAGCTAGTGCGGGGGCCACCCTCAAATGGAGAGATTTTCAGTCACAGCAATCCCCTCCTCAGACATATTCAGTCACAAAAATTGTGTCTTTTGACACAACAGATTTCAAGGGTTTGAAGGAAAACCAATAGGTAAAGTCATTTTTGACCTTATTGGGGCAATGACCCATTTTTTTTTCTATTGCAAGTTTCTTTCAAATTTCTTAGGGTTTATAGTAAATGACTTTTAGGTTCTAGATTGTTTAGTGAAACACAAAACCGTATAGTTATTCTTATGTTCTTATCTAAATTGAAATTGGACAATTGTGCTTTGTTTTTGCTTCCATAGATGTTTTTGTCTAAAATATCTTGGGTGTGGGATGCTATCAGATTTGGTTTTAGGTGTTTGTGGTTTCTTTCTCGACCCTTCATTTGTTTTTCTTAATGACCTAAAAGGGATACATGCTTGATCATGATTTTTCTATGCCTCACTTCACATATTTGGCAACACACACAGCATTAATGTTGTAGGAACAATGATACATAAATGAAAGTTATAATAAAACACATTCCTTGCTGGATTTTCCTTAGATAATTACCATTTCTCCTAGCTCTGATGAAATTCTGGGTATAGTTTCCAAAATATAGCAGGTTCATGGCGTCAATATTGTTCAATTCTTTGTTCAACAGTAACACTAGTTGTAGTTTGCTCTTTTGGCATGGATATCCATTTACAAGTAAAATGATCTGAGTTCAACCTATCTTGCAATACATTCATTTGGAGTTTCTCTAAAATACAATTAATGCTTTATGTTGAGATCAATGTCAGTGTGTAAAAGTGGACAGAATTTGAGTTTTATCAAGAGGATTCCATATAATTCAAGTCTCAACAAATCAAAACAAAAGTATGGTGTAGACATTTAATCTCTAGCTTGCACAAAAATAAGATTGGTGGCTTGTGTGAAGGAGTTGTTACATTGAACTCTTTGTGAGGAAGCCTGTAAGGCTGTGGACTGAAAAGCTGAAGGAGGCAGAAGAGTGGGAAATGTGAATTGAGAAGGATGCTTGAAGATAATGGATTTCTTCTCATCCTGAAGGAAATGTCAAACGAGAAGGATGCTTGAAGGCTTTGGAATCCTTCTCATCCAGAAGAAAATGTCAAATGAGGACACCTGAAGGGAATAGAATTCTCCTCAGCCAGAAGGGAATGAGAGAGATTAGATTACCACCAAGGGATTGCTTGTTACCATGAGGAAAGCATCTACTGGTTTTTATGTAGTCCCACCTTAGGGATTTTGTCTGGATTAGTTCTATAACCCTGTGCCCATGTCAGGTCTGCCATTTGGGCCTGGATTATATTTACCAAATTATATTATGCAAATTTACAGCTCTTCAGATAGATTTTGTGTTGTTTATGATCACAAAATACCATGGACATCTTGTTAAAAATCACAAAACAGTGGTATGAGGAGCTTACAAATCTCTCTTTTGTAATATATGTATATCTAATTTTCCATATGACTACTGGGCATATGACCCTCCTTGTGGGTGCACCACTTTTTCACCTTATATATTTTGTTCAAATCATGTATTCAGGTTTTGACCTCATGACCAAACTGGGGAATAAACTGAGCCTTGTCAATCTATTTAAATTTGAAGTAACTGTATGTATAATGGTATTTCAAAAAATGCAACATGAATTTTATAAAGTAATCATAGGGGACCTTGAACCCTCATGAACCTAAACAGACTAGGAACAACAAAGAAAACAATCATGGATAAAGTTAACTGAGAGAACTTATGAGGAGCAAGGTAATGAAAGACCTTGCCAAGATGGAGAGGAACATTGTAGTTATAGATCACAACCTAATTAAATTGGATACTTCATTCACAAGTCACAAACCCCATGGATGATAGCAATTGAGTAAATTCCAAATGAAAATTTATGAATCGGGATCTAACTTCATGGGGTGGAGACCTTGTAGAGATGGAGACCTTGTAGAGACTAGTAAAGTCAAAAATCTACAAGGTAAACTATGAAGTTTTCTTACAACCTAATCATATCAAAATGCAACTTTATGAAGATTTCAAGGCAAAGTTTTGTAACAACGAATGTAATTTACAATTTTTAGACTTCATGTCATATCATTGTTTTTTGGTGAGTGTTAGATCACATTTCCCACTAGTCCATGCACAGTTATTGTTTCTAACTTTCCACCATACCACACCAAAATACCAAGTTAAAAATTGTATAGAAAAGCAACAAGGGGTGTTCATTGTTTTCCTACCAAAAAACACTACCCTCACTTCTATGGGTATCAGGATTGCTACTTGTGCATTTTAAACATATGTATTAGTTTTGCTTTTATCACCTAAAGTTTTGCTTGTTTTTCTTGTCAATTGTAGTAACATAGAGAGCTTGTTCGTCTCAATTGGATTTTGTAACTTAGTTGGTATCTGTTTCATATCTGCAAAAATTGTCATTAGCTTTTAATGATGTTGATTAAAGGCCTTAGTAGCCAATTTATTGAACACAATATTGTATTGTGATTTTGACTTTCATGTTGTCAAAATCCTTTGAAATTTGTTCACCTATATTTTACATTTTCCAATTGAGTTGAATTTCCTGGGTGATTGAATTGATTGGTTGATAATTGAACTCCCGTTTGGAGTGCCAATAGGTTAGTCAAATTATTGGATTTGATGCCTATCCATTTTTTATAGCAAATTTAGAGTGTCATTCTTATCTTTCATGATGCATACAAACTTGTCTTGGGTTGTTCTAGGATGCTCTGTCTAAATCCAATTTGAAATAATTCTTATTAGGTGGCTGCCATTTGTGTGCTAGATAAATCTTGAGCCAATAGAGCATATAGTGCAACAACTGATTTTATTCATGGGCTAATATGTTGTCTTCCATACTTGAGAAAATAAATATTCCTTGAGTTTTTGGGTAATGAGTGATGAGCTTTTGATCTGAGGAATTGTTTGTCTTACAATATTACTGCCTATTCTTGAGTAAATGATTATTTTGTACTTTCCATATATGCCATAGGATGAATCCTGATGCCATGGTATCTATTTTTGTGGGGATTCGTATTTGTTTGTAGTAATGGCTAGGATGTTATTGTTTTGGATATATATTGTGGAAATGATCAAATAGACTGAGCTATCTTGCATTGGAAAAAAAGTTGTCATATTGTTTCCTCATTATTATTACAATAGATGTAGATGCTAGGTCTTATCCACCCTTTTTTTTAAGTTGATCAATGGTCAAGTGTTTACCGTGCATTACAAACCATAAGAAGTCTCCAATCTTGGGGTAGACAGGAACTGACCACATTTTGGTCCACTATGTTGATGAACATTGTCTACCTTTACTAATCATAATGTGTGCACTTTCCATTGTACATTCCCCATGATTTGTGTAAAGCCATACTAGTGTATCATGTTGTGTGTTGAAGAATATAGGTTGTCACTAACTATGCTAGAAAATTCTGAGCTTGGATAGGATGTGTAGCCCCAATTTATTGTATCTTATCCTTATTATGTTCATCCGTGCCTCCTGGATGTCCTTTTATATAGTCAGAGAGATATTTGAAACCATGACTCTTGAGGAGGTGCAAATCGTGAAGATTGAGCTATGATAAAGGAGAATGACCATGCAAATTATATTCCTAGAAGCGAATAGTATTCCTATTTCCCACATGCCAAGTGAGTTTGGGTTTTTGTAGCTTAATTCCCTTCCTTATAATTCAATTTGTGCTCAATAGACAAGAATGCCATATTGTTGTTAGTGTATGAGTATAATCATGTAGAGTTGGGAAGTATTTTTGCTTCAGAATTATGCTCCATCGGGCTAGTGTGTGATCTCCATTTCAGGCCTGGCCTGTGATACACGAAGAGATTTTTCTCTCTCTCCAGTACTCCTCAGCTTATGTTCTGTGGGGTTCTTGTTCCCCATGCTTGGCTATTTGTGTTATTTTCTCGACCACTTGTCTTGGTAGTCCACAGTTGTATTGTATTTTATATTTCTTTGTTTTTTGTTCTTACCTTTTGTGGGTATCTCTAGGATCCTCTCAAGTCCTAGAAGTTTCTATTATAAACTACTGTACTCTTGAGTCCTGTTGACCTACTTTTGGTCATCTGTGGACCTTAAAATAATTTCTATTTCTATTTTTTTCATAGTTGTGAAATTCTTTATCCCTGATATGCCATCTCCACCTCAGGATTCTTCCCATCCACATTAGCTCTATTCTGCAGCAAGTAGCTCTTCAGATGCATTGCATGGCATCAAAAGTTCTGGGGATGGTATCAGCCAAGGTGCTAAGGCAACCATTGGGTTTTCTATTCTATTGGTGGTTGTGTTTGCAAGTGGGAAATTGTATGTCTATGTCACTAGAAGGACCAATATCAAGAAAGGCCAATGCCATAATGCCAAGTCCCTGATTGGTGTCTAAATTTTTTATTATTCTTTTTTCCAAAATGAATTGTAACAACTTCGACAAAACATTACAATTGTACATACATACATTCATTTTGTTGGCTGCATAGTCCACAAAATTGTAGACACATTCCTTGCACTCTAACAAAATCTTGACTTAGAATATTACATTACATTGCTAATGAAAATAAAAAAACATTATATTGGTACTTGCTTTACAAAAACAACAAAACATTATATTGCTAGTTGCATAATGCAGTAAGACAGTCTTTGACAAAACATTACAAAATTGTTAGCTTTTACTTACAATGTCCAAAATGCATTGCTGACTAGATGATTCAAAAAACTTATAGCAATAAGTTGACATCAAATCCTGATTTTCTAGTTTACCGGTAATACAGCTTTGACAAAACATTACAAAATTGTCATCTTTTACTTATAATGTCCCAAATGCATTGCTGACTAGATGATTCAAAAAAATTCTAGCAATAACTTGACATCAAGTCCTAATTTTCTAGTTTACCATAAAGCCAGGGAATGGCTTTGGCTCCTCTATAGGACTGTTTGTTAAAGTATTTTTTGGAGGAGCTGATTCCACATGAGGTGTGATAGGAACAAGATGACCAAACATTGTTTCATCTAAAAGCCCAAAAAATTGGAATTGCTTAATAGGGGAATGAGGGGGAATGTGACTAGTCACTTGGAAGTTGTTAATGGTAGTATAAGTAGGGCTTAATATGTTGTACATATCCCTCAAAATTTGATGATGTTCAGGTAGAGGGGTTGATGGAGTACTCAAACACCTTGAATTGCCTCCCTCATGTGTTTAATTTGTATTGCTAGTCACTTGTTGGTCTGTAAGGGTAGCATAAGCAGGGCTTAATATGTTGTACATATCCCTTAGAATATGATGTTGTTCAGGTAGAGGAGTTGATGGAGTTCTCAAATGCCCTGAATTGCTTGCAACATGTTTTGAATTCCTATCCTTGACCATTTGCCTTTGTTTTTTTTTCAATTTTCTTGCCCTTCATTGCTGCAGTTTTTCTTCTTCCTTCATTTGTCTCTTTAATTGTCTTTCAAGCTTCTGCTCTTCCCTCCTTTTCTTTTCTTCAATTAGATGGATTTTCTTTGCCTCTGTTTGTTGTTTTTTTCTTTCTTTTAGTTCCTCAAGTTCTATTTTCATTGCTTCTTGTTGCTCATGCAAGATTAGATAATCATCTATGGTAAGAATTTGGGACTGCCTACCCAGCCTCAGTGCACTATCATCCAGGGGATTGGATCTCTTATGAACCATTTCAATTGGTAGCTTGAGAAAGTTCTTTAATGAGCCTTGACTGCATCTCACTTGTTGGTCTACTATTTCATTACCTTCAAAGTTCTTCAATGAACCTTCATTGCATTTCACTTGCTACAATGTTGTATCAATAGCATCTAAATCTGTAGTTTCCCAATCTGTGGTATCTATATAATAATGAATAACCTCAGTTGTTGGAAGTGGAGGGGAAGGCATGGATAATGACACTTCTTCATTTTTAAAATCAATCTACATTCCAAGGTTTTTGGCAGCTTCTTTAACCCAATTTGGTGGGTTAACTTGTGTTGGCAAGCTCATGGTGCCATCCTCTTCTTCATTTGACTGTTGTGTTTGGCTGACATGAGTAGCTGAACTTATGATGTTATTCATTTCATTTGTTAGTGTTGATTGGTCCCTTGCCATTTGTGCCAAACAATTTTGCACATCAACCTCTTCATATATAGCCAACCTTAAAATGCTTGCAATACCTGCAACCTCATTTTCTTCTTCAACAAAGAAAGATTCACTTGGTCTCATGTCATTGGAAAGAGCATCTCTATTTAGTGGCCAAATTCTAGTCCTTCAGAAACTTGATATGATATTTTTAGATGTAAGGGCAAGCTTGAAAGCTTTGTTACTTAGTTCAGCCAATTCTGCCCTCCTTATTTCAATGTGGGGTTTTTTTGCCATCCACTTGGACCTTTCATTTTTTAAGTATGACTTGAATGGTGCAAAGATACTAACATCCAAAGGCTGAAGTTTGTGGCTGGTATGCGTAGACAAAGTAAGAAGATCAATACCCAAAGATCTAGCTTCTTGAATTGTATTGTAAGCCACATGGCTTCCATGTCCATCAAAAATGAATAGATGTCTATTTGTGGTTGAAGCTCCACCAGGGATTGATCTAGCAAAATGGTGCAGCTAATTCAAGAATAACTCTTTGGTCATCCAAGCATGTGGTTAGTGTTGGCAAGAGACACTATATGGATTCATGGTTGTTGTCACTGATGGCAACAAAGGTCATCCCACATATCCGCAAGTCATGGTGTGTCTCTACCGGAAGTTAGAATGAAGATTATTGTGGTCCGGTGAACAAGAATAGAGCATGTGGCAAGGTCCGACAGACTGGTCTAGATCTCTCAGAGGAAGTATCTTGGCAAAGTGCAGTTTTGGGGAAGTCAAGAGGACTACCTTGAGTAATGGATTCCAAGGTTGTAGCCTCCGGTGATAGATGAGGTAAAATATATGAATACTTGAGTACCGGGTTCCTGAGTAACAATATGAATAGAGGAAGAACTGACTAATAGAACATCAGACTATTTTCTGGATGTGTTACTGATGATGGTAAACGTTGTGAAGGCATGAATCATGTTTGGCCGACATGATAAATGATTTATACAAGCATAGTTTTGATCCACATTACCTGGTGTGGAAGGATTTAGCCGACAGATCAAAGTTTGTGAAAAGAATTGACTATTCCGGATGCCAACTTGAAAGGTGATGAAATTACTTGTGCGGATATATATACACGATGGATTTAGTTGTGAGAGGTTGTAGTAGTTGTAATATGGTGTGCGAATAAAAGTAGAGCAGAGCAGAAGCAGTAAGGAAGGTCTGGTATGTGAAAGGAAAGCAGCATAAGAGAAGAGGAAAGATGAAGTGCAGCAAATCAGTGTACTAAGCCTAACCGGAACTGAACTCCAGCATATGTGGATGCTTCCAATCAGTTCAAGTATTGTATAACATTCTTTTGTAGACAGTGAGTCTCCTTGTAGGCAGTGTGCCTCCTTTGTGAGCAGTGTGCTTGGGCAGTGAGCCCTAATTGGCAAGTGCCGTTTTTGTATCTCCTTATTCTTCTAACAGAGAATAATCTTTGGGTTAATCACCCTGTGGTTTTCTCCCTTAACAGGGTTTCCACATCAAAAATATTGTGTCATGTGTTTTTCCTTTTCATGGTAATGTTTATTTGAATTAATGTTGTATTGATTAATAAGAAAGATAAAAAGGAAGAATTAATTAGGATATCTGATTCACCCCCCCCTCTTAGTTATCAACAATTGGTATCAGAGCTAAGTTCCTCCCAACAAGAGTCTAACAGCTCGAGGAAGATCTAGGAATCCAAATGGATACATATGGTTTAAAGGAGCAACTCAAGACTGCCCTTGAGGATCTTGAACAGTCAAACTCTGAAGTCAATGAATTAAAGAAAAGACTCAAACAGGCTGATGATTTCATGAGAGAACTAAAAGATAAATTAAGTCTCTCTATGAAAAAGAGAAAGGAGTTGCTTCAGCAATTGGCAAGACAAAGTGAAGCTAATGATGCAAATGAAGAGCTTACTAAAAAAACCAAGTTATGTGAAAAGTTATCAAAAGAAGTCATTATGGTAAGACATGAAATGGAATCAGGAGTTATAAAGTTTACCCAAGAGATTGAAGAGAAAAGAAAAATTGAAGATGATCTAAGACAATCTCTCAAGGAGAAATCAGAAGATTGCCACCAAATGGAGAGAATTATCAGACATCTTGAATCTGTTCTTGAAGATGCTAAAGAAAATGAAGAAAATTTGAGGATCAAATTGGCTCTCTCAAAAGGGATCTTCAATCAGCAAATGAATATAAAGAGAAATTCAAGATAAGTTCTGCTCAACTTGAAGTTCTTCTTGGAAGTCAAAAAAGGGCAGATGACAAGTGTGGTTTGGGATATGAGAAAGGAGAAAGCTCCAGATCCGGTCAAAAGAATTTTAGATCAAAAAATCCAAGGAACAGGCCTAGAAGACCTCTGGTAAGACAGCCCAATGCTCAAAGATATCCATCTTTCAATGGATACTGCCACAGCTGTAATCTCTTTGGTCACAAAGCTAATCAGTGTAGAAAGAGAATGAATCAGACTAATTCTTCTTTCTCTGGACAGTGTTTCAACTGCAAAAGGTATGGTCACAAATCTCATGAATGCAGAAATATGCAAATGAACAAATCATTCAATGGTAGATGCTTTGCATGTAATAGAATAGGCCATATGGCTAATCAATGCAGATCAAAAGGATATCAGTCAAATATGCAAAGAAATTTTGTTTCTCAAAACTGCAATAGATCAGGTCACAGTGCAAAATTTTGTAGAAACAAGAATCTGGACAAAAGAGGTCCGGTATATCATAATCAGAATCAAGATAAGGGTAAACAAAAAGTGAATGCGGATGAAGTTAAAAGTGAGATGAGCAAGATTTGGGTGAAGAAAAGTACATAGAATATAGAGGTTGGATCCGCACCAGACTCTGGTGCTGATATTCCTTCCAGAAATTAAAAAGTGAGCTCTGGTACAGGGGGAGACACAAAGAAAACCTTATTCCCCCAGCCAATCAAGTGGTTCCAGAATTGGCACAAGAAGAGGATGCGGATTAAAAGGGTCTATAGATATGAGTTCTGAGATGATCCAGTTAAGATTTTAAAGGTCCGCATGAAGTTATGAAGAAGTTGTGATCAATCAAGTAGAACCAGTTCCGGGAGATGCTCCGGAGTTTCAAAGGATTGCAAAAAGGTCCGGTGAGATCCGGAAGTACATTTTCCTATTTTGTGGATTGGACAGAGTGTTTGGGATGTCCTTGTGATGTGTCATCTCGATTTGTTCATGTTTTGGAAGATTCGCATGATGTTCATAGATCTGGACAGATCCGGTTCTTCAAGTCATCTGAATAAGGCAAACTAGAATAATGTAGGTTGAGCATTTATTGCAGCCCGATATTAGGGTTTGCGGAGTGATATAAAGGTTTTCTCTTCAATCACTTTTTCATTCTGCACTCAAGAAGAAGCGAAAAGTGGAGCTCTACAACAAAATTCATCAAGTTCACTGAAGATCACTTGCAAAAGTCATTACATACAGAAATCAATCCAACCACTCCATGTAACCGAAGGTGCATAAGGTATTTTCCGTTTTCAATATCACACTGCAAATCTTTTGAAAAATGGCTACTCCAAATATAGTAAAGATCTTAGATAGGCCCCGACCTGAATTTAAGAAACACCCATACAAGTCATTGGAGGTAGATCCCTTAGGAGCATTCTCTAGTGATCCACATGGCGTTTTACACACAGAAGACATTAGGGTTTACATACATGCAAGTATTGAGGAATTTGGGGAATTCAAATTGAGAGATTTCTATCACAAACAACTGATAGACAATGCTTTTGAGCTTAAACCAGAGTATAAGGGTATCCAGAAGAAACATTTTGATCAATTCATTCATTTCCCCTACTTTGAAGAAGATGAATGGGTCCGATACGTATTGAGTAGGATGCATGACAACTTCCTATGGCTGGATAGACCCTGCAAGATCACAAAAGAGGCAATTAGGGCAGTAACTGGTCTATACTCTTCCGGAGGGATACCTATCCTCAAATCCATCAAAAATAACATTGTAACTAAGGCCACCGGATCAAAATTTGATAAGAGGGCAATGACCATTGAAGATATTTCTTACCCGGATATCAAGTTTGCATCTATGATAATAGGATACAAGATTTATCACTCCAGTAGGGAGAATTCTGTATCCGGAATTGCAGTATATACTGCCTATGAGATGTTGAGGAAGAATGCAGATTATGATCTCTGTGAACTTCTTTTAAGCCAATTAACGGAAAATATACAAAAGATCAAAAAGGACAAAAAGAATTCTTTCAAGTATGGTACACTTATATTATGTCTATTTTTCTACTTCATGAATGAGCTGCCCAGATCAAGTGGATGGGTATGGCAGAATGACAAACCTGTAGCAGTCCAGATCAGAGATTATTTACATGGACTTGGGGATGCCAAAGCAAGAAATACAGCCCTGTGCGGATACTTCAAAAACTTTCAGAGCATGATGCAAGCAAGAGAAAGAATTCCCCAGTCTCTTGTTGAAAAATACAAAGACTCAGTCTGCTTTATGGTTGATACTAATCAGTACCTAATGGAGGCAGTAGAGCCAAGGACAGTTTGGATCATGCCCATGGGGTATGAGGTTAATGAACAGATTGTGGAACTGCATGTTCAACACATGCTTAGTCAGCCCAAAGATCCAAAGGCAGAAAGGTTTGGAACCTTTGAGGAGATGAGTGTGAAGATCCATGTGGAACTCAGAGAACTTGAGATAAAAAGGAAGGTGAGAAAAGAAGTAGAACATCTTGCCCAAGGCCTAGGCATCCCAAAGGAGGCACTTGATGCCAACTGGGAAAAGAGGCGAAAGGCTGAGGAAGAGAAGAAAGAGGCAGAAAAGAAAAGCAAGAAAAGTACTCCGGTGGAAACCACAACCCGGACCAGACCATCAAAAGGATCTACACCTGTCACAACCAAAAGCTCAAAAACATCAAAACTGGAAGGTCAGACATCTGGTAAAGGGGAGAAAAGGTCTAAAATAAAAGCCACAAGGGCTTATGCAAGTCAGAAAGATGAAGAGAAAACCGAATCAGATGAGGGGGTAAAGGAGATAAAGAAACAGAAGAAGAAATCATCCGATAAACACTCTACCGGTCAAGGAGAAGAAGAGAAGGAAGAGGAATTTGTTGAAAAACCTACTCTCTCCTTAGATGATATAGTAAAAGCAGTCACTGTGGATGGCAACCTTCAACCCCTAATAGAATTCTATGATGGCTATAATGAGGCAGATAAAAGGATTCTGGAGGAAGCCACGGTTAAGTTCTTGAACATTTACAACAAAGCTCTTATTGAAATTATCTCTTTAATTCCTAAAAGTCTAGAAAAGGAGTTGGAAATGAGAAAGTCCACTGCCCAAGCTAAAGATCTTGAGATCCGGGAGCAGATAGCTATTCAGCTATATCCTCAAATTGATCCCAAGACAATGAACATAATATTCAAAGACTGCAAAGATGAGTTCAGGAGTAAAGCAAGGATGAATCAACTCATGCTTGGTGAGACTAACAAGGTGGCCATGGATACAGAAGAGATCCTCTGGAAGGCCTTCAAAAGATTTAATCTTCCTGTTGTAGAGGACTTGGGTACTGATCCTTCATCCACAAGTGTTGCAGAAGAAACTTCTTAGAAAGCAACAGAAGAGATGGACCCTGAATAGACCAACATTTCTCCTCCGGTTTCCCCTACAGTCTCCGGATCCAAAGAAGAAGAGAAATTACAGGGGAAAGAAGCAGCGGTGAAGGAAAAAGAAGGTGACAGTGCAAAGATTGAAGAAGGATAGAAGACTTCACCAGAGAAAACCACAACTGCTAGTGGTGGGAATGTAGAGGGAGAGAAAATTCCAAAGGACAGCTCCAAGACTACAGAAGAGAAGAAACATCTATCCCCGGCAAGAGACACTACACAAACTGTCCAAAAATTTTTGAGCAAGGAAACATTAGAGATTGATGAACTGGAGCTTCTACAAGGTCCATTCAATTTTGATACTCTTTCTCCGGTACAAACAATGAAGATAGCTTCATTTGCACATGCTAAGGCAAACGAAAAACTCCTCAATTCTCATATGGAAGACTGTGAGTTGATAGAAGTTGCATCCGGAGTGCTAGAAAAGATCATACCATCCTTTCAGAAGGATCCCATAGCCTCCTCTTCCGGTAATCTCAAAACCTTAGTCAGGAGTGTTAGTACACATTTTGATTCTCTAGAAAAATTAGCTAAAGAAAAGGTCCGGAAGGAGTTTTTGGATAAGAGATTCTCAGAGGTACTAGGATTAATCTCTAATGATAGGAAAAATATGAGTATTGGAATAAAGAGCTTAGAAAGTGCTCTTAAGGATGGCGGTGACATTTACAAATTTTGTATCTCCTGGTCAAAAGCAACAGTAGAAATTGAGAAGAAAATAAAAGAGGAACAGGATAAACTACTAAGTTTGTCTCAAAGTTTTGATCCTCTCTCTTCCTCCATAGTAAATCAAGAATGTCAAACTATTGTAATCACAAATGCAATAAAGAACTTTGAGAAGGAAAGGAAGAATATAATTAACCGGATGGGAGAACTTAGAAGGATTATTATCCCTAAGTTAGAGACCATGCATGAGGCCATAAGTGATGCTCAAACTACCACCCAAACCAATGATCCGACAGATCTTAAGAGGGTAGAATCTTTTGCATTTTTGTTAAGTGGTCACATTTCAATTTTGGATAGAATGAAGCAAAGTTGGGCTATAGAACTCATCCAGTTGAAGACATCCTTTGTAGACATTCTTCAGTTTATGTGAATATGTAATATACAACCAAGTATAGTAAAATTTTTGAAAATTTTGGTGTGCGGACCCTACCCTTTTCCATTGATGTCAAAGGGGGAGTGACGAGCAATGAAAAATGAGGAATCCAACTAAGGGGGAGCTCCGGAAAATGTATATAAAGACAGAGCATCAGCCAAGGGGGAGCATAGTGTAAACACTTAGTCATTTTTCACTAAGTGTTGCCATCAATGCCAAAGGGGGAGATTTTTGGCAAGAGACACTATATGGATTCATGGTTGTTGTCATTGATGGCAACAAAGGTCATCCCACATATCCGCAAGTCATGGTGTGTCTCTACCGAAAGTCAGAATGAAGATTATTGTGGTCCGGTGAACAAGAACAGAGCATGTGGCAAGGTCCGACAGACTGGTCCGGATCTCTCAGAGGAAGTATCTTGGCAAAGTGCGGTTTTGGGGAAGTCAAGAGGACTACCTTGAGTAATGGATTCCAAGGTTGTAGCCTCCAGTGATAGATGAGGTAAAAGATATGAATACTTGAGTACCGGGTTCCTGAGTGACAGTATGAACAGAAGAAGAACTGACTGACAGAACATCAGACTATTTTTCGGATGTGTTACTGATGATGGTAAAGGTTGTGAAGGCATGAATCATGTTTGGCTGACATGATAAATGATTTATACAAGCATAGTTTTGATCCGCATTACCTGGTGTGGAAGGATTCAGCCGACAGATCAGAGTTTGTGAAAAGAATTGACTATTCCGGATGCCGACTTGAAAGGTGATGAAATTACTTGTGCAGATATATATATACATGATGGATTTAGTTGTGAGAGGTTGTAGTAGTTGTAATATGGTGTGCGAATAAAAGCAGAGCAGAGCAAAAGCAGTAAGGAAGGTCCGGTATGTGAAAGGAAAGCAACATAAGAGAAGAGGAAAGATGAAGTGCAGTAGATCAGTGTACTGAGCCTAACCGGAACTGAACTCCAGCATATTTGGATGCTTCCAATCAATTCAAGTATTGTATAACATTCTTTTATAGACAGTGAGTCTCCTTGTAGGCAGTGTACCTCCTTTGTGAGCAGTGTGCTCGGGCAGTGAGCCCTAATTGGCAAGTGCCATTTTTGTATCTCCTTATTCTTCTAACAGAGAATAATCTTTGGGTTAATCACCCTGTGGTTTTCTCCCTTAACAGGGTTTCCACGTCAAAAATACTGTGTCATGTGTTTTTCCTTTTCATGGTAATGTTTATTTAAATTAATGTTGTATTGATTAATAAGAAAGATAAAAAAGAAAATTAATTAGGATAACTGATTCACCCCCCTCTCAGTTATCAACAGTTAGGCTACCATGCACGCCCCTAGTTCAAAATTTGCTATATAGTTTTTTAGCTACCTTTTACCCTTGAAAAGATAAAACCCAGGTATACTATGCCCTGCTACATTAATACAACATAAAATGGTTATCGACTCTCTACTTTTTGATAGAATTTGTGGCACACTTTTGCTACCCAACTTTACAATAACTCGCATCCCACAATTTATGTCTGCTTGAGCACCTGTTTCATCATAGTTCCATATCTTTGTTGGGCCATAATGATTAGCATTATAAAGTTTTTCCAAGTTGTCAAAAAAATTTGCCACAATGCTCAGATGGAACATCACTACTCTATCCCAGTCAAGAGCCTCAGCAATCCTTATTGTCAAATCTGGATGACATCTACGGAAACCAGCCCACCATGGTCTACCTGACAAACCATTTGTGAAAGGATTTGGCCTTCCTTGAAAAATTTGTGCAATGTGTGACTTCAACTAAGCAACCTCCATACCATGACCAAGTTGAGCCAAATCTTTGCACCATTCGACAACTTCCAGCTCTTCTTCCATTGACAAAACCATTGGTGGTCCCTTTGTTTTCGTGGTTGTTATTCCTGCCAACCAATTTGTCAAACTAGTGCAAGGGATACCCCACTTTTTTCCAGCTACTCTTATGGAGAACTTATTGTCCTTGACATCCTTGATCGCACCATCCATATCTTGTTTTTTCCATTCCCCTCTCTTCATCTTCGCCTTCATTCCATGTTTTTGAGTAGAACTAGTAGAAACATCAATGCTAACTACACTGTCATTAACTGGACTACAATCAATGTTATTTTCAGGTGGGTTGATTGAAGTCTCAGTATCATCTAAGTCAGTTGCATTCAATTTGACTCCCCTTGGTAACCTTGTCCTAGGCCTTCGACTTGTTCCTCTAGATCTTCTTTTTCCTCTAGATCTTCTTTTTCCTGCTGCCATAATGCCTAAATAAAATGATGTCATTTAGTAATTGTTAGCAAAAACATGTAATGAATGTTCACCATAAATGTTATACATGAAACTTCATGATCCTTCATGACAATGAACATTAGATTTCCATAGTGCATAATAAATTTGATTTGAATGCTTCTGTATGGAAAAAAGTTGAACACAGTTAAATTCAAAAGTATTCAAATCAAAATTATGTTATCATATGTCTATTCATCATGGATCATGGATCATGGACAGTGATCAATAACATTGATGGTACAAATTCATTACATATGCATAATGAAAAGGTTGAAATTGAAATAACTACAATGAAAAGATAGAATTGAAAAAGCTTCTTTATGAAACATCATTACACAGCTTTTTTCATAATCTTTTTTTTCAATCTAATACATGATGTACATTATAGTATGTTACAAGTTACATGTTATATATGTATATATATCAAAAGCAAAAACAAAGAAAGAATGACACTTTTGTTTATTTAAAGTCTTTGTGGTTATTCTTTTAATATTGCAATTTCAACATTCTTCAATTTTAAAAATGAATTTCAATATGTTGGTAAAATGTTATAACAACATAAATAAAAAGCTTGGTGAAAACTTGAGCAGGCTTTATTTCCTTTACTAAGGAAAAGGTTGTGATATAAAACCACAGGCTTCATTATTTTATATACCTTTAATCAACACCAAAACAAGCCCCACCTTTGCTAAGTTGGTCAATGCAAACAATTACACTATTCTCCATTCTGACAACACCCTCATAACCTTATAAAATCCTGAGGGTTGTTTGATCTGCACAATCTATTGGTTTTATAATTTATCCAAGCCAATACCTTTGGTTGCAGATTTATAACAACATACATAGTCCACTGGCTTTGTTTCATTTGAAAATGGCAAGCTTAGGTTTCTAACATCCCAGATCAGACACACAAACAATAGAATCATTATTTGAGGTCTTGAACTATGTTGCACTACTTGGACTGTCATAGATCTCAATGGCATTAGTGATATCATTCTCATCATAAGTAATCTTTGCACAACATGAAACACTCTGGCTATCCAAATTGTTTGTAATAAGTTCTCCTTGAAATCCACCTACAACCAGAAGGTTTTTCTTGACACACATCATACTAATATGAATCTTTCCTAGACCTTTCTATATAGCATGAGGATTGTTTTGAACCTCATGTTCTTTTGATGGTTTAACTGTAACAACATTGAGAAATTTTGTGCTTCTCTGGCTCAATGAGCATCCATTCATAACAGAGTAACCACATACAAATGAGATTTGTCAATTGAAATGGACAAATATAGATTTCATTGGTCTTGCATTATAGTGAAACTCAAAAAACTTCCTATTCTTCCTCACATACTTGCACTCCTTATCTAGTTCAAACTACTTGGACTCCACCTCTTTAATCAAAATACTTGAACTCCACCATTAACACAGAGAGCTATAACATTTAACAGACCAGAATAACATGCTAACAATAGATACATATATCATTAAAATTAAAAAGGGCATTGGAATATCAAGAACACCAAGTTAAATATGAATAGGGAATGTTCCACTCTGAAATGCTGTTATAAAATGTTTCAAGACTATAATTCCTACACAACAACTATATTTTCATCACCTCCAGACGCTGCAATAGATTTTTGAATTAGAAAGTCAAGTCCCACTGCCATATCTTTTTGTATTAGCAACTATTGGACAATGATTCAAGTTTCCAAAACATGAAACCACTTGCAATCATAACATAAAGGAATTAGAAATATTTTTGTTTGCCAAGAATAAAATGCTTGGTAACATATCAATATAAGAACATATTATAGAAATAAATATAAAACCCTAATTTGAGAAGAAGATAATGTGCCACCCAAGCCTTGTAGCAATTTGCAGGTTTGATATTCTGATACTTGTTGTAGGTCTGATATTCTTTGTGACTCGTTAGAATGAAAATGATGATATGAATCATTGGTTCATTTTATAGATTAATTCCCTCCATTTTTTTGAAATTTAGCGTTCCATGGATAGAGAGCCAATTTTCAAATTTGATCTATTAATTGTGTGATTTGATTTTCATTTGAAATGGGCATGGATGGGTTATACATTTTGAAATTTGGTGTCATTAATTTTGTGATTTGATTCTTTAAATGGTGAGCCTCACATGTGTTCATTTATTTTATAGGTACTTTGAATCTGGTTGTTGAAGTCTCCAAGTTGGGCATTTATTGCACAATATTTGGGAGAGATGGACTGATTTATTAGAAATAATATTTTGTAATTATGTCAAGTTGGGTACCTGTCATTGTTCATTACAATACTAGATTAATTGGTTGAGGACCTAGTAGTTGTACATTTAATATTTTATATAGAGTAAGAAGCGTGTATTGATGTTGACAAGAATGTGTCTATAGGTGGACAAAGTAATTGGAAGATTGTACAAATTTGAACATAATATTTTAATATAGTTTTATTATAAATTCATATGTGAATTTTATTTGGAATAAATTATATTATCTTTTGTTCCATTTAGAGCTAAAAGTTGAAAAGGGATGTTTGTTCATGTTGTACTATTGAAAGGGTAGTTGGAAAAATTTTGGTCTAGCAATGATACATGTTTGACAAGTTTAAAAACAATAGTTATTAATATAAAAAGTTACTTTTATTGATATTTTTATATTCAAGCAATAATGAAAATATGTTCTACTAATGAATCAAATTATGACAACTACCCTCCCAACCATTGGAACTATCACACCTATTGGGTCTTTTCCCCTCAGTTTGAAAAGAAAATGTAGAAATTATAAGAGGATGAGGTAAGGGATGTGACTACTTTATTAAGTTTTTAGTGTAATTAAAATGGAAGAGTATGGGAAAAAATAGTGAAGATTATTTAAATTTTTGGTTACTGTCCTTTTAAGATTTGACAAACATTTAATTAACTTTTTCTTACCCTATGATCAACTAATTTTGTTAATATATGAATAAGAATTTTAGTTTTTAAGATGAAGTTTTCACAATTTTATTCACCTACCTAGTATCACTAAGTTATGCTACAAGTAAAATAATCTTCATTTTCTTCTTATTATTAAATCACATGACCATAATGCAATTATATTTTATTCTCTTATTTGTTTGATATTTTCATATCTATTGTTGTTGCCCATGAAAAGAGACAGGAGCCAAAATACCATAGGGACCTTGAGTACATTAGAGATGACAAAAAAAAAGTTCCAAAATGAACTTCATACAATGAAAAAAATCTTTTTTAAATATCTAGGTAAATGGTACAAGTAAATTGAAAATAAAGTAAGCTAGGATACACTAAAAAGTGTAAATGGAAAAGTAAAGTTTGTGTTTTCATGTCACCAACTTTTTAGAACTTGTTATCAATAGTAAATGCTAAATAGTCAAGAGATCTAGTTACCCAAATTCAAGGAGAGAAGTCACCTACACTAGACAATGACACATGTCAAAATCAACATCCAACAACCAATATCACTTTATAAAATATATGGACAAGATTGATTCAATGGTAGTTCTTTCAATCTTGTCTATTATTGAATACAACTGTAGATGTACTTCTCTAAGTGATTCCCATTAAGGGAATGCCTAATGGCATAACAAGTTTATGTGTTATAATTTCAATTTTAGTCAAATAAAATTGATAAGTTGACTAGCTTTGTATACATATTTGTATGTGAGTTGGTAAAGTTGTTGACTAGCAAAAAAGAGGTTGTGGATTTGAATTGTGAAATATAACTTTTGCACATTCAACATGACATTGTCCATAGTGTTTCATGAGACCTACTCTTTAATTATTCTTAAATGTTCATTCTCAATTTACTTAATATTTTTTGTCTTTTAACTTATTGTTTTTAATTTTCTTTTTGTCTTTTTGGGTTAGGAAGAGGAGTTAGTAGTTAGGGAACTTTATATTAATGAGTTTATCTATGCCAAGTCATGTTTATCAACTAAACTTTTGTCTTAAAATTAACAATATGTATTAAGTTACAATTTTTATTTTTACATTTATATTATGTGGAAGATTATTTTTACACTTAGAGAAGAAGATTTTATATACAAATATAAAGAAGTTGGTCCATAATTTATTCATTGATATTTTTTTAGTATGCTTATATGCCATCAAATGATTTGTTATTCTTATGTGACTTGTTCTAAAGAATACTTTTTACTTACATATTAATTTTAAAAGTCACATCTAATATTATTTTTTAAAATAAATGTTCTATTGATTCAAAGTACTCTCAGAGTATTGAGTTGCACTTAACTATTGGGTCCTCTCTCCTAATTATGTTCATCTTTATTTTTTTTGTTTTTATCCTATCTAACTCTTTTATGTTAGCATGGAGAGGTAGTTGTCCCTATTTTTAAATTTCATATTTTTAGATTTCATATATTTGTTGTTATTAGTAAAAAATGGAAAAATATGTACAACATGTGATCTAAGATCTTGTGTTTCCACCTTGGAGGGACATGTTAGAAATGAATGATAGAATATGTGTAGCCTTTATTGTCTTAGTTGTGTGAAGGCTATATATAGAAACTAGTTTGAACTACAATCATTGATTACATCTAATTTTAAGAGTGTCCACTTGTCAAGAGTGAGTGAAGCTACAACAATAGGAAGATACTATTCTATCAAAATCACCCAAGGTTTACACTTGGGTCCAACCAATGTTAATAGGGTTTATACCTTGGTGGATGCATTTTCAATGCAATAACCATGACATGCATGTGTACCAATTTGAATACAATTATTGGCATAGCCTTTAGTTTAAGTACAATCATTTTTCAAATACGTTAGAGGGAGATAGCTAGAAGAATCTTTGTTTGATGAAATTTTTGCAACCTTGGTATGATTGTATATATCAATTATGATCTAATTTTGAGGGTGAACTAAGGGATGATCCTTTAGGTAAGATAGTAATGCAACAAGATCATAGAATGCATAAAATAAAACATCTATGTTAACCATAATACATTTTAATGTAGAAAGTTTCTAGTAGCTATGTCATTTCTTTTGAATAGGGAAATGTACATGGAGGTAAGATGAAAACATATTATGCCTCTTCTACTTTATAGAAAATATATAAAGTAGGTGTTTATATGAGTATGCCATCAAGTAATCTCTATATATATGCTGACAAGTGTCCAATGTGTATGTCAAATTTATTATGTGGATAGGATGATGACATATGTCAAACCCATATAGTAACAGTTGAATTGTTGTTATATATGTTATAGACACCACCATGTGTCAAATGTGTATGGTCCCAATTGTATGATCATGTCCTAAGGAATAGATGTAGTTAGTTGGTGTACATATGGAAGCATAACATGTGGTAATTCATGTTCCATGTGTCACACATGTATGGTCTAACTAGACATTGGCATGTGTGGCCAGGGTGCTACCACAATGATGGGTTACACTTTTTGGGACATCCTAATTTTTGTTGAAATCATATATTTTTAGAAAATATAATGATTTAGGCCTTAAAAGGTTCCATTTAAAGGATTTTAATTGAATAGGAATTGATCAAATTCCCTTAGATTCAAACCCCCTTGGATAGAATCCCGCTAGTTTTAAACCATACCTATAATGGAGTCTCCTCTACACCTATCAAAATGCTGATAGAAAACCACTTTTGATTTACCTTTTGGGGGATAAAATGAATTCATTTAAAATTTATGTTTTGTAAGTATGTAGTCCTTATTATAATCTTCCCAAAAAGTATAATTTTAAATATATTTAATTTGATTATTATATTTATTTTTTATTTCTTGTGAATGTAGGTTTTTCACAGAACATCAAGTTCTTTGTTCTACACACATGGAAAATTAGTAAATTAGTGAAAAAAATTCTAAAAAATATCTATGCCCTAGGTATTGATGTCCTTGTTTCAACAAAAAAAGAAAAATTGAATTTCGATACATACATAAATAGTTATGTTTTATGGAATACGCCTATGTCTAAATTATAATTGGTTTGACTTCAAAACTTAATTAAAAAAAATATTCAACAAAACATTATGAAACCAAATGCATGCCCTATATATCAGTGTTACCAATCTAAATTCAAAAGAATCAAAATTTTATTCTTTGTACAAAAAAAGTTATGTGCTACGGAATACGCATCACTTTAAAAAAATGTTGTTTACTATTAAAAACTAGTTATCAAAGGAGACAGAAAATATTTTACAATTTAACTCCAATTTTTTTAAAAAAAATATATTTAGAATCTACAAACAAAATCTCACAAATCACTAGTTCGTATCATCTTCAAATTCCTAACAGTTTAGTGGCTATAGGTGTCAGAATGTAAAGATTTGGTTCAAAATGTTGATTTCAATGTCAAGTTTCACCAAAAGTGTAACCCATTATTGTGGGATGACCCACCATCTATAGTTCTACAAGATGTACGCCAAGGTGTGAGGATAGTATTGCATGTGGATGTGCAATGATCCAATTGCAATATCACACATCATCTCAAGATAATGCTACATTGCATCCCATGTGTCATTCCCTTGTGCACTTTCATAGTGACAAGATGTCATGCACAAAGATAAACATCAAGTAATTTTGTGCAACTACATAACTCAATATAATGTAGTTAAGCACACCTAAAACTATGCCACATAATCTCATAGTCACCCACACCTCATATTTACACCACCTTGGGAGTTCTCTACACACAAGCTTTATCTCTCTTATACTTCTCTACATCATGTACTACAACACATACTATGCACATCCTCTACCTTTGTGACTTTGCATTGAACAATATGTATACAACACATGAAATGGAATCATCCACATGTTATGCTTCCATACACATGTGACATATAGTAGGTCTTATGCTATAGTTTTTGGCTCCATATATAAGTCTAACACCTTGTACCATATGCATCTAACACATGGAAATGCTTGTGCCACATGTATTGGAAACACAATAGCACCATATGGGTTTGACATCTATCTCATTCTCATGGGGCCAACCCATTATAAATTCATGTATTATAAATACTTGCATTGTACATGTTATACATAGGTAGAAAGTATTGAAATCATAGGATAGTCCCTCTAAAGTCTCTTAGCAAGTCAAATGACTACACATTCTCCTATATGTTCATGGGAACCTACATTCCCAACCTTATTGTCTATCAGTCTTTGTAAATTATTCCAATTATGAATGGAAGGACATAATTTTTCCCACATCCTTGGAATGTCTTTGCAATACTTGCTACACATTGGGCATACTACTTGGAGTTACCATATTTTTCATTAGCACAACCATACAATCGTATGATTTACTAGCTAATGTGCAAGGTTGTCCACAATTCACCTAGGAATCAAATCACATGAGCACTATGTTGCATGTATTGAGTGAAGCTGAGTGCATGGATGAAGTTGTAAAGGAGGACATGAGTAGTTGTTGAAGAGTGTACCACTTATCTTGATCTGCATACTTCCTCTAGTTTTGACAACTCAAAAGAGTTGATGGGCATCATGATGAGTACAAGTTGTAGTGGTGTTGATGATGTCTCCCTTGTCAGTTTTGAATGCATTGAGTCTAATTATATAGGATATTGGATAGCCGGAGGCTTTAGTGGAGGGGGGAAGTATGACATAAGGAGTTCCACATTGAATATTGTGTGCAGGCCCAAGTATTCTAGAAAACAGAGAATGAAGGTGTTTTCAATAGCTATGTAAATAATTATCCAAGGGCCATAGCATAAAGACTTAATCCTTTAATGTGGCCTCTTGAATCATTCCTTCTAAACTTCTATGTAACTAGAATTTATCACCAACTTAAAATATATGAGGTGTGTGGTGAGTCTCATGGTGCTCTTTATATGTTAACTTTGTTGACATGTAAGTATTTGTTGAACATGTTGATGTACATGTTGGATGTGCTACAAAATCTGATCTACCTTGTTGACTTGCCCTTATTGTGTGTACAACCCCAATGTGGATGATGCATGGTAGAATATATCAAGGGGTGTCATAGGTTTGAACCCAAGACATGTCTAGAAAGGGTTATGTTATGTTAAACTATGAATAAATCTATTGTACACATGTTGGATGTAAAGGACTCTATCATACCAAGTGCATAAGTGCATGTTGTTGTAGATGCATGAGAGTGTGGTTGACCATATATCTCTTTGGCCATATATTTGTAGAAGTAAAATTGAAGACCAATCCAATTATGTATCCAACATGGTCCACAAAGTATATAAGAAGTGACTAACAAACCATATGTTTAGGAGACAAAAGAGTGACTTAGCCTAAGGGATTAAACTAGGTCAAAACTCTCTTCTACCAAACATTAAAACACAAACTGAGCTTGGCTACTACCCATGGAGGAGAGCCAAACTATAGGGGTTCTATTCTTTTATTGTATATAGGAGCATCAACCAAAATCCAATCAAGTTATAGAAAGCAAACTAGGGCAAATGACTAAACCTTATTTGAGAAAGATAATGCTAATAACTAATTGTCAGAAACAAATATCAAAAATCTAAAAGTATAATAGAGATCCTAGATCCGGACTTGGAGGCACCAAAAGACTAGGGCGCTTAGGCACTCTAGATCCTAGTTAGAGTTTTGATGCAAAGGATGGAAATAATTCCCTACAACCACCTACAAAAAGATTCTTTATGACTCTTCAAGAGGAATCACAAAACCTACCCTATTTGCAATCTTGTCTTCTAGCCCTTAAACCCTCAAATGAAACCTAATGGGTACTTAATATAACAAAACTCATTATTGATGGCATAAATGGATTCAACAACACTTATCAGGTCCTATGGGGCCTTTAAAAACTGACACTTCTTAGAAAAGATTCAAAAAAAGTTGAATTTGCACTAAACCCTAGCTGTTCTAGGTTTCTAGGTCAGTTTTAGTAGGTTTTTGGAAGGAACAGTCCTTCATATCTCACACAAACCATTGACTCAGGACCTAAAACTTTGTAATCATTTAGAGACCCATAAAATAGAGGTTCACACTAAAAATCAGATTTTTCCACTGTACGGATTTGAAGAAATGATTTTTTTTGTATTTTGGGAAACCCTAGTTTCTGAACAGAGCTATGAGCACTATTTTAATCATAACTTGAGAAAAACTCAATGAAATCACCTCAAACAAATTTAATTTGGACCTTAAAACATGCCATTATCATCCCACACAAACATAGACCTACAACTTGACCATACAAGGCCATACCAATCTATTCTTTGTTGTTTTTAAAGAAAAACTATCAAGCTGGTAGCAGTAATTTAACCATATCTTGCTTAATATAATATGAAATTTAACCAAATAACTTGCATTTAAATCTCAACACAAAGATCTAAATTTCCATCCACATATAGACCTCACACCAGGCTGTACAAATCCATACCAAACTATTTTTTTAGTATTTTTGTTTTAGAAAACTATAAAAAAGGACCAAAAACATGGTATTCTCGTCAAATCTTGCTCCTCCACTTCTTGGAGCACATATTATAATTCCATTAACATGAAAAATAACTCACAAAACAATTACATCCAAGGATATTTCCTTTTTCTTCAATAACCCTAATGTCCACATCACTAAATTTGACAATTATGCTATTTTTTGCAACTTTTAACCCTATACCACACCTAGGCTAGAAAACATTACAAAAGATTTTATATATGTTTTTTTAAGACCATTTTTTGATATTTTCTTGACATAAAACTAGGACTCACAGAACAAAATAGTCCTTAAAACATCAACTAGGTCTCTTGGACCTTCAAGAACAACATTCAAGTGATGTTCCTACATCATACTCCCCATGGAAAAGAAATTTGACTTCCATCTCAAATGATGGTCTTCTTTTCTTTCTCTTCTTCCAATTGTGCTGCATGCTTAGCTATTCTCTAACCTCCTCTTGATCCTCTCCATACTTGGCTTGATCTACTCCATGTTTCTTGGTCTTCACGCTTTTGTTTCGTGCTTACTTTTTGTACCTCCTGATGATCTTCTTCTCAACTGCAAGACTCCAAAATTCTATTTCTCTTTCATATTCCTCATTACTACTGTCCATTTCTTCATCCTCTTCATTCTCTCCTTGGTCTACACCTATACAAACATTATCATCAACATGAATTAGATAAGAACTATAAGGCCAATTTGCCTCTTCACTAGCTCCATGTGCTTGTTTTCTTGTGTCTTCCTTCGCTGTCCTACTTGTATGCATACCTTCATTAGCAAGATTTTCCTTCCACTCTTATTCTATCTCAAAAAATTGTACCCACAAATCATATTTAAGTACCTCACAATGTACCTCTGCTACAACTTGTTTCCTTTCTTTTTCATTTAGCAACTCTTTTCTATCCAAACTTTGTTCACCTTCACCTTCCAAGACAGCTATCCTTTTCTTTTTTCTTTTTTGAACAATCATCTTTATATGCTACTTCACCTTCTTTCTCATTGGCCAATACCCAACATTTCATTGGTATTCTTCCTCAAGACACTGTTACACTACAAGCTTAATACATCTTTTCAACTCTGCCATTTCTCTATCAAACTCTACAACTTGGCTTATCCTGTTGTCTTTCATCTTGTCCTTCCTTTTGAGGCTTTCTTTCTTATATTGCTGTTGCATCTTCTTATCTTCATGATACCTCACCTTAGGATTCTTTCTTTTCCTCTAGCATAGTCTTTTGGTACCCCAATACCTTCACACACAACCTCATACAAAATCTTGTTAACTTGGACAACTTTCACTACCAGATCTTTCTGGGCTCTGATACCAAAAATGATGCAGAGGGAAAATAATCTTTGAGTTTCACCAGGCTTATACTTGCAAATTTTGAAACCTATATCTCCAACTTGCACACAAGCAAAGAGAAAAAGGTTGTGTTGTGTAAAGGGGCTTGCCTTAGTCAAACCCCTTGTTCGTGTTTCCAGCTCCATTACAATGATGATTAGATCCAAGAGTGCATGCCCTAGGAGGGTAGAGGCCATATCTACAATATATGATGAAAGTATGAATGACAATGATGAAGATTACCACAACATGTGAAATCCTAGTTGGAGTAGATGCTCAAGATCATGCACCAACAAGGAGAGTGATGGAGAAGGCTTGAAACTTCCTTCAAGACCTACAAACAAATTTCATAACATCCACAAGTAGATAGCAATTGCAACCATGAAGAGCACTTTAGCATAGAAGATCAATCATGTACACAATTCCAATTGTTCTCTTGGTAAGCAAGTAGTCATCTAGGCATCTTATAGGTATAAAATGAATAACAAAACTCCTTTATATATGCATTCTCGCTGACAAATGATAAATAAAACCAAATGGGGCTAACATCTACAAGCTAAGGAGGTGTTCTAAGTTGACACCACATGAGAGGGGCTAAAGGACCCATCTAGGACCGGGGTGCTCGGGCATCCTAGTCCTTTAGCCCCACAAACTCCGAGGAGTGTCTAGTGTCATGGGCTTAGGCCAATCCTAAGTTTATTCTGTCAGGTTTATTCGTTGGGATCAATATTTTATCATTTAATGTTCAAAAGGGTGTTAAATAAGTCCTAATTAACAAAGGTAACATTTAGGTCCAACCAAGTGCTAAACTAGGTGTAAAATGCTAGTGTACACATTTTACTCTATAACACTATGGATCATGATAAAAAAACAGTGGATGTTGGTAAGTTTAAATAGATCTTGTTGCACATCATGATGGCCATCTTGGAAAATATATCTATCCCAACAAATATCAAGTCATGCTAGTGCTTTGCCATAGGCAATCCACTCAAGAAATCCATGTTGTTGGATTGCCAAGGCCATGTTGGAATTAAGAGAGGGGTGTAAATTCTAAGCTTCATATTCATAAGATTGACAATGCTAGAAGGAATACAAGACTTGATGTGGGACTCAATTCCTATGTGCATGTGAGGTTAGTAGAAGTGTCCTGGGAATGTTAAAATGTTTATCTATTTTGGCATAATATTCTTACTAGATGAGTCTTTATCATGATGTTGGTGCTTAAAAATGCATCCTACAACTCTAGAAAACAAACTTTAATCACTAAACCTAAGGAATAAATTCATGGTAGAATCATTTTAGATTCATAATCAAACTGTAGGTGGCTTTGGCCAACTGACAAGAGAAAGATAACTCTTCTAGAGTCTTTTGGCTCTACTTAGGGCAAGGACGCAGTGCTCCTAGATATTTTGTCAGATAAATGAAAATGAACTAGCCACATTGTTTAGTCAAACCCTATGCATAAGGCAACTCCAAAAGGATATCACTGCATGTCCTTCATACTTAGTTTACCCATATTTTAAACCATAGATCTCTCAATAAAGTAGCATAGTAAACACCTATTCATATTTGCATTGTTGCCTTGCCTTACAATTAGAAGAAAAATTAAATCTACCCTTTCTCACTTCCTTTCAGTTGAAACTTTCAACTGTACAGTAGAAAAGATTGATCTTGAGCTCAAAAGTATCTAAATATTAAAATAAAATACCCCTTTTTTGTTGAAGCTTAGCTCCTAACACATTTAATATTAAATTTTCCACACCTAAAATTTTACTCTTTAGCATAAAAATATCTAATTTAAAATGAACAAACAAATTACAATGTTTTCTTGTAAAATATTTGGCTCTGAGAAGTAGAACATAATTTTCCACACTTATCTCTTCACATCAACACTAACTACCAAAAGTAGGAAAATAAAATTCACCTCCTCTATTTATGGCCTCCATGCTTCATTAGCAAATAGTAGGAAAAAATCACAAGCCCTTTTACATTTTTATCCTTAGGCATTAATATTCATTTTGGCCTATATGATGAAACATTTTTATCCATAATTATTTTATAGATACCAATAATAAAACATGTATCATAAAATAAAAATTGTTAGCCTCTAAGAAGTCAATATATCTCACTTCTCACAATCTGCAATGCTCTTGATCACTCTATTCTTCCAAAGAGGGGCCCCACTACAATTCTCATAACAAAATGAAAAAATACAATACATTTTACCATTTATCAGCAATAAAAACTATTTGTGCAACTCATATTTCCTCAACTTAGCCCACTTTCCACATTGCATAAAAATCTTAACATAAGTAAATCAAATTATTTTGACAATACCACAGGAGCATGTAATTAAAACTACTCCCTACTTATGGTAAGTGAAAACAAGGGAACAACCCATGGTAAATAAAGTTTACAACAAATTAAACTTGATGCTTTAATTCCCCACCCAATTACTACAATCTAGATCCTACTCAAAAGGATAAACAAGGAATATGTGATTTAAAATCTGTTGATAACTGAGAGGGGGGGGTGAATCAATTATCTTGATTATATCATCTTTTTGAACTTCCTTAACAATTAATGCATCATTAAATCAAATAAGCAAACATAACCATGAAATGGAAATAACATCAATACACATGACACAATGATTTTGACGTGGAAAACCCTGTTAAGGGAAAAACCATGGGGTGAGTAACCCAAGATTGTATTCTTTGTTAGAAGAATAAGATAATACAAAATGGCACTTGCTAATTAGGGCTCACTGCCTACAATAGTTTATACAAAGAAAGTAGATACTTGAACTGATGAGAAGCATCCACACATGCTAAGGTTCAGTTCTGGTTAGGCTCAATACACTAATCTACTGCACTTCATTCTTCCTTTTCTTGGTTCTGTTGTCTTGTCACATACCGGACCTGTATTACTGCTATTACTCAGCTCTTCTTCTTTTATTCACACAACCACCACACCACACACTCCTTCACATCTAAATCCATTTGGTATATATATCCGCACAAGTGATTTCAACACCTATCTAGTCGGCATCCGGAATAGTCAATATGTTCTGAAACTTTGATCTATCAGTTGAATCTTTGCATACCAAGTAATGCGGATCAAAGAGATGCTTATAGAAGTCATCAATCATGTCAGCCAATCATGAATGATACCTTAGGAAACTTAATCACCATCAATATCACATCCAGATTAAGGTTTGATGCGCTACCGGTTAGGTCTTCCTCTATCTACTCTGACAAATAGAAACCCAATACTCAAGTACTCATGTCTCTTCACTGTTCCATCACCGGAGGCTCAATCCCTGGAATCTATTAGTCAAGGTACTCCTCTTGACTTCCCTAAACCTGTACATTATCAAGATACTACCTCTGAGAGATCCGGACCTGTCTGTCGGACCTTGCTGCCTGCTCTGTTCTTGCTTACTTGACCACAACACTTCTTCAATCTATCTTCTGGTAAAGACACACCATGTCCTACGGATGTGTGGGATGAACTTTGTTGCCATCAATGACAACATTCATGAAGCCACACAGTGTCTCTTGCCAACAATCTCCCCCTTTGGCATTGATGGCAACACTTAGTGAAAAATGACTAAGTGTCACACTATACTCCCCCTTGGCTGATGCTCTGTCCTTATGTATATTTTCTGGAGCTCCCCCTTAGCTAGATTCTCTAGAGCTCCCCCTTAGCTGGATTCCTCATTTTTCACTACTCCTCACTCCCCCTTTGACATCAATGGCAAAGGGTGGGGTCCGCACACCAAAATTTCAAAAATCAAACTATACTTAGTCATATAAGTATATTGTCCGGTTATACTTTACATATTCTTTAGTATATCTGTAAAGGTATTCTTCAACTGTACAACCTTTGTCGCCCAACTCAGCTTTATCCTGTCCAAAATTGAGATGTGACCACTCAACAGGAATGCAAAAGCTTCTACCCTCTTCAGATCTGTCGGATCACTAGTCCGGGCTGTGGTTTGAGCATCATTTAGGGCTTCATGCATGGCCTCTAACTTAGGGATAATTATTCCTCTAAGTTCATTTAACCTACTTATTCTATTTTTCTTCTCCTTCTCAAGCTTCTTAATTTCATTCAAGACTGCAATAATCTGACATTCTTGATTTATTATGGACGAGGTAAGTGGATCAAAATTCTGAGATAGTTTTGTTAGTTTATCCTCCTGTTCTTTCACTTTCTTCTCAATCTCCACTGTTACTTTGGACCATGATAGACAAAATTTATACATTTCCCTGCCATCTTTGAGAGCATTTTCTAAGCTCTTTATCCCTATATCCATATTTCTTCTATCATTGGATATTAGTTCTTGTACTTCAGAGAATCTCTTTTCTAAAAACTCCTTCTGGACTTTATCTTCTGCTGACTTCTCTAGGGAATTAAAATGTGTGCTAACATTATTAACTAGAGGTTTGAGATTACTGGATGAAGAAGATAAGGGATCCTTCTGAAAGGATGGCATGATCTTCTCCAAAACACCGGATGCAGCTTCTATAAGCTCACAGTCTTCCATGTGAGACTTTAGGAGTTTCTCTTTTGCCTTTGCTTGAGTGAAGGATGCTAGTTTCATTGTTTGAATAGGAGAGAGGGAGTCAAAATTTAATGGTCCTTGAAGAAGTTCCGGTTCATGAAATTCTATCATCTCTTTGGTTAAGAAATCCTTGACTGCTGCTGCTGTGTCTCTTGCCGGTGACAAGGTTTTCTCCCCTTCTGCAACCTTAGCACTATCATCTGAGGCTTTCTCTATTTGACCTTTCTCCTTTTCTTGTACTTCTTCTCCTTGACTGGTTTTCTCCTTTATTTGTTCTTCTCCTTTAGATCTAGAGTCTGTAGGGGAAACCGGAGGAGATGTGTTTGCTTGTTCATGGACTTCCTCTTCCAGAGCAGAGGAATCTAAGTCCATACCTTTTTCTTTACTTGTCTCCTTTACCTCTTCTCCCACTTTCTCAGTGGATTCTTCTTTGTTATCTATTCCTGAGGGATCATCACCTAAATCCTCTATAACATGAATATTGAATTTTTTATAGGCATTCCAGAGGATTTCCTCTGTTGCTTTTGCCACCTTATCAGTTTCTCCAAGCATGAACTAATTCATTCTAGCCTTACTCCGGAACTCATCCTTGCAATCTTTGAAGATCATATTCATTTATTTTGGAGTAATTGAAGGATAGAGCTGGATAGCTATCTGATCTCTAATCTCTAAGTCCTTAGCCTTGGCATTTTCTTTTCTCATATCAAGCTCCTTCTCTAAACTTTTAGGAATTAGAGAAATTATTTCAATAAATGCTTTATTGTATATGTTCAAGTACTTAATTGTGGCTTCCTCCAAGATCTTTCTATCTGCATCATTATATGCATCATAGAATTCTGTTATTGGTTGTAGGTTCCCATCCACAGTAACTGCTTTAACCACATCATCTAATGACAGAGTGGGCTTTTGAACAAACTCTTCTACCTCTGCCTCCTTGGTTTCACTAGATATTTTCTTCTTCTTCTTCATCTTCTTGATCTCTTCATCAGATTGAGTCTCTTCATCATCCTTCTGGCTAATGTAAGACCTTGTTGCCTTTGTCTTTGTTCTCTTTTCACCTTTACCGGATGATTTTGCTTCCAGTTTAGATGCCTTTGAGCTCTTAGCAGTGGCAGATGCAGAGCCCTTAGAGGATCTAATCCACGAGGGGGCTTCTACTGGAGCACTTTCTTTTTTTGCTTCTTCCTTTCCTTTTTCTGCCCTTGCCATCTTTTCTCTACTGGCATCAAGTGCCTCTTTTGAAATGCCAAAACTTTTGGCAATGTTCTCAACTTCTTTTCTCACTTTTCTCTTCATTTCTGGTTGTCGTAGCTCCACATGGATCTTCACACTTAACTCTTCAAAGGTTCCAAACCTTTCTACCTTAGGATCCTTTGGCTGACTTAGCATGTGTTGAACATGCAGCTCTATAATTTTCTCATCAACTTCATACCCCATTGGCATGATCCACACTACCCTTGGCTCCACTACCTCCATTAGGCACTGATCAGTTTCTACCATAAAGAAAATTGTATCCTTATACTTTTCAACTAACAATTTGGGAATTCTTTCTCTAGCCTACATCATGCTTTGGAATTTTTTGAAATAACCCCACAAAGCTATATTCTGTGCCTTAGCATCACCAAGTCCATACAAGTAATCCCTGATTTGTATTGCAACAGGTTTGTCATTCTTCCATACCCAACCGCTGGATCCGGGCAGCTCATTCATAAAGTAGAAGAATAGACACAGTATCAGCCCACCATACTTGAAGGAGTTTTTCTTGTCCTTCTTGATCTTTTGTAAATTTTCCATCAATTGGCTCAGAAGGAGTTCACAAAGATCATAATCTGCATTTTTTCTCAACATTTCATAGGCAGTGTAGATTGCTGTTCCGATATAGAATTTTCTCTGCTGGAGTGATATATCTTGTAGCCAATAATCATGGAGGCAAATTTGATGTCCGGATCTGTGATATCCTCAACTGTCATTGCTCTTTTATCAAATCTAGATCTGGTAGCCTCACTCACAGTCTAGTTCTTGAGAGATTTGAGAGTAGGTATCCCACCGGATGAGTGCAATCTAGTAACTGCCCTAATGGCATCTTTTGTGATCTTGAATGGTCCATTTAACCACATGAAGTTATCATGCACCCTGCTCAAAACATACTGGACCCATTCATCTTCTGTAAAATAGGGGAAATGAATACATTGTGCAAAATGCTTTTCCCGAATGGCTTTATACTGAGTTTTGATTTCAAATGAGTCATCTATCAAATGCTTGTGATAGATATCAACCAGCTTAGATTCCCCAAATTCTTCAATATTCACATGAATATATGCCCTAACATCCTCTACGTGCAAAACCCCATGCGGAATGCTTGAAAAAGTGCCTAGGGGATCAACTTCTAGGGATTTATATGGATGTTTCTTGAATTTAGGATGCGGCCTATCAGTGATCTTTATAACATTCGGTGTAGTCATCTTCAAAAGATTTACAGAGAGATCAATAAAAAAAAATACCTTTCATGCTTCTAGGGTTCGCGGAGTGAACCAGATTGCTTGTCTGGATGAATTGACTCTGACGGTTGATTCTTGAGAAATTTGAAATAGTCTTTTGCAGAGCTCCTCTTTCTTTTCTGCTCAAATGCAATTGTGCAAATGACGAGCAAATGAACCCTTTTATTTCTGAGAAAAACCCTAATTCCATACTGCAATAAACGTGCAGCTTAAGTTCTTCCGGTTGCCTTGTTTTTCTTATTCTAAGATAGATCATTTCTGGATCACTGAGATACACTTCAAGTTATTCTTAGTGAATAGTGACAATCTATCTTCATTTCCCTAGTCATTTGATCTATCTGCAGATCAAGATTCCACAATTTTGAATCAAGCCGGATCTAACTGTGAGAAGTCTGTTCTTACCGGATGACTGTCAAACTGGATCAGTTTTGGAAGATTAGACTCTTCAAATCTTCTTTTGGATCTTTTAAATCTTAACCAATTCTTCTTTTGATGTTCCTCTGAGAATCCTCTAATCTGCAACCTCTCATGTGCCAATTTTAGGCACCTAATGACTGGCTAGGGGAATTTGTTTTTCTCAGTGACTCCCCCTGAGCCAGAGCTCATCTATTAAATTTCTGGAAGGATTATCAGCACCAGATTCTGGTGCGGATCCATCCCCTACATTCTCTATACTTCTCTTCACCCAAATCTTGTTCATCTCACTTTTAACTTCATCCCCATTCACTTTTCCTTTTCCTTTGTCTTGATTCTGATTATGATGCACCAGACCCCTTTTGTCCCGAATCTTGCTTCTACAGAATTTGGCAATATGACCGGGTCTATTGCAATTGTGGCAAACAACATTTCTTTGCATATTTGAATGATATCCTCTTGATCTGCATTGATTAGCCATATGTCCCATTCTATTGCATGCAAAGCATCTACCATTGAATGAATTGTTCATTTGCATATTTCTGCATTCATGAGATTTGTGACCATACCTTTTGCAGTTGAAGCACTGTCCGGAGAAGGATGTATTAGTCTGATTTATTCTCTTTCTACACTGATTGGCTTTATGACCAAAGTTATTGCAATTGTGGTAGAATCCATTGAAGGATGGATATCTTTAAGCATTAGGTTGTCTTACCGGAGGTCTTCTAGGCTTGTTCCTTGGATTTCCTGATCCAAAATTCTTTTGATCAGATCTGGAACTTTCACCTTTCTCATATCCCAAGCCATGCTTGTCATCTACCCTCTTTTGGATTTCAAGAACTTCAAGTTGAGCAGAACTTATCTTGAATTTCTCTTTGTATTCATTTGTTGTTTGAAGATCCTTTTTCAGAGTGTCAATTTGATCCTCAAGTTTTTCTTCATTATCTCTAGCATCTTCAAGATGTTTGATTATTTTATCCATCTTATGGCAGTCTTCTGATTTCTCCTTGAGAGATTGTCTTAGATCATCTTCAGTTTTTCTTTTCTCTTCAATTTCTTGAGTGAATTTTATAACTCCTGATTCCATTTCATGTCTTACCATTTGATAACTTTTCACATAACTTGGTTTTAGCCTTTAGGTCTGCATTTGTATCATTGGCTTCACCTTGACTTGCCAATTACTAAAGTAGATCCTTTCTCTTTTTCATAGAGATACTTAGTTTCCCTTTTAGTTTATTTATGAAATCATCAGCCTGTTTGAGTCTTTCCTTCAATTCATTGACTTCAGAATTAGATTGCTCAAGATCATCTAGGGCAGACTGAAGTTGTTCCCTCGTACCATACACATCCATTTGAATTCCCTGATCTTCCTCAAGCTGTTAGGCTCTGTTTTAGAGGAACCTCGCTCTGATACCAATTGTTGATAACTAAGAGGGCGGGTGAATCAATTATCTTGATTATATCAGCTTTCTGAACTTCCTTAATAATTAATGTAGCATTAAATCAAATAAGAAAACATAACCATGAAATGGAAATAACATCAATACACATGACACAATGATTTTGACGTGGAAAACCCTGTTAAGGAAAAAACCACGGGGTGACTAACCCAAGATTGTATTCTCTATTAGAAGAATAAGATAATACAAAATGGCACTTGCCAATTAGGGCTCACTGCCCGAGCACACTGCTCACAAGAGGCTCACTGCCTACAATAGTTTATACAAAGAAAGTAGATACTTGAACTGATGAGAAGCATCCACACATGCTGAGGTTCAGTTCCAGTTACGCTCAATACACTGATCTACTGCACTTCATTCTTCCTTTTCTTGGTTCTATTTTCCTGTCACATACCGGACCTGTATTACTGCTATTACTCAGCTCTTCTACTTTTCTTTGCACAACCACCACACCACACACTCCTTCACATCTAAATCCATTTGGTATATATATCCGCACAAGTGATTTCAACACCTATCTAGTTAGCATCCGGAATAGTCAATATTTTCCCAAACTTTGATCTGTCAACTGAATCTTTGCATACCAAGTAATGCGGATCAAAGAGATGCTTATAGAAGTCATCAATCATGTCGGCCAATCATGAATGATACCTTAGGAAACTTAATCACCATCAATATCACATCCAGATTAAGGTTTGATGCGCTACCGGTTAGGTCTTCCTCTGTCTACTCTGCCAAACAGAAACCCAATACTCAAGTACTCATATCTCTTCACTCTTCCATCACCGGAGGCTCAATCCCTGGAATCTATCAGTCAAGGTACTCCTCTTGACTTCCCCAAATCCGCACATTACCGAGATATTTCCTCTAAGAGATCCGGACCTGTCTGTCGGACCTTGCTGCCTGCTCTATTCTTACTTACCGGACCACAACACTTCTTCAATCTATCTTCTGGTAAAGACACACCATGTCTTGCGGATGTGTGGGATGAACTTTATTTCCATCAATGACAACATTCATGAAGCCACACAATGTCTCTTGCCAACAAAATCCCCTTTAACAACACTCGTAGAAATGAAGAAACATGGTCAACTAATGAACACAACTATTGTAACTAAAAATAAGAACCAAATGCACAACTTTAAAATTATGGAATAAGTGCCAACAATGGCTCTAGTTGGGGATGTATACCCCTCCTGGTCATAGAAAGATCCCATATAATCTCTAAAATGTAGATTAACATAAAACTATGAAAGCTAACCAATCTAAATGTTGGAGTATAGGACAACACTGAGAGGGGGTGAATCAGTGTTGTATAAACTTTTAAAACCTTTTGCACTTTTTAAATTTACAAGACAGAGAATAAGAGAGACTTCAATAATTTATCAAACACATATGTACAAGTATAATGATGAATAGTGTGAACAAGACCTTATGAGCAAAACATTAGGACACACACAAATAGAGGCAAATAACATAAACCATAACACATGTTTTTCATGAGTGGAAAGCCCTCATAGGGATAAAAGACCACTCTAAAAATTTGCCTCACTAGCTTAATAGAATCTCACTGATTACAAAGTTCTCTCACTGACATACATGCCTCACTGGCAACAAATAGGTCTCACTAACCATGCAAGCCTCACTGGCTACAATATGACTCACTGACAAAATATGCAATTTCAGAATAATACAAAGAATGCATAGGGTTTCTCTGTTTCAATATAACTCGCCTATATCTCTCTTTCATTCATATCCTACATATATCTATACCTTGAATACAAACTTCTTCATCTGCAATTTCATCTGTTATCTTGTCTTCAAAAATAAAAAATGATGTCTCTGTATGTATGTCTTCAGAGTCTTCATCTGCATACATGCTCTGCCATCAATCAACCTTTAATCCTTGATCTTTCATTGTCCTCTCTATCATAATCCTTCCTATGCTCTTTTTAATCATCTATATCTCCTCATCCATTCATCTTTTTCAACACATAAAATTCTCTCATTTTTATTTTCATAAATTCCTATGCAAGAATGAATTCCTTCTGCTCATTCCCATGTTCCCCTGTCATACAATCAGTCCAAAAACCTTTTAAAAAATAACCTCCTGCAATTTTGTCTCCAATCAACGTACCCTTGAACATCCTTTAGGTTTGATCTCACTAAAAACTATGGTTTCGTCCACAATTTCTCCCAAAATGCATATCAGCATATACGTCTATCTCTGTAAAATCAAACTGATCAATTTTTGTACACATTTTTATCACATAGATGAAGAAATAAATTTCTCTGGCCCTTCAGTTTCATAATTGTTTTCAAGGAAGTTGAAGCATCTGCCCATTTAGAAAAAACAAAAAAGAACTCCTTTTAAAGCCTTCGATGCCTCAAAAGGCCCACTAATGAAGTTTTAAAATTAGAAATAATCTCTCAAAAAGAACTTTTAAAAACCACAAAAATTTGCAATTGAAAAAGACTAAAAATAGCCTTAAAAAACTTATTCTATGATGTCACATTGAATTTACAGTCTTCTACATGTCAATGTTGAAACATGAGAAAGGGGTTTTCAAGATTAAAAGGAAGCCATCGATTTGAATTGGCGCGCCCATCGTACTTTTAAATAGAGCCATTGATTTCCTTTAAGTCGCTCGATCCATATGAGGTAACCTGAGGATCCGGGGTAAAAGCACAAAGTTGTGTCACACTTTGGGCCAACAAAACAATTTAGAGTGAGTCATTTTTGGGCGAGTCTATTTGGGGGCGAGATAGTTTCACCTGAATACATGTAGCCACTACGTGGGGCATATGTGGCAAGCTATTTTTGGGCGAGTCTATTTGGGGGCGAGATGGTTTTGCCTGAAATCATCTAGTTAAAAATAAAAAAGAAATGAAATCATGCAGTTAAAAACAAAAAAAAATGATTTCGCCCCCAAATACTTTCGCCTGAAACTATCTATGTGGCATCTTACTTGGCAGCCACCTCCTTGTTTTCTAGGCTTTTCTGAAATTCTCAACTTAAACTGAATATTTCTTCAATCAGAATAGATTATTTCAAAAATAAAAAAATACCCTTTTGTAGAGATTTAAGTCTAGAATCCAAATATGATTTTTTTTTAATATTTTGATTAGTTTTAATATGTTTTTTTTTAAATTATTGCAAGTAGGTTGTTAAAATCAAAGATGTCACTAATTAGAAATTAAAAAATATATATCAAAACACATCCAATTTTTTTCAAAATTATATGGTACACTAGAGGAAAGAGTCCTCTCCAAAAGGGTATAATTGGTTTTGTGAAAATGGTAAAAAAATTATACAAAAGTTGACGTGGAATGAAAACTATCAGATTCTATAAAGTTTGACTTTAAAATGATATTACAAAGAAAATATGAATTGAAAACTGATTTTTTTTCTCCATGCACTAGATATTGAACTCCTTTATTTGGGAAAAAAAAAATTAGGGAAAAATAAGATTGTTTGCTCTTTTTTTGTGACATGGACTCAAAGTCACTTTTTGTGAAATTTTTAGCAATTCAAAATTCGCTCTTAAATTTATAAAAAAATTGTCAAAATAATTTTTTAAAATTTTTGAAAAATTACAAGCATAAAATTCATCAAGAGATCTACATTTCATTAGTTTACATCATTTTGAAATTCAAAACATAAATGCCACTTTTATGAGGTCGAAGTTCAAATTTTTTTTTGTTGTTGGTTGATTCCTTTATAAAGTGTGACACAGGGTTGTGCTTTTACCCTCTGGTCTCCCTAGGCAAAGGGGGCTGGTTGCCCAATGACATGAAACCCTTCTAATCGATCACTTAAGTGACTATGACTTGTGATAACAAGTCAACAAAGAAATAAAAGAAAAGTGAAAAACTTGAAAACGGTTAGGTCTTAGTTTCTTAAGACATGATACTTAGGGTTTAGGGCACTTAGTGTATATAGAATTTAACACTTGAAAAGAAGATGTTTAAAGAAAAATACAAACCCTAATCTCTGTCATGTCTCACTGTTGACAAATAATACAAGTCAGCATCTTTCATAAAGCCCTAACTCCTTATCACATTCACAACTTTCATAAACTTGGGACCATGTGATTTCATATTACATCTATTGTACACTATATGCACTTCATCACACTATTAAGACAACCACCTTCAATTCTACCATCAGAATGAATGCACCAAGTCACCACCTGAGAAAGGAAACACTGAAAAGATGCACTGTAGGACCATCTCTGCCTGTAAAAGATCAATCATGTTACAAGATTCATATGCTCTCCAAAGATCTTATGGCACTGCATTAGAAAACACAGTAACATGATCCTAACATCATATAGATGTAAATGCAATGAACATCACCGCCACACAACAACTCTTCCACATGAAAGCTCTGCCATATGCATTGAGAGCATTGAGCCATATCAACATCAAACCAAGCATTAAGACCATATTGAGAGCATCAACATGAAGCATAGAAGTATCACCACTTAACTGAACCATAGCAATTGGCATAAACACTAAAAATTATCACTGTCATATGAAGACTTCAAGACACCATGACAACTATGAAACCACTCTGAAGATTCATGATACCATGACAACCTCAAATGAATATCTAAACATTTCCATCTTCAAACCACCACATGAAGAAGCAAATCATATGAGGATATTATCACTGCAACCTTTGAAACATACTAGAATGATAAAGACATAAACAATAACCTGGATAATGAACCTTGAGGTCTATAACTTGAACTCCAAACAGGGTCCCTGTGAGATCAACCACACTTTGTGACCACATCACTTTGACATCAATGACAAACTTACATCACTAAACCCCCTCTCCTATTAAAAAAAGTCATGACTCAAAAGAACCAAAAATGTAAAATCAATACTTGCTTCTATCAAAAATTACATTCTCCATTGACCTTCTACAATCTATTATAAATGTGTAAACACTAATTATCTAAACAATAATTAAATTGATGTCTCCAAATATGTGAACAAACCTTCTACTATTGGAAATGACAAAATATTTTAATTTTGCGAAGTATGTAGAAAATGCATTTGTTAAGTTTATCATGCTTTCTTGCATCATACAAGTTCACGTCACATGCTTCACAATCACAAAATATATAAATATTATCTCACTAAATCTGAAAATGCAAAGCTTCATAAGCCATTGAACCAATAGCATTCTAACTACTAACCTCATTAGGTGAATTTAAATTAAATTGTAAAGTCTCATACTCACAAAATTCATGAAAACATACTAAGCTATTGAATGGATTTAAATTCAAAACTCCATTGGTAAAATCCCAAAAAAGCATGTGAAGCTCAAGTGCATCATCCAAATGGGACGCACAAACTAAACCATACTAATCCTCATAAAGGAAAACTCGTGCATCTTCAAATTTGCAACATAGTCCCAATTGTGAAAAACTTCATATTCAAGCAAATGAATAGAGAAATCAAGTGCAACAATGTCTTATAAACTAACACAATTAGAACATTTGTAAATGTCAAACACTAAGAAAATTAAAATTAGTGTTAGTATTAAGGACTTGTTGACATTCACTTGTATCCTTCATGTAGCTTGAGTCTAGAAATATCCACTTCAAAAGTGACAGGCTAAAAGATCTCAATTAGAGAATAGGGTTATCTACATTACCTCTCCACCATAGCATACCTATTGGCTAGCAAAATTACATGATTCAACTTTAGGATATGGATAACCAACCCCTATCTTGAAAGGAGACTCAAAGGAAGATCTCCCCAAGGTTTTATCTCACTATTTCTTGGTGTTGAAAGACAACCCAATGATAGATGTGAAACTATTTAGACAAGAAGCCTAGTGGAATCCAACAAAAACTACCACATTAAAGTAAATAATTAGTAATTACCTAAGTAAACTTAGTAAAAGGTGCAATTAAATAATTACACCAACACCCCCTTAAGTGCAACTTAGGGAGAAATGTGAAAAAGAGAAATGGGTCCTGACAACTAGGCCTGATTAGGTACCCATGTACAATGAAAATCTCTCATAAAATAGAGGAAATGAAAAAACCCATTGGGAAAAACTCCTCTCCAAAATTGAGAAAGATGAATGAATCTGAGAGTTGCTTGTGTACCTCGATGCCAATAATGAACTATGACTAAAATCAATCCATAGGAGCAAGTACCATGAAGATTCAGGAACATTAACCATAATGAATGGCTCTCAATTTGAGATGTGATCCGATGTGAAACAAATGCAAGATTCAGGTTCATTTACCATAGGTTCTAAATTTGAGATGTGAACCAATGTGAATTAAATGCAAGATTTAGGATCATTTACCATAGGCTCTCAATTTGAGATGTGAACCAATGTGAATCAAGATGGGTCAAGTCATAATCATGATGTGGCGAAGAGAGAAATAGAAAATCAAAATACAACTCAATGTAATCTTTCATCAAGATGAAGGCGGGACCAAGTGCATGATATTTGGCTGCACTCACATCCCTTATTATCTCTTTCTATGTAGAAACACTAGAAGCCTATTCATGAATCCCCCTAAAAGACAAGTACATGATATGGTGGCACTTTATAAATTGAGTGCATTTGCATAATTACCCCTCCAAAAGAGCTCAATGTGGAAATCCTTAGCATATTACAATATGCTAAGGGTTAATATAATATGCTAAGGGTTTCCACATTTAACATAGCCCAATTTATCTCATGGATCACTATAAAATAGTGGTCCGCCAGATAAAATTAACCCTCTGTCAAACTAGATGAGCCTCCAGACAAATTAGAAGACCTGCTAACTATGGGGGGGCACCAAATATAAATCCATTGCTAAAAAAAACCAAAAGATGGGCCCAGATGTCAAGGCAGGTACAAGTGTATTGGGTAATTTTATTTTTTTTATAAAAAACATTTCAAATAATTATTGAAAATTTGTAAAAAAAATTAAAGCATTGGGGTGGAGGGTTCAAAGCCCCCCCATGTGTCCACATTAAGGGAGTTCCACGTCCCCATTAAAGGTGTTAGTGGGCCCCTTAAGGGACTACAACCCTAATGTGGGCATAAGACTGAAAGGGTCCACCTGCAATGTAGGTACGGTACCCTACATAGAGGTCTACACAAGTACCCTATGTAAGTAACAAAAAAAAGAACCTTGATATGCATGTTGGGTAGGTCATACAACTTCCTTGTCAAAATTGTTTTTCCCTGTATGATTCTAAGGCTAGTTTCAATTATTTGAAAATCAATCTTAAGGTTTTTCGACCTTCTAAATGCGATGGCAGGGTCGGATTTGGCCCAAAACGCTCTAAAAATAGCTTTCCTCTAGATCCCAAAAACCAACCGCTTCAAGCAAATCTGACCTCTGGTATCTAAATCTGATGAACCAAAAAGTCAAATCTGACTTTCTCAGCTACTCTAGAAATGATGGTGGGCTCTGATCTGATGCATGCAACACCAACGTGAATCTTTTGATTGTGAAGCTCTAGATGAAACCCTTCTTTCCTCAATGGATGTGAACAAACTCCAAATATCTACAAAGCTCTGATACCATGTAAGATTTAATGAGAATCCAATTACACAAGCTAAATCTAGGTGCAAGAAGAAAGTTACAATAGCTATAAGCATAAAACATACAATGTAATATGCAATAATACAAGCTATTCCAAAATAGAGGAAATGGATTAATCAATCAAATCAACCATAAAATGAATGGATGAAGTACATATAAATAATCTCAAACATGCACAAGTCAATGTAACAAGTGTCCTTGAGGAGAGTAGTGAACTAGAGACTGATTCAACTACATGAGTAGAGGTGTCTAGTGAACTCATCTTGATGAGGGAGATATTGCATGTGATCCCATCAATCAAGGAGATTACATGTGCTCTTATTTCCTATTTTACTTAAGTAAATAAATAATAATTACCTAAGTAAGCTTAATAAAAGGTGCAAATCACAATTGATAGCAAAAGGAAGAGATAGGAATTAGAAAAGGAATAATATGATGACTTCCTCAAAGATAAGAGATAAGCTCTGGAGAAGAGGATGCAGGAAGGCTCATCTAAAGCCACTAAGAGGGTAGGAATGAATATCGATGTCAAGCTCACCCCAAAGTCATCACCTCAGAAAGGGAAAGCCTCAACCTCTGCCACTACAACTTCCACAAAGCCTGATAAGCAACCTAAGCAAATAGTAGAATAGGGCATCACTCATGAGGACTTGGAGGAAAGTGATGAGGATGGGTAGCCCCTGATAATAAAGAGGAGAAAGAGAACTCAAGAAGAGTCCTCCAAGAAAGGCCAAGCTCAAATACCAGCAATGAGAGGATCTGTGGATAAGCACCCAAACATTGTGCTTAAAGGTAGAGGAGGTGAAGGAATTCAATGAAATTTACAACATGATGTTTCAATCCCCAACATTGTTGAATTCAAGACTGAATTAGCAGAGGAGGTCAGGGAGGAGAGCAAGAAAAGAGAAGATAATCAGCCTCTACCTCTAGACAAAACAATAGACCTTTCTGATGATAAGGTATCTACTAGCCCCATGGAATCATTGGTCAGAAATACAATGGTAACCCATCTGAACACTCCCATAATACAACAAGAAATGGAGGAGGATATAGAAGAAGACAATCTAGAGGTCTTAGCACAAAAAATAGGCCTAGAAGGATTAATTGGTCAAGTTACTAGCCCAACAGTTATTGATCTAACATATTAGGGCTATAATGATGTAGGTAAAGATAAAGATGTAGTCCCAGAACATGATAAGGCAGCAGACAATGCAACTGGGGATGTACATATGGAAACACTTGGTTAGCAAGAGGCTCAAGACACTGAACAAGAGCATGCTGAAGGAGATGAGACAATTGATACATCTGGGCAGTCAGGTCCTAATGTTACATTTGAAACTCAAGATAATAAAGATACAAACATGTCAGAATCCAGACAGGAAGGTTCAACATGAGGTGAATCCACCTCCATTCTTTGATTCTTCAAATTTTGATATATCTTCATTATTTTTGGCTGAAGTAGTCAAGCCAAAGAGGAGAGCCAAGGCTACCTCTACAATAAAAAGAGATCACTGCATCTGGCAAGAGGACAACTCAAATAGTTGTGCCTGTTGTAAATAAAGCTAAAGGAGAGATAAGTGCAGGGGAATTTCAGATAATCACTGTAGACCTAGGCTTTGCCACTAAACAACAAGAAGGTCAAGAGGCTAAGGATATCATAGATACCTTATTAGCTAGAATAGAAAAGGAAAAGGCAAAGAATAAGGAACATAAGGAGCACATTGCTCAAATGCTAATGTTTATAAAGGAGTTAGTGGCACCCACTAATATCCCCATATCCACATCCACTCCATTGACAATAATATCATAGGACTAGATGCCATGAAGAATAAATCACAGGTGAAGGATAGATGGTTTACTTAGTTCATTACTGAAGGGGAAAAGGTAATAAAGACCTCACTTGCCAATTGGGACTTGCTCAGCATGTTAAAGAGCAAGGTTGATAAGATGAAGAAAGTAGATAAACATTTGACTGCTCTTTATGAGATGAAACAAATAGATGAATGTCCTGATATCTAATAATACCCTGAATAATCAGACCTCACAGTTATTAGATATATGGTATGAAGACACCAATTTTGAGGTAGATATCTTGAAGAAATGTAATGCCAAAGTTAGGGATATCCGTGTCAAATTGCATGAACTCTTGTCTGAGGAAGTAGACATCTTAGAAGCCCTTGAGGATAAGGTTGAAGGGAAGGTGGAAAATCAGGATGTGGACTTCACCACCAAGGCTTTTCAAGATAATTTTAAGCCTGCATCAGATGATCCACTTGGTCATTTCTCTAAAGATATAATTGACAAAGCTATGAGGATGAGGGCTAAGATAGAAAAGTACAATGAAACCTTGAATAGCTGGAAGAACAAGTGGACAATCTACAAGCCCAATTCCAATCACAAGGACATGCAATTAAAAAGGCTAAAGTACAGGATGGAGGGGAGATAGAAATAATAGTACAAGCATATGAACCCATCAAGGGGATTATCAATGTGCATGTAGAAGATGACTCATCCACCGATGAAGAGGAATAAATGAAGATACAAGGTGACATGATCCTAGCAGAATATTCTGGAAAGACAATTGTATTCCACTAGATGGTTGCCAACTAGCAACTTGTGCTATGTGTTTTGGTTTCCTAACTTGGTTAATGCAATATGGACTGTTGATTATAGTTAATGTATCCTGACCACAGGATATTTTGTAACCACATCCCTTCCTTACTCTATAAAAGGAGGTGGATGGCAATTTGTAAGATCATTCAGAAGCTTAATTGAGATTGGATTGCTGAAATGTTAGGACCAATCCTTGAGGTGAATTGTAAATATATACTATTTTTCTTACTTAATGAAGATGCAGTCACTTTGATTACATACAATCGTAAACTTTGTGTAATATGTGAATGAATTTTGGATATGATACTTTGATTTGCTACATCCCTTGGAGTGCATTTCAGTACGTGCATGTTGTTTTCATTCCTTTCCTTTGAAGTTAGCATCAATCATATCTAGCTGTGGAACATCTTGGTAAAAATATGGTTTGATTTCCTTCTCTTCATGACAGTATCAAGAATATATATGGATCAATGGCTAAAGATTCATTAATTTCAGTGAAATTAACAAAGTTTAGTTCAAATTTGTTTAATTTCATTTGATCATCATCACAATTGCAAATACACGGAAAATAATAAGAAAATGCAAATAAATATGTTAATATCCCGTTAATAACTAAATATCTTTAGCATATTTGAGTGAAATGCATACAAAATAGTAAATACCATGCAAGTAAACACAAATAAGGATATAAATTATGGGAATATAAACTTATAGGCACATAATTTGAATGAATTCATAGTTTTGAAGTGAAATCAAGTTAATAAGAGTGATATGCAAAAGAATTGATCAAACTTATATAAATATCTGCATGATCTAATTAAATATAGTGGAATTTAACCCTGTTTGTTAAGAATTCATAGAAAGCAAGTGTAACAGAGCTTATCTGGATATGATAAACTTTGAAATAGAAATGTAAGGCCCCTTAAGGAAAACAACAATGCACATCAAACAACTGAGTAATGTCAGATGATTATGAGCTAATCCATGGAGACTTGGGATTATGAATTATCTGAATTCATCATATCTTTCAAGATGATAAAGGTTTGATATGCATTTCTTTATCTATGTTTTCTTATGACTAACATCATGATCAACATAACCTACCTATAGAATAGTTATAGGTAAGTTGATGGTCTAGGAGAACACCTATAGCTTGCTTCTAGGCAACCTCTAACAATATTCTAAGCATGTGCCTTTAACACAAAAGCCTACTAAACAAACAACTCAAACTTAGAAAAAAACATTTTTTGTAATGCAAGTTATGTATGGACCTAGATGCCTAGATGCTACTACATTAGGAGGGGTTACATAAGAGGAAAAAGTTGAATTATGAGCATCACAAGGGAGAATCTGATGTTTTCTAAGAACCAAGCTAAGGCATTAAAGTACCTCAGTAGTAAGCCACTGAAGAAGTAGGAATTAAGATGCCATATAAAGAAAAAGTGTGCACTCTACTACATCATAATCAACTTCCAATAGTTCATTTTGATGAGACCTCTTGCATTGAGATAACTTACAAGGAACAACTACACACCAATATGTTTAGTGCAGATGTTATTTCTTTAGAAATGTTAAGTGTAGGAAAATCAACACACAAGATTCCAAATGGAAGTGATGATGTTACTCCATTTCCTAAGGCCATGATAGATCGTGAATTAGTTCTTCTTAATTGCAATTGTTAGTCAAAATGCTTAAGCCTCTATGTCAAACACATACATGCATGTATAATATGAAGGTAGCCACTACTATGTATATTGAATAAGCTCAAGCCAAAGTTCTTGTTACATAAGAATAAGTGCACAAATCACATGAGGTTGTTTAAGTGGTGAAGGCATAGGCACATGCACTTTAGTGCATGATCAAGATAATTTGGAAGTGCACTATGTAGCATAGAATTCTAGGATAGAAGCAACCAAAAAAAATCAAGGAATTTTCTCTATCAATAATCACTCACTATAATTTGTAGTGGAAACTTTTTAGGCACACTCAAATATTCTTATGAAGGGAATACATGTGGTTGCACTCACAAAATTTATTGCAAGGAATATTAATGCACTAGATAAAGTTATATAACCTCCCCTTACTCCTATGTTAACCATTAAATATCATGAGGAACAATAGGGAAGGATAAGGATCAACAAAAGACAAAAGAAGCAAAGAATGCCAAGCATGAAGCTAAGGTAGACACATAAAAACTAGTAGAGGATGAACATGCACATCTAGAGGCTAAAGCTCAAAATAGGATGGTAGAAAGGAGAGAACTAATAGTGTGCATAAACCTATATTAGATGATCTTTTGGTAAGAGTTGGAGAGTAGTGTGGTGCTTTTAATCAAGATCTAGATTCCATATGTAACGTGTTTGTAAGTTCCACCAACTAGCTAAAGAAAAGTACACATTGCAAGATGAGATTCTGGTAAAGAATATTTTAGATGATGAAATAGATAGTATTAATGTACAAATTTAAGCACTTATTCTATCCATTTCCATCTAGAAAGGCATAGATACAATGGCACTTCAGGACATGACTCAAAAGTTGTCATATAGGTTAAACACATGGCTACCAAGTCTAGAGATTTACAAGTGTCATTTAGTGAGCTTCAAAACTAGCCTCAGTGAATCCAACCTATATAAGATTATGTGCTTGTGTATATTTTTGATGAAATAAAAAGTTTTAAGGAGTGATTTGATATGTTTTACACACAATAGATAGATTTTTTAGATCTATACAAGTTATTTAGGTTGTGCTGGAACTTTCAATTTTAATCAAAGATTTGGCCTATGATTACTTTATTTGGGTTTTTTGTTGTAGTTTCTTTTAGTTTTTCCTATGTTTTAAGGACAAAAAATCTATTTATTGCTAACATTATATTGGCTATAGAAATATCATGTGCCATGTTTTGAATATTATACAATCACTTGGAAAGAGTAGGATAAGATAAGAACACGCCAAAATTAGAAGAAAGCACACAAGGAAGTGGATAGAGATTATAGAAGGATATATTTTGAGTGCATGATCTATTTTAGAATTACAAGATAGGATTGATAGTTATCTTTAAGGAATAGCATGTAGATTGATTTGATGCTAGGGACAAGCACCTATATAAACCCCATCCATGTAATGAATTATGATTGATGAATGAAAGTCATGAATGTATATTTATTTATGAGTTTATTGCACATTTTTATCTAATAGTGTGCAAGTGAACTAGAGGGCAAAATACTCTAGTGTGCTTCAAGTGAGAAGTTATAGGTTATTATTCCAGCATGCAGGAGTCACTAAAATTATTTAGCCTAGGTCAATAGCATGTGCAGTAATATGGATAATAGGTGACAAAAACCATGAATATCCCCTTTCTTCATGTAAAATTTTCTTTCTTTTACCACCAACTATTTGTTTTGCACTTATCTTTGTGTTTCTCCCTCTTAGTATTTTGTATAATGCAAAGTAATACAATTGTCCCCATGAAATTTCATTTACATTGACCAAAAGCATAGCTCCCCTTGTTTTTGACTTATGCCCCTATTTACATTTTTTATCCTTTACATTTTCATGACCCTTGCCTTCTTTTCTATCATGGACCTTGCCTTCATTACCTATATATTTTCCTTTTAGTATTTATTGGACCTTACATGTATTATATACATGTTTTCCTTTAGCCATTCCTTGGCTCTTGCTATATTTTCTTCAATGGCTATTTCCATCACTATAGTGTAGTAAATTGCATCCACTCACAATTTCAAAATAGATTTGGCACTCCTTTTAGAATGTGAATTAAGTCCCTTGACAACTAGCATTTCAAGAGGAAATTAGGCCAGGACACAGGTGCCCAACGCTAGTGTCCTACCTATTGGCTCTAAAACTTTAAATGTAAATGTTTGCCTTATTGTCTTGAGTGATGCACCTTGTCGACCTAAACCCAATTAGGTCCTTGGGATTCATATATAAAGAACTCTCTCTCTCTCTCTCATTTAACATATATGAATACACAAGTAGGCTATGAATGAAAGATATGAATGCAACTTCTCTCTAACAAGCTCCCTCTCTCTACAAGATCTCTATTTCTACAGATTACTATTGTATGTATTGACCCTTCTTGCAGGTCTTCACAGAAGCTTCTTCCTCCTTCAAATCCTTGTGGATTGCAACATCCCTTCAACTAGGGTTTCATACTCATGGTAACTTTATTTCATTATATTTGACTACTATAATCTTTATCATATGTTTTGCCTCTACTCATCACAAGAACACACTCTCTATAATCACCTATCATTGTTGTTGTGGAGGTGGGAATACCAACATGGGGTTTGATCGATGCAAGCCTCTATACAACACAACCATTTTCCCTCTTTTATGTGTGTAGATCTGATTCAGAAGTTTCAGGCATCGATGGGCGATAAGAAGATGGGAACAACAAAGATTGTCGCACATAGACTTCATTAGCACAGAAACCCTTAGACTAGGGTACCCAAGTCTTGCTAGATCTTCCCATGTTTCTAGTTACAAGCTTCATCTGTTGGATCTATTCACTATATCTTAAGTGTACTTAGGTTCATGGGGTTATACAACATCTTCTCTAACTGAATGTGCAACCTTTTGGAGGTTATAGGTTACCTAGTAGTTTGGTAAACCTCATGTACATACCTTTTGAGGTTGGAATACTTTCCATCTCACCTCAAAAGGCACCTTTTAGTCATCCAACACTTGTCACACAAGGTTGTTGGTTTGCAAATTCCATTTGTTCCAAAGTTTGAAGCATTTTTTTTTTTGAAATACAAGTCTTTTTGTAGGTTGAAGCAAGAACCTAGATGCCAAAAGGCTAGGTAATGAAGAAAGGAGGAAACCTAGGTGAGGTATCATGAAGAAAAGAAGAAGCAAGGTGAAAAAGACTTGCTTAAGAAAGAAGAATGGAAATGTTGAGAAGATTAGTCCATGGAGACTTGCAGAGTAAGGAGGCACCAAGCAAAAAATGAGAGAAAAGACAAGAGGAAAGTGAGATGAAGAAGAAGGGTGAGAAGGTAAAACAAATTAATATTGAGAAAGACATAATAGACTTGAGGCAAGCCTTGAAACAAATAGAAAAAGAACGAGAAAGAATGCAAGAAAGAATGGAACTTGAGATGCAGCAGTTGCTTGAGAGAGCAAACCAAGAACAAGGTTGGCATTTACTAATAAAGAAGAAGGTTGCGTGGCCTATCAAGATCATTCAGAGGAGAAGGCAAGAGGGGACACTAGAACCAAACATTAAAGAATCTTTATTGATGAAGGAAGAGCAAAAGCCATCTGTGATAGAGGAAGAGGTAAGTAATGCAATGGTAAGCAAACCTAGGACTATTTTGACATTAACAAGCATTGAAGAGTTGCCTTGGAAAGTTTAAGATGTCTTGAAGGATCATGTAGACATAGTGGTTGATAAATTTTCTGACTTTTTGCTTCCAAGGAAAGGTGTTAGTCACTATTTAGCTTTTGTTCTAGGGGTTGGTCTATCATATACAGCAGCCTATGATAAGCAAAATGAAGAATGTGATGTGTCTAAAGAAGGAGATGGTACCAATACAAATGATGCACTTGTTTGGAAAGTTGTAAATGAAAGAAATTTTGATGTTAAAAGCAAAAGGATTGTTGTGAAAGAGATTGCAGAGTTGAGAAAGTAATGTTTGAAGGGAAAAGTAGGTATGGAGCAGCATTATGACCAAACTAAGTTGTAGATGGAAGATGGACGGTTAGACAAGCATCTATTACAAATGGAGCAGCAAAAGAGAGTTGCAGATGTTAATGATTGTAATGCTAAAGGTACCAAGGTTAATTCTGATTTACTTCTTTTAGAAAGGGGTGGTAACATTGATCAAGGATCCATACTTGCTGACATAATGGTGAGAGATAAATAAAGGAGACAAAATGCTTTGATTGTGATGGTAAACTTGAGGGATGAGAAGCCTAAGTTCAAAATGAAACAAGTTATTGAAGAAGAGCAAGGTGATATGGCACTATATGCAATCTATCATGAAGAAAGGAAGCAATTGCAGGTTGGAGATGACAAATTCCAGCAAGGGGAAGATGTTACTATATTGAGAAGGTCACCAAAAGAGTGTGAGAAGTAAGGTAATCAAGGTTGTTATCTGTTTTGTTCCAAGTTTTCAGTAGTTGTTCATTTTGCCAAGTTCACCTACCTATGCCACATGTTCAAGAAACCTCAAGTGAAGATGAAGCCTATGGCACTATTTCAAAGAAGGTCATATGCAGTGGTCCATGCAGATCATGCAAGGGATTTCAGACTTGATTCTCAAGTTTCTACCTTCTATTCAAGCAAAGCTTGAATTTTTTCTTTGTCTGGGAGTATGGTGCAGGAGCACCTTGGTTAAATAGGTTGTTAGGGGTCAAGTTTGCATTTTGGGTTTGTTGGTGTTGAATACTTGTAATAAGGTCATTTAAGACCATTTTTTATGTGTTAAAGTCCATGTTAGGTCATTAGGAGTTTTGGTGAGTCCATATTGTCATTTTTGCAAATGTTGTCAAAAATTGCCAAAAGTTGCAAAATTATGGAATTTGAGGAGTCACATGTTGTAAATGAAGAAAATAAAAGGTGGAAGTTGAAAAAGTAGTTAGAAAATAATAAAAAAATGTTGTATTAACCTAGAAATGGTCGACACAAGTAGGGTGGTTGAAGTTTTGCACAAAAATCAATAAAAATGCTATGTTTTTTGCATTTTCTGAACATTATTTAGTTGTTTCAGAGCTTGGTATAGATCTATACAGAATTTTTATGACCTACATGTGGTATGGTTGGAAATGTCATTGAATCTACTTTCTACTTATTTTTATTGCACTCAATTTCATTATGTTTTGAGTAAGTTATGTCTGTTTTACTAAAATAGGTCTGAAACCCTAGTAGGCCTAATTTGAGTGAGAACAGTCCAAATTTGAGCATCTCCGTACAAAATAACCTACCTTGGTTCTGAAGTATGTTGTATAAATTCCAAATGGGTATCTATAACTATGTTTACATTTTGGAGATCATGTCTACCCTAAAAGTTATGGCCAAAAAACTCAATTTGTTGCTCCCATGTTTGTTCAAGCAATTAGGCCTAGAGACTAGGACAGTCAATTTTTAGCCTTATTATTCCAAAGAAACCATACTCCATTTCAAGATATGTTATAAAAAGGCCAAATGGGTATCTGGAACTACCCTTATGTTTTTGTTTCAAGATCTTTCCCAAAAGTTATGCCAATTTTGCCCTTTTGAAAGGCTACAAGGAAGACTAAGGGTTTGTGAAGGAAAACCCACATTTTTTTATGACCAAAGGCATTTGTTTAAGGTTGTTTTGAGTTTTATCACCCCCACTCTGCATCATTTTTTCTAGATTTCTCTTTTCTCAATGATGTTGTTGTGCAGTTCTCATTTCGGGAACTTCGACAGGCCATATCTTGGGCGTATGGACTCCTTTTTGGGTCTCATTTTTTTAAAGTGCATGTTCTTTTGTGTACTTCACTCTGGTGCCATCAGTTTCTTCATTTTATATCATAGAATTATATTTTCAGCATATGGTCCTTTTTTAGACATTTGTAAGAACTCCAAATACAATATTTGTTTGTAAGTGCTATTTGCTTTGTAAATGTATTAAAATAAAGTGCAAAAACTGATATTATTTTCTTTTGGGGGGTTTTTTGCACATCATAGTGTATCTCTTTTGTACATGTACTAATTTATAAATTGCCATGGGGGGTTGTGTTAGTGCCTTGTTATTTGCCATCGCAATCTTGTCTGTTGAGCATACCTCCACAACAACATTCTAGCCTCATGCGTGCATGCCTTGTTTTTGTACACCATTTTCTAGTTGCTTGTACTTCATATTGGACCTGATGTTGCATCTCCATCTACTTGCACATTTTTCAGTTGGTTTTCCAATACCTCTTCCTATCAGCATTATGGGGGGTATCATATGGTTTTGTTAATGCTTCTTTTCAATGAAGTATTTGGAGACATCATCCTTCTATTTTTTAGTCGATCAATATTTGTGATACTTTGGTATCTTTGTAGAACACCACTTGCACATTGAGTAGTGTCATTTCAGGGTCACTTGTGCAGTGTTATTTGTACCTCTTTGATCATTGTACCATTTGTACTTTCAACTTCACAGATTGTTTTTCCTTTGTTTCCATCTGTGCTGTATAGTTAAGTAGTGTTATTGAGGGCACCTGTGCAGATTTTTATGTCTGTCATCATGATCTACATTCTTGGAGAGTTTGTTGATTCCAACAAACATCAGTTCTTCTTCGACAGAGTTTACAGCTTCAACATGCTTCAAGAGTTCTTCATGTTCCTATTTTTCAAGGACATCTTTGAGGAGACTTATTTTCTTCTCATTCTCTCTTTTAGAGAGGATTTTTATTTTCCACTGGGTTTTCTCCTTTTCTCCATTTGTGAGAGACTTTATTGTACATGGGTACCTCATTAGGCCTAGTTGCTGGGACCCATATTTATGTATCTATAGCACCTTTCTGTTCTTCCCAAGTATCACTTAAGGGGGGGTGTTAGAGTGAATAATTTATCTATTCACTATAGCTTAAGTGTACTTAGGTTGATATGAGGTTATGCAATATCTTCTCTAACTGAATGTGTAACCCTTTAGAGGTTAGAGGTTACCTAGTTGTTTGGTAAACCTCATGTGCATACCTTTTGAGGTTGGAAGACTTTCCATCTCACCTCAAAAGGCACTTTGTAGTCATCCAACACTTGTCACACAAGGTTGTTGGTTTGCACATTCCAAGTGATCCAAAGGTTGACACCTATAGAACACTTGTCTTCATACATGTGCCACATCACGAGGCACTTGTCAATCCACGTACAAGGTGGATTGCCTCTTCCATGCCTATATAATGAGGCATTCTCATGTAAATTTGTAAGTGAGGTTAATATATGTTTATGCTCCACATCCATATGCTTATTGATAGTTATTTGGCTTTTGTTGCTCATATTCATTTGTGGAAGTGTTCTTGATTTTGCAAGTGGATCTTGGCTTATTATTGCTCCAACACTCACTCCCAATCTACTTTATGTTTATGTATGGTTGATTTGTAACACCTGTAAGTTGTTTGTTTTATCAATTAGGTAACTTAAAACCCTAGATATTACTATTATCAAAATCAATCTCCACTATTACAACAAAAGAAAAGAGCCTAGATAGCTTGGCTCTCCCTTGAGGACCATAGCCAAGTGTAAAAGTCTTCATCGGCTTGTGTTCTAATTTTTTATAGGAAAGAATGATCTAGTTAGTTCATAATTGATTAGATCTCATTTCCTATTACACAATCACCTTATGCACTATGTTACTTGGCTTCCCCACTAGGGGAGTTTATTGTAGTTTACTAGCATATCTATATTTAAAAAATATATCTAAAATACGTCGAGAGCTATCCTTCTCGAGGCACCTATCCCACCTATGTGTGGTAAATTGATTAAAAAATAGGCGTCTCCAGAAGGATATCTCTCAGCATATTTTAGATATATATTTTTAAATATAGATATGGTAATTTTATTTTATTTTCTACATAATAAAAATTAATTTATTTCATTTTTAGTGGCTCATGTTTTATAAAAATAGAGTGGTTAAAATTTAGGGTTTAAAATTACTTGTAATATTATTTTTATTTTATAAATTTATGACTAGTTCTAGAAAAATCTTAGTTAAAAGTGAGGATGATGAATTCTAAACCCCATAAATTTACAATAAATAATGTTTGATTGGGTTACTATGTGTATATATGTTTTGAGTGAATTCTAAACCTAATAAACTATATTGCCATAAATTTATGGTAAATAATCTTTGATTGGTTTACTACTGTATATATGTTTTGATTAATGCTAATATATTTTTTTTGCTTTCCACTTTTTTCAAAGTTAGTTCTGTTAGATATATTTTTTAAAGCATCTCAAAGTAAATAATATAGGGTTTAATATAATTCCCTTAATTTAATATTTTATAAATTAGATTTTCAGCACTATATGTATATATGTTTTGATTAATGCAAATATATATGTTTTGATTAATGCAAAAACTTCAAACTTTGGGTTAGTTGTTTACATATATTTTTTAAATTATAAAGTTTTAATCTATATTAAAAATAAACGGATTAGTTAATAAAACCCTAGGTTAAAGAAACGAAATGCACAAATTTATTTTTTTAAATATTTTACCAATGAATTTGATTTTTTAATATTCTAGCAATATGAAATGATTTATGCATACACGATTAACACCATTATTCTAGCAAATCATGAAATTCATACATGTGATTTTCATTGATTCTTGATTTTGCTGCTTCTTGTTTTTATTTTCTTCTTGTGGCTTTCTAATTAGTGATTTTATTTTTTTCAGAGACTTTCAAACATTTATGTTTTATATATATTTTAATTCATTTGTCTGCTATTATTTTTTTAATGCTTTCAAAGTTGTTTTTCTTAACATGTTCACTTAATGTTGCATTTATGCTTTTAAAGTTATTTTTCTTAACACGCTCATGCCATTTCACCCCGTGCTGCCACTGTAGTTACGCCTCTCAGTGTAATTATATAGGATAGGTACCTCCTCTCCCCTAGGAGCCAAAAATCAAATATTATAAATCATCACCCCATGTGACATCTTTTCACACATCTTGTATGATATTCCTTACCTTGCTCTTACACAATGTTATTTAGCACATAGCCATTCAATTTAAATATATGTTTCCCTTATTTTGGAGGCAACATTGGAGGAATCTTTACACTCATAATTTACTTGATCCATATTGAAAAAATTATACAACATTGTTATGTTTGACCATTACCATATTACTTTATCTCTCTCCTTAAATTGAGTGCACAATGTCACCTTGCACTCATTTTGATAAACATTTGGATCATGTGAACAAGTTGTGGGGACCTAGTTTTATGAACTTCACACTAGCCATATGCATCATGACCCTTTTTACACTAGTATGCACCAGATTTGGATATTTCCATGTATATATGTACTATGTATGCCTAGCAATTTTGAACTCCACACCAACTATATGTGCCATGGAATCTTGCTCTAGTTTCCTTTCATGCATTTTGCATGCTTCAAATGGTGATTGTGGATTTTAGCACTAATGCTTGATGTAGGTACAACTAACAATTTGTATGCAAATGTGGAAGATGTGTTTTTTGCAAGTACATGAAGACAATGAGATGTCATTCAAAGATCCAACATGGTATCCTTTTAATGATTGTTTTCTTTTTACTACACATTTACTTTAGAGTGCATGATTCATGTAGATTCACATAAACTAGGGGCAAAATGTAAGGGATGAAAGTGTGTACCCTACACTTTTGCACATTTGTTTACACCATATTTCACACATCATAAATAAAGTTGTAACACATTATTTGACCTATTTGGAACACAAAATGACTCCTACCGACAACTCATAAGCTAATTGCAACTTGCTTCAATTATTACTCCAAATTTACCTTTACTCCAATTTTGTTTCATGCCTTTTTCATGCTTCAAAAGGGTGTGTTGGATTTTAGCAGTATTGTTTGATACATGTACAACTAACAATTTGTATACAACTGTGGAAGAGATGTTTTTTGCAAGTAGACAAAGATAACAAGGTGTTGTCCAAAGATCCAACCTGGTATCATTTTAATGATTGTTTTATTTTTTACTATACTTTTACTTTGGAGTGCATGATTCATTCAAATTTACACACACACCAAACTAGGGGCTAAATGTAAGGGATAAACATGTGTATCATGTGTGTTTACACCTTTGTTTACACAAATTTTCACATGCCATAAATGAATATTCATAGCACATGATTTGACCTATTTAGCACACAAAATGAATCCTGGCCATAACTCATATGCCAATTACCACTACAAACCATCTTAGCCCATACCACTACACATTCCTTGATATTTAAGCACATTGTATTAATCCACTTGGTGCAACCTAGATCCCCAAATTCAAATTCATCTTTGAGTTCCCAAAAGTCAATTCTTTTACAAAGTAATTATCTTGTTGGATCACATGCCAAATAATTCAAATTATTGACCATGGAGATGTATATAAGGACATTTCATAGGTCATTAGAATCCATCTAGCAATTACCAAATAATATAAGGACAAATTCAATTTGCAACCATTCAAAAGCTAGATCTATATGGTTCACCAATCCACCAACATATTGAATTTTACTTTGCATTCATATAGCTTGTCTTGCATACTTGGCACCTTACTCTTTTCAAAGTGCTTGACTACTAATGAGACAAGACAAGGGCCTTCCCTTTGTCATGGAGCAAGTCTCACCTTGTTTCTGAGCATGTTCACATTCAAAATAAATAGAAAAGAAAGAGACAAAAGAAATTAACAAAGAACAAAGTCGCATCAGTTGGACCAAACCACACGGCACATCCTAGTTTACAATAGTAGACATCCCTACCCAAATCCATATCCATCGCAATCATCTGATCAAAAGTTTACAACTTAATTTTGGTTTTAAATCTTTGTAGCCAACCAACAATTAGTTTTCGCATCTAATCAAATAAACATCTAATCACTCTTCAATTACTCAAGTTGCTAGTCTTTTATTTAAATCTAAATTGTTATTGATTAGATTTTATTATTCTATTAAGTTAGATTATCATATAAGACTATAAGAAGCATATTACTTTACATAAATAAATAAAAAAGCAAGCAATAAAAGTGAATACCCTACACTTTATATATATGTCATAAATGCATAGTTGCAACAAGTATTTGATCTATTTCCCCCGTTAATGGGGTTGGTGGTGATAAGGCCAAAAGGAGATTGGAGGCTAGGTGGACTCCAGCAAAGGAGGGGTGGATGAAACTCAACTTTGACAGAGCCTTTAGAGGCAACCCTAGGGAATCAGGTGTGGGTTGTGTCATTAACGATTGGAGAGGACTTGTTTTGGGTAAGGCTTCTAAGCGTCTTGAGTCAGGAACTAAAAACACAACCAAATTTCAAGCTTTGATTATGGGATTAAGAATTTGTAAGAAGTTAGGTCTAAGGAGGTTGGAGATAGAGGGTGATTCCCAATTGGTGGTCAATGCGGTGAGGAGGTAGGAAATTATAAACTAGAAACTAAAGTTGCTTTTAGATGAAGTTTTAGTTCTTGTAAATAATTTGGATGCTTTCACCATGAATCATGTGTATAGAGAATGTAATATGGAAGCAGACTCTTTGGCTAATGAAGTCATAAATCGAGGTGTAGAGGTAGTAATGGAATGAAATCATTTCTTTGATAGGCTTTGTGTCAAATTGGGTGATATTCATTACGAAGAGTTGGGAGTAGGTTTATTCATGTGAATAGTTGGCAGTAGGAGGGATTCAGAAATGGAAGTGTGTAGAAGATGGGGGATCATTATATCTTATGAATTATCAACATTTTTCAGTTCCATTACTTTCTATGAAAGAAATAGAGGGGAGGCTAATGGATAGCCTATTTTGTTGAAAGGCATCAAAAGACAAATAGTTTTTTACGGTGGGATTTCTGAACAGAGGATGATGAATATTTTTAGGTCGAAGAGCGGTATAGTCATGTTCACCATTGAGTGTGTATTAGGGGATGAATACATGAAAGAGGCAAACAGGGATAGAGAAAATTCTGATGCTGTGGCTATGTTCATGGGTTCTCTATTGGACATTGGTGAAAGAAAGGAAGATATAGCAGACATGGTGAGAGAATTTGTGTTCAAAGATTAGGTAGTGGGTTTGGATGAAGTTTTGGCAGTGGCTAGACCTGGTGTAGGGATTCCAATTGCAATAGATTTTCACAAAGTTAATGAAACAAGAGACAATGTGGATTGGTACCCATTTGTGACAGTGTCGAGAGCTTCTGTGGAGTAGGGGAGGAAACATAGGGTGGCAATGGGAGCAAGCTTCCTAAAGAAGCTGATGGGGAAGATAGAGGGATATGAATGGATGAATGATTTCCTCAACCTTTACTATCAGGTTTATGAAGGTTTTTGGTTTTAAAACTAATATTGTAAATACTCTGTTACAGTTATAGATATTTAAGGATTTAGACGATGGTGTGAACAGTCAATACTTTGTTAATGTTATAGATGAATAAGGATATAGATAGTTGTTTGAAAGTTACAATATGTAGGAGTTAATAGATTTATAGTCCAGGAAGAAATGGAGTCCTGAGTTTTGATACTATGTTTTTAAAATGCAGAGTTGTAATGTTTTTTTGTATTAATGTTAATATCAATGCAAAAGGGAACTGCCCCCAAGGTAGTAGTTTACCAAACAAAAAAACAAGTATTTGATCTATTTAACACACAAACCAACTCCTATAGATAAAACTCATCTATGAGTTGCCACTATAGACTAGCTCAACCTTTCACCAAGTGCTACTATTCTTAAATAGTATCCACCTCAACAATCAAAGGTCAATTTTGACCAATAAAAATAAGACAAATACTTACCACTTTTTGTTGTGAATGAGGTGTAAAATAGCTATTGACTATTTAATAATCAAAGTGGGTGATATTTAAGTAGAGTGGTGCTACACCTAACATTTGGCCACTTTAGACCTAGTTTATCGAATTGGCAAGAAAACAAGTTGTTTCCAAGTATGATTCATCCTAGAATTGATTTCAGAATCGAATCACCTGTGAATTCAAGTAGGGTTCAATTTTTGTGCATTAGAATTTCATTTGGAGTCAGCAAGGAATGAATCCAAACAATTCCAAGTTAGTTCTATTGAGTCAGAAGTATTTTTATCATGATTCCAAAAGTAGGTGAAGATTGCAATGCGTTTTAGTTTATTTCAGTCATTGGTGAAATTGAAGGTTGAGTCACATTTTTTTATCAACTATATTGCCTCAACAGCTTCGACACCTTTACTTGATATATTTCTATGAATTGAGGGCAACTTCTAAATTTAAACTTTATTTTTCAATAGTTAATTTTATTTTTGTATTGATTAAGATTTGAAGTTTTTAACATTAACATTAAAGTTAATTAAATATTTATAAACTATTATTAATATTAACATTTTTTTATCTTGTAATATTGTTATTTTATTAAGTTTTATAATAAATTTAATTTTTATAAGGTTTTAATATATACTAATATTATTAATAAATTATATTAAAATATGCATATTTATTATTTAGTTGTATATATTATTTTATAAAATAAATTAATATATTAATATTTTAACATAGTAATATTATATTATTTAAATATTATATATATTTATAATTTTTATATAAACCTACTTAAATATGAGTATTGTACATGTACCCATAACCCCATTCCAATTCGATAACTAAGTTCTAAAGTAACACATATGCTGGAGCCTAATTAGCCAAATTAGCCAAATTCAGATTCGTTTTCCACACCAAAAACAAATGTTTTATAAAATAGTTGCTTTCCATGGAAAGACATATCAAAAAAATTCAAATTAACAAGTATATATATATATTCAAATTAACAACTATAAATATATATTTAAAAACTTTTTAAAATCACTAGAATACATCTCACAATCAACAAATCACACAAAGACAAATCTATGACAGATGATTCACAAGTATCTAAAAGCTAGATACTGTAGGAGAATATAGGAAACATCTTATTTTTCCAGTTTTAAGATCCTTAATATTATTAAAATTGCTGTAATCATATTTAAATACATTTAGAATCAACTGTGTAAAAACTCTCATAAACTGTGGAAAAATATTACTGCAGTCTTTTTGGTTTATTGAAGTACAAAGACCCTTCATATTGGTCCACAAGAAAAAGTCAAAAACTTTCCATTTCTAATTTTTAACTAAGTTCACCACCAAGCAAACAAATCAGGCAAGCGTCTAACCATGGCTAAACAGAACAACATAGTCCCAAAAAATGGCATGCAACATATCCGTCAAACTTTCTCATACCACCACCACACTATATTGAGAATAGGTAGGTAGAACCAAATTGGACCCAACAACTAATGATTTCTTATCTAAGCAAAGACTCAATTTATGAAAAAAACAAAACAAAACATAAAATTCTGCATCCCTCATAGTTTGTAACTATTATATGTACAAATATAAAAACTGCTCTTTATCATATATAATGATAATACTACCATTCAACACCATATCCTCTATCTACTAAAATCAAGTCATACAATCTATTACATATGTTACTCAACAATTGACAGCATATTTCTGTGTCCAGGCTCGAGCAGTATCTTCATAACAAGCTCTGTCAGTCTTGTAAAGATGAGCGATCTCAGGCACTAGAGGGTCATCTGGGTTGGGGTTAGCCAGCAGGCAACACACAGATAACAGCAGCTTGGAAACAGTCAGTGCAGGGTTCCACTGATCCTTCAGTATATCCAGACACACACTCCCATTCAAGTTTATATTTGGATGATAAATCTGCCCCCAAAACAAGAACATCCATATAAGTTACAATTATCTCAGATGGGATTTGTAGGGCTTTTGAAACAGAAAAACTGCAGACCATAAAAAACAGATAAACTATAGATCAGGCTGATGGGTTCTTGAATTAAAGGTTGAATACTTACCTTGGTCTGAAAGGTGATCCTTGGAGGCTTGAAGGGGTAATCCTGGGGGAAATGAATGAGAAGAAAAAAGGCACCCCCTGAGTAAGGAGTTTCAGCAGGACCCATGATGGTGGCCTGCCAATGGAATATGTCTTCTGCCACTGGTCCAGCGCTGAATGAACTAGGTGGCTCCTTCTGCAACACCATTAGTTCTTTCTGTATTCGCCTGCTCGCCATGTTTTCTTATTCTAACAAGTATTCAAAGAAGTATTCAAAGCTCTGTCTGGGATTTCTTTGGATATGTTCTAGGTTTCTCCGCTTCCTGATTTTTTTTTCCTCTCGTTTTTCTCCCCACTTGAATTTGCATGCGCCGATGGTTTTTCCAAATAGATTGGAAAGAGAGGGATTTGTAAGTGTTGTGTATGTGCTTGATTTTATAAGGTGGCATAGTCGGCATGTTACACTTGGGGTGAGATCCACGCTATGTAGAGGTTTACCCTAAATTTCCAGAGGTTCAATGAGCAAGTGGGTAGGTTTGAAAAGAAAATGTAGAAATTATAAGAGGACGAGGTAAGGGTTGTGGAGGACTTTATTAAGTTTTTTAAGTGTAATTAAAATGGAAGAGCATGAAAAAATATAGTGAAGATATTTAAATTTTTGGTTATTTTATGAATATTGTTCTTTTAAGATTTTTAAGATTTGACAGTCATTTAATTAACTTTTCTTTACCTTATGATCAATTATTTTTGTTAATATATGAATAAGAATTTTAGTTTTTAAGATGAAGTGTTCACAATTTTATTCACCTATGTAGTATCAAGTGGTTGAGAAGGTATGTTTTAATAAATTTCATGTATTTTTTCAAACTTTTATATAGAGCAAGGTTTTTAATTAAATTAAAGCAAATGAATATAAGAGATTAGTACCTTAAGTAAAATTTATTTTTCACTAAGTTATTCTACAAGTAAAGTAATCTTCCTTTTTCTTATTATTAAATCACATGACCATAATGCAATTATATTTTATTCTTTTATTTGTTTGTTATTTTCATATCTATTGTTGCTACCCATGAAAAGAGATAGGAGTGAAAATACCATAGGGACCTTGAGTATTAGAGATAACATGACCAAAAAAAAAAGTTCCAAAAAGAGCTCATACAATGAAATAATATTTTTTAAATATCTAAGTAAATGGTAAAAGTAAATTGAAAATAAAGTAAGTTAGGATACACTAAAAGTGTAAATGGAAAAGTAAAGTTTGTGTTTTGATGTCACCAACTTTTTAGAACTTGTTATCAATAGTGAATGCTAAATAGTCAAGAGATGTAGTTACCCAAATTCAAGGAGAGAAGTCACCTACACTAGACAATTGGACACATGTCAAAATCAACATCCAATAGTCACCATCACTTTATAAAATATATGGACAAGAGTGATTAATGGTAGTTCTTTCAATTGATGTAACAAGTTGATGTATTATAATTTCAATTTTAATCAAATAAAATTGATAAGTTGACTAACTTTGTATACATATTTGTATGTGAGTTGATAAAGTTATTGACTTGCAAAAAAGAGGTGGTGGATTTGAATTGTGAAATATAACTTGTGCAAATTCAACATTACATTGTAAATAATGTTTCATTCTCAATTTACTTAAATTTTTTTCCTTTAAACTTTAGTTTTCTTTGTCTTTTTGGGTTAGGAAGAGGAGTTAGTAGTTAGGACACTTTATATTGAGGAGTTTACTTTATTTATGCGGAGTCGTGTTTATCAACTAAACTTTTGTCTTAAAATTAACAATATGTATTAAGTTACAATTTTTATTTTTACATTTATATTATGTGGAAGATTATTTTTACACTTAGAGAAGGAGATTTTATATACAAATATAAAAAAGTTGGTCCATAATTTATTCATTGATATTTTTTAGTATGTCATCAAATGATTTGTTATTCTAATGTGACTTGTTCCAAAGAATACTTTTTACTTACATATTAATTTTAAAAGTCACATCTAATAGTATTTTTTAAAATAAATGTTCTATTAATTTCAAAGTACTCTCCGAGTATTTAGTTGCACTTAACTATTGGGTCCTCTCTCCTTATTATGTTCATCTTTATTTCTTTGTTTTTGCCCCTTTCCTAACTCTTTTATGTTAGTATGGTGAGGTAGTTGTCCATATACTTAAGTTTCATATTTTTAGATTTCATATATTTGTTATTAGTAAAAATTGGAAAAAACATGTACGACATGTGATCTAAGATCTTGTGTTTCCACCTTGGAGGCACATGTTAGAAATGAATGATAGAATATGTGTAGCCTTTATTGTTTTAGTTGTGTGAAGGCTATATATAGCAACTAAGTTGAACTAAAATCATTGATTGCATCTAATTTTAAGAGTATCCACTTGTCAAGAGTGAGTGAAGCTACAACTAGGAAGGTACTATTCTATCAAAATCACCCAAGGTTTATACTTGGGTCAAACCAATGTTAACAGGGTTTATACCTTGGTGGGTGCATTTTCAATGCATTAACCATGACATGCATGTGTACCAATTTGAATACAATCTATTGGCATAGCCTTTAGTTTAAGTACAATCATTTTTCTACAAGATAGGTTAGAGGGAGAGAGATAGAAGAATCTTTGTTCAATGAAATTATTGCAACCTTGGTATGATTGTATTTATTAATTATGATCAGATTTTGAGGGTGAACTAAGGGATGATCCTTTAGATAAGATAGTAATGCAACAAGATCATAGAATGAATAATAGAAAACATATATGTTAACCATTTTACATTTGATGTGGAAATCTTCTAGTAGATATGTCATTTGTATTGTGATGTAGAGGCAAATTGGATACAAGAAGAAGGACAAATTTGACAAGGTTCAACTACACCAATGAGCCCAAAAACAAGGATCTTCATGGAAAAGTGGGAACAGCAGAAAGAAACTCCAGTATCATCATGAAAATGTTGGTTTGGGATGTCAGGGGACCCATTCCATCCATTGGCCAAGGTAGATTGGACTTCGGGTTGGCACTTCCTTCACAAACCACCCAAAATGGTTTGTAGCCCTTCAAAAAGACAACAGACCTAATAACTTTTGACTCAAACCTCCAAACCTAGATCTCAGACAATCAGTAGATACCCATTATGACCCTCTATCACATATCCCAAACTTAGCATAGGTTGTTTTGGACAGAATATCTCAACCAATAACCCCTGTCAGTGGCCTAGTGCGCCAATTAGGCCAAATTTACAAAGAGACTACCAAATAATGCAAGCCCAGAACTTAACCAAGGGTTTGAACATCTAGGATACATGCCAAAACAAAGGATTTTGTGGTTTTCAAACTTCTACCTTCTGCTGTTCCAAGAATTACCTCTTAGGTTACTCCAAATGGCTTAATACATGGGCATATTAAGCCTCTTCTACCAAAACTTACAAACACCAACTCCTCCACTTCTGAAATCAATAAAAACATTTGAAATACACCTAGATACATCCATCCCACAGGTCTTATGGCTCTGGAAGACTGTGGGATGGTCAATTCCTCATTGTTGCAAACAAGCCCTTAACTAGGTTCTAGTAGACTGTTTTGAAGAAAACACTTATAACTTCCTTATAATGCAATCTCAAGACACCAAATTCTCTTAAAATGGTATACAATTCAATGTTATAACCAATCAAAACATGAAAGAGTGAAAACTATGCTGTACCTTGCTGTTGTACGGCCTGTAGCAGCACTCTTCTTTAAGAAAAACAGAAATTTCAGAAAAACAGTCCCATATCAAATGACTACAACTTGCTTCTAATTCACTATCATGAGCCCAAACTGATACCAAATGGGAGTTACTTCATAAAACTCTATTTCCAAACATTCTTGGTTTTATGATAGTGCCGTACTATTGAATGGTACGGACTGTTTGCTACAGGAAACTCAGAATAAACACAGAAAATGCAGAAAATGGTGTTTCTATTGCTTTGGAACTTCTCTTCCTCATACATTCATTGCTGCAGGAATTTAAAAGACCTTTCCCATCACCTTTGGATGGTTAGAAAGTAGTTTGGTTTGATGGAACTATTTCAACCATCGTACTTTCCTCTAGAACTACTTCTTGTTGTTTAGGACAGCAACTGCCTTGATTTGGCATTGAGATTAATTACAACTCCTTAACATAGGGGCAGCGATGGTTTATGGTTTGTTAACATTTATGACATTGTCATTAAGTCTTTGACAAGTCTACCACCCTTTGACAAATGCCACAAAGGCTCATAACATGAAAACATATGACTGTTGTTTATGGTTTTATGACAGCCTTCTATACAAATGTATGAGTGTCTATGGCATCATGGCCATTATTACAACATAAGAGAATGGGAGAATGGTCTTCATGACCTTATTGAAACAAAATATGACACCAAAATAAAACATGAAGTTGAATGCCTCATGGAGGCCACCTTGTGTTAGGTACTCCTGCACCATATTGAATAGGGAAATGTACATGGAGGTAATATGAAAACATATTATGCATCTTATACTTTATAGAATATATATAAAGTAGGTATTTATATGAGTAGGCCATCAAGTAAGCTCTGTATATATGCTGACAAGTGTCCAATGTGTATGGCACATTGATTATGTGGATAGGATGATGACATATGTCAAACCCATATAGTAACAGTTGAATTGTTGTGATATATGTTATAGACACCACCATGTGTCAAATGTGTATGATCCCAAATGTATGACCATGTTCTATGGAATAGGTGTAGTTAGCTAGTGTACATATGGAAGCATAACATGTGGTCATTCATGTTCCATGTGTCACACATGTATGGTCTAACTAGACATTGGCATGTGTGGCCATCTATAGTTCTACAAGATGTGCATGAACAATGCTTTGTGGTTGCACGTGAGAATTGTATACAAAGGTGTGAGGATAGTATTGCATGCGGATGTGCAATGATTCAAGTGCAATATCACACATCATCTCAAGATAATGCTACATTGCATCCCATTTGTCATTCCCTTGTGCACTTTCATAGTCACAAGATGTCTTGCACAAAGATATACATCTAGTAATTTTGTGCAACCACATAACTGAATATAATGTAGTTAAGCACAACTAAAACTATGCCACATAATCTCATAGTCACCCACACCTCGTATTTCCACCACCTTTGGGGTTCTCTAAACACAAGCTTCATCTCTCTTAGACTTCTCTACATCATGCACTACAACACATACTATGCACATCCTCTACCTTTGTGACTTTGCATTGAACAATACATATACAACACATGAAATTGAATCATCCACATGGTATGCTTCCATACACATGTGACATATAGTAGGTCTTATGCCATAGGTTTTGGCTCCATATAAGTCTAACACCTTGTACTATATGCATCTAACACATGGCAGTGCTTGTGCCACATGTATTTGAAACAAAACTAGTGCCACATATGGGTTTGACATCTATCACCATTCCCATGGGGCCATCCCATTATATATTCATGTATAAATACTTGCATTGTATATGTTATACATAGGTAGAAACTATTGAAAGCATAGAATAGTCCCTCTAAAGTCTCTTGGAAAATCAAATGACTACACATGCTCCTGTTTGTTCATCGGAACCTACATTCCCAATCTTATTGTCTATCATTCTTTGTAAAATATTCCAATTATGAATGGAAGGATATAATCTTTGTCACATATTTGGAATGTCTTGGTGATACTTGCTACACATTGGGCATACTACTTCGAAGGTTACCATATTTTCCATTAGCACAACCCTACAATCTTATGATTTACTAGCTAATATGTAGGGTTGTCCACAATCCACCTAGGAACCAAATCACATGAGCACTATGTTGCATGTATTGAGTGAATTTGAGTGCATGGATGAAGTTGTAAAAGAGGACATGAGTAGTTGTTAAAGAGTGTTCCACTTAGCTTGATCTGCATACTACCTCTAGTCTTGACAACTCAAAAGAGTTGATGGGCATCATGATGAGTACAATTTGTAGTGGTGTTTATGATGTCTCCCTTGTTGGTTGTGAATGCATTGAGTCTAATTATATAGGATATTAGATAGCTAGAGGCTTTAGTAGAGGGGGGAAATATGGCATAAGGAGTTCCACATTGAATATTGGGTGTAGGCCCAAGTATTGTGGAAAGCTAAGAATGAAGGTGTTGTCACTAGCTATGTAAAGAATTGTGCAAGGACCATAGCACAAAGACTTAATCCTACAATGTGGCCTTTTGAATCCTTCCTTCTAAATATGTAACTATACTTTATCACCAACTTAAAATATATGAGGTGTGTGGTGAGTTTCATGGTGCTCTTTGTATGTTAGTTGTTGGCATGTAAGTATTTGTTGAAAATGTTGATGTACATGTTGGATGTGCTACAAAATCTGATCTACCTTGTTGACTTTCCATTATTGTGCATACAACCCCAATGTGGATGATGCATGGTAGAATATATCAAGGGGTGTCATAGGTTTGAACACAAGACATGTCTAGAAGGGGTTATGTCATGTTAAACTATGAATAACTCTATTGTAGGCATGTTGGATGTAAAGGACTCTATCATACCAAGTGCATGGGTGCATGTTGTTGTAGATGCATGAGAATGTGGTTGACCATATCTCTTTGGCCATATATTTATAGAAGGAAAGTTGTAGACCAATCTAATTATGTATCCAACATGGTCCACAAAGTCTATAAGAAGTGACTGACAAACTATGGATCATGATAAAAAAACAATGGATGTTGGTAGGTTGAAATGGATCTTGTTGCACATCATGATGGCCATCTTGGAAAATCTATCTACCCCAACAAATATCAAGTCATTCTAGTGCTTTTTCATAGGTAAACCACTCAAGAAATCCATGTTGATGGATTCCCAAGGCCATGTTGGAATTAAGAGGGGTGTAAATTCCAAGCTTCATATTCATAAGGTTGACAATACTACAAGGAATGTAAGACATGATGTGGGACTCAATTCCTATGTGCATGTGATGTTCGTAGAAGTGTCTTAGGAACCTTAAAGTGTTTATCTATTTTGGCATAATATGCTTACTAGATGAGTCTTTATCGCAATGTTGGTGCTAAAAAATGCATCCTACAATTCTAGAAAACAAACTTTAATCACTAAGCCTAAGGAATAAATTCATGGTAGGATCATTTTAGATTCATAATCAAACTATAGGTGGATTTGGCCAATTGACAAGAGAGATAACACTTCTAGACTCTTTTGGCTCTACTTAGGGCAAGGATGGTGCTCCTAGATATTCTTTTTAGATAAATGAAAATGAACTAGCCATGTGATTTAGCCAAACCTGATGCATAAGGGAACCCCAAAAGGATATCACTTCATGTCCTTCATACTTAGTTTACCCATATTTTAGACCATAGATCTCTCAACAAAGTAGCATAGTTAACATCTATTCATATTTGCATTGTTGCCTTGCTCTACAATTAGAAGGAAAATCAAATCTACTCTTTCTCACTTCCTTTCAATTGAGACTTTCAACTGCATAGTAGAAAAGATTGATCTTGAGCTCAAAAGTAGCTAAATATTAAAATAAAATACCACTTTTGGTTGAAACTTATCTCCTAACACATTTAATATTAAATTTCTTATACTTCAAATTTTATGCTTTAGCACAAAAATATCTAATTTAAAATGAACAAACAAATTACAATGTTCCCATGTAAAATACTTGGCTCTAAGAAGTACTAAAACATAATTTGCCACACTTGAATCTCTTCACATCAAAACTAACTGCCAAAAGTAGCAAAATAAAATTTATCTTCTCTATTTATGGCCTCCATGCTTCATTAGCAAATAGTAGGAAAAAATCACAAGCCCCTTTTACATTTTTATCCTTAGGCATTAATATTTATTTTGGCCTATATGATGAAACATTTTTATCCATAATTATTTTATAGATACCAATAGTAAAAAATGTGGCATAAAAAACAAATTGTGGGCCTATACAAAGTTAATATACCCTACTTCTCACAATTTTCAATGCTCTTGATCACTCTATTCTTCCAAAGATGGGCCCCACTACCATTCTCATAAGAAAATGAAAAAATACAATACATTTTGCCATTTATCAACAATAAACAAGATTTGTGACAAGTCACATTTCCTCAACTTAGCGCACTTCCCACATTGCATAAAAATCTTAACTAAGTAAATCAAATTATTTTGACAATACCATAGGAGCATGTAATTAAAACTACTCCCTACTTATGGTAAGTGAAAATAGGGGAACAACCCATGGTAAATAAATTTTACAACAAATTAAACTTGATGCTTTAATTCCCCACCCAATTACTACAATCTAGATCCTACTCAAAAGGATAAACAAGGAATATGTGATTTAAAATCCCCTTTAACAACACTCGTATAAATGAAGAAACATGGGAAACTAATGAACACAACTATTGTAACTAAAAATAAGAACCAAATGCACAACTTCAAAATTATGGAATAAGTGCCAACAATGGCTCTAGTTGGGGATGTATGCCCCTCGTGATCATAGAAAGATCCCATAAGATCTCTAAAATTTAGATCAAAACAAGACTATGATGTCATTCATAACAAGCTAACCAATCTAAACCTCCTCTCCTATTAAAAAAAGTCATGGCTCAAAAGAACCAAAAATGTAAAATCAATACTTGCTTCTATAAAAAATACGTTCTCCATTAACGTTCTACAATCTATTCTAAAAGTGCAAACACTAATTATCTAAACAATAATTAAATTGATCTCTTCAAATATGTGAACAAACCTTCTACTATTGGAAATGACAAAATATTTTAATTTTGTGAAGTATGTAGGAAATGTACTTGTTAAGTTTATCATACTTTCTTGCATCATACAAGTTCATGACACATGCTTCACAATCACAAAATATAAAAAATTTATGTCACTGAATCTGAAAATGCAAATCTTCATAAGCCATTGAACCAATAGTATTCTAACTACTAGCCTCATTAGGTGAATTCAAATTAAATTGTAAAGCCTCATACTCATGAAAACATACTAAGCTATTGAATGGATTTAAATTCAAAACTCCATTGGTCAAATCCCAACAAAGTATGTGAAGCTCAAGTGCATCATCCAAATGGGATGCACAAACTAAATCATACTGATCCTCATAAAGGAAAACTCATGCATCTTCAAATTTGCAACATGGTCCCAATTGTGAAAAACTTCATATTCAAGAAAATGAATAAAGAAATCAAGTTCAACAATGTCATATAAACTAGCACAATTAGAAAATTTGTAAATATCAAAACTAAGAAAATTAAAATTAGTGTTAGTATTAAGGACTTGTTCACATTCACATGTATCCTTCATGTAGCTTGCGTCTAGAAATATCCACTTCAAATTGACTGGCTGAAAAATCTCAATTAAAGAATAGGGTTATTTACATTACCTCTCCACCATAGCATACCTATTGGCTAGAAAAATTACATGATTCAACTTTAGGAGATGGAAATCCTTGACTGTACATAGAGTATAGGTGCCATCCAAGAAGAATACAATTCCATGGTTTGACATATTTAAATGTAACACATTATAACCTTTAGGTTTCTTGATAAAGGATCTGTTGGTCCATTGAGTTGATTGCATGCCCCTTCTGCATCAATTTATTGGTTAATAATGGAGCTAGACATTTTTTTAGGGTTAGCTGACAGAAGATATCAATTAAATGCAAATAAAGATTAAACAGAGGAATGAAAATACACAGAAATAATAACAGCAAGAGACAAGTTTTAACGTGGTTCACGTAAACTCAGGCTACATCTACCAATAGAGAGTCCAATATTATTATCCAGTAAATCAAACCAGTTACAACCAACAATCCTTGCGACTCAATACCACTGCAAAATGCTACAATACATCAACCAGAAACTCTAACCCTTAGTTGCTTTTATCAAGCCTTATGTCGGTTACAAAAATAAGGTTTTTTTATGTTGGCCAATAAGAAAATAACTCTTGATGCCTTGATAAAATAATAAAAAATCGTTGGAGGTTCCGAGGGCGCTGCCCCTGGACCCCCGCAAGGGGTACTGCCCCCAAACCCCCACAAGGGGCGCTACCCCTTGACCTCGTTAAATAATTTGGGTGGAAACCGCATCGATAAAAGTGGGGTAAATTTAACCTCTGAGTTTGATTAGGCTCCATATAACAACAATTTTTGGCACTGTTGTCGAGGATGGTGCTAAGGTTTAGAATTCTTGAGTTGTTTTTATTTGCTTAAATTACTTTCTTAGTATACATGATTTTTTCAACAATTAGGACTATTAAACATTCAATCTATTTCCAAACCATCCACTAATATTATGTAGAGAAAGAGTTACTAGCACAGGCATTATTGCATGCAGAGGCAGAGAGACAACTTAGGGAGATTTCTTCCATCAACTCAAACTCATGAAGAGATAAAAGAAGAGCAAGATGAAGTTAAAGTACTCTTCACCCCATAGGACTTTGTAGACTTGGAAGACATCACAACTTGGCATCTTGATACAATGGCAGAAGAAGCAGTGGAGAATGCAATTGAGCCAATTACATTTGAATTTCCTATCATAGATCAAGAACGAGCTGATGTACCCTAAAGAATATACTTCTTTCGGCTCTACCAAACTTCCACAAATTGATCACTGAGGATCCTGATACATTTCTGCTTGAGTTTGATGTCCTTTGTAGAAGCTACAACTACACTACTGATGCATATCGACTAAAACTCTTTTCGGCCACGCTCAAGGATGTCGCCTTGCAATGGTTCATGGGATTAGGCTGAAATACAATAGCAAACTGGGATATCATAAATTTTTACTAAAATACCAAGACTATTGTCATGGAAGGGATATGAAGGGGGGTGACGTCTTCATAATGTCACAAAAAGAGGATAAGACCCCTTGAAGATTATGTTGAGAGGTTTCAGTTTTGTCTCAAAAAGTCACGCTAGAATCATCTCTCTCCAAAGTCACTTAAATTGGTATTCTTGCGAGGTGTGAATGAGGATTGTATGGATGCATTAAACCTGATTGGAGTAGGGGATATATCTCAACTTGGCTTTGATGAAATCTATCAAATATGTAGGAATTACTCACGCTCAACCTTGAAGAAAAATAGAGGCTCTAGAGCTCTGACTTCTACAAAAACATCTACAGGAGTCTAGGGTGGAGCTCAACAATCTTCTATCACATATGAAAGATAAAATCATATGCCATCTAGAAACTCAATTGGACACCCTACACATAAAGAATAAGCAAGAGGCAGTAGAAGCAAATTTGGTCAAATATTGTCCCCACTGACGGCAAAAGGTCAACTATAAATGCAAGCATATTTCTAGCACCTCTAAAGAAAAACTTGAGAAGCCAGACCTTTGAGCCATGGAGGATGAGGAAGGTCAAGTGTTCTACATTTCACAATAGAAACCTTGGCAGCAGAGACAAGGTATGGCTCAAGACCCCTTGTCCAATAATGCTTCATTTCTAGGAGTTGCTTCAAACATTCCTAACTGGTATAATACACCGTGGTATAACATGCCACAACAATCTTGGGCAATCATGCCACCTAATTGGAACCACCAAAAGGAAATTTGGCCACAAAAACCATTCCAGCCCCTAAATTACAACCAACAATGGTAGCCCAATTAAAACCCATGGCCACAAAAGTGGCATGGAAACCAACCATGGAAAAACTCAAATGCAAATTACCCACAGCCACAACAAGTCTTACCACAGCAGCAGCCATTATGCCAATCCTAGTTTACATGCCCCTGCACAACCAAGAGCAACTCAATTTCCTGTTCAACCTGCACCAAATCCTAACAACAAGATTATTCAACAGAATTACACTAATAAAGCCATCCAATACCCAACCTATATGGTTAAGGTTAGTGATGTTCACTTGCATCTAGGGAAAATGCTTGTTGGACCATGCTCTGTGCTTATCATGGAAATTCCCGTTGAAGAGCTAGCCATCGACATTAACAATCATCTGAATAAATAGCATAAGCATCCTGAACAAACCTCACCACTGATAGAAATCACTGCAAGAGACCCTCCATTTCTAGAAAGATTTAACATGCAGAAATATCAACCTGAATTTGACTTCCTTGGTCAGTTAAAGAATGTCTGTGTCAAAACTCCCTAATCCAAGCCATCAAGAATGCGCCTATCTATGCTAAAATTGTAAGGGATCTATGTCTTAAGAAACCGGGAAGGAAAAGAAAGGACCCCCAGACTGTCCATGTTATAGGACAACTTGCTGATATCATGTTAGGAAACCTAGTTGTTCCAAAATATGCAGATCCTGGCAGTCTTGTGGTAGATGTGCCTATTAATGACACCCTTATCAAGAATATCCTGATTGACTTAGGTGCAACCATAAACATTATGACCATAGAAACAATGAAAAATCCCCTTTTAGTCAACTTAAGGCCTACACAAATAGTTTTATAGTTGGCATATAGGTCAACTATCAAACCTAAAGGAATCATTGAAGATTTCATCATCACACTTGACTCATGGGAATACCTTGCAGACTTCATGGTCCTACAACCCAAGGCAACCTTAGGTGGGTACCCAATCATACTAGGATGACCCTAGTTGGAAACAACAGATGCTATCATAGGATGCAAGTCTAGCAATATGATCATTTCCAATGGAAATGTAACTAAGAAAATGGTCCTTTATCCACCAGCACAACCTTTTGTTGATATGGAACAACCTATTTGGTTGGACCTAGAGGATAACGACCAATCTTCTCTTCAAACACTAATGACCATTGAACGTAGCCCATTGATAAATATTCAAGATGAGGATGAAGTTCTCTCTAATATTATATAAAACACTTATGGAATGGACCCATAACAAGACCTATGTATAGTATGCTTGACCTACCCACTGCATAATATTTTTCCCATAGTAAATACACAAGCATATGCTTCCATTGCCTGCATGTTCCATCATTTGCTACCACATGTAAATATAGTCTTAATTTATCAAGGCTAGATGTTGCTTCTGTTATGACATCTGCAACACTGATTGATTTAACACCAAGCAAAACACTTAATATCAATAACCAATTGACAATAGTACAACAGTATGAACTGGTAACCATGCTACAAAATCATAAAACAACATTTGTCTGGGACTACCATGACATGAAAGGTATAGACCCTAACCTCTGCATACATAGAATATACATAAATGAAGGATGCAGGCCAGTTAGGCAACCTCAACGAAGAATGAACCCTACTGTAAGAGACAATGAAAAATGAATTGCAGAAACTCTTGGATGCAAGATTAATATACCCTATATCAGACAGCGAATGGGTATCCCCATTAGTCATAGTACCCAAAAAAGGGGGAAAGTGGTGGGTTTGTGTTAATTACAGAGAATTGAATACAACCACGAGGAAAGATCATTTCTTTCTTCCTTTCATTAATCAGGTCTTAGATTCCTTGGTTAGAAAGAAATATTTTCTTTCCTAGATGGATTCAGTGGCTATAATCAAATCAAAATAGCCCCAGAGGATCAAGACAAAACAAAATTTGCATCCCCCTAGGGGACCTATGCCTATTCAGTCCTTCCATTTGGACTATGCAATGCCCCTGCAACATTTCAAATGGTTGTTTTGATCATATTTTCTGATTTTGTTCATGACTGCATGGAAGTATACATGGATGATTTCACCACACATGGAGATTCTTATGAGGAACCATTAGCAAACCTTGAGAAGGTGTTGCAGAGATGTCAGGATCACAATATGTATCTTAGTTATGAAAAATGTTTCATGATGATGGAAGGAGTAGTACTTGGACATTTTGTGTCCAAGAAAGGAATTGAGGTAGATCCTAATAAAATTGAAGTAATTTCAACACTACTTGTTCCTCAAAAATAAAAGGATGTAAGGAGCTTTCTTGGCCATGTAGGGTATTATAGGAGGTTTATAAAGGATTTTCTAGTAAAATAGCAGCACCTATGTTTGTCCTACTTTCCAAGGATGTTGACTTTGATTGGACACCTGCTTGTCAACGGGACTTTGAAATTCTTAAGACTTCCTTGACAAAGACACCTGTACTCAAAGGACCCAATTATACAATTCCTTTTAACATTCATATTGATGCCTCTAAATTTTCTATAGGTGTTGTGTTAGGACAAAAAGAAAGTAATTTGGAATATGCTATTTACTATATCAACAAAAATTTGAAAGGTGCTAAACTTAATTACACTGTCACAGAGAAATAAATGTTAGTTGTTATCAATGCAATCAAGAAATTCAAGCACTATATCATCGGCTATCCATTTTGTGTTCATATTGATCATGTAGCAATAAGATATCTAATGAACAAACCAGTGGTTAGTGGTTGACTTGTTAGATGGTTGTTGTTGTTACATGAGTTTGATATCACTATTGTGGACAAACCTGGCAAGGCAAATGTAGTTGCTGATTTCCTCTCCAGGCTGACCATTAATGATGAAGATCTAGTTGTGGATGAGTCATTTTTTAAACATGTATTTGCATTAACTGTCCAAACTCCTTGGTATGCATATATAGCCAATTATTTAGTTTCAGGGAAAACACCTCCACACCTTTCACCAAGAGAAAGGTGCCATCTAGTTGAATGCAACTTCCCTTATTCATGGGTAGATGGCTACCTCTTTTACATAGGACCTGATCATGTCATGCAAAGATGTATTAGAGAAGATTAAGTTTATGACATTCTTAAAGCATGCCATGATGAACCTTGTGGGGGGCACTTTGCATCCAAAAGGACAACACTCAAGATCTTAAATATTGGATATTATTGGCCAATGCTATACAAGGATACAGTTCAGTATACAAGAATATGTGACTTCTATCAAAGTATGGATAAACCAACAAGAAGTGATGAGATACTCCTACAGCCACAATTGGTGATGGCACCCTTTAGCAAATGGGGTATTGATTTTGTTGGGTCTATAGATCCTCCTTCTAACAACAAAGAATACATATTGGTATGTACTAATTACTTGACCAAATGGGTGGAAATTAAAGATCTAAAGCTTGTCAGAGACAATAAGGTAGCCACCTTTTTGTAGGAAGAGATATTTACCAGATATGGAGTGCTAAAGAAAATAGTTACTGACCAAGGACCACAATTCACATCAGACCTGATTTCTCACCTGATTCAGGAATATGAAATTAGACATAAGAAATACACTCCCTATCATCCACAATCAAATGGCCAGGTTGAGGTGACAAACAAAGAAATTGAGGCAATATTGACAAACATAGTTACATTGCACAAAAAAGATTGGGTAGCCAGATTACCATAAGTTGTATGCGCATATAGAACAACATGGAAAACAACAATAGGGTTTACACCCTATGAATTAGTTTATGGGAAAAATATTGTCCTCCCTATTGAATTTGAATACAAGACATTGAGAACAACAATACAATGAGGAATGGATTTATTTGTAGCTCAAAAAGATAGGCTACACTAGCTTAATGCTTTAGATAAATTAAGAATGGAGGCAGTTCACCATAGTGAAGTCATACAAAAACATAGAATCATATGGCATGACCAGTACATTAAAACTAAAGAATTTCACACCTAGGTGATTGGGCCCTACTTTATGACTCCAGGTATAAGGACCATAAGAGTAAATTACATATGAGATGGTTAGGTCCTCATGAAATCAAAGAAGTTTTTCCCAATGGTGTAATCCAACTTACTACAGTTGATCCAGTTAGATTTTCACTCATGGTAAATGGACAATGTCTAAAGCCTTATAAAAAGCCATTGGATAAAGATAGTTTTCTCCAGCAGCTAACAAGACAATGTGACCAACAAGTTCCAAAAAATTTACCACCAAAAGACACATGCAATCCATCCACAGTTGATGAAGTCAATTTATCCATTGCCACATCAGTAGATGATCCCACAAGCTCAGTTGATGTCATTCCACAGGTATGATTTTCTCTTCCCTTGTACATAAATAAAATATTAAAAAAAAAGAAAAACAAAAACACAACCAACATCAATACACATCCAACAAAAAGAAGTTGATGGCACCTGCAACCATTCTACTAGCCATCATTTCCAAAGGACTTTTAGTCATTGCCTTACCATTGTTTCACAAGAACCTATCACCATTATGCCAGCAACCACTTACCACCCACCATTTCCAAGGGGACTTATAGTCGTTGCACCTGCAGACACTCCATTCGGGCCATGTTCATATTCTACATGTAGCAACTACATACTCCATGTCACCCCATTTGGCTTTTGACTACATCCAACCACTCTCATCACCCGAGGAATTTGTACATGCAGCCACATAATACTTTTCCTACAGCATCTCCTTTCACAGCCAGTCACATCATCAACATGCCACCACTCTTTCTTTTGTATATGTACTTTTTTTTCCACCACACATCTTCATGCATATGATCCTCCATCAACCACACTTCCTTACAATCACATCAACTTTCTCAACTTCAGCATATTTTTTAACATCATTCAATTCTGTCATCATGTCAACATCTTTGCATGCAACCCCTTTCATCTCATTGGCATTATTATGGTATTTAAAACTACTCAATGGAAATCTGATTTCTAATATGTTTAATGATCTTTTCTCAGTGCATTATCAATGGAGATTGTAACATATAAAAGAAATCATGCAACACAGAAATATCAAATCAGAAAACTAAACACACAACAGAGTGTTTAACGTGGAGAAAACCCTTTCAAGTAAAAAACTCTACATATGAAAGAGGCCCAAGTTTGTATTAATCTGAAAATGATTGTACAATAAAACAACTCCACCAATCTCCCCTTCAGTATTCACCCTGACAGCATTCCAGCAACACCTGAGTACCTATAAATCTATATTCTACAACATATACATGGCAAAATACTTATAGATGTATCCACACTCCAATCTAGGTGTCCACGTTCTCTCTCCTGAGAATCCCCCACATGCAAACATTAAATATTTTCATACATGCAACCTCCACTTGTCAAAATTAGATGCCCATGCAAAGTTGGGTGTCCCAGGTCAAGAATAGCATCTTACAGTATCTTATGATGTGTCATAACTATCATAGATACCACCAAAGTGTATCTTCCCAAGATGGGCACCTAGGACTAAACATAACAACTTACAACTAATGAATTTATGTCATATACGTCATAGTGTCATAGAATCTTATGACAACTTGCAGTTGACATATAGATTTTTTGCATGCACCCACCAAACATTATGATGTGTGTCCTATAAGCTAAAAATAGAAGATTCTCCCAAGGTGGCGCCTACACTCATTTACTCATGAGTTTTACAATTGCCAATCGTAAATGTCACTTATTAATTACCTTCGGTGACTGTGGAATTACCACTTCTAGTGAAACTACTTCATTCCCTTATGGGTAATTAAAAATTACAACTAATAAATAAAATAAATACAATATTGGAATTTACAAGGTTAATAGCACCTTATTCCAACATTCTCCCACTTGACATTATACATTGTAAATCAACTCATAAGAAAATAAATGAAACTAATCAAGTACTAGAAACAAGGCCCATGGCCTCTCTAGACCACACAAAATTCTTTGTGCTCATAGATTTGGTCAATGAATCTGCAACATTCTCCTAAGTGTCTATCTTCTTCATCTCAATATATCCATTCGTAACCAATTCTCGAACAAAGTGATACTGAACATCAACATACTTAGTCCGAGCATGATACATAGGACTCTTGGCCAAACAAATAGCACTCTAGCTATCACAATCAATCTGAATGATCCTGCAATCAAAACCAATACATGTACACAGTCTCCTCAACCAAACTACCTCCTTAGAGACATGAGTAGTAGCCATATACTTTGCTTCAGTGGTGGACAATGCAACTATGGGCTGCCTCCTACTCATCCAACTCACTGCTCCTCCAAACAGAGTAAACACATAGCCACTAGTGGACTTTCAACTATCCAAGTCACCTGCCCAATCTTAATCAACAAATCCATGTATGTCCAAAGTTCTATCAGCACTATCAATACTAGAATAAACCAAACAATGATCAGGAGTACCTACAAGATATTTAAACACCATCTTCACATAATTCCAATGCTATCTACCAGGGTTAGACATAAATCTGCTCAAAACTCCTACTACTTGGGCAATATCTGGCCTACTGCAAACCATTGCATACATCAAACTCCCTATAGCACTAGCATATGGCACATTAGACATATCCTCAAAATCATCCTCATTCTTTGACACATATTTTATGAAATCTTAGTACCAATGGGTAAAGGAATCCTAACCGAGTTATCGTCCTGTAAACTAAATCTTTGTAAAATAGTATTCGCATACTTACTTTGTGACAACCAAAGTTTTATGTTACCTCTGCCCCTCCTGATCTCCATTCCCAGAATATACTTGGCAAATCCAAGATCCTTCATGTTGAATACACCTGAAAGTTGAGCTTTCAGCGCATTGATCATACCCTTAATATTGCTGAAAAATAGCATGTCATCAACATACAATAAAATGATCAGTATAGAATCACCAATATAATGAATGTAAATATAGTGATCCTCCTTGCTCCTAAAAAAACCCTATTTCAATACAAATGAATCAAACTTTTGATACCACATTCTAGGCGACTATTTCAGACCATAGAGAGACCTCTTCAACCTACAAACCCAATGTTCTTTTCCTTTTACCTCAAAACTTATAGGTTGTTGCATATAAATTTCTTCCTCAAGATCTCCATGCAAGAATGTGGTCTTAACATCCATTTGCTGAATCTCCCAATCAAAGGTTACAGCAATGGATAACAGAAATCTAATAGAAGTCAATTTAGCAATAGGAGAGAAAATCTCACCAAAATCAACTCCCTCTCTCTAGGAGTAGCCCTTGGCCTGGTACTTCTCCAATGAATTGTCTGCTCCAAACTTCTTCTTGAAGACCCATTTACAACCTATGGCCTTTCTTCCTTTGGGAAAACAAACAAGAACCCATGTGTTACAAGAATCTAAAGCCATCATCTCCTCCTGCATGGCTAACTGCCAAGACTCACTATCATCTACAAGAATAGCTTCCCTATAGGATCTAGGCTCATTGTCAGTACTCAATAAAGAAAATATACAACAGAAATCTAGTGAGCTATACCTGTCAACTAGATTCCATTGTCTTGTGGATCTCCTCAAGGGTGGAGTAAGAGTCTCAACATATTCTTCTGCATGATCATTTGTACCAACTTTTGTAACAACAGATTCATCTTCGTCAGAACTACTCGAATCTTCTTTTTCTTCTTCACCCTCCAATCCATCATTTTATTCTTCCTAAGGTGCATCTTCCTACTCTAAATCAAAGTGTACTCTCTTTACCTTATTTTTTTTTTGGCTGCTCAAGTTCAAAAATAGCTCTAAGTTCCCTGAAAATAACATCTCTAGAGAAAACATTTTTTCTGGTTAGAGGATCCTATTACCAAATTTCACCTACAATTCAATTTGGTAGAGCTGGAACAATTTATTTATCTTTAAAGGTATAGGTGAAATCTTGTTACTCTTTTATTTCTGAAAACATCATATCATGTGGTGCAAAAATGGGCTCCCACACGGGTTGAGCCTAGCATGTTGCCCCTAAGTTTCAAGAGAAGATTGAGATCAGAAGGGTTGACAAATGATGCTCACATGGAAAAGACAACTATCACATGTTTTGATCATATCTCAAACAATTTGATCTAGGTTTTTGAGATTTTTGGAAAGATATCAAACAACAATAAGAAAAAAAAACCCTTTAAATTTCTCACCAACCCAGTTTGTAGTTTTTGAGGAACAATCAAGGGCACAATACATGGCAAAATGAAGATAGCAGTCGCGTGTTTTAGTCATATCTAAAAACATACGATTTGGGTTTTTGAGATTTTTGGATAAAAATGAGAAGACAATAAAACACAAAAATCCTTTAAATTTCTCACCTACCTAGTTTGAAATTTTATAGGAATCTTCACAATGGCGGGCCCTCTTTCTATTTTGCAAATTTGAAGCTGCAAAAAATTATTGTAAAATGATATTTAAAACAATATCCTATAAATTGCTTATAAATATTCATTATTTATGTAGTTAAAGCAAAGTAAAGAAAACAATATCTTTTTTTTTAGTTTGCTTTCTTTTGGGAAGATATGGACAAAATGGAGCCTTCATTGAGTAGATAAAGCATGTTTTTTGGTGGTTTTTCCAGTGAAGCTTGAAAATAAATCAAGATGGCTATGTTGGAGAGATTTCTTAGCTTTTTCCTTGGGGAGATTTTTGGAGTTATAAGTAGGAGAAAAAACTTAATTTTTTCTTAGTTCAGAATATTGTTTCTTCCTCTCTTGTTCATTTGTAGAGATCTTTGTAAACACTTTTGTACTCAGATTTTGAGCTTGACGCTCCTTCAGTTTTAATAAATAGTAGAGCTTTCGTTTCTCAATTCTTGTTTCATACTTGTAGTATCAATTTGATGTTTATTATGATTCAAAACAAAGAATCATTTTTATGTCTTGTTATTGTAGGTTTGTGTGCAAGAGTCTCATATAATTCAGGTTGTATTTTGTGTTCAGTCTTATGAACCTTCATACAAATTACTTTTGGATGGTATAAGTGAGATTGTGAGAGTTGAGGTTTTGAGAAGTTGTGAGTAAAGTCATCAAAATCAATTTAAAATTTTGGTGAATCATCTTTAGGCTATAGGATTTTTATTTTTAGTTTTCCTCCTAACCCTTTCCTCATAAAGTCATTTAAATTAGGTGATCCGCCAGGGGAACCAACCAGCTCTAGAGATTCATTCTCACTATAGATCACCCACAACCTGAGAGTGTTTCCATGTGTCAATAGATAGCTAAGTCTTTCGTAAGCTTAGCATAGTGTGCATATCTGATTGACAACAGATCCCAAAGCTTATAACCCTTAATATTCTCACCATATCCAATGAAGATGCATTTTTGCACTTTTGGATCTAACTTAGATCACTTTTCCTTAGGCACATGAACAAAAGCCTCATAGCCAAAAACCCTTAAATGTGAAACAAAAGGTTTCTTACCAGTCCACACTTCATAAGGTGTCAAATCAAGAGCCTTACAAGGAGATATGTTAATCAAGTAGCAATCAGTACACACAGCCTCTGCCCAAAAGCATTTATCCAACTATGAATCACTCAACATACTTCTGGCTCTCTCCATGATTGTTCGGTTCATTCTTTCTGCAACACCATTCTGTTGTGGTGTATACAGAGTTGTCTTTTGTCTGATTATACCTGCATGCTTGCAAAACTCATCAAATTACTTAGAGAAATACTTCCCTCCATTGTGAGATCTTAATATTTTTATCTTTAGTCCCGATTGGTTTTCAACTAAGACTTTAACATCCTTAAACTTAGTGAAAACTTCAGATTTGTGTTTCTTAAAATAAATCCATGTAAATCTGGATACATCCGATAATGAAGGAGACAAAATAATGAGATCTTTCAATAGATTCATTTTCCACATGTCCAAACACATCCATATTAATAATTTCTAACTTCTCTTTTGCTCTATTGCTTCCCAAAGGAAATGATTTTATGTTTTGTTTACCAAACACAATGCTCACAGAAATCAAAGTGCTCATCAGAATAAGAAAAATCGTCCAACAAATATTTATTTTTAATAGTTTTCAAAACATTATTACTTGTGTGGCCCAATCTAAAGTGCCACAACATACAAGTGTTTTCAGAAGCCTCAAAAATATAAGAAGCGTTACAAAATGTAGTGGCTTCTAGCCTAAACAAGTTTTCCAATCTCTTTCCCTTCGCTACCACCAAGTTTCCTCTCACCAATCTGCAGCCATGCTTATCAAATGTTACATGCATTCCCAAATCATTCAACTTCAAAACTGAAATCAGATTTCTAGCTAAACCAGGAACATGCAAAACACAAGGAGGGTTTTAATCCTCCCATCACTGAAACACAACAATACCTTGACTTTACCAACTATCAGATATGTAGAGTTGTCTCCAAGGTAGATATTACCTCCATCATACTCTTCGTATGTGGAAAACCATTCCTTATGTGAGGTCATATGAAATGAGCATCCTGAGTCAACCAACCAGTGATCACTAGAAACACCATTACAAGAAGAAGGTAAAACATCTTCACCTACATTTGAGGATTTATCAGAAGCATTCTCCCACTATTTCTTTGGGTTTCTGCACTCCTTCACATGTCCCCTTTTACTGCAGTTCCAACACTTAACTCTGTTCTTCTTCCTAGGAGTCTTAGATTGGCCCTTAGACTTGTCCTTAGCCCCTTTCTAATCTCTTTTCGGTCCTCTTTCTTTAGGCCTTCTCCTGACACTAAGAGCATCCTCTGAACTATCTGAACTCTGATTCCTCAATTCTTGTGATAGTAGAACTGAAACAAGTACATCCAACTTCAGATCTATGAGGTTAGCAATGATAGCCAATATGACATTCTCCCAAGATTCAAGTAAAGAACAAAGAAGTAAGATACATTTATCTTCCTCATTAACATCAACATCTATGGATGCAAGCTGACTCAACAACAAATTAAATGAATTTAAATGCTCTGCAACTAAATCACCCTCTCTAATTTTCATGGAAAATAATTTTTGTTTTAAGTAAAGTTTATTTACCATACTCTTGGCTTGGTAGATCTCACCCAACTATTTCCACAAACTATGTGCAATCTCTTCCCTTGCAACATTCAGCAAGACAAAATTTGCAAGACACAAATGGATGGTTCCTCGTGCCTTTTTATCTAACCTTGCCCATTCATCCAGAGAGACATCACCAGGTTTCTTCTCATTTTGAGTAGCCAACCACCGGTTTCTTTCTTCCAACAAATCTTCCATTTTTAGCTTCCACAAATCATACTCCATTCTGTTGAACTTCTCAATGTCCAATCAAGAGGTTGATGCAATGGTGGATGCATCCATAATATCAACTCAAGATCTACAAAACAAATGCAACCAAATCTCCCACTGTAGCTACAACATCCACACTACCACCCAAGAGTAAAAGTTGGACAAGCTCTGATACCAAATGTTAGAAATGAAATCACAACTACTCAATGGAAATCTGAGTTCTAATATGTTTAATTATCTTTTCTCAATACATTATCAATGGAGATTGTAACATAGAAAAGAAACTATGCAACACATAAATATCAAATTAGAAAATTGAACACACAACACACAACATAGTGTTTAACATGGAGAAAACCCTTTTAGGTAAAAAACTCCACACAGGAAAGAGGCCCAATTTTGTATTAATCTGAAAATGATTGTACAATACAAAAACTCCACCAATCTTCCCTTCAGTCTTCAACTTGACAGCATTCTGGCAGCACTTGAGTACCTATAAATCTATATTCTACAACAAATACATGGCAAAATACTTATAGAAGTATCCACACTCCAATCTAGGCATCCACTTTCTGTCTCCTGAGAATCCCCACATGCAAACATTAAATGTTGTCATGCATGCAACCTCCACTTGTCAAAAGATGCCCATGCAAAGTTGGATGCCCAAGTTCAAGAATAGCATCTTATGACGTGTCATAACCATCGTAGATACGACCTAAGTGTATCTTCCTAAGATGGGCACCTAGGGCTAAACATAGCAACTTACAACTAATTAATATCTGTCATATGCATCATAGTGTCATAGAATCTTATGACAACTTGCAGTTGTCATAGATTCTTTACATGCACCCACCAAACATTATGACATGTGTCATATAAGCTAAAAATAGTAGATTCTCCCAAGGTGGCACCTACACTCATTTACTCATGAATTTTACAATTGTCAATCGTAAATGTCACTTATTAATTACCTCTGGTGACTCTGAAATTACCACTGCCGGTGAAACTACCTCATTCCCTTATGGGTAGTTACAAATTACAAATAATAAATGGAATAAATATAATATTGGAATTTACAAAGTTAATGGCACCTTATTCCAACATATTTCACGACTCCCATTAGTTAACATTAATTTCTATTAATTTTATAGAAATTTTCATTACACCATCATTTATTCCACTATTATACACAATTCCCCATGATTTCAAACATACCTTCCATACATCCTTGTTGTCTTGGCATTTGTGGACAAATGTAACCTTTAGTTGGGGGGTTACAATTAGATTTCATACATGAAAATTATTTCACGTACCATTACCCCTGCCTAAACCTTTCTCTTCATAATTAATGGCTACTGGTTGCATGCGCAATATTTATGATTGATCATTAGCAATTGATAAATGCAACTAGCAAGCGGAAACAAGCAGAAGGAAGCAACAGAGTGTAAGTTGATTTTAGTAGCAATTGGTTTCATAAGAACTACAAAGAGCAGGTAATAGAAACTACAAAGGAAATAAGGAGTGCTACATTGTTATACACTCAGTGGGGATCCCATAAGAAGGGAACCAGCTAATCACATGACATTGCTAACTGACCAAGATTGTAGGCCTATCTTCTAGCAAGTTGGGTGGCTTGACTATTTCCTTAAACTAATTGAATACAATGAAGCCATGACTCAACAATTCACAAGGATGTTACAAAATAATGAAGCAGAAGTCAGAGGATTGAGGGTTGATGCTTTAGAGGCTATAATTGCAGAGATAACTGGGTTACTTGCAATTGGAGAGGAATTTCTAGTACGAGCCAATGTCATTGCAGCTTGGGTTGAATTTGTCCAACCTGGTGAAAGACTGGACTCCTTAGCTCAAGGTACTAAATGGGTCTCTTTACCCTAGTTATGGGCTTTTGTTGCTACTCATATTATTAAGTACTTAACCTGTGATGGAAGACAATCATTATTATATACTGTGCATTTCAATTTTGAGTCATATCCATCATAATAGACTTGTCACTATTCCAAATTACTTGTTCAATTTGTTGAAGAGATTGTCTGCTGAGTATAAATGGAAAGGGAATCAGTCTCCCTTGTCACGTGACTATTTAGTTGTTTTACTGGTGAAAATAAGTTTGTTTGCATAGTTTCCAGACATTCGCTGGGAAATTTTTCTTGAATATAACCACATAGATGATAGACTCAACATCAACCTTGATGGTAGACCCTTAAGGGTTGGACCAACTAGGGAAGACAGGACATAGGTAGAAAATGCACAACTAGGGGAAGGAAAGAAATCACCTACAACCTCTGCCCAACTAATGGCCTCACCTAACTGTAGTCATGATGACATGCAGGAGCATGCAGCTCCACACACTCATAACCCAATGGAAGAACATGTAATTTCCCCCACTCATGTAGCTTCACCTGTACAAACCCCATTGATAGATCATGCAACTTCACCACCATGTAGCCACATTGAATAGTTTGAAACAAAAGAAATGCAACATAAAGCCTCCAACTCACAACCTGTAGCATCCACAATTTCTAAGAACCCTCATTCTAATGCCAAAACCAATAAGGAAAGAGGGGCATATTCATCCTCCTCTGAAGCTAAAAAGAAGTAGAAAGCATCTATCCAATCACCAAGGCATTTCAACCACCTGAAGGAAAAGGGATTATAGGAGGAAAAATTCCTCCCAAACAACAAAAGGTGGTTATGGTGCAATCTAACACAGAATCATAGAATGAATACCTATTTTTTAATAGAGGGAAGATGCATATATGACATAATCCATTTTTTGGAAACGAAAACAAAATCAGAGGAAGAGGATTTGTTTACTACAAGGAAACAACCTCAACCTCCTCACAATGTAGAGAGCCAAGAAATCTCAGCATCCTATGATGAAGAGGAGTTATTATTGGAGAAAGAGGAGAGAACTAAAGAGAAGATTGATGAGCTATAGGCAACCTTGAAAAAGATTACAACATTGGAAAAACAACTGTAGGAATACCAGCAAAAGGAGACTAGATTGAATGAAAGGGTTAAGAGGTTGGAAAATCAGGTGCAAGTTTATCAACAATAGGGAATAGGACTATACCAATTGTCCCAAATGGTCATTATAGAAATAAATAAGAAGGGTGCAAAGCCTAAACAACAAGATGTTCCTTAGGAAGAGGTTGCACCTCCAACCTTGTTGAACGTTGGCTTGCAACTATGGGATAAAGTGGAAGAAATACTTAATTTACAACATGAGATGGAAGAGAAGAATAAGGAGATAAGGAGATTGAAATTCAAAATAGATAGGATGATAGATATGAATATACAATTAATGAGGTGTAGACCTCCTGCAAGGGTTTATGCCCTATAATTACAAGAGTAATATTTATGTTTCCAGTTCAATCAATTGTACAGTGATGTTCCCATCTCTCTTTTTACACCTAAATTATTTTTGAAAGCATACCAAAAAGCCACCCTAGAGAAACAAAATTAATTATGTGAATTTTATTTACACGAATTAGTTATTCCATATGACACTACTTGGAATCCCTTAATTGTTATTGGGGATGTGCAGATAAAAACCTTAGCATCATTCATATAGAATGAGCATAGGAGAGGAATCCTACAACAATAATATCATGATAGGGAGAAATCAATTCCCCTCAAAATCAGGGTAGAGGCCAAGGATCCTAATTAGATAGTAGTGGAATGGATCGACTTGATCCAACAACCTAGGGTGGAAGAAAAACTCCTTGAGTATAGATCAATAGTTTACAATAAATTCAAGGAATTGGTAGATAACATTGGTAAATAGGCATTAAACTTTTCAAGACACATGTGGAATGAATTAACACATGAATTAAAAAGAAAAGAACTCCATTCCATTTTAAATTTATTGGCATCAATCACCCAAGAAAGCATGTACATCAAGACAACTATTGAGCATGGAATCCCCTAGCTTCCTTTGGTATTCTATCCTCCTCTTCTCCTATATCCCATTCCACATTGGAAAGACTAGAAAGCATCTCAGACAATAGCAGAACATGTCGGGTGAGAGAGGTTAGCTAAACAAAAATGTTTGTATCTTAAGAAGGAGCAAGGATTCATGGAGCTAATGGATTACAGGGATACTGCACTACAGTATAATCAAAGGCCCTGAGTTTCTTGAGGACAAGCACGAAATTAAGTTAGGGAGTGATGATGAGACTTTAATTTGTTCTAATTTCCTTGTTTTAGTTTATACTTCTCAGACATTTCTAGATAGTATATATGCTTTATGATTACCCTTTAAGACTTGAAAGCATTAAGAATGGTATATAATATGTTGATGGATGATTGTGTGTGTGTTAATGATTGTCTATAGAATATAATAGTAATTTCTGTTAATTATGGTATTTTATGATGTGTAAATATTGTATGGAGAAACTAACCCCTATGTAGCAAAGAAGCAATTACCCATAGCAAAGGTCATCTGCCAACCCACAACAAAGGAGGTGTTTATCTATAGTTGAGAATGCAATAGCCTACAGCCAAAGGAGAAGAACCTGAACTAAGTGGACATGGTTTAACCATAACTCATTCCACTCCTTGATGGTTTTATTATCAACAGTTAATATAGTCACAAAGACTAAGAGGAATTCATATCATGGTTCATAATTATTCAGTGATGCTCTATTCTACATGCTCTCATTTATTTGTGCCTTCCTTATAGTGAATAAGAAGAATCATAGTAAGATTGTGATATCTAGATTATCTTTGTAATAGTCAGTTTCCTATTTTTGTTTTGCTTAGACTTGGAATAATCCTTCCTCCCGTATTTGTGGGAAGAGTCAACATGTGTAGGATGGAAGTTGTTTAGAAGTTCAAAATAATTAGGAGATTCAGATCATGTCTATATATGATAGATTCTATATATGACAGAGATCTAGAGAGAATTCTATCATCAACACTTTTCATTTGTTAGTTTCGTATTACATCTTCATAAATCAATACAGGATAATAGATTCAGTCAATGAGTAATTGATACAGTTAAAGATAGGATTTAGATTTTGTGAGGTTATAGTCACTCAAGCAAGGGCCACATGAGGTAACTGTAATTATTTTATTAGTTTATAAGTGTTAATAGTTTGTTAATCGTTATGACTTATTGAATTAGATAATAATAAAGGTGATCATTGATTTAGTATTTAGATTGTTTCCTAGTATGGATTAGTCATTTCATAAGGAGTTACTTTGATAATTTAACAAGTATGTATTTACAACCTTATTGAATCAATATTTGATATTCCTTAGTAGAGTTATCTACTCGTAGCAACTGTTCTTTACTAGATTTTACAAAATAGAATTTGTTTTCTTTCACATAGTTTGTTTCTATGCACAACCTCTAGGATGAACTCAGAAATCCTTGACTATACATATAGTACAAGTGCCATCCAAGAACAATATGATTCCCTGGTTTGACATATTTAAATGTAACACATTATAACCTTTAGGTTTCTTGATAAAGGATATGTTGGTCAGTTGAGTTGAGTGCATACCCCTTCTACATCAATTTATTGGTTAATAATGGAGTTAGACAACCTCAAAGAACTATAGGAAGTCAAGGAAAATAGACTTCAAGAGATTTTTAAAATTTTGACACTAGAACTCAACACCTATAGTAAATTGTAACCTACCTATAGCATAGTTATAGGTAGGTTGATGGTCTAGGAGAACACCTATAGCTTACTTCTAGGCAACCACTAAAAATATTCTAAGCATGCACCTTTGACACAAAAACCTACTAAACAAACATTTTTGTAATACAAGATTATGTATGGACCTAGATGCTACTATGTTAGGAGGGGTTACAAAAGAGGAAAAAGTTGAATTATGAGCATCATGAGGGAGAATCTAAGGTTTTCTAAGAACCAAGCTAAGGCAATAATGTACCCCGGTAGGGTAAGTGCACAAAGATGAGGGACCAAAATGGGGTCTTAAGATGCCACTTTTTTTTTAAATCAGGAAATATTGATGTTGGATGAAAAATTGAAGATAGCTACACTCAAAATTTGAAGATGAAACAAAAACAAGAGTCGTAGTGCTCCAAATCTAGTTTCTAAACTACTAATTTTTTCCAAAAATGGTTGAGATTAAGGGGTTCAAAAAGGGGGAGCACACAAATTGGTCCTATTTTTCTCAAAAAAATATAACATAGTGTCTGGTGTGCTCCCCCTAAAATGTTAACTTTTTTTTAGTATTTCAATAATCACTCTAGTGAGAAATTAGCTAACACCTTGTAGTTTATTCCTGATTTTTCTGATAATTTTTTCATGAATAATTGATTTTTTAGTAATTTTTAAAGTGGACACATCCTGAAAAATAGAAATTTGAGAGTGCTCCCCCCTAAAATGTTTGAAAACTAATCAAAAATTGAAAAAAAAATTGAATATGTGTAGAATGGAGTCGAGTTTCTAAAAATGTAACTTATTTCAAATTTCAATGAATAGTTAAAAAAAAGCCAAAAATACTAGACACTAGTTTTTGACAAAAAATGACACACTAACAAAAGAAATTCAAGATGAAACCCTTAACGTACTCAAAATGTGAAAAAAATTATATGGCTAGATAGCTAACAGAGAGCTTAAGATTATGGTGGTATTTTTTTTAATTTTCATTAAAAAAAGTGTCATCTTGATGGGGAGCACGCTCCAGATTATCTCTAGATTTTGCTAAAAATTGATAAAAACACGTCAAAGAAAGATGAGCATAACTGGCTATACACATGCCAATTGCATTTGCTTGGAAGTTTCTAAAGCCTTTTCAACAAATCCATTTTTTGCATATCTTGCAATCATTACATTTCATTACAGAACATCTCTTTGATGTGTTATGTCATACAATTGACATGCCTTGTCTATGCTTCCACACTTTACATACATGTCTACAAGGATAACTGCACTTCCTATCATCTCCCTCACTCTCTACTTCCCTCCCCTCTCTACATCCTACCCTCTCTACCTCCTACCTTCTCTCTCACTCTCTTCTTCCCTCCCCTCTCTACCTTCTACCCTCTTTCTCACTCTCTACTTCCCTCCCCTATCTACCTCCTACCCTCTTTCTGAGTCTCTGCTTCCCTCTCCTCTTTACCTCCTACCTTCTCTCTCACTCTCTTCTCCCCTCCTCTCTACCTCCTACCCTCTCTCTCACTTTCTACTTCCCTCCCCTGTCTACCTTCTACCCTCTCTCTTAGTCTCTGCTTCCCTCCCATGTCTACCTCCTACCCTCTCTCTCTTCTTCTTTCCCTTGTCTACCTTCTACCCTCTCCTACTCTCTACTTCCCTCCCGTCTCTACCTCCTATCCTCTCTCTCACTCTCTACTTCCCTCCGCTCTCTACCTCTCCTCATCATTCCTCCCATCCAATGAAATTTCATAAATTATTTTGTTTCCATTTCATCATCCCAATTTATATCCTCATCCCTCTTTGCATGTCCTAGTTTTCTTGTTTCCATATTCTTTGTCGACATGGGAGAGGAGAGGAAGGAAGAGGGAGAGAGGATGGAGATGGAGGGGAGAGAGAGAGAGAGGGGAGAGATAGGGTGATAAGGAGAGAGAGAGAGAGAGTCCTAGTTTTCTTGTTTTGGAGAGAGAGAAAGGGTTGGTTGGGTTTATGAGTTTAGTGTGTAGGAGTCAAGGACAACACTGAGAGGGGGGGTGAATCAGTGTTGTGTGAATTTTCAAATCTTTTGCAAACTTTAACTTTCAAAACACAAGGAGAGAAAGCTATCATTGATTTGCCAAACACATATGCACATAACTGAGAATGAAAACAAAAACTCGAGTAAATCAAACAACCATAGAGAGAAGATTGATATGAATCAAGACACAAGAATTGTACGAGTGGAAAACCCTCTAGGGGTAGAAAAACCACTCCAAAACTGCCTCACTAGCTTAACTGATAAAACATGCCACACTAGCTACAATATGTGTCTCACTGACAAATGTTAAGGTCACACTGACCTATAAGCCTCACTGGTATACTGTGCCTCACTGGCATAGACAATTACCATCATTAAAACATAAAACTCTGTGTGCAAGAATTGATTGCCAATCAATCTAATTTGCACCAATTACACTCTGTGTTTCATCATACACCCTAATTTCTCCTGTTTGATTTTCAAGTCAAGACCATACAAATAATTCCTTTTACACATCTCTCTGAAAACAAGCTCCTGTGAACAAATTTTCAACACTCTTATGTCTACAATTCAATTTCAATATCTTCCTCTGCATATCATTTTGAAATCACCGGATCCTCCATCAAGAACATTTAGCTCATACATACATTCTTCTGTGTTTTCTTTTCAAAAGAATATTCATAAAGTTATCTTCATAATTGTATGATGCTCTGCACTTCAACACTCTTATCAAAACACCTGCAAAACCAATAAATATGAATTGACCTTTCATATTCATCTACTTTGCATAATAATTTTCATCTAAGAAAATTTTTCTGTATAAATCTTTTCTTCAATTGTTAATCTTCCATCTTCCCTTCAATCTCTTCAATGATGCTTCATATTCTTGCAAGAAAACACAATCTCTGATTGCAAATAAAAAACAAGAAAAAAAATCTTCAATATGACATTTATTTTCTTCTTCTCTCTGATCCATATTTTCTTTCTCATAAAGTAGAATCCTTTATTTTCTCACAAGACAAATCTTCTCCATTCAATTTTGTCAATCTTCCTCACAAAATTATCTTCATGAAAACCTTTCACCTTCTCTGATAAAAATCTTCATTAAAAAATCAATCTCGTCATCAAAAATATAATCTTCAATTAGGATGAAAAACCCATAAAAAAAAACTTTCCAACTGCAAGGTTTTCAAAAAAAACAATTTTTGTTTATTTGTAGGCTTCCTTCATAATAGTCTTTCATGCCACAAGATTAGAAATAAAACTTTATAAAATATCCAAAAAGGAATCTACCTTTTTCAAAATACCAAAAACACTTCATTACAAACTCCACTCTATGTGCTGTCAAAGAGATAAGACATCCAAATGGCCGTCAATATAGGAGTGAAAACAAAAGTTTCTAATTTGAAACAAGCCATTGATAATCCTTTTCGCGCTCCTCATGGTTTTAAACTGATCCATTGATTTCATTTACCGCTCACTCTTTTGTGAGAGACCGAAGCTATAAGTCACACTTGGAAAAAGGGCCGGTCACCCATGACATTAAGACCCTTCAAGTTATAACTTAAAACCCTCTCGACTTGATATAGCAGGTCAATACAAAAACATAATAAAAGGTGGACTTGTATATGACGGGCAACTTAGGGCTCCTTATGATGTTGCATAATAGCTCCTAATCAAGGTTTTAAATCTTAAGTTGAATGAGACACCAAACCTATTCAAGAAATAATGATTAAGATCTGTACTTCATAATCAGAACTTTGACTGAGAATACCTCACCTTGCCATTGAGCCAATCATGTCAAGAATAAACTTTTATACAACTGATCTAAGACAATTAACCATATCAAGATCAAAACATAGATTTGGTTCATATTAAGGGCACAAAAAAAATTGACTTGAATTATGCCTTATGCTCAAACTGACATGAATGTTCTTGGATTGCCAAACTTACAAACCCAATCAACTTTGTATACACCTACAAACCCATCCAACATAAAACACTGATCTAAATTGCTCTTGCATGTGATTGTTGTCAAACCAAGATCCATTGAAACATATATTGTAACACCCTGATAAATAACCTGATTTATCTTAACCATATGAAGTTCATGATGAATATCAGATCAACCATCTCCTGAACAATGAAGCAATAACAATGACAAAACAACTAGCAAGTGTCTTGGCCAACAACTCATGAGTACTTTGAACTATGATATTTAAAACATCAACACATGTTATCAAGATAATGATAATGATCACTCCATCACCTGTGTCAATAGTGCAAGTGATCCTCAAATGACCTGCAGTCCTATGAGACCTTGTGAACTTACTTTGTCAACCAACCTTTCATCATGATCAACATATCAACTTCTAAAGCACCAAAAAGGCCAAACCTGTGAAGACCAAGAGAATAATTCCATTCTCTGCATCTGCAAGACTCACATGATGTGATCATCACAAGACATTAAGGATTTCAAAGAAGAAACAAACAATACATTGTCTCTGCATTAAATCTCTGCCACTTGAAGACATCCTGAATTAAAAATTGCACCATCCTTGAGGATTTATTCATGAAGTATTTGCACAAGATCAAACACAACTCTATCAAACATTCTGCATCCCTGAAACATTCTCTGCAAGACCACTCATCAACCAACCTTTTTGACATCAATGACAACCAGTCACCATCAATCTCCCCCTTTGTCATTGATGGCAAAAACCACCTAAAGCAATTTTTCGTTCTCCCCCTTTTTGACATCTGATGACAAAGACAATTATCTCCCCCAAAATATTTGATACCAATTATCTTTCAAAGTAATGAAGGCACTTAATGCAATTTTGCAAAACTTATCTTGAACATCAACATTTCAAACTTGATAGCAAAAAAGATACCAAGAAACTAACATATGAAGCACAATACCACTTCTTATTACAATACCACTATGAAGATGAAGACTGACACACTCCTGATGACATTACATGTGATTGAAAGATAAACTTTCAAAACAAACAATTCTTCTTCAATCAACAACACTTTTTGACCTACATGAAAAATCTCCAATGAATATATTTACTTCCCCTATGTTGAAGTACACAAACAAATCACTACTCATAAATATCTCTGGTAAACACTGACAAGAATAATCAACATAATTCAACTCAACTCAGCACTGATCCACTTCCTGAATTAATCCTGAAGCAACATATCAACCTTTTGAACATTTTACAAAGAAATCATAAACACACCAATACTCTTTGATGAACAAATTTGCAGGCAAAAATCATGAAGACTCCTTATCACACAGTTCCCAACATAAGAAGCCAAGATGACCATTTTTTATAAGACCTTTACTTGCCTCTGATTTGAAGAAATACAAGACTCACCATCAATGTCATAAGAAACTCTAGATTGTCATAACTTGAAGCTCATACCTGAAACCACTTCAAAACTAGAGCCACACAATTTGAACAAACTTTTCTGAACTATATTAATGAGGAAGATCAACAAAGAACATGTCAAATTATTAAAACAATGATTACTTATAAATGAACATTCATTCTGCAACCAATCTATTCTTGCACATCCTTTTTGACATGAAAAGAATGAAGACCATCTTGATGTTCCTGCACATCTCTTTACAACACACTGTCAAATCTGATATATACATAACCACATCTGAAACATACTACAATCAACAAGAATTAATGCCTCTTGACTCTATAATACAAATCAGCCAACCAATATCTTCTTGCAACAACATTTTCCAAAACACTTTGGATTGCAATACATGTCAATTCAACCTTGTAATCATCAACATGATTAGGAACAATTTGTGCATTTGAACTCTTGAAACACCTTTTCAACATCTTGACAACATAATGAGCCAAAGACCATCTGAAACATTGTCACATACTAAACATCAACATTGTCAGCAACATCATCATCAATTATTTCTAAGCATGGCAAGAATGAGAGACAAACAAGATCATCATATCAAATGATCTCCTTCCTGAAACTTGGGTTAACTGATAGAACATTTGATACCTCCCCTTTACTTCATGCTATGTTATGCAACAGATGAAATGACTTGTGCAAGATGCACAAGCTTAGATTCTGACTTCTCTTTACTTTCTTTCTGCTTCCAAATTTTCACAGGTGCTTTCTTTCTCCAAACCTTTTCTATCTCTTTCCATTTCCAACCTATCAAATTAGATGATGCTTTTCTGCAACTATGAGCTTTATGACCAAAAGAATTGCAATTATAACAAACTATGTTATAATCATAACCAAATGACTGATAGTACCTTTTTGACATCTCCTAAGCAATTATGTTATGCTTCCATGTAGGATCATACATTCTATTCATTTTGCAATTTCTTTGTATGTGTCCAACATTATTGCACTTGTAACAAACAATATTAGTATTCTTTCTACAAACAACTGATTTGTGTCCAAATTGATTACAAGTATAACAATAACATTAAAAGAATAGTTATGCCTGTACATGTATGCTTGTCTTACAGGAGCATTTCTTCTTCTTTGATTATGCATTTTGTTTTCAATGGCACTAGCATGAAGATCAATTTTCTTTCTAGGAGTTTGCCTGGCTTTTGAACACTCCCCTTCAAATCTTAAACCAGTAGTATCCTGATGATTCTTCTGTTTGCCCAACATCTCATGCAACTTGTTTGAGCTGTCTTCAAACACTTGATATTTCTTAGATAAATCCTTGAGACCATCATACTCTTTTCTCATATTGATAATATCACCTTCTAGTTTTAGATTCTCAATCCTTGTAACTTCAAGGTCAGATATTGAGACATCAGCTATCCTCTTAGCTTCTTCAATTTCTATCTTCAACCTAATAATCTAACATCTGACCTCTTCAAGATCTGTAGATACAATTTCAAGTTTTGAAAGTACATTGTCTTTAGATTCTCTTTCTTGTTGCAGCTACAAATTTAGTTTCTGATTCTCTCTCTTATATATCTTGAGTTCATCTAGAGCATATATGAGCTCTCCTTCCAAATCAATCTCACAATCTTGTTCATCATAATCCTGATCATCATCACTTGTGATGATGGCTTCTTCTGAATCTGATTGGGTTTGAACTTTAACTCCTTCATTTGAAAGTTTCCTTTCATGGTCATTTTCATTAGACACCAAATTGTCCCCTTGATAAATTCTTATCAGTTCTTTCCAGATATCCTGAGTTGTTTCACACTGCACAACCTTACAAGAAATATCATTAGATAAACCAGATAAAATAACCTTCTTGGCTATATGATTGCATTTAAGAGCCTCTTTGTTATTTACAGAATTACCATTCTCAACTGACATTAAAACATCATATCCTAAGGAGGATAAATAAACTTGCATTCTAACATACCAAACTAAAAAATTTGAGCCATCAAACTGAGGAACTTCTGAAACTTTTTCTTCTAATACAATATCATATTCAACTTGGAGAACATCTTTATCAACTGACTTTATATCAACATCTGGATTTGATATGGATGATGTCTTTTGTGTCTTTTGACCAAAATGAAGCTTGACATTGCTCATGTTCTTATTTCTTCTGCACTTACCCATTGAACTCCACTACCAGGACCTACCCGAGCCTATTAGACTTCAAATAGGGAATTTGGCTCTGATACCAATTGTAGGAGTCAAGGACAACACTGAGAGGGGGGGGTGAATCAATGTTGTGTGAATTTTCAAATCTTTTGCAAACTTTAACTTTCAAAACACAAGGAGAGAGCTATCATTGATTTGTCAAACACATACACACATAACTGAGAATGAAAAATAAAAACTCACTAGTAAATCAAACAACCATAGAGAGAAGATCAATATGAATCAAGACACAAGAATTGCACGAGTGGAAAACCCCCCAGGGGTAGAAAAACCACTCCAAAACTACCTCACTGGCTTAACTGATAAAACATGCCTCATTGGCTACAAAGAAGCCTCACTGGCTACAATATGTGTCTCACTGACAAATGTTAAGGTCACACTGACCTATAAGCCTCACTGGTATACTGTGCCTCACTGGCATAGACAATTACCATCATTAAAACATAAAACTCTGTGTGCAAGAATTGATTGCCAATCAATCTGATTTGCACCAATTACACTTTGTGTTTCATCATACACCCTAATTTCTCCTATTTGATTTTCAAGTCAAGACCATACAAATAATTCCTTTTACACATCTCTCTGAAAACAAGCTCCTACGAACAAATTTTCAACACTCTTATCTCTACAATTCAATTTCAATATCTTCCTCTGCATATCATTTTGAAATCACCTGATCCTCCATCAAGAACATTTAGCTCATACATACATTCTTCTGTGTTTTCTTTTCAAAAGAATATTCATAAAGTTATCTTCATAATTGTATGATGCTCTGCACTTCAACACTCTTATCAAAGCACCTGCAAAAACCAATAAATATGAATTGACCTTTCATATTCATCTACTTTGCATAATAATTTTCATCTATGAAAATTTTTCTATATAAATCTTTTCTTCAATTGTTAATCTTCCATCTTCCCTTCAATCTCTTCAATGATGCTTCATATTCCTGCAAGAAAACACAATCTCTGATTGCAAATAAAAAACAAGAAAAAAAATCTTCAATATGACATTTATTTTCTTCTTCTCTCTGATCCATATTTTCTTTCTCATAAAGTAGAATCCTTTATTTTCTCACAAGACAAATCTTCTCCATTCAATTTTGTCAATCTTCCTCACAAAATTATCTTCATGAAAACCTTTCACCTTCTCTGATAAAAATCTTCATTAAAAAATCAATCTCGTCATTAAAAATATAATCTTCAATTAGGATGAAAAACCCATAAAAAAAAACTTTCCAACTGCAAGGTTTTCAAAAAAAACAATTTTTGTTTATTTGTAGGCTTCCTTCATAATAGTCTTTCATGCCACGAGATTAGAAATAAAACTTTATAAAATATCCAAAAAGGAATCTACCTTTTTCAAAATACCAAAAACACTTCATTACAAACTCCACTCTATGTGTTGTCAAAGAGATAAGACATCCAAATGGCCGTCAATATAGGAGTGAAAACAAAAGTTTCTAAATTTGAAACAAGCCATTGATAATCCTTTTCGCACTCCTCATGGTTTTAAACTGATCCATTGATTTCATTTTACCGCTCAAACTCTTTTGTGAGAAACCAAAGCTATAAGTCACACTTGGAAAAAGGGTCGGTCACCCATGACATTAAGACCCTTCAAGTTATAACTTAAAACCCTCTCGACTTGATATAGCAGGTCAATACAAAAACATAATAAAAGGTGAACTTGTATATGATAGGCAACTTAGGGCTCCTTATGATGTTGCATAATAGCTCCTAATCAAGGTTTTAAATCTTAAGTTGAATGAGACACCAAACCTATTCAAGAAATAATGATTAAGATCTGCACTTCATAATTAGAACTTTGACTGAGAATACCTCACCTTGCCATTGAGCCAATCCTGTCAAGAATAAACTTTTATACAACTGATCTAAGACAATTAACCATATCAAGATCAAAACATAGATTTGGTTCATATTAAGGGCACAAAAACAAATTGACTTGAATTATGCCTTATGCTCAAACTGACATGAATGTTCTTGGATTACCAAACTTGCAAACCCATTCAACTTTGTATACACCTACAAACCCATCCAACATAAAACCCTGATCTGAATTGCTCTTGCATGTGATCGTTGTCAAACCAAGATCCATTGAAACATACATTGTAACACCCTGATAAATAACCTGATTTATCTTAACCATATGAAGTTCATGATGAATATCAGATCAACCATCTCCTAAACAATGAAGCAATAACAATGACAAAACAACTGACAAGTGTCTTGAACAACAACTCATGAGTACTTTAAACTATGATATCCAAAACATCAACACATGTTATCAAGATAATGATAATGATCACTCCATCACCTGTGTCAATAGTGCAAGTGATCCTCAAATGACCTTCAGTCCTATGAGACCTTGTGAACTTACTTTGTCAACCAACCTTCCATCATGATCAACATATCAACTTCTAAAGCACCAAAAAGGCCAAACCTGTGAAGACCAAGAGAATATGTCCATTCTCTGCATCTGCAAGACTCACATGATATGATCATCACAAGAAATTAAGGATTTCAAAGAAGAAACAAACAATACATTGTATTTGCATTAAATCTCTGCCACTTGAAGACATCCTGAATTAAAAACTGCACCATCCTTGAGGATTTATTCATGAAGTATTTGCACAAGATCAAACACAACTCTATCAAACATTCTGCATCCCTAAAACATTCTCTGCAAGACCACTCATCAACCAACCTTTTTGACATCAATGACAACTAGTCACCATCATAGTGTTGCTTAAGTTTATGGTTTAGGGTTTATGAGTTTTGGGTTGCTTAAGTTTCATTGAAGAGTCTCCTACCATAAGTCCAAGTCAAACTTCATCATGTAGCCATGTTGTTAGACATCCAGAGATTATTGATCCCATCCAAGAACCCATCACATCCATCTAGGAAACCCAATAGCTATGTTAAGAGCCTAGTCCAAAGCATGTGGAAACACCAACCACCCATCCTAATCAAAATCCAAACATCCCATCTAATCCCATCTCGGTTCCCTTACCCTCTCATGGTCAACCCCTCTATACATCAATCCCATCATTGATCCTCCAACATCTCCTAGTGAACCCCCATCACCACCTCTTACTCCCCAATCCAATGAATATCAATGCATCCCCACTTACCCTATCCATATCTAATATCATGCTATCCATGCTTATCCTCCTTGTGATCAAGATATTATCCATGATCAAGATCTTATCCATGAGCAAGTAACCCACATCACTCCTATCCATCATCCCATTAGCCCTATCCATCATCCCGTGCTAATCCTATTCATTATCTGGATCAATATCCCATTATGAGACACTTGGTCCCCAAGAAAACATAGATAATCAAACAAATAACTTGGATGGATATCAAATCACATCCCAATGAGGAAAATGATAATCAAGATCCAATAATTCTACATCCATTTCCCATTGATCCTCCATCATCCCCTATCGAACTATATGTTTAGGTGTTTAGCCTGGTTGCTCGAGTTTAGGGTTTAGGGGTCAGGGGCATTATTTGAAGTTTACCTGAGTTTAGGGTTCCTCAAGTAAATAGGGTTTAGGGTTTAGGGTTAGGGTTTAGGGGAATTATTTATGCTTTAGGGGTTTAGGGATGCTCGAGTTTAGGGTTTAGGGTTTAGGGGTTTAGGGTTTATGGGTTAGGGTTTAGAGATAGATAGAGCTAGGGGACCAATAGAGATTGGGAGAGATAGGGAGATAGAGATTTAGGGTTGCTTCTAGGTTTTATGGTTTAGGGGTTTAGGGTTGCTCATTTTTAGGGTTTAGGGGTTAGGGGTTAGGGTTTAGGGGCATTATTTATGGTTTAGGGGTAAGGGGTTAAGGTTTAGAGGTTTAGGTTTAAGGTTTAGGTAGAGAGGAGAATAGGGAGATATAGAGGAGACCGAGCCTGGGAGAGATATCTCTGTCTCCTCTATCCCTCTCTCTAACTATACCTGCCTCTCTATCTCTCTCTCTCCCTATCTCTCTATCTTGCTCTCTCTTTTGATCCCCTCTCTCTAACTCTACCTTTCTATCTCTCCCTCCCTCACTATCTTACTCCCCCTCTCTATCACTCTCCCAATCCCTCTATCTCAAATCTATCTCTCTGGACATATCCCTATCCCTTAATCTATCCCTTACTACCTCTCTCTCTCTCTAGAATATATATATATATATATATTTCTCCCTCTATAGACCCCTTTGTCTATCTCAATCCCCCTCTCTCCCTGTCCCCGTCTCTATCTCCACCTATCCCTCTCTATCTCTCTATTTTCCCCTCTATCTCCACATTCCAAGGGGTCGACAGAGAAAGGGAGAGAGATATAGAGAAAGAGAGGCAAATAGAGTTGTAGAGAGGGAGGATAGAGAAATAGAGAGAGAGAGACTCTCCCATGTAGATACAAGGTTACATTTGTCCCTCCTAGTATAAACAAGTTCTATTTCACAAACCACATGGATATTTGAGTCTAGGGATACTCTTGGACCGTCACTTGATTACTTATTTGATGCACTACATGCATAGTTACAATATATTTTATGTGAGAGCATGACATCCTAGACCATGATTTTGGCACCAACATTGAGAAGGTTATGATTTTGCTTGCATGAAGCTTTATGTTTTTATGCTTCCTAGAATGTACTCGCATTATAACATGCTAGCGTTATGGGAAGCATGAAAAATGGGGAAAAAATAGGTGGGATCCGTGCTTCAGACCCCACATGATTATTATTCCTGTTTTTCATGCAGTATATCCGACAAGAAAACACTTTTCATGTTGGTTGACATATTGAAAATAATTTTTAGATCAATCCACCACCTTTTTTGTATTTTCAACGTAGAAGAACTGATTTTGCATGTTTTTGAAGAAAATTTGATTATTTAAACTGAAAGTTTCATGTTTCATGTGTGATATTGTTTGAAATCTAATTACCATTGATATATAGATTGAATTTGATGATATATGTTTTATTTTTCCATAAATTTCACTAATCCTATTCTAGATTTATATAGAATTCATAATCAAACTTGCGAAAAAGAAGAATTTGAGGATTGTGAAGCCATATTTTGGAGAATTGGTCAACTGCAATATCGAATTCTAAGGTATGTTCAAGTTATGTCCATTTTAATTCACATATATATGTTCTTATGTTCTTTATGTCTATATGTCTTTATGTCTTTATGTTCTTTATGTTCTAAGATATATGTGTGTCTAGGTATATCAGATAGTTCAGTCAAAGAGACTCCAAATTCCTCATGTTTCCACCTTGTTTCCGCCCTTCATGCCTTCATTTCACCTATTTTCACTTATACAAGAGAAAAACAATATCAAATACTTCAATCAAATAATTTTAGTGAACAATTGTTTGTCATACTCATATTCATGATCAATGGAGCCAAAATTGATTAAGGGTTTTAGGGCCTTTAGTAATGTTGTACCATTCTCATATAGTCCTCATTTAGGAATTTGACAACTTGGGAGACCTTTGTATATGAGTGTCCTAATGGCTTGGGTAGTCTTTGATTATTTTGGATTGTGATATTCCCTTCTTGACTTGTTTATGACTATATAAGACAACAAAATACCTCTTCATCTACCTTTTCCATTACCATCAAAACATTTCCTTCTTCCTATGAAAGCTTCCTATTGTCATGGCACCATTTGGATGACCTTATCATGACATTATCTTGACTAATAATAGCCCTTGTTATGGTTGTCATGTGAATAATCCTCCATGAAACCCTCATGTAACTTGTTGAAATCGTGAAGACATAATGACCTAACTTGTAACCATAGAAAGAGCCATTCGACTTGTCATGAAACCATGTTAATCGAAGAAAATGCATATGAAATAAGGCTCTTAAATCCTTAGGAAGACAAGGATCTTGAGGGGCATACTTAGTAATAGTTCTATGGCACTTTGCAAGACAATCCTCATGGAAGAAGAGTTAAATTAGTGACTGTCCAGTATATTAGTGATTGTCCAATAGTACAATCATTAGTGACTGTCCATATTATGCTAGGGTCATATTTTAGGTTGCTAGGCAAGTTTGGAAGGACTGTCTTGATCTTATTAAAGTTACAAAGTGTGGTCATCAGTGCAAATGTGGTTATAAGCCTTTGAAATTGTCATTTCTCAATGTTGATCAGTCATGTATGATTGTTATAAATAGCATAGTCATGTTTTGAAATTGAAAATATATGCTATAGATATAGGGGATTGTCATCATGGGGGTTTTAGTATCTTCATGGGATTGATTATTGATCCAATGCTTGAGAATTTTCCCAATAAGACCTAATGTGCATGTTTCTATCTATGACAATGGAAGAGGGTTTGCCACTCAGCAAGAGCACACATCATTCATTTTACAAAAAGACTATTATACAAAAGAGTTACCCAACCACCTTGTGAGATTCATGTTACTAATTAGTTATAGCAATCATAGCATAGAAAATGGTCCAAGGTCATATCATTGAGTTGAAGAAGCTATCCTTGTGCAAACTTTAAAGGTGCTAGGTCATGCAAATGTTGCATATAAGACTAGAATAGATAGTGTTCTTACACATTTCTCAATCATGCTCCTAGGTGCACTTCACTAGGCCTCTAGCATTGACCTTATTTGGGGCTTTGAACCAATTTGTTTGAACAAACACAGATGACATGGTAGACTTGCCTTGGGGCTCAAAAGATCTTGAACATGATCTTAAACACTTCTATGTGGTGATGACCCAACCATACAACAACTCATTGGCTCACAACTTCTTGTAGAGACAACTTCATTGGATTAAGAATCAACAAGAATAAATGGTTTTTAACACTTAACCACTAATGTGGGAACCCTTACACACATACAAGTGCTTTCAAGGAGGTTTCAAGTCCTCTACACACCAAAAAGGTTCACACTAGACTGGTCATGGTTTGAGGGCTGTAATGTTTCATGCAATCTACTTGGGACAGTCTTGACATTTTGTCAAATAATTTCCAAGAAAGCTCAAAAAACTCCTTGAACAAGTCTGTAAGACCTCCATACACATCCTCCACACCTTCTCCTATCACAAAACACTCTGATCTTTCTTTGATAGAATTCAAACTACCCTTCACAACCCTCATAGTCTGATACATTCAGAATATCAGAGTTACTGTCCATTAGAAGCACAACCTAGGCATCATAAAAATGACTTTTATCAAACCTACAAAAACCATGAACATGAAGAACAAGTTGCTGATTTGGTTGAGAAAATGGGTATAAATCAAGCTAGTCTTTCACCACAAGGGGAGGTGCATGATATTTGTGCATTTGGATGAGTTCAAAAGTATTTTAGAGACCTCCATGATACTACCCTAGCCTAGGAAATGCTCACAAATGAACATTTAAGCAAGAATTAGGGGAGTTTTAGATCATAATCTTGATGTTGTCAATTCAAGGAATTTGAGTGCTTTTTGGGACAGTTTTTTGGTCTATCATATCTTTTAATGATTTTTGTCCTATTTATGATAATTTTGATCATGGTCTATCATATCTTAATAAACAAGGACAATGATGAATTTCATGAAATTGGAGCTCCTAAAGTGATGCAAATCACCAAACATGATAACTTATTTTGTATTTTTTCATTGTGACCATTATTCATTGCCATTATAAAGGTTCTAATCATCATTGTCTTATTCATCATGCTTGTAGAAATCATCATCATGCCAAGGAAATGAGTAAAGACTCTAACACCAGAAGAGTGTGAAGCTGAGAATGAGAGGAAAAGAGAAAGAATGAGGTGAATTCGGGAAAGTAGGAAATTGTAAACCATACAAAAAGACATTCCACCATTGCCAATTGAGGAGGAACATGACACATCTAATAAATCTAAGAGAGAAAAGGAATTGGTGGCACAAAGGGAATGAATACAAAACCTCCATTCAATAAGGAAAGTGAATCTCCAAATTAGAGGCACTCCATCGTCCACAGGTCAAGTTGAAGGAACACCATCATTATCTTCTAGAATTGGAGACACTCCATCTTTCACAGGTGAAGTAGAAGGTACATCTTCATTTTCTTCTCAAGTTGTTGGCACGCCATCATTCACACGTCAAGTTGAAGGTACGTCATTTTCATCTTTTTCACCTCCAATTGAAGGTATGTCATCTATCCCATCTCAAGTAAATATTGAAGAAATTCCTAATGTTGAGTCAACTTTACCAATTAAAATGCCCCCTAGAATTTTGCATAAGAAGCCTAAGTTTCTAATCGATATTGATGAGAATGTATTGAAGCCCATGCAGGATAAGATTCCCATGCGCACTTGCCAAAGATATGTGAATAAGATATGGAAATTATTCTTTGAGAATTTAAATGAAACTGGAAGATGTCAACTATTTGTTGAATTGATGAGAAATCTAAAATTTAGGCCCACTATGAAGATTCTTGGCCTAGGAACATCGAATGCCTTAAGCAAAAAATTAATTGTCAAGAATCTAATGAGTGCATATGAGAGTGTGGGTTCCACCTTACGCACCAAGGATAGTAATATCACACAACATGTCATTACATCAACAATAGTAAGCCAATAAACAAAGAAAGCTCACCTCATTAGAAAGACAAGTCAAGCATTGAAAATAAGTAGAAAAACTCTAATGAGAGTCGTTGGAAGATGACAAAGAGTTGAGGACCTAAACACTAATGAATTGTGGGCATTCTCTGGGAGAATCCCACGGAAAGACAAAGTTGTTGTTGAAGCTTTGAGATCACTAATTGAAGACTTTTGGAAGAATTACACAAGGGTATCTCTAAATCAAAGGGATGTGGTAAGAAGGAGAATCGGTAGTCGAAACTGTGAGCCACATCCGAAGCATTTTTTGGATATGACTCAAACATAGTTTTTTAGTAAATTTCTAGAGATGTATCCTCAAATTAAAATTTCTCAAAGATATTTTGAAATGCTAAACCTTTCTATGTCAAAATAAATCACACACTCACTACTTGTTGTTGTACATTACATATTGAATTTTCTAACCATTTTGATGTTTATCGGTCTATATGTTTAGATTTGCATACTAACAATGTTTTGCAGGATTGTGGCATACGTGCCCCACCAACTACTTCAAGAGACTTCATATCAATAATTTTATGTGAAAGAGAGGAAGGTCAAATATTCTACAGGAAATTGTGTTTGGATGGCACATGTTAGCATTGCGGTGGCTTGCAACATATGCCAATATGTGAACATATGGAAAGCACACATACAGTTGGAAATGAACTAGTAGAGTTTGGCAAGTATAAAATAGTGGCCTACAATACAAAAGATGGTAAAGAAGCAAAGAAGTGTGAATTAGTTATTCAAAAGATTCAAATGTATCAATTTATGTCTACATTTCGTGATAGTATAGTGTATGAGTATGTAAGACATACCCATAGAGCTCGATGGTTGGACTTGCAATTCAAGTTATGCAAGGACATATTTCCACTTGGTAGCATTGTTTCATTCGTCAACTTTGCAGAGAACTATAGTCTACAGCCACAACGCGAGGTGCAATCACAATATTACAACTTGACACAGGTTTCTATATTTGTGCACATCACATTCATTCATGTGAATGATAGTACAGAGGATGACAGAAAGGTCATAAGGGAGTATCATTTTTATATTAGTGATGATTACACGCATTCTATGGAGTTCATGCAAGGTTGCTTTCAGGTGTTCTACAATGATTTGGCTAGAAGGGGCATATCGTTCAGTCAACATATCATATGGTCGGATAACTGTGCATCACAATTCAAGAACTCGTAGAATTTCTATTGGCTGAGCAGGAGGCATAATATTATAGGTGTTCAGCATATGTGGAACTTTTGTGAGGTCAGGCATGGAAAGGGGGAGCATGATGGCACATGAGCATGTATCAAAAGAGCCATAGCACGAGAAGAGTTAAAGTATAAAGACAATGCAAAGTTAACAGATGCAAAATCAATCGTCAAGTGGTGTAATGCTTTGATGGGTGGACTTGTAATGAAGGTAAGTCTTCAGTTCATAGATTTTTTTGGTTGATAGATGATACTAACATTGGACCATATGAGGACCGTTGTACACTGACAGGATCAAGTGAGCTACACTCTTTCAGAAGCTCATTTGTAGGTTCATGAAGTATCCATATGTGGAAGAACAAAGTGATCATTAGATGGTGGTAAGTGATCGATTACATATGTGATATTATATATTTCATACATTTTCTATATTAATGTGCATATATTGTTTGATTGTATTAACAGGTGGAGCTGGATGAACTTCTGTCGAAGAGGTCTACTTGATGACAGAGAGAGGATGAGTCACTGATTGGCTCTACATCTAGGAACTACTGATGTATGCCTAGATGGCTTTGTATACATACTTTTGTATGAACTACCGATGTATATTTTTGAATATATGCCTGTATGGCTTTGTTTAGACATGCCTATATGGCTTTGTATGTAAAATAGATGTTATGTTCATGACATTATGTATATGACAGTTTATATTAAATATTTAATATGAATTATCATTACATGAATTTGGTTTTACACGTGCCAATTGCATTTTCTTGGAATTAAGGAATGCATAATTGTGCGGGTCTATTAGTTGTCTATTGTTTAATGATACCATTATGCTTTTAGGATATGTTGTTGGGTTTTGTGATATAAAGACACTTGCTTCTTCATAAAGTATGTGATGTAATGCATAGAGTTGTAGTGATGCATCATCATCATGTTATGCTTCATGGAGTTAGATCTAAGTGATGGATGAAGTTGATCCTTATTGGTCTTAATCATGTTCACTCATGTCATATCAAGATTGATGTCACATGGTTTGGATGTTAGTTCATAACATTCATGTTTATCATGTTATAATAGCAGGACATAGTTGCTTATGGCATTGGTTCATGCCATTGGATCTAGTTGTGGTTCTTCATCATAACATGTCATGCTTTCAGGAGTTGGATTGGGTTGTGGTTCTTCCTCATTATAGGAGTTTGTTCATTTCTTCATGCTTCTTTGTGCTCCATGTCTTTAGTGTTCTCAGTGTCTTCATGTGTCAAATATTTCTTCAATGACCTCATGATGTTGATGTTGATCACAAAATATGGTGTTAAGGTCATGTTGGTGTTGATTGATGAGTTGTGGTTATTGTTGGAAGTTTTGGAAGTCTAAAGGATGTCGTGGGACCAAACGGACTTCACCAATGTGTCAGAGTGGACGGGTAAATGCCAGGGGAGTTCTCATTTTGTGTGCCAATTGTCCCAATCATTTGGGGCAACAGGCTACTGACAAAGTCCCTTAAGATCCCTAAGACGCAAAAACTACCAAACCTTGACAGAGCAGTTCTCAGAATTCGTGGTAGATGGGAACGTTTCGTTTGGACCTACAGGTGCATGTGGGGTCCATCCACAATAATCTCCCTCAGTTTTTGTCAACTCCAGTCCATTTGACCATGACAAAATCAAATGCATTCTTGCAAAATGCTTTAGTTTCATGCAGTGGAAAGGTGCTAGGAGTGACATTTTGCATTCCATAGGTCGTGGGACCGAATAGACTTCGCCAACGCATCAAGGTGGGTGGGTAAATGTCAGGGGAGGTCTCATTTCATGTGCCAAGTGCCCCAATCATTCAGGGTAGTAGGCTATCGGCAAAGTCCCTTAAGAGTCCAAAGTGCAAAAAGACAACAATCTTTGATGAGCTGTTACTCAGAAACCATGACACTTAGAAACATTTCGTCTAAGGAAACACAATCATGTAGACCCCTCTACAATAATCTCTCTTAGTTTTTGATATCTCTAAGGCGTGTGACCATGGTGAAAGGTTTTCTATTGCCCCCAAAATCATCAGAAGGAGGTAGTGTAAAATTGCAAAGGGGTGTAACTTTCATCTTGTTCCTGATGCAACTAAATTGACAGTTCCAAAGCATTCAGATGGGTACGTTTAGGCTAGGCATGGTCTTGTTTTGCACCTAAACATGTTGAAACAATTCAAGATACATTATACCAGCGATATCCCTGGAGAGTCCAAAGTGTAAAAAGGCAGCAATCTTTGACAAGCTGTTACTTGGAAATCGTGACACTTAGAAATATTTCGTCTAAGGAAACATGGTCATGTAGAACCCCTTTATAATAATCTCTCTTAGTTTTTGATATCTCTAAGGCGTTTGCCTGTGGTGAAAGGGTTTTTGTTGCCCCCAAAATCATTAGAAGGAGGTAGTGTAAAGTTACAAAGGGGTGTAAATTTCATCCTGCTCCTTATGCGACCAAACTGACAGTTTCAATGCATCCGAATGGGTATGTTGAGGCTAGGCATGGTCCTTTTTTGTACCCAAACAAGCTAAAACAGTTCTAGCTACATTATACCGGTGATATCCCTGAAGAGTCCAAAGTGCAAAAAGGCAACAATCTTTGATGAGCTGTTACTTGGAAACAGTGACATTTAGAAACAATCTGTCTGAGGAAACGTGATCACATAGAACCTCTCTACAATGACCTCTCTCTATTTTTGATATCTCTGAGGTGTTTTCCCATGGTGAAAGGTTTTCTGCTGCCCCCAAAATCGTTAGAAGGTGGTAGTGTAAAGTTGCAAAGGGGTGTAACTTTCATCCTACTCCTGATGAAACCAAAATGACAATTCCAACACATCCGGATGGGTACTTTTAGGCTAGGCATGGTCCTGTTTTGCACCCAAACATGCCGAAACAGTTCAAGCTAGATTGTACCAGCAATATCCCTGAAGAGTCCAAAGTGCAAAAAGGCAACAATCTTTGACGAGATGTTACTTGAAAACTGTGACACTTAGAAACATTTCTTCTAAGCTAAAGCAATCACGTAGAACCCCTATACAATAACCTCTCTCAGTTTTTGATATCTTTGAGGTGTTTTCCCGTGGTGAAAGGTTTTCTGCTGCCCCCAAAATCATCAAAAGGAGGTAGTGTAAAGTTGCAAAGGGGTGTAACTTTCGTCCTGCTCTTGATGCGACCAAACTGGCAGTTCCAACATGTCTGGATGGGTACGTTTAGGCTAGGTATGGTCCTATTTTGCACCCAAACATGCCAAAACAGTTCAAGCTACATTGTACCGATGATATCCCTAAAGAGTCCAAAGTGCAAAAAGGCAACAATCTTTGACGAGCTGTTACTTAGAAATGGTGATACTTAAAAATATTTTGTCTGAGGCATCGCGATCACGTAGAACCCCTCTACAATAACCTCTCTCAATTTTTGATATCTCTGAGGCATTTGCCCATGGTGAAAGGTTTTCTGCTGCCCCCAAAATCATCAGAAGGAGGTAGTGTAAAGTTGCAAAGGGGTGTAACTTTCATCCTTCTCTTGATGTGACCAAACTGACAGTTCCAAGGTATGTTTAGGCTAGGCATGGTCCTATTTTGCATCCAAGACATGTCAATTGTTTGACCTAACACCTCAAAGAGATCTTCTGTCATGGAATGCAATGATTGCAAGATATGCAAAAAATGGATTTGTTGAAAAGGCTTTAGAAACTTTCAAGCAAATGCAATTGACACATGTAAAGCCAAATTCCACAACCTTTGCTAGCATCCTCCAAATTAGGATCTTTGGAACATGGTATGGACAACCATCAAAGCATAAAGGATATAGGAATTTTGCCAGATGTTGTAATTGTTGCTGCCCTTGTAGACATGTATGCAAAGTGTGGAAGTCTAGACAAGGCACATGGACTATTTAATCATACAACACCTCAAAGGATAAAGGATATAGGAATTTTTCTAGATGTTGTAATTGTTGTTGCCCTTGTAGAAATGTATGCAAAGTGTGGAAGCATAGACAAGGCACATGGACTATTTGATCATACAACACCTCAAAGCATAAAGGATATAGGAATTTTGCTAGATGTTGTAATTGTTGCTGCCCTTGTAGACATGTATGCAAACTGTGGAAGCATAAAGGATATCAGAATTTTGTTATATGTTGTATTTGCACTTGCCCTTGTAGACATGTATGCAAAGTGTGGAAGCATAGACAAGGCACATGGACAATTTGACCTAACACCTCAAAGCATAAAGGATACCAGAATTTTGCCAGAAATTGTATTTGCAGTTGCCCTTGTAGACATGTATGTAAAGTGTGGAAGCATAGACAAGGCATGTCAATTGTTTGACCTAACACCTCAAAGAGATCTTCTATCATGGAATGCAATGATTGCAAGATATGCAAAAAAATGGATTTGTTGAAAAGGCTTTAGAAACTTTCAAGCAAATGCAATTGGCATGTGTAAAGCCAAATTCCATAACTTTTGCCAACATCCTCCAAATTAGGATGTTTGGAACATGGTATGGACAACCATCAAAGCATAAAGGATATAGGAATTTTGCTAGATGTTGTAATTGTTTCTGCCCCTATAGACATGTATGCAAAGTGTGGAAGCATAGACAAGGCATGTGGAATATTTGATCATACAACACCACAAAGAGATGTCCTCTCATGGGATGTAATGATTGCAAGATATGCAAAAAATGGATTTGTTGAAAAGACTTTAGAAACTTTCAAGTAAATACAATTGGCACGTGTAAAGCTAAATTCCACAACCTTTACCAGCATCCTCCCTATCTGTACACCAAAATAGAATGTTTGGAACAACGTATGGATAGCCATCAAAGCATAAAGGATATAGGAAATTTGTCACATGCTGTAATTGCAGCTGCCCTTGTAGACATGTATGCAAAGTGTGGAAGCATAGACAAGGCACATGAACTATTTGGCATGATGCCCCAAAGAAATGTCACCTCATTGAATGTAATGATTGCAAGATATGAACAAAATGGATTTTTTGATAAGGCTTTAGAAACTTTCAAGCAAATGTGATTGGTGGGTGTAAAGAAAAATTCCACAACCTTAGCTAGTATCCTCCTTGCCTATGCCAAAATGGACATCCATCAAAGGATAATGCATATGGGAATTTTGTTAGATGTTATAGTTGCAACTGCCCTCAGAGACATGTATGCAAAGTGTGGAAGCATAGACAAGGAACGTGAATTGTTTGGCATGATTCCTCAAAGAAATGTCACCTCATGGAATGCAATGATTGCAAGATATGAACATTTAATGGATTTTTTGATAAGCCTTTAGAAAGTTTCAAGAAAATGCAATTGGCGACTGTAAAGCCAAATTCCAAAAACCTTAGAAGTGGTATCTTTGGAACACAATATAGACATCCATCAAAGCATAAAGGATATAGGAATTTTGTCAAATGTTATAGTTGTAAGTACCCTGCAAGACATGTATGCAAAGTTTGGAAGCATATACAACAAATGTGAACTATTTGACAAGATGCCTCAAAGAAATGTTGTCTCATGGAATGCAATGATTGCAAGATATGCACGAAATGGATTTTTCATACGGATTTAAAAACTCTCAAGCAAATGCACACAAGTAAATTTCAACCAAACGTAAATTTTGGCACGTCTAAAACCAAATTGCACAACCTTATCCAACTTCCTCCTTGCCTATGCCAGAATGGGATCTAGGGAACATGGTGTGGACAACCATAAAAGCATAAATGATATAGGAATTTTTTCAAATGTATTGTATTTGCAACTACCCTTGTAGACATGTATGGAAAGTGTGGAAGCATAGACAAGGCACGTGAACTGTTTGAAATGATGCCTCAAAGAAATGCACATCCCCATAGAATGCAATGATTACAAGATATGCACAAAATAGATTATTTGAAAATGATTTATAAACTTTCAAGCAAATGCAATTGGCACGTGTAAAACCAAATTCCTGTAATGATAATTGATCATATTAAATATTTAATATAAACTATCATATACATGATGTCATGAACATAACATCTAGTTTACATACAAATCCATATAGGCATGTCCAAACAAATCCATACATGCATATATACAAAAATATACATCAGTTACATACAAAAGTATGTATACAAAGCCATCTAGGCATACAAAAAATGTCCCAAAAACTAGTTTCATATGGACTTTTATGAAATAATCGGTGGCCCTTGCTTGACTGTGAAGATGGAGATCCAATCCATGACTCATCCTCTCTCTGTCGTCAAGTAGACCTCTTCGACAAAAGTTCATCGAGATCCACTTGTTAATACAATAAAACAATATGCACATTACTATAGAAAATGTACATGAAATATATAACATCACATATGTAATCAATCGCTTACCGCCACCTGATGATCACTCTCCACCATCTTGTCTCGAGCTTCTTTATCCATAGTCGGACGGGCTGGAATTGTGACCACCTGTGAGAAGCATCAAGAAGTAAAATTGACTAAACATAAATATCATTTATGTACATCAAATGACATGAGATAAAACAAGAAATACAAAATTATGACATTTTCATGTTATTGGCTCATACCTCAGTCAAAGGATTTGAAGACATCATGGTTGCAGCAATGCATATCTGCGTTGACTCACGAAGATGAGGAGTCTCCACATTCAACATCTAAAAATCAAGTTCAAGATTATTCAACCAAAATCAATACTTAACATTATATTAAAAATGCATAATGATTAGAAATGGTTAAATTTACCTCCATAAAAGTGGTGGATTTGTGTCCATGGGACCAAGGAAACCGTGGAGGTGTCAGTGACTGTTGAAATCATCAAATTGTCACAAAATAATATTACCATTGACATATCTACAATAATTACAATCGTGTGATAAATTACATACCTGTTGGCTTGACCTCCTCTCATAACATGCCAATGGATGCCTAACGGAGGTAGGATGAAGACTCTGACCTCAAAATTTCATTGTGTAGACAATAACATACATTATTTTTGACTTATAATATAGATAGTCATATAAAATTAATTATAAATTTCAAATAACAATATATTAAATCAAGATGAAACTTGTAAAAAATTACCTAAGAGTCAATACCAAATGTAGTCTGTAATATATCATTGGTGAGAACATTATCATCCAATATAGATGTCTCCATCATTAGATGTTGCTCCTGCGTTGCAGCATCTTGCCGAGGGTCCTACCGTGAGTCCTACATCCCATAATCACACAAGTTCCCACATGAATTGCACAAATGTGGGGACAAATGACGCCTACTACTCTCACCCTCATTTGCCTGGGTAAGATCATCGGCATGCTGTGATAGAGTTTGGGTGAGAGTAGTCAATGAATGTAATGTGTCCACCTCAACACTCTCCTTCAAAGTCGAAGGGAGTGACCTACGTTCTGGCCTCAATAGGGGTACAAGCACATAGTTTTCATCTCACTAAGCCCCCACTCCATCTTGGGCAAAGCCACCACCTCTACCCTAGAACTCACAAATCTCAAAATAATTGGGAATCTTCTTAAGGACGAACTCGCAATGGAGTTTCCTCAAGAAATATTGTGGCACCTCATCATTTTTGCATGGGCACTCATTGAAGACCATGTACCATCTATCCCAAAAGTTTTGGGATATTTCTTCATTCCTACACCAATGAATAGGAAACCATTTGCAAGTTTCTTCTAATCTTTGGCCAGTTTTAGGATTAATAAAGCGTGCACATAATTGAGATTTTGTAATTTTGTCATTCTTGACTTGTTCATATGACAACTTGTCAGCATAATATTGCGGACACCTCTCCCTATAGTCTTGGAATTTGGTGATTTGTTTTTTCACTAAATCGGTGTGGGAAACAATCTTCTCTAGTGACTTTGCAAGCACCCTCCTATGATTAGTGCTTGCACTTGGATTTAGCATTTGAATAAGAGTTTGAAGATGTTTCTTGTTTTCTTCTATTATCCATAGGTAGTTTTCTTGAGTATCCCTTACATTGTGAGGAAGTGAAGGTGGGTTTGGAGGGTTTGGAGGGTTTTAGGGGTTGTTTTCACCCTCATTAGCTAGATTTGGGTTTTCTCTTGCCTCAATAACTGTAAATGCAATATAAAAACTAATCAATCATTGCAAAATTCAAAAATTATTCTCAAACTAACAAAAATTGATCAAACCCTACCTTCTTCAACTGTTAGACCCTCCAAATTTGTTGCATGACATCTTTTCTGGTGAGGTGGCATCGTGAAAATGATGTTTTAGCTCTTGCACATGCTTGGAGAGGCTTTCCTCGAACATGCTCATGCTTTCTTCTCAATTTTTTGGCACACAAACTCCTTTGGTCACAGTGAAATGGCAGAAATAAGGTTTTTTTCAACTTTTATGTCACAAAAAAATGCGAGCGCATTATAACATGCTCATGTTTTTTCTTGTTTTGGACCAAAAAGTCTCATGGTGGCAACTTTTTGGTCCCCCATATTTGTGCATACACCTAATAGTAAGGTACTGAAGATGTAGGAAATAAGTTTCCATCTAAAGGAAAAGTGTGCACTCCACTACACCATAATCAACTTCCAATAGTTCATTTCTATGAGACCTCTTGCATCAAGATAACTTACAAGGAACAACTACACACCAATATGTTTAGAGAAGATGTTATCTCTTTAGAAATGTTGAATGTAGGAAAATCAACACACAAGGTTATAAATGGAAGTAATTATGTTACTCCATTTCCTAAGGCCATGATAGATGGTGAATTAGTTCTTCTTAATTGAAATTGTTAGTCAAAATGCTTAAGCCTCTATGTCAAATGCATACATGCATGGATAATATAAAGGTGACCACTACTGTGTAGATTGAATAAGCTCAAGCCAAAGTTCTTGTTACATAAGAATAAGTGCACAAAATGCATGAGTGTGTTTAAGTGGTGAAGGCATAGGCACATGCACTTTAGTGCATGATCATGATAATTTGGAAGTGCACTATGTGGCATAGAATTCTAGGATAGAAGCAAAAAAAATAAATCAATGAATTTGCTCTATCAATAATCACTCACTTTAATTTGTAGAGGCAAATTTTTATGCACACTCAAATATTCTTATGAAGGGAATACATGTGCTTGCACTCACAAAATGTATTTCAAGGAAGATTAATGCACTAGATAAAGTTATATAACCTCCCCTTACTCCTATGTAAACCATTAAATATCATGAGGAACAATTGGGGAAGGATAAGGATCAACAAATGACAAAAGAAGAAGCAAATAATGTCAAGCATAAAGATAAGGTAGCTACACAAAAATTAGTAGAGGATGAACAAGCACATCTAGAGGCTAAACCTCAAAAGAGGATGGTATAAAGGAGAGAACTAATAGTGTGCATAACCCTATAGTAGAGATCATTTGGTAAGATTTGGAGAGTAGTATGGTGCTTTTAATCAATATCTAGATTCTATTTGTAAGGTGTTTGTAAGTTCCACCAACTAGCTAAAGAAAATTACTAGATGTCTTGTTCCATTAAATGTAGAGTTATACACATTGTAAGATGAGATTATTATAAAGGATCTTTTAGATGATGAAATAGATAGTATTAATGTACAAATTTAAGCACTTATTCTATGAATTTCAATCTACCAAGGCATAGATACAATGACACTCCAATACATGGCATAAAAGTTGTGCATAAAGGTTAAACACATGGCTACCAAGTCTCGAGATTTACAAGTGTCATTTAGAGAGCTTAAACACTAGCCTCAATGACTCCAACCTACATAAGATTATGTGCTTGTGTATATTTTGGATGAAATAAAAAGTATGAAGGAGTGATTTGATATTTTTTACACATAATGGATAGAGTTTTTAGATATACAAGTTATTTAGGTTGTGCCAAAACATTCAATTTTAATCAAATATTTGGCCTATGATTATTTTATTTGGGTTTTTTGTTCTAGTTTCTTTTACTTTGTCCTATGTTTTGAGGACAAAACAAACTATTTATTGCTAACATGATGTTGGTTGTAGAAATATTGTGTACCATGTTTTGAATATTGTATAATCACTTGGCAAGAGTACAATATGATAAGAACACATCAAAATTAGAAGAAAGCACACAAGGAAGTGGATAGAGATTTTAGAAGGATATATTTTGAGTGCATGATCTATTTTACGATTAGAAGATAGGATTGATAGATATCTTTAAGGAAAAGCATGTACTAACCATACATTCAAGCAAAGCAATCTTATTATGGATTGAATTGATGCTAGGGACAAGCACCTATATAAACCCAATCAATGTAATGAATTATGATTGATGAATAAAAGTCATGAATGTATATTTATTTGTGATTTTATTGCATATGTTTGTCTAATAGTGTGCAAGTGAAGTAGAGGGAAAAAGACTCTAGTGTGCATCAAGTGAGAAGTTATAGTTTGTTATTCTAGCATGTAGGAGTCACTAAAATTATTTAGCCTAAGTCAATAACATGTACAATAATATGGATAATAGGTGACAAAAACCATGAACATCCCCTTTCTTCATGTAACTTTTTCTTTCTTTTACCACCACCTATTCATTGTGGACTTATATTTTTTCCCTCTTAATATTTTGTATGGTGCAAAGTAATACAAGTGTCCCCATGAAATTTCATTTATGTTGACCAAAAACATAGCTCCCCTTGTTTTTTATTTATGCCCCTATTTACATTTTTTTTCTTTTACATTTTCATGACCCTTGCCTTTTTTTCTATCATGGTCCTTGCCTTCATTACCTATATATTTTTCCTTTTATTATTTCGTGGACCTTACATGTATTACATACATGTTTCCCTTTTGTCATTTCTTGGCCCTTTCTTTATTTTCTTTAATGGCCATTTCCATCACCTTATGCACACTATGTTACTTGGCTTCCCCACTAGGGGAGTTTATTGTAGTTTATTATATAGGATGGTTACTTCCTCTCCCCTAAGAGATAAAAATCAAATATTATAAATCATCACCCCATGTGACATCTTTTCATATTTAATTTCAATGATTACATCTTGTATGATATTCCTCACCTTAATCTTACACAATGTTATTTAGCACATGGCCATACAATTTACATACATGTTTCCCTTATTTTGGAGGCAACATTGGGGGAACATATACATTCATAATTTATTTGATCCATATTAAAAAATCATACAACATTGCTATGCCTAACCATTACCATATTACTTTGTCTCTCTCCTTAAATTGAGTGCACAGTGTCACCTTGCACTCATTTTGATAGGGGTGTACAATCACAACATTTGGATCATGTGAATTTGTTGTGGGGACATAGTTGTTATGAACTCCACACTAGCCATATGCATCATGGCCCTTTTACAATAGTATTTAGATTGTTTCCTACTATGGATTAGTCATTTCATAAGCAGTTACTTTGATAATTTAACATGTATTTACAGCCTTATTGAATAAATGTTTGATATTTCTTAATAGAGTTACATACCTATAGCAACTATTCTTCACCATAGTTTACAAAATAGAATTTTTTTCTTTCCCATAGTTTGTTTATATGCACAACCTCTAAGATGAACTCAGAAATCCTTGAATGTACATAAAGGATAGGTGCCATCCAAGAAGAATATGATTCCTTGGTTTGACATATTTAAATGTAATACATTATAACCTTTAATTTTCTTGATATAGGATCTGTTGGTCCTTTGAGTTGAGTAGTTAGACAACCTCAAACACCTAGAGGAAGTCAAGGAAAATAAACTTCAAGAGATTTTAAAAATTTTGACACTAGAACTCAACACCTATAGTAACTTGTAACGTACCTATAACATAGTTATAGGTAGGTTGATGGTCTAGGAGAACACCTATAGCTTACTTCTAGGCAACCTCTAACAATATTCTAAGCATGCGCCTTTGACACAAAAACCTACTAAAAAGCAACTAAAACTTATAAACAAACATTTTATGTAATACAAGATTATGTATGGACCTGGATGCTACTACATTAGGAGGGGTTACACAAGAGGAAAATTTTGAATTATGAGCATCACAAGGGAGAACCTAAGGTTTTCTAAGAACCAAGCTAAGGCATTAATGTACCCCAGTAGTAAGGCAATGAAGAAGTACGAATTAAGCTACCATCTAAAGGAAAAGTGTGCACTCTACTACACCATAATCAACTTCCAATAGTTCATTTTGATGAGACCTCTTGCATTGAGATAACTTACAAGGAACAACTACACACCAATATGTTTAGTACAGATGTTATTTCTTTAGAAATGTTGAGTGTAGGAAAATCAACACACAAGGTTCCAAATGGAAGTGATGATGTTACTTCATTTCCTAAGGCTATGATAGATGGTGACTTAGTTCTTCTTAACTAAAATTGTTAGTCAAAATGCTTAAGACTCTATGTCAAACGTGCATACATGCATGGATAATATGAAGGTAGCCACTACTATGTAGATTGAATAAGCTCAAGCTAAAGTTCTTGTTACATAAGAATAATTGCACAAAGCACATGAGGATGTTTAAGTGGTGAAGGCATAGGCACATGCACTTTAGTGCATGATCAAGATAATTTGGAAGTGCACTATGTGGCATAAAATTCTAGGATAGAAGCAACAAAAATAAATCAATGAATTTGCTCTATCAACAATCACTCACTTTAATTTGTAGTGGCAAATTTTTAGGCAGACTCAAATATTCTTATGAAGGGAATACATGTGCTTGCACTCAAAAAATTTATTGTAAGGAATATTAATGCACTAGATAAAGTTATATAACCTCCCCTTACTCCTATGTAAACCATTAAATATCATGAGGAATAATTGGGGAAGGATAAGGGTCAACAAACGACAAAAGAAGAAGCAAACAATTCCAAGCATAAAGCTAAGGTAGCCAAACAAAAATTAGTAGAGGATGATCAGGCACATCTAGAGGATGAAGCTCAAAAGAGGATGGTAGAAGGGAGAGCACTAATAGTGTGCATAACCCTATAGTAGACGATCATTTGGTAAGAGTTGGAGAGTAATGTGGTGCTTTTAATCAAGATCTAGATTCTATATGTAAGGTGTTTGTAAGTTCCACCAACTAGCTAAAGAAAATTACTAGATGTCTTGTTCCATTAAATGTAGAGTTATACACATTGCAAGATGAGATTCTTGTACATGATTCTTTTAGATGATGAAATACATAGTATTAATGTACAAATTTAAGCACTTATTCTATGCATTTCCATCTAGAAAGGCATAGATACAATGGCACTTTAGGACATGACACAAAATTTGTGCATATAGGTTAAACACATGGCTACCAAGTCTAGAGATTTACAAGTGTCATTTAGTGAGCTTTAACACTAGTCTCAGTGACTCCAACCTATATAAGATTATGTGCTTGTGTATATTTTTTATGAAATAAAAAGTTTGAAGGAGTGATTTGATATTTTTTATAGACAATAGATAGAGTTTTTAGATATACAAGTTATTTAGGTTGTGTTGGAACTTTCAATTTTAATCAAAGATTTAGCCTATAATTATTTTATTTGGGTTTTTTGTTCTAGTTTCTTTTACTTTGTCCTATGTTTTAAGGACTAAAAAAACTATTTATTGCTAACCTTTTGTTGATTGTAGAAATATCATGTACCATGTTTTTAATATTGTACAATCACTTGGAAAGAGCAGGATAAGATAAGAACACACCAAAATTAGAAGAAAGCACACAAGTAAGTGGATAGAGATTATAGAAGGATATATTTTGAGTGCATGATCTATTTTACGATTACAAGATAGGATTGATATTTATCTTTAAGGGAAAACATGTAGATTGATTTGATGCTAGGGACAAGCACCTATATAAACCCCATCAATGTAATGAATTATGATTGATGAATGAAAGTCCTGAATTTATATTTATTTGAGTTTATTGCACATGTTTATCTAATAGTGTGCAAGTGAAGTAGAGGGCAAAAGACTCTAGTGTGCTTCAAGTGAGAAGTTATAGGTTGTTATTCTAGCATGCAGGAGTCACTAAAATTATTTAGCCTAGGTCAATAGCATGTGCAGTACTATGGATAATAGGTGACAAAAACCATGGATACCCCCTTTCTTCATGTAACTTTTTCTTTCTTTTACCGCCACATGTTTGTTTTGCACTTATCTTTGTGTTTCTCGCTCTTAGTATTTTGTATAATTCAAAGTAATACAAGTGTCCCCATGAAATTTCATTTACATGGACCAAAAACATAGTTCCCCTTGTTTTTGACTTATGCCCATATTTAAATTTTTTCTCCTTTAAAATTTCATGACCCTTGCCTTCTTTTCTATCATGGACCTTTCCTTCATTACCTATATATTTTTCCTTTTACTATTTCTTGGACCTTACTTGCATTATATACATGTTTTCCTTTAGCCATTCATTGGCCATTGCTATATTTTCTTCAATGGCCATTTCCATCACTGTAGTGTAGTAAATTGCATCCACTCACAATTTCACACTAGATTTGGCACGCCTTTTAGCATGTGAGTTAAGTCCCTTTAAAACTAGCATTTCAAGAGGGAATTAGGCCAGGACACGGGTACCCAGTGCTAGCATCCTACTCATTGGCTCTAAAAGTTTAAATTTAAATGTTTGCCTTGTTGTCTTGAGTGATGCACTTTGTCAGCCTAAACCCAATTAGGTCCTTGGGAGTTATATATAAAGAACTCTCTCTCTCTCATTTAACACACATGAATACACAAGTAGGATATGAATGAAAGATATGAATGCAACTTCTCTCTAAAAAGCCCCCTCTCTCTACAAGATCTCTATTTTTGTAGATTACTGTTGTATGTATTAACCCTTCTTACAAGTCTTCACAGAAGCTTCTTCCTCCTTAAACCCCTTATGGATTGTGACATCCCTTCAACTAGGGTTTCATGCTCATGTACCTAAATTTATTTCATTATATTTGATTACTACAATCTTTATCATATGTTTTGCCTCTTCTCATTGTGAGCACACACTCTTGATAATCATCTATCATTGTTGTTGTGGAGGTGGGAATACCAACACGGGGTTTGACTACGGCAAGCCCCTATACAACACAACCATTTTCCCTCTTTTATGTGTGCAGATCCGAATCAGAAGTTTTAGGCATCGATGGGAAACAGGTAGACGAGAACAACAGAGATCTTCGCACATAGACTTTGTTAGCACAGAAAACCTAGGACTAGGGCACCCAAGTCCTTCCAGATCTACCCCTATTTCCAATTACAGGCTTCATCTGTCCTACTCACTCCCAATCTACTTTTTGTTTCTATATGGTTGATCTATAACACCTGTAAGTTATTTGTTTTGTCAATTAGGTCACTTAAAACCCTAGATCTTACTATTATCAAAATCAATCTCCACTATTACAACAAAAGAAAAGAGCCCAGACATCTTGGCTCTCCCTTGAGGATTGTAGCCAAGCATAAAAGTCTTTGTTGGCTTGTGTTCTAATGTTTGATAGGAAAGATTGATCTGGTTAGTTCATAATTGATTAGATCTCATTTCCTATCACACAATCACCTTATGCACACTATATTACTTGGCTTCCCCACTAGGGGAATTTATTGTAGTTTATTATATAAGATAGGTACCTCCTCTCCCCTAAGAGCCAAAAATCAAATATTATAAATCTTCACCCCATGTGACATCTTGTCACACATCTTGTATGATATTCCTTACCTTGCTCTTACACAATGTTATTTAGCACATAGCCATACAATTTACATACATGTTTCCCTTATTCTGGAGGTAACATTGGAGGAATCTATACACTCATAATTAACTTGATCCATATTGAAAAAATCATACAACATTGCTATGCTTGACCATTACCATATTACTTTATCTCTCTCCTCAAATTGAGTGCACAATGTCACCTTGCACTCATTTTGATAAATATTTGGATCATGTGATTATGTTGTGGGGACCTAGTTGTTATGAACTTCACACTAGCCACATGCATCATGACCCTTTTGCACTAGTATGCACCAAATTTGGATATTTCCATGTGCATATGTACTATGGATGCCTAGCAATTTTGAACTCCACACCAACTATATGTGCCATGGAATCTTGCTCTATTGTCTTACTTTTTATCACTTCATCTGCTCACACTATGGCGGACCTAGTGGTTTCAAACTTCACTTCAGTCATATGGGCCATGGCATCGTGCTCCAATTTTTTCTCCATATTTACCTTCACTCTAGTTTCCTTTCATGCATCTTGCATGCTTCATATGGTGATTGTGGACTTTAGTGCTCACTAATGCTTGATGTAGGTAAAGCTAACAATTTGTATGCAAGTGTGGAAGATGTGTTTTTTACAAGTACATGAAGACAATGAGGTGTCATTCAAAGATCCAACGTGGTATCCTTTTAATGATTGTTTTCTTTTTACTACACATTTACTTTAGAGTGCATGATTCATGTAGATTCACATAAACTACGGGCATAATGTAAGGGATGAAAGTATGTACCCTACACTTTTGCACCTTTGTTTACACCACTTTCCACACATCATAAATAAAGTTGTAACACATTATTTGACATATTTGGAACACAAAATGACTCCTACCCACAACTCATAAGCTAATTGCAAATTGCTTCAATTATTGCTCCAAATTTACCTTCACTCCAATTTTGTTTCATGCCTTTTGCATGCTTCAAATGGTGATGGTGGATTTTAGCACTATTGTATGATACATGTACAACTAACAATTTTTATACAACTGTGGAAGAGATGTTTTTTGCAAATACATGAAGATAACAATGCATTGTCCAAAGATCCAACATGGTATCATTTTAATGCTTGTTTGCTTTTTTATTATACTTTTACTTTGGAGTGCATGATTCATGCAAATTTACACACACACCAAACTAGGGGCTAAATGTAGGGGATAAACATGTATATCATGTGTGTTTACACCAATTTTCACATGCCATAAATAATTATTCATAGCACATGATTTGACCTATTTAGCACACAAAATGACTCCTAGCCACAACTCATATGCCAATTACCACTGCAAACCATCTTAGCCCATACCACTACACATTCCTTGGCATTTAAGCACATTAATAAATAAGATTGCTTCTGGATTCAACTGTGTATATTTTTGTATACAAAAATATACACAGTTGAATTTAGAAGCAATCTTATTTACTATCATGGACTGTGGAAAACTCATGCCTTCTATTTAAGCACATTGTACTAATCCACTTGGTGCAACCTAGACCCCCAAATTCAAATTCATCTTTGAGTTCCTAAAAGTCAACTCTTTCACAAGGTAGTTATCTTGTTGGCTCACATGCCAAATAATTCAAATTAGTGACCGTGGAGATGTATAGAAGGACATTTCATAGGTCATTAGGATCCATCTAGCAATCACCAAATCATATAAGGACAAATTCAATTTGCAACCATTCAAATGCTAGATCTATGGGGTTCACCAATCCACCAACATATTGAATTTTACTTTACATTCATATAGCTTGTCTTGCATACTTGACACCTTACTCTTTTCAAAGTGCTTGACTACTAATGAGACAAGACAAGGGCCTTCCCTTTGTCATGAAGCAAGTCTCACCTTGCTTCTTAGCATGTTCGCATTCAAAATAGATAGAAAAGAAAGAGACAAAAGAAATTAACAAAGAACAAAGCCGCATTAGTTGGACCAAACCACACGACACATCCTAGTTTACAATAGTAGACATCCCTACCCAAATCCATATCAATCACAATCCTCTAACCAAAAGTTTACATCTTAATTTTGATTTTAGATCTATGTAGCCAAGCAACAATTAGTTTTTGCATCTAATCAAATAAACATCTAATCACTCTCCAATTACTCAAGTTGCTAGTCTTTTATTTTAAATCTAATTTGTTATTGATTAGATTTTATTATTCTATTAAGTTAGATTAGAATACCCTACACTTTATATATATGCCATAAATGCATAGTTGTAACAAGTATTTGATCTATTTAACACACAAACCAACTCCTATCGAGAAAACTCATCTGTGAATTGCCACTATAGACTAGCTCAACCTTTACCAAGTGCTACTACTCTTAAATATCATCCACTTCAATAGTCAAAGGTCAATTTTGACCAATAAAAATAAAATAAATATTTGCCACTTTTTGTTGTGAATGAGGTGTAAAATTGCTATTGACTATTTAATAATTAAAGTGGATCATATTTAAGTAGAGTGTTGCTACACCTAACATTTGACCACTTTAGACCTAGTTTACCGAATTGGCAAGAAAACAAGTTGTTTCCCAATATGATTCATCCCATAATTGGTTTCTGAATCAAATCTCTGTGAAATCGAGTAGGGTTCAATTTTTTTGCATCAAAATTTCGTTTGGAGTCAGTAAGGAATGAACCTGAGCAATTCCAAGTTAGTTCTAGTGAGTCAAAGGCATTTCTATCACGACTCCATAAGCGGGTGAAGATTGCAATGCGTCTTAGTTTATTTCGATTGTTGGTGAAATTGAAGCTTTAAAGTTAATTTAATATTTATAAACTATTATTAATATTAACATATTTTGAGCTTAATATTTTTATTTTATTAAATTTTATAATAAATCTAATTTTTATTAGGTTTTAATATATACTAATATTATTAATAAATTATATTTAAATATGCATATTTATTATTTAGTTGTATATATTGTTTTATAAAATAAATTAATATATTAATATTGTAACATATTAATATTATATATTTATAATTTTTATATAGACCTACTTAAAAATGAGTATTGTACTCATGTATCCAAAACCCCATTCCAATTGGATAACTAAGTTTTAGAGTAACAAGTATGGAGCTTAATTGGCCAAATTCAGATTCATAACGTTTTCATAATGTAGTTGTTTTCATGTGGACTGACATATTTAAAAAAATCAAATTAACAATTATAAATCATTAGAATACATCTGACAATCAGCAAATCACATAAAGACAAATCTACGACAGACAATTGTGATGATTCACAAGTATCTAAAAGCTAGATAGTGTAAGAGAATATAGGAAACATCTTATTTTTCCAGTTTTGAGATCCTTAATATTAAAACTGCTGTAATCATATTTAAATATGATTTAGAATCAACTGTGTAACAACTCTCAAATGCATCTTCATAAACTGTGGAAAAATCATGTCTACTATTACTTTATGATTTATGTCTGCAGTCTTTATGATTCATGTCTGCAGTCTTTATGGTTTATTGAAGTACAAAGACCCTTCATATTCGTCGACAATATGAAAAGTCAAAAACTTTCTATTTCTAATTTTTTACTAAGTTCACCACCACAGAACAACATAGTCCAAAAAAATGCCAAAACTTTCTCATACCACCACCACACTACCACACTATATTGAAAATAGGTCCAACGGCCCGAACAAAATTGGACCCAATTACTAATGATTTCTTATCTAGGCAAAGACCCAGTTTATGAAGAAAACAAAAAAAAATGCATCCCTCATAGTTTGTACTATTATATGTACAAATAGAAAAACTGCTCTGTATCATATACAATGATAAAACTAGCATTCAACACCATATCCTCTATCTACTGAAACCAAGTCATACAATCTATTACATATTTTACTCAATAATTGACAGCATATTTCTGTGTCCAGGCTCGAGCAGTATCTTCATAACGGGCTCTGTCAGTCTTGTAAAGATGAGCAATCTCAGGCACTAGAGGGTCATCTGGGTTGGGCTCAGCCAGCAGGCAACACACAGATAACAGCAGCTTGGAAACAGTCAGTGCAGGGCTCCACTGCTCCTTCAGTATATCCAGACACACACTCCCATTCAAGTTTATATTTGGATGATAAATCTGCCCCCAAAACAAGAACACCCACATAAGTTACAATTATCTCAGATGGGATTTGTAGGGCTTTTGACACAGTGAAACTGCAGACCATAAAAAAAAAAACAGATAAACTATAGATCAGGCTGATGGGTTCTTGAATTAAAGGTTGAATACTTTACCTTGGTCTGGAAGGTGATCCTTGGAGGCTTGAAGGGGTAGTCCTGGGGGAAATGAATGAAAAGAAAAAAGGCACCCCCTGAGTAAGGAGTTTCAGCGGGACCCATGATGGTGGCCTGCCAATGGAATATGTCTTCTGCCACTGGTCCAGCGCTGAATGAACTAGGTGGCTCCTTCTGCAACTCCATTAGCTCTTTCTGTATTCGCCTGCTCGCCATGTTCTCTTCTTCTAACAAGTATTCCAAGCTCGATCTGGGATTTCTTTGGATATGTTCTAGGTTTCTCCGCTTCCTGTGTTTTTTTCTTTTCCTATTTTTCTCCGCACTGGAATTTGCATGCGCCGATGGTTATTGCAAATAGATTGGATAAAGAGGGATTTGTAAGTGTTGTGAATGTTCTTGATTTTATAAGGTGGCATAATCGGCATTTTACACTTGGGGTGAGATGGACCACGAGCTTGTCATATGACGTCGGTAGCTTATGTGATGATTTTTTGGGTGGCCCATTTGTATACCCTATGGAGTGGAAATTTAAGACCTTTTAGATCTACGATATGTGGAGGTTTAGGTTCAATGGGCAAGTGGGTAGGTTTGAAAATAAAATGTAGAAATTATAAGAGGCATTGTGAGTGGAAATTTAAGACCTCTATGTTATGTCGAGGTTTACCTTCAATTTTTAGAGGTTTAAATGGGCAAGTGGGTAGGTTTGAAAAGAAAATATAGAAATTATAAGAAGAGTTGTGGATGACTTTATTATTAAGATTTTTAGTGTAATTGAAATGAAAGAGCATGAAAAAAATAGTGAAGATTATTTAACTTTTTGGTTACTTTATGAATATTGTCCTTTCAAGATTTGACAATCATTTAATTAACTTTTCCTCATCCTATGATCAACTAATTCTCTCAATATATGAATAAGAATTTTAGTTTTTAAGATCAAGTTTCCACAATTTTATTCACCTATGTAGTATCAAGTGGTTGAGAAGGTATGTTTTAATAAATTTCATGCATTTTTCCAAACTTGTATATAGAGCAGGTTTTTAATTAAATTAAAGAAAATGAATATAGACACTAGTACCTTAAAAAGGTAATTTTTTCTTAAGTAAATTTCTTTTCGGTGTAGGAAAATTTGTCTTATTTCTTTTCATTAAGTTATGCTACAAGTAAAGTAACCTTCCTTTTTTCTTATTATTAAATCACATTACCATAATGCAATTATATTTTATTCTCTTATTTGTTTGATATTCTCAAATCTATTGTTGTTGCCCATAGAAAGAGATAGGAGTGAAAATACCATAGGGACCTTGGGTATTAGAGATAACTTGACAAAAAAATAAGTAGTTCCAAAAAGACCCGCCTGATAAGGGGTCGGACAGATAGTGATCACGAGGAGATTAGTATGGTAAGTAAGATTAATTGGAAAGGACGTTGAGATGATGGGGCTGGCAAAGGCATAATTAGCAGGTATGCTTGCAGTGGCAGTGGAGTTGGCGTTATAATTGTTGGCAACATGGGATGACAAATGAAACTAGTTCCCCATTGATGCGAATCCCTCCATTTTTTTACCCTATGTGTGCTAGTATTGCAAGATTAACGGTGTCATGTGGAGATAAGGTAGTGGTTAGGGGATTGCTTGGTGACAGGATGGAGGGACAGGGAAAGAATGTTCACCTGGGTGGCCCAAGGAGACAATTGTTGAGGCAAGTTGTGAGCTGCTCGGCGGGGGGAAGATGGTGGTAGAGGAGGAGCCACATGATGGAGAAAACGGGAAACATAGAAGGAAGAGGAGAACTTCTAGGGAGGCAACTACATACAACCTTGTCAATTGTGTGGACAAAGAGTTTAAGAATCCTTCCCTTCGGAGCTAGTTGACAAGGATTATGGAGATTTCCAAGAAGATAAATAGCGAGCCAGAGGTCAGCATTCGTTCGTACCTTCTTTTAGATCTAGGACACACAAGAGGGAGGTGGAATATATTTGGGGCTGCACAGACAATTTCGGCAACGTCGATGTTATCTGTGGCTGCCAGTTCTATCCTACTTCATGACGACTTCACAGATAACTCGAAGTAGGCGGAGATGAATATGACTTTTGTCATGGGTCATTTGCATGATATCCAAGGGAGGTAGTTTGACATCATGTTGGCTCTGGACCAAATCGCTGAGAGAAGGTTGGCGTGGAGCTACCCGAGCGCCTGAAGGCTACACTATCTTTTGGATGTGACTCTGATGATGATGTTGTTTGGGAGGTTTTCATGGACCAAAATGCTAAGGTAGGAGATGATAGTTGTACTCATAATTCTCATAGGGGTGGGTTTACGTAATTTTCCCACCCATGTATGTATAGTTAAACAATATAATCGTTTAGGTTTGTGATGCTGGGATAGTCTCCTTTTGTGGTTAGTATGGGTAATATGTTACAGTCTTTCTTTTTGCTGGCATAAGATAGTTAAAGTAGTTCATGTGTTAAAGCATATGGATGCTGGGTGCATACCCATGTGGCAAAGTTCCTAGAGCAATAACCAAGTTTTATATAAAAAAAGAAATTCCAAAAAGAGTTTGATACAATGATTTTTTTTTAATAACTAGGTAAATGGTAAAAGTAAATTGAAAATAAAGTAAGTTAAAATACACTAAAAATTGTAAATGGAAAAGTAAAGTCTGTTTTGATGTCACCAACTTTTTAAAACTTGTTATCAAAGTAAATGTAAATAGTCAAGAGATGTAGTTACCCAAATTCATGGAGAAAAGTCACCTAAACTAGACAATGACACATGTCAAAATCAACATTCAATAGCCAAGATCACTTTATAAAATATATGGACAAGGTTGACTCAGTGATAGTTCTTTCAATCTTGTCCATTATTGAATACAATTGTAGATGTACTTCTCTAATTGATTCCCACAGAGGGAATGCCTATTGGTGTAACAAGTCGATGTGTTATAATTTCAATTTTAGTCAAATAATAGTGATAAGTTGACTAGCTTTGTATACAAATTTGTATGTGAGCTGGTAAAGTTATTGACTTGCAAAAAAGAGGTGGGTTTGAATTGTGAAATATAACTTTTGCAGATTCAACATGACATTATACATGGTGTTTCATGAGACCTACTCTTTAATTATTGTTAAATGTTCATTCCCAATTTACTTAATTTTTTTAATTTTCTTTTTATCTGTTTGGGTTAGGAAGAGGAGTTAATAGTTAGGGCACTTTATGTTGAGGAGCTTACTTTATGTTTATCAACTAAATTTTTGTCTTAAAATTAACAATATGTATTAAGTTACAATTTTTGTTTTTATATTTATATTATGTGGAAGATTATTTTTACACTTAGAGAAGGAGATTTTATATACAAATATAAAGAAGTTGGTCCATAATTTATTCATTGATATTTTTTAGTATGCTTATATGTCATCAAATGATTTGTTATTCTTATGTGACTTATTCTAAAGAATACTTTTTATTTACATATTAATTTTAAAAGTCACATCTAATATTATTTTTCTAAATAAATGTTCTATTAATTTCAAAGTACTCCAATAGTATTGAGTTGTGCTTAACTATTGGGTCCTCTCTCCTAATTATGTTCATCTTTCCTTCTTTGTTTTGCCCCTTTCCTAACTCTTTTATGTTAGTATGGTGAGGTAGTTGCCCATATTTTTAAATTTCATTATTTTAGAATTCATAAATTTGTTGTTATTAGTAAAAAAAATGGAAAAACATGTAAAACATGTGATCTAAGATCTTATGTTTCCACCTTGGAGGAACATGTTAGAATGAATGAAAGAACGTGTAGCCTTTATATTTTAGTTGTGTGAAGGCTATATATTGCAACTAGGTTGAACTACAATCATTGAGTACATATAATTTTAAGAGAGTCCACTTGTCAAGAGTGAGTGTAATGTGCCGCACTTGTTGGTTCTTTTTAAAATATTTTAGTATTATTTTTAATTTTTAAAGTGTGTTCTTTCATACTAGACAGAAGATGCATTTAAGGGGTTTTAGTTTTCTTGAGATATGTTTGTTTCTTGCCAGAATACATAGAAAATATAACATGCAAGTGAAACCCAGAAAAAGTACAATGATTTTGAACAAAATAACAACTCAAATCAAGAAATACCTCCAAATGAATTATAAATTAATACCCATGTCAAGATTTGCAACTTCATTTTTATGATGTAGTCGGACCAACAACTGGGTACATACAAATTCACTCCAAAATTCCAGGGAATAGAAAATATTGTGCATACAATTGCAACAGCAATACAAGAGGTCCTAGACACCCCCAAATGAGGAATACAATAACTGCAAACAAAGAAGAATGAGCCTCTACAAGACCCACGTCCCATCTAACAAGTGTACGGCCATGGCTAAAGCTTGAACAATAGTAAACCACACAAAATACCCTCTGAATATTATAGTTTTTGATCTGCACACAATGGTTGATGCTAGGCAACCCCAAACAATGAGAAATCTGAGCATCAATCAACACCAAACCTACAAAATGAAGTACGGCCAGTATGTGAGATGTACGGCCAACAACTACAATAGAAATCAGTCTCAAACCCTTATCAAAATATACTCTAATCAGTTGTTAAATCAATCTTTCAACTCTACATAAGAAAATCTCCATAAATCTGCAAATGATATAAGCAATAAACCCCCACAAATCTCATCAAACAAACTCCACTGAAGCTCTGAATGCAAACACTAAGTGTATTTGTCAATCTAGCACCTTTGGGCGGTCTTTCACACCTGTAGAATGCTATTACTAGAGGGAGTTTTCGTTCCCAATAGCCTCTAGTTCAAATCCTCTCCAAACCCTTCTCAAAGAAACCCTAGCAGAGCAAAAAGCCACAATATCATATCAATAAAGCATATCCACAAATGAGGCACTTTTCCTCTTTTATAATACTCTAAGAGGGGTCTATGTACTTTGGAGGGGAATATTTCTTTTAATTTCACTTTTAATATTTCCCAAGGTGAGCGCTCCATAAAATGACTTAAGTGGCTTTTAAATATTTTATTTTTCATCACTTAACCATTAAAACCCAAAGTCCAATATTAATAATAATATTAATTTACGGACTTTAAAACAGAGGCCCAAATGAACTCAGAATTCAGTGATCTATAGTTCACCGGAAAGGTCTCGACGAGACGCATCCACTCCAAGTCTAAAAATCTCGAAATGGCACCAAACCCGAATTTACTAAAAATAGCAAGTCTGGGCCCAAAGTTTGAAATCACCTAGAAAGATATCACTACAAACCATCTGATATCACTGAACTTAATGCAACATCGAGGATGGCCAACGACTGACTGCCAAGTCACCAAAACAGCGCGAGACTGACACGTACTATAAATAGTAGTGTTCTCTGAGGACCAAAGAGAACAAACCTAGAAAAAGCCATAAATATTATCACCATGCAAGAACTTGCTATAAATAGTAAGTACAGACAATTTGTCCGAAATCTCTCTGAAAAGTGTCATACAGCTCCACTGGATCACTCGAACACTCTGGTGACATCGAAATACTCCTCTGATTATGTTGTCACCAACCCAAAAAGTCAACTCTGACTGAGTTGCAAGAGAACTCAAAAATGGGGACATTACAGTCCGCCCTTCCCAAAGATTGCTTGTCCTCAAGCAATGCCAATACAACCTCCAATCAACAGACTGAACCAAACTGAAACCAAAAATGATCCCAGGGTCCCAAGTTATTCTTAGAATAGAACCACCACGCCGACGATGCACTACTCTGATAAATCCTTCACCATGCAGAGAGTGGTGAAGCAACTCACTGAAATCCAGTCGATCTGACGTGCCAACCCTGTCACCACCTGGATCCCAATACACCAGACTCTCACATCCATCAAACATGAGGAGATGGAAGTAACTTGAAGTGTCAACCTCACAACATCCCCTTTTATCCTCTGTAAATCTCCTATGGATGTGATGTCTATCCCTTATGGGTGCTCGAAGATATGTAATTGTTCCTCCCAAATCAAGGGAATGATTAAACTCTCCTCCATCACCGTTGTAAAGACTAAACATGTCATCACACCTACTGACACTGCAACCTCTCTGAAGCCATGTCTCCAATGGAAATTTTTGAGACAAAGAAGTTGCAATTTCTGTTGGGTACAAATTAGCATGGTGGAAATCTAATCTCTGACCCTGCAAGTAATCCTCTGAATATATCTGAGTCAGACACATGCAATCTCTAGTTCCATCTTCTGTAGATGGCAACCTTTCATCCCACAATGGATGGTATAAATTCCGAGCCAATCCACACTTACACATCATCAGGTCATCTGTGTGTGGACTAAAGGAGAAATGATGAGCACTCCTCATTATACAGTCAAGATAGAAAGCACCTTCCTGTGTCAATGGTTGACCATCATAGTGTTGTTATATGGAGTCTAATCAGACTCGGAGGTTAAATTTACCCCACTTTTATCTGCGCGGTTTCCCCCCAAAATCCTATGGGGTCAAGGGGCAGCACCCCTGGTGTGCTCCCTGTCGCGATACAAGGCGGGGTCGAGGGGCAGCGCCCCTGAAACCTGACGATTTTTTATTATTTTATTAAGGCATTGAGAGTTATTTTTTTCGTTGGCCGACATAAAAAAATCCTATTTTATAACCAACAAAAGTTGTGATAAAAATGGCTAAGGGTTAGGGTTTCTGTTGATGTATTGTAGCATTTTGCAGCGGTATTGAGTTGCAAGGATTGCTGGTTGTAATCGGTTTGATTTACTGGATAATAATATTGGACTCTCTGTTGGTGAATGTAGCCCGAGTTTGGGTGAACCACGTTAAAACTTGTCTCTCGTTGTTATTATTTCCGTGTATTTTTTATTCATCTATTTAATCTTTATTTGCATTTAATTGATATCTTTTGTTGGCTAGCCCTAACACATAGTCATGGCACTAGTAAAAAAAGAGCAATATATTACTAAAAAAACTACTAAAAACTGCTTATAAATGACCAAGCATGGTCACATGACCATTAGTAGTTTATTGTCAGTCATTTATAACACGACCAAATTGATGACTAAACCATTTTTAGTCATTTATTGGTTGTTTTGATTGATTGATTTGGTAGTATATTTAGCCGTTGATTTAGTCATTGATTGCTGTAATCTGGTCACTTATTTAGTCATTTTTTATTCACTGATATATTTAGTCATTGATTCTTATTAACTAATCACTTATTTAGTCATTTTTATTCACTGATTTATGTCCATTGGTAGTATATTTAGTCATTAATTTTAATCACCATTTTGATCAATTTGGTAGTATATTTAGTCATTTTTATTTATTGATTTAACACTAGTCATATATTTAGTCATTTATTCATTGTTCACTGATTTTTGTCAATTGGTAGTATATTTAATCAATTTAATTATTAATTGACATCGATTAGTAATATATTTAGTCATTTTGAAGCTTACATTTAGTCATTAGTATATTTAGTAGTATATTTTGAAGCTTGCACAATGAAACAACTTTGAGAAGGTAAAAATGACTTGTTTTATTGATCAAAAATGCTTACAAACAACATACAGATCTAAAAATAAGTTACAATGCTTTCTCTTTGCTAAAAAAACCTTCATGGTTACAATACATAGCTCAAAGAATGAGCAAGAAACTAATTTTCTAAGTTACAATGCACCAAAAGACAGAAAGAATATAGGTAAGAGGCCTCGGCGACTGTACAGAGCTTGGACCAGCAAGAATTCCACCACTTGTAGGCACAGAGCTTGATGTTGCTAGAAACTCACAAGCAAAACCTCCTAAAATTTTAGAAGTACCGCTTGCTTTATCTCCTCCATTGGAAACTGTGAGTACTACCAGAAGGCCTTGACATATAGCCTGCTCCTCTGTATGTACCCAGAAAGCCCCTTCCATACACAGTGCTTGCTGAAGGCCTAGTAAGAAATGGAAAAGGACAATGTAGTGGAAGCTGAGCAATGACAGGAGGTTCAACGTTTGAATTTGAAGCAGTTTTTCGCATAACCTGTGCATAAACAACAAATGAGCACAGATTATAAAGTTGGCGATATAAATCTACAAGATTAAGCACAACAACAATCTTTAAAACTCTGAGAAACCTACCTTCAACATTCGAGACATGAATGATGTCTCATTCAAGGTCAAAGCCATTTCGGCCATTTCTTTGCTAGCAAATTCAATATAGGCTGACCTATTATTTACAATAGTTAGATTACAATTACATTAGCTTTTTCGGTTCTTTGCACTGTCAAATGAGGATAATTCAGAAAAAATAACTTATACATAGCATTGAATTAGTTAATTTGATAGAATCAACATCTACCCTTTGGGTTGGTTGGTTGCAGCATCTGTTTGTATTATAACCTTGACAACTTCACCGTAACTGCCGAAATGTTTGGATAATGACTATTTAGTTGCAGCAAAGTGAACCTAAAATGTCAGTAAACAATGAGTGAACAAAGACCAACCATAGATAAATTCTTCTCTATTGAGGAAAATGAAAATTTCTGAAACAATTCACCACATTAATTATTAATCCAAACATGTAAATGTTTTAAGAAAAAAGTAAAGAGAAATTTTACATCTAACAAAGGGTAATTCCATGCAATTCAATAAGCAACAGGATGTGTAATAATCAAAAGAACAAAATATACGCTCACCCTAAACAAATAAACACTTCTATTTATAAGATACATTCCATTAATAGAACAAAATTATACTGATGACTCCAAACAAATTGGCTGGTATAGTGCCACACCCCACGCAACCAGTGAACAAGGGATGACAAAAGTAAAGCAATAGGTTGTCAAGCTTTGTATTTACATTAGAGACAAACACGATCCTTGAATCAGCATCATCAAGAGTTCTGCCTGAAATACCGACTCCTGCAATCAATCAAAAGTAATGCTTTGAGTCCTACATCCTATTATTAAAAAGATAAGGTATGCAACATACTATTCTATCCAACTTTGAGCAAAACTCAGAATAAAAAACTATTAACTGAAATAATTAAGGAATGTGAAGACTAGCAGGCATTAATTATATTAATACAGACAACCAATACAATAATAACTTGCTTTGACTTGTTAAATGATGCAAAACAGAAATGAAGGAATGAAGGCCGTTCTTTTCTTGATTTAATTAAAACTAAATTACTAATCCATTAAGCAAAGAAGGATCACAAAATAGTCAAATTGCTTTGAAGTACTATTTGATGATATGAATTTGCATGAAAGCCTCATTTATCACCTTGGTAAAAATTTGTGCCTGTTAAACTATAAATAACTCACCCAAAGTTGAAGTCGCTTTCCTGATATCAATGGAATAATCTGCATTTGATGCACCCTGTAAAAATAAAGCTATATCAAAAACATGGCTGCAATCAACACAATCATAAAATAATATACATGTATATTAAAACACACTAGGAAATCAGGAATTTTAATTTACTTACATTTGGCTCAGTGGCAGGGACAATCTGCCCAACCTCACTCTTAACTCCAATCTCAGTGTCATCTGGCAAAGTACCATCAATATCCATTTTAGTGCGATCTTGCAGTAAATTAGAATCAACATTAGCTGTCTTTCTTTTTGTCACAACTGCATCCCTTAATGGCCGGAAATGAGTCGGCTTCCAGGTATTAACATTCACAAATCCATTTTCTTCATATCCTGTAATCATTGCAGTCCATTTTAAAATTTCTAAAGCCTTTTCAACAAATCCATTTTGTGCATATCCTGCAATCATTGCAGTCTATGAGATCACATTTCTTTGAGGCATTCTGTCAAACAGTTCATGTGCCTTGTCTATGCTTCCACATTTTGCACACATGTCTAACAGGGTAGTTGCAACTACAACATCTGACAAAATTCCTCTATCCTTTATGTTTTGATGGATGTCCATACCCTATTCCAAAGCTCCCATTTTGACACAGGCAGGGAGGATGCTGGCAAAGGTTGTGGAATTTGGCTTTACACCAGCCAATTGCATTTGCTTTAAAATTTCTAAAGCCTTTTCAACAAATCCATTTTGTGCATATCCTGCAATCATTGCAGTCCATGAGACCACATTTCTTCGAGGCATTCTGTCAAACAGTTTCTATGCTTCCACATTTTGCATACATGTCTAATAGGGCAGTTGCAACTACAACATCTGACAAAATTCCTCTATCCTTTATGTTTTGATGGATGTCCATACCCTATTCCAAAGCTCCCATTTGGACACAGGCAGGTAGGATGCTGGCAAAGGTTGTGGAATTTGGCTTTACATCAGCCAATTGCATTTGCTTTAAAATTTCTAAAGCCTTTTCAACAAATCCATTTTGTGCATATCCTGCAATCATTGCAGTCCATGAGACCACATTTCTTTGAGGCATTCTATCAAACAGTTCACGTGCCTTGTCTATGCTTCCACATTTTGCATACATGTCTAACAGGGCAGTTGCAACTACAACATCTGACAAAATTCCTCTATCCATTCTGTTTTGATGGATGTCCATACCCTATTCCAAAGCTCCCATTTTGACACAGGCAGGGAGGATGCTGACAAAGGTTGTGGAATTCGGCTTTACACCAACCAATTGCATTTGCTTTAAAATTTCTAAAGCCTCTTCAACAAATCCATTTTGTGCATATCCGGCAATCATTGCAGTCCATGAGACCACATTTCTTTGAGGCATTCTGTAAAACAGTTTCTATGCTTCCACATTTTGCATACATGTCTAACAGGGGAGTTGCAACTACAACATCTGACAAAATTCCTCTATCCTTTATGTTTTGATGGATGTCCATACCCTATTCCAAAGCTCCCATTTTGGCACAGGCAGGAAGTATGCTGGCAAAGGTTGTCGAATTTGGCTTTACACCTGCTAATTGTATTTACTTGAAAGTTTCTAAAGCCTTTTCAACAAATCTAAATGTACATACAACTAGCTTAGCTCTCAACACTTCTGGAATTCGTGAAGCAAAAAGTGGAATTCTTACCAGAAGTCTACTGTGAAATTAAAACTAAACTGAATAGTAGGAGGAATTCAAATGACTGCCACGAGAACTTCAGAAGCAAAAGAACGAAACAGATTTAAAAAAGAAAGAAAAGAAAAAGGCCCAATTGATCCTTGCTTTCTAGCGACTTGCTATAGAATAAAACCCAAGGATTCCAAAATAACATCCAAAGATCATATTCTACGCAAGATTCGAACTCTCGACATCCCAAAAACTATCGAGCGAACAGGTCTAAGCTCATCAAAACATAACAAGCAAAGGGGAAAAAAAACTGAAAATTTAATAACAGAAAACCAAACAGAACCTACTGAACACAAGAAGCATATTTCTCCATGGCGAAGATTGTGTATACGGGGACTCGGAGAGAGTGGGCAAGCTGACAGCGGGAGTTGAAAAGAATTCTGGTAGCAAAAACGCCTCAAAATGCCTCAGCTTTCTGTTGTTGTGTTGCTCATTTTTGGATGAATTCAATGTGTGGCCGCGGGGAGCAATTTGTGCAAAAGACCACCGCAACACTGCAAGGTGGTTGTTAGGCCTTCGCGGTGATGCGAGGAAACTCCTTGCATCACCACGAAGGCCTAACAACCACCTTGCGGTGTTGCAGTGGTCTTCTGTTTTGCTTGAAAGTTTCTAAAGCCTTTTCAACAAATCCATTTTGTGCATATCCTGCAATCATTGCAGTCCATGAGACCACATTTCTTTAAGGCATTCTGTCAAGCAGTTCACGTGCCTTGTCTATGCTTCCACATTTTGCATACATGTCTAATAGGGCAGTTGCAACTACAACATCTGACAAAATTCCTCTATCATTTATGTTTTGATGGATGTCCATACCCTATTCCAAAGCTCCCATTTTGACATAGGCAGGGAGGATGCTGGCAAAGGTTGTGGAATTTGGCTTTACACCAGCTAATTACATTTCTTTAAAATTTCTAAAGCCTTTTCAACAAATCCATTTTGTGCATATCCTGCAATCATTGCAGTCCATGAGACCACAGTTCTTTGAGGCATTCTGTCAAACAGTTCACGCACCTTGTCTATGCTTCCACATTTTGCATACATGTCTAACAGGGCAGCTGCAGCTACAACATCTGACAAAATTCCTCTATCCTTTATGTTTTGATGGATGTCCATACCCTATTCCAAAGCTCCCATTTTGATGTATGGCTTTACACCATTAGACAACACCAACAACAACAGGATTTGGATAGGATTTCTTCTACTGATATCTTACCTTCACTAGATCTATCTACTTTCCTGTTGAGATGAATTAATACATCAGCATTTTGACATATTTAGCTTGTGAACTACTCTATAATGGATTTGTTTGAATAACTCTCAACCAAAGGCAGTTATTTTCTCTGGTTTGAACAAGCCCCGAATCTATTAACATGTTCCTCAACTCTTATCATTTACTAACTACCCATTTTCCTATTTGGCTTTTCCCATGCTATTTCAATGGAACACATTGATTGAGACTTTTTGATCTTGCCTTATAGCTCCCTGTTGCTAGTTCAATGGATTTGTTATTCCTAAACTTCCGTGAGAGAAAACTACGGATCAACAAATGGGAGATTAATGCAGGTGAGAGAATATTTTTCCACCGAGAAAGTTGGATTTGTTGCCACCTAAAATATTTTGTATTTGGCATAATTATCTTTACAGTAAAGAAAAATGTAAGTGATGGAAAGGCATAAATAACTGAAACTGTCCATAACTTCCGCTAATCATCAACCAAAAACAAATCTGTATAATGAGCATTAACTCAAATCCTGCAACCTTCCTGGTTTTACTCTGATATAATATTCGTGCAGAAGGAATGATAGCAGCCATAGATTTATTCGCTTACTCACTATTGTCTAAATTGAGGACTGATAATAGTTGTATATAATCTAACTCAAAATAGACAACTAATTACAACACAAGAGAACATCCCAACTATATTGAACTGTCCCATTTTGCTAAGATGGCCAGAATATTGGCCACTTCTCTAGGCATTGTTTTGCTTTTTCTCCATGTCTCTCTGTGTTATTCAAAACATAAAGTGCTAAACACCATTGATAGTTGCTGGAGAAAAGACCCAAATTGGGCAAGGAACAGAATGAAGCTTGCAGATTGTGCAGTGGGTTTTGGGCGTTTTGCTCAAGGAGGCAATGGAGGAGAGATTTACACAGTAACCAGAGATGATGAAAACTCTGTCAATCCTTTGCCAGGTAGTCTTAGATATGGAGTAAGTCAACAACGGCGTATTTAGATTGTTTTTGCAAGAGATATGTACATAAGGCTTCAAATGCCTCTTTTTGTTACAAGCCATACTACTATAGATGCAAGGGGTGCAAAAGTAGAGATTGCAGAAGGATCTTGCATACGACTGTGGAATGTGAGTAATGTTATTATTCATGGACTAACCATCCATGACTGTTGGGAAAGTTCATCTGGTAATTGTATGATAACCGAATCAAGAGTTGAAAGAATATATCCACAGGATGGGGATGGTATATCCATAGTCACTTCTAGAGATGTATGGATTGATCATAACACACCGTCAAAATGTGCAGATGGTCTTATAGATGTGACTTTGGGTTCAACTGCTATTACTATATCTAACAACCATCTTCTCAATCACAATGAAGTAAGTAAACCAATAGACAAATATCATTGCTTATAATGCTTCTTTTCTATGCTAGTCATATGTTGAGATAATTTGTTGGAATTGATGTGGGTGCATTAAATCAGGCAATGCTGATGGGCAACAGTGATTCAGATGAAACTGACAGAAACATGAGGATGCCTTTGGTATTTAACCACTTTGGACCAAACCTCATGCAGCGAATGCCAAGGTAGTCTATCTACACTACAGATCAAACTACACATCAGAGAATCCTTGAAATTGTTTTACAAGAATAAAATAGTGGCGAATCTTTCCCATTAACAAAATTTAAAAATAAGAAATACATGTCTATTACGGGGCTATATTCTTCCAAAATAACAATAGTATGTTTTGGCAAATCTCATACATTCATATACAAACACTTTGGGTTTTCTAATTTCCAAAAACTTGTCAACTGACTAATCTAATTTTTTGAAAATTTTGTGGACAAACGGTCAATTGGCAAAAACACAGCCCATAAAAAAATTCCCCATTCTTGTATCCTAAAACGGAAGCCTAAAAATGAAAATTCCCCAATCTTGTATCCTAAAATGGAAAGTGGCGCAGTGACATTACAGTTATGTTGCGTAGATTTCACTCTCATTTTTTGCTATTTCAATCCAAAAAACTCTGCAGTAGTTCCCAATCCCTGGCTAAAGATTTCATCAATTGGGCAGCAGCAGAAGCAGATAAGCAAAATGGTATCCCTCCCCCAGAATGTTACTGCACCCTTATCCACAATCTGGCCAAGGCCAAGAGGCTCAGAGAGGCTTCTGCTTTCATACAAGCACTTGCATATGACTAGGGGGCCAATATTCCCGTTACAAACATTTGCAGCTCCCTCCTCCAAAGTTTGCAGAATTCAGATTGGGCACCTGCCCTGATGGGTGTGCTGATTGAATCCCTAACAAGAGCTGGAAGGATGCAGGAAGAGGGCACCCATGCTTTTACCAAATATGTTGCAGTGCCCACCAGCATCTATGAATGGAACGCCCTTCTCCATATGCTTAATAGATTCCAGTGCACTAAAATGGTATGTGAGCTCTTCTTCACCCATGTGAGAAATCCTAATCTCTGTACTTTTAATATAGTATTGCATGCTCTGTGTAAAGAGGGAAGATTGGAGGAAGCATTGGATTTGACGGGGGAGATGGGTTGCAAGGGTTGTAGTCCAAATTTTGTTTCTTATAATACCCTCATTTGGGGGTACTGCACACATGGTCAATTAGATGTTGCTGTTAGATTTCTAGAACAGATGATTGGAAAGGGGTCATTGCGTCCAAGTGTCATCACTTTCAATATCTTGTTGAAGGGCTATTGCCAACAAGGGATGCTGTGTGGGGCCAGCGTGTGTGTGGCAACAGATGGTGAAGAGGGGTTTAGTGCACAATTTTGTGTCTTATAATACAATCACTGATGGGGAGTGTAAGGAGGGGAGCATGGAGGAGGCTTTTGGGTGGAGAGATGATATGGTCTGACATGGGGATCAGCTTGATGTTGTCACATTCAACACACTGATGAGCGGGTTTTGCATAAGAGGGGACATAGAGGAAGCTCAAGACCTCCTATCTCAAATGCTGAATTCATTTTCTCATGATGCAGTGGATAGTAATCATGATTCTCTAGTTAATAGCTCCAAATTGGGGATTGGCACTGAGGTTGGTGAGTATTGGCAAGGTGGGTATACAATGCCAAATCATATTACTTATACAACCTTGATAAGTGCATATTGTAGGGCAGAAAAGCTTTATGAAGCATTTGCTCTCTATGAAGAAATGGTGAGAGGCGATATCATGCCTGATGAAATAACTTACAGTTCTCTTGTTAATGGGCTTTCCAAAGAGGGCAAGCTGTTGAAAGTGATAGATCTTGTGAAGAAAATGTAGAGCATGGGAGTCTTTGCTAACCAGATCACTTACATAGAACTTATTCGTGCACTTTTTAATTCTGGAAGAGCACAGGAAGCACATAACCTTCATGATGAAATGGTTAGAAAAGGTCATGTTTCAGATACTGTTGTTTTCAGTGTTCTTATAGATGGGCTTTGTAAAGAAGGGAAGCTAGTGGAAGCAAGAGAGATGTTTGAGAAAATGCCAAACTTGAATTTGTTCCATAATCATGTCACTTACACAACGCTAATTCATGGGTATTGTAAAGCGGGAAACATACAAGATGCATCAATGCTGTTAGAGGAGATGGAAAAAGAGGGTCTAAAAGCTAATGCTGTCACTTACAATGTAATCATGGATGACTTAGCAAAAATGTACAAATTGATGAATTAGTGGAGATGTTCAATGTAATGCATGAGAAGGGTTTGATGCCATGCAATGTAACTTACAGCATCATAATTGATAGATATTGTAAGCAAGGAAATCTGGAAGAAGCTTTTTCTTTGCACAATGAAATGATACAGAATGGTTTGATTCCTAATGTTGTTACATTTGATGCGTTATTCAATGGTTTAAGGAAAACGGGTAAGATGCAGGAAGCAATGGATCTATTCCAAAAAATGTCTGAAAAGGGTCTGTTTCCAGATATTGTTATTTATACCTCTCTTATTGATGGTTTGTTCAAGGAAGGAAATCTGTCTTAACCTTTTAAGTCTGGAGAAGAAATGATTAAAAGGGTCTTGTGTTTGATGTAGTCACTTGCAATGTTTTCATTAATGGACTTTGCAAGAAAGGAAACTTAATTAAAGCCAAAAAACTTATTAACGAAATGCTGGAAAAGGGTATGGCTCCAGACCACACTACATACAACATTCTGATGGATGCGTACTGTAAAGCAGGCAATATGAGTGAGGCTTTTGAACTTTGCAATGAAATGACAAGGCACAGTTTAACACATAATCTCGTTACATACAACACTCTTATAGGTGGACTCTGTGAATTGGGAAAAGTTAATGAAGCCAGAGAGCTCTTGGATGAGATGCATAGAAAAGGGTTTTCTCCAGATTATATCACTCATAGAACTATGGTTTCTGCTTGTATCAAGAAATGCACCCCCAAAGAACTTTTCCAGATGCACAAGCAATTCCTAGAGAAAGGTCTTGTGCCCAATCTTGTGACCTATAACACATTGATTGAAGCATTTTGCTCAAAAAGAATGACACAAAAAGCAAAGGTCCTTTGGGATGAAATGTTAGAAAAAGGAATAGCGCCAGATATATACACTTACAATGCTCTCATTAATGGGCACTGTAAGAACAGAAATATGGAAGAGTCATTCTGGCTGTATGGTGAACTAATAAGAAGAGGTCTGGCACCAACCATTGAAACTTACAATATACTCCTCAGTGGCCTTTGTGGAATAGGAATGATGCAACAGGCAGATGATCTATTGAAGGAAATAGTGAAAAGAGGTCTTGTTCCCGACTCCATTACCTACAGCACAGTTATTGGTGGGTATGGCAGGAAAGGCAATATAAAGGAGGCCCTCAAGTTGCATGATGAGATGGTCAGAAAAGACCTTGTTCCTATTGTTGGTGCTTACGATGTGATGATCAGTGATTTTGCCTAGGCAGGTAAAATGCGCCGAGCAAAGGATCTTCTATATGAAATGCAACAAAGAGGATTGACTCCAAGCTCTTCAACATACAACATTTTAATTGGTGAATGGTGCAAACTCCGCAACAATATTGAGGTTACAATTCTTTTGAAAGAAATGATGGGAAAAGGTTATGTGCTTAATGCTAGTACCTTTGGATGCCTCATAAATCAGTTTGCCAAAACTGGAGAGAGAGGCAGGGCAACTAGGTTCCTCAAAAATTTATTCAACAAGGGCTTAGCTCCAACAGATTGATTAATGATGCAAATAAGTTGCTGATGGTAGATTCGATTGGCTTCATTAATATGCCTTAGTGGGAAAGGAACAGAATTCATGCCTGGCATTGCACTTGAGAATATTTACATTTCTCACTCATGAAATCATAAGAAACAAATCTGTCATATGATGCGATGCACTTTGCATTTCTCTTAAAAGTTTGCAGCTAAGATTTATAACTTTGGGGATCGTTTCCATTGTTTAGTGCAATAAAGGTAAAAATCACAGAGCATTATTTGCTGACAGGATTATGTTTTTTTTTCCAAATGTTGCAGCTGGAATTTGAAATTGAAGAATCTGAGAATCTGCTTATGTGCTTAAAAAAAATGTAGGTACCCAAACCACATATGGAACCATGCTAAGATTACAATATTTATGGCTGCAACCTATTTATGCCCATGCTCAAACAAACAAAAGGAATTGCTCATTCTGTTATTAGGGTTACCATTTCTAGATTTTCAGTAGGATTGGATACAGTATTTTGTCCTTCAAGCAGCTTTAGCAGCATATCTGTTTCAGCCTTTTTATTTGCCTTGACCCCAAAAATACCTCTGTTCAAACGTTTCAATTCAACAAACACCTTAAGTTAGCATTTACAAGACACATCCACGGACATTTATTTCAATTCTGAAAAAAAAGACCTAAAGCCTTCATACAATATCAAAAATCCAACAGAACACCACAAGTTCAACCTCTTTAAATCCCAATTCAGAACAAGCACAAATCGCTCAAATAGGGGCAAAATCTTGCTCAAAACTCAGCCACACCAGTGAAAGGGGAAGGGTCAATACCAGCGAGGAAGAGTTTGGAGGAGGAGAATGCAATTGCAGCCGGGAAAGCAGCAAAAAGGGAGGGCAAATTTTTCATCCAAAAAATTTCATATTTATTTTTGTGACTAATTATTTAGTCATTTTTAATTGTGTGACTAATTATTTAGTTGTGTTTTTTTACCGGATGATCAAATTAGTCATTTATTTAGTCATTTACAGTTGTGTTGCAAAAAATTAGTAGAATCACTAAAAGTTTTAGTCACGTAGTCATTTATTTGCCAAAATTCTACTAGTGTGGGGAACACACTCCTCATCACTCGAATCAGAAGATGGCTTATGTCTCTGATCCTGAATAGCTAATTGGGTAGATACTCCGACAACCCTCTCTGCGTACCCAATAGCATACTCCCTATCATGAAACAATTGGAGATATTCTGATTTAATCTCCTCCAAAGCACTCTTGATGAACCGCAAATCACGAATGTTAGTACCAGCCGAGACCCCATACCATCTCTCCTCAAACTTTATTGTCCAAAGAAGGTACTCAACATGCTTATGAGTGCAATCAAAATGAGATAAGGTTTAATCAACCTTCTCTGCTGTAACCTCCTTCTCTGCTGTAACCTTCAGCTGATCTCTCCATCTCTATGGCTCGTTAGGTTGCCGATCAAAATCAGCTGCATGGGATGTAGTCTCTGATTTGCTTCCATGAGAGGGAAACAAATCAACATGAGAACCAATCTCCCAACTAGATGAAACCTTGCATACCTCTTGTGAAGAAGACAGAGCCGCATAGTGATCAGTTACACAACTCACTAGAGATTCCACTATTTCACCACAAGAGCAGTCAATAATCTGCTCTGCATCACCTGAAATGGGACTATCCTTAAGATCACCTGGTGCAACATATTGTTCCCTACTAAACTCATCCAACGCACTCATCCCATCCTTGTTACCTGCACCAGTAAATGAAATGGATGTTGCCACATCCTCCACATACTTATTACCACAATCCATGGATGTATGCTCATCACCAAACGCTACCATAGATATCTAAACTTTATCTGTAGGTGATGATAACTGCACCAAGCTCAACTCTATAGTAAGCTCATCTAACCGTAACTTTGACTCTTGAAGGGTTGTTTGAGTCCTCTTCAAGGAGTCTGTGGTGACCTCAAGCTCATAGGTGAGCTCAACAACCTCCTCTTCCTTTCCCCTTAAAGCATCGTCATAAATACCATCGAGCATGAGAAGGTAATCACTATCTGATAATAGTTGTAGGTAATTATTTTTCATTATCCCAACTGCATCTCTAAGTGCTTGAAACTCAACAAGGGAAAGTCCATTATCAAGGTGCTCATATATACCTGGAGTCCAACAACAGTGTGCCACCAACTGCTGAACAACATCAAAGTGTTCTAAGGCTGAAGCAATCATGCCATCGTTCACCTTCAATTGCCCTGCCAAATGATGAGACCCCTGTGACAAATCGTCTCCACACAAATTTTCTGATTTGTAATCTGCACTTTGGTAAGAGGCTAAATCATCATCACTCACTATTTGATAAGCATCATCATGCTTGTCATCAGCTCTGCACACTTCCTCAACAAATGTATTGTTGTTATATACCTCATGGGATGGCTCCAATGACATAATAGAAGTGGCTAATTGGACATAACCATTACACATTGCGTCCTCCAAAGTAGATGCATGTTCACCCAAAGAGCTATCCTGGGATCCATCACCAACAAGTAAATTTTCTAATTTGTTCACATCTTCTAAGGTCTAATTTACAAAATCAGACTTATTGTGTGTTGAATCCGCATCACAATTCATTTTTAACACTCAAATCTTGAGTGTCAACATTAGGGAACTCCACACATCCATCATCCTCAGATGGAATGGCTACTATCTCAGGAGTAGGCTCAACATTATAACTGTTGTCATATAACACAAAATCAAAAACTACATCATACTTATTTGTAGGATCCAAGTCAACTTCTTCATGGTCACCTCCTCCATCAAAGTAGTAGATAGAGTTTTCTACCTCATGATCTCCCTCTATGGCTAGCCTAGAACATACATGCACTACTATGACTTCTTTATTTTATAATGACAAATCAAGATTATCTAATCCACTTGGATCACTTGCCGTCGAAATCTCTGAACTGCCCTTATGACCACCATTTGATTCCATCCCAATATGATGCAAAGGTGATGAAACAATGCTAGGAATGTCCAAAGAACCTATACCTTGACTCGATCTTGTAGGTGTGGAAATCTGCATGATAACATGTCCTTCCTTCATGTGATCATTATGAAACCTTCGGTATTCATCTTTTGCAATGTATGATGTTTCTTTACCCAAACCCTTACAATAGCTTGTAGGATGTAAATTATCCACAACTATACTTTCCTCCACGGTAGCATCTTCTTTAATCTTATTTTCATAGAGCTGAAGTGCATTGGTGACTTTGTCTCCCTTATGCCTAGACTAATTTATGTTCTCCTCATGATTATTTGTAAGCTGCAAATTTTCTTCCTTTCCTACCTTCATGGGCACTTCAGTTTTGTAACCTTTGAATTTTTCATCTTTTTTCCTGTCATCATTATCCCTGTATCTATACATATCTCCATTGTTCATGTCTCCATGGTTTCTGTCATTGTTGTTGTTGTTGTTATTGATACCAGGATTCCTGAGGCCATAATTGGTTGTCATCTGTATTGTTTGATTAATAGTTTGATGCATCTAATTAAAAATATGTTGCATCTCATGTTGCCTCTCACTCTGTCTTCTACTCTGATTATTCAACATCTCTTGGATACTAAGTTCTTCTCGATCTTTATCATCCATTTCCTCTACCACTACTGTATCTGTACCTACAAAGGAATCAATATGGAAAACTGTATATGTACTAGGCTGCATGTCTCAGTTCATCATCTGCATGTCTGTGTCTAACCTCACAGGATGGCAAGATACACTGCTCTGATACCACTGTAATGTGCTGCACCTGTTGGTTCTTTTTAAAATATTTTGTGTTATTTTTAATTTTTAGAGTGTGTTCTTTCAAACTAAATAGAAGATGTAGAAGGGGTTTTAATTTTCTTTAGATGTGTTTGTTTCTTATCAGAATACATAGAAAATATAACATACAAGTGAAAGCCAGAAAAAGTACAATAATTTTGAACAAAATAACAACCCAGATCAAGAAATACCTCCAAATGAATTATAGATAAATACCCATGTCAAGATTTGCAACTTCGTTTCTATGTTGTAGCCGGACCAACAATTGGGTATATACAAATTCACTCCAAAACTACAAGGAATAGAAAATATTGTGCATATAATTGCAACAACAATACAAGAGGTCCTAGATGCCCCCAAATGAGGAATACAATAACTGCAAACAAAGAAGAATGAGCCTCTACAAGACCCACATCCCATCTGGCAAGTGTACGGCCATGGTTGAAGCTTGAACAACAGCAAACCACACAAACTACCCTCTGAATATTACAGCTTTTGATCTGCACAGAATGGTTGATGCTAGGCGACCCCAAACAGTGAGAAATCTTCAATCAACACCAAACCCTCAAAATGAAGTACATCTAGTATGTGAGATGTACGGCCAGCAGCTACAATAGAAATCAGTCTCAAACCCTTATCAAAATTTGCTCTAATCAGCTATTAAATTAGTCTTTCAATTCTGTATAAGAAAATCTCCATAAATCTACAAATGATATAAGCAATAAACCCCCACAAATCTCATCAAATAAACTTCATTGAAGCTCCGGATACAAACACTAAGTGTATTTTCCAATCTTGCACCTTTGGGTGGTCTTTCATGCCTGTATAATGTTGTTACTAGAGGGAGTTTTCGTTCCCAATAGCCTCTGGTTCGAATCCTCTCCAAACCCTTCTCAAAGAAACCTTAGCAAAGCAAAAAGCCACAATATCATATCAATAAAGCATATCCACAAATGAGGCATGTTTCCTCTTTTATAATACTCCAAGAGGGGTCCATGCACTTTGGAGGGGAATATTTCTTTTAATTTCACTTAAATAATATTTCCCAAGGTGAGTGCTCCATAAAATGACTTAAGTGACTTTTAAATATTTTATTTTTCATCACTTAACCATTAAAACCCAAAGTCCAATATTAAATAATAATATTAATTTACGGACTTTAAAACGGAGGCCCAAATGAACTCAGAATTCAGTTATCTATAGTTCACCGAAAAGGTCTCGACGAGATGCATCCACTCCAAGTCTGAAAATCTTGAAACGGCACCAAACCCGAATTTACTAAAAATAGCAAGTCTAGGCCCAAAGTCTGAAATCACCTAGAAAGACATCACTACAAACCATCTGATATCATTGATCTTAATGCAACATCGGGGATGGCCAACGACTAACTGCCAAGTCACCAAAATAGTGCCAGACTGACACTTACTAAAAATAGCAATGTTCTCTGAGGACCAAAGAGAACAAACTCAGAAAAACCCAGAAATATTATCACCATGCAAGCACTTACTATAATTAGTAAGTATGGGGATAAAATAGAGTTGAGGATTTGGAGACCCATACCACTTTTAAATGTTTCTTATAAGATCATTGCCAAGGTCTTAGCCTCTCGGTTGAGGGATTTCCTACCATATATAATTAGCCCAACTCAGACCGGATTCATAAAAGGTAGGTATATCTTGGAAAATCTTATCACTAGTTGGGAAGCCCTTCATTGGGCTAAAGAGACCAACCAAGATGCAAGAATTCTTCTACTAGATTTTGAGAAGGCTTATGACAGGGTTGAATGGTCCTTCATCTTCAAGATGCTGAGGGCTATTGGTTTTCCAGACTTCTTCTGTAAAATGGTGGAGATGTTGTTTGTGGATGCCTCGGCTCAAGTTGAGGTAAATGGTGTACTATCTGCCTCATTCTTGATGAGAAGATCCATAAGGCAAGGTTGCCCCTTACCCTAGCCTTGTTTGTGCTTGCATTTGAGGCAATCCACTATATATTAAGAACTGAACTAATTGATGGCAAGATGGATGGCATCTCATTACCCAATGGAGAAAGGTTGTTGAATGTCCAATTTGCAAATGACACTGCTTTGTTTCCCAAAGTCACTAAATCTAAATTAGAGAATCTGAAGAGAAGATTGGATATTTTTTGTTTAGCCTCAGGTTCTAAGATCTCTTGCTCCAAGTCAATCTTGCTCACTTTGCTTAACTCAAAACCGGATTGGTTGGGAGCTGACAAATGGCAATGGGGTGGTCCCATGAAACAAGTCTTTTTTTTTGGGGATTCCCTTTGCCATTTGCCCATGTCTCAAGCATATATGGGAATGGCTCTTTGCTAAAATAGAGAAGAAACTAAGGAAATGGAGTAGAATGCATCTTTCTCTTGCAGGCATGACCCAAGTTTGCCAAAAATTATTTCTGCCTATTCCATCTTCTATTCCTCTATGTGGCTTTTTGCAAAGTACTAGTTTAATATTATTCATAAAATAATCAGAGAATTTTTGTGGTTAGATGGGAAAGGAAAATAAAAAAAAAACACCTGGTTAAATGGGAATGGTGTTGTGTTAGTAAAGATCTGGGATGTCTGGGTCTCAAGGATTTGAGACTTCAAGGTATTGCTTTGGCTGTAAAATAGATTATCAACTCATTATCTAGGAATGAACCATGGAAAATCCTGGTTAGGAACAACATTGAAAAAGTAGTCCCAATGAAAAAAAAAGGCTGGGATAAGATCTATTTCTATGATGCTTTGCTAGGGGACTTCAAGTCTAAACCGGGGGGATCTGCTATCTTCTATAGCATTTGGCAAGCCTGGGATCATGCTAAGCCCTTTATCAAAGATAAAGAGGCTATTAATCTGGAAAATACTACCATTTGGGATCAAAGATTTATTTGGTGGAATGTTAAACATAATGGTAAGCATCTTGCCCTAATTCAACGGTGCTCGGCCAAAAAATGCAATAAAAAAGGTCTGAATAATCTTAGTGATTTATTTGATGATGGCTCGCCTAAAATTTGGGATGTGATAAAGAATCAATTTCAATTGGAAGGAATTCACACTAGAACCTTTTCAATTTTAAGCAGAGCTTTGTTGAACAGACTTAACTCAAAAATATCCATCATTGGTGAACAAAATATTGAGAACTTGAAATGGGAAGATGGAACAATGCTGTGTAGAATGAAACCTAAGTTGATGTATAAAATGTTCACAAAAGATATAGATATCCCTCTTCATATCAGTTCCACCTAGGGAAGCACTCTGGATAGTAAATTCTTAACCAAAACCTTTAAAAATATCTGGTCCAAAGCTTTAGAACCAAAAAAGGCTTGCTTTAGATGGTTGTTGTTCTTGAATAAGTTGAATCTTGGGTCTGAACCTATTGTTTGTTCTTTTTGTAATATTCCTAAGTTTGTAACTCATATATTTCTGGATTGTCTGTATGCAAAAATGGTCTATTCTTTTTCATGGCAAATATTAGCCTGTGGTCTACAACTCTGTGTAATGTGAGAATTGAAATTATTTGTGGGTTTATTGATGGTCTGAATGCTAATGCTAACTCTTTCTGGCTTGTTTTGTCAATTGAAATTCTTTAGTTTTGTAACATCAAAAAATGTCCCCTTGGGGGCTTTTCCCTCTTTAGGTTTAGCTCTCGGGTCTTTTGTGTGTATTTAGGACATCTTACATTATAATTTGACATCCCGATGGAATGAACCCTAGGTTTTATGGCAAATAGGACCTAGGGGGACCCCTTGAACCTAATCCTGCCCAAAATAGGGGGACCGTTATTTGGGTCCTAGGCCAACATGGCAAGTTTGCATTATGAAATTCTTGGCGGGAATGTTTGTAGTTGCATATAAAAGCATGTTTAGGCATTCATTTGTAAACTAGGGGATCATTAGATGGCAATTGTTATGTTTATGCATTCTCAAGGTGATTCAAGGCTTTCACTGTATTGCAAGAACATATTTATGTTGTCTATGTGTTTGTGTTTGCAGATTTGAGCATCCATCTCCTCATGGAATGAAGAGCATCTTCCTCTCATGAGAACTTCACTACAAGGTGATATCATTTGTGGTTGTGATCATTTATTTATTTGGATTTTGCCTCTACCTCACAAAGGCACACACTCTCTATCTGACAACAGTGTTTGGAAGACTTAAGTGTCCTTCCGAGGCTTGATTGAGGCAAGTTCCTAAACACCACAACCCCCTCCCAAAGTTTTCATGGTTGCAGGTTACAAGTTGATGATGCAAACAAAGTGAAGCTACAGGAGGGCATATTGGAGTGTCAGAATTGCAGAACAAAAGGAAAAAGAGCACCCTAGACTAGGGCGCCCGCTCATTAGTCCTCAAAGTTTCGTGATGGGAAAATCTCTAAAACAGTAGAAACAAGTTACAGACTGAGTTTCCAGATCCTGAAAAAAAGTAGGGCCTTGGACTTGGGCACCCGCTCCTTTGTCCCCGACTTTTCTGCCTTGGAACCTCGAAAATAGGTGCACAGTTATTTCTCATTTTACATCTTTCTGTAGAAGCATTTTCTGTTATTCACCAGTTTACTTCCGTATTTGCATAATTAGGGTTTTGATGGATAATTAAGCATAAGAGAAGGAAAATTGATAATCAAATACCCTAATCCAAGCTTCCCTACTTTCGGGAGTGACCAAGGACTTGATAGTGCTCTGCCACTTGATTCGAAGGTCCTTGAATATAATTGGTGAAAGGAGGATTCAAACACTAAACAAAAACAATCCAAATTTTACCCATTACATTTTGGTGAACCCATGTTTTTATTAAATTTGGCACCTTGCTGATTGTTTTACTTCAAATTTGGGTTGATTTCATTCATTCATATAGTCATTCATCTTATTGCATTGAAAAAATTTCAAAAAAATAAAAAAATTTGAAAAATTTGAAAAAAAAGTGCATTTTAGTGTTACTATTTTGCATCAATTCATTTTAATTTCATTTAATTTCTAATTTTTGCATTAGATCTGAGATAAATTATAGAAAATTACAAAAATTCAATAATTTGTATTACATTTTCATCATACAATTGCTAGGGTTTTGTAGAAATTTTGATAATTTTCATATAACCTAGTAATTCCAAAATCTATGGTTTGTAAGTAAAATCTTCTTTCAGATTTTTCTACTAATTTTAGAGACTCATTCAAATTTTTATTTGGATTTAGTCTTACATTTTAGTGTAAATTTGCATTTAGATTTCAAATATTTGCATTTTTGCATAGAAAATTTCAATAAAAACTAGCAATTTTCATGCATTCTCATTAGATTTACACTTGCATTTTACATCTTAGATCTTGAAAATTATTTTTATATCTGAGTACACTTAATTTTTATCATAAATCATATTTCAAAACATTCATATAGTATATTGTGTCAAGATCTCAAACCTAGGGTTTCAAAAACATTGATTTTCACTAGATTCGGTCTTATCGACTCCTTAGATTTGCACTATAGGCGTGTTGTGAAGAATATTTTTGAATTAATTTTTTGTTACCAGGGTAATTATTTGCTTCCCCTCCTAAAAATATTCACTACACCCTTTTATTGAGCTCTTGTAGTGAAAATTTGGTGAAGAATTGCATCTTTTTGGGTATTTTCACTAGCCTTTGACTAGTCTTTATCCTAAGTTTGCATAAAAAGTGTGTTGTAAAGGATCTTCTTGCTGTATTGGACTGATATCAGACATATTATTCACTTCCCCTAATCAAAATCCTTACAACACCTTTTGTTTCACTCATTTGCATTGAAAAAGTACAAAAAGTCAAGCATTTAGGTCATTTTTGTATATAGTTTGCATTTGTCTTTTGCATACTTTTGGAAAACTTTTAAAATCTGATTTTGCATTGATGTTATAAGACATTTCATTATGGCATCTTTATCTCATTGCCCTTTGGTAGCTTTACATGCATATCAAAAACTTTGAGAGTTTCTACAAATTTCTTAATATGAATCCTCGTGTTCTTACTTACTTACAAGCTATGTATCATAAGGATATCTTTAAATGCTCTTCATTTGAAATCCTTGACTACGTATCTAACTTTGACAACTTCACCTCTCTCATGAATACATACCCTTGGGTAGTAGAAGATTTGATGAAACACATTAAGAATGATGAGAGTGAAAGTTCTCTTAATGCTTTGGATTTAATAGCTAAAATATATGATGATGACATAGAAAATGATTCCTCCTATGAGGATATACTGGCACAAGAGGATGAAATCATTGACACATTCCTAAACATTACCCTACCCTCTTTGGCAAATGAAACATTAGTGGATAAAGGGCTCCCTCTCAAGAAGGATTCTTCGTGGGTAGATAAAGACTATTCACCTAATGATCATTTGGTGCATGAGACCTCTATGGATAACCCATTAGACCTTCCACCTTTGATTAAAAACTCAAGAACCTTCAACAAGAAGACTATGGATAGCTCTAGTCTAACTAATGATACAGTACCTTCCTCTCATCCCATTGCTCCCCCTGGCCAAGATGTAGCATTAGTGGATGAGAAAAGGTCTCTCACATTAAATCCTTTAGGGATGGATGTTGGATGCAACCAAGAGGGAAATAGTGTTAATTCAATATTGATTAATAAACTTTGTAGCAATATTCCTAAGATGATTGTCCAAGGGGCACCTAGTGCACCCTCTTGCTTAAAGCTAGTGATTATTGTTCAAGGTAGACCCTCAGATCACATCTATGACTATGCAAAGCAAATTGATCAAAGAAATCAGGGTGTGCAAAATGTGATTGCTCATACATATAACACTTGTAATAACCAGCAAAGTAAGCAAGCACCGCATGTGCCTATCTCCCTTCCATGTTCTCAACCTATACTCCCTCCACCACCTCGCCTTACTCATAAAAGTGGTCAAGAGTATGATCTTGTCAAACAGCTTCGCACTACTCCGGCTAAAATCTCTTTTTGGGATTTAATACAAACATCGCCTACATACCATGGAATGCTTCAAGAAGCTTTACAAAAGGTGATTGTGCCACCTACTACTAAGCCTAATGATGTAGCAACCATATTGGATAGTATGCATGTGACAAAAACAGATATTCTCTTTCAACCACATGAATTACCATCAGTCAAAGTTCAAAACCAATATGATCCTCTTGTTATCTTCATCACAATAAATAAATCATTGGTTAAGAGAAATATGATTGATAATGTATCAGCTCTTAATGTTTGTGGCATTGACTTATTACATAAGATTAAAGTTGATACATTTGTCATCAAGCTAGAACCATTAAGTATCTGTGGTTTTGACAATTTGGGATGATAATCCATGGGCACTATAACTTTACCTACATAAGTGGGACCTGTGATTGTGCCTACCTTGATTCATGTCATGCCTTGTTCTTTATCTTACAACATGGTTCTTGGTAGACCTTGGATTCATGCATTGGGGGCAGTCCCTTCCACCCTGCATCATTCAATCAAATTTATATTCAAAGGTAAACTTCATACTATTCATACTGATTCTGAACCACATAACTATTTACATATTGAAAAGCAAAAACCAGTTTACAACCATATGAGCTTAAACAATTTGCGAGGTGATCCATCAATGACTAATATTGTGCAAGACTCTCAACCATTGAATGCACTTGTTGGTGATAATTGGGGTTCATTAGATTTTAATCCTTGTGATGTAGGGGAATATAAACTTGATAACCTCAACACATCAAAAGTCACATCGATCTCGTCTAGACAATCTTTTGAAGCACCTGAGAAAAACAAAGTCTCCTTGGTTGAAAATAAAGACAATACTCTCACTTATACTACAAATTATGATACCTACGATGCTTCACCTTCTTCTAAGGAACTGGACTCTCTATATGGTCATGGATTTCAAATTTTGTACAAACATAACAACTATGTAGGTAAGGGATGTGGTGTAAATCAACAAGTAACTAGAGTACCTATAGAATTCGCTTCAACACATTACTCAAGCAGGATTGGATATAATCCTTTTAAAGAAAAGAAAGCCTCTCGTTGTCCTAAACTTAATGTTAATGCAATATCAACAAGACAAAATCAACATATGAGATATACTGAGCAAATGAGACACAATTGTTGTAGAAAATATTATAGTAACTCTCAAGGGTGGCATCTCCCTAGATATGTATGCTCCTAACATTGGGATGAAACAGGTAAGTATCTCTAACCCTTTATCTCTCTCATGATGTGCTTGCCCCATCATGTGTTATGTGTTGTTTAGGCCTCCTCGGATGACCCTCGATTCTCTCGTAAGATCCGGGATACCAGGAGACCGCCTCTATTGTGACCTTCTTCTATTTGTATCATCATTCTTCTATATTGCCTCTCTTTGATTTCATTGTTGTGTGTTGTGTCTTATAGACATAGTGTTGCAGTTGGTGAATTGGGGGCACCCTCCTACATGACTGTCCCTAAGACACTTGTTTCTCCTCTCTTATTTATTGTTTCCCTTCCTCTAGTGTTTTTATCTAGCGGGCGGATGACGAAAAACATTTATACCGATGCGGACCTAGTGTCCCTTTCGAGAGCAATCAAAAAATAGACTTAGTTCCTAATATGACGATGGGGTTGTAATAAATTATCTGATGCTTGGCTAGTAGAAGCACTCTGTGCTTTCTGCGTAGTGATTTTGATGGTATGCTATCTCATTTACAAACCTTAACAATACTGCTGCTCTATGCACCTTTTTTTGCCTTTGGATCTAGCCTTGGCCGTACTCAATTCGAAGAGCTTCATGATGTAGCCCCACGGTTATCCTCGAACTATGAATTCATAGTATAACCTTGGCTCTTTGTGTGGTTAATCATATGCATTAATGTTGTTGTTTATCATGATTTTGTAGACACTAACATGTTTCTTGCAGGGATGTGTTTGTGGGAACATTTGGCGATTGTAAAGTGCATGTCACCTCCGGGGGGCATGGGCTTTGCGAGTCTGTGTTCCCTTGTGTGTTTTCTTCCTACTTTAACGTGTTTGATATCAATACCTAATATCAACCACCTTAAGGTGGGGGCATATATAAGGTAAGATGTCTGTTATAGATGTTAGCTATGTGCTTGTCCTCAGTTGTAGTTTAAAGACCTGCGCGATGAGTGCATCCTGCATCCTAAGTTTGTTTGCAATCAATCAATCAATCATGTAAGCCCTCTACGGAGGCGAGATATTGCGTATATTCTTTTTATCTTAAGCCTTCTGCGGAGGCGGGGATCATGTATTTCTCGGAGCAAATTGCACATCCTGTCACTTTCAAAAGTCCTCTACGGAGGCAGGGAGCGGTTCTGTGACTAACTCAACCCTTAAGCATGTCTTCGACGATTATTGTGGTGAAGCCCAATCATCAATGTGTGCCTGTAATGTGCCTGAGATGGTGATGAACATAGAAATAGGAACACTCTATCACTTCTCTATCATGTTTTCTTCGTGTCTTCAAGTGTGTGTGTTTGGTGTGCTTGTTGTGTGTGGTGTGTTTGTTGCCCCATATGCAGTTTAAAGACCTGTGCGATGAGTACATCTTGCATTTTGGGAAGTTTTGTGTGTCTTGCATGTGTGTTGCCCCATATATGCAGTTTAAAGACCTATGCGATGAGTACATCCTGCATTATGGGAGGTTTGTTTACTTTCCTGTACTTGCATTTGCATTTCATATATATGAGAAAAAAGTAAAGAAAAGAAATCATTCTTGTCTTCTATGCATTAATGTGTCCTATGCATTTAGTGTATTCACCATGTTTCGCATGACTGTAACTATCTTCTCCATGTTTTGCATGCCTGTTACTATCTTCTATGTGATTGACATGTCTTCTCAGTGCTTGGCATGTTTGTTGTGTTTGTGACCGTACTTTAATGCATGTATTGGCCTCACGTTTATACATACATTAAAGTGGGGGCTAAATGTAACGTTAGAAAATGTCCCCTTGGGGGCTTTTCCCTCTTTAGGTTTAGCTCTTGGGTCTTTTGTGTGTATTTAGGACATTTTACATCATAATTTGACATCCTGATGGAATGAACCCTAGGTTTTATGGCAAATAGGACCTAGGGGGACCCCTTGAATCTAATCCTGCCCAAAATAGGGGGGAGGACTTGGGCACTCGTGCCCTAGTCCTACCCTATTTTGGGTCAGTCCCAAATTTTAAGTGTTAGTTTATGACCATTATTTGGGTCCTAGGCTGACACGACAAGTTTGCATTACGAAATTCTTGGCGGGAATGTTTGTAGTTGCATATAAAAGCATGTTTAGGCATTCATTTGTAAACTAGAGGATCATTAGATGGAAATTGTTATGTTTATGCATTATCAAGGTGATTCAAGGCTTTCATTGTGTTGCAAGAGCATATTTGTGTTGTCTATGTGTTTGTGTTTGCAGATTTGAGCATCCATCTCCTCATGGAATGAAGAGCATCTTCCTCCCGTGAGAACTTCACTACAAGGTGATATCATTTGTGTTTGTGCTCACTTATTCATTTGAATTTTGCTTCTGCCTCACAAGGGCACGCACTCTCTATTTGACAACGGTGTTTGGAAGACTTAAGTGTCCTTTTGGGGCTTGACTGAGGCAAGCTCCTAAACACCACAACCCCCTCCCAAAGGTTTCATGGTTGTAGGTTACAGGTTGATGATGCAGATAAAGTGAAGTTGCAGGAGGGCATATTGGAGTGTCAGAATTGCAGAACAAAAAGAAAAAGAGTACACTGGACTAGGGTGCCTGCTCATTAGTCCTCAAAGTTCCAAGATAGGAAAATCTCTAAAACAACAGAAACAAGTTACAGACTGAGTTTCCAGATCCCGACAAAAAGCAGGGCCTTGGACTTGGGCACCCACTCCTTTGTCCCTGACTTTTCCGCCTCAGAACCCCAAAAATAGGTGCACATTTATTTGTCATTTTACATCTTTCTATAGAAGCATTTTCTGTTATTCACCAATTTACTTCTGTATTTGCATAATTAGGGTTTTGATGGATAATTAAGCATAAGAGAAGGAAAATTGATAATCAAATACCCTAATCCAAGCTTCCCTACATTTGTGAGTGACCAAGGACCTGATAGTGCTCTGCCACTCGATCTGAAGGTCCTTGAATGTAATTGGTGAAAGGAGGATTCAAACACTAAATAAAAATAATCCAAATTTTAACCATTACAAGTTTTTATGGAAAAAAAGAAATGATGAAAGATTTCTGGGCAAGAAGAGGGAACCCACTGAGATTCTTGTGAATCTCATATCTTCTAATTTCTTTGAGCAAGTATCTGTCATGTTGGAAATCTCTTTAGACAGGTTCAAGGAACTAATGGAGACAGAGACTACATTTTATAAAGAAGATATAGAAGAATCTGACTTTTGTGTGAACAACTCAAGGAAATTGGACCACAGGTTCTTCAACTCCTATACAAACTTTCAATAATTATATAGCAAGATGAAGTAGAAAGAGGTAAAGGAAAGTGAACTAGGCAATCTCTAAGAAAAATCTAGACAAAACTTTAACATTTCTGCTGACCATCTAAAAGCTTCTCCAAAATTGGGCACTATACCTAGTATGGACTCTTGTGAGTTCAGTGATAACAGATGCCACATTTGGGATCATGAAGTGCCTTGGCATATAGATCCAGGGGTGGAGTTGAGGAAGGTAAACTCTGAAGAATCTAAGCATGGAACTAAACTGGATGATATCCTGGGGCTTTACTATCAATACATGGAAGTACAGAAAGATGCAGACTTAAATAATGAGTTCAAGGGGATAGAAGGTGAACCAAGGGAGGAAGGAATGATGCAAGACTTTGAAGATAGTGAAGACAGAGTTGCAGAAATATACAAAGATCCAAATGAAATGGATGATTATGACAGTGATGGATAGGAATCTAAAATTGCATGAAGAGAATATATAGAAGATTTCAAAATGTGAATCGGATGAAGCAATCAGGTGTTCAATGCAGTAGCAGAGACTTCTCCTTTTATATCTTGGGTTTTTGGAATCTTTAAACTGCTTGGATACATTAAGGAATACTAGTAGTTTTTTGGATTGATATAATTAGTAAGTACAGGCAAGTTCTCTAAAATCTCTCTGGAAAGTGTCATACAGCTCCACTAGATCACTCAAACACCCTGGTGACATTGAAATACTCCTCTAATTATGCTGTCACCAACCTAGAAAGTTAACTCTTATTGAGTTGCAAGAGAACTCAAAAAATGGGGACATTACAGTGAGTGAAGCTAACACAATAGGAAGATACTATTCTACCAAAATCACCCAAGGTTTACACTTGGGTCCAACCAATGCTAATAGGGTTTATACCTTGGTGGGTTCATTTTCAATGCATTAACCTTGCAATACATTGTACAATTTGAATACAATCTATTGGCATGGCCTTTAGTTTAAGTACAATAATTTTTCTACAAGATTTCTAAGTAGGATAGAGGGAGAGATCTAGAAGACTCTTTGTTTGATGAAATTATTGCAACCTTGGTATGATTGTATATATTAATTATGATCCAATTTTTAGGGTGAACTAAGGGATAATCCTTTAGATAAGATAGTAATGCAACAAGATTGCAGAATACATAAAAGAAAGCATATATGTTAACCATATTACATTTGAATGTGGAAGGCTTCTAGTAGATATGTCATTTCTATTTAGATCTAATAGGGGAAATGTACATGGAGGTAAGATAAAAACATATTATGTCTCTTGTACTTTATAGAATACATATAAATTAGGTATTTATATGAGTAGGCCATCAAGTAATCTCCCTATATATGTTGGCAAGTGTCCAATGTGTATGGCACATTGATTATGTAGATAGGATGATGACATATGTCAAACCCATATAGTACCAATTGGATTGTTGTGATATATGTTATAGACACCACCATGTGTCAGATGCGTATGGTCCCAATTGTATGATCATGTTCTATGGAATAGAGGTAGTTGGTGTACATATGGAAGTATAACATCTGGTCATTCATGTTCCATGTGTCACACATGTATGTTCTAACTAGACATTGGTATGTTTGGCCATCTATAGTTCTATAAGATGTGCTTGAACAATGCTTTGTGGTTGCACAAGAGAATTGTATGCAAAGGTATGAGGATAGTATTGCATGTGGATGTATGACGATCCAAGTACAATATCACACATCATCTCAAGAGAATTCTACATTGTCCCATGTGTCATTCCCTCATGCAATTTCATAGTGACTAGATGTCTTGCACAAAGATATACATCTAGTAATTTTGTGCAACCACATAATTCAATATAATGTAGTTGAGCACAGATAAAACTATGCCACATAATCTCATAGTCACACACACCTCATAGCTACACCATATTGGGGGTTCTCTACACACAAGATTCATCTCTCTTATACTTCTCTACACCATGTTCTACAACACATGCTATGCACATCATCTACCTTTGCATGACTTTGCATTGAACAATACATATACAACACATGGAATGGAATCACCCACATGTTATGCTTTCATACACATGTGACATATAGTAGGTCTTATGCCATACTTTTTGGCTCCATATAAGTTTAACACCTTGTACAATATGCATCTAACACATGGCAGTGCTTATGCCACATGTATTTGAAACACAACTAGTACCATATGGGTTTGACATCTATCATCATTCCCATGGGGCCGCCCCATTATATATTCATGTATAAATACTTGCAATGTACATGTTATACATAGGTAGAAACTATTTAAAGTATAGGATAGTCCCTCTAAAGTCTCTTGGCAAATCAAATGACTTCACATTTGTTGGTATGTGGTGACTGATTATGCAAGTACTATACACTAGTTATGTATCCTTGTCGGGGTTCAGGGCTGGGCTAGGCCTCGAGTGGGGGTTTGGGGGCGCAACCCCCCAAAAAAAAATTTCCCTCCTTTTTGCATGATCAGAGTTGGTTGTTAATTTTTGTTAACCGACAAAAGAAAAATGACATTGCAAAACCCTAATTCTAGAAGCTTCCAAAAAGCTTGTTATAAGCAGTTGGGATGTATGTTACAGTGAGGTATTCGCAAGATTGTAATCTATTTTGCATTGGATAATAAAATCATTGGATGGCTAAGTTTTTGTGGATGTAACCCATATTGGGTGAACCATGTTAAATTTTTGTGTTGATCTCTTTTGTGTTTTTCCTTATTGTTATATTTGGGTTATTTAATCTACATATAATTGTTAGTGTTTATTGCTTTGATCTACCTGAACCCTAACAACATTCCCATATTTGTTCATGGAAACCTACATTCCCAACCTTATTCTCTATCATTCTTTGTAAACTATTCCAATTATGAATGGAAGGACATGATCTTTGTCATATCTTTGGCATGTCTTTGTCATACTTGCTACACATTAGGTATAATACTTGGAGTTACCATATTTTCCATTAGCACAACCCTACAATCATATGCTTTACTAGCTAATGTGCAGGGTTGTCCATAATCCACCTAGGAATCAAATCACATGAGCACTATGTTGTATGTATTAAGTGAAGTTGAGTGCATGGATGAAGTTGTAAAAGAGATCATGAGTAGTTGTTAAAGAGTGTACCAGTTAGCTTGATTTACATATTACTTCTAGTCTTGACAACTTAAAAGAGTTGATGGGCATCATGATGAGTACAAGTTGTATTGATGTTGATGATGTCTCCCTTGTTAGTTATGAATGTATTGAGTCTAATTGTATAGGATATTGGATAGCCAGAGGCTTTAGTAGAAGGGGACAATATGGCATAAGGAGTTCCACATTGAATATTGAGTGTAGGCCTAAGTATTGTGAAAATTTGAGAATGAAGTTGTTCTCACCAGCTATTTAAATAATGGTGCAAGGACCATAGCACAAAGACTTAATCCTTCGATGTGACCTCTTGAAGCCTTCCTTCTAGATGTAACTAGACTTTATCACCAACTTAAAATACATGAGGTGTGTGGTGAACATCATGGTGCTCTTTGTATGCTAGTTGTTGGCATGTAAGTATTTGCTAAACATGTTGATGTACATGTTGGATGTGCTACAAAATCTAATCTACCTTATTGGCTTTCCATTATTGTGTGTACAACCCCAATGTGGATGATGCATGGTGTTGTTCTCAAAATCAGCTACGCTCATTTTTGTAGACAACCCCTACGAAACTTGTCTGTTTTGTAGCCTACACTCTAAGTTCGCAAAACGAGACAAGTACTCTTGATCTCGAGAAAAGTCATCTAACATCCTAGAAGAGTTTGCGACATTCCCTCGCCGCGATTTCTCAAAAATCGTGAAGCTTGTTGTGGTCGTAAACTCACCAAAATATCAATTATTGAACATTTTGGGGTGTTAGAAAAGTTTTTGTTATTACATGCAATGGCGGTCCAAACAACTGAGCTCTTACATGTATTTTGTTTCTTTTATGTGCAGAGTCGGCTCTTTTCGCCGCTTTCATATATCTTACTAAGTTTTTGTTTTGACATGCAATGGCGGTCTAAACCTCTACTCATACATGTCCCTTGAACTCTTAACATGCAAAGTCAGTCATTTGGTCTGCCAACCAAACATATCTTTGCGAATTAGTGACATTAATGCCACTCGTGTTGGCATTAATGCATTCGATTTAAGCCTTTTTAAACCGTTTTAATTCGTTTTGTTTGTTTATTTCTTATTATCAAACCTCTCATTCAACTGTTAATCCTCTTGGAGATCATTTGATCATCATGATTGGCAGATTTGACTGTGTTTCACGGTTCATGCATGAATTAGGGTTTCGAGTCGGCCTTTCAGGGTAAGTCTTCATTTCATTTTCTTGCTATTTCTAATAGGGTTTCATTTAAACATTTTCTATTTTGAAATTTTAGGTAGATATTCGTTTTGCTTCAAGTCTATAAACATGCATCAGTATGGTCTGAAACCCTATGTTCTATGCGTAGTTTTCGCTATTCTCTTGCTTGAATAGTTGCACATTCGTCGTGCCTCATTTCATTCGCTTCGTGAAAACCTTGTTTGTGTTTTGACCCTTATGCATTGGCGGAGTAACCGGCTGTCTTCGCATCCTTCGAGAGTTTTTCCAAACACATATAGGGGCGGTTAAAACCACCGCCCTTACATAACCCTTGTATACTTTCCCACATGTAAAAGTGGTGAAATATGTCACCTTTACACATTCCAGAGATTCAAAAGAAAATCATTCGATGTAGTAGTGGTTAAAACCACCGACTATGCATCGAATCAACTCAACATACATGCACCGGCGGTCCATTTAGCCGACCTTGCACATGCCTCTAGAGTTGCAAAATTACCTTGATGTAAGGGCGGTCATTTTGACCACCCCTACATGTAAAACTTCTATTTTTCCAGAAAATAGATGCAAAGTCGGTATTTTTCACCAACTTTGCACAAGAATGATAAATTCTTCCCAAACACATGTGAAAGTGGTCAAAACATCTGACTTTACATATGTGAAATAATCCCACATGTAGGAGCGGTCATTTGACCGCTCGTGCACGCTTTCCTAAATTTTTCCTAACACTAGGAAAATTTGCTGTTCAAGACCTGTTAACTCGCTTTCGCTCTTTGCCTCAATTTGTGCACACTCAAGCCCTTCAACGCATGCTTTCCTGTCCATGATCATCAAATCACGGTTATCCCAGTTTATCCATTTTTCCCCTAACTGCGAGATCATGGCCTTTTGCAATTCTCAACAAGTGTTTGTGGTAGATATTTCTCCCAGAGTTCTCTCCATAGCTAATGTCAGAGCCATCTCTGTCTAAAGCCAAAATCATGAAGTACAAGTACCAAGGTGTCTTCCCGGTGACTTTAGTGCAGTCAAATATTGATGAAATTAGAGATCAGAAATTGGACATGTAGACATGGTAGAATTTGTGGATAGAACAAAACAGACAAATCCTTCCAGACATATGCAAAAGATCATCGACAACAATATTCACTTGGTTGCCTCATTTCTAGTTTTTGCACATAATCCTGAGTTTGTTCTTCAGGTGGCTAGCCATTACAACAGGGACACTAGGGTTGTGACAGATTCCCAAGGGAATGTGATCATGACGGTGGATGCAGAATTCCTTGACAAAATGTTCATGTGTCCACCTATTAAAAACATTAGACAGATTGACTTCACTTAGGGGCAAAAGGACTATGATACAGATGTGGAAGCTGCAAGAAGGTATATAAACAACAAATGGTTGAAAATCCTTAGAAGTAATCTGACCAGATGGCTAAAGGACCTTCCTAGGAGTGACTTTGTAGAGGAAGTTTGTGATTTGATCACTCTTTTGAGTCGCATGAGAGGACTCCCTTCTTCCTCCAAGTTTCAAGAATGGATGTACACATACATCAAGGTGATTCTTAGGGGCTCACAAAGAATATTCTGGGGAGAGCAGATCAGTAATGCATTGCATGAACAACTGGTGAAGGTCAACACAACATTCAAATTCTATATGACCTCATATCTTGTATATGCTGCTGCTAGCATGAGAAGCTTTCCAGGTTTGACTTAGGTTGGTGATAGGAGATTGGTTCCTGTATATGAGTATTACCCTCAAATTACCCTGAAGGGATCAATCCATCATTTCCGAAGGGTGAACGATGCTTTCTTTTTAGTATTCATGTGCTTATGGGACAATGAACTTTTTCAAAAAAGGGTCTCAGATGAAGCTTGGGAGGTTGTGAATTCTTTTGGCTGCTTGTTCTTACAATTCCCCACTTTCACATATCTCAGGGTAGGGTATTATCCTGGCTATCCTTATATTCTTCCACGGTATCCCAGTGACTGTATTGCTCTCATGGAGCTATGCAGATAGCTGATTGTAGTGCATAATAAACAAATGGAGCTAAAGAAGTCAGGGATTAAGTTTCCCATTAAAATTGGAAGGTATTTAATTCAATCAGCTAACAAGGCAAAAATAGTTGATTCTGAATTACAGCTGGTCACTATGAGAACTTTTAAGAAAAGAGACTGTTTTGACTTTAGAAGAGTGCAAGATAAGATCAAAAGGAAGTTAACCTTCCATGTGCCTATGGTGGAAGATATTTGGGCTGATCTCATGACACAAAATGAGATTAGGAAGCTAGACTACTGCAGACTTCACCTGAGTCAGATTGAAGAGCTGGGCCTCACTGATATTTGAGACGGAATGGAAGATGATGGGGATGTTCTAGACCCCAAATATAACACTGAGAATGTTGAAGTCTCACCTCTTCCAGAGGTGAAATGGTTACTTAAAGAAGAAACATCCATAAGGAAAAGATTTCAACCGATCCTGGCCAACACAAATGTGTGGTTGGAAAGCAAAGGGATTAAACTGAAAGAGTTTCTCACAGGGTCAGAGGCTGAAGCACAGGAACAAACGAGCAAGAAGGTAGAGAACAAAACCAAAAATAAGAGTGACACCCCTTCTTCCTCTAAAATACGAAAACCAAAAATTAAGTTTGTATCCAAGGGAGGGAATAAGAAGGAAGTTGCAGAAACCTCCAATGTCACTAAATCAGGTGTTGAAGATACAAATATTGATCAAATGGAGATTGAAGATGTTGAGGCTGAAGAGCAAAATATTCAGAAGTCTAAGGATGCCCAACAAATAAAAGTATCTGATAAATCTGATGAAGAAGATGAAACTAAACAAGGCAAGGATGAGGATGCAATAAAGGAACAACTTGGTGACCCACCTCATTCTCCTGAGGAAGATCTTCCCACTGGAACACAAGTTTCTACACCTCTTCCTCATGCTCCAGTTTCTGGTAGTTTCCCAATAATTTCAAGTGTTCCTCTTTCACCTATCTTTGTTGTTTCTTCTGATAATACCCCTACTTCTGTGAAAACTAGTTTTGGGACCGTTTTTTATTCTTCCGGTTCTATCCCAAGTTTATCTTCTCCATCTTTTGACATTGGTGAACAATCTATCTTAGAAAATCTTCTGGATGCTTCAAAAAAGGTTGTTGAGACAGGTGTGGTTTTTACCAACACCAGTCCTATTGTGACTACAACAGGTGTAAATATGGATCCGGTGAAACAAGTAGTAGACTCATCTCCAGTTGTTGGTACTTCTGTGCTTCCCCCATGGTTGTTTGCATATACTCCAAAGAGGAAGAAGCAAGCTATTTTGCCTGATGAGATTGATATTGAAAAGTTGTTACCTGTAAAATCAAAGACTCTGAAGAAGAAGCCTAAGACTGTTTCTAGGCTTATCAATGAGAAAGGAATCAGATACACAGAGATTGCTAAACCACCAGAAGATGCTATTGTTGACAATTTTGACATGAATGATTATGTCATTTCAAGGGTTGAGTTAGGCAAGCTAACTCATGAGGGCATAAAAGTAGATTTTCAAACTACTGCCAGCACCTTGCTCGAAAAATATGATGAAGTAAAAAAAGAGAAAGAAAAGTATAAGGGCAAAGCAGAACAACTTGCTGCGGTTCTTCAAAAGATAGTAAAGTCATTTGAAATTGTAGAACCCATGGTAGTGACTGTAGAAGATCACCTGATCTAGAAGGTTGAAAAAGCACAAGCTAGAGGAAGGGTGGTAGGAGATATTGTGGAACGTTTGTTAGCTCAAGGGCGAATTCTACTAAAAACCACTGTAGAAAGAAAAGAGAAGATGGATAAAGCTAAAGCTGAGCTTGACAACCTGGTTGACTTACTCTCACAAGAGCTGCAGGATCAAGAAGAGAGCTTGGAGGAGTGGATAGAGATGAAAAAGATTAAGATAAAGAATCTGATCACCATTAGGGTCATTGCAAATAGGGAATCATATCTTAAAACCAAGGAGACTCTAGTTCATCGTATCCACATAATAAAAGGTTTACTTGAGGATCTATGTCAAGCTTGAGAAGCCAGTGAAGATAGCAATGTCACGCTTCTACATAGGCTAGAAGAACTTCCATGCACCCTCACATGTGAAGACCATAAGTTCCTCTCAATAGATGAGATGATAAGTTCCTTCGAAAAGATGGTTCAAAGGAAATTTGAAGAGGAGGTGCCCTCAGTACTTTCCATGGATAATCTCTACGATCAACATTCAACTTTAGAGAACTTGAAGGACAATCTAGACAAACATGAAAAGGCAATAAAGGTAGTAAAAGATGCAATTCTTCGGGCCCACACTATCTCAAAAAATACAGCTAAACCAAATGCATGCGAGATGGCAGCCATACAGGCCATGTACTAGGATTTTCTAAAGAAGAATGACGAAGGAAGCTAATGCCTTAGTTTATTTTATTCTTGTATATGTAATTTGAATTTTGTTGTGGACATATCCATATGTAGTTTTCTAAAATGTACTTACATGTGAGACAAAGGAAGTTCTAAGTCAAATAGGACTCTTCTGTTTGAATAAGTCAAAGTAATTGTAAATTTCCTATTTTTGCTCCAAGCTCCTCCCTATAAATAAAGAGGGCCTCTATTGTAAATTTTATCTTTTAGTTATTGAAGTGAAACTCTGCCAAATTGAAGAGCATTTTGAGACTTTGTGTTCAAATTGTAAATCATATTTTATCAAGTGAATATAAAAGTGAGCAATCTTTCAATCTTTGCATTAGAATAACTTGTGACTTATTGGAAATTGTTCTTATGTCCTTTTCCTAATACTATCTTATCTGCTTGATCAAATTGTAGTGTGAGTGTGAATAATCTAGGAGATGTTCTAGAGTTGATTGTGGAGACTTTGTGCTACAACAATTATCTTTAGTTTGTGGTTTTATGTTTTGAAGTAAAAGATATTGGAAAGGCTTTGAACTACTATTATCTTTTGTGATCATATATTTTGTTGTAGTATTCGGTGAAGACTTTGGGCTGCACCTCATTCTACTTGGTTCTAAGTTATAAATCAGTAAAAGAAGCAATGATAGACTTTGTGCTCTCGTGGGTTTCTTGGTTATTCAATTTGTATCAAGAAAGTACTATTTCATTTTGTAAACATCATTTCTGAAAAAAGAGAAATGGATGATATTGTCTCACCCCCAAGTTAGTATTTAGTTTAAACAAGTTTGTGATAGTTGATAGGGAACCTCCCCTTGTTGAGAGGAGAGATTTATCTCATTACACTGTGGTTGATATAACCATTTTGCCTTCAGTTAGTTGAAGACAAAATATTGACCCAACACACGGTAAGATATATCAAGAGGTGCCATAAGTTTGAACCCAAGACATGTCTAGAAAGGGTTATGTCATGTTAAACTATGAATAACTATATTGTAGGCATGTTGGATGTAAAGGATTTTGTCATACCAAGTGCATGGGTGCATGTTGTTGTAGATGCATGAGAGTGTGATTGATCATATCTCTTTGGCCATCTATTTGTAGAAGTAAAGTTGTAGACCAATCCAATTATGTATCCAACATGGTCCACAAAGTCTATAAGAAGTGACTGACAAACTATGGATCATGATAAAAAATAATGGATGTTGATAAGTTGAAATGGATCTTGTTGCACATCATGATGGCCATCTTGGAAAGTCTATCTACCCCAACAAATATCAATTCATGCTAGTACTTTATCCTAGGTAATCCACTCAAGAAATCCATGTTGATGGATTCCCAAGGCCATGTTGGAATTAAGAGAGAGATGTAAATTCCAAGCTTCATATACATAAGATTGACAATGCTACAAAGAATGCAAGACTTGATGTGGGACTCAATTCCTATGTGCACATGAGGTTAGTAGAATTGTCTTGGGAATGTTAAAGTGTTTATCTATTTTGTCATAATATGATTACTAGATGAGTCTTTATCATGATGTTGGTGCTCAAAATTGTATCCTACAACTCTAGAAAACAAACTTTAATCACTAACCCCAAGGAAGAAATTCATGCTAGAATCATTAGATTCATAATCAAACTGTAGGTGGCTTTGGCCAACTAACAAGAGCAAGATAACTCTTCTAGACTCTTTTGGCTCTACTTAAGGTAAGGAGGCTGCTCCTAGATATTTTTGTTAGATAAATAAAAATGAACTAGCCACATGGTTTAGCCAAACCCTACACATAAGGGAACTCCAAAAGGATATCACTACATGTCCATACTTTTTTTAGCCATATTTTATACCATAGATCTCTCAACAAAGTAGAATAGTCAACACTTATTCATACTTGCATTGTTGCCTTTGTTTACAATTAGAAGGAAAATCAAATCTACCCTTTCCCACTTCCTTTCAGTTGAAACTTTCAACTACATAATAGAAAAATTTGATCTTGAGCTCAAAAGTATCAAAATATTAAAAAATAAAATACCCATTTTTGTTGAAACTTAGCTCCTGACACATATAATATTAAATTTCCCACACTTAAACTTTGACTCTCTAGCACAAAAATATCTAATTTAAAATGAACAAACAAATTGCAATGTTTCCATGTAAAATATTTGGCTCTAAGAAGTAAAACATAATTTGCCACACAAAGCTATTCACATCAACACTAACTGCCAAAAGCAGCAAAGTAAAATTCACCTCCTCTATTTATGGCCTCCATGCTTCATTAGCAAATAGTAGGGAAAAAATCATGAGCCCCTTTTACATTTTTAGCCTTAGGCATTAATATTCATTTTGGCCTATATGATGAAACATTTTTACCCATAATTATTTTATAGATACCAATAATAAAACATGTGGCATAAAAAATAAATTGTGGGCCTATAAGAAGTCAATATACCCCACTTCTCACAATCTGCAATGCTCTTGATCACTCTATTCTTCCAAAGATGGGCCCCACTACCATTCTCATAACAAAATGAAAAATTGCAATACATTTTACCATTTGTCAACAATAAAAAAGATTTTTGACAAGTCATATTTCCTCAACTTAGCCCACTTCCCATTTTGCATAAAAATCTTAACTAAGTAAATCAAATTATCTTGGCAATACCATAGGAGCTTGTAATTAAAACTACTCCCTACTTATGGTAAGTGAAACCAGGGGAACAACCCATGGTAAATAAAGCTTACAACAAATTAAACTTGATGCTTTAATTCCCCACCCAATTACTACAATCTAGATCCTACTCAAAAGGATAAACAAGGAATATGTGATTTAAAATCCCCTTTAACAACACTCATAGAAATGAAGAAACATGGGCAACTAATGAAGACAACTATTGTAACTTAAAATAAGAACCAAATGCACAACTTTAAAATTATGGAATAAGTGCCAACAATGGCTCTAGTTGGGGATGTATGTCCCTCCTGGTCATAGAAAGATCCCATAAGATCTCTAAAATGTAGATCAAAACAAGACTATGATGTCATGCATGCATAACAAGCTAACCAATCTAAACCCCCTCTCCTATTAAAAAATTGAAAATGTAAAATCAATACTTGCTTCTATAAAAAATCACATTCTCCATTGACCTTCTACAATCTATTCTAAATGTGCAAACACTCATTATCTATTGACGTCTCCAAATATGTGAACAAACCTTCTACTATTGGAAATGACATATTTGAATTTTGCAACCCTCTTTTTGATGAAATATTTCATTACAAAGCATGTAGGAAATACACTTGTTAAGTTTATCATGCTTTCTTGCATCATGTAAGTTCACGTCACATGCTTCGTAATCACAAAATATAACAAAATTATCTCACTGAATCTGAAAATGAAAAGCTTCATAAGCCATTGAACCAATAGCATTCTAACTACTAGCTTCATTAGGTGAACTCAAATTAAATTGTAAAGCCTCATACTCATGAAATTAATGAAAACATACTAAGCTATTGAGTGGATTTAAATTCAAAACTCCATTGGTCAACCCTACAAAACATGTGAAGCTCAAGTGCATCATCTAAATGTGATGCACAAACTAAATCATACTAATCCTCATAAAGGAAAACTCGTACATCTTCAAACTTCCAACATCGTCCCAATGAAAAACTTCATATTCAAGCAAATGAATAGAGAAATCAAGTGCAACAATGTCATATAAACTAACATAGTTAGAAAAATTGTAAATGTCAACACAATATTAAAATTAGTGTTAGTACTAAGGACTTGTTCACATTCACATGTATCCTTCATGTAGCTTTGAGTCTAAATATCCACTTCGAAAGTGACTAGCTGAAAAATATCGATTAGAGAATAGGGTTATTTACATTATCTCTCCACCATAGCATACTTATTGGTTAGAAAAGATAAATGAGTCAACTTTAGGAGATGGAGAACCAACCCCTCTCTTGAAAGGAGACTCAAAGGAAGATCTCCCCAAGGTTTTATCTCACTAGTTCTTGGTGTTGCAAGACAACCCAATGGTAGATGTGCAACTATTTAAACAAGATGCCTCCTGGAATCCAACAAATAGTATCACACTAAACCAAATTTGGATACAAGCCTAGACTTAGGAATCACATTCATCAAGTAAACACACTAAGAATATTGTTGAATCTATTACATACATCTAGTGTATTTTATAGATATCACTTTCGAGGCACCTATCTATTCTCAATAATAATTTCAATATAGGTGCATTGAGACTAATATCTCTCGACATCTTTTAGATAGATGTGAGACTAATATCATCTTTTAGATAATGTATTTAAGATATCTATGCTACAAGACTATATCTATGGATATCTTTTAGATAGATGTATTCAAGATATCTATGCTATGAGACTATATCTATGGATATCTTTTAGATAGATGTATTTAAGATATCTATGCTAGTACATAATACTTTTAAAATAATTATATTAGTCTTTTCAAAATTTACAAAAATAAAGTACATATTATTTATTTAAAGATATAGGCATTAAATAAAATTGTAAGTAATATTTTAGATTTAAGTAGAAATAAAATAATAAGTAAAACCAAAACATAGCCAACATATATTTTTAAAAAATTAAAGTAAAATAAAAAATTAAAATTTATATGTCCATAAATAAAATAGTTCTAAAGTAAAATAAAATAACACTTAAATAAATAAAAATAAAATAATTTTTAAATAGTAAATATTAATATTTTGACATATAAATGGCAGTAAAATTTAAGGTAAAAGTTAAGAAGAGCTTTTGTTAACAGGGTAAAATATGTAATACAAAGAAAATCTATTAAACAAATTAATATAATCCTATTTTATTTAATTTTTAAAAAAATAATAAAAAAATCATATGGTTCAAAGAGATGGGCTTGTCCTAGAACCAAACTTGAACCAATGCTAGAGATGGACCAATGCCAAAAATCTAGGGATTGGCCTAAAATTGCACAATCAAAGTCTCAAAATAGTGCTATCGTCCAAAGAAGAATTGGTCACTAAAATCAACATAGTCACTAAAATCAACATAATCATCCACCATATTACATGCGATGAGAATTCAAATGTCAACAATAAATCAAAATATATGTCTATTGAGATCTTGTTGCATTAGTTTATTTCACAACACATAATTACATGATTGACCTCTCAAAACAACATAGCCTAGACTAGGAAAATTATTTTACAAGACAAAAATACCAAGGTAAGAACAAGTGTATATAAAGAAAACTGATTTTCTAGCAACCTCAAATGGCATGCTGTTTAATTTTTTTATAGAGTTTTTTAGTTCAAGAGGTGGAAAAACTAATTACAAAGAGTGGGAATGAGACATTAATGATCAAGGAAAATCTAGAAGTATTTCTAAATATTTTAGTCTTAGATTTTTCTAGATTTTATATTGTTAGCAACCTCATCTAAGGACATCTTCATTTATCTTTTGAAAAAAGATTTAGCAAAGAAGAATTGTAATGAAATAGCTTGCACAATAGAAGAATGCAAAAACAAATACTTGGAAATATAATAGAAATACTTAACAATGCTCATAAGAATAGTAGGCCACTTTGAGCGGGCAAATTCATTCACAATATGATGACGAACTACTACTCACTACTTCCTATATATATATCCTACTTATGCCTTGGATGCCACCTAAGATGACCAAACTACCTATATAAGACTGTATAAATGATTATATAAGCTAGCCATAATTTGACTACACATCTCAATATAATTAATGGGTCAGGCATAGCATTCCCCCTCTTTAGAGAAGAGTTGTCCTTAAACACGGACCAATTGTGAATTCTTTTGCATATATCTTAATTTTCTCATGTAGCATCTTTGACTAGAGAATTCCTCTACTTGATCAAATACTCTATAATTGCCCTCATTTGTATCCTCTTTTCATTTTTGAATGATTCCCTTAGGTTCCAAAATCATCCTATCCTCTTCATTAAACTCTGGTAACTCAATCTGAGTTGAAATTCTTTATCTTATAACCTTCTTCAACTATGGAACATAGAAAAGTAAATGTGTTTTTTGTTGACTTATGATGGCTCGGGATTCACTACAAATTTCAAGATCAATTTAACACTCTGTTTTGAGTGGGAAAACTATAAAAACAGGTTTAGAGGTGAACAATTCCACATCAAGGAAATCAGTTTTGCTAGGGACAGATTGTCTAAACAAGAAGAAAACCTGAGTTATGTCAGCATTAAGATTTCAACCAACTAGTGACATACAATGTTCTTATCAATCACACGACCCAGACAGTCTAAAACTCATCCAACTCAAACACAATAGTTTCTGATGGACTTTAGTTAGACAACGGTCCTTACCTTCCATATTAGGTTCCAGTCGGCTTCAAGAATAGTTGTATCAGATGTATATGTGGATTATACCTTCTAAACACAATAAACATGGGATAAATGTCCAGTAATGCTCCTACATAGAGATAAACACCATACTAAAATGTTTCTTTATTGAAGATACATAACAGATTTATTTCTTAGACCCGCGTGGAGGGTTTTCAACCTACAGAAACGGTGAAAAGACTGCACCACACCTTCCTTTTCCTTTCGCTCCACCAAAACAACCTTCCAAAAACACAAAACAGTCCCGACCCTTCTCTGTTGTCCTATTTTTATCGCTGCCTCCCGTTTCTTGTCTTCTGCTTCATTTTGCACATATTCCCCAATCGGTTTGAAACACCTGAGTCTCTGTTACATAAAAGCATTACAACAATAAACTGATTCTTTATGACCCCGAACTGGTCTTATGCAAGTCGCTGTAGTTGTTTTTATTCTCATTAATCTTCGCTGTTCCTTGGCTTGTCTCTGGGATTTCCTTCACTTGTCCCTCTTTTCTTTGTTTGCTCGCATCCTTTTCTTGCTCTTCTTACTCTTGTCATTGCTTTATTCATTCTCTGGTTTTAACTATAACTTTGATCTCCTCCTCTGCTTTCTTCTTGTGTTCTAATTTCTTCGAGATCAAATTCTGTGGCCCGCTCAGTCCATTATGCTGCCGAGCATCTACATTTGCTGTACTTTCTGTTTGGTCCCTGCTGGCTTAACGACCTCGCTCTCAACTTCCTGTCCCCACTTTCTCTGCGAGCATTTCCAACCTTCAAATCTCTTTCGTTGAACAGAGCATCGACTTCTAAAACTGTCCCTGCAAAACCTTCCAAAGAACTAACTTTGAAAGGTGTCGCCCAATCTGTCCCAATAACTGAATCTTTAACTCGAAACTCAGTGGAAAATGGGGTTTTTTTTTTCTTGAGCCCCTATCTTGGATGAGCTGACGTGTGACAAGGCCCTATTTCATCCCTTTGTAATCATAAAACCCCCTAAGACATTAAATAAGGTAGCCCACCAAAACGAAACTAATTAACAACATGAAAGCAAAATCGGCTACAATGACCCCGACAAAGTCAGAAGAAACAAACAACGAAAACCAAAACTTCAAAACAGTATGCTCCTACATCAACTTAGGTAACTCCAATTTATATGCCACACTACTAATCCTCTATAAAACTTTTGGGTGCAAGATTGTTATCCTTCTTCTTTTCCTTTAGTGACATCTGTTTATATGGTTGTAATCGCACAAAGACCAAATCTCCTACTTTAAAATTCCTTTCATTGTGGTGTTGATCAACTTGCTATTTCATTCTACTTTTTGTCATTGCCAAGTTCTCCTAAGGCTAGAGAACTTACCTCTTGTTGGTGTTGAACTTGTTCTTCAACTACTCTAACCTTTGGGTGCGCCTACAATGAAAGGTGATTGATGGTGATGGTACCCATATAGTGCCAAAAATGGAGACATTTTGGATGAAGTGTGGAAAGAAGTGTTATACCACCATTTTCTATTAGCAACCATCAAACCCATCTCTCTTGTGTATCCTAAACAAAACATTAGAGATAGCCCTTCAAGAATTTGTCGACCACCTCAGTCTATCCATCTAATTGGGGATGATATGATGAGCTACGAGAAAGTTGAGTTCCCAACCATGAGAATAAGTTAGTCCAAATTACTTTTAAATATAGGATCATGATCACTAATTATGATTTTTGGAGTCCCACGTAGCTTCTGAATGGTATCTATAAATGTTGAACTGCTATAGTACTTGCTACAAATGGTTGCGCCAAAGCACAAAAATATGCATACTTGGTAAGTTTTGAAGCGACATGGGTGTTTTTTTAAGTTGAGGAATATCCATAGATTCCTCCCCTTCAATTCATCAAATTGGGTTTCATTCTTTTCTTTTGGGTTTAATAAATATAAAAAATAAATAAAAGATATGTTTGAATCTTGTAATGTGTTAGGATAAGCCAAAGAGAAAGTACATATATAACTTTATAATGATAATCATCAATAAAAAATTATCAAATAATATCACTAGAAAAATGAAACATTAAGAGTTTGTATGACTGGAATTTACCTTCATATCTGCAAGCATTTTAAAATAGTCTTTGCAAAATAAGTTGAAGTATTTTTCTATTTAAGGAACTTTTTCTACCAAATTAATATGGCCATTCCAATTGAATGATATCCTTACACTAGAATGTCACTTGGTAGTTCAAATTCTACCAAAATTTCAAGAACTAGGATGTTCGTTTATTAATAAGGCATCTAGATTTTTTGTAAATCCTTATAAAATTGTAAGAGTACTTAAAAATAAAAAAAAGCATGCTCAAGGAATCATCCTCTCTAATTTAATTTTCAAATAGACATTTGATATAAAGGTCATTCTTTTAAAAAAATCATGACCAATAATAAGAATTTTATTAAACAACCTAAAAATGATGAATACAAGAAAAAATTGACCATCATATTTTGTTCCTCAACATTCTAAGCATCTTGTCTTCAGGATATGTCATTAGGGAAATCATTTTTCAAACAAATGTCTTGGAATCAATATAACAGTTTAATATCATACTTCTCAATGTTATTGCTATTTCAAAAACACTCACATAGTTTATGCTTTAAAATTCACAACTAACTTAATGATAGCACATTTATGCTATGATATGATATTTTAAAACTTCAAATAGATCATAAGAGAGTCAAGATGATTAGTTCAAGGAAAATGAACACATAATGATAAAAAAATATAAATACTTACTATATAGTAGTCCCAATTAAGAATCCTTAACAACCCTAGTAATTCTATCTTCTATCTTGTCCACTATCATGGATTATTAGGTAATCTTACATGGATTTTAAAAATGAAGGACATTAATCATATTTTTTCCTTCCATGTATTCTAAAAAATAATTGCTAATTGATGACAAATAGCCCCCAAAATACCTATGTATTCTAAAAACAATGACTAATTCATGATAACCCAAAAAATACCCTATGTTTACATAAACATTCATGGGGAGACATGTAAGCTTAGGTTCTAAACAATTCATGATGTGTGGACCAAACCCTACACAATAATGTGCATACCAAAACAAATAGTTCATACATATGTAATAGCTATTGAAATTTCATTAATGATTAATGAACTTGAATTTGAATAATTCTATAGTAAGCTAGCAAAGCTACACTTATCTAACCTCAATTCAAAATCAAATAGGTTAAATCAAATATTATTAAGTTATGCACTTTTATCTCTTTTTAAGGTTATTTATTTCAAAGTTACCTTTTAAATGCAAAAAAAAAATGGTTTAAGGAAAAACTTCGTACAGTAGATATATATACAAACATATACTGTAGAATATTTTAGTCTACTAAAATTTTCAATTATTATATTTGCCCTTATATTTTAGGACCAAAATACATAAATATGATAACTATTAAATTTAGCGCATGTATCTATACATGGAAATACTTGATATGTGTATCTATACACATGTTTGTATATACATACATTCATATGTGTAGGGTACTCACATGTGTATGTACTCATAATTACACAACACATGTACACACATGTGAACATGTATGTACCTCTGTGTGTTTTTTAATTTGATAGTCATATCATTGTGTATGACAATAAAATCAATTTTTTGAAATGCTATATCAAATGAAAGGGAAAAATTGACATTTTATAAATTCTAAAAAGAATATAGTAAATATTTTGTCTTTGATGCTTCTTCTTTACATGATTCATTATGTATGGTAGCCAAACAATATTTGCACTTTATGAAAGTTGATTTAAAAGCCCAAGAACAACACTCTTTTTCAAGGGGATGTCGAGGATAAGTTTTCTTTTATTAGATGTGATGTTAAGAATTTCCTACATCTAAGATATATACCTAAGGAATTGTTTATTGCAAGAAAATAGTTGATTAATTATTCTTACCATGAAAATCACTTGTAGAATGCACATGTATTACACTTCAATTAGTGGAAACCAAATAAAAGTGCACAAATGTGCAAAGAGTTGTAATATGCAATTGGAAAGTGTGAGATGAAAGAAACTATAATAGAACTCTTTCTAATTGAATTTACAAAGGACCTCTGTTTAAGACAAAAATAAACTAAAGCAACTAAACCTCTACAATATTTATTTTGTGTCCAATATTTGTAAACAATGGGGAAGGATTTTTTCTAAGTAGTAGACAAGTATAAAGGTTTGCAACTCCCACTAAAATGCAACTTTTGTATAATGACAAACTCATTTTGGTTGTGCCAATACATAGTGTAGACACTTTAAAATGTCCTAAACCTACGAACATCATTTTTACACATGTTGTTGATGTATAAAATTGTGCAGGTTCCAACACCAACATGGGAAGTTTCAAGAATGTGAGACTTGTTACTTGAAACAACCTCTAGATTTTAAAGAAGCTGGCTCTTCCTATTTTAATTGGGTTTTGAGCAAAGGGAAAGAAATAAACAAGATTACAGATATAATAAGCAAATCTAATTTATGGCAATGCGCCTAAGTAAAAAGTATTCCTTCAATTCAAGCACAGTGAAGCTATTCTCAAGATACAATTATATTAAAGACTAGATACTGCATGATCAATATAGACAGATATAATGAATATTATCAAAGGCTTATAACTAGACAACTTTACAAAGACACAGATGATATCAACCAAGGAACAGAACAGAGTTTTTCTTATTAATCTTCCAGCAACATAAAAGGCACAGAAACATGCACAGATATATTGACTTTCTTATCAAGAACAACAAAATAAAGGCAAAATGGCATAAACTGGTCACAGAAAAATCTCTGACTCTTTTATTAGATCTCTGATTAAAAACTTATATCAAAGTAAAGTCCTCTTCGATTACAAATTCTGCATATTTATAATCATCGATTTGACACAAGATTGCTTGCAACAACCCAAATCCTCAACAGCTAAACATAACTGAAGATTACTAGAAGTCCATGGTGGTTACGATCTTCTGAATCTGTAACGGCCATCCCTCCTATGCGCTCATTGGCTGGGGCGAAGTATTATGTGGCACACTAACTGTATTGAGACCAAGACACATGGCAACATCCACGTGCATAAAGCTGAAAAGAAATTATGACAGATGGCAGTGTCCGCATATACTTAGAAACTCCTTTGTCTTCAAATAAATCAATAGGAAATAGATGCTTGTCACATTTTGCAGCCTCCAAACAATGATACGTGTCCTACCCTGCGAAGCCTTTAAAAGGAACCTGTCTTTATATTCGGGCGCCCTCCGTTATGACATCTGTCACAACCCGCTTCACTTAGAAATTGAGACACAATAATAATGGGACCCACAACCTTCATAACTCACTACCCACAAAGGGAATGAAACTGGGATAGATGGCGGCACCCACGCTCATAAAAGCTAACATGCGGCAACCTTCACAACACTGCTGAAAAGAAATGAAACTTTTGAAAGGTTCTGCGAAAGCCGACACTTGTTGCATTCTGCAACAACTGTGAATTAAAAGTTTCTTTCTACAAGAGATTATGAATAAAGCAACTCCTTCTCCACTATCACCACGTGGCACACTCCGCAAGCTTGAAACAAAATGAATTGTGGACCACCATGGTTTATGCTGACATCAATATAAATTTTGAAAAGGGACACGCAACAACACCCGCATAAAACTCAAAAAGACACATGGCGCCTTCCGCAACATGTAGCAAGAAAGGAAACTTTTTGAGATTGCTTCTGCTAGTGACACATGGTGCCTTCCACATAAATTGAAATAAAATGAATCAAAAGATGCTACTTGATACGTGGCGCACTACGCAACAAACTCAAAAGGGACACATGACGCCTTCCGCATAGAACTGGGTGCCAGAAATATTGCTGCGGCTTTGACACTTGGTGTGACTCATGCATAGAAAATTTTGAGGGAAACATTTGAGGCATAGAATAGAGACACAAATATACAACCACAGTTAAGCCATAGTACTTAAATGCAACACTGTTGAAACTGAAACAAAATGTAGAGACACTCTACAGTTCTTGGCGACCATCAGGACTTTTGAGCCTACTCTGAAAGAACCCAAAACTGACAAAAATATATTGTATTGAAAAATAAACCCTGCATTATAGATTTTGCAACATTGTTTGATATACAGACCATTCTAAATCTGAGAGCCCCTCTCTACTCTGCAAATCTTGGAAAGCAAAATCAAGATTAATTATATCTTTATAGGAAAATGTTTGCAAAATTTGTACCACAACCTTTAATTGAAATTCTAGCTGGGCCATAGGTATCAACATAGTTTCAACTTCCTTTACTGTTGATGAATCACTTAAACCCTGGAAAATTGTCTGATAATTTTTCTTGGTTAAAAGAAGGGCCTTGATGTCATCAATCATCAACACCATGTTGCTACCTGGGAAAGGTGAAGGAAGCCCTAGTTGCACCAAATCTTCTATATGTTTCTTCATATTCTTTACTCCTTCCTTCACTATATCTAGGAGCTCCTGACAATTTGTGGCCGCAGAATTACAACTCAATACTTCATTGACCTTTTTAGCAGCAACCATTCTATCATTGATATCTGCTGCTGATAATGTTTCATCTGTTGTGTCATACAACTTTTTCAACAAAAGTTGAGGATCAGAAACCCTTAATGAAATAGTGGACAAGGTGGCCTGCACCGAAGTTTCTACCTTCTCACACAACTGCTGAGCATTTAACATAAAAGTTAAAGATGGCTTTAGCTGGATAATCTCCTCAGAGATTCTCTCCCATACTGAAACATATAGCTCTTTCACCAAATTTAGAACTCCAACATTCTGTGGCCTATTAGCCAACTCAATTGTCAACTGTTTTGTCCTTTGTTGTTCAGCCATGAGTTGTGCCTGAGCTGCACTATTGGCATTTTTCTCATTCAATAATTTTTGTTTTAGCTATGTGGCCTCTTGCAATTTATCCTGATATCTCTTTTCTGAAGTGGCCTTTTCCTGTCTTAAAATAGTTACTACAACCTTCTCCTGTGCCAGCTCAGTCTTAAGAGAAGCAATCTAGACCTGTACAACATGATGTATCTGTAAATAAATAGTATTCTGCAATTGTTTGTTCAGATTGTTAATCTCATTTTTCTTAGATTGAATCTCCCAGGTAAGATTATTGCTATTCACTTTCTCTTGAGCCAAATCATTCTTTTCCTTCTGTAACTTCTTAGACACTTTCAAATAGGCTATAGCCACAACAGTTGTAGTTTCATTTAGCAGCTCAACCCTGTCCTGTGGCCTGAAGAGAGACATATCCATGGCCACAACATTCATAGCATAATCTTGGGGCTACATTTGTTCATTTGGTTTTACCACACTTGGAGACAAATGTGTGACTATCAATGATTATTGAATAGGGTCATAAAGTGACCTCATGTGTGCCACAACAGGGCTTTTATTTTCCTTTTTCCTCTTCTTTTCCATCCTGGCCTCTCTAGCCTTTTTTTGTTGTGTCTGCTTGAGCTTGGAAAGTAGGAGGAGATGCAATATAACCTCCAACAAAGGGGTGACCTTGAGGCAGGCCATAGGGAATAGCAGATAATTGATGGCTAGGGGAAACTTGAGGAGGGGTCTGTTTAGGTATAGATGGAGAAAAAAATGGCAAGGTAATGGCCTGTGAGGATATGGCCAGTGTATTGGCAGTAGTGGTAGGGGTTTGTGTAAGCACAATAGAAGTGGCAAGGGACATGGAAGCCCGAATACTTGGGATTGCCACTCCTATAGGAGAAGAAAGAGATACAAGAGAGAAGGGAGAAGAAGTACTTACTTGAGTCATAGAAGAGGTAACTGGCACTTGTTGCTGTTGTGGTGCTGCTTCTTCTTCTTCTTCTTGCAAGATCAATTTCCTATGTTTCAAAGGCCTCTCTATTGTTTCCTCTGTTTCTTCATCTTCAATATTTACAACCACTGGTTGTTGCAAAGGGACCATTCTGGAACCCCCAGATGCTAAAGCCGTATGAGTTCCTAAAATTGGTGATGACACAACACCTTTTTGCTTCTCTAAGGTGCTAAGGGATTGAGGCCATGAAGATGTAGGATCAGCAGATGACGCCTATCCTATTTCTTGTATTATTGGGGCCGACTCTATTTCTTCCCCTGGTTCCTCACCCTTCCTCTGAATTTTGCTTGTGTCTGGACTTGAGACCGGGGATGGATGCCACTCATCCCAGATTGATTCCCATATTTCATCATTTTCAACATTCCCAAATGAATGTGTAATCTTTGAAGTCTCTTGCCTATATTTCCAATAGGCCTCAATCTTTTTTATTCTCCATTCTTTTTCTTTTAATGCTTTCCTCAGACTAGCAGTCATTTTCAGCTTAGGGTCAAAATCTTTCTCTTTGACATAGAAGGTTTCCCATGACCTAGGCCCCTCATAGGGCAAATTAGTTAATTTCAAATATAGATATGGGTTATCTTCCTTTGGATTCCTCCTGTCCTCCCAGAATGGGCAACCTTCATGTACCATCTTGGCACGAACCTTATTATTTATAATCCAGGAGGCTAGGAAACTATCTAGGTCATATTTCCATTTATCCTTTATGATAAGGAGTCCAAGGGTAGCTAACTTCCTTAATAAGAGGCTCTCAGCACCTCTAACTTCAAGTGTCATGTTTTTCCTGGGCCATGGGACATCATACATCTTTTTCTTTCTTTTCTTGTGGCTGAAGTCATTATCTACAATAGATACTTGATGGGTAACATCTAAGAATATGACCCTAGGGGTCAATACTTTAGGCAATAGCATGGGTTCTCCAATGAAACCTTGGACTCTAATTATTGTAGTATGTGCTCCAAAGAAGAAGTCACAGGGAATTGGGCAATTAGTTATAAAACCCCTTATACTTTGTGTCATCCTATGTTCCACAGGCTCAAGGTTTAACTGGTAGAAAGTAGGTGCGACAAAAAAATTCCAAAACTCATAGGGGTCAGAGGTTTTAGATAACACATGTGTCCATGTGGACACAGGGATGGTTCTACCATGACCAAAATCTGGGTCATACATATTTAAGTACATATGCTATTTAAAAAGACCAAAGTTTTGATACAACATAAGATGGAACATGAAAGCAAAATACTTGAATACTCGCTTTGTTTTGAAATTTGCAAGCTGGTCAATCATGGCAGCAACAATTTGCTCTAAAAAATCCAGCTGGTACTCTTGTGATTTATCCACAGTTTTCATTTTGAAAATGATTGCCAATTGCCAGTCATGAACTGTGTTGTCCTCCTTCATTCCAAAAATGAAAGCTATCATTGAAATGGTGTCCTGAACATCAGAGTTAAATTATGCCCGCCCAGTGGGTAGTGTGGGCATCTGAGTATTATCTTCGCCCAGATGCATCTCTACATTCAGGAATTTCAATGTGTTACGTAAATTTGCCCATGTGCCTTGTATCTTGGTAATAGTTGGAAATGTGGCCATTCTATCATACTGCAGGGCCATCATGTCCCTTATGGCCTTGGGCGTAATATGAACTATGAAAGGGCCTGTTGGATGGAATTTGATGGCATGAAATAGCTCCGCATATAATTCAATTAGCTCTGGACAAGGGTGAACATTTGGGACCAGGAACTGTGCCAATTGAGAAGTCCATATTCTCATACCAAAAGTCTCAAACTACCCCTTGTCACTCGGATGAGGCACCTCCAATGTGCCCCCTCTCAGAGATTCTTGGTGTTCTTTTGAAGAGGTGTGTCATAAATGTCATTTGCATAGTCCTTCACCTAGTTTGAGTCAACATATAATCCTACTTCAGGAACCCTTGTTCTTGGATAGGACTTCCTTGGTTGCGCAGGTGCCAAAGCATATGATTTGTTGTTCAATAGTTTATCAATTGACTCAAAAATTCCTAGTCCCTCCCGTGGTGATTGTGTCTTAGACATATCTGTATCTTTGTGAGAAGAATCAAGGAAGCTTTGACACATAAAAAGAGTGAAACTATTTTAGCAGAGTGATACTTAGCTGAAAGGCACTTGTTAGGGACAGAGCTCGGATGCAACAGTGATTTAGAGTAGAAAGATAGAAACAAATGACAGTTACAAGGACTTAAAACCTAGCTTATTGGGCCTTATGGAAATAATAAATGACACACCCCATCTTATTAATGGCATTAATGCTGAGAAACAGTTAGTGTATCTTTTTGAAATCTGCATAGGATGGAGTGTCAGATATGTTATGAGAGTGGCTATCTTTATGAAAAAGTGTGTGCTTCCATGAGATTTTGGGGATTGTCGAACAACCTTAATAAATGCAAGGCTAAAAGAGAAGGGGCTTTGCGCTACTTGACACGTGTTCACTAAACACTTATTTGAAAGGGAAAGCAGGAAAAGAAAGTGGGAAAATAGAAAAGCGAGAAAAGGAAACAAAAAATAACTAACTATGATACATGATGAGCCCCTTCTTAAGTGAAATGTTTCAGAAAGATCCCATTTACCAGAATCTCTTCAGGGTCTCCATTCATGGTCTCTAGCTCAAATGAATTTTGTTGCTTGCAAGAACAAACTTTATAAGGGCCTATCCATAATGATTCAAACTTGCTGTGTCGACTTGGCTTGGCAACTCTTTCATCCCATTTCAATACCAGAGAGCCAACTTCAAAAATGGGATTAGAAGTCTTCTTATCAAACCAATTCTTAACCATTTTCTAATGTTTCATTAGTGATTCATGTGCCTTTTCTCTCTTTTCTTGGACTTCTAATAGTTCAGTAAGTCTAACTTGCATTGGGCCATTTTCTTCAATTTCTATCTGTTTTAACAATTGTAAAGAAGGAATCTCTAAACTTAGTGGCATTACTGTAGGTTTACCATAAACCAACTCATAGGGAGACATTTTAGTTACTTGCATTGGTGTGATCCTGTCAGCCCATAGTGCTATATTAAGTAACTTATGCCACTCTCTTTGATAGTTAGTTCCTATCCTTTTTATGAGTCTGATAAGGTTCTTATTAGTGGACTCTGCCAGACCATTACCTTGTGGGTAATAATTTGAAGAAGTTTTCAAATATATCCCATTTCTTAAAGCAAACTCAAATAATTTGGTTCCCAAAAATGACTTAGCATTATCTGATATGATGGTACGAGGAGGACCAAACTGAGAAGTTATGCCTTCTAAAAATTCTAGTATGACCCTTTCTATTGCCTCTTTGAGTGGTACTGCTTCACTCCACCTGGTAAAGTAATCTATTGCTATGAGAATCCATTTGTGTCCCATAGTTGATACTAGATTGATCATACTAATAAAATCCAAACCCCATTGAGCAAAGGGTTCATCCACAACTATGGGACTTAGAGGCATTGCTATGTTTCTCCTTTTGCCAGTATAAAACTGGCAAGCTTGGCATTCCTTAACCATCTGATGGCAATCTGTCAACAGAGTGGGCCAGAAATATCCTGCTTGTGTCACTTTGATTGCAGTGGTCCTTGCTAAAAATGTTCACCTGAGGCTCCATGATGTAATTCATGTAATATTCTTTGAGCTTCATCTTTCTCTACACATCTTAAGAGTATACCATCAGTATTCCTTCTAAATAAGATATGATCAGTTAATACAAAATGGATTCCTTGTTGCCTATAGTACCTTTTCTTATCATGGGAGAGTTCATTTGGGAATACCCCATACTTCATAAACTGTATCCTATTTTTGACCCAAAAATCTTGGTCAACCTCTTCGAGTTTCAACACATTTCATTTTTTGTTTCTTCAGATACTGATCTTTCTATGTGTTGGGTCATGTATTGGCATAATCCTTTGCCTCTGACTAACTTGGTGGGTCTTACTTCTACATCATATTCTAGAATCTTTGTTATCCAATTGGCTCTTTTCTCAGTGATCTCACCCTCCATAATATATTCTCTTACACTGGGGTGAGCCACTAATATCATAATTTTATTTCCTATTACCAAATGTCTGAATTTTTTAAGGGCTTTTACCATGGCGTATGCTTGTTTCTCCATGAAATTATATCTTGACTCATATTCCTTGAGAGTCCTGGAGAAGAAAGCTATTGGGTGCTCTCCTTCCTCTTGATCATCTTTCTGAGTTAGAACAACAGCAACACTGAATTCTCCCCCATACACATACATTATAAAAGTTTTAGAGAAATCCAGGTTTCTGAGTACTAGCACTGTTGAAATGGCTCTCTTGACCTTTCAAAAGCCTGTCTTCCTTCTGTAGTCCATTTGAAAACTAGATCTTTTTAAGCAACAGTGTCATTGGCCTAATTAGACCTGCAAAATCAGATATAAATCGGCTAACAAAGTTAATTTTTCGTAAAAAGGATTGAACTTCCTTCTTGTTGACTGGTAGAGATAGATTCATTATAGCTGTGACCCTTTCTGGATCAATAGAGACCCCTTCCTTTGACGCTATGTGTCCTAGAAGCTTACCCTGAGGCACATCAAAGATACATTTCTTAGGATTTAGGGAGATCCCAAACTCTTGACATTTCTTGAAAATAGCCTCTAAATGGCCAAAATGATCTCTGGCATTCTTAGAAAAAATAATTAGGTCATCTAGGTAGATTAGAATGATTTTATTTATAAGCTCCCCAAATGCTATATCCATTGCACGTTGAAAAGTAGCTCCAACATTTGAAAGGCCAAAGGGCATCTTAGCATATGCAAATGTCCCCCACTTTGTAGTGAACGCAGTCGTATGATGATCTTCATCTGCTAACCAAATCTAATTGTATCTTGAGAAACCATCAAGCAAGGAAAGCCTCTCTGACCCAGTCACAGTCTGTAAAATCTATTCCATAGAAGGCAGGGGATAATGATTTTTCAAAGATGCTTTATTCAGATCCCTAAAATCTACATAAAGCCTTATGTCACCATTCTTCTTTCTTACAGGCACTAGGTTTGACACCCAGGTTGAATGCTTAGTTGGGAAAATAATCTTTGATTCCAGGAGCTTTTGTAGCTCATCCACCCTTAGAGGTTCAATTCTAGGATTCACTGGCCTTTGCTTCTATCAGACTGGTTTGGATACTTCAGTAAGCTCTATGGTGTGCTAGATGATATCTCTATTATAGCCATGGAGGTCCTCATAGGTCCAAGCAATCACCCTATCATATTTGTCACATAAAGCAATCAACTTCTCTTTTTCCTCTTGGGTTTTAGAATTACCTATTTTGAACTTTCTACCTTCACTAACTTGAATCTCAGAATAATCCTCCTTATTTTCCTGAAACCTCCTCTTCTCTAGGCTTGCATCTTCTGGATCAAACAAATTTTCTAGAGTAATCAGTCCTTTAGGGAGTTTATTTGATTTTAGCTAGATAATTTGATCACCATATGCTTCCTCAATTTTGGGGTGTAACTGATCAACAAATTCACCTGATTGCTATAAGAATGAAAGTACTTGAAGATCATTGTCAAAAACTTGCCAATTTTGATCATTGTTTGAAATTGTTGGTCTTACTATAACCTTAACTAACTCATTGTTAACTAATAGATCACTTGCTGGGTCAAACTGTGAACCAATTTGTGCAATTCTATCTGCTTATGAATTTTGGGCTCTAGGAACTACCTCAATATTGAAAGCCTCAAATCCATCTATCAGGTCCCAAATCCTGTGCCGATAGGACATCATTCTTACATTTTGGCTATTGCTTTCTCTCTAATTTGTTTTACCAATAGTTCAGAGTCTCCTTTAACTATCAGACTCTTAATTTCCTTTTTCTTGGCCAACATGAGTCCATGCACCAAAGATTCATATTCAACGTCATTATTGGTACAGGCAAACTGAAAGCGAATGGCTCTTAGAATTTTCTCACCATTTGGGGCAGTAAGGCAAATACCTACTCCAACACCATTCTTACTCCTAGCCCCATCAAAATTCAAGGTCTAGATCTCTTAGTCTCCTTTAGATTCTCCACTTTCTGATATTTCTTTCCTTATAATATTTAGGATTTCTTGGTCTTCTTCAAAAATAACATAAGTGCCTAGACCAGTAGAGTCATAGTTTCCATAAGGATCACTCTGCATCATGGTCAATAGCTGATTGTTCTCTTCTTCATGTTGGTCATGTTCATTTCAGTCACCTAATTCTTCAACAAAGACTCTCTCCTCTTTATTCATCATGGCATGGGATGTTTCTAATTTTGGGGTTGGTTCATTTGTGATATGGTCTTTGGATAATGACTTAGACAATACTTTCATCTTTGTCCCATACTTGGTTCTTAGGATGAGGTGTGACCAATCTAGTGACATGTAACCTCCTATTTTGGCTATGAAATCTCTGGACAAGCATAAACCAAATACAGGGGGAATATCTATGACTACCACATCCTGATTGACAATTATATTGGGACAAGTATATAGTTGTAATGGAAGTTGTTTGATTTTCCTATAGTTTGAACAGATTTCCCATCCAACTGCATGACCCCTCTGGTAAGTGGTTCATACTTTATCTTTAAAACATCTACTATCTGCTTTGGCATTACTGTAGTACTGGTCCCAAAATCTATCATTGCATTATGCAGTAGTTTTTTCCCAACTATTAGAGTCAAATAAAAGGGATCTAGTTTAGGTTTACCTACCTCAGGTGCATTGTTCAACAATATCTCTATGTTGGAGTTTCCCTTTATTAGTAGCTCCTCCTTTAGCACTAGTGTATTTAGAGGCCTCTTGACCTTGCAGAGCTTCTTGTAACAATGTCTTTTGTTCAGGAATAGCCAACATATCCCAGATTGATACGTGTGCTGGAGTTCTTTTCAACTAGTCTACCATGTTCATAGGTCCTAATGCTTGTGTCTTTAAATAATAAGGGTACCTTGTCTTTTCTAGCATCTGTCCCTAGGCTACTTGATTTTGCATAGGCTGGGGTACTTCTTGCCTAGAGACTGGATTGTGATGATTTTGAAATGGAGGAGTTCCGATAATTTCATTATTTGTGACTTTAGGCTACTCCATCATTCTCCTCTTTGATCTGGTATAATAGTCTGACTGCACCAATGGTTTCTTTAAAGTGGATGTCTCATTCAAGAACACTGAATCTTCCTCTTCAATCCATGAAAATAAGGCATGTTCAGGGGCTATTTCCTCTTCTTGTTGTATAGACATTCCTTGCATATGGGCCACCATTACTGCATTTTGGACACCAGGGGACTGATATGGTGGAGTATTAGACATTGATAATTGTCCTTCTAACCCTCTCTGTTCTGCTATCTTTTGCTACAAATTACCTCTGGGACAGTCTCTAGGAATATAGGCATTGTTGCAGGGAAAGCACCAGGCATTTGTGTCATTTGCTAAGTTATTTTACCTTGGAACTATTTCTCTGTTGGGATTATGAGGAACAGTTTGTAGAGGTGTAGGGGCTGAAACCAACTAGTTTGAAGGTTGGGGATTATTTTGGCTTTGAGGGCCTTGATATTGATTTAGCTGAAAAGGGGGTCTATTTCCTTGGAAACCTTGATAAGGGGGCTTTGAATAGGGATTTTGTTGTCTCTTTAGATTAATTATCTCATTTGAGAAGGTCCTTAGAATGTTCTTGACATCATCCATTTCAGATGGTTGAGCAGAGGTGGTTGCCCTAGCCGATTGTTGAGGTACTGGAAATGAATACATGGACACAGGTGGAACTGTAAGATTAGGAACTTCCTATGGCAAAGGTAGAGAATTTCTGGGAACATGGGCATAGGAGGCCTTGGGGGCAATTTTCCAGCATCTATCAAGTTATTTTCAACCTTGACAGCCAACTCATATTCTTCTGGTAATGTCTGACCTCCTAGAGACTGAATCATTACTAATATATTAAAATTAAAAGCTTTGAGGTAGAACACAATAGCCATACCTGATAATGGTCTTTCTGTAGCAAGAATTTTATCCCAGGTCTTTTGGAATCTTGAATTAAAATCAGTCATGGCTTCTTGTGGTGCCCTTTTGATAGTGATTAATTGTTGTAACAGGGAAGATTTATCACCTTTCTCTTCAAATCTTGCAAAGAAAGCATCACCAAGCTAATCCCATGTTGATATTGTATTTGGAGTGAGAGATCTATACTAGTCCAGAGCCTTTCCTTTAAAAGAAGCTACTAGCAGTCTTATTGCCACATTCTGTTCAGTAATAACATGTACTGCACACACATCAGATACATCTTGTAAATGTTCCCCAGGTGTCTTGAAATCTTCTCCATTGAATTTAGGTAGACCCTTCAAAGCATTGGCTAGAATAGGATCCCAAGTTGTTGGTGGTACTGGGAGAATGAGAGGACTGTCGGTGTTCCAATTTGCATAGTTCCTTGGACGTATAGGTGCTCCCATATTTGTTCCTTGTGCTACTGCAACCTGATTCACTCTTCTCCTTGGAGTAGTTACTAATGGTGGTAAAAGAATGCCCAGATTAGCAGTAGACTGAGCTCTTGTTGTAGGTCCACAACTCTGGCTCCTTGTCACTCTCTAGCTCATAGGATCTTAATAGGAACTTCAAGAAATGTCCCACCAGGCGTGCCAAAAACTGTTGATGTATAAAATTGTGCAAGTTCCAACACCAACATGGGAAGTTTCAAGAATGTGAGACTTGCTACTTGAAACAACCTCCAGATTTTAAAGAAGCTGGCTCTTTCTATTTTAATTGGGTTTTGAGCAAAGGGAAAGAAATAAACAGGATTACAGATACAATAAGCAAATCTAATTTATGGTGATGCACCTAAGTAAAAAGTATTCCTTCAATTCAAGCATAGTGAAGCTATTATCAAGATACAATTATATTAAAGAGTAGCTACTACATGATCAATATAGACAGATATAATAAATATTATCAAAGCCTTATAACCAGACAACTTTGCAAAGACATAGATGATATCAACCAAGGCACATAACAGAGTTTTTCTTATTAATCTTCCAACAACATAAAAGGCACAAAAACATGCACAGATATATTAACTTTCTTATCAAGAACAACAAAATAAAGGCAAAATGACATAAACTGGTCACAGCAAAGTCTCTGACTCTTCTATTAGATCTCTGATTAAAAAATTATATCAAAGTAAAGTCCTCCTCTTCGATTACAAATTCTGCATATTTATAATCATCGATTTGACACAAGATTGCTTGCAACAACCTAAATCCTCAACGGCCAAACAGAATTGAAGATTACTGGAAGTCCATGGTAGTTACAATCTTCTGAATCTGTAATGGTCGTCCCTCCTATGCAAAAATTGGCTGGGGTGAAGTATTATGTGGCACACTAATTGTATTGAGACCAAGACACATGGCAACATCGACGCACATAAAGCTAAAAAGAAATTATGACAGATGGCAACATCTGCATATACTTAGAAACTCCTTTGTCTTCAAAGAAATCAATAAGAAATAGACACTTGTCGCATTCCGCAACCTCCAAAAAATGATACGTGTCCTACCCCGCGAAGCCTTTAAAAAGAACCTATGTCTTTATACTTGGGAGCCCTCCGTTATGACATTTGTCGCAACCTGCTTCAATTAGAAATTAAGACACAATAATAATGGGACCCATAACCTTCATAACTCACTACTCACAAAGGGAATGAAATTGGGACAAATGGTGGCACCCGCGCTCATACAAGCTAACACGCGGCAACCTCCACAACACTACTAAAAAGAAATGAATCTTTTGAAAGGTCTTGCAGAAGCTGACACTTGTCACATTCCGCAACAACTATGAATTAAAAAGTTTCTTGCTACAAGAGATTATGAATAAAGAAACTCCTCTGTTATCACCACGTGGCACACTCCGCAAGCTTGAAACAAAATGAATTGTGGCCCACCATGGTTTATGCTAACATCAATATAAATTATGAAAAGGGACATGCAACAACACCCGCATAAAACTCAAAGAGACACATGATGCCTTCCGCAGCATGTAGCAAGAAAGGAAACTTTTTGAGACTACTTCCGCTAGTGACACATGGCACCTTCCACATAAATTGAAACAAAATGAATCAAAAGATGCTACTTGATACGTGGCGTGCTCCACAACAAACTTAAAAGGGACACACAGTGCCTTCTGCATAAAACTAGGTGCTAGAAATATTGCTGCAGCTTTGACATTTGGCGCAACCCGTGCATAGAAACATTTGAGGGAAACATTTGAGGCACAGAACAGAGACACAAATATACAGCCACAGTTAAGCCACAGTACTTAAACACAACACTGCCGAAACTGAAACAAAATGTAGAGACACTCTACACATGTTTCATCCCAATTTCACATTCTACTATTAATTAAATAATTTTTAATTATTTAATTAATTCACTTTTCCCCTTATGCTTCTAATTAAATAAATTTCACTTATTTAATTACTTAAGATATTTTCTCCTAATTTCTTCTATAAATAAATAAATAATTAATTGTTTAATTATTCACTATTCCAATGTCCACTTTATCCTATTAATTTAAATAAGTACACATTTATTTAAATTATAGGTCTTGCCCTAATTAAATAGGTTCTACTTATTTAATTAAATCCTATTACATTAGCCCCTTCCTCAAATAAATTAATTTAATTAAATCCCATTACATTAGCCCCTTCCTCAAATAAATTAAATAAATGTACACAATTTATTTAATTTAAAAATCATATTACACCTCACCATTTCTTCAAATAAAAAATTGTCCTTTGTCCTCTAGTGACTGGGAACCCTAATCAATCTACACCCTTCATCTTATTCAAACTTGCAATCACAGTCTTCCATTCAAACCCTACTCTATAAAATCTCTCTTTCTGTCTCATTTCTTCACTTCCCACTTGCATAATTTAAGCATCCTCTCTCTGATTTTGCCATAATCATACTCTTGAGCTTCTCATTATTTGTAGGTCTGCAAATATGAGAGCAAAGTAGTGCAAAATTTGGGAGAAACAATGGAGGATCGACACTAGTAGTCTAGGGTTTTATGCTTTATGTTTGCATTTGTTTGATCCTAGGTTATTTAGTACTCCATTGGGTTGTTAGGGCATGCATTGTATTGTTTGTAGGTTTTAGAATGTTTTTCCCTGACATCATTTGGTGAACCTAACGTGAATCATCCGTATTTTTCACAAATTTGTGATTTTAGGGTTTGTAGGAACAGTGCAATGCATCTGCAGGTTCGTGCGACACTTTCGCCACTCTGGGTGATGCATGCGCAATACAACCAAACTCATTAGCTGGAGTTTACGATGCTTCAGAGAGATTATGTGACACATTCAACTCTATATTAGATAGAATCTCTTTGTTTTTTTCTCTATCTGGTCTCACCCATTTGGTTTTGCAGGGTTTCAATCATACTTTTTGATGCTTATTTGCTTTACTAACCCTTTGATCAGTTGTTTATCTCATTAGGGTTTTTCAGAGCAATAGGGTTTTTTATGTTTCAAGGGTTTATCTAGGGTTTGTGTGAACCTATTTGATCATTTGAGTATGCCTTATGAATGTCTGAAAGTTTCTCATTATTCTGGCATTAGGGAAGCAACTTTGAAATCCTAAGGTCTTACATTTATCACTAAAGTGCTTTTTCATTTGATGTCAGGGTTGTTTCTATTGCTTTTGACTTGCATATACAGAATGACGGTTCTACAGGTTGGTGCAGCGCAATCACCATTCCCTGTGACACAGTCACCATTCTATGCGACGCTTCTAAGACCTCGTGCGACACATCTGTTTGACAATAGACCACATCCAAGCCTCTGTGTGATGCAGTCACCATTCCCTGTGACACATCCATGATATTCTACACCACATCAGACTAGTAAAAACATGGAGTTTTTAGGGTTTACTTACATTTTGGGTTTCTCTATTTGCACAGTAGGATTAGGGGTTTTATTCTGTCATTGATCTCTGGTCTGTAGCTTTGTGGCATCCATTGGAGGAGAACCTTTATTTACAATCACTAACCTATTTGTTGTAGGGTTTTATTTTCATTTCATATGTGTGTGTGGTTAGATTAGGAACATTTTAATTGGGGTTTAAAAAGAACTACAATCTATTTGCTTTCACATTCATTTGGCTTAAAAGGAACCATACTCATTTGGCTTAAAAAGAACCACAAATTGTATGCAAATTGTTGTTCTTTTAACCAATAAGTGTGAAAGAACTACAATTTGTTTGCTTCCACATTCATTTGGCTTAAAAAGAACCACAAATTGCATCTTTCACACTAATTGGTTAAAAGGAACAACAATCTGCATACTCTCACGCATTGGGTCAAAAAGAACAATAATCTGTATATTGCACTCATTTGGCTTTAAAAAGAACTGGCATCTCTCACATTCATTGGCTTAAAAAGAACAACAAATTGCATCATTGTCTTCTTTGTTTGGTGATTTTCTTTATGTTTTGAAGAAGTGTATGCTCTTCTCTCACACTCTAAGTGATCTTGGGAATCAAAAGCTCTTCTCGACATTCTCATAAATCACACCACACACTTAAATTTCTAAAGGTAAATGACCTTTGTCTAGTGTGGCCAAGTCAAATGCGTATGCTCTCTCCTTGCATCATCGTATGAACTTGGAAATCAAAATAATTTATGCAAGCTACCCATGTTTATGTGGGGTATTTGTTAGTACCACATGTAGGATTGGTTAAAGCCTTAAGTGGCTTGTTGGATGCTCACGAGGTGGTAACTCCTCGAGCTGCAACTAGAAGAAAAATTAGTTAGAGGCCCACCCTTTTTTGAGCTTGTGGTAGTTTGTTCAAGGCAAGAGGACACATAATCCTCTCTAGATTCTCACCACAAGGCTTCCTTGAGATGAGATGGGAATCCTTAGCTTAGCATAAGCTATACATAGCATTCCGGGGTAAGGGTGATTGGGTTATCCTTCCATTCCAGGAGGCCCCTATCCATCCTCTCTCACAAAGACAAAAGAATGTACACACCCACTCTAACATGTGTGATGACATTTGAGTCGACAGAGATTCCAAGTTGTGGGCTTAAACAAGCTTCCATCAGTGATTGACCTTAGGGATAGGAATTGTCTTATGTGTGTGAACTATTTTCAAAATTGTGATTAAGACCCATGGAAATTTGGGGTTGGATAGCCCTTGAACATACACATATGCTCCCCAGGTCAAGAGTCACAACCAAACTGAATGTTGAGTGTCTTAAGTGTTTTCTAATTTTTCCAACAAAACTGTCAAACAAACATAGAAAACTAATTTTTAGGCTCCCTTAGACAGTGAAATGCATCTGTAGGATTCTGCAATGCATATGCTAAGATATAGACCACCATTGAAGCACCCTGCAACACATTCATAAATAAAAAAACACATCTACAACTCCCTGAAATGCCTCTGCAGAATTGTGTGACATATCTGTAGAATTGTGTGACACCTCTACAGACTTGTGTGACACATTTGCTTGTAGTAAGAATATTTTTAGGGGATCCTTTGAAATCTTCTCTCCCAATCAAATTTAATTACAACTGTGTCAAAACATTTCAGACCTGCTAGTTTTGTTCATCCATTTCATCCCTTTAGGATTAGTTTACATATTCAATTTCATCTCTTTAGGATTAATTTGCATACTCACCTCACCCTTTTAGGAGTAGATTGCATACTCAAATTCATTCCCTTAGGATCAAATTACATTTTCAATATTATCCAAACCATTTAGCCAGCCATTAGAACATTAGGATTCAACCCTCGACATCTAAAGAGGTCATTAAAAATTAGTCATCCTAAGGTTGAAACATAAGGAGAAATTATCGAAGCTTGACTACATCATAAGTACAAACTTGGACCAAGAGACCTTGATATCTTTTTTAACTCAATCACAATTCGAGATTAATACTCACAAGTCCAGTATAAGTCCATCCTTCAAAGTGAAGCCTCATCTCATGAGCTCACTTCAATCAACCACTTTTTCTAAATCAACACTTGAAGGTCTTGACAAATCCAACTTGTTCTTTTGAAAGGGTTGTTAGTAGACAATAGTACCTTCTTGGAGCTAAACTTTTTGAAGACTAATAATCATTCACCTCTACCATAGTCCTAGTCTCATTACCTTAGGTGAATTTCAAAGCATTAACATACCATAACCCCATTAGGTTATTTTCCTAGGAGCATTTCCAGCCTTAGTTGCATTCCCATTATATATCCCAAGAAAAATACCAAAACATAGCATGTTACATTTCCATCCTTAGGATAAATTCATTTTCCACAAACTAGTAGGTCTTATATAGTCGAGACACGATTGCAAAAGAAAAGAAAGGGAGAATCCTTAGATCATATCACGAACACCATGAGATTTGGAATCTCATCCAACATGGGAAACCCCTTTGAGAACATCCTCTTACAAGAAGAAGACCAAGGAATCTCGCAACAAGAAATCAAAGAAGCTTTCCAAGACCCTAGGTTGTTACAAATTTTAGATGAGATGATTGCAGCAAATCCGCAAAACTACCTCATGAGACCTTTGCAAAATGGTACCAAGTTTCCCCCAGGAGTCGACATTAACATGATTGTAGGATCACCATCAAACAATGCCACACAAAGCCAAGGACAAACAACACCATCCGCTAGCCACACAAATCCCACACAAGAACATGCCAACATTCCTATAGGGGAAACATCACAAGATTCCATGATCTCCCATACGCTTCCTCCATTTGACACCACCAATGCAAACACCACATCACAACCGCTAAATTTTGCAAACCCCTCGCTTTAATGAACATGAATCAAAACAAAAGAACACAAAGGATACACATAGTGACTTCTAGGGGACAAAACACCACATCAAATGCAAGTTTGAACCTTGGGCCTCAAAATAATTTAGGCAATCCAAACATAGACCCCCTTGGTCAAAACAACAACACTATACCAAATGTGAACATGAATGCCTTGAATCATCAATATGTGGACCCAAATTGTCAAAACAACAACACCATACTGAATGTGAACATGAACTTTGGGCCTACACACGACGTCTTGAACCATCAATATGTAGACCCACAACATCAAAGCAATAACATTATACCCCACACTTACACAAACGTTAGTACTACCCAAAATCACACCATTTCCCAAAATCATCAACACATGTCTCATCTAAACACCAATCAAATGCTAGTGCATCACATCAAAATACCCATTCGAATCCCGTGCAACAACAAGTGGACCAAAACACCCTCTTCCAAACAAATCCCCACAATGTCCAAAACCAAAAACCCTTTTCCAAACAAATCCTCACAACATCCAAATCCAACATACCACAAATACTTCATCCCATTTCCAATACATTAATCCTAATACCACGTATATACCCAACAACCAAAACCTAAATGTGTCTTCATCACACATCCCTTTCAACACAAATACCAACCCACTTGTCACAAACTTGGGATCACACAACACATCGGCACTAAACATGGGTAACCTGCCTCAAAATGCACTCACAAACACCATGGACACATCATTGACTTCCTTTGAGGCCATGGCACACGAGATACAAACACTAGAACAACACTTCTCAAACATGTAAGTCTCTACCACAAAGAAGGGATATTCCATGGAAGACTTATGTCCTTATCCCTTCGACAAAAGTATTTACATGCCACCTTTCCCACCAAACTACAATGTGCCTAATTTCAACAAATATAGGGGAAAAGCAAGTCTCATAGAGCATGTGTGAGAATTTCACATAGCAAGTCTTGAGATTGCATATGAGCACACATATTTGATGAGATTATTCCCAAGGAGCCTTGTAGGTTAAGCACTTGAGTGGTTTGCACACCTTCCCATGGGAATTAGGACATGGACTAAACTCATAGACAAATTCATATCTCACTTCTCTTATAACATCGATACGGATGTGAATGTTTCCACCTTATGCCATACTAGACAAGAAGAGGGGGAAACCTTCATTTCCTTCTTCCAAAGGTGGAGGAGCCTAGCTAGCAAATGCCCATGGAAAATTCCTAAAAACCAATTGGTACCAATCTTCATGGAGAACTTGAACAAAGAACTCATGCACCAAATGCAAATCCATTGTTGCACCTCCTTTGGAGAAGTTGTTGAAAAGGGAACAACCATTGAGAAATCCCTCATAGCTAAGGGCACAATCAAAATTTTCAAAACCAAAATAGTCAAAACCTGCCCTATGACAAGAACAAGTTTTGGTCTTGAAACAAGAATGTCACCAATGATGGGGTCGTAGATGCAAAGGCAATCAATAGGACCAGCCTCATTCTCACACTCAAAGCACCCCCAGTGCAAAATAATCAACTAATCCTTCAACAACAACCACAACAACAAATGACCAATGCAATTCAAAACAACCAAATAAGACCACCCCTAAGGAATAATAATCCTCGACAAAACTTTACACCCCTAACAGAACCTATTAAGACAATCCTCAAGAAGTTGTTACAATCCAATCTCATCCAATTACTGGAGGTCAAGCCATATGATCCTGCTTTTAAACCACCTTCATGGAATGACAACGAGTTTTGTGATTATCACAGAATCAAAGGTCACCAAACATTCAATTGTTACAAGCTAAAGAACATCATACAAGCCTTTATTGATCAAGGGGATGTCACTATAGATAATCCACAAGGTTCCACAAATACTGATCACACCATCTTTCAAGATCCCTTGCAAAATCATGGATCGGGAAAAGCTTCCACCTCAGGAACCAAGCCACATGACCATGTAAATTAAAGCAACATCACCTATGATTACACCATTAATAGCATCTGTTCCTTTGATAATAACGTCTCCATGATCACCATCAAATCCCATCCTGAGTGTGATGTCACCACTGATAGGGCTAATGTAACACTGCAAGGCACACCATCTAATTCATCCAATCCACCTAATACACAACCAAAGGCCCAATATAATCTCCTGGACTACTTGAAAAAGACCCCAGCCCAAATATCCATCTTCGAACTACTTTGCCTATCCCCAGAGCATAAGGCCATTCTGGACAAGGCTTTATTGGAATCTTCTATTCCCATGAACCTAAATGTCAATCAATTCCAAGCCATGGTGGGACATTTAGCTGCCTCCAATCATGTCACCTTCACTGACTGCGATATACCCTCACAATGACCAAATCACACTGACCCACTACAACTCAAGGTCTTCATTAACAAACACAAGATTAGACGAGTCATAGTAGACGATGGAGCTAGATTGAATATATGTCCTTTAAAGTTAGTAGTGATATTGTGTTACTCGGAAGCATGTGTGAACCCCACCAAGAGGATTGTCAACAAAGCTTACGACGATGCTAAACATTCCTCTAAGGGAGTGATTTCACTTCCCGTAAGAGTTGGGCCTGCCACTCTCATTACCGCATTTCACGTCTTGGATGTTGAACTCCCCTACAATCCCATCCTTAGCCAACCATGGATCCATGCCATGAAGGCCGTGCCATCCAATTACCACCAATGCATTAAATTCCCTTAAAAAGGCACCAAAATCACTATACCTGGTGATCTTGAAGCCTTTCAATATTGCAGCCGCCTAAGAGAAGTTCCATAGTATCAAGTGCCCGTAAATAAGGGAATTTCACCTTCCACCTCATCTCAATATGTTGTCCCATCCACATTATCAAAATCCACCACCCCATTCACCCTACCACAAAACCCTAAAGTTTAGATACAAGACAAAGGATGAGGGGAATATAAGATAGAAAGATCATATTACATCCACAAACTCCCAAATCACCAAGGTCTCATGGCCAACCTGGCCCAATCAAACCTAAGGAGACCATCACTACCGCCCCCACCACCTTCACAAAATGGGGAGAACTAAGCAAAGAGGACATAAATGATGATGTCTCTAAGTGGCTCTACAAGGAAGAAGAAGAGGTCAAGCACGTATAATTGCACGTGAAACGATACAAAAAAGGCTATGAATTTGTAAAATAGCATGGATACAATGGGCATAGTGGGCTTGGGCCCAACAAAAATTGGATAGTGGAACCCATTCAACCAACCATGCGACCTTGCAACACGAGGCTAAGGTATACACCACGACGAGAGAGCACTCCTAGTACTAAGTCACTTTTGGGTAGGGATGCAAGTACTTCCAAAGATGTCGAGACATCAAGGGACCCTCTTGAACCTTAGCCTGAGTCATGCACATCTGACCTACCCGACAGCACCACATGGATCAACATCTTTTGGGATCCTGACAATACTTCCATTTGCACCCTAACTCCCATAACCATAAGCTACCTAAACATTGATAATGGCTTGCCCTTAGTCCATCCCGAGCTCATAGACTAGGATCAACAAACTCCACCTAGCTTGGATTTATTCGAGAATGATAAAGCTATTGCCAAATTCATGGGACTTTGTGAAGGTATACATCTAGGGGATCATAAAGTTGGCTACATCATGGATCTCGATGACTCTGCTTACTTCAAAGAATCCACTCCACCCACTAGTCACAAAAGTGAAAACAAAAAAAAGAAAAAAAGGTCTCTAGGTGAAAGCTGAAAGGCACCTATTGACCATGAAAAAGTAAAAATAAAGGACGTATCGGAGGGTGAAAACCTCTCTGAGGTGCCCAAGGATGGAGAGTTGGAAGTGTTTCCTATTACATAGGAGAGATCACCATTGTTAGTGGAGAAACCTGTTGAAACCAACCTTGACACAAAAGAAGAGCCCAAGATTATTTATTTTGTTGAGTCATTAACGAAACAAGAGAAGCCTGAATTCAAAGATTTCTTCTCAGCATGACAAGTCAATTTTTCCTAGTCATATGCTGATATACCTAGGCTTGATCCACAATTCTTCTTACATCACCTACCACTACTGCCAAAAGCCAAACTAGTGGAGCAGAAATTAAGAAAAATGCATCCACAGATTGCACTCTTGGTAAAATTAGAATTGAAAAAGCTACTCGATGTGGGTTTCATCAGACCAATAGATTATCCAGAGTGGGTATCTAACCTCGTTCCAGTCACAAAACCCAATAGCTAGACTAGAATCTATGAAGACTTTAGGGATTTAAACAAGGCATGTCCGAAGGATGATTTTCCATTGCCAAACATAGATATTATTTTGACCTTACTACTAGATTTGAAATTCTCTCATTGATGGATGGTTTCTCAAGATATAATCAAATAAAGATAGCTCCAGAAGATCAACATAAAACTACTTTCACCTATCCATGGGCACATACTATTGGATCGTCATGCCCTTTGGCCTAAAAAATGCAGGAGCTACATACCAGAGAGCAATGACAACCATCTTTCATGACTATATGCACACATGTATGGAAGATTACGTCGACGACTTATTAGCCAAATCAGTTACAAGAAGCACTCATTTGGATGTGTTGGATAGGATCTTCAAACAGCTCGAAGAGTACAAAGTTAGATTAAATCCTAAGAAATGCATGTCTAGAGTTACATCAAGCAAACTACTGGACTATATTGTTTCGTGCTAAGGCATAGAAGTTGATCCCGCTAAAGTGAAAGCAATAAAGGACATGCCTCCACAAACAACCCTAAAATAACTACACATTCTACAAGGAAAATTACAATCAATTAGGAGGTTTATCGTGCAACCCGCTGACAAATGTCACCCATTCCAATACTTAGTCTGCAAAGGGGTACCCTTTGTATGGATAGAACATTACCAGGAAGCATTTCAGAAGATCAAAGATTATTTGCTATCACCACTAGTTCTCATGCCTCCAATACCAGGAAAGCCCCTTTTATTGTACATATCAACAACATCTTCAGCACTAGGGGCACGTTTAGCATAGAATGATGAGGAAGGAAAAGAATGGGCAATCTACTATATTAGCAGGACATTAGTGGGCTATGAGTTGAATTACAGTCCTATTGAACATGCTTGCCTTGCCATAGTTTTTGCCACCCAAAAGCTGTGATGTTATATTTTGAATCATTAGAGAAAACTAATTGCAAAAATTGACCCACTGAAGTACTTACTCAGCAAGGCAGCCCTAACAGGATGACTAGCCAAATGGGTTATGGTATTGAGCAAAGTTGATATAGAATATGTCAACTGAAAAGCAATAAAAGGAAAAGTGATCGTAGACCAGTTGGTAGAAACACCTACAACAATAGATCATCCTATGGTCATAGACTTTCCTGATGAATCAATCTTCACCATAGAAGTTCCCAAAACATGGACACTATTCTTTGATGGTTCCTGTACAAATCACAATTTAGGCACATGCATTCTGTTCATCACTCCTCAAGGAGATGCCATCCCCAAAGCATTCCACATAGCCTTTCCTTGTATAAATAACATAGCGGAATATGAGGCATTTCTCATAGGACTACGAATGGCCATCAACTAGAAGATCAAAACATTACAAATTTTTAGCGATTCACAGCTCATCATCAAGCAGGTCAATAATGAATATGACACAAAAGATGAAAAACTCATGAAGATCAAAACATTACAAATTTTAGCAATTCACAGCTCATCATCAAGCAGGTCAACAATGAATATGACACAAAAGATGAAAAACTCATGCCATATAAGAGAATGGTTGATAGTTTTAGGCTATATTTTGACATCGTGGTTTTTTATCAAATTCCTAGAGTTCATAAAAGAGCAGTTGACGTAATGGAAAAAAATGGGTCTCTCCTTGATATCCAAAGAAATGTACCTCAATTCAAGTTCTTGATGGAATAACTATTAGTCCTAGCCTTTGACGTCCCTGAATTTGAGCTAGTGTGCAAAATAGTTGATCCCATGTCTCCCTGGTATCATGATATCCATACATACCTCCATGACCAAATTTTCCCACTAGACCTATCCGCCAATCAACATAAATCCTTCATACATCAATCTGCCAAATATGTGATCATCGGTGACGCCCTCTACCATACCGGATTTGACAATACCCTCCTACGATGTATCGACACCGAGGAAGCACAAATGGCTCTACAGAAAGTACATGAGGGTATATGTGGAGCTCACTCTAGTGGTCCTACTCTAGCCAAGAAGATTATCAGAGCTAGATGCTATTGGACCACCATGAAGGATGCCTATTACTTCACCAAAAAAAGTAGACAATGTCAGATACAAAGAGATATTGTGCATGCAACTGCCCAAGATTTGCAACCACTTACATCTCCATGACCATTCTCTCAATGGGGACTCAACCTCATGGACAAAATCCATCCCACCTTTACCAACAAACACAAGTTCATCATCACCGCCACAGAGTATTTCACAAAGTGGATTGAGGCCATCCCCATGACATACATCACTGGTAAACAAATAGCTAAATTCATTCTCAACTACATCATATGTCGGTATGGTGTGCCTCAGTCTATCATCATGGACAATGGTCATCCTTTTAAAAATCAAGATGTCCATGAATTATGTGAAAGATTCCACATTCAACACCACTTCGCCACTCCATATTATCTCCAAGGCAACGGTCAAGCCGAGGTGTCTAATAAAGCCATTATATAAATTCTCAAGAAGACTATCAATGACATTGGTTGTGACTAGCATATACAACTCAATCCCACCTTGTGGGCCTACTGCACTAGCATATGAACTCCCATTAGAGCCACACCATATTCCCTTGTCTATGGTTCTGAAGCCATCCTGCCCATCGAGGTTGAGTTACCCTCCCTAAGAGTGTCATTGAGGTAATTTGTGGATGATGAAGATACAAAGTATCTAGGCTAAATGAGCTCGAGCTACTAGATGAAAGAAGGTAGAATACCTTGGTACACTTACAGGCGTATCAGAACCATCTCCGACGCATCTATAACAAAAGGGTCAGAGTTCGACAATTCACTATTGGAGACTTGGTCCTGAAAGAGAACCCTAAGAATCAAATGGAAAGGGAGAAGCCAAGAAAGTTTGAACCAAACTGGTTGGGTTCCTATATCATCACAACAACATATGTATCAGGAGCATATCAACTTGCTACCCCTGAAGGTGAACCGCTACTAGAGTCAATCAATAGCATGCACCTTTGTACATATTATACGTAAATAAAAAAAGCAAAAAAGTCAAATAAGTACAAAAAATTCAAAAAATCAAATAAAAAAAGCAATAAAATAGTAAAGAGAAATAATTCACCCAAAAGTGAAAACCACTTTGGTGGTGCTTTGGATAAGTACCATGGTGAAAACTTGGCAAACATGCACCATGTGTAGTCGATCTTGGCTCCACTGTCTACCATCACTCTATCTGGTCTTCTGTTTTCCACAAATAAATCCCATGTAATCAACACCATAATCCATGTCATAATCCAGAATAACCCACATTGTCCTTTTTATGGCTTGGAAATAAGTTGACATTTCATGTCTTCCCACTTTTCCCACAACATTTTATCATCCTACCCATCTCGTCATGGTCATAACTTTGTCCCATACTTGATTGGGGGCAATTCCCAATCCTAAAAATCGGTATTGGAGGATACCTTTCGCATATTCCAAAAATCCAAAAAAATTAAAATATTCTAAAAAATCACCAAAAACATTCAAATATTTCCAAAAACTCCAAAAACATCCAAATATCTTCAAAATCCAAAAAACATTCAAATATTTTAAAAAATCCCAAAAAACATTGAATATCATAAAAAATCACAAAAAGTCACATAAACAAACAAAAAATTCAAGCAATAAACAGTGTCGAACCACCTTGTCGAACTATGGTGCCTCTGAGATTTCACATAGGCAAGGCCATCTTTGATGAGCCCCTAAGGCATTCCACCCTTAGGTCTTAGGTCACACAAAGTCCACCCGATCAAACTACAATGTCTCTGTGTTGTCACGTAGGCAAGGTCATCTTTGACGAGCCCCTGAGACATTAGGTCAGTCCCTTAGGGCCCATCGAGTCAACTGTCATAATAAGTCATCCTTTGACAAGATGGACACTTTGAACAGACTAAAGCAATCAGTCTTTGAAAACAACCTCATGTGTCAACAAGACAGCTCATCAAAATAGCCAAGCAATCATTCATCACCACTTACATGGTGATAATCGGAGATTGCCATGAACAATATTCATCAGCAACAACATGGAGCATAGTCAAAACTAGGCTATATGCCTTAGACAACATGTTTCATCCTTCAGACATCCTAAATTATCGCATGCCGAATCATCTCACAACTTGTGACATTTTTGTAACCAGACCACATGTCTTATACTAAATGTCACAAATCCCATCACTTGCCTTAGACAAGTAGGGGCATTGTCGAAACCAAACCAGGTGTCTTATACGACACACCTCCCATCCTGAAACCAGGCATTACTCTATCATAACCAATCAAAACCAACACATGCATACTCAACAAATGATCTCCATGGATGTTGACTCTAGGTCTTGTCTGTTTGCAGTCTCATTCTTATGCTTCTCAAGGCAATCCCTAAGTGATGAAGAGAAGCAAGGATAGAGCAGGACCTTTTCTTTGATTTCTATTTGCAGATTGTCTTGGCAAGATGATTAGGGAAACTAGGTTTCTTGCGTGTGATCATGATTCCATTGGGTGTGAATCAAAGACATCATATGCATTGGAAAGAATACATTTTTTCTTACATTAGGCTTTGCATACCCCACGGTTATCTCCTCACATGCTCTAACAAGATACCATAGTTACTTAGTCTGAGTTAGGCACTCCTTGTCTGTCTTGTGCCTATTTCACAAGAGACCACAATTTATGCCTTGGCCTTTGATATGCCATGGTGTTTGTCATCCTTTGACATAATAAGCTATATGATGATAAGTAGCAACTACAAGAAAGAAGCTCAAAAATCTATCAATACAAAATATGAATCTATTTTTCTAGCCAATCTTCCTCCTTCGCGCATTTCTCATCTCCATTTCCTCTTACCATCTTTCATCCTATTGTGACACACAAAAAAAATGTATTAGATATCATTGTCCTACACGCACACACTTGTTAGTCCATCATCTACATCTCATCATCAGCATAATACCATAACCACCATAAATATCATCACCATATTAGATCATCAATACTACATTACAACACATAAAATCATCATCTGCATACATTCTACATCTATCATAAAACATTTAGCACATACATATATGCATCCATGTAGTATGCATATAAGCATCACAAAGCAATAAGGAACCATCACATAAATATGTAATATCATCTCAACATATGCATCCATGAGGCACATCATACATCACATCATAAACATCATCACATAACAATGCATAATAAATAGAACTGCATCATCTCATCATGAATCATAAATCATGAAACATAAACATGGAACCATAACATAAACAGAACATATCACATCCATCACATCACATGCATATAGCAATAAAGAGATCATCATCATAGTAAACTACTGCATACATATATATATATATATATATATATATCATCAAAATGTGTCATAGTACAATCTGAATCCATGTGCCAAAAATGGAGCTCGCAGGTTCAATAAAAAAACTAGAGCATGCAGGCTTGATCAAAGTATACATCATGTCTATCAAAATGGCCTAGCCAGTGCTATCATAGCCTCTAGATCCTTCTGGCCCCAAAGGAGGACCCCTGTGCTCTGACCCTACTCTGGAACCAGATGGCCTCTTGTATGGTGAAGCCCTCCTCTGAGAGTGTGAAACCCCCACACTGCTATTAGATCTTCAGGACTGAGACCTACTGGCACTCCTACTCTAGAAGCTCGGTGCTCTTTGGTTTGCCAGCACTACACCCTCATACAAAGTCCTATAATATCCTATCTCTAGTCCTACCTGATATAGAGCCTGTGCTAACTCTACAGTGGACCCACTGACTGTAGCCATGAAATTTATGCTCCTCTACTCAGCTATCTGGGCCCTGATGACAACTATGTCCCTCTCCCTAGTCCGTTGAGCTACCTGGTCCTCCATCTCCTGAATATGTAGCCACATACCATACATCTGAGTCTAAAGAGTGTCTATCTGCGCTGCTAGGTCCCCTCCCCTGTCTCTAGCATCCTTTGCCTCTTCATCATCATCGATCTCCTCAATAGGCACCTCATGTAATACCTCCTCCCTGATTCACTCCTCCTCCTCATCGGTTGCCTCCTCCTCTCCCATCTCCTCTCTGCCAATGTCCTCTCCACCGATGTCCTCCATCATCACATCCTCCACCCTCTCCTCCATTTGCATCTCTCCCACTATGGCTATAACATGTCCAATAGCCCCCTCTCCCTCCTCCTAAATCAGAGTAAGGCGTGGGCCTCTCCCCTGTCCATCCCATCCTCCCCCTTGGCCTATGCACCCTCTATCTCCACCACCTCCACCAACTCTGCCATTGTCACCTCCCCTACCATCATCCCCTGCCACCACCTCCTTGGAGTCGACCTCTCCCTCTCCCTCGGCCTTTAAGTCTGCCCCTTTATCCCCTCCCCAACCTCTCCATTAGTGCTGGCTCATCAAGATGTAAATACAGGACTGGCCTATAGGTGGCCTACCATGCATCATACTCTAGTGTGGTACCTACATCAGCCACATCATCTCTCCCCCACTATACGGGCTGTAACCTAGCAATCTCATCAATCGATGTCTGTACTGGAATCATAGGCCCCCAAAAAGGAATCTCTCAAGTGACCCAGGCAAACTCTGTGATGCCAATTAGGGTATCCTGTCACTCCCCAAACTATCTAAGAACTCAATCTGGAAAATGGTGCTCTATGATATGCTGACTCTGTATAGTCCACCCAATCAGATAGCGCATGTGCTTGTAGAAGGGTAAGTGATCCCTGTCATTTGTCCATGACGGACAAGATCTATAAGGCCTCCGCACAAATGTATCCAAATGATCGATGGCACCAATACCCAACATCACCCATCCATATCTGTGTGACTACTCTAGTATAATAGAATGCATAAGGTAGCTCCTCTAACACCTCATAATGCACCTGAGGTCTAAATACAGAGATATGCTCCCAAGCCCAAATCATCAACAGTGTAATACCGCAACTGATGGACTGTTCACCATGGTATGCAACTCTGTGCAGTTGAAAGTATAGTGTCACTTGTAGGTAAGGTCCCCAAGCATAGACTGTGGTATCTACCATCATGCCCTCCAACATCTCACCCCAACCAACGGGAAAACCATGGCCTCACCAATCAAGAATAGCAATATTGCCAATGTAAATACAGAGCACCATAATCAATCAGTCGTATCAATCTGACAAGGTATCCCAATGAATCTCGTGGTCCTTGACTCCCAACAAGGCATCATCATTTGTCTCAAACAAACACTAGAGTGTAGGCAATCCCTGATCTGATTTGTAAATCACTCGCTCCCTACGAATCAATAGTCGCAGAATCTGCCACACATCCTCCAAGGTGACAGTAGCCTCTCCTGTACGCAGGTGAAACAAGCTAGTCTTTGAGTGCCACTGCTCGGTTAGTGCAGTAAGTAACCCTTGGTTAGCCCTAATAATGGGCATGAACGTGATGTCATATAACCCTAAGGCATGAATGGTGTCTCTCTCCTCCAATGATAAATGATCACGCAATAAGTAGCCAGCAGGGTGACTCTCACAAGTGTAAATGGGCGGCAATCTCACCCGTATTCACAAAAGCAGGACACTATGTCAATTTCAAAACCCTAAGCAAACCATTCACAACAAAATAGGGCCAAAATGCATCCCTAAACTACTAAACAGGTGCATGCATCACACTATCAATTCAATGCATCACGACTAAAATGCAGGTGTCACACTGTTTGCGCATGCGTTGCACTTGCACGCATGCATCACACTGTCATACGTAAGCATCACAATTTTGCACATGCATTGCTTTGCCTTACACAAGTGTCACACCTTGTAGATGCATGATGCCTAAATTGAAGGCGTCGCATAAACTTGCACATGCGTCACTAGAAATCGCATGCGTCATGCAAAAGCGTATGCGTCGTATTTTGTAGTGCATGCATAAATCGTGATCACACATGCAGTGTGAAAAATTGTATCACATGTATGCCCTATTTTTGGGCCCTTAAATCTAGAAAAAAACAACAAAATTAAAAAGCTAGGGTTAGATACATACCGTCACACCTGTCCCAGGTGAAAGGAAGCTAGGTGTGTGGAAATCACTTTCTACACTAATCTAATGAGGAGAGATGAGTGCAAATTCATTTTAATCTTTACAATTATAGTGTTATCAACGCACTAACAGAGATATTGCAGCAAACACATACACAAAAATGTAAGACAAAAGAAGAGAGAGACAAGATATACGTGGGGAAAACCCTTATGGGTGAAAAACCCCACACTCCAAAACATAGCTCAAATGTATTCCGTAAACAATGAAGGTTACAATACAGCCATAGAGCCAATGCTCTTGCAGGAGTCTTTGACACTTGTATCTGGAGACAATCCGGCAGCATAATAGTACCTATCAATCACATAATACATCTCCTCCTCAAAGCACCTGTTTATAAAGAAAATACAAGGCAAAAATAACTCTATCTTGGGATGGGTTTCCAACATGGCCTCATGGCCCAAAACCCACACCTATAAACACTTGTCCAACATCATAGGATGTTCTTGACACTTGTCAAGTCACCCCATCCCAAAGAGGTCGCCTATTCCCAAGTTGGGCAATGACAGATACTCTTACGACACTTACGACTATCATAAAATCTGTCATAGTTGTCATATCTTACAACTGTAAGAGAATCTGTCATAAACAGGCTATAAATAGCATATTCCCTTACAACATGTCATAAACCTCCTTGGGGCACCCAAAGATGCCTTTTTCAAAGATGCTTCTTGACACATGTCTTCACCTGTCATAGAACCTTCTATTTCTGACTCTTACATGTCATAGATTCTGTCATAGGAATCTATCATAACCGTTCCGGTCAAGATTCACTTCCACACTAGTCAAGATGCCGACACATGGTAGAAAACCTCTACCACACAAAAGGGATGCCTATCTCCACATGGAGTGTGTTGACCATCCTAGTCATCTTACAAGTGGAGTGGCAACTCATCGTGCCACTTCACACTAAATGACAAATCAGGATGTGCAACAAATTACAACATAGGCTAAGTAAATAAATTACATTACAATAATAAATGCAAGGAATTACCAAGGTTGAGACACCTTAATTCCCAACATTCTCCCACTTGTCAAACACCTTGTAAGAGCCAATAGAAATAACATGATTTAATAGCTATAGGCCGAGAGGCCCATAGACTCCGAACACCATTTGAACTTCTCTGTGCCCACTAGTTTCATCAATGCATCTGCAACATTCTTCAAAGTATCTACCTTCTCCAAATTCACCTTCCCATCCTCTACCATGTCTTGCACAAAGTGAAACTATACATAAATATGCTTTGTTCTAGCATGGAAAGTTGGATTCTTTGCTAGGCAAATCACATTATAACTGTCACAACAAATCATAATTTGTCCTGCATCAACACCAATATCTGAACACAATCTCTTAAGCCAAATGGCTTCCTTACAAGCATGAGTTTCTGCCATACACTCAGCTTCTATCGTGGACAAAGCAACCATAGGTTGTCACTTACTCATCCAACTAATTGCACCACCAAACATAGTGAACACATAGGCACTGGTGGATCTCCTGCTATCAATGTCACACACCCAATCAGAATCCATGAATACAAACTGAATGCAGAGGTCCTGTAGCATTACCATGATAGCATATGGAAAACTTGGAAGTACCCCTCAAATATCTGAATACTCGCTTAACTGCATCCCAATGTACCTGTCCAAGATTAGCCATAAATTGACTAAGGACTCCCACTGCTTGGGCAATGTCTATTCTTGTGCAGACCATAACATACATCAAACTACCGACAACACTAGCATAAGGTACTCTTCTCATGTCCTCCACCTCACTAGGAGATTTTGGACAATCATTAACAGACAACTTTGTCCCTAATGAAACAGGAACACATAATGGTCTACAATCTACCATGCTCAACCTGTCCAACACAGTCTTCACATACTTACTCTGGCTTAACCAAAGTTTTCTGTTAGCTCCGTCTCTTCTGATTTGCATTCCCAAAATGTACCTAGCTACCCCTAGATTTTTCATCTCAAACTATGCTGACAACTGAGAGTTCAAATCAAAAATCATATTCTTACCATTCCCAATTAACAACATAGCGTCAACATACAATGCAATAATGAGAATATGATCATTGTCAAACTTGTAATACACACAATGATCAGATTTCAATCTCATATATCCAATTGATAACACAAAGGCATCAAACTTCAAGTACCACATCCTAGGAGACTGCTTCAAACCATACAAAGACTTTTTCAACTTGCAAACCAAATTTTCTTTACCTTTATCTATGTAATGCTTTGGCTGTGACATGTAAATCTCTTCCTCCAAATCACCATGAAGGAAAGTTATCTTCACATCCATCTGCTCCACTTCTAAGTCATAAGCTGCTGCAAGAGATAATAGGAACTGAATAGATGTCATCTTTGCAATGGGAGAGCAAATTTCACCATAATCAATTCCCTCCACTTGTGAATACCCCTTCACAACCAGTCTGGCCTTGTACTTTTCAACATTCCATTTGTATCGAATTTCTTCTTGAACACCCATTTGTATCCAACAGGTTTCCATCCTTCAGGCAAAGGCACCAAGTCCCATGTTTTATTCTTCTCCAAAGAAGCCATTTCATCCTCCATGGCCTCCTTCCAGGAACCTGCATCTTTCATGCCCATAGCCTCTGTCATAGTTCTAGGCTCATTAGTGTTAGCAAGCAAAGAAAAAGCACAACTAGAATCAAGCAATGAATAACCAAACCTATCAGGTTGCTTTCTTGTTCATTTAGACCTCCTCAAAGGCTGAGGTTGAGGTTATGCTTCTTCTTTTGAGCTTTCAGAGCTGCTAGAGCTCTTCTCATCATCAGGTCTCATAGGGTTTGTTGGTTCAGTCTTCTTAGGGGTAGAAGGAAACTGAACCACATCCTCTTTCTTTTCTGTTTTCTCTGGCTCTAAAACAACAAAAGAAGGTGTTAGCTCTCTGAAGATAACACTTCTGCTATACAACACTTTTTTAGCCACATGATCCTGAAGCTTGTATCCTTTCACACTGACACCATAGCTAATGAAAATACACTTAACAACCTTGTTCTCCAATTTAGACCATTTCTCCCTAGGCACATGTGCATATGCCTCACAACCAAAAACACGAAGATGTCTAACTGAAGGCTTCTTACCAGACCACACGTCCATAGGTGTTTTACCAATAAGAGATGATGTAGGAGACCTGTTTACCGGGTAGCAAGCAGTGGCTACAGCTTCAGCTCAAAACTTTTGTTCAAGGCATGCTCCACTAAGCATACTCCTAGCCTTCTCCATTAGTGTCATCTTCATCCTCTCTGCAACTCCATTTTGTTGTGGGGTGTAAGGAGTTGTCTTATGTCTTTCAGTCCCTTGCTCTTTACAAAACTTATCAAACTCTGCCAAACAAAACTCACCACCGTTATCAGTTCTCAAACACTTAATATTTTTACTAGTCTAATTTTCAGAAAAAGCTTTAAACTCTTTAAACCGACTGAAGAATTCAGTCTTGCTTCTGATAAAATAAACCCATATCCTTCTACTGTAATCATCTATGAAAGATACAAAATATATAGATTTAGAGATCAAAGGAACATTAACAGGACCAAACACATCAGAATGAATAAGATCCAATACAATAGAAGACTTGTGAGAACTAGAGTAAAACTGAACACAATTTTGCTTTCCATATACACAATGTTCGTAAAAGTTGAACTTGAGATTACAATCATTTAACCCCTCAACGAGGTTTTTTATTTTTTAGGGTTTTAAGACCCTTCTCACCAATGTGGCCATATCTCAAATGCCATAACATAGTCTTTTCAGCAGGAAGTTTAACTTCCAAAGCATGCGCACTACCATCAGAAAGTGTTACAACAAATTTCTTCATTGCTTGTTCAAATGGTGGGGTTGAAGTGACTGCAACTCTTTTCTTTGAGTTAGAAGAACTATTGCACTGTGAAGTGTATGCCTCCAGCTAAAATAGCGTATCTCTCCGAGTACCCTTCACAAGCACCATAGATGCTCTAGTCATCTTGCATCCATCCTTCAAAAAGACAACCTGCACACCTGCATCATTCAACATACTTATAGAAAGCAGGTTTCATGCTAGGCATGGGATGTGCATAATCCTAATGATCCCCTTCACTTTTCCATCGGGGAATCAGATTGAGACTTCCATGACCAACAATCTTTAGATGAGAATCATCACCCAGATACACTCTTCCACCATCGAACTCTTCATACTTCATGTACCAGCTTCGATGTGAGGTCATGTGGAATGATGCACCATAATCAATCAACCACACATCATTAGATGCATGAGTGGCCAGAGCTACGATGAAGGCATCACCTTCATCTTGAGATTTGTCAGAATCTGAAATAGGGACATTCTTCTTCTTCTTTTTATTTTCCTCTTTGCATTCCTTTCAGAAATTCCCAGTTTTGCTACAGTTCCAACAAAGAGCCTTGGACTTTCCAGGAGATTTGGATCTCCCATAGGATTTGGATCTGCCCTTCTTAGCTTTTTTGTCCTTCTTTTTCCCTTTCTCCTTGGATCTTCCACAAACCGCAAGAGCCTCTTTGGCTGCCTCATAAGACTTTCTCTGCATCTCTTCAGATGACAGCAAAGATACCACTTCATCCATTTTGAATGTGGATGTGGTGATCCCAATAGACATAACAAGATGATCCCACGATTCCGACAAAGAACAATGCAAGGTCATACAACGATCCTCCTCCTCCATCTTCACACCAACAGATGTCAATTGTGCAACTAACATGTTAAAGGCATTCAGGTGATCTGCAACAGATCCTCCATCCTCCATCCTTAGAGAATACAACTTCTTTCTCAGAAAAAGTTTTTCCACCAGGGATTTGGCCTAATAAACATCACCCAACTTCTTCCAAAGGTATTTTGTGCTCTTCTCCTCATGGACATTTAACAGGATAGAATCAGCTAAACTGAGTCTAATGAGACCCTTAGCCTTCCAATCTTTGAGATCCCAGACTGCTTGTGACATTACGGTTGGTTTTACACCGGATACGGTTTCCCATAGGTCTCGATCAACAAGCATGTCTTCCATCTTAAGTTTCCATAGCTCAAAATTAGTGCCATTGAATTTCTCCACCTCTAATCTTCTAGATGTGCCTGCCATCTCTTTTCTACAACAAGATTATAGAATGCTCTGCACAAAGCTCCCACTCAACCTAAGATTAGCTCAAAAAACCCCTACCTAACAACTAGGACCAAAGGTGATCAAGCTTTGATACCAACTGAAAGGAAGCTAGGTGTGCGGAAATTGCTTCCTAGACTAATCTAATGAGGAGAGATGATTGCAAACTCATTTTAATATTTACAATTACAGTGTTATTAACCCACTAACAAAGATATTGCAGCAAACACATACACAAGAATGTAAGATAGAAGAAGAGAGACAAGATATACATGGGGAAAACCCTTACGAGTGAAAAACCCCACACTCCAAAACACAACACAAATGTATTTCATAAACAATGAAGGTTACAATACAGCCATAGAGCCAATGCTCTTGTAGGAGTCTTCGACATTCGTATCTGGAGACAATCTGGTAGCATAACAATACCTGTCAATCACATAATACATCTCCTCCTCAAAGCACCTATTTATAAAGGAAAAACAAGGCAAAAATGGCTCTATCTTGGGATGGGCATCCAACATGGCCTCATGGCCCAAAACCCATGCCTATAAACACTTGTCCAACATTGTAGGATGTTTTTGACACTTGTCAAGTCACCCCATCCCAAAGAGGTCACCTATTCACAAGTTGGGCCTTACGACACTTACGACTATCATAGAATCCATCATAGCTGTCATATCTTACAACTGTAAGAGAATATGTCATAAACAAGCTATAAATATCATATTCCCTTACAACATGTCATAACCCTCCTTGGGGTGCCCAAATATGCCTTTTTCAAAGATGCTTCTTGACACATGTCTTCACCTGTCATAGAACCTTCTATTTCTGAATCTTACCTGTCATAGATTTTGTCATAGGAATCTGTCATAACCGTTTTAGTCAAGATTCACTTACACACTAGTTAAGAAGCTGACACATGGCAGAAAACCTCTACCACACAAAAGGGATGCCTATCTCCACATGGAGTGTGTTGACCATCCTAGTCATCTTACAAGTGGAGTGGGAACTCATCGTGCCACTTCACACTAAATGACAAAACAAGATGTGCAACAAATTACAACATAGGCTAAGTAAATAAATTACATTACAATAATAAATGCAAGGAATTACCAAGGTTGAGACACCTTAATTCCAAACACTGGGGAGCCGACCGTAGGTCCTGACCCTCATGCTGCAATGCAAGTGAACTGGAATGGGAGACATTCTGATAGCTTCTCCGCAGGAAATCTCAAAATGACTATTCTCCACTCTCTGAAATTTCTATAAGCTAAGTGCACAAATGAGCTCTATGGGCCCCTCTAAGGGCTATTTATAGAACCTTTTGACCTAAGTAGGCCATCTTTTGCAAAATCAAACACCCCGAGGACCATTTGAATGCACTAGACACCTTTTGGGATTGATTTTTCACTCTTAGGCTACCTTTTGGCATCCCATACACCTTTCAAAAAAATTTCCAATTTTTTTAGAATTTTTTTTTAGAAAATTTGAAAAATTTCCTGTGGGGGCATAAGGCCATCATGCGTCATCTGGGGCATACTGAGGCATGTCTAGAGCGTATTTCTAAATTTTTTCTTGGACACAACACTGGAATCGACATTGTAATAAAGAGGGGCAAAATGTACACTTAAAAATGTCCTGAACCTGCGAACGTCATTTTTACACATGATTCATCCCAATTTCACATTCTACTATTAATTAAATAATTTTTAATTATTTAATTAATTCACTTTTCCCCTTATGCTTCTAATTAAATAAATTTCACTTATTTAATTACTTAAGCTATTTTCTCCTAATTTCTTCTATAATTAAATAATTAAATAATTATTTAATTATTCACTATTCCAATGTCCACTTCACCCTATTAATTTAAATAAATACATATTTATTTAAATTATAGGTCTTTCCCTAATTAAATAGGTTCGACTTGTTTAATTAAATCCCATTACATAAGCCCCTTCCTCAAATAAATTAAATAAATGTACACAATTTATTTAATTTAAAAATCACATTACTACTCACCATTTCTTCAAATAAAAAATTCTCCTTTATCCTCTAGTGACTAGGAACCCTAATCAATCTACACCCTTCATCTTATTCAAACTTGCAATCACAACCCTCCATTCAAACCCTACTCCTCTATAAAACCACTCTTTCTGTCTCATTTCTTCACTTCCCACTTGCATAATTTGAGCATCCTCTCTCTAATTTTGCCATAATCATACTCTTGAGCTTCTCATTATTTGTAGGTCTGCAAATCTGAGAGCAAAGTACTGCAAAATTTGGGAGAAACAATGGAGGATCGACACTAATAGTCTAGGGTTTTATGCTTTATGTTTGCATTTGTTTGATCCTAGGTTATTTAGTACTCCATTAGGTTGTTAGGGCATGCATTGTACTATTTGCAGGTTTTAGAATGTTTTTCCCTGACATCACATAGATAGCACTTTTATAGGAATCAAATAGGCATATCAAAGCTTGAATTATAGAATTGTAATCATCTATGTTTGATTTTTTTTAAACATCATTTATGTGAGGGACCTTCCTTCTCAATTTAATATAGTCTTTGATGGTTTCCAAGAAACTATCTCAAAACCATATTGTAAAGTTTTGCGTACATTTTGGAAAAAAATGTATTATATAATATTTACATATATCATATCCACACATTATAATTGCATGTGGCTTTTAAAATTGATCACGAAGCTCTAGCCATGTACAATGTGCATGCAAATTTGTCATATCACAATTTAATTTCCAAGACATTCTCTTATATTCTCTACCATCTTCTAATTGCAAATTTAGAAGACTTTATATTACTTTTCACGTGTGAAGATTTGCCAAACTTTTAATGAGTTTCATTTTAAAAGTGAAAAAATTAAAACCCTAAATTTTATAAACTATGCTCCATGCCCTCAAGATTGAACTTATTTAGAGCCAAGGAAATTTTAACAACCATTTTATTTATTTACAATTTTGTAGGGCAGCCACAAGCTATAGAAGTTTTTATTGCAGTTGCTTGAGTTGATGGTAACATCTTAGAGTAATTTTGACCTAATCTATAGGTGCAAATACGTAATTAAGCTTGTTGACAAAATTTTGTTTGGGTTTTTTGATTTGATTATGGAGGAAGGCTGCTATTGAAGCCATTCATTTTTATTTTCAATATATAAAAATTACATAATCATGTTTTCTTGTATATAATTTTAAATTTTATTAAATTTATTTGGAATGTAAGAATTTTAAATTTGTATTTAATTTTCTATAGATAATTAATATCTTAAGAAGGGCTATATACCATGTCAATTATTAAATCTTAAGATAATTAAATTATGCTTCCAAGAAAATATAAGGAAATAATTAAATATAGCAACATGACAAATTGTAGGGAAATAAAAAATCTCACAAACCATCATTATTAAAAAATTTGGATACACAAGAACCAAAGGATAATCCCTTGTTCTTCCAAAAGGCCTCTCATATTCATAATTCTGAATTCTCCTCTCAATAATTTATTCCCAATCCCTAAATATAGAGAAATAAGGTAGGTAGCACCTTTTAGAAAGTTAGCATACCTTTTACAAACATTATTATTAATTAATATCCAAAGATAAATCTTTTTATATTAATAAATTTATTAATTAATTAAATATTCTTTGTAATATGCTAAAAGCATATTTATACTAGCAATCACATATTAGTGTGCCATGGGTACGCCAAATAGGTCTTAAAGGTGAGGTGAATTATTGGGTCTTTACGAATGACGTGTTGTCCTGAGCATAGCTCCCAATGGACACTTGTCATCTTTGGATTGTTGTTGTGAAATAACTACTCTCTCTCTCTCTCTCTATATATATATATATACACACACACACCCCTCTCTCACTCCCTCTCTCCCCTTGCCTCTCTCCCTCTCAATCCATGGAAGGTTAAAATTAAACTATTAGATTTGTTATAAATTAATTTAAATAGTATTATATATATCCTCCATGCTTATTGTCCAAGTGATAACTTTAATAATTTAATTATATATTGTTATATTTATTATTATATATTATATTTTCTTTTTTATTCAACATGGGTAAATGATTTTGATGCAAGCTATTAACCAAGTACAATATTAGGTGGGTGGGGGGGAGACTGGACCTCGTGACCTTGTGCCTACCATAGAAAGCTATCACCAATCGATCCAGGCTCCTGCCCATTATTATATATTATATTGAATATAATATAAATTATTGATTATATGCCTTCTTAAGTATAACACTTCATAAGAAATCAAATTTGATTTAATCTTAAATCTTTCTAATGTGGATAATGTCTTAAGGTTTCCTTTGTATGTGAAGGGCTTAGAAATTGTGTTGATGGAGGCATTCATGATAAAACATATTGACTGTGAAGGTTTATAAATCAAACAAATTCACTAGTGTTGTTATGACGAATTATTGTCCCTTATTTCTATAGCATATTTCCCTCCACGGTCACTACCTCACGCCCCTATAATACCTCACTCCTTTTCTCCTTGGGAGACCCAAACACCACCTCGTGACAAGAAACTATCATCTTTTCAATACAACTAGAAAGCATCAACTCTTTTGGTGTCACATGCATCCATCCCCTATGTGGCCAAGCTAGTGAATAACAAGCATGGGATATAAAGACATTGTTGTTCCTATCTATGACTCATAAATTTATCTCCTTTGGAGTAGCACACCTGCTAAATGAATCATTTGTGAGTTATATTCTATAAAGTTCTAGAGAAACTTGTTGGACATTTAGAAGTCAACAATCTATTCACCATGTGCAAGAGAGGTATACATGTGCACAAACTCAACATCAACTAAGTACAAATAAACACAATCAAGAAGTTTTGACCTTGACTTTTAGGCACTATAAGGAGAATTGTGTTTGAAGGTTGAAGGTTAGTTGAGATAACATATGACATTGTTATCATTTCCCCTCATGCTTGATCACCAATTTAAACAGAAGGTTCTTTGTTGCATAATATGAAATGATTACAATATATGATCAATGTAATAACTGATAAGGATTATCACACTATATAACCTTCCACATAATTTTTGATTGTTTAGATCACACTAAGTGTAGAACAAGAGCATACTCTTGTGATCCTAAGACTCTATCTAACTTTGAATTAAACTCTGAATGCCAAATAATGTGGCTGAAGTTCTTATTTATAGCAAGCAGACCTCAAAAACACAATAAAGTATCCTAGAAGTCCATCCATACAAAAATGACATGTACAGAGAACTGTTGGAGTGGACAACTATTAAGCAGTCATGTCCATGAGCACTAACAACAATGGTAAAAGACAATCACTTTGAAAACATCGTAAGCGAAGATGGCCCACTTTACACCCAAAAGCGGATATGGGGATTTTACTTTTTCTGACAGGGTAGCATCCCATTGTTGGATCATAATGTGGTCGACGTCATGGTATAGATAAACCCATGTGCTAGTCTATTCCAAAAATAGTTGGAGGAAGAAGATCTCAAGGAATAGGTTGAAAGGTGTTGTCCATGCCATCATTTCTATTTCTGAAAGTATAGATTATCTGAGTTATTTCTTCAGGATAAGCCAGGTCTAATTCAGTTCAGACTGCTAATAGTGCTAGAAGAATAGCAGGTTCCATTTCATCAATTACTACTCTTGAAAACCAATTATGAACCATAGGATAGTATTCTACCTTGGGTATGTGATAACAGCTTGGACTAGACAGATAACTTGTCATTCCTTCTGAAACTGCCCAGGAGAGATTTCCTTGAATGTAATAAAAAAATTCCTCTATATTAGGTGGTAAAACCTAATTGTTATATCTAGCAAAGAAATCTGTAAAGTCTTCAAACTCGGTCAAAAGAATTGTAATGCTATTGATGAATCCGTACTTGGCACATTTTAGTAGAATTTTCTTTATTCTTACCTCCCAATTAATGGGTATCAAAGAAGTGATGTAGATGTCAAAAGAAAATCCTTTTTTGATTGAAAAGGCTAGACCGGCTTCTTCTAGTCCAAACTGTTCCAAGAAGGCAATCTGTTCTTCTAGTTCAAGAATTCCTTTTTCATAATTTTTTGAAATGTGATTTCTTAATTCTTGAAGCCATTTGTTAAGAAAATATGCTTGAAGAATAGGATCAATAATCTCAGGTGGGAGTTGAGGAACAAACATTGTATTACCTTCTTCATCAGGTAACTCATACACTTCTACCCCATCTTCTCTTAAGAGAGTTTCACCAAGTTCAATCAGCATGGAAGCAAGCTCAACTATTTTTGACATTTCTCTAGTCAAACTATCTACCAATGGATTATTATCTCCTTTTATCCATTCAATATCAAAATCATAACTGATAAAATCTAAATACCACCTTGCAATCCTACCATGGGCAAGATCTTTGTCTGGTTTCTTTTTCAGGAGAGACCTCATTGGCTAGCTATCTGTTCTTACAATGAAGTGTGTTGGTTTTAGGAAGATATTAAACTTATGAATACCTTTCTTGATAGCCAAAATCTCTTTTTCATAGATTGTATACCTACATTCTGTGTTAGTGAAGGTTCCTGACTTGTAGCCACAAATCTGTGCTCCTTTTAGAGGAATTTCCTATAACAAAACAACACTCCAAACATTATCAAATGCATCAGTGTATAAAATCAATGGGTGTCCTTCTTTTGGCATGTGCAACATGGGAAGATGCTGGTATTTTTCTTTAATTTTTCTAACTATTTTAGTTAGATCCTTGGTCCATCCTTAAGATCCATCTTTCAACTGTTCTTGAATTTTGGCCCTGTCTTTAGCCAAACCATTGTAGAGAGGAGAAACATAATTAAGGCAACCCAAAAACCTTTGAATCTATTTTTTCCTAACCAATTCATCAGGAAATTCATTAATATGCTTCAAAATGTGGGGTTGTAATTTAATCTTTCCTTATGAGAGAATTAATCCAAGAAAATCTATTTCTTCTTGCCTAATGACAATTTTTTTAGTAGATAAACAAATTCCATGGTCCCAATAGCATTATACAGAAGTTCCAAATGTTTCAAATGTTCAAAAGAATCAGAAGAAAAAATAATAATGTCATCAATATATACAACACAAAATTCTTTAAGGTTTCTCAAAGTTTTGTCCATTCTCCTCTAGAAATAAGCAGGTGCAGTTTTTAGGCCAAATGGCATTACGTTCCACTCATATAGTCCTTGAGGAACAGAGAAGGCAGTTTTGTATCTGTCTTCTTCCTTGACCTTGACTTGCCAGAATCCTAACTTGCAATCAAACTTGGAAAATGCTATTGATGAATCCGTACTTGGCACATTTTAGTAGAATTTTCTTTATTCTTGCCTCCCAATTAATGGGTATCAAAGAAGTGATGTAGATGTCAAAAGAAAATCCATTTCTGATTGAAGAGGCCAGACCGGCTTCTTCTAGTCCAAACTGTTCCAAGAAGGCAATCTATTCTTTTGGCTCAAGAATTCCTTTTTCATAATTTTATGAAATGTGATTTCTTAATTCTTGAAGCCATTTATTAAGAAAATATACTTGAAGAATAGGATCAATAATATTAGGTGGGAGTTGAGGAACAAACATTGTATTACCTTCTTCATCAGGTAACTCATACACTTCTACCCCATCTTCTCTTAAGAGAGTTTCACCAAGTTCAATCAGCATGGAAGTAGGCTCAACTATTTTTGACATTTCTCTGGTCAAACTATCTACCAATGGATTATTATCTCCTTTTATCCATTCAATATCAAAATCATAACTAATAAAATCTAAATACCACCTTGCAATCCTACCATGGGCAAGATCTTTGTCTGGTTTCTTTTTCAGGAGAGACCTCATTGGCTGGCTATCTATTCTCACAATGAAGTGTGTTGGTTTTAGGAAGATCTTGAACTTCTGAATACCTTTCTTGATAGCCAAAATCTCTTTTTCATAAATTGTATACCTGCATTTCGTGTCAGTGAAGGTTCCTGACTTGTAGCCACAAATCTGTGCTCCTTTTAGAGGAATTTCCTATAACAGAACAACACTGCAGACATTATTAGATGCATCAGTGTATAAAATCAATGGGTATCCTTCTTTTGGCATGTGCAACATGGGAAGATGTTGGCATTTTCTTTAATTTTTCTAACTATTTCAGTCAGATCCTCAGTCCATCCTTGAGATCCATCTTTTAGTTATTCTTGAATTTTAGCCCTGTCTTTAGCCAGACCATTGTAGAAAGGAGAAACATAATTAAGGCAACCTAGAAACCTCTGAATCTGATTTTTCCCAACCAATTCATCAGGAAATTCATTAATATGCTTCAAAATGTGGGGATGTAATTTAATCTTTCCTTCTGAGGGAATTAATCCAAGAACATCTATTTCTTCTTGCCCAATGACCATCTTTTTAGCAGATAAATAGATTCCATGGCCCCTAATAGCATTATACAAAAGTTCCAAATGTTTCAAATGTTTTGAAGAATCAGATGAAAAAACAATAATGTCATCAATATATACAGTACAAAATTCTTTAAGGATTCTCAAAGCTTTGTCCATTCTCCTCTAGAAATGAACAGGTGCAATTTTTAGGCCAAACAACATTATGTTCCACTCATATAGTCCTTGAGGAACAAAGAAGGTAGTTTTGTATATGTCTTCACTACAACAAATCCCTATGATTAGCTCCCTTTTTTGCTTTGTTTTTTGCTTCCACCCATTGTTTTAATGTATTTTTCTCTATTTTTTTGAAAAATTCAGTGCTATTTATTGGGATGGCACTATTTTTGGCATTTTTTACACCGACCAGAACAAGTCGATGCTAAATTAGGCGCCAATTAGTGCCTAATTTAGTGCCTACTTTAGCTCCTACTGTAGCGCCTAATTTAGCGCCACATTTAACACTTGATTTAGCACCTGATTTAGCACCTTATTTAGTGCCTAATGTAGTGCCTAAATTTAGTGCTTGATTTAGCGCTTGTTTTAGAGCCTAATTTATGGTTACTTGGGTTTTGGAGTATTATTTAGGGTTTAGGATTTATGGTTTTGGGGTTAGGGGTTAAGGTTTAGAGGTTTAGGGTTTAGGGTTTAGAGAGAGATAGAGGACCAATAGGGAGATATAGAGGAGACCAAGGGGAGAGATAGGGAGATAGAAAGTGAGGGACATGGCCAGAGACATAGGGAGAGAGATTGAGAGGTAGAGGGACAAAGGCAATAGGGAGAGATAGGGAGATAGAGGTTTAGGGTTTCTCAAGTTTAGGGGTTAGGGGTTAGAGGTTAGGGTTTAGGCACATTATTTAGGGTTTAGGGTTTATTGTTTAGGGGTTATGGGTTTAGGTTTAGAGGTTTAGGGTTTAGGGTTTATAGAGAGAGAGGAATGATAGGGAGATATAGAGGAGACTATGGAGAGAGATAGGGAGACAGAGAGTGAGGCACATGGCTAGGGACATAGGGAGAGAGATTGAGAGGTAGAGGAATGAGAGAGATAGGGCTAGATAGGGAGATATGGAGATAGAGGTTTAGGGTTGTTTGGGTTTAGTGTTTAGGGTTCAGGGGTTTGCAGTTTAGGGTTTCTCAGGTTTAGGGTTTATGGCAGGTCATGGGTTAGGGCTTAGAGACATTATTTAGGGTTTATGGTTTAGGGGTTAGGGGTTAGGGTTTAGGGTTATTAGGGGCATTATTTGGGGTTTACAGATCTTCAAGGATCTAGATAGTGTGGCTATACACATTGCTACACATGTTGGTGGCTAGTTAGACACATGGAACATCAACAACCACATGTTATGCTTCCATACATGTATGCCACCTAATGACATTTGTACTGCAAAACATGATCATATAATTGGCACTATATGCATCTGACACATGGTGATGTCTATGTACACCACATGCCACAATGATCTACTAGTTGGCACCATACAAGTTTGAGTACATTTGTTCTCATCCCATCCATATAAGAAATGCACCATACAATATGTTGGATATTTGTCAACATCTACATGTAGAATAATTGATGGTATTCTTGAACAAATGCCTACTTTGTACATTTTGTAGAGTAAAAGCGAGGTATATATAACAAATTTTTATCTTACCTCTGTGTATATTTCCTTTGTTCGGTTTGAATAGAAGTGACATATATGTTAGAACCCTTCTATATTTGAATGTGTTTTGGTTTACATATCTATTTTCCTTTATGTATTCTATGATCTTATTACATTAATAGATAATATAGGATTGTCCCTTAGTTCACCTTGGGAATTAGATGAAATAACATCTGAAGTCGACTGTAAATTAACAACATGGTGAGAATTTTGTTGATTTTCTTGCTTATTTTCACCCTTTTGAAAACTAAATTTTCCTATTGAAATTTTGAAGGATGAGATTGATATTTAAGTGCATTAGACTTAAGAATTTGATAGTCTATCAAATTCATCATTAGGATTTTGATAGTGTATCTTTGTTGAGAAAGTTTGAAATCTAATAACATAATCATGATTGCACTTATTAATTTGATCCTTGTTTGATGCTCTCCTATTCCTAATTCAATCTATCTTAATAGTGAAGGAAAATAAATACATGGGCAACCCATTGAGAAATTTGTCATCAATTTTGTTCCTCAAAATTGTCTCATGATATGGTGAAGGAAAAAATTACCAAAGATAAATTATGATCATTATTCATCAACCCAAAAACTAATGCACTGTTAGAAATGTAGACACCTAAATCTTACCATGGCCTAACATCACACCAAATCTATCCCACATCTCCTCTTACAATGTTAATTAAATAAATCATATTTATTTAATTAAACACTTTGATCATTCCTCCTAATGTCAATTTAATAAGTCACGCTATTTAATTAATAAATCTAACCATTCTTCTGACATTAATTAAATATTAACCCTTCCTCTAAAGTCTCATCCTTAATTAAATAAATCCACATTTATTTAATTAAATCAATCACCCCAACATTCCCCCACAACTAAATAAATACATATATATCATGGCCATTGTGAAACAATCTTGACTATTTTTTACTATATGAGTGTTTTTGTTTATTACCACTGTCCCGCAGGTTAATTGATTATCTTTTGTAGTTATGTGGGAACAAGAGGAATGAAATATAGCACATACTGCATTCTTGCAGAGCATAAAAGAACAATTTATGGCTTGGCAGTAGGAAGTGGTTGATATGAAGAAGCTACTGCTACCCCGTGGATGGTTCATCTCATGCTTGCGGCTTGGTAGTGTTTGGGTGCAGATAGTCTTTTCCCATGGTCCTGCAGAGGTTTGAAAAGTAACTGACAGCATTGTGGTAATAACACTTACTGCATCCCCACAAGGGTTTCAACCAAGGCCTGCGATAGAGCGGCAAGAGGAGAATGTAATGGGTTTTCACCCCGTCATCCCACAATGGTCATTCATAACATTTGCGGGTGGGCAGTAAATAGAAGGACATCAGGTAATAATTTCCCGTGGTCCTATAGGGGTCAGTCTAAGCATTTGCGGTCTAGCGGTAAAGGATGAAATAGAAGTGTAGTGGCTGTAAGCCACCACTATCCCGCGGTGGTCATTCATAACATTTGCGGGTGGGCGGTAAACAGAGGGACATCAGGTAATAATCTCTTGCAGTCCTGTAGGGGTCAATCTAAGCATTTGCGGTCTGGTAGTAAAGGATGAAATAGAAGTGTAGTGGTTGTACTCCCCCACTATCCCATATCCAGTCTGGGCAAGCCTTGCGGTGACAAGGTAAAAGAAATAAATGGCAAGCACATTTAATACGGGGTCACGGTTATCAAGAATTGCTGTCAAATCTTGAGAAAGGAATTAAATGTTGAGATTTCATGATCTTGTGGCATGAACCAAAGTAATGGTGATATGATGAGCTCCTTGGTTAAATAAGATTTGAAGATTTCTTAGCATTTGCTCATTTTAGAGAATTCAGATGTAACTTGGAGAAGGTGCAACTCAGCTCAGTGTGTTTCCTGCAAGCTGCAATTGACCAAGTAAGTTCATTCCTACACTCTCTGATTAGAAGTTGGCGTATATTTCACTTTATTTTTCAGTTGTTGGTACTAGGGGTTCTTGTAATTACATCTTTTGTTAATATAAAATTTCTCTTTTAAAAAAAGGTTGGGGCTAAGATTTTGTGTTATACAGTAGGGGGCTGTAGTCTCTTCTATCTCTGCTACTTGCAAAGTTCCCCAATTTGACTGTGATGTTGACTAAAGATACAAATCATGTTCTTATCCATTCTTGAATGGGTTTATTTTTAATTTTAAATATTGTTCTTTTATTCCTATGTCTACCTACATTAATTGGCCATGCCAAGTTCATTTGCTCTTTCACTCTATTTTTCAGTTACTGGTACAGTAAGATGAATTTTGAAAAACCCTAGCTTGTTCAAGTCATTAAACATGGCACCCAAGAGGTCTGAGTCTGCTAGTAAAGGTGATGAGCCTGTAGTTCCCAAGAAAAGACCACTTCAACAATCTCTGCTAGAAGTATTGCCTTAGTCCATAGACAAGGGTCCAAAGAAGATGTTCAGAGACACAACAGAAGGATGTCGGGATGCTACAATCCCTATCTCCGGGTGGGATTTGTTTTGGTATTTTTATGCAAAAAGGGATGGCAAGGGACCAGTGGGAAATCTATGGAAATTGGATTTGGCAAAGTTGGTGGTGCCTGCTATATTTGTGGATGTGGAATTGATTAGGGCACTAGGACAATTTTACCATCCTACCACTAAAACAGTCAGAATGCCAAATGGATTGCCATTGGTGACAGTAGATAGGAATGTAATTATTGACTGTTTTATGTTGAACAAGCAAGCTCTCACTCAAGTGGATTTGCAGAGATTTGAACGAGATTGCACAAGCATGAGGAAAACACTTAGGAGAGATGAATTGCCAATATACATGAGAAGGGGGGCCAACAACAGAAAAATTGAGATTCCAATATCAAATGCTATTGAGCCTTTCCCTGTGGAAGAATTTGTTGTATATTTCAAGAGAACCTACTTTGCACTATGCCAGGTCTTGGGAATTGATGCACAAGGAAGAATGCCAACTAGCCTAATGATGATGGATATGAAAATACAACATCCAGAGGTGAACACTGAATACGACTTTGCATCTCATATTGAGAGAAAATTGCATGAAGGATTCTTCTGTGTGAAGGACAACAAGCACCCCTTAGATTTCAAATTCTATTCTTTATTGTGTCACTTGATTCTGTATTAGAACAGAGGGAGATGGTCAAGCAAAATGGATCTGAGTGTGGTTGATGAGAAAGGACAAAGATTGCCAACTCAATTTTGGTGTTATAAGTGGGATTCATGTTGCCAGAATAGTGACTACATTGTATTTCATGATTTGTTTGTTGTCAAGATATTGAATTCTCTTGGTATCTGGTTTCCTAGATTGACTAAGGCAGTCAAGGTAATGTTGAGGCTGCTTGCACACAAACTAGAGCAGGGCCGCAACCATAATTTTGCTGATTGGTTTTTTATGTCAAATCATACTATAATTAAAGTGTATGGTTGCCCCCAGCCACCTCACATATTGCCAAAATTTGTATCAGACAGAATTGTATTCATGGAGTTTATGTGGCAAATGATGTGGATAGAAAAGGAGGTAATGAAAAGACAAAAGAAAGGTACATTTCTACCTAATGCTACAATTTTTGGTGATTGGTCTATTGGCTTTAACACTCTTGAAAATTTACAAGCCTTTTTAGAGGTGAAATATTCTTTGAAATTGGGTATCGAGAGACCCTGAGGGTCATATGAATCTTGTGAGACAATCAATTCTGACTAAAATGGTCATATCCCATTAGGTCTTGTTTGATGAGATGTGATAAGAAATCTCATCACTTTTGATGAGGATGTGATAAGAAATCTCATCACTTTTGATGAGGTATACAGTAGGAAGAGAAAATGGGATATCTTGAAGCATTTTGAAGATGAAAAGAAAAAGCAGAATCCCCTATTTCTTGGATTCTTTATTGAAGAAAAAGACCCTCTGAAGAGAATTGATGCAATCATTGTGTTGGGACTGAAATTCCCAAGATATTTTGCTAAAGTTTTATCCAATTTTAGGGTAAAAATTTTAGGTCCTCATGTGTGAAATCAATTGCAGAACTGCAAATGCTGCTAAGATACAAGTAAAGTTGCATGTTTAGATCCTTTTTTGAAAGAAAATAGAACCATTTTGCTTTCATCACTCAGGATGACCTGTATTATCTCAAGCAACTGATGCAGGCTAGAAAGGAGGATGTTGATGCTATTCTAAGGAGTCCTTGAGGCCTTATAGTAGTATGAATGTTGAAAGGACATTTCTATGAGGGACTTAACAAATAATGATATATATTGTGTGTGCTCCAGTCATAGTTATAAAACCTACATTTTCAGGGAAGCATTTTTACAAAGAAAAGAAGTCCAATCTTTTATCGCCCACAGACAATTTTCATTTGCTGCACATTTACGTGTATGTCAAGTGCAGAAGTTTTGGCACATACTCACAAAATGTTGGACCACATGAAAGAACGAGACATTGTCTCATGGAATACGATTATCACAGCTTAAAAAGAAAACATGCTGCTTCTCATAAGGCAGTCACACTGTTTTACCATATACAGCAAACAGGTTTCCAGCCCGATCAGTGCACATTTGCCAGCATCCTCTTAGCTTGTTCAAACGTGAGAACTCTGAAATAAGATTGCCCTAACAAGGATGTCGTCAAGTGAAACGTGATACACAAAATAAGTGTAAGATGAAATTACTCAGAAGCAAAAATATTCAATATCTAATAAAGGGCTATTTCGGATGTATTCACAACAAGAAACCATGGCGAGCACTGAAGTGCTATATGGCCTTGAAAGCAAATGGTAGATGCTTTACGCAAACTCTCCAGAATATACACTGCCATCAATAGACATTCATACCATTTCTCTTCCAGAGGAGACATCGAACATGATTCTTAGCCAGAGAAAATCAATTACATCATTTTTTATTATGAGCAATGGAGGAAATTCTGCAAGTGGTATAAACGGAGGCCATGTGCTCAATCTCAAATCTAGCTGAGGGCTGTATTTCCAGTACGAAAGGAATCAAATTTGCTTTAATAGTGATTTGTAAGACATACAGTGTTTGATTAATCAATTTCGTCTATGGAACGGCGGTGGGATTAGATCCCCAAAAATCCTGGGAAGATTTCTTGACAGTAATGATGATGATATTATCCCGATGAAGGTGCACATAAAAGGCATTTTTCCCAATGATATGATAAATATTCTGCCAAATATAAGTGAGTTTGGATACCATGAGATGAGTGAAGATGGAAAGAAGTGGTGACGCAACATCCGCAAGTGGATCTTCCTCAAAAAATTCGTGAAGTATGGAAGCTGCTGCCCACAAACAATATTGCCAGGTACAAAAAGCACACCACAGCCCATTGAACTGACGGAAGAGCTCATTCCAACACTATGGAGAATATCATGGAGGCATTAAGATCTCAGGGTTTATTTCAAAAGGTTTTGACCTACTGATTTGCAAACATAGAGTTAAAATTCTGTGGCTTGCTCGCATTTTTTACAAGATACTAGTGGTGTTTGCAATCCTTCACATATAGCCATTCGAATGTGGAGACTGGGTAGATTTTGATGGATGTCCTTGCAACGTAGAGTTTGAGAATCTCAAATATCTGCAGGTGGGAGATACAAATGTTTTTCCTTTTGATGATATTACTATACTGAAGAAGCTAGCAGTTTTCCATAATTGATCAAAGCCAGGAATCGATTTGTGTCAACTTCTGAACTATCTCAAGGAAATAGCTTATCATGTAAGACAACTGGATGCGACTGCAAGACTTCCAGAAGGGTTGAAACTTCCTTCACTTCTCCAGCATCTACGATTAAGTAACTTTGAACTGGTACCACAAACATTGAGCCACCTCAATGCTCTTGAGGAGCTAACCTTTTATAACTGCGGCATGGAATTTATGCCTCCGGGATTCCAACAACTTACTAAACTGAAGACTTTAAGCTTGAAGGACTGCACAAATCTGACTTCCCTTCCTCCAGGATTTGGTTCTATGGCTTCATTGACTTCTATAAATCTAAGAGGATGCACCCATCTACAAGAGCTGCCTGTTGACTTTGGAATATTAAGTGCATTGAAAGATCTCTACCTAACAAAATGCTCGAATTTAACAGCACTGCCTGAAAACATGGATGGCTTAACTTCTCTGCAAAAGTTAGATATAGATCACTGCTCCAGGCTGCAGCGATTGCCACAAATCTTTGGAAGGCTTTCCTTACCGAGGCTTCACCTGCAATACCTGGATCATTTAGAGGAGCTTCCAGAAACTATTGGAGAGTTATCATGTCTGAAGTCCTCGAAAATAAATAATTGCCCCTCACTAACCAGTCTCCTCGACAGTTTTGTGAAGCTGCAAATTTTGGATACTTTGCGCATAGACACCTGCATAAAACTTGGTGGTCTGCCGAAAAACTTTGGGCGGTTAACTTCTTTAGAGAAGATATTTGTGCGCAATTGCCCTAGCCTAAAGGAATTGTCTCACGGATTTGAAGCACTTACAGCCTTGAAAGAGTTGAAATTGATAATTTGCAGAAAGCTGGTGAGCCTTCCCGCGTGCTTAGAACAGCTCGCATGTTTGGAAGAGTTGGTATTGGAAGGCGTGTTCTGCTCGACTCTTCCAAATGATATGGGAAAGCTTAAAAAGGCTAAAGCGGCTATTCATAAAGTCTTGCCCAAAATTGCAAACTTTCCCGGATGATTTCGAAAAGATGGCATCTTTGGAGAAAGTAACTATCCAAGGCTGTGAAATGATGGAAGGGGCAACAATGGAGAGAATAGTGAAATTGCAGCAATGATATTCCATTGACATAAGCGAAATTCCAAAATTAATTGAACGGTGGAAAGAAATGCAGCAGGAAGAAGAAGACTATCTCTTCAAGGTCACTACTTCGAGTAAACGGAGAACCGATAACTCCAAACAGGATGATTATTAGTGGAAAGAAGCAGAAAAAACTAGGCAAAAACCCTAAATGGCATCGGCAACAAAATAGCTATCGGAGTGAAATTTTTGAAATGTGCCGATCTTATGCTTCTGGCCGATGGACTCTTTTTCGGGGAGACAATTACTATCGGCAGAGACTATTTAGATCACACCGATCTTACACCTCTTGCCGATGGAGCCCCGTAAGGTACTATTAAAGAAAAGTAAATATTTTCAAAAGGTACCAGCAAAAATGATAATATGAGGTAAAGGGGAATTTCACGTTATTTCAAGGGCAGAATATTTTCCAGAAAAGTTAGGAGGGTAATTATTTTAAAATACATATAACGTATTTTCACCTAAGAAATTAGAGAATGGTCAATTATTTTCACTCGGATGGAATTTTTGTCAAACAAAAGCGAAAAGCACAAACAAATAAAATTCAAAGCAAATTATTTGCAAACCAAACCTTAAAGGAATATTTTGCCATGGAATATTTTTCACCGAGAAAGTAAAGACACGGATGATGATTTTCACTCAAATAAATATCCTTGTGAGACAACAGTGGAAAACATGCAAGGAAATATAATCAAGAAATAAATAGAGATTAAACTATTATGTGAAGATCAAAAGGCCAGATTAAATATTTAATTATTGCCAAAGGCAATTAAATAAACGAAAGGTATACCAAAGGTTACAACGGAAAAAATAAAGGGTTGTAACCCTAGAGTCCAAAGGATATTTATCAGAGAAGAAGAATCGAGCAGGAGGGACATCAGTAGATAGAAAAGGGCAGTAGGTTTAGGGTAGCAGTAGGAAATTATTTAATCCACTCCACCCATTCGCCTCATCAGAACTGTTATATACACAATTTTTTTTATTTAATGGAACAGAATGCTTCAATTCAGTTATCTATTTTCAGTGTTCAGCTGTAATGTTAATATTAAATCCTAAATGTTGTAATGTTGTCTCCACAATGGTTTTTCTGTATTATTTAAATTATCGTATCAAGAATATTGTTGATTTATCTGGTCACATTTGCTGATTCAGTGTGTTCAAATTGGTTGGTTTCTATAAAGAAGTTGATCAGAATTGTCATAAGGTCTCTGCCAAGAGGTAAATCCTTTCTACAAAACAAGTCTGGTCTAAATTTTCTTCTCACTAGAATTAAACATCCTCTCAGTTGTTCACAGTAATACGGGGAATATCATTGGGATAGTATAAGAAGAGCATTATAACTGACATTCTTGCACGTTTGCATAAGGTGTAAACATCCCATGTGCCTTACAAGTTCGAGTTAAACTGTGAAGTAGATCAACTTACCTCATACATCTGTTTCCATTAAATCTTCATCCATTTATCGACTCCATAGCCCAATAGAAGTAGGCACTAGTCATTACTATCCAAACTCATATTCAAAACATTTCTATTTCAAGTCAGTACATTAGGAATAGGATAATTTTTAGACTGCATCTATTATATTTTATGCCATTGTGATAGATCTATTAATCCAATCAAGTCATGTAGTTTTCATTCTGCTTTAGTTACAAAGGTACACCCACCTAGGTTTGCAGGACCTGAAGTGTAGGGAGCTAATAGCTCTGTCAATTGGTCCAAAAACGTTGCAAATCCAAACATAGAGTCTGGCATCCTCTTAGGGTTAGCAACCTGCATTTTTGGGAACCAACACATTGATAATTTTGAAAGTATTTATGGTAAATCTAAGAAGTAGCCTCCTAAGGCCACTAAACTTCCAGTGAAAAGGTCTGCAGGGATTGAGATTCATGAATTTGCTCCTGATGTTATGTCAGTGCAAGATCCACAGGTCCCAGAATCACCACCAGCAAAGAAGAAGAGGATAGAAGAGGTATCTCCACTCGTCCCCTATGAAATGACTGAAGAGGTGGGGACTACTGATGAGGTGGCTAACATCTTGAGGCACATGGGAGATGAGTAAGAGGTTGATCATCCATTGGTTGGTCAACCCACTGATGCACATAAGCCTGAGGCTAGGAAGGGTGAGCAAACCCAAGATGAACCAGAGTTGGAGGAGGATGAAAGGATTATAGCATCCATGAGGTTCATAAAAGATGACAACTTCATCAAAACTCTAGAGTTTAAGGATTTTTGGTTAAAAATGAAAATGAAAGAATATAATGAAAAAGTTGCAATAAATAAAATGGGTGCCGATGAAGCACAACATGATCAAATCATTACATAAACTTTCAAAGAATTGAAAGTAGATAAAATTGATGTGAGTCCAAAGGAGGCAAGACAAATGGTGTTGAAAAGTAATATGCTCATCATCCCTAGCCTTGAATTGAAAAAGGTATTTTTGCTTGACCAAGTTAGACGTTGGGGTGATCCACAACTTGTTTCAGAATTTGATTATGAAGATGGCATAAGTGGATGTGGTTTTAATCCAAAGACAAAGACCCTTGCAATCTGGACTACTCAGAAGAATACAAGTAAATCAATATTGTTTGATATTGTTCAAGAAATGAGGGGTATAGCTATGGTAAAGACTTTACAAGATACATTAGCAACAAAAGCAGCTGCTCTCAATGTTCATACTGCTATGTTTACTCATATTTTTGTGAAGAGGTTAGAATAAAGGCTAACAGATTATGAGAAAACTCAGAAAGTAATGAATGGTGAAGTAAACAAATTGTATTTTGAAAATGTGAAATTAAAGAAACAATTGCAAGCTGTGAATTCTTCTCAAGGTCAAGCCATTGTACCCTATCATCCCCCTGTGCCACAAACAACCAATGATGTCACAATGTCTATTGAAGAATTTAATGCAACAAGATTGAAAATTGAAAAGGAAATTGAAAGTTTGAATAAACAAAATGAAATGGCAAAGAATGGGGCAAAGATGAAAGTTTTTGAAATTTTTGAGAAAGTTTTGGAGCATAGAGTAAAATTGGTTGTGGATAAGCTTCGAAGTATGCATGATTTCTACTCTTCTTTATCTCAAGCCATTGAGTAATTGAAGATAAACTTTTCTATTTTGGATTTGTTGTTTAAAAAATGACAACCCTATCATCACAATTTGGTTACGATGTGCTTAGTAGTGCAAAGGAATCTTGATGCCCCTACAGCTTTGAAGCCCACTGAGAAAATAGCCAAAATGATCATTGATGAATACTAGTATGTGAATGGGGAAAGCCAGAAGATGAAAGCAAAGGTTAAATCTTTTACTACGTTCAAGCATAAATTTATTCCTTTCATACTGACAGAAGAAGAGAAAATTAAAAGTCTTGACACATGGAAGATGGAATTTGACCAAACAATATTCCAAGTTATGGATTTTTTGAAGAAGGATGGAGATGTTAGCATTCTTAGTTTCAACATGATATTGGACTAGGTAATTGCCTTAGATGTTGGGTATGCAAAATTTGTGATGGATGTCAAAGCTTTGCTTGATAAAATATGGAAAGATCACCAGGAGAACTTGCTTCAGATTCAGGCTTACCAATGGCCTGGTGATTTTACAATATATAAATGGGAGGAGAAATATCTTAGAGATGAATAATCAGTAGCACATGTTTAGGTACAGAGGAGTAATGAGCCATATGATGGCGTTAAATAGCACCACCACATCTTGAACCCTCTCTTTTTGTCTCTTTATGTTTTCTTCATGTTTTCAAAATGTATTCAAATATATTTGAAAATCTAAATTGGACTTATAAAAGACAAATATTGTAATATCAAGGGTTAGGAATACAAAGAGCCATTTTGAATGTGAAAGGTTTGAAGCTTGTTGCTTCCTTTATAAAAGGAAACCAAGACCTTGTGGCTCAGAATCTATCTAGGATTTTTATTTTTTGAAAGAGACATTGCACTGCATGTACTTTGAAGCAAATCAATATAAAAGCTGCTATTCTCTGGTGGTCAACTTTTAGTTCTCATTTGTTTGTTGAATTGGATTGCTAATAATTTATCTAGTTGTCTCCAATTTACTTTTTCTTTGTTATTCAAATCAAAAGAGACCCCTACATTCACATTACAAAAGAAGATAGGTGATATTTATCAAACTAAAATTATAAAGTAGCAAGTTATATCTCAAAAGATGTTTATATTATTTAAAAATGAAGGAAGGATATTCTACTATAAAACATTTTGACACCTTTAATATGATTTTGAGTCAAATAGGTTCAATAAATTTTAAAATTGATGAGGACAACAAATTATCTTCTCACTTTTTTCTTTACCCAAAAATTAGGAGAACATAATGGTTGTTATAAATGGTAGTGTTGCAAAGGTGACTATGGAATCCTTTATTGTTACAATGCTCAATGGAGATATGAGGAGAAAGTTCAATGATGAAGGTTCTAAGGATGCCTTGCATGTTCCACAAAGGCCCAAGGACAAAAGTGGATCTAAAAGGGAATGGTATAAATATTAATCCAAGTCAAGAGGAAAATCTAGAATCCCTAGGAAGATAAGAGTAAAGTTTTGGAAATATGGAAAAAGAGGACAAGTGAAGAAGGAATGAAAAAAAATAGTTAATCACTGCCACAATCTCATGATCATTATTCTAGTAGAAAATCCTAGTTTTCATTCTTTTTTCATAATGCATTAGTTAATCACACACTTCACATTTGCAATCATGCTAAAAAGATCAAATGAGTTTTGTATTTCTTCTCAACTATTTCATTTCTCTATCTTAATTACTTAATATCTCAATATTTTATTCTACTCTCAACTCCTTGTACTTTAAAGTTTAATTAAATCTAGGATTGGACTTAAATCTTCTGTTATAGGGTATGATTTATTTCCCTACATTTTTTTGAACTCGCAATTTCCATGTAGGATAAAAATAGATTGATTTTTTATTTTGAGATTTTTGTGGTTTGCATTTGTTGGAAAAAACCCAATGCCTTTAATTTTGCATTCCTAAGAAACATCTAGGATCCTTATGTCCCCTTCAACAAAGTACTAGGTCAAACCCTCACCTTGCAAACATGACTACCTCTTTCTCGTACTTCCTATGATGATCACATGTTGCATTCTAATGATGAAGAAGAATATTATGATCATGATGTCTTTATTAAAAGTGTTGAAAATGAATAGAAACATGAGATCGTTGATAAACTGAAATATTTGTGCAATCAATTAGCTAATATAGATGATAATATGTCCACTTCATTTTTCATTGATGGTCTTACTCAAGTACTTATCACAAGATAACATGGCATAGATACAATTAAGGATATATATGGAAAATCATTCCCTTGTATATATTTTCAAAATCCAAATTTGTTTTTCTATTTTAGGAGAAGGGTTTAAAGATTTATAAAAAATATTAATCCAAATCATATGCCAGATTGGGTTAAGTGAAGTGGATGATTTAATTGACAAAATTACATAAGCTCCTTAATCTGTTCTGAAGTCACCAGCAAACTTGAAAGTAAATTATCATTGGCGAAACAAGGTAACGCCCACTATTTAAGGAACTTGATGAGCTTAGCCTTTGACCTATATCACTTACTACTTCCATCACATAAGGATTATTCATTAACAAGTTATGAAGAACATCAATCAATCCATTGATGAGCTTATCCTTTGACCTATATCACTTAATACTTTCATCACATTATATCACTTAATACTTTCATCACATAGGGATTATCCATTAACAAGTTATGAAGAACATCAATCAATTCATTTAATTAACATTATTGCCAACAATTCATACCAAAGATTGAACAATTTAAGGATATTGCAATAGGTAATTTGTCAACAATTGATCAATCCATTTAATTAACATTATTGCCAACAATTTAATCATCCTTTTTTAAACATGGATTGCAAATAATTCTAAAAATTTAGAAGTCTTGGTCATTAACATTATTGTCTGCTACAATGTCATCCAGTGTATCATTGTCAATGTTCATATGTTCTTTCAAGTATTTAATATTATCACCATCCTCATCTTGACCTGCATCATTTTCATCATCATTGAAATATGACTGTAGACCATCTATATTGTTACCAGATGTATTTGGATCATCATTTTGTATACCATCCATATTGTTGTCTTCCATAACATCATCCAACTCTGGATTATTGTCTTCTTGTGCTTGAACATTACCATCTTCAACATCATCATGGATGTCAATTTCTTTGATGTTCTCTAATCTCTCTCTCTCCTTTTGTTGGCCATCATTGTTTTGCTCAGTATCCACTAATGCATCATCAAATACATGCCTTAATCTTGGACCATAATGTATGACAAATATCCATTTTGGGTCCAAAATATCTTCATAGAAAAATACCTCCACATGAATGACATACATATATTAGACGTATGGGATAACAATTTTATTGATTAATAAACACATGTATATATTCACAATAAACTATGAATTAATAGATTAATGATCACTACCGCTTCTTGCTTGAGTTAAAGAAATACCTGCTCACAATAAATTGGTAGAACATAAGGCTCCTTATCCTACAGTAGGAAACATGAGGAATCTATAGAAAACAATCCACTATGGGTATCATGTCTTCGTCTCCTCTCAAATGCTTCATACCATCTACACTTAAAAATACAACATTTAAAAGAGCGGTAATCCAACTCAATAATTTCTTGTATTTTCCCAACATATTGTAGATCCCCTTCACTTATATTCTTATCTTTTGAGCTTGATCGACTAGATTGCTTGAAGTCAACCATCATGCCACAATCAAAGGATCGTCTCTTTACATCTACACTTTCTACATGATAATGTCGACCATATGCCCACATTGTTGGATATTTCCTCACCTATGAAAGACCATTTATTTAAGTGAAAACAAATATAATGATGAATATTAAAATAGTTAATAGTGTCAAAACTGTAAGGAAACAACATTTTGTAAAATTCCAACTATACCTTTCTTTCACATCCTCTAGACATGTTGATTTCATCTTCTGTTATGTTTGAATCTATACCTGCATCTTCTATTTGATTTTGAATTTGTTCAACAACCCATTCTAGTGTGTAATCTTTGCCCCATTCCCCAAACAGATCAGTGGGAAGTGGAGTATTCCTTGGGTTCGATCTCTTAAATTATCTCCTTGCTTCTAACACTTCTCTCTTTTTATCATATAGATCAATCCATTTGTTCATAAAGTCCATGTGGTATAGAATGAACTTATCAAGTATAGCACTTTCCTCTACACCTATTACACGTCAACATGTTTGTTTCAAACTCCAAATGTCATGTTGTTAATTTGGCAAATAAATTACAAAGTAAATTAATGATTTCAAGAAAAAAACCACACTGACCATCAATTTACTTACTGATTTCTACTTGAACACCATTAGATTGTGGTTTTTCTCCATCAATAATATCTTATGCTCATTCTTCATCCTAGAAGCATGGCCCATCTTCAAAATACTTACCAAGGAATTCACACAGAAAGAAAAATGCTTCGTTCAATACATACCCTTCAGCCATGCAACCCTTTGGATGTGCCTTTTGTTAGACATATCTTTTTAGAGTTTTCATAGACCTCTCAAAGAAAAACATCCACCTCGTTGATACGACACCCGCCAATTCAATGTCATTGACTAGGTGTATAAGTAAATGGACTTGTAGGTCCATGAAACTTGTAGGGAGCTCTTTCTCAAATACACATGCAATTTTTGCAATTTCCTTCTTCCATTTTGGCACTTCACATTCGTGGATCTCCTTGGAGGTCACCCACCTAGTATAAGAATAGTAAATTAGTATAACCTTTAGTAAAAAATTAAAATGCAATATAATATCTCTGTCTCTCACACATGAACATTTCATATAATCACATACCTTGTGAATGCTGACAATTGACTTATGGCATTCCTTAAGTCAACTGTAACATAGGAATCCCCCCTAATTGCCAATGGCATGATATGCTATCAAACACATTTATGAAAAGCTCATTAGTAATTTTTTCTCACACAATAAAATATCAAAATATATTTAATACGTAATCAATGTTACCAGTAAATGTTAAATGATGATATATAATACCTTCATAAAATTATGAAAATCATGTGTTTTAAATCTTGTGATATGTCCATCAACTATAAAAGATTTAGCCAATGATGACCCATAGCCAGTAGGTGTCCTTATTGAATGGATGGTATTTTTTAGTTGGTCTAGCTCTTTTTTTCAAAATCCATAGAGCTTCTGCATATGTTTCATTTTCCCTATTTGGCCACACATGTTTTTTATCAATTTTGGTACACGAAAGAGCAATATCTCTCCTCGAAGACAAGGTGTCCTTCTCTTTGCCTGATATATGTCGATATATAGAATCTGGGACATTTTTGAAGACGTGCATAGGATCTAATAGGTGAGATATTAATAGATCCTTCTAGTAAGGGAGCTCATAAAATATGGATTTCCTTTTCATTCCTTCAGGCATATTAACTACAACTTGTTCTAGTTCTTCAATTAAATCACCCCAATCAAAAAAAATCCTCCCAATCTTTCAATTCAGCATCTTCATACTTCTTAAGCCAATCACCTAGACCCATAATCATGGGAGGGCCTCCATTTTTAACTTTTCCATCAAATTGATTCTTTAGGTGATTTCTAAACTTATGATCTAGTGGTAGAAAAACCTTGTTATTTGCGTAAATAAATTTATGTAGATCTTTAGAATACCGCCCTTGAAATTGTTTTGCACATCTTGGACATGCAAATATCCCCTTTGTTTGAAGCCTTGCAATTCAATAAGTAATGTTAATAACATCAAAAAAATAGTATATAACTAAGTATGAAAGTTGGGATGAAAATAAATTATGAGTGTAAATACGTAAATATTTTATCTTACTAGAACAAACACCAAGTCCTGGGAAATCATGAATAGTCCAACATAGGACACCGTACAACATGAAGGACCTATTTGATGGGGGATGTGATGTGTCATACATTCTTATGCCTTTCCATAGCAGTTGCATCTCATCAATAAAAGGCACAAGATAAACATCCATGTTTTTAACTTAATGTTTTCCTAGAACAATGAGAGTCAGCATAAGGTGCTCCTTTCTAACACTCATCCATCGGGGGAATATTGTATACTATCAATCCAACTGGCCAAACACTATAATTTGAGCTCAAGAAAGAGAATGGGAACACTCCATCAATTACAAGACCAAACTTGATACTACGGGGTTAATCTTTGAATTTTTTTGGCCATTTTTCCTCTGTGTTTCATTGCTTTAGAGTCAGCCAGAATTCACATGAATCCATCTTTACTCATGTTCTTTGCATGCTAGTCCATCAATTGTGCAAGTGAGTTGCAACAAAACATTCATTAAAGTCTAGGTATAATTGGCATGTGATGTAAAACCTTCTTTGGAACTATAGGACCTTTTACATCTATATGATATCTCTTCTCTTTGCATACAGGGCATTCTACCTTGTTTTGATATTCATCTCTGTATAAAATACAATCATTTTTACATAATTGAATTTGCTTATATTCAATCCCCAACTCAACCAACAACAGATGCGCCTCTCTGCAAGTTGATGGCAACACATTCTCTTCAGGGAATATGTTAGTTTTTAGTGCCTTGTAAGATTGCTAGAGACTGAATCAATTGAATGTTTGACTTATGATGAACATGTTTGATATGTCAATCTATACTAGGACTATTTCTATACAATATATGGTTTTAAAATCCCCTTAAAGAAATATAAATGAAGTTGATGAATGTTTACGAATTATGTACACCAATTGACAATGCAAAGTAAGAAATAGATTTCAACTCACTTCAGTAGGGTAGTGAATCCTTTGTCTGACCAACCAAACAGTGACTTGATTTCTAATAATATTAATGTGCATGCTATTTTTGAGGTTCTACTTGCACCCGATTTGACACATGTGTCTTCACTACTTGCTTGATGGAGTCTTTCAGGTTGTTATCATCAACATTATGTTGGTGGTAATTACCCCTGCTATCATCGTTACTATCAACCATATGATCATTATTGTCATCATTGTTTCCATCCCCAAAGAAACCTGTAAGAATTTCATTCAATCCTTCTTCATGCACTGCATTTTCACTATCATGATCATCATCATTAAGGCTAGGTGGCATGTCATTAGTGTATGTAGATCTCATCAGCTCTTCAAATTTCTTAGCTGGTAGTATTCTCTTCAATAATGCTCTTTTCACCCTAGTATTGTTTTTAAGGATGGTTTGGATCATCCCGTCCAAATCACAATAACCTAGTTGGATCTTGGGTATTACTATGTGTTTCATCAACATCTTCTACCTATCAACAAATGCAAGCATTATTTAATGTTTGGAAACAACTGGATAAATCATAAATATATCAATTTCAAAGAAATATAATCAAATATGGCTTAAAAAATATAAATATAAATTGTATGAACATATATACATCAATTGAATAATGAAACATTATTTTATAGACTACCTTTTTATACAATAATTTAAATAAAACACAATTTTGACAACATAGTTTATAAAACATCAGTCCACACTCATTTATTATTCTTTGGTTTTCTTCCCTTAAGAACATCCTTAGGGAGACCTTGTTCTTCCCTCTTCTTTCACGCAGGAGTGCATTTTAAGAAGGGGTAATCAATCAATAACTCATCCCCAATGGTAAGGTCCATAATAGCCTCAACCATTATCAATCTATCAACCTCTCTTTCCATATCTCCATCTTTATTATTTATAACCTCAACAAATTGACAATTCAGTCTTACAGTAGGGTCCCTTCCCTTACTACTATTTGTGTATGCACGTCTATCTATATACATAAGATGACCTCTGTTCATTTCTTTTCCACTTTCCAATTGGAGACAATGTGTATACATATTCAAATTTAGACCATATGCTGACATGCTAGGATTATATTATGCTAACCTTCTCCATTCACCACTATAATATGATGGACCATAATATGGCATTAATCTCCTAGTGGTTTGTTCTGAATTGTTTCTATGTTTAGATCCCACATGTACATTTTGGACAATAAAGAGGCCTAGATTTGCTCCATGAATATTGGAGGGTCGTATCATGTAGTTGTATCCCCAAAATTGAAACACCTCGTACACTCTAGGTAGTTGTTGATCACTAGGCCAAGTGCAATATAGTCAATGATCAAATGTCTCTTTGTAAATTGATCTCAAACTCAGGGGCAAGTCATCATCTCCATCACATTCATTCTCATAGGGTATGTAGTCCACCTTCCCCTTGTCTTTAAGCAAATTATGTATCTTTACACTAGTTCTTGTTTTGTTGCTTGTTTTCATCAATTCCTCATCTTCCGAGCTAGTATATTGGAAGATATTTTTGTTAGATGTATCATCTAATAAATGATCATTGCCCTCTAGGCTGGAAGTCAGTGATCTAGGAAACTTAAACCAAGAACTTTATCCTACAAGTATCCATTAAGAAAAAAATTAGTTATTTAAATAATATAAAACAATGTTTAAACAAAGTATACATGCTATTTATATCAAATTGGAAAATTACTTACCACAATTCCTATTGGATTTGAATTAATTGTAGGAGGCATACTACCAACTGGAAGCTCGTCATACATGTAATGTCTTTGTACAATCACTCGTTTGAATTGTTTCTTTCCATGACATACAGAACATCCACAAACAAAAATTTTCTCAAAGTATTCATCTCATGTACTATAGTCCTAATCAACCTCTTGTTTAGTGCAATCATTTGTTGTGTCTGCAGGATCCATTGTCATATCCTCTTACACCCACTGTCCTCTACGTGACTTAACAATTTTAGGTCCACATCCATGCACATAACTTTTTCTTTTTCTAGTTGAATGCTCAAGCTCTGCATTTGCTCCAATCTTTATCTAAAATAATCAACAACATGCATTAATTTATGTCAAGATTGGATAATACATTATAAATTTCAATAATACTGTGAAAAAAGATGGACGTATCACAAAATGCCATTAGATCATTTTTTCCTAAGTTAAGTCAAAATTTGAGTACTTGATGTCCCACTTCATCTGTTGTGTCCTCATTTGATATGACACGATCTGTTGCCATGGCCTCATCTGGCCCCTATAATACACAACATATTAAATAATGTTTAGTACACCAATTATATCATTTCAATGAATATGCTATCCAACACAAAACCTCACTTTAGTCATATATTTGACATATTGATATCATGTTTTGGCAATCCTAATTTTCAAACTTTTCCCTTGATCATAGAATCACATTTAATCACCATTCCTGTACATTTTCAACCAATAAGTTTGACCTCAGAGGCCTCGTGGACAGAAAAATGACTTTATCTCCTCTATGTTGTAGCATCTGTGAATTCATAAACACCTTCCTCCTTTGGTTGAGGTTGCTTTCTCTTCTTACCTCTATTATATCTATAGATTTTGTTGTCATATCTATTTCCACCCACTTTTCTCTCTGTGATTTAGTATTTCTATGCTGTCCACGTCCTCTCTCCATGGCCTCCTCTGGATCCTGCAATACACAACAATGACAATAGTCACATAACAACTATGCACCAAGAGAATATTGTTGAATTTATCTTGTTAATACATTCACTTTTCATTAAGACGCACTATAAAAAACAAAATAGGACATTGCAACTTTTTGCTCTTCACAAAAAGTTTACACGCCGAATCTTGACAACTAGATCTCAAATTTATGATTACAAGATGACTACAAATTCACATCAAAAAGACATTTATTTCATATTTGACTCTCCTTTTTCTTTTATGGGTCATTTTAAGGCTATCTATCTCTCCAAGTGGCCATAAAACCCTCAAAACTATTATAGAACCCTCAAAATAGTCTCAAAGAGTCTTTGGCACCAAAATTTTAAATTCTTGATGGAGGGAAGGATGATTTGGATGTTAATTTTGAAATCAAGTCGTTAGATCTTTGTTAGGTTAATCCTAGCCATTTGATATTCTTTAATTATAAGGACTTTATGTTATATTTCACCATTACCTTTCACTCCAAAATTAATGGTTTCCTTTGAAAAGAAAACCCTCCATTAGCTATCATAGCCCCAACCATCTATTGAAGTGAACTTAAACATTATGTACAATTGTCATTGCTCACATTAAGCACCTACCTCCCTTCTTAGTGGTCCCACATGTGTGATGTATGCAAATGAGTCATATGGTACCTGTGCTACATGTTTAAAGTTTGATTTTTTCTCATATTGTTGGAAAACAACCAAAAAAGACCTTTGATTTTTGAGTTTTATACTCTATAACATGCATCTCCTTGATCTTTTCATCTAATCTATGACTGGTTTCTATTCTTTCAAACCATATATTCAATAAGTCATTAGTTTGACAGAGGGAAGTTTTGAGTTAACATTAAATCCAACATTTATTCTAGTTTTTTTCCCTCAAATGTGAAAGTTTTGTCACCCAGGGTTTGATATTTTGGGGTTTTAGTAGAGGGTTTGATGTTATAATTTATGTATAGATATATTGAAAGCCTTAATGATCCTTTTTTTTGCTTGTTGGGTTTGTAACAATTAAGAAGATAAAGGGCATGGTGTAAGAGAGAGGCAAAGATCCTTTGAGTACCAAGATTTGATTGCCTAATGGGTAATCCATCAAATCTTGGCAACATGCTTTCCTAGGTGATGAAATTCTGAGCCCTTGACATTGATGTAACAAGCCTATGATCTATGTCACAAAGGATGAAGGAGGAGTATACAGTCATGGTAGAAAAGTGAAATTACAATGAAATTTTGATATGATTGAGATGTAGTTGGGGTATTTAGGGATGTTGTCATCATGCCTTAAGGATTGACAAGATCTAAGGAATAACTAGGTGTATAAATAGGACTATCACAGGTATGTGAGGAAGTGGAAGGTTGTCAGATAGTGAAGGAGATAGTTCATGGCCTCTTAAACCAGGCCTCAAGATTATAGTGAAGTCAAATAATATAAACAAAGATTGTCATGAATTAGATAAACTGTTGTCAATCTCCCATCACATATCTTTAGGTTGTCCTTAATCCCAAATCAAACTCTGAAATGTTAGATGGAAGGTCATGGCTCCAACTAAAATAATTTGTGTCAAAATGATAAGTCAGGGGACCATCATAGTGTTGATCTACTATTGTAGTGGGATCATGAGGATTCAAAGGTTGTCATATCATTGCTATCATCCAAATACCACCTAATGTTGTACTAACAATGATTTAGAATCCTTATTAGCAAGTTAATGGACTGATATGGGAATAAAGGGCAGCCACCATATGATATAGGACTGTGACTGACAAAAATAAGCAAAGGCATTGCTAATATTATAAGTTAGGTAATCATTTATTGTTAAAAAATGCTATTATAGCAACCACCTTAAAATTTTTCCTTGACTATTAATAGGGGTATCAAAGATTGATGGTGATTGATTGTCATTGATGTCAAAAAGGTGTTGAGTCTTCATATGACAAGATGTGTTCTTGTGTTTGGTCTTCATATGACAAGATGTCATGTTTTAGGTGTTCATCATGATCTTCATATGGTTGAGGTGAATTCAGATGTGGTCTTCAATCAGGATCATTATGTTATGGATGTCATCATCATAAATAGTTCATATACGGTTGTAGGGTTGTTTATAGTTGGTGTTACAGGATGTGCTCATCATCATACATTATGCTTTCAAGATATGCCTCAAGACAAGGTTGTTGGTGATATATTGTTGTTGATGTGCCTCAAGGTTGTTATAGGTTGATTGCTTCATGTTTGTCATAGATGGAGATGATTTCTTGATGTTGCAGGTTGACAAAGGTTGATAAGGTTGATAGTGCTTTATTCTTTATCTCTTGATGCTCTTTATAATGAGATTATATTAGGGTGTCAAAGTTTCTCATTTTCATGATGAGTTCATATTGATTCTTGAGTGTTGCTTCATGCTTCAAGTAAGTTGCTTGCTAAGGGAATGATGGTTATTCTTGTAGATCATGATTTTCATCATGTTGTGGTGTCTTTAGAGGATTTCAGGTTGTCATGGTGTTGGTATGGTCCTAATGTCAGATGTTCATTTCAGGAGTTCAAGATATCATTCATATCAGAGATTAATGCTTCAAGTTTTTCTCAAGTGATATTCTGAGTGATGAGTATTCTGCAGAATGAACAGTGGGATTCTTGTATCATGACATCCTCTGTATCATTTAGTGGCACTTTGACACTCTTTGTATCATGAGACAAAATAGAGTTATTAATTCAAGGTTGAGATGTGTCTTCAGGACTCAGTATTGCATGTCTTCATCAGAGAAGGTGAGTTTTAGTTGTGGATTATCAGTAATTTTCAATCAGTGGTAGATATGATCATGAAGGGTCAGATTTGATATGATCATGGAGGGTTAGATTCTCTAAAACTCTAATTCCTTCAATATTTTGAAACCAATGTTTATTATTTATCCTAGCCTGTCAGTTAAGAATGCACTTTATGTTCTAAAACATAGGTGACTTAGGATAGCAGGTTTATAACTTAAATGTTACTAGTTGAAGGCCTTTAAAGTCATTATGGTGACCAGCCATCTCCTTCACTCACCGTATGAAGTGGTCTTCACATAAGGTTTTGGGCACCTTTTTTATTAATAGATGGCTTATGTTTAAAATCTTTGTAAGCGTGAAAGTGAATCAACAGCCAGTTTTTAAACTAAGTGCCCTTCCTCATATGAATGCACTTTGACGTGCTCTTGGTTGTCAAAATAACTTTGACTGCAGATAAAATGCTTTTCTAAAGCTATTTTTAGCTATTAAGTGGCGGTTTTTGTTGAAGGATTTTAAAGCAATTTTTTAAAAAAGATTCCATTCTAATTTTTATCTTTCGTGGCAGAGGAGATAAAGGAGGAAGTTTTTGTGTTTTTCTAAATATGAGTAAAGTGTTAATTTTTATTTTTAGTGAAGTTTATAGGCCTTTCATGCCTTTCTTTTTCTATTCTCCTAAAGATGAAAAGTGAATATGAGGAGAGATTGAAGATTTTTTTTAGATAAATTTTTGTAGATGGATTTTTTAGAAATGAGAAATAGTGATGTTTTGTGAAAAGAAAAATATGAAGAGAATATGAACAGGACCAAGGAGTTGAAGACATTATTTTTAATGGGAGCCATTTTTATATAGATTGAAGATGTTATTAAAGAATTTGGAAAATGTTTTTGAAGACATTTTTTTTGTGTGAGATCTTGGCAAATAATCTGATGAGAGAATTTGAAGAGATCATTTTATTTGCAAACACAAGAATGTCAAGGGTTATTTTAGATGGAGGAGATGATTTTATTGAAAAAGAATATGAAATGATTTTTGCAGATGAATAGAGACATTATTTGTGCAAAAATACAATATCATTTTGTAATCTCTAACTCTTAGTTTTTTACAGATTAAAGAAGATGAAATAATTTGATTTTTGTTTCAGATGCAAGGACAAATTATCTTTCTTCCAGTGGATTGATGGAGTGTGGTTGAATGAGATCAATATGTAGTATTGAAGAAAATTTTATGAAAATTCAATTGAATAAATGAGAAAACCAATTTGTAGTGAAAAAGACATATTTTCTTAATCAGGTGAATCATATGATTTCAAGGATGAAGTGTCAGATGAGTGGAATGATAAAATATATGTTGAAGATTATTTGATTTGAATGGTGCAAATTAGATTGAATGGAAATAAAGTCTTGCACATTATGTGTTATATGTTGACCATGGTGATTGTATTTTGCCAGTGAGGCACTTGATTGGTCAGTGAGACCTGATTCTAGCTAGTGAGGTCTTGTATAGTCAGTGAGACATAATGTATGCTAGTGATGTTGCAAGTATGGGCCTAACTAGTGTTGTCATTGATGTCAACATACTCCTGTTGCATTGATGTCAAGGATTGGATGAGTTGTATGCTGAGGATATTGATAAAATTAGTCCCATTAGGAACAGAGAGGAACAGTGAAGACAGTGAGGTAAAGATCCCAGTTAAGATGAATATCAGAGTATGCGCATCAACAGGTTTGTAGATATGTGTCTTAAGATGATCCAGTAAAGATTTGAGAGGTCCGCATGAAGATTTGAAGAGGTTATGGCCACTTGAGTAAAACTGGTTCTGGCAAATGTTCAGAGGTGACAAATTGACATAGATAGGTCCGGTGAGATCCGGAAATATAATATCCTGTTCTATGGATTTGGTGGAGTGATTAGGAAGTCAATGTGAATTGACAACTCAATTGGTTCATGGTCTGAAGGTCTGCAAGCATCTATTCCAATATGACAGTGATGACAGACTGAGTTCTTGAGGTTCCAAATGAAGGAGAGAATGATTTTAGTAAGCAGAAGTAGTGTGGATGTTCTTGGTGATTCAGGCAAGCTTGTGGAAGTCTTTGGATTGTGTCCAATTCATGTTGGTAGTCCGCATTGAAGATTGAGCTCATAATTGAAGGATTACTTCTGGATGATGATGTTCTTCCTAAACTTGGCCAACCGGACGAGTTACACATCCTGCGGATGATCTTGAAGATGTTCTGCGAAGCATGGCATGTTCCTAAAAGAAGATTGAAGTCTTAGATCTGTGTGGCCAACAGTGTGATGATCTATATAAAGTCTTTTGTAATTAGTCAAGTTGTATTTGCTCTATAAAGTATACTAACTTGGATGCTTATCCCAAAGTCAATGTCTTGTATAAATAAGAAGTTGTGAAGTCATTTCAAAAGCATCTGGTGGAGATGAGTGTGTGGTAGAAAGGAGCTGAGTGAAAGGTAGAGCAGAAGTATTGAGATTAAATGGAACTGACTCAAGCATGGTGAAGATGCTATTCTTTAGTTCAAGTATGTAATATTTATTATTCTTTAGACAGTGTGTCTCCTATAGGCAGTGGGCCTCTTGTGAGTAGTGTGCTCAGGTAGTGAGCCCTAATTGGTATGTGCCATTTTGTTCTTCTTATTCTTTTAATAGAGAATACAATCTTGGGTTAGTCACCCTGTGGTTTTTCCCTTAACCAGGTTTTCCATGTTAAAATCTTGGTGTCATATGTGTTAATGTGTTTCTACTCTTGAATTATTGCATTATGTTTTCATGATTGATCTATTATTATGCTACTGAATTACAAGAAGGATTTAAATGATTAATAGAAAGAAAGTTTTGGGACAACTGATTCACCCCTCTCTCAGTTGTCTGTCTTGAATCTAATAATTAGTATCAGAGCTAAGTTCATCTAAAAGAGCTTAACCGCTTGAAGAGATCCAAGATGTTGTCCTACAAGAAGGATAGTCCAGGGTTTGATGGAACTAACTTCACTCTTTGGAAAAGTCACATGGAATGCCACTTGCAATGTATGGGAATGCAATATTGGATCATGGCTTCAAAGAAGTATGTTCCTCCACAGAATGGTCTGAGAACCATAGATGAAATTAGAGATGCTAAAAACAATCTGTGGGCTAAAGAAGCTCTTCTAAGTGCCTTATCTAATTCAGAACTAACAAATGTTATTGATCTAAAAACTGCATATGAGATTTGGAAAAAATTGGAACTTCTACATGAAGGAGACAAGTATGTTAAATGTGCCAAGCTATAGAGTCTGAAAGGAAAATTTGAAAACCTGAAGATGAGTGAAGATGAAAATATCACTACATTTATGCCAAGAGTAAATGAGCTTGTTTGTGGAATTAGATGTGCTGGTGGAATCTTGGATGAAGATGAGATTGTTGTCAAAATTCTCAGATCCCTACCTGCTTCTTACAAATACAAGGTTGCTTCCATTGAAGAATTCAAATCTTTTTCAAATATCACAAGAGATCATTTGGTTGGAAAATTAGTTGCATTTGAATTGGTCGAGTTTGGAGATGCACCTCCCAAGACTGAATTTGCATTCAAAGCTAGTGCCTCTATAAAAGGAAAACAAAAGTTTGATCCAGGAGAGAACTCTTCAAAGAAACTTTCAGGGTATGAAAAAGAAAGAAAAGATCTAGAAGAAGATGAAGCAGAAGCTACTCAACTTTAAACCCGTATTGTAAAAAGATTGCCAAGAGGATCTGGTAAGTATGAAGGAAAATTACCCTTCAAATGTTTCAATTGCAATAAGATTGGTCATTTTACCTCAAGGTGTCCGAAAATATTTTCAAGAGCTAATCCAAACAGATCAAGATTCCAAAAGAAATGTTACTATGTTCATGAAGATGATGATGATAAAGGAGTAACAGATGATGAATCAGAGACATGAAACAAATCTGGAAGTGACTGGGTGTTTATTGCCATCAAGAAAGAAGATCCACTGCCCTCTAAATCTGTCAATTATAAAGTGATAGAAAGAGCTTTGGCTGCCCAAGTTGAAGAAAAGGATGATTGGGTCATTAACAGTGGATGCTCCCACCATATGACAGGTGATAAAAATAAGTTCATAGATTTGGAAAGATATGAAGGAGTTGTAAAATTTGGTGATAATTCTACTGGTAGAATTAGAGGTAGAGGAACTATTTCTTTTGATAGAAAGAACAAAACCAGTAATGTATTGTATGTTGAAGCTTTGAAGCACAATCTTCTCAGTGTTGGACAGTTGGGGGGAAAAGGCTATGATCTCTGATTAAAAAATGGAAAATGTAAGATCTTTGAAAGTTTCAAAATAAAGATTGCATTCGGTACTCAAACGAAAGGTAATATCTTCCACTTGGTTGGTACTGGCAAAAGTTGTTTATTTGTTCAAATTGATTAGAGTTGGTTGTGGCATACGAGAATGCGTCATGTGAATTTTGATAATATCATCAAGATAAGAAACACTCATGCTGTAAGAGATCTTCCAAGACTGGTGAAACCTACTAATAGTTTGTGCAAAGAATGTCAGTTGGGTAAGCAGTGTAGAGTCACATTCAAAAGTAAGGAACAGTCTTCTACCAGATTGTTGGACTTAGTACATACTGATCTATGTGGTCCATCAAGAATCAGGAGTGAGCAAGGTGATAGATACTTCATGTTATTAATTGATGACCACTCCCGGATGATGTGGGTTTCTGAAAGAGAAATCTAAGGCTCTTGAGAAATTCAAAATATTCAAGGCTATGGTAGAGAATGAAACTAGATTAAACATAAAATGTCTTAGGTCTGACAAAGGTGGAGAATTCACATCCGAGGAGTTCATAGAATTCTGTGAGAAACATGGGATAAAAAGATAGTTGTCTACTCCAAGGACTCCATAGCAGAATGGAGTAGTGGAGAGAAAGAACCGAACCATCCAGGAAGCATCTAGAACCATGATGATGGAAGCAAATGTTCCTCAGATCTACTAGAGAGAAGTTGTAAGCACTACTGTCCATACTCTTAATCAAGTACAAATCAAAAGCAATACCAGTAAGACCCCTTATGAACTCTGGTTTGGCATCACTCCCATTGTGAAATATTTCAGAGTCTTTGGTAGAAAATGTTATATTAAAAGAGATGAAGATCTTGGAAAATTTGATGCTAGAAGTGATGAAGGAATATTCTTGGGTTATTCTACTCAAAGCAAATCCTACCGGTGTTATAACATGAGATTGAGAAAGATTATAGAAAGTACAAATGTGAAGGTTGATGAAGGTATTGAAAAACCCTCAAGGTTTTATGAATATGATGAAGATGATTAGAATGATGTTTTGGTCCAAGAAGTCCAAGCCCCTTCTGAAATTTAGATCCAAACTGATCCAGAGAATCAAGAAGAAGAGATAAGTTTGAATGAACCTGTTCAAGAAATAGAAGTGCAAGAAAGTCCCAAAATTCCCAGGTATGTAAGATTGAATCACTCTGAAGATCAGATCATAGGTGATAAAAGCAAAGGTGTTCAAATAAGAAGAAAGATGCTCAAGACTCAGAAGAGTATTGTCTGATTTCAAAGATTGAACCAAAGATAGTGAATGAAACATGCAATGATGAAAGCTAGACTAAAGCAATGGAGGAAGAGCTGATGTAAATTGAGAAAAATCACACTTGGGATCTTATTCCTAGACCTAGAAACAAGAATGTGATTGGAACCAAATGGGTCTTCCGGAATAAACTGAATGAAGATGGTGAAGTAGTTAGAAACAAAGCTAGATTGGTTTGCAAGGGTTACTCTCAAGTAGAAGAAGTTGATTTTGAAGAAACTTTTGCTCCGGCGGCAATTTTTGAAGCAGTCAAATTATTTCTTGCCTTTGCTGCCTTCAAGGACTTCAAAGTATATCAGATGGATGTCAAGTCTACCTTCCTGAATGGTGACTTGGAAGAAGAAGTATACATTGAGCAACCAGATGGATTTCAATTGTCTGAACATGGTGATATGGTTTGCAAGTTGAAGAAAGCATTGTATGGACTCAAACAAGCCCCAAGAGCTTGGTATGAAAGACTAGATAAGCATCTTTTGAAGATTGGTTTCAACAAAGGTACTGCTGACAGTAATTTGTACTTCAAAATTGATCACGAAAATATCTTGATTGTTGAAGTGTTTGTTAATGATATCATTTTTGGAGGAAGAGATAGTATGTGCAAAACTTTTGCAAATCAAATGAAAAGTGAATTTGAGATGTCCATGTTTGGGGAAATGAATTTCTTCTTGGGTCTACAAATCATTCAAACAAAGAAAGGAATCTTCATTTCACAGACCAAATATGTGAAAGAATTGTTGAAGAAATTTAGGATGGAAGACTCAAAACCAATGAGTACTCCCATGGCAACTGGATATAAATTGAGCAAAGATGATGACTCTCCTAAGGCTAATCAAAAAAGTATAGGTCAATGATTGGAGGATTATTGTATCTCACTCAAACTAGACCTGACATCATTATGAATGTTGTTGGTCTTGTTGCTAGATTCCAAGCTGATCCTAGAGAATCTCATGTCATGGCAACAAGAGGATTCTTAGATATCTAAAAGGGACAGTTGAGTATGGTTTATGGTATCCTAGAGATCATGATTTCTCTCTTCATGCATATACAGATGTGGATTGGGTAGGAGATGTGGATGACCAGAAGAGTACCAGTGGTGGATCATTCTTTTTGGGGAGATTGGTTTCTTGGCTGAGCAAGAAACAAGAGGCAATATCTCTGTCCACTGCAAAAGTAGAATATATTGAAGCAGTAGGTAGTTGCACTCAAGTATTGTGGATGAAGCAAATGCTAAGAGACATCAGAGTGGAGTATGAGGAACCTATCACAATCTTCTGTGATAATTCAAGTGCAATAAATATATTAAAAAATCTGGTGTTACATTCAAAGACAAAACATATATCCATCAAGTTTCACTTTTTGAGAGAGCAAGTGAACAAGAACAAAGTTAGATTGGAGTTTGTGCCCTCCAAAGATCAGATTGCGGACATTTTTACTAGACCTCTACCTAAGGACTCTTTTGAGTATCTCAAGGAGAAGTTAGGGGTTATTACCCCTCCAGTTCTGAATTAAGGTGCACTGATGTGCATCAATCCGGTAGATCTCACAGTCATATCTTGTGGTTTGGATTGATGGTGGAAAGATGCTACTCAGGGGGAGTAGTTGTTATGATTCTGAATGATGCAAGTATGTGCCCTTTGCCATTGATGTCAAAGGGGGAGAGAAGACATGTGAAAAACAAAAAGTGGTTACTGATCAAAAGGGGAGCAGTAAAGGAAGAGAAGACATGTGAATGGTTGTTGTTGTTGATAGGGGGAGTTATGTTAGTCAGTGAGGAGAAGTTCTTGTCTTGATGGTTAAAATAGTTTTTCACATCATATGTTGCCATCAATGACAAAGGGGGAGATTGTTGCAAGTATTGGCCTAATTGGTGTTGTCATTGACGTCAACATACTCCTGTTGCATTGATGTCAAGGATTGGATGAGTTGTATGCTGAGGATATTGAGAAAATTAGTCCAATCAGGAACAAAGAAGAATAGTGAAGATAATGAGGTAAAGATCCCAGCTAAGATGAAGATCAGAGGATGCGCATCAAAGGGTTTGTAGATATGTGTCTTAAGATGATCCAGTAAAGATTTGAGAGGTCTGCATGAATATTTGAAGAAGTTATGGCCACTTGAGTAAAACCAGTTCTAGTAGATGTTCAGAGGTCACAGAGTGACACAGATATGTCCGGTGAGACCAGAAATGCAATATCTTGTTCTGTAGATTTGGTGGAGTGTTCAGGAAGTCAATGTGAATTGACAAATCAATTGGTTTGTGGTCTAAAGGTCTGCAAGCATCTATTCCAATATGACAGTGATGACAAACTGAGTTCTTGAGGTTTCAGATGAAGGAGAGAATGATTTTACTAAGCAGAAGTAGTGTGGATGTTCTTGGTGATTTAGGCAAGCTTGTGGAAGTCTTTGGATTGTGTCCAATTCATGTTGGTCGTTTGCATTGAAGATTGAGCTCATAATTGAAGGATTACTTCCAGATGATGATGTTCTTCCTAAACTTGGCTAACCAGATAAGTTACACATCCTGCGGATGATCTTGAAGATGTTCTGTGAAGCATGGTGTGTTCCTAAAAAAAGATTGAAGTCTCAGATCTGTGTGGCTAATAGTGTGATGATCCGCATAAAGTCTTTTGTAATTAGTCAAGTTGTATTTTCTCTGTAAAGTATGCCAACATGGATGATTATCCCAAAGTCAATGTCTTGTATAAATAAGAAGTTGTGAAGTCATTTGAAAAGCATCTGGTGGAGATGAGTGTGTGGTAGAGAGGAGCAGAGTGAAAGGTAGAGAAAAAGTATTGAGCTCAAATGGAACTGACTCAAGCATGATGAAGATGCTATTCTTTAGTTCAAGTATGTAATATTTATTATTCTGTAGACAATGTGCCTCTTATAGGCAATGGGCCTCTTGTGAGCAGTGTGCTCGGGCAGTGAGCCCTAATTGGCATGTGCCATTTTGTTCTTCTTATTCTTTTAACAGAGAATACAATCTTGGGTTAGTCACCCCGTGGTTTTTCCCTCAACCAGGTTTTCCACATTAAAATCTTGGTGTCATATGTGTTAATGTGTTTCTACTCTTGAATTATTGCATTATGTTTTCATGATTGATCTATTATTATGTTTCTAAATTACGAGAAGGATTTAAGTGATTAATAGGAAGAAAGTTTTGGGACAACTGAGTCACCCCCCCTCTTAGTTGTCTGTCTTGAATCTAACAAGTGAGGCATCCTGTAAAGCTAGTGGAGCTTCTTTGGTCAGTGAGACCTTCATGTAATTAGTGAGATTTTGATTAAGCCAGTGAGGCAGTTGTTGAGTGGTTTTTCTACCCCAGGAAGGTTTTCCACTCATGAAAAGCATGTGTCATGTTTCATGTTGTCTTCATCTGTATGTGTGCATATTTGTGTTTTACTTATAAGTTTTTGATTCACATCTTTGACTATCAGTCTTGTGCATATGAGGTCAATAAATCATTAATGTCTTCCTTTCTATATGTCTTGTAAGATAAAGTTTGCAAAAAGTTAAGAATTTACACAACACTGATTCAACCCCCCTCTCAGTGTTGTACTGAACTCCAACAAGTGGTATCAGAGCCTAGGTTCCCTTTTGAAGCTTAATCAGCTTGGGTAGGTCCTGTGTGTGGAGTTTAATGGGTAAGTGCAAAAGAAATAAGAACATGAGAAATGTCAAGCTTCATTCTGGTCAAAAGACAAAATATATCATCTATATCAAATTCAGATGTTGATGTTTAATCAGTTGATAAAGAAGCTTTGGAGAGAACTCGTGTCTCAATTTTACTGCTTGAACCTCATGTTTCATAGTTCTTCATTGAACCTTTCATGAGTTCATTGGGTTCAATGGTTTGATGAACTATTCAAGTGTTGGGTTCAATGGTTCATTGAACCATTCAAGAGTTCAATGGGTTCAAGGTTCAACAGGTTCAAGGTCATCACTGTGACGGAGCTCTATCGGTGGGTCTTTATTTATCTCTATCGATGACCTATTTCTTACCGATTCTGGTGACCATCGCTATGACTTACTGTATTAGTGAGATTTTGAAGACATTGTCTAATGTGTAAAGTCTCATCGATGTCTTACATCTATTGGCGTGAAGTTTGTTATCGGTTGAACCTAAGCTACATGCCCCGATAGTTATGTGTTACTCTGATAGGAGTTTGGCATCGGTGTAAGAGTTATTTTTGGCTAGGCTTTGTTAAGTTTGTCTGACGCTCACTTTCTGACCGATGGTTGTAGCTTCTATAGAGATTGGTGAGAGATTGTTCATCGAAACAATGGAAAGTGTTTGAACCAATGGCAAAGGTCTGTCCGATGAAGGGTGGTGAACTTGGGGATCATGGAGACTATATATTATCAGTGAAGGAAGCAATATGATCACCGATGGAGCAGGTTAGGCCGATGGGTCTTTGGTTTGGCATCGTCGGCAACAAAATTGCCAATGATAGTATGACTGAGTGTTTGGTGATATAAATGGAAGAGTAGTCTGTGACCCAGTGCATGTGGGATTAAACATCTCACGGGAATGTGAACAGTTACGACTGTTGAATAGCAGTGGCAATGAGGAAGTTAGATCGATCAGTTAGGGCAATAGTCGAGTAACAGTCTTTGCTCTTGCAGACTGGAGATATAAAACTGATCTACTAGTATCGTTGTTTGATGATGAAATGATTCGATTTGTACTGTTTATTTCTGTAGAATGTGCAGATGATATAAACAACTTTGTACAATTGTAAAAAGAATCGATACCTGAACATTAGAGATGGGAATCCTTATTGTAATCTTTCAATTTGTTGTAATAAAGATAGCTTCTATTGTGGTGGTGGGTTTTTTACCTGAAAGGGTTTTCCCACGTAAAACTGGTGTCATTCTATGTTGTTTAATTTGTTTAATTTGTTTTTTTGGTGTATTCATCTACGATATTTGAATTGAAAGCTACCTGTCTACATTATCCCCTTGGAATTATCATTAGGGAAGCTTTATTCCACACCTGTGCTTTCCTTACAAGTGGTATCAGAGCTTGGCTAGTTGTGCTATCCTTGTTCGTAGTTTGGGTTTTTTTTGTGTTAATTCTGTGAGTGGGAGTTTTGCAGAGATTTATTTGGTTAAATAAGATGGCAAGTACGTCAAACAAAATAGACATTGAAAAGTTCAATGTCACAAACTTTGAGTTGTGGAAAATTAAAGTTGAAGATATGTTGGTCTATAGAGATCTTTGGGTTGTTGTGCCTGGAACTCAACCTGCAGGCATGAAGCAAGAAGATTGGGAGCTGATAGATAGGAAAGCCAAAGGACTGATAAGATTGAGTTTATCTGACTCTATTTTATTAAACATCCATGAGGAGAAGATTGCAAATGATTTGTGGAAGAAATTGAATAATATTTATCAGGGCAAGTCCTTGGTGAATAAACTTTTCCTCAGAAAGAAATTGTATTCTCTGAAGATGGATGAAGGTGCATTTGTAGCAGAACATCTGAGCGCATTCAATATGATTGTTACTTAGTTGACATCTATAGGTGTAAAAATAGAAGAAGAGGACTGATGTATGCTTCTGTTGTGTTCCTTACCTGACTCATGGGACCATCTTGTGATGGCTATTGGAAGTACAACAACCACATTTTCAACAAAAACTATTGTTGCCTCACTGTTGTCTGAAGAGATGTGGAGGAAGTCTTTTGGTATGGCCAAAGAGGCTCTGTCTATTCGAGGTAGATCAAAGGAAAGAGGTAAGAAGAAGGATAAGAAGTCTAAGTCCAAATCAGAGGGGAAATCAAAATCCCCTAGCAAGAAGTCCAAGGTGAAGTGCTGGAATTGTGGGCAGAAAGGTCACGTCAAGAAAGACTGCAAAGAGGAGAAAAAGAAAAAGAAGAACTTCTCTGACTCTGAGTCTTCACAGAGTGATGCTGATGCCTTCATTGTTGCTTTGGCAACACCTGCATCTAAAGATGTTTGGCTGGTGGATTCAGGAGTATCTTTTCATATGACATCTCATAGAGAGTGGTTCACAAAGTATGAACCGTATGCTAGTGGGAAGGTGTTCCTGGAAAGTGATTCAACACTGGAAATTGTTGGCCAAGGACGAGTCAGAATCTAGTTCCTAGATGGTAGGATAAAGGGAATGAATGGAGTTCTTCACATACTAGGTCTAGCTTGAAATTTACTTTCTGTTAGTAAGCTTAATGATGTTGGAGTGCAAGTTACTTTTGTGAATGGTGGCTGTAAGATGACTAGAGGGTCTATTGTACTGGCAAAGGGTGAACACATTGGAAATCTGTATAGGTTAGATGCAAAACTAGTGTGCTGTAATAATGTCTCTATAAAATTTGGTAAAGCTACTATTGTAACACATGATGTAAACTCAATGGAAGTTAAACTTCTTGTAGAGAAAACAATGCTCTGGCATCATAGACTTGGTCACATAGGTGAAAAAGGTTTAAAAACTTTGAAAAATAAAAACCTAGTAGATGGGCTGATTGATTGTAATCTGGAGTTCAATTTCTGTGAACATTATATATATGGAAAACAGAACCGTGTTTCTTTTTACTCTAGTTCTCATAAATCTTCTGGTGTTTTGGACTATGTACATTCTGATGTTTTTAGTAGAGTTGACGTTCCTTCTTTATCTAAATCAAGATACTACGTATTGTTTATTGATGATTATTCAAGGAGGACATTTGTATATTTTTTGAAGAATAAATCAGAAGAGTTCAGTCAGTTGAAAGAATTTAAAACTCTTGTGGAAAATCAAATTGGTAGAAAATTAAAATGCTTGAGAACAGATAACGGTGGTGAATATTGCAATGTGGATTTTGATAATTATTGTGTAGATCATGGAATTAAAAGGCATAAAACTACACCTTATAGTCCACAGCAAAATGGAGTTGCTGAAAGGTTAAATCGATTGTTGATGGAGAAAGCAAGAAGTATGTTGAGTTATGCTAGTCTTGAACAAAGGTTCTGGGCTGAGGCAGTTGCTACAACTTGTTACTTGTTGAATCGTTCTCCTACTTCAGCATTGGTTGATAAGACGCCTATGGAAGCATGGTCTGGTAAGAAGCCCTCTCTAAGACATATTCGAGTCTTTGGCTGTGAGGCATATGCTCATATTTCTGAGGTAAAGAGATCTAAGTTGGATAACAAGGTAGTTAAATGTATCTTTATTGGCTATGGTGTCAGTATTAAAGGGTACAAGCTTTGGAATCCTGAAATTGAAAAGGTAATTTACAACAGGAATGTAATTTTTAGAGAGCTGAAACCTTGTTGGCAAGAGACACTATATGGATTCATGGTTGTTGTCATTGATGGCAACAAAGGTCATCCCACATATCCGCAAGTCATGGTGTGTCTCTACCGGAAGTCAGAATAAAGATTGTTGTGGTCCGGTGAACAAGAACAGAGCATGTGGCAAGGTCCGACAGATTTGTCCGGATCTCTCAGAGGAAGTGTCTTGGTGCAGTGCGGATTTGGGGAAGTCAAGAGGACTACCTTGAGTGGTATATTCCAAGGATTTAGCCTCCGGTGATGGACAAGGAAAAAGATATGAATAGTTGAGTACCGGATTCCTGAGAGACAGTGAAAACAGAGGATGAACTGACTGACAGAGTATCAGACTACTTTCTGGATGTGTTACTGTTGATGATAAAGGTTGTGAAGGCATGAATCATGTTTGGCCGACATGATTAATGATATCTACAAGTATATGCTTGATCCGCATTGCTTGGTGAGCAAGGATTCAGCCGACAAAACAGAGTTTGTAAGAAACTAGACTGTTCCGGATGCCGACTAGAAAGGTGATGAAATTACTTGTGCGGATATATATAGAGGATGGATTTAGTTGTGAAGGGTGTGACTATGTCAAGAATATATGCGAAGAAGAGCAGAACAGAGCAGAAGTACCAAGACAGATCCGGTATGTGAAAGGATAGCAGAATAAAGAACAGAGAAAAGATGAAGTGCAGCAGATCAGTGTACTGAGCCTAACCGGAACTGAACTCCAGCATATGCAGATGCTTCCAATCAGTTCAAGACTGTGATTCTTATCACTTTGTAGACAGTGTGTCTTCTTGTAGGCAGTGGGCCTCTTGTGAGCTGTGTGCTCGGGCAGTGAGCCCTAATTGGCAAGTGCCATTTTGTAATTTCCTATTCTTCTAACAGAGAATAATTTTGGGTTAATCACCCCGTGGTTTTCTCCCTTAATAGGGTTTCCACGTCAAAAATACTGTGTCATGTGTTTCTTATTTCATGGTAATGTTTTTGTGTTTGATTCAATGCTGCATTAATTAATAAGAAAGTTCAAAAAGGAAATAATTAGGATAACTGATTCACCCCCCCCTCTCAGTTATCAATAATTGGTATCAGAGCTAAGTTCCTCCTAATAGAGCCTAACAGCTTGAGGAAGATCTGGGAGTTCAAATGGATGCATATGGTTTAAGGGAGCAACTCAAGACTGCCCTTGAGGATCTTGAACAGTCAAATTCTGAAGTCAATGAATTAAAGGAAAGACTCAAACAGGCTGATGAATTCATGAGAGAATTAAAAGACAAATTAAGTCTCTCTATGAAAAAGAGAAAGGAGCTGCTCCAACAGTTGGCAAGACAAAGTGAAGAAAGCAATACGAATGAAGAATTGACTGAGCAAACCAAGTTATGTGAAAAGTTATCAAAAGAAGTCATTATGTTAAGACATGAAATGGAATCAGGAACTATAAAGTTTACTCAAGAGATTGAAGAAAAAAGAAAGGCTGAAGACAATCTAAAACAATCTCTTAAAGAAAAATCAGAAGAATGCCACCAGATGGACAGGATTATCAGACATCTTGAATCTGATCTTGAAGATGCCAAAGATAATGAAGAAAAACTTGAGGATCAAATTGCCTCTCTCAAAAAAGACCTTCAAACAACAAATGAATATAAAGAGAAATTCAAGATAAGTTCTGCTCAACTTGAAGTTCTTCTTGGAAGTCAAAAAGGGACAGATGACAAGTATGGTTTGGGATATGAGAAAGGAGAAAGCTCCGGATCCGGTCAAAAGAATTTTGCATCAGAAAATCCAAGAAACAGGCCTAGAAGACCTCCGGTAAGACATCCCAATGCTCAAAGAAATTCATCTTTCAATGGATACTGCCACAGCTGCAACCACTTTGGTCACAAAGCTAATCAGTGCAAAAAGAGAATGAATCAGATTAATTCATCCTTCTCCGGACAGTGCTTCAACTGCAAAAGGTATGGACACAAATCCCATGAATGCAGAAATATGCAAGTAAACAAATCATTCAAAGGTAGATGCTTTACATGCAATAGAGTAGGTCATATGGCTAATCAATGCAGATCAAGAGGATATCAGTCAATTATGCAAAGAAATGTTATTTGCCAAATCTGTAATAGGTCCGGTCATAATGCTAAAGTCTGCAGAAGCAAGAATCAGGACAAAAGAGGTCCGGTGTATAATCAGAATCAAGACAAGGGTAAACAAAAGATGAATGCGGATGAAGTTAGGAATCAGATGAGCAAGATTTGGGTGAAGAAAAGTTCAGAGAATGTAGAGGTTGGATCCGCACCAGACTCTGGTGCTGATATTTCTTCCAGAAATTAAAAGGTTAGCTCTGGCTTAGGGGGAGACTCAAAGAAAATCCTGTTCCCCCAGCCAATCAAGTGGTGCCTGATGTGGCACAAGATGCGGAGTAAAAAGTTTAAAGATATAAGTCTTGAGACGATCCAAATAAGATTTCAGAGGTCCGCATGGAGTTATAAAGAAGCTGTGATCGATCAAGTAAGACCTGTTCCGGGAGATGCTCTGGTATGACAAAGGATTACAAAAAGGTCCGGAGAGATCCGGAAGTGCACTATCTTATTCTGCGGATTGGACAGAGTGTTTGGGATGTTCTTTCAATGTGTCACCTCGATTTATTCATGATTGAAAGATCCGGATGATGTTCACAGATCAGGACTGATCCGGGATACTCCAAGCTATCCGGACAAGGCAAACCAGAATAATATAGGTGAAGCATTTATTGCAAACAGATATTAGGGTTTGTGGAGCAATATAAGGGATTTCTCAAAGATAATTTGCTCATTCTGCACTCAAGAAGAAGCGAAAAGTGGAGCTCTGCAACAAGATTCATCAAGCACACCAAAGATCTCCTGCCGAAGTCATTGCATAAAGAAATCAATCCCACCACTCTGTGCAAACCGAAGGTGCATAAGGTATTCTCCGTTTTTCATTATCTCACTGCAAATCTTTGAAGAATGGCTACTCCAAATATAGTTAAGATATCTGATAGACCTCGCCCCACATTCAAGAAACATCCCTACAAATCATTGGAGGTAGATCCACTAGGAGCCTTCTCTAGTGTTCCTCATGGTGTATTGCATACGGAAGATATTAGGGTTTACATCCATGCGAATCTTGAAGACTTTGGAGAATCAAAGCTGATGGATATCTATCACAAACAATTGATAGATGACTCCTTTGAGATCAAACCTCAGTACAAAGCCATCTGGGACAAACACTTTGCACAGTGCATTCATTTCCCCTGTTTTGAAGAAGATGAATGGGTCCGGTATGTACTAAGTAGAGTACATGACAACTTCCTATGGTTGAACCAGCCCTTCAAGATCACCAAAGATGCAATTAGTGCTGTAACCGGTCTGCACTCATCCGGTGGATTACCTATTCTCAAGTCTGTCAAAAATCAAACAGTTAGTGATGCAACCGGATCCAAGTTTGACAAGAGAGCTATGACAGTTGATGACATCACTGAACCAGATGTCAAATTTGCAGCTATGATAATTGGTTACAAAATCTATCATTCCAGTAGGGAAAATTTAGTACCGGGAACTGCAATCTACACAGCTTATCAAATGTTAAAGGAGAATGCAGACTATGACTTGTGTGAGCTTCTTGTGAACCAACTCTTTGAAAATCTGCAGAAGATCAAGAAGGACAAGAAAAACTCCTTCAAGTATGGCAATCTGATCCTTTGTCTTTTCTTTTACTACATGAATGAGCTTCCCGAATCCAGTGGATGGATATGGCAGAATGACAGACCGGTTGCCATCCAAATCAGAGACTATTTGCATGGACTTGGGGATGCTAAAGCAAGAAATACAGCTCTATGGGGATACTTCAAGAACTTCCAAAGCATGATGCATGCAAGAGAAAGAATACCCCAATCCCTTGTTGAAAAGTACAAAGACACAGTATGCTTCATGGTTGAAACAGATCAGTGTCTAATGGAGGCAGTGGAGCCAAGGACTGTTTGGATCATGCCCATGGGGTATGAAGTGGATGAACAGATAGTAGAGCTACATGTTCAACACATGCTAAGCCAGCCCAAAGATCCTAAGGCAGAAAGGTTTGGAACCTTTGAGGAACTGAGTGTAAAGATACATGTAGAACTCAGGGAACCGGAGATAAAGAGGAAGGTAAGAAAAGAAGTTGAGCATATTGCTCAAGGCCTAGGCATCTCAAAAGAGGCACTTGATGCCAGCCGGGAAAAGAGGAGGAAGGCTGAGGAAGAAGAGAAAAGTAAAGAAAGTGTTCCGGTTGAAACTCCCACCTGGACCAGATCATCAAAAAGATCTGCACCTCCCACAACCAAAAGTTCAAAACTGGAAGTCCAGGCATCCGGTAAAAGATCCAAGACAAAAGCCACAAGGGCTTATGAAAGCCAAAAGGATGAAGAGGAAACAAAGTTAGATGAGGGAGTAAAAGAAATAAAGAAGCAGAAGAAGAAAGGATCCGGTAAACCCTCCACAGGCCAAGACAAGGATGAAATGGCAGAGGTATCTGTTGAAAAGCCCACTCTGTCTCTAGAGAGTGTAATCAAGTCGGTCACGGTGGATGGAAACCTTCAACCAATGACTGAATTTTATGATGACTACAGTGAGGCTGACCAAAAGATTCTGCAGGAAGCCACAGTCAAATATCTGAACATATACAATAAGGCTTTCATTGAGATCATATCTCTTATTCCTAAAAGCCTAGAAAAGGAATTAGAAATAAGAAAGAATAACGCTCATGCAAAAGATCTTGAGATCTGGGAGCAGATAGCTATTCAGCTATATCCTCAAATTGATCCCAAGACAATGAACATAATCTTCAAAGACTGCAAAGATGAGTTCAGAAGTAAAGCCAGGATGAATCAACTCATGCTTGGTGAGACTGACAAAGTGGCCCAAGAGACAGAAGAGATCCTCCGGAAGGCCTTCAAAAGGTTCAATCTTCCTGTTGTAGAGGACTTAGGTGCAGAAACAGCTGCGGATTTGGAATCATCTGTTCCGGAAGAAGTGGGCCCTGAACAGACAAACATCTCTCCTTCGGTTTCCCCTACAGTCTCCGGATCCAAAGAAGAAGAGAAATTACAGGAGAAGGAAGCAGGGGTGGAAGATAAAGAGGTTGACAGTTCCAAGACTGCAGAAGAAAAGAAACATCTGTCTCCGGCAAGAGACACTGCACAAACTGTTCAACAATTTTTGAGCAAAGCCACTATAGAAATTGATGAACCGGACCTGCTAAAAGGACCATTAGATTTTGACTCTTTGTCACCGGTGCAAACAATGAAAATAGCCTCATTTGCAAATGAGAAAGTCAAAGAGAAGCTGCTGAAATCTCACATGGAAGACTGTGAGCTTATGGAGGTAGCATCTGGAGTGCTAGAAAAGATCATGCCATCCTTTCAAAAGGATCCCATAGCCTCCTCTTCCGGTAATCTAAAAACCTTAGTCAGCAGTGTTAGTACACATTTTGAATCTCTAGAAAAATCTGCTGAAGAAAAGGTCCGGAAGGAATTTTTGGATAAAAGATTTTCAGAAGTATTAGAATTAATCTCTAAAGATAGGAAGATTGTGAGTATTGGAATAAAGAGCTTAGAGAATGCTCTTAAGGATGGCGGTGACATTTACAAATTTTGTATATCCTGGTCAAAGGCAACAACAGCAATTGATAAGAAAATAAAAGAGGAACAGGACAAGCTACAAAGCTTATCTCAAAGTTTTGATCCTCTCTCTTCCTCCATAATAAATCAAGAATGTCAGACTATTGCAGTCTTGAATGAAATAAAGAATCTTGAGAAGGAAAGGAAGAATATCACTAACCGGATGGGGGAACTTAGAAGGATTATAATCCCTAAGTTGGAAACTATGCATGAGGCCATCAGTGATGCTCAGACCACCGCCCAAACAAATGATCCGACAGATCTCAAGCGGGCAGAAGCTTTTGCATTTTTGTTGAGTGGTCACATTTCAATTTTGGATAGAATGAAGCAAAGTTGGGCTACAGAAATGATCCAATTGCAGACATCCTTTGCAGACATTCTTCAGTATATGTGAGTATGTAAATATGCGGCTATGTATAGAAAATTTTTGAAAATTTTGGTGTGCGGACCCTACCCTTTGCCATTGATGTCAAAGGGGGAGTGAGGAGCAGTGAAAAATGAGGAATCCAACTAAGGGGGAGTTCCAGAAATTGTATATAAAGATAGAGCATCAGCCAAGGGGGAGCATAGTGTAAACACTTAGTCATTTTTCACTAAGTGTTGCCATCAATGCCAAAGGGGGAGATTGTTGGCAAGAGACACTATATGGATTCATGGTTGTTGTCATTGATGGCAACAAAGGTCATCCCACATATCCGCAAGTCATGGTGTGTCTCTACCGGAAGTCAGAATAAAGATTGTTGTGGTCCGGTGAACAAGAACAGAGCATGTGGCAAGGTCTGACAGATTGGTCCGGATCTCTCAGAGGAAGTGTCTTGGTGCAGTGCGGATTTGGGGAAGTCAAGAGGACTACCTTGAGTGGTATATTCCAAGGATTTAGCCTCCGGTGATGGACAAGGAAAAAGATATGAATAGTTGAGTACCGGATTCCTGAGAGACAGTGAAAACAGAGGATGAACTGACTGACAGAGTATCAGACTACTTTCCGGATGTGTTACTGTTGATGATAAAGGTTGTGAAGGCATGAATCATGTTTGGCCGACATGATTAATGATATCTACAAGTATATGCTTGATCCGCATTACTTGGTGAGCAAGGATTCAGCCGACAGAACAGAGTTTGTAAGAAACTAGACTGTTCCGGATGCCGACTAGAAAGGTGATGAAATTACTTGTGCGGATATATATAGAGGATGGATTTAGTTGTGAAGGGTGTGACTATGTCAAGAATATATGCGAAGAAGAGCAGAACAGAGCAGAAGTGCCAAGACAGATCCGGTATGTGAAAGGATAGCAGAATAAAGAACAGAGAAAAGATGAAGTGCAGCAGATCAGTGTACTGAGCCTAACCGGAACTGAACTCCAGCATATGTAGATGCTTCCAATCAGTTCAAGACTGTGATTCTTATCACTTTGTAGATAGTGTGTCTTCTTGTAGGCAGTGGGCCTCTTGTGAGTAGTGTGCTCGGGCAGTGAGCCCTAATTGGCAAGTGCCATTTTGTAATTTCCTATTCTTCTAACAGAGAATAATTTTGGGTTAATCACCCCGTGGTTTTCTCCCTTAACAGGGTTTCCACGTCAAAAATACTGTGTCATGTGTTTCTTATTTCATGGTAATGTTTTTGTGTTTGATTCAATGCTGCATTAATTAATAAGAAAGTTCAAAAAGGAAATAATTAGGATAACTGATTCACCCCCCCCCCCTCTCAGTTATCAACAAACCTTTGGTTATTGATCCTCAACCGAAGAGGACAGAAGAGAAGAAAGAAAAGAGTGTTGTGAATATTCCTCTGACCCCTGTAAAAGAGGAACAACAAACACCAAGTGTAGATGGTTCAGATGTGAGTTCGAGTAGCTCTGAAGTTTCAGATCCAGAGCAAGAACTTGAACCTATACCTCAGCCTGTGAGGAGGTCTACACGTGAAAAAAGACAACCAGATAGGTATGGATTTTCAGTACTTGATTCAAGTTGTGCCTATGCTTTACTTACTGATACTAATGAACCTAGGACTGTGAAAGAAGCTATTAGTTTACCTGATTTAAATTCTTGGTTGGAAGCCATGGATAGTGAAATGACATCATTGGAGAAAAATGGAACCTGGGATCTGGTGCCCTTGCCTGAAGGTAGAAAACTTGTGGGCTGTAAGTGGGTATTTAAAAAGAAATATGGTCCAGATGGTAGTGTTGATAAGTACAAGGCAAGACTGGTTGCTAAGGGGTATTCCCAAAAGGAAGGTATTGATTATGGAGAAATCTTTTCTCCTATAGCTAAGTTGACATCCATTAGATTTCTTTTGTCACTTGCAGTAGCATATGACTTTGAAATTGAGTAGATGGATGTGACAACAACATTTCTTCATGGGGACCTTGAAGAAGAGATTTATATGTCCCAGCCAGAGCATTTTGTGGTAAAAGGAAAAGAACATCTAGTATGTAAACTTAAAAAGTCTCTTTATGGTTTGAAGCAATCTCCCAGAATGTGGTATCAAAAATTTGATACGTATGTTTTATCCTTGGGGTATGTGAGATCTAAATCTGATCACTGTGTCTATTATAAAACTGAAGGTGATCAAATTCTTATAATTGCACTATATGTGGATGACATGTTATTCATTGGCAATGGTAAGGGGATGATCTCAAATTTAAAAGCTCAGTTGTCCTTGAAATTTGAAATGAAGAATCTAGGGGCAGCGAAGTACATTCTGGGAATGGAAATCAAAAGGGACAAATCTAAGAGAAAGCTTTGGCTCAGCCAGAGAAAATATATTACCAATGTTCTTGATAAATTTAATATGTCTGATTCTAAACAGCTAGTTCTTCCAGTTTTGCAACGAATGAAACTATCTGTTGAAGATTGTCTAGAATCTTTGAATGAAGTTGACAACATGAAGAAAGTGCCTTATGCAAGTGTTGTTGGCAGTTTAATGTACGCAATGGTCTGTACCAGACCAGACATTGCCCAATCAGTGGGAGTTTTGAGCCAGTTTATGGTGAATCCAGGCAGATCACATTGGGATGCTATGAAAAGAGTTATGAGGTATTTGAAGGGAACTTCTGATTATGCTATTTGCTATCATGGAAACTCAGTTGGATCACATACATCTATTAGCATTCAGGGATATGTGGATTCTGATTGGGTAGGGGATATTGATAGTAGAAGATCCACCAGTGGATATGTGTTCACGTTAAATGGTGGTGCTATCAGTTGGATGAGTAAGCGGTAGGCTATAGTTGCCTTGTCCACAACAGAGGTAGAGTACATGGCAGCTACTCGTGCATGCCAAGAAGCTATTTGGTTGAAGAGGTTATGTTCTGATGTTAGTTTTAATGTAGGGCAGATACAAATTCATTGTGATAGTCAAAGTGCTATATGTTTGGTGAAGAACCCTACATTCCATGCTAGGACAAAACATATTGATGTCCAATATCACTTTATTCATGATATGGTGGAAGATAGGAAGGTGAAGCTGAAAAAGGTTGACACTTTGGAAAATGTTGCTGATGCCTTAACTAAACTAGTGATCATGACCAAGTTCAAATGGTGTTTAGATGAAATGGGTCTACGGGCTTATAGTTCTCAATAATCTAAAGAGGACTAAGAGGTAGTAGTAATCTCATCGACAAGTGGGAGATTGAAGAGAACTTGTGTCTCAATTTTACTACTTGAACCTCATGTTTCATAGTTGTTCTTCATTGAACCTTTCATGAGTTCATTGGGTTCAATGGTTCAATGAACTGTTCAAGTGTTGGGTTTAATGGTTCATTGAACCATTCGAGAGTTCAATGGGTTCAAGGTTCAACAGGTTCAAGGTTCATCGCTGTGACGGAGCTCTATCGGTGGATCTTTATTTATCTCTACCGATGACCTATTTCTTACCGATGCTGGTGACCATCACTATGACTTACTGTATCGGCGAGATTTCAAAGACATTGTCTGATGTGTAAAGTCTCATCAATGTCTTACATCTATCGGCATGAAGTTTGTTATCAGTTGAACCTAAGCTACATGACCTGACAGTTATGTGTTACTTCGATAGGAGTTTGGCATCGGTGTAAGAGTTGTTTTCGACTAGGATTTGTTAAGTTTGTCTGACACTCACTTTCTGACCGATGGTTGTAGCTTCTATAGAGGTCAGCAAGAGATTGTTCATCAGAACAATGGAAAATGTTTGAACCGATGGCAAAGGTCTATCCGATGAAGGGTGGTGAACATGGGGATCGCGGAGACTATATATTATTGGTGAAGGAAGCAATGTGATCACTGATGGAGCAGGTTAGGCCGATGGGTCTTTGGTTTGGCATCACTGGCAACAAAATTGTCGATGATAGTATGACCGAGTGTTTGGCGATATAAATGGCAGAGCAGTCTACGACCCAGTGCATGTGGGATTAAACATCTCACGAGAATGTGAACAGTTACAACTGTTGAATAGCAGCAGCGATGAGGAAGTTAGATCGATCAGTTAGGGCAACCGTCGAGTAATGGTCTTTGCTCTTGCAGACTAGAGATATAAAACTGATCTACTGGCATCGTTGTTTGATGATGAAATGATTCGATTTGTATTGTTTATTTTTGTAGAATGTGCAAATGATATAAACGGCTTTGTACAATTGTAAAAAGAATCAATACCTGAACATTAGAGCTAGGAATCTTTATTGTTTCAATTTGCTATAATAAAGATAGCTTCTATTGTGGTGGTGGGATTTTTACTCGAAAGGGTTTTCCCATGTAAAACCGGTGTCATTCTATTTTGTTTTTCTGGTGTATTCATCTGTGGTATTTTGAATTGAAAGCTACCTGTCTACATTATCCCCTTGGAATTATCATTAGGGAAGCTTTATTCCACACCTGGGCTTTCCTTACAAGCTTCACAAGTTGAATCAGGTATTAAAATAGAGAAAGAGTTTTCTGGAGTGCCTCTCTTTTATGGTTCAGATTTTTCTATTTAGTATGTTAGAATGCAGATTTATTTATCCTCTCTAGGGTATGGGTTTTGACATCAGTTGAGAATGGGTTTTGTGTTACTGTAAATGACAAAGAAGCCCTTGAATGTAATCATATTGCAAAGAAGGCCATATTATATGCTCTATCTAATAATATTTCTTATAAAGTTATGCACTATGTAACAACTCAGGATGTGTGGAAGAAGTTGATAAAAATTTATCAAGGTAATGTACCTGAAAAAGAAGACAACTTATTATCTGAGAAGAGTGACAATGATGGAAAACTTTCACATGAAGGAGATGAGACTCAATCAGATTTAGAAGAAGAAAATTAGATTATGAGTGATGAAGAACAAGAATGTGAAATTGACATAGAAGGAGAGCTCATGTGTGCTTTGAGGGAACTCAAGAAGTACAAAAAGGAGAACCAGAAATTAGAGTTGCAGCTACAACAAGAAAGAGACTTAAAAGACAAAGCACTTTCAAATCTTGAAGATACTAGAAGTCTGATTATGAATTTAAGGACACAAGTTGATGAATCAGACAAATTAATTACAATCTTAAGTACCAACAAGTTATATGAGATGCTAGGAAAGCAAAAACAACACAAGGACACCACTGGCTTGGGTTATGAGAAGGGAGAGTGTTCCAAAGCCAGAGAGACTCCCAGAAGAAAAATTGATTTAAATCATCATGTTGCTGCTCCTAAAGGTAAAAAGAAGTGTGAAGCCGAGGAGATGACCAAAGATGAATTTGTAAAAATGCACAATCAAAGAAGAAAGTTGAGAAGAAATATTCCAATAAGACAAGCTTATATGTACAGGTATAATTATTCATTTAATGGTTATTGTTACACATGTAATCATTTTGAACACAAAACAGTTAATTGCAAAAAAAATCAATCTAGTATTGATCCAGTGTGTTACAAGTGCAACTCTCTTGGTCATATACAAAGAAAATTTCAAATGCATAGAAGATATGATCTTGCATGGAATCATAATACAAGTGCTCAAGGGATGTCAAAAAGGTATTATCAATCATTTGATTATGATTACAACATAATTTTTTATAATTGCAACTCTCTTGGTCATAAAGTACACAGTTGCAGGAAAGCATCACCTGATTTGAAAAGGTGGAAAAGAAAAGAAGGTGAAAAGGTTTGGAGAAAGAAAGAACCTGTGAAAGTGTGGAAGTAGAAACAAAGTCAAGAGAAGAAAAATCCTAAACTTGTGCATCTTGCACAAGTTACATCATCAGTTGGATAATTAAGACCATGAAGCAAGGGGGAGTTGTTCATGTCCTATCAATTATCCCCAAAAAGTTTTAGGAAGGAGATTGTTTGATGTTTATCAATTTGTGTACATATGTGCTACAAGTGATTAGTGGTTTGTGATGTCATCAAGAGTGTGTCAGTCTTCATCTTCATAAGTGGTTTTGTAAAAAGAAGTGGTATTATGCTTCAGGATGCAAGTTTTCAGATGTGTGTTTCATGGTATCTTATTGCTCTCAAGTTTGAAATGTTGTTTAAGGTGCAGATGTGCAAGGATAGAACTTTCAGGATAAGTTTAGAACAACAAATTGTGAAAGTGTTCAGAGCCTTCAATTTTTTTTAGACTAGTGGTATCAAAGGTTTGGGTAAGTGATATTTCAATTCTTGGTTGGTATGAAAGATAACAAGGTCAGTGATAGTCAGTGATAGTGTTTGTGATCCAAGAAATGAGTAAGCAGTTGATTGATATCAGCATACTTTGCTAGTCTTTTACTAATGATCTATATGAGTTATTTTTCTAAGGGGGAGATAATAGCCTTTGTCATCAAATGTCAAAAAGAGGGAGAAAGAAAAATGTATCAAGTAGTTTTTTCATCAATGACAAAGGGGGAGATTGATGGTGATTGATTGTCATTGATGTTAAAAATGTGTCGAGTCTTCATATGGCAGGATGTGGATGTGTTCTTGTGTTTGGTCTTCATATGACAAGATGTCATGTTTCAAGTGTTCATCATGATCTTCATATGGTTGAGGTGAGTTCATATGTGGTCTTCAATCAAGATCATTATGTTATCGATGTCATCATCATAAATAGTTCATATGCTCTTGTAGGGTTGTTTATAGTTGGTGTTACAGGATGTGCTCATCATCATACATTATGCTTTCAAGATATGCCTCAAGACAAGGTTGTTGGTGATATATTGTTGTTGATGTGCCTCAAGGTTGTTACAGGTTGATTGCTTCATGTTTTCCATAGATGAAGATGATTTATTGATGTTGCAGGTTGATAAGGTTGATAGTGCTTTATTCTTTATCTCTTGATGCTCTTTATAATGAGATTATATTAGGGTGTCAAAGTTTCTCATTTTCATGATGAGTTCATATTGATTCTTGAGTGTTGCTTCATGCTTCAAGTAAGTTGCTTGCTAAGGGAATGATGGTTATTCTTGTAGATCATGATTTTCATCATGTTGTGGTGTCTTTAGAGGATTTCAGGTTGTCATGGTGTTGGTATGGTCCTAATGTCAGATGTTCATTTCAGGAATTCAAGATATCATTCATATCAGAGATTAATGCTTCAAGTTTTTCTTAGGTGATATTCTGAGTGATGAGTATTCTGAAGAATGAATAGTGGACTTCTTGTATCATGACATTCTCTATATCATTTAGTGGCACTTTGACACTTTTTGTATCATGAGACAAAGTAAAGTTATTAATTCAAGGTTGAGATGTGTCTTCAGGACTCAGTATTGCATGTCTTCATTAGAGAAGGTGAGTTTCAGTTGTGGATTATTAGTGATTTTCAATCAATGGTTGATATGATCATGAAGGGTTAGATTTGATATGTTCATGGAGGGTTAGATTCTCTAAAACTCTAATTCCTTCAATATTTTGAAACCAATGTTTATTATTTACCCTAGCCCATCAGTTAAGAATGCACTTTATGTTCTAAAACATAGGTGACTTAGGATAGCAGGTTTATAACTTAAATGTTACTGGTTGAAGGCCTTTAAAGTCATTATGGTGACCGGCTCTCTCCTTCACTCACCGTATGAAGCAGTCTTCACATAAGGTTTTGGGCGCCTTTTTTATTAATTGATGGCTTATGTTTAAAATCTTTGTAAGCACGAAAAGTGAATCAATGGTCAATTTTTAAACTAAGTGCCCTTCCTCATATGAATGCACTTTGACGTGCTCTTGGCTGTCAAGATAACTTTGACTGCAGATAAAATGATTTTCTAAAGCTATTTTTAGCTATTATGTGGTAGTTTTTGTTGAAGGATTTTAAAGCAATTTTTTAAAAAAGATTCCATTCTAAGTTTTATCTTTTGTGGCAGAGGAGATAAAGGAGGAAGTTTTTGTGTTTTTCTAAATATGAGTAAAGTGTTAATTTTTATTTTCAACGAAGTTTATAGGCTTTTCATGCCTTTCTTTTTCTATTCTCCTAAAGATGAAAAGTGAATATGAGGAGAGATTGAAGATTTTTTTTTAGATGAATTTTTGTAGATGGATTTTTGAGAAATGAGAAATAGTGATGTTTTGTGAAAAGAAAAATATGAAGAGAATATGAATAGGACCGAGGAGTTGAAGACATTATTTTTAGTGGGAGCCATTTTTATATAGATTGAAGATGTTATTAAAGAATTTGGAAAATGTTTTTGAAGATATTTTTTTGTGTGAGATCTTGGCAAATAATATGATGAGAGAATTTGAAGAGATCATTTTATTTGCAAATACAAGATTGTCAAGGGTTATTTTAGATGGAGGAGATGATTTTCTTGAAAAAGAATATGAAAGGATTTTTGCAGATGAACAGAGACATTATTTGTGCAAAAATAAAATATCATTTTGTAATCTCTAACTCTTTTTTTTTCAGATTAAGGAAGATGAAATGATGTGATTTTTGTTTTAGATGCAAGGACAAATTATCTTTATTCAGGCGGATTGATGGAGTGTGGTTGAATGAGATCAATATGTAGTATTGAAGAAAATTTTATGAAGATTCAATTGAATAAATGAGAAAACCAATTTGTAGTGAAAAAGACATATTTGCTTGATCAGATGAATTAGATGGTTTCAAGGCTGAAGTGTTAGAGGAGTGGAATGATAAAATATATGTTGCAGATGATTTGATTTGAATGGTGCAAATCAGATTGAATGGCAATCAAGTCTTGTACATTATGTGTTATATGTTGATCATGGCGATTGTATTTTGCCAGTGAGGCACTTGATTGGTCAGTGAGACCTGATTCTAGCCAGTGAGGCCTTGTATAGTGAGTGAAACATAATGTATGCCAGTGAGGCATCCTGTAAAGCTAGTGAAGCTTCTTTGGTCAGTGAGACCTTCATGTAATCAATGAGATTTTGATTAAGCCAATGAGGTGGTTGTTGAGTGGTTTTTCGACCCCAGGAGGGTTTTCCACTCGTGAAAAGCATGTGTCATGTTTCATGTTGTCTTCATCTGTATGTGTGCATATTTGTGTTTTGCTTATAATTTTTTGATTCACATCTTTCACTATCAATCTTATGCATATGAGATCAACAAATAATTAATGTCTTCCTTTCTATTTGTCTTGTAAGATAAAGTTTGCAAAAACTTTAAGAATTTACACAACATTGATTCACCCCCCCCACCTCTCAATGTTGTCTTGAACTCCAACAAAGATCATCTTTCAACCATTAGGATTGTTATAACTTATATAATTGTTGGTATATGCTGGATTACTATCATTATATGGGGATGATATCAAGGACCATCTTAGGCCTTGTTATAGTTGATGGACAATCGTCCTAAGTATTGTTACAACCCAAAAGGTCTATCACAACCCTAAAGGAATATCACAAGTGTTATTAGGTCATCCAAACCATAGCTCCAATATTCACCATCATATGAATATCATAATTAACATTGTAGAGGTTGTCATACCATGAGGCATAGGTAACAACCATAGGAGGTTTAAAATAAACACTAGAAACATTAAATTATTGTCATAGTACACCTAGGATAGCTAGGTATGCATCCATAAAGTTATTACTATAAAATTGTCTCATTAATCTTGTGACCAGGTTAAGTCACTATCATAGTAACAATGTAGTTAGTCATCAATCAACATGTTGTCTTTGCATTTCAATGAGATCAATTCTTGAAAAATGACAATCCAGAGGTTAAAGAGACAAGTTGATACCTTACCCAAGTTGTCATGTTCTTGAAACCTTGTCACTATAAAGAGGAGATATCTAGAGAATAATATCACAAGAACATAACCAAGGCATGCACTATCATGAGCCATAGGGATAACTTACTACACCATCCAAAACTCCATTTGAACTAGCTACTATCAATAATTCACATTATTGGGGATTGTCATGAACAAAACACCATGCATAGGACTGTCATAGTCAAAGTGGAGAGGATTGTCTAGTCATTTTATGATTGTCATAATAGCTAGTGGGTTAGTTACCATGCTTCAACCTAAAATAGATTAATGAGAACATAGAAATTAAAATCACAATACCATAAGCATTTCCATAAGCTGCCAATATAGTCCCAATATCATGTCATGATAGTAAGAGAAGAGTTGTTTGGTTTTTCCAAAGACATATCAGTTGCATAAGGATTGTCGCCAACCATCTGTGTAAGGTCATGAAAGAGTGAGTCATTGTTGAGCTAATCATAAGAGAAGCATGAAGTCAAAATGCTATCATGGAAACAAGATATAGTTACTTATTATAAGGACAATCCAAATTTGGTGAGGTTGCTACAAGCAACCAAATTTGGTATTCCCTTAGATAGTGATATCAACTTCCAAGCAAAATACATCATTTTGCACTGATAGGCATTAAATTAGATGCACTTTGCACTGCCTTTTGCACCCCAAAAAAATTACATTTAGGCCTAAAATTTGGCGCTAAAGTCAACGATAACTGCGCCGACTAATGAATCAAAAAAAAATCCCGCCTGCACATACCACAAAACAAAAAAACACAAAACAAAACTTTATTGATTTTTGGCATTCATTTTGTGTTTGAGATCGAGTGTTTGGTGTGCAGAGATTGAGCATTTGGGATTTTTGTGTTTGCCCTTATTTTGGGTAGATCCTTGGCAATGGCGGGACCTGTATTCCAACCCCAATTCCCTTTCCATTCCTAAAGCACATACTCACTTTCTTACATCTCAAAAGTCTTGGGTTTGATCCACGAAAACCTTTACTTCTAGATATCTCATCCTTTCAATTCGTGCTGCTCTTCTTCTATTCGTGTCAGGTAAGGGCATCACCTCTCTTTCATCTACTCTTTTTTTCCCATTAGATGTCAGATTCATTTGGACAAATGTGGGTCTTGTAATATTCATAGGACATATGTTGAAGATAATTCTAAGCAAAGATTTTCATAATAGATGACAAATTTCCACATTCCATAATATTATAAATGTGTGCTTCAGGATTAAACTATGTGAATCAGATATCTCAGCCTTTGCTTAAAGGAAATTGTTGTCTATCTTGATATGGATGAAATCACATTTTGCCACTAGTTGATAAAATTTATCTCTGGCTTTATTTCAATTGATGTATAAGCTTACTTTCTTGCAACAAACTTATAGAGGAAAACAACTTCATGATTTGCTCTACAAAGTAAAGGTCAAAAACCTTGAGGAATACAAAAAAACTAGATGCAAACTTTCATACCTGGTAGTGTGTAATTCGTTTGCCTCCATAGACTGGATGAAAATAATTTTCCCTAGGTCGCCTCAAAATGTCAAGCAATAGAGGGAAGAGAGCAAAGGGAGTAGACTCTGGCCACAATGAGGTAATTCATTGTCAATTTATAGATTTGTAAATGTTTCCATTGTTTCTTTGATTTTTAGTTTTTTATTTCTAAATTTAAAAGAAGAAATTTATTTTATAGATTGAAAAAGATAAAGAGGCATTGGATTCCATATTGGGGGGTAGAAGTAGTGAACAAATTCGATGGTGTGGACTTGACAATGCTTGCTAAATACATAGAAAAATGATCTAGTAAAGCCCCTAAAACATTGCAACCAAATCAACAGTGTCAAAGGGAATCAATTGATTCCCCAACTAGTCCTGGATCGAGCAAAAGATCCTAGAGGAAATTAATAACAGTAACCTCTAAGAATGTGGAATAGGGAGCAGAGGCTTCCAATGTCCTAGCCACTCTTGGGACACAGACTTCTTCGACCACCACACCATGTTTTGCATCTTGCATTGGTACCTGCGATACCAAGATAGAATACAATGTGGTTTTAGGGGAAGTCCGAATGATAGATGCTAGAAAAACATTTGTGAATAGGTTGAAGGAATCATGCCTTCAATGATTCAAAGACCATCTACATTTTCCATTCTCAAAGATACCCATGCACCTGTAAAAAGTAGTTATCCATGACTTGGAGACTGCATTTGGCACAAGTTGTTCTGTAAGAAGATAAAGCTATGGATGTCTCAAAACTGCAAGAGATTTCAGTGCAACCAAAAAAAAGAAGATAAAAAAACTCCCTCCTGAGCTAAGGCTAAAAAAAAGGCCAATTGATGTAAGTGTGAAAGTATGGAAAGAGCTTGTAAAAGCATATGAGAAGTCTGATGCATGAAGGAAGTCCAGTGAGGAGAGTATGCAGGTATTTGAATTTGCTCATAAGATTATATCAAATTTATTAAACGATTTTTAAATTTTATTTGTGCATAGTTAAATTGAATTAGTAAATGTTTCAGGACAAGCCTCCAAGGCTAGGCTTGAAAAACTTCGTGCCATGCATCACAGTGGCCAGAAAGGTTTACAGGCCTTGATCTGTACATTTGTAAGTATATTTAATATGTTAAATGATATTTTTTATTTCCTAGGAAAAAGTAACTAATTGCATATTAATTAGTTTAACTAGTCCATGTGCCATGTTTTGATAGGAGGAGAAATATGGCCGACATCCAACACAATTTGAAAAGGATATGTTACAAAGCAAAAAGTGGACCGATTTTGTAATCTGGATGGAGAATGAGGTATCAATAGTTGACTTTCAATAACTGAGTTGGATATTTTTTTTTTTGGTAAGCACTACCAGATATGGGGGTAGCTCCCTATATGAAGATATCAGAAAAAAAGTTACATAGAAATCTGAGGCATTACATCTAGTGAAATATATAACCTACGCCTTCAACAATATCCACCATCCTAGCTATTACATTTTCATCAATCAAACCTGGGTTGTCTTCCATGCATTTCAAGAACTCTCCTATGTTATTTTCTTTCTCCATGCCCTTTTTATAGAGGGCCTAGGCTTTGTGCAGCTTCACATTCTTCTTCTCCTCATTCAAGCTGAGGGTGGCAAGAGAAAATCCTTGTTTGGGCTCCACTGCCACACCATCCATGGCAGTCTTGACCATGTCCATCATATTTTTCCTCACCAATCTCATCACAGCTCTTAGCCCCCAAAGCCTTGCTCCCACAACCTATAGATAGTTCTAGAAAAAAATGTTCCAGCACTTGTTCATCATGTGTGTGCCCTCCTGACCAGAAACTAGCCCCGATCACTTTCAAGATGACCACTTTTTCTTCATCAGAGGCTTTGTTGAACAGGTACGCAATTTGTTGCCCTCTAATTTCATCCTCCTCGCTGCGGCACTCCACTCCTAAATGCTAAGGCATCACTTCATTTGGACCTACTTCCCTGAGAACAAACAACATAATCTACTTCAATCTCACCTTAGCTTAAAAAGAAGCCTGTGTGCAAGTTCTCCCCCGACCTCCAATCCTGAGGATGACCATTCCATGTGCAGGATTTTGCCACCTATGGGAAGGTGGTACATTCGTATCTCGCTGGACCACCTCCATTTGCAGGTTTGTTCTTAGTGTCTGCCATCATATATTTATTGAGGATTCTCCTGCTTCTCCTACGATGACCTCTTCTTTTATAGAAGCCTTGAGAGGCTTCATCAAAGCCTGCAAATCCCAAGGCTAGCAAATGAGCGAACAGACTATGTCAAGCTTGCAACTGATTTGCACTTTAGTAGTACTTTTGCACTCATTCCGCCTGCCTCCATTTGGACTCACTTCCATCCTTGCCTCCTTACACCAAATCCCAGCTAAAGATTTTCTGACTTCCTCTTGCCTTCAAGAGATTGATGTGTGACAAACCATGCAATAGGAATTGATAGGAACATCCTTTCACTTTTGCAGTAGTGGACAATTCATGAGTCTTATGACATATGGTGCATTTAGGTATGTGTTGAGCAAGAGGGAACTATGTGGCATTAATAGCTTGAGCTCCCAGCACTAGATAATTTGTAGTTGTATACCCCTTAGTGTGGCACTTTGTTCATCATAAACCACATTGATTAAGAGTTTCACTTGCAAGTTGTGCTATTTGTGTGACCATTTTTCCATTTGTTCTTTTAGGCATGTAGTAGAATCATATGTTAGGGCTCCCCTAATTCTTATAATCTCAACACAACTTTTAAGGCAATTTTTTAATTAGGGAGAGTGAGCTAAACTAGTTCATGTTGGATATGCGCAATTAGCCTACCAATAAATCATTCCTTCTAAATTTCAACATTTTATAGTTGGGTCAATCTTTAACACCAATTCCTTAGAGCGTTGATCATACCTACACACAATCTCTCCTGATTGTTTGTAGTATTTCCTTTAATGCCACCATATTATGATGCACCATCTTAGGGCAATTGAAATTGGGATGGAAATCTCAAGCTATTTAGAATGCATGGGGGTATTAGGGTGTGGTATCACTATATAGGTAACCATCAAGTGATTTCTTCAACCCAATCTTGGCCTATATAGTACCCAGTGTGAAGAGCAAGATAGTGTTGTCCAAGAACCTTGTTACGGTCACAAATGAGGGCAATCTTAGCTATTGTAACCATAGTTGAAATCCCTTGTTGTAACCATAACATATGTGACCTAAAACCATGACTCTATGAGTATGAGTTGTTTGAAACTCCTCTAAGAAGATCCCACTATGGGAATGAATCATAATTCAATGTTAAATAAGATTGTTGTCATTACAAAAAATCTAGGGTAGTCATTGTATCCTCTCATTGCCATCATAGAATTAATTCAACTATAGTTTTCAATACCAAAGAGATGGAATTGATGGTAACCATAAGCTCTGTGTTGACTAGTCTCAATCATCCATCCCTTGATGGTAAAAAATAATGTCCCAAAGGTGACAGTAATGATGATACAAATGCAGACATAAAATAAGACCACTTTATATTCTTCTATTTTAGAGGACTGTCTCTACATTACCGATCCAGATTAAGGAAGACATGATTTAAGAGTTCATTGGATTTGATGGCTACAATCCATTCATCAAATCCACACAAGGTGGCATGGTCAAGTTTATGAATGCTTAAGTCCTCCTTTGTTAGATGTTGTAGTTGCAATAGCCATGTTAGACATGTATGCAAAATGTGGAAGCATAAACAAGGCACGCAAACTGTTTGACAAAATGTCTCAAAGAAATGTGGTCTCATGGACTGCAATGATTGCAGGATATGCAAAATGGATTTCTTGAAAAGGCTTTAGAAATTTTAAAGAAAATGTAATTGGCTGGTATAAAGCCAAATTCCACAACCTTTGCCACCATCCTCCCTGCCTGTGTCAAAATGGGAGCTTGGAATAGGGTATGGACATCCATCAATACATAAAGGATAGATGAATTTTGTCAGATGTTGTAGTTGCAACTGCCTTGTTAGACATGTATGCAAAATGTGGAAGCATAGACAAGGCATGTGAACTGTTTGAAAGAATGCCTCAAAGAAATGTGGTCTCATGGACTACAATGATTGTAGGATATGCACAAAATATGGAATCATAGACAAAAAACATGAATTGTTTGACATAATTCCTCAAAGAGATGTCATCTCATGGAATGCAATGATTGTAGGATATGCACAAAATAGATTTTGCAAGGACGCTCTCAAAATCTTTGAATTAATTAAGCACTTTGGAACATATCCTAACATTGTAAGATTTGCTTGTATTCTAGGTGCATGCAACCATGCAGGTTTAGTGGATGAGAAATGTACATACTTCAATCACATTTGTAACCCTTATTGCATTACACCTATAGTAGATCATTATGTGTGCATGGTTGACCTCCTTGCCCATGCTGGCTATCTTGAAGACACCCTAAACTTTATCTTTCTTTCTAAATCCCCAAATTTGCCCTATTCCTACTCACATTGAAGACTTTTGAGTGGGAATAGGGCTAAATTTTTTCTTTGTAAAATCAACCGAATAACATATTGCTAAGTTATTTTTTTTTCAAACAAAATAGACCTTTATCTTAAGGTTACTCATGAACCTTAAGATAAATAATTATTGAAAAAAAATGTACATTCCTTAATGACATGTAAGAGAATTTAATCAACTGCTACTTAAAAACTCTTTAATGTTTCTGTCTAATGCAGTTTATTAGATTAATAGTGAAAAAAAATATACATGGACAAAGCAATTTGTGGCACTTAAGGTTATGCAATAGAACTTACAATTGATAGTTAAATTGTATAACAAATTTTTTTATGATCTTTACTAACGTTTATTAGAATTGTTGCATGTTTTACATCATTGGAATGACATATTAGCTATAACTTTTTTGAAATGTTATTATGGTATGTGCACTTTGATATGATGTAATATGATTATGGTTTCGTTTCATATGTTGTACTATTAGATTTATAACAGAAAAATAAATTATTGCATGAAATAAATAATAACTTTTCATTTTAAATGTTTTTTTTACAGAACACGGGTCATCCAGAAAATCAAGATGTTCCTCATGATGTAGATCCATATTATGTTGGTTCTGGTATAGATCACATGGTAGAGGATGATGATGACGCAAATACAGAAGACACCAAGGCTAATGACGATGATGATGATGATGATGATGATCATGATGATGATGATCATAATGATGATGATCACAATGGTGATGATGATGATGAGGCAGTTGTTGGTAGTAGCTAGTGACATTCATGATCAGATAGACTACATCATGGATCATTGCTAATATATCGTTATGATGCCTCTTTTCATGGTTACTATCATATGTATCATTTTCACGGCCTGCAATACCATATTAATGAGTTGTATCATAAATTTATGTATCATTTTGACTTATATCATTTGGACATGTATCATCTTGACTTGTATCATTTTGAGTTACATAATTTATCATTTTTACTTATATCATTTGTACATGTATCATTTTGACTTATGTCGACTGTTGCACATGTATCATTTGGACATGTTATTGATCTACTGGCATATTTGACTTTCACTTGTTTTAGTTATATATGATGATGATCTTATCAGTATTGACTTGTTAATTTATATATATTGAAAGTGGTCGATGATTTTTGGATGGATATTTATTACGTATGATGATTTTAATTTACTGCTCAGGATGGATGTTGTCAAATTCAATTAAATTATAGATATTTGACTCACTTGTTTTAATTATAGATGATGATCATGTTATAATAATTATCTTGTTATTTAATCATATGAGTTGTGATGCCCCATTTGTTAGACTTAGGGCATAAAACTGAGAGGGGGGGTGAATCAGTTGTACAAAACTTTCTCCAATTTACACACTTAAATGTTCTGAGTAATTAGCAGTATATTAAATATGAAACATAATGCATTCAAATCAAAAGCATAAACTCATCAACACATAAGACACCAAGATTTTGATGTGGAAAACTTGGTTAAGGGAAAAACCACGGGATGATTAACCCAAGAAAGTAGTCTCTGTTAGAAGAATAGAAAGAACAAAAATGGCACACGCCAATTAGGGCTCACTGCCCGAGCACACTGCTCACAAGAGGCTCACTGCCTACAAGAGACACACTGTCTACAAGGAAATAAGTATCACATACATGAACTAGAGAATAGCATCTTCACCATGCTTGAATCAGTTCCATTAAGCTCAAAACTCCTGCTCTACCTTTTGCTCTGCTCTTCGCTACCACACTTTCATCACCACAAGGCACACTTTGAAATGACTTCACAATCCCTTATTTATACATGACATCGACTTAGGAACAATCATCTAATTTAGAAACCACCTACAAGAGCATCCGCAAGACGTGTAAACCATCTGGTCGGCCAGTCTCAGGAAGAACACCAACATCTGGTGGTTATTCTTCAAATATGAACTTTAACTTCAATGCGGACCATCAACATGAACTAGAACCGATCCACAGATCACCACAAGATTTCCTGAATCACCAACAACATTCGCACTTCATCTACTTACTGGAATCCTTCTCTCCTTCATCTGGAACCTCAAGAACATAGTCTGTCATCACTGTCACAAAGGAATAGGTTCTTCTGGACCTTCAAGCCACAAACCAATCTACTTGAAACTTCACAAGGACATCCTCAACACTTCCTCAAATCCACAAAATGGGATAGTGCATTTTTGGATCTCACCGAACCTATCTGTGTCACTCTGTCACCTCTGAACACCTACCGGAACCAGTTCTACTTGAGCAACCATAACTTCTTCTAATCTTCATGCGGACCTCTAAAAATTTTCTTGGAGCATCTCAAGACTTATATATACAAACCCTTTAAACCGCATCCTCTGATCCTCAACCTATCTTGGACTTTTACCTTGTTGTCATCACTATTCTTCACTGTTCCTGATTGAGACTAATTTTCTCAATATCCTCAGTACACAACTCATCTAATCCTTCTCATTAATGCAACATGAGTATGTTGACATCAATGACAACACTGGTTAGACCCATACTTGCAACACCATCATGTAACCCTAGAGAGTTAGGCTAATAGATGCTAGAATTACAGATTTTTTTTTGAAACAAGTAAATACATTAACATTAAATAAAGTTGACACTATTCTCAACATTTAAATAAAATGAATAGCTAACACCTCTAGGGAACATAACTGCATTAGATAAACATAAATCTATAACTGTACAAGTAATATGCATTATGATACGACAAAAGAGGATTACATCATTCATTTGTAAATATGAATAGTTACAAAGGTTTCAATGCAAGATTACATGATGACAAGATTTATGACCGATTACATCGGTTTACAATATACAACAAGATTATACAATTCTGGAAGTATAGCACAACTCTAAGGATGCAATAGAATCTGGAACTGGAACACTTCTGCAGTGATCACGAATCAGGACGATCAAGAAAAACTAATGGATTAAGCTCTTCCACCCAACCATGTGGAATGTTGAGGTCCACCCCCTAAGCTAGGAGATAACAATGAGGTTCCACTAAGTCAAAGGATACAAGCAAGCAGATACAGACTTGACACGGACAACTCAGATCATCAAGACTACGCAAAACATCAAGGCAAGACAGTACTCCAGAGGAAACAACAAAAGATAAAGAGGAAGTAACTAGATTGCAGTAGGGAGAGTGTCATCACATGGTCCTAGCATGGGTTATCTAGGCTATCTCTCACTAGAAATCAGCCCCCATCTATGGTTATCTTGACGATCTCTCTCTAGGCACTGGCCCCATAGGGTGACACATGTGGAACCGACACATCTTCTCATGAAGACAAGGAGGTCGATCTTGCCAACCAGACCTTCTCATCCCATCCTTAGCCTATGAGAGCACTCAAGGCATGGGTGAGGCATCATACTTATCTTGTTATGCGAATTACTACCCAACCCACTTAGATAAATTATTAAGTTATCACTTAATTACAACTTCCATGGGGTTATCCAAGCAGCCACTTTGGGCACTGGCCCCACCATAGAACCCACTCTCCTACATGCAACTAGAAATCCCTAACCAACAAATAGAAACCAATTAAATAACATGCATGGACAAGGGACTGTAATGTATCTATCTTTACCCAATATAGTACATAGACAATTTCAAATCCAAGACCTCAAATCACCAAACTTTCCCCTTTCCACTTCAAAATCCCAAATCAAATAAAACATTTAAACATGACACAATATTAAACTGGAACCCAAGTAGCCAACCTCTAGAGTTGGTAAATTGAAACACAATACCACTAATACTACTTCCATTTCCCGATATGGAAAAATGAGGATTTAAACGACTATTACATTCCATTAGAACAATCTGACTCAGAACCAAAGAATAATATAATAAACCAATTACATCATTACTATTTGACACTAATAACTAACAATGGAATTTCAAGCAAGACCATATTTAAAATTAACTCAACATATCACCATTGAACATTTTAAATCGATAAGCATTATAAGGTTTTCACTCTCTTTTAAATAAAATCCTAATAATAACATATACTATTCCATTTTAGAATTATAATTTCATCTAATAATTGTTTAACCATTACCATAATAATTTAATTCACAGTAAATCTCTAATTTATTATTTATTTATTAAAATCAATGTACCACAAGATAGTATATTACTAATCATAACTAAACAAATTTACATTTAACAAGATAAAATGAGTATAACTAATATTTAACTCAATATATTTAATTCTAGAATTGTAATACCATTCCACATTTATTTATTTACTAGCATTACCATTATAACCTATTAATACTCTAATTTAATTCATTTAACAAACTTGCATCTACTAAAATAACTTTATTTTAATAAAATTAATTTAAAATATTACAAATCTATCCTAATATTTAATGAGTTCATCCATTTTATTCCTAAAAAGTTGATAAAAATCTAGTTAACAAATTTACTAACTCAAAGTGTTATTCACTTAAGCAAAATTTGCTAACCATTCACAGAGTATCTATTAGAAACTTTCTAAATAAACTCATTTGTCTATCCTCCTATTCTAATTCAATGCATTCTTGCTAAACTTCACAATAAGAAAAGAAGCCATAAAAAATATAATTTCAAATGAGAGCCTTTTAATTCAGAGAGGAGAAATTGAAAGAAGACTTCTGAGGTTTTTAGAAAAAATGGAGAATGGTCTACCAGGAAAGCCACAAGAGCAAGATGTCAATATAGATTTCAGAGACATAGAATGAAGCCATTACCAAATTTTTTGAGATTCAAGAATTTAACAAAGAAACCAGAGCATTTCAAATTGTCAGGCAGAGGAGAAGAAGATTGTAATAGATTCAGGAAGGCAAGAAACAAGTTTTATTATCTTCTATTTTTTTTTATAGATTGAAAATTTCCAACAAGACACCGTACAATGGCCTAAGAGGAGGTTAAAAATTTTCTTTAAAAAAAAATTATAACAGACCTAATTTTACCTACGCTGTACGGTCAGCAATAGCATGAAATAAAAAGCAGAGGAAATTTTAAGAATGAAGGGGAGGAAGCCGTATGGCGGCGTCCAGGGGAGACGAAAGTTGCCGAAGATAGAAGTTTGACCAAAAGGAAAGACCTCAACATCACTAATTTTTATCACAAATTTTAGGCAGAGATAATTGAAATAAAGATAGAGGAGGGGCTATACAATGGTGTGCTAAGAAGAGGTAAAAAAAAAAAGTTTTAAATGATATCTCTGGCACTAACGATTCCACAGAGCCAACAATGGTTTAAAATTCTCATTTTTGGCAATAGGTTCAAAGATACAAATGCTGAGAAGCAGTTTAACGGTATTGAGAGCAGCAAGATAGGTAAGGATGTGGAAAAAGATTTGAATAGAGCAATTTCTCATGATCTATTTGTTTGATAAAAAGAAGTTTGCAAATTTCACATATGGATCACTGAGGCTTCAACAAGACGAAAGAAGAGAATCGACTTAAATTTTCTCAAGGCACTCAGGCAACAAGGCAAAATTATCAAGTTCAGAGTTACAGGAAAGAAGTCAAGCATTCCATTGGAATAAAGAAACAAGTTCAAATACACACTAGAGATTCCATAGAGATTCAAACTAATATGTCTGAATTTCTAAAGAAAATACAAGTAAGCATACCCAGAATTTCGACCGAAGGCTTCAAATTCTTCAACTTCCTCAAATTCTTCAGCTTCCCGTAACAATTTTTCCAAAATTTTCCCCCCTTTCTCAGAATGACTCTCCACACAAATAACTCCCCATAAACCAAAAACAAGCAAAATCCATTAATTCCCATTACTCCAAAATCCATTACAGAATCCCATTATTCTCTAAAAACTGAAAGTAATTAAATTTATTTTCCAGAGAGATTCTCCAAGTTAGGAATCTCATACGACAACTCACATGGAATAAACTATTATCTAATAATATTTTTTGAATTACCATATACTATTATAATAATAAAACAATATTAAATATTTATGACTCAAATCTTATTAAAAAAATATTAAAATAATTAATTTAATCTTTATTATAAATTACTTAAATAATATTCCCAAAACCCATTAATAATTTACGACTAAGAAAATACTTTTATATTTAACTTATTAATAACATTATTATTATACTAACAAATTCATTAATACATTACCAAAAATACACATTGGCTTTATAAGAAAAACTCGACAATAACTCTACATACCACATGACGACCAAAATTCTAAGGCAAGAACCAAAGAGTGACATCAAGACCCATGACACAAACTAAAAATGGGAACTGACCTAGGGAAACCCCATGTTATCTCCCATCAACATTATCTATTGGAGTAAGGGCACACTCAGACCTGCTAAGTTAGGTGGAGTCGATGCCCGGTACCTACAACTTGCATCAAAATGATGGGTTGTATACGAACATATGCATATATATCAAACACATGGAGTCAAGGAATCATAGCGTAGTAGGGTGCTCGAAACGAGTAATACTACATCGTCCCTGCTCTAAAGGATAACAATAACATAAACATTTCTATTTAACAATCAGATAACATTTAATTCATAAAGCATAATAAAATTATTCTACATAATCAATTAGCCATCAACTAATCATGTCAAAATACATCATAAACTGTAATAACAATAATGTCATCATACTACTCATAACACATGTCAATAACCACATTAGTTAACCATAGTCCATCATGAGCATAATAAGCATACACCTTAAGTCTAACAACCAAATGTCTCAAAACTGTCGAAGTGCAAAAGAAAAACTAACAACTGTCACAAGCCAAAAATGGGGGGCATTACATGAGTTAAATAATTAAATTACTTACTCTGTAATCATATGAGTTATTTAAGAGGCATGATATATTTAACTAATTAAATTGAAATAAAACATATTAAATTAATAAATGTAAGCAAAACAAGAAGCAAAAAAAGAAGCAACAATGGAAGCCAAACTAGAAGGAATCTTGGAAGCAAAACTTGGCATTATCTAGGAAGCAAAAACAAAAGCAATTCAGGTAGCAAACAAAGAAGTAATAATGGAAGCAATTTTAGAAGCAACAAAAGATGCAATAATAGAAGCCATGTTAGAAGTAATAAAAGATGTAAAAATGGAAGCAAAAGTGGAAGCAAAACTGGGAGCAAAAATTGGAAGTAAAAGTGGAAGCAAACTTAGAAGAAAAATTGGAAGCTAAATTGGATGCAACAAGTGACATTATAGTGAAAGCAAAATTGGAAGCAAAATTGGAAGCAAAACTAGAAGCAACATTGGAAGCAAAATTAGAAGCAAACCTGGAAGCAAAACTGGAAGTAAAATTGGATGCAACAAGAGACGTTATATCAGAAGCAAAATTGGAAGCAAATCTAGAAGTAAAACTGGAAACAAAACTGGAAACAAAACTAGAAGCAAACCTGGAAGTAAAATCAGAAGCAAACCTAGAAGCATCACAGGAAGCTGTTGAAAATAGGGATAGACAACTGAGAGGGGGGGGTGAGTCAGTTGTCTCAAAACTTTATCTTTTGCTACTTTTAATCTTCTTTACCACTTATTAACAGATTAATGATTTAACCATGAAAGTATGAATCAACAACACATGAGCAGAAACATAATCAACACACATAACACTAAGATTTTTACATGGAAACCCGGTTAAGGGAAAACCACGGTGGGGTTAACCCACAAGATTTATTCTCTATTAAAATAATAGAAGAATGGGAAGGCACTTGCCTTCGGATGCACTGTCCAGAGCTCACTGCTCCAAGAGACTCACTGTCTACAAAACATTTACAAGATTAACACAAAAAGGTTGAACTGAGAAACAACATCTTCTCCATGCCAAGGTTCAGTTCCATTGAAGCTCACAATACCTCTGCTCTGCTCTCAAAATATTTTTTCACTATCTCTGCATCATCTTTTCTTTTCTTCTTCTGCTCTTCTTCTTGTCTGCTCTGCCTTATTACCTTCCTTAGAATTTAATCATTTTCGCTCAAGGACAAGTTTTCCATGACTCAACTACAAGTACTTATATGCTACATCAACCTTGGAATAAATCATCAAGGTTGGCATTACATTCATCAACCATTAGAACAATCTCCAAGGTCGGCATTACAAACATTTACAAAAAGACTTGACTCACTACAAAATACTACATGCAAATCACTACATTGTAGGACAAACATAATTGGAACTCAAATCTTCCTTGAACAACATGCCATGCTTCATAGGACTTCTCTTAGATCATCTGCAACACACATGAAACATCTGGTCGGCCAAGACTGGAAAGAACAACAACACCCAAGGAGAAATCTTCAACTACGAGCTCAATCTTCAATGTGAACCACCAACACAAAAGGCACATGATCCAACGACCCCCACAAGCACAATGAAATCAACAAGAACAACCACACCACCTCAAATCACCAGAATCACTTGCATCTTCACATAGGAACTTAAAAGCACTAACTGTCATGACTGTCACGCTAGAAAGATTGCTTGGGGACCTCCAAACCATGAACCACTTGAGTTGAGGATACACACCAACATACCAAACATACCTCTAGAACTGCAGACCATAATAATTCAATGCGGAGCAATCCAGACCAAATTCCTATCACTCTGTTACCTCTGAACAACAACAAAAACTCGGTTCTACTCAGATGGCCATAACTTCACCAATACTTCATGCGGACCTCTCAAATCTTGATTGGAGGAACTTTAGACAATCCTCTAGAAACCTTTTAGTCCGCAGACTTTGATCTTCATTTCACTGGAAATGTGGAGCAATCTACTTTACTAATCTACACTATCTTCACTATCTCTGACAAGGAGATATGTTGACATCAATGACAACACATTATAGGCACACATTTGCAACAATCTCCACCTTTTTCATTGATGGCAACATATGATGTAAAAAATTGATTCAGCTATCAAGACAAGAACTTCTCCCCCTTTCTCTTATCACACCTGCAACCACTTTTCTTCACTGCTCCCCCTTTTACTAGAAACTACTTACTCCTGAGTTTTTCACATGACTTCTCTCCCCCTTTGACATCAATGGCAAAGGGCACATATTTGCAATCATCTCTTTCCCCTTTTGTTTCTTAGATGAAACCAAACTGAACTATAGAATTAACATACTGACTACTCCCCCTGAGTAGCATCCTCTTCACATAATCTGAATCACAAAATATGACTGTAAGTTCCACTAGATTGATGCACACTAGTACACCTTAGTTCTAAATAGGAGGGGTAATAACCCCTAGCATCTCTCTGAGATACTCAAAAGTGTCCTTAGGTAGAGGTTTAGTGAAGATATCTGCAATCTGATCCTTTGAAGAAACAAACTCCAATCTAACTTCATTCTCATTTACCTTCTCTCTCAAAAAGTGGAACTTAATGGATATGTGCTTTGTCTTTGAATGCAACACCAGATTCTTTGAAATGTTTATTGCACTTGAATTATCACAGAAGATTGTAACAGGTTCTTCAAACATAATTCTGATATCCTTCAACATTTGCTTCATCCACAAGACTTAAGTACAATTACTTGCTGCTACTATATACTCTACCTCAGCAGTAGACAGAGATATTGCCTCCTACTTTTTGCTCAACCAAGAAATCAATCTCTTTCCTACGAAAAATGCACCACCACTAGTACTCTTTCTGTCATCCACATCTCCTATCCAATCAGCATTTGTATATGCATGAAGAGTGAAATCATCATCTTTAGGATACCACAAGCCATAATTAGATGTTCCCTTCAGATATCTAAAAATTCTTTTGACTGCTACAACATGAGATTCTCAAGGATTAGCTTGAAATCTAGCAACAAGGCCAACTGCATTCATAATATTAGGTCTGGTATGAGTTAGATAAAGCAGTCCTCCAATCATTGATCTATACCTTTTCTAATCTGCCGTAGGAGAGTCATCATCTTTACTCAACTTGCATCTAGTTATCATAGGAGTACTCACTGGTTTTGAATCCTCCATTCCAATTTTTTTCAACAACTCTTTCACATACTTAGACTAAGATATGAATATGCCCTTATCTGACTAAATGATTTGCAGACCTAAGAAAAAATTCATTTCACCAAGCATAGACATCTCAAATTTACTTTGCATTTGATCAACAAATTTTTTACACATGCTCTGATTTCCACCAAAAATGATATCATCAACAAATACCTCAACAATCAAGATGTGTTCATGATCAATTTTGATGTAAAGATTACTATCAGTTGTGCCTTTGCTAAAACCTTTTTAGCAGATAATTATCTAATCTTGCATACTAGGCTTTTGGGGTTTGTTTCAGTCCATACAATACATTTCCTCAATTTGCAAACCATATCTCCTTGATCAAACAACTGGAATCCTTCTGGTTACTCAATGTAGATTTCTTCTTCCAAATCTCCATTTAGAAATGCGGACTTGACATCCATCTGGTAAACTTTGAAATCTTTGTAAGCAGCAAAGATAAGAAATAGTCTGTTTGCTTCTATTCTTGCCACTGGAGCAAAATTTTCTTCAAAGTCAATTCCCTCTACCTGAGAGTATCCTTTGCACACCAATCTTGCTTTGTTTCTCACAACTTCACCATCTTCATTCAATTTATTCTGGAAGACCCATTTAGTTCCAATTACATTTTTATTTTTAGGTCTAGGAACAAGATCCCAAGTATGATTCTTTTCAATTTGCATTAATTATTCTTCCATTGCTTTTACCCAACTTTCATCACTACAAGCTTCATTCACTGATTTTGGTTCAATCTTTGAAATCAAACAATACTCCACTTGTTCTTCAACAATTTTTCTTCTAGTTTGAACACCTGTATTTCTATCTCCTATGATCTGATCTTCAGAATTATTCAACCTTACATACCTGGGTGTTTTGGGATTTTCTTGAACTTTTGATTCTTGAACTTGTTCCTCAACATTTGCATTGACTTCTTGAGTTACTGGTTTCTCTAGAGCACTCTGAATTAGTTGTCCCACAATAAAAACTTTTCTGCTTTTAACCTTCTTTATTATCTTACTATCAGATTAGTGATGTAAACATTAAAGCATAGATCAACAACATAAGAGCAGAAACATAATCAAAACATTTGACACCAAGATTTTGACGTGGAAACCCAGTTAAGGGAAAAACCACGATGGGGGTTAACCCACAAAATGCGCACCCTATTAAAAGTACTTAGTAAAATAGCAGGCACATGCCTTCGGATGCACTGCCCAGAGCTCACTACTCAAAAGAAAGGGTCACTGCCTATAGAATTTATTTAGAAAGAATTAATTAAGAAATAGAATCTATTTCATGCCTGATTCAGTTTCAATGAATGCTCAAGAACTTTTGCTCTACCCCAAATTCTTCTTCACACTCTATACTGCTCTCGCTCCTTTTCTTCTCTGCTCTAATCCTAATCCTTTCTTCGGATTGATCTATTTTTCACAAGGATGATTTCAATACCTCTTCAACAAGTATTTATATACTTCATCAACCTTGGAATGATCAACAAGGTCGGTTAACCTTGACGCGGATCGTCACATTGTCGGCCAAAAACAATTGAGACTTGAATCTTCTTCTACAACCACTCCATGCTTCATAAAAATACTCTAAGGCATCCAGAACAGGTGAGGAACATCCAGTCGGCCAAGACTAGGAAGAACATCAATCTCAAAGAGAAAATCTTCAGTCAACAAGCTCAAACTTCAATGTGGACCTCTAACATAGTAGCTATATGATCCAAAGACCTCCATAAGAACATTGAATTCACCAATAACATCCATTCTAAACCAAATTATCAGAAGCATTTGAATCTTCCTCCAGAACCTCAAGAACACTCTCTGCCATGACTGTCAAACTAGAAGGATAGCTTGTGGACCTCCAAACCATGAACCACTGGTGTTGATGATACACATTGACTTCCCAAACATGCCTTCAGATCCCCAGATCACAATTTTATATTACCAGAGCAATCCAGACCTCTTTCCTATCACTCTATCTTTCCTGAGTATTGTGAGAACTGGTTCTACTCAGATAGCCATAACTCCTTCAAATCTTCATGCGGATTTATCAAATCTTAACTGGAGTAATCTCTGACAATCCTCTACACATCCACATGATTCACAGGTATTGATTGTCATTAATTTTCTCAATATCCTCAACAGTCTGTCTTCTATGCAAACAACAAAATAGAATACAGTTGACACCAATAGCAACAAGGATATGTTGACATCAATGACAACCCACTTAGGCACATATTTGCAACAATCTCCCCTTTTGTCATTGATGGCAACATATGATGTGAAAAACTAAATCTAACCATCAAGACAAGAACCTCTACCCCTTTCTCTTCTTACTTCTGTAACTATTTTCTTTACTACTCCCCCTTACATCAGCAACTAGTTTTTCACATGACTTTTCTCCCCCTTTGACATCAATGGAAAAGGGCACATATTTGCTATCTTTACTCCTTTTTTGCTTCAGACTGATCCCAAAATTTACATATTGACTAACCCCCCTTTGAGTAGTACCTTCTTAACCTCAATTTGGATCACAAGATATGAATGTGAATTCCACCAGACTGATGCACCTTAGTGCATCTTAGTTCTGCTCAGGAGGAGTAATAACCTCTAACTTCTCTTTGAGATACTCAAAAGTATCCTTGGGAAGAGGCTTAGTGAAGATGTCTGCAATCTAATCTTTGGAAGGCACAAACTCCAACTTGACTTCATTCTCATTTACTTTTTCTCTCAAGAAATGAAACTTGATAGATATATGCTTTGTCTTTGAATGCAATACTAGATTCTTTGAGATACTTATTGCACTAGAATTATCACAGAAAATTGTGACTGGCTCTTCAAACACAATTCTGATGTCCTTCAACATTTGCTTCATCTACAAAACTTGAGTGTGATTATTTGTTGCTGCTATGTACTCTGCTTCTGCAGTAGACAAAGATATTGTCTCTTGCTTTTTGCTTATCTAAGAGACCAATCTTCTCCCCAAGAAAAATGCACCACCACTAGTACGTTTTCTATCATCCACATCTCCTACCCAATCAACATCTGTATATGCATGAAGAGTGAAGTTATTGTCCTTTGGATACCACAGTCCATAATCAATTGTCCCTTTGAGATATCTAAAAAGTCTTTTGACTACCATAACATGGGATTCTTTTGGATCAGCTTGAAATCTAGCAACAAGTCCAACTATATTCATGATGTCAGGTTTGGTATGAGTTAGATAAAGCAGTCCTCCAATCATTGATCTATATCTTTTCTGATTTGCCTTGGGAGAGTCATCATCTTTGCTTAGCTTGCATCTGGTCAACATAGGTGTACCCACTGGCTTTGAGTCTTTCATTCCAAATTTCTTTAGCAGTTCTTTAACATACTTGGACTGAGATATGAAGATACCTTTATCTGATTGAACTATTTGCAAACCTAGGAAGAAATTCATCTCACCAAACATTGACATCTCAAACTCACTTTTCATCTGATCAGTAAATGCTTTACACATGCATTCATTTCCACCAAAAATGATATCATCAACAAAACTTCAACAATTAGAATGTCCTCATGATCAATTTTGAAGTAGAGATTACTATCAGTAGTACCTTTGCTAAATCCTAGCTTAAGCAAGTGCTTATCCAATTTGTCATACTAGGCTCTTGGAGCTTGCTTGAGTCCATACAAGGCTTTTCTCAATCTACAAACCATATCTCCCTGATTAGACAACTGAAATCCTTCCAGTTGCTCAATGTAGCCTTCTGCCTCCAAATCTACATTCAGAAATACTGATTTCACATCCATTTGATATACTTTAAAATCTTTGAAGGCAACAAATACAAGAAATAATCTAACTGCCTCTATCCTTGCCACCGGAGCAAAAGTTTCTTCAAAATCAATTCCTTCCACTTGAGAGTAGCCTTTACATACCAACCTTGCCTTATTCCTTACTACCTCGCCATCTTCATTCAGTTTATTCTGGAAGACCCATTTTGTTCCAATCACATTTTTGTCCTCAAGTCTAGGAACTAGATCCCATGTATGATTCTTTTCAATTTGCATTAATTCCTCTTCCATTGCTTTGACCCAGTTTTCATCATTGCAAGCTTCACTTACTGATTTAGGTTCAATCTTTGAAATCAAACAAATCTCTTCTTGATCTTCAGACATTTTTCTCCTAGTTCAAACACCTTTGCTCTTATCTCCTATGATCTGATCTTTAGGATGATTTAACCTTACATACTTGGGAGTTTTGGAGATTGATTGAGCTTCTATTTCTTGAACTTGTTCCTCATCATTTGTGTTAACTTCTAGAGTTACCAGTTCAACCTGAATATGATTCTGAACTTGAACTTACCTTCCTTGATTTTGACTTTCATATTGATCATCTGAATCATATTCGAAGCACCTGGAATGTCCTTCTTTGCTTTCATCAACTTTAACATTCGTACTTTCAACAATCTTCTTCAATCTTTTATTGAAGCACCGGTAGGCCTTACTTTGAGTTGAGTATCCCAAAAATATTCCTTCATCACTTCTTGCCTCAAACTTACCTAAATCCTCATCTCTTTTGATATAACATTTACTACCAAAGACTCTGAAGTATCTCACAGTAGGAAGATGACCAAACCAAAGTTCATAAGGTGTCTTACCAGAATTTCCTTTGATATGCACCCAGTTAATAGTGTAGACAACAGTACTCATGGCTTCTCTCCAATAAACTTGAGGAACATTTATTTCCATCATCATGGTTCTAGAAGCTTCTTGAATGGTCTGATTCTTTCTTTCCACAACTCCATTTTACTGAGGAGTCCTAGGAGCAGATATCTGTCTTTTTATTCCATGCTTTTCACAGAAAGCATCAAACTCACCAGAGGTAAATTCTCCACCTCTGTCAGATCTCAGACATTTTAATTTCCCACCAATCTCATTTTCAACCATCATCTTGAACACCTTAAACTTGTCAATGGATTCTAATTTTTCTTTTAGAAAAGTTACCCACATCATCCGGGAGTAATCATCAATTAACAACATAAAATATCTGTCTCCTTGCACACTCCTAATTCTAGGAGGACCACAGAGATTAGTATGTACTAGTTTCAATCTCTCACTTGAACCTTGTTCCTTACTCTTGAATGAAATTTTGTTCTATTTGCCCAATTGACACTCTCTACATATGTTATTAGGTTTCACAAGTCTTGGAAGATCTCTTACAGCTTGAGTGGAACTTATTTTGACAATATTGTCAAAATTCACATGACACATCCTCCTATGCCATAGCCAACTTTGATTTATTTGAGCAATCAAACAACTTTTCCCAGAACTACTTAAGTGAAAGATGTTACCTCTGGTTTGAGTACCAGATGCAATTTTAGTTCTAGAGATTTCCAAGATTTTGCATTTACCATCCTTGAACCGAAGATCATAACCCTTGTCAACCCGCTATCCAACATTGAGAAGATTATGTTTCAGTCCTTCCACATACAAAACATCATTGGTGTTGTTCTTGCCATCAAAAAAGATGGATTCTTTGCCATAGATTCTACCAGCTAAGTTATCTCCAAATTTCACAAGTCCTTCATAGTTTTCAAAATTCACAAACTTAATCTTGTCACTAGTCATATGATGAGAACATCCACTATCAATCACCCATTCATCCTTTTCAATAACCTAAGCAACCAAGGCACTTTCCACATTTTCACAGCTAGCAGATTCAGTAGACACTGGATCTTCTTCTTTGATAGCAATAAACACCCAATCATTTTCAGAGGAGCCTCCATGATCAAATTCATCATTTGTTACCCCTTCTCCATTTTATTGGACATAGTAACATTTCTTCTAACCTTTATACCTATTAGGGTTAGGTTTTGAAAATCTTTCCAGACATCTTAAGGAAAAATGACCAATCTTATTACAAGTAAAACATTTGAGTGGTAATTTTCCATTATACTTACTAGATCCTCTTGGCATTCTTCTGGCAATAAGAGCTTCAAGATCTGCTGTTTCTATTTCAACATCTTCAAGATCCTTTCTTGTCTTCATAAATCTATTTAATCTTAAAGAGGAACTTTCACCCAAATCATATCTTTGTTTTCCACACACTGGCCTTAAATGCAGATTCAGACTTGGGAAGAGAATCACCAAACTCACTTAATTCGAAAGCTAAAATCTTGCCAACCAGATGATCTCTTGTAACTTCTAAGACTGTCCTGATCTCTTCTATAGCTGCAACCTTATGTTTGTATGAATCCGGTAAAGATCTAAGTACCTTTGATACAATTTCTGATTCTTCTATAGTTCCACCAGCACACCTGATGCCACACACAAGTTCATTTATCTTTTGCATGTAGATTGTGATATTTTCATCTTCGCTCATCCTCATAGTTTCAAATTTTCCTCTCAGACTTTGCAGCTTTGCACATTTGACATATTTGTCACCTTCATATAGATACTCCAATTTTTTCTAGATTCCATAAGTAGTTTTTAGACCAAAGACATTTGTCATCTCTGAATCAGTTAGGGCACTCAACAAGGCTTCTTTCAATTGAAGGTTATTTTCAGCATCTTTGATTTGATCAGGAGTTGAAGGACCTTTCTTCGGAGGTTTATACTCAACACTGGTTATTGCCCAATAAGCATCGCCCATGCATTACAAATGACACTCCATGTGATTTTTCTAAACAGAATAATTTGTTCCATCAAATCTTGGACTATCCTTCTTGTAAGTTGACATCCTGGATCTCTTCAAGCAGTTAGGCTTTTATGAGAGGATCTGGCTCTGATACCAATTGTTGGAACTAGACAACTGAGATGGGTGAGGTGAATCAGTTGTCCCACAATAAAAACTTTTTTGCTTTTAACCTTCTTTATTATCTTACTATCAGATTAGTGATTTAAAAATTAAAGCATAGATCAACAACATAAGAGTAGAAACATAATCAACACATTTGACACCAATATTTTGATGTGGAAACCTAGTTAAGGGAAAAACCACGGTGGGGGTTAACCCACAAAATGCGTACCCTGTTAAAAGTACTTAGTAAAATAGAAGGCACATGCCTTCAGGCGCACTGCCTAGAGCTCACTGCTCAAAAGAGAGGCTCACTACCTATAGAATTTATTTAGAAAGAATTAATTGAGAAATAGAATTTATTTCATGCCTGATTCAGTTTCAATGAATGCTCAAGAACTTTTGCTCTACCCCAAATTCTTCTTCACACTCTATACTGCTCTCTCTCCTTTTCTTCTCTGCTCTGCTCCTAATCCTTTCTTTGGATTGATCTATTTTTCAGAAGGATGATTTCAATACCTCTTCGACAAGTATTTATATACTTCATCAACCTTGGAATGATCAACAAGGTCAGCTAACCTTGACATGGATCGTCACACTGTCAGCAAAAAATAATTGAGATTTGAATCTTCTTCTACAACCACTCCACGCTTCATAAAAATACTCTAAGGCATCCGCAATAGGCTAGGAACATCCGGTCGGCCAAGACTGGGGAGAACATCAACCTTAAAGAGAAAATCTTCAGTCAACAAGCTCAAACTTCAATGCAAACCTCTAACATAGTAGCCATATGATCCAAAGACCTCTACAAGCACGTTGAATTCACCAATAACATCCATTCTAAACCAAATTATCAGAAGCATTTGAATCTTCCTCTAGAACCTCAAGAACACTCTCTGCCATGACTGTCAAACTAGAAGGATAGCTTGCAAACCTCCAACCCATAAACCACTGGTGTTGATGATACACATTGACTTGCCAAACATGCCTTTAGGTCCACAGATCACAATTTTATATTACTGGAGCAATCCAAACCTCTTTCCTATCACTATGTCTTTCCTAAGTATTGTAGGAATCAATTCTACTCAGATGGCCATAACTCCTTCAAATATTCATGCGGATTTCTCAAATCTTAACTAGAGCAATCTCTGACAATCCTCTACACAGCCACATGATCTACATCCATTGATTGTCATTAATTTTATGAATATCCTCAATAGTCTGGTCTTCTATGCAGACAAAAAAATAGAATACAGTTGACACCAATAGTAACAAGGATATGTTGACATCAATGACAACCCACTTAGGAACATATTTGCAACATACTTAAAAAAAAGATATTACCTCTAGTTTGTGTACCAGATGCAATCCTAGTTCTGAAGCTTTCCAAAATTATGCATTTTCCATGCTTGAATTGGAGATCATACCCTTTGTCAACCAACTGTCCAACACTGAGAAGATTATGCTTCAATCCTTCTACATATAGAACATCATTAGTATTGTTCTTACCATCAAGACATGGATCCTCTACCACAGATTCTACCAACTGAATTGTCTCCAAACTTCACAATTCCACCTTCATATTTTTCAAAACTTATAAACTTACTTTTGTCACCAGTCATATGATGAGAACATCCACTGTTAATCATGCACTCATCCTTTTCTTCAACCTGAGCAACCAAAGCACTTTCCACATTCACACAACTAGTATATCCAGTAGGCACCGGATCTTCATCTTGGATAGCAATGAACACCCAATCATTACCAGAAGTACTTCCCATATCAGATTCATCATCTGTGACTCCTCCATCAGTAGCTTCTTGGACATAGTAGTATTTCTTCTGACCCCTAGGTCTGTTAGGGTTTGGCTTTGAAACCATCTCTGGACATCTTGAAGCAAAATGACCAATCTTATTGCAACCAAAACATTTGAAAGGCAACTTTCCTTCATACTTACCAGATCCTTTTGGTAATCTTTTGGCAATAAGGGCTTCAAGTTGTTCAAGCTCAGATTCATCTTCTTCCAGTTCCTTCCTTGCCTTTTCATATCTAGTTGATCTTCTTGAAGAGCTTTCACCTGGATCAAATCTTTGTTTTCCATAAACACTGGCCTTAAATGCATATTCCAATTTAGAAAGAGAATCACCAAACTCACTCATTTCAAATGCTGAAATCTTGCCAACCAACTGATCTCTTGTAACTATTGTGGCAGTCCTGATCTCCTCAATAGCAACAACTTTATGCTTGTATGCAACAGGTAAGGATCTAAGTACCTCGACAACAATCTTTGATTCTTCCAGTAGTCCATCAACACTCCTGATACTGCTCACAAGTTCATTCACCTTCTGCATATAAGAAGTGATGTTTTCATCTTCACTTATCCTTAAACTTTTGTATCTACCCTTCAGGCTCTATAGCTTAGCGCATTTGACATATGTATCACCTTCATACAGAGTTTCCAACTTCTTCCAGATTTCATGAGTAGTTTTCAATTCTAGGACATTTGTCATTTCTATATTAGTCAGGGCACTCAACAATGCTTCTTTAGCTTGAATGTTGTATTCATCTTCTTTGAGTTCATTTGGAGTTGAAGGGCCTTTCTCTGGAGGTTTATACTCATCCTTAGTTATCAACCAATAAGAATCACCCATGCATTACAGATGATACTCCATCTGTTTCTTCCAAAGAGAGTAATTTATTCCATCAAATCTCAGACTATCCTTGTATGTCGACATATTGGATCTCCTCAAGTGGTCAAGCTTCTTTTAGAGGAACCAGCTCTGATACCAATTGTTGAAAATAGGGGTAGACAACTAAGAGGGGGGTGAATCAGTTGTCTCAAAACTTTATCTTTTACTTCTTTTAATCTTCTTTACCACTTAGTAACAGATTAATAATTTAACCGTGAAAGCATGCATCAATAACACATGAGTAGAAACAAAATCAACACACATAACACCAAGATTTTTACATGGAAACCCAGTTAAGGAAAAACCACGGTGGGGGTTAACCCACAAGATTTATTCTCTGTTAAAAGAATAGAAGAATGGGAAGGCACTTGCCTTCAAGTGCACTGTCCAGAGCTCACTGCTCCAAGAGACTCACTATCTACAAAAACATTCACAAGATTAACACAGAAAGGTTGAACTGAGAAACATCATCTTCTCCATGTTAAGGTTCAGTTCCATTGAAGCTCACAATACCTTTGCTCTGCTCTCAAAACATTTCTTTGCTATATTTGCATCATCTCTGCTTTTCTTCTTCTGCTCTTCTTCTTCTCTGCTCTGCCTTATTACCCTCCTTAGAATTTAATCATTTTTGCTAAAGGACAAGTTTTCCACGACTCAACTACAAGTACTTATACACTACATAAACCTTGGAATTCATCAAGGTCAACATTACATTCATCAACCATTGGAACAATCTCCAAGGTTGGCATTACAAACATTTACAAAAAGACTTGACTCAATACAAAATGCTACATGCAGATCACTACACTATCAGCCAAACATAAATGGAACTCAAATCTTCCTTGAACAACATGCCATGCTTCATAGGACTTCTCTTAGATCATCCGCAACATGCATGAAACATCTGGTCGACCAAGACTGGAAAGAACAACAACACCCAAGGAGAAATCTTCAACTACGAGCTCAATATTTAATACGAACCACCAACACAATAGGCACATGATCCAGATATCCCCACAAGCACAATGAAATCAACAAGAACAACCGCACCACCTCAAATCACCAAAATCACTTGTATCTTCACATAGGAACTTAAAAGCACTAACTGTCATGACTGTCACGCTAGAAAGATTGCTTGTGGACCTCCAAAACATGAACCACTTGAGTTGAAAACACACACCAACATCCCAAACATACCTCTAGAATGACAAACCATAATATTTCAATGCGGAGCAATCCGGGCCAAATTCCTGTAACACTGTTACCTTTGAACAACAGAAAAAACCTGGTTCTACTCAGATGCCCATAAATTTACCAATACTTCTAATGAAGGGGGGTAAATCATAAAACACACAACAACAGAAATTACACAATGAAAATAGAACTTCCTTTATTGATTTGAACAAATTATTACATTACAGAAGCTCAAATACAATCCGAGGAATCAACCCTCCACAGGCTACAACACATTACAACTTCCTATTCCCAGACTCTAGAATCACCTGCCTTCTATAACCCCAAATCAACTAGGGTTTCTATTTTCCCACCTATTCTTGACTCCACACTTGCCCCCTTAACTCTACTACTACCCAGGGTTCCCAAAAATGGTTATTAATAGCCTTTTTAGCGGCCAACAACTTAATTTTGAAATTTGCATCACCCTCAAAAAATAGGTCAACTTCCGGGAGCCATAACTTTTGATCGAGGTGTCCGATTGATGAACCGTTTTATGCGTCGGAAAGCTCGCAGAGTACTCTACGTGCTACGAACCCAGTTTGCTAGTTCTGGCCATTTTGGACCCATACGGGGCCGTTTAGTGCCTCAAACCTAAGTTTGAATAATTTTTAGATGTTTTTGGAGAAACAGAAACTTTAATATCTTTCATCTCGCAAATGATCTTTGTGTATTCCTTTGCCAAAGGTCTTATATTTCCATTATGTAACTTCCTATAAATTTTCACTTCAATCCGTGCCCAAATGCAAACTTTCTAAAAATAGCAGGTTACTATTTTTAGCAATTTGGAAAAACTGAAAGTTCTACATCATTATTCAAGTGATTATGGAACCAGAACCACAAATTTTGAAAGGAAATGGAAAGAACATCAACAATTTTGAAACACATCTTTTTTTGGGGTGATGCAAGATTGCCCTTACACCACTAGATGTTCCTGCATCAACTTCATGTGAAGCTCTCAAATATTGACTGGAGCAACTTCAAACAATCCTCTACAAATCTTTTAGTCCACAAACTCTAATCATCATTTCACTAGAAAGGTGGAGCACTCTACTTTACTGATCTGCACTATCTTCACTATTTCTGACAAGGAGATATGTTGACATCAATGACAACACATTATAGGCACACATTTGCAACAGAAGCAAAACTAGAAGCAAAATCAGAAGCCAAACTGGAAGCAACAAAATCTCGCGCTAAATCTGGAGCTAAAGTGAAATGCAATTTGGTGCTGAATTTTGCGCTAGCCAAAGTGTCCAATTCATGAACTCAAATACACTAAAATCTGACGCTATTTTAGGTGTTAATTGCCTCTTTTGTTGTAGTGTGATAAAAGGTCCCAAGAAAATTTAATTGCACTCCCACAAGATTGCCACACCAAGCCCTCCAATCTAAGCTTAATTTCTATGGGAATTATCAAATTTTCTTTGCCTCATTTAGCAATAATGATTATGTTAATTCTTTAACGCCTACAATTTGATATGGACTTAGGGTTTGCTTCTACCTCCAACCATGGTTTCCATTAGTTTTATATTCCTTCAAGATGAGTATTCCCTTCACATGGTCATTTTCAATGCTGGTGATATAAATCAGGTCTTGTTTGACATATTTATGGTTTTATGATTTGAGGATCACCATACTAACTTAGAATCTTTTGCTGTACTTATTGGTCAACTAGAATTCATAGTGAATTCATGAAAGAAAAATTGTTGCACTACTTGCTAATTAGAAGTTTAATTTTTATATAGCTATAAAAGAGCATTTTATTATTCATATTTACTAATATTGCTATTCATTGTGCAAAACTTGTCAATCATCACTTTGTTTTGCATTTCCCTTTTTCTCATCCTCCTAGCCCAATCACATACTCCCCATTCCCATGGTAATTTCCTATTCAAATTATATTCCTTGCATTTTAGGGGAATTTCCAGACATTCACTTTTTAAATTTCCACATACTCCCTCTCCTCTGCATCCCTAGAAAATAGAATTGGAGGGCTTAATGAAACATTGAACCATAGAGAGATGTATAAATGTGTTTGAATGTGTAGCTACTTCCCACGTCAATGTATTGGTACTTGAAAATTTAAAGAGAAAATAATGCAAAATGTCTCTTTAATTACTGTAAATTGTTCATATCCATGTTTGCTTAGTGTTTTTTTGCTTTGTTTTATGTTTAGGAAAAATTATATTTTAAATGTCCCTAAATCTAGGGAGCATGCTCTGTAATCAAGGCATGTCCCAACCCTACACTAGCAACATATGGGGTACATACAAGTAAATACCTAATTGAACAATTTTTGACCTGATGGAAATGCCCATATAATGGTGATTAAGAGAGATCTGCATATATAATTTACTCTATACATATATACATACATTTGCATATATATGTTTATGTGTATACAAATATACATATACTTGTGTGTTTATATGTATAGATACATATATGCATGTAAAAATGTGTAGATTTCTATATATAAAGAGATGAGTGGAACAATGATAGCTCATTGAAAGAATCACTTGAGTATTAAATATTCCAAGTGGTTAATCCTAAAATAAAAGATATTTGATAGAGTGTATATATGCATGTACATAAGTGGATATGAATATGCATGAAAATTTCTGTAACAAATACATATTGAAACATATCAGCTATCAATATGCAGAGTCTATCTCTACCCCATAAGACATCCTTTATATAATGATGTGTATATCCTTGAACAATCAATATGCTAGGTGACCAAGCAGCCAACTCAATAACATTGCAGAAAAATTCCTTGCTTAGATTATCAAGGATTTAGGAGTTTACATTGCTTCCAATATACATATTCTATTTACATATTTACATAAAATTCTAGACATTTTTGTTTTCATGCTCCCATATTTCCGCATCCTCCAATACATTCAAATATAAATTGATTGGGTTTGAAACAACCTTTATTTTTTTCTGATTTTATTCAAGTAGTACAATTAAAGTTTACCCTCGATTAGTTTTTCTTGGTGCTCTGTATTTGATCTACTGAATATATTAGATAATATTTGTGTTTTTGTCATTTAAATGAAGAAATGTACCTATTTTCATGTAATTTTAGAACATGATTATAGGGATTGAAGGATAAGTTTTTAATTTTGAGGTTGCTACTGCTCAATCTATCCCTTAAGGACTATCATGTTTTGCCTCTTGACCAAGCATCTCCAAGTGCTATCCCACTGTCCTTTGACAAAAACTGCTCACTACCTTCCTTAACATAGGCTTGTACCTATTAAAGATAACTCTATGACTATTTTTTTGTATTCATTGTCTCTTCATGAATTTAATATTTGCATAAGATTCCTAATGTAGGAACACTAGATGTAAATGTTACAAAGCTATGCACTAGGAACACCCAATTAAAATTGACATTTGAATATTAATTTCTCAAATGAATATGTGAAAAACACAAATTACTACTTATGAAATATGAGTTATTTTCCATTGTTTTCCATGGTAGATTTTGTCTCTATGAATATTAAAAGCTACAAATAGTGATAAGATCTTAGGTCTATTAAACCCTAGCAACTTCATCAAAATCTATGGAGGTTTTCCATGTTAAACCTTGTTAGACAAGGTAAAAAAGAAGTCATTGTTATCAAGTCAAAAGACAATAACTCAAGTAAATGGTTTGTGAAGATAATATGAATGAGTTTCATGACAGTCACAAGGGTAGTCATAGGTATGTGATGTTTCATTGAGGTCTCACAAAAGATTTCTCTCATGAAAAACAATAAGTGGAGAATATGAAGATAGTGTATAATGACATGTTAAACCAAATGACAAAGAGAAATATGACAAGCCTTTCATGGAAATGTTGTTTAAAGAGTGGTGTCTCTAAGAGATTTAATGAGATTTTGTAAATATAAGTGAATCCTAAGATTATCATGAACAAAAGCATATTCTTTGGCATAGAAGTATGTAAGTGATTTCTATCTCTACATTGTGAGTGTGAATAGAAGGTAGTATATGTTGGGATAAGGTGCCATTAACCTTTTAAATCCCAATATTATATTATTCCATGTATTATTTGTGATTTGTAATTACCCATAAGGAGATCTACAAGTTTCACTGGTAGTGGTAAAAATTATTCACTGTCCACAGTAATTATGGAGTTACTGCACCGGTAAGTTCCAGAGTTACTAGCGGTAGTTACAGGATGTCATTTACTATGGTAATTGGTATTGGTCAAAGTGGGGTGCACATGTGGAAGAATTAGCTATTTTAGTGTTATGATGCACGTCATAGATGCTATAAGAAGGTGTAAGAGATTCTATGACAATTGTAAGTTATCATAAGAATCTATGACATTTATGATAGCATATGACACATCATAAGATGCTATAAGTGGCTAGTTTTGGCCCCTAGGCATTCAAGCTTGCATGGCCATCTTTTGCCAAGTGTAGGATGCATGTATGATAGCTTTTATGATCCCGTAAGAGCCTATTCTTGTCCATGAACGCCCAAGGTTGTTTGTCAACTCTTGACAAGTGTTATGAGCTTGTAAGAAGTCACTGAATGTTGCAGATTCCAAGGTGGAGGTTGTGTAAACTCTATAAAGCCATGGCATAGTAGATGATATGCATAATAGGTTTACAGGTACTCAGGTGCTACTAAAATGCTGTTGGATTGAAGACTAAAGGAGAGATTGTTGGTGTTGTTGTATTGTAAATAATTTTTGGATTAATACAAACATTGGGCCTTTTTCTTGTGTGGAATTTTTTACTTGAAAGGGTTTCCTCCACGTTAAACATTGTGTTAAATGTGTTCAAATTTCTAATTTTGCATTTCTGTGAAGCATAGTTTCATTTCTTGTTACTATGGTAATTGGTAATTGGTCCTTGATGGCAAAACACAAACATGGTATTAAAAATGGCAGCGGATGTCAAGGGCATTGCTATTCTTGATGTGAGTGTTGTAGAGAATGTTCTTCATGTTGTTGATTCATGAAATGTCAAGATATCAAGGTTGTGATTGTGTTGCAGAGACTAGTTCACATGGTGTGGTGTTGTTGACAAGTTGAGGCAATTGATCATTGGTTGGTTCTTACCCTTTTTCAGCTGATGATCACATGGACTTGCATATGGACTTGCATTCAAATGTTCACAGGACTTGGTTGATTAGTTGATGATTGCATCACTTCAGTTGTTGATATTCTTAGAAGATAGTTGTTCATGAGTTGATGTGGTTGTAGTGTCCATAACTTGATGATCTTTAGTCAGGAGTTCATTAGAGATTGGTCTTTCTTATCACACTTTGATTATATTGCAGGTAGATGTTTTTATCAGGATATCATGATTGAATTACAGGGCCAACTTGTATGTCTTCTTGTCATGAGGATTTGATCTCTTACTAGAGTTAGGGTTTAGTGTCTTCCTAAAAGACCTAGTTTGCATATGCTTAAAAACCCTAAGTTAAATCTTCTAATTCATATTATATATAAGCCAAGTCCCCATCATTGCTTTATTTCTAATTTTTCATTGACCTGCTCAACCAGTCTTAACATAACTTAAGTTATGTTTAAAGGATTTCAATTCATTGAATGATCGGCCCCGACTTCCCATGGGTACTAGGAATTATAGGTCATTGGAGAATCATGAGCACCAAAGGTGATCATGCGGCTCAGATTAAAAGGTTTGTTGGCATGAAAGGCAAATTTGATGGATGCCTTTTAATTGCCTTTTTGAAGTTCAACGATCATTCCATGTCGATTAAAATTGATGTGCAAAGTATTATAAAAGGTAGAAATCAGTTATTTGACCATTTTTTTATGATGCAGAGGGCCAGAAAAAATTATATATGTGATATGTGTGAAGTTTTTATGATTTTTGTTCATTGATATGAGATGATGCATGGTATATCTACATGCTAATACAAGAATTAATCAATTTTATGTAGGATAACATGGTATTTGAAGTTTGTGAAGGTTGAAGACTTGTCTATGTTTATGGAATGCAAGATAGAAAGGTGCAGTTGTTGATCAGACAAATGTGTTGTATTTCACAAATATTGTAACATGTTTCAGAGATTAACACAAGGTTGTACAATTTGTGATTGAAAAGGATTTTGTTGAGTGAAAGCTAAAGGAGACATAAGGTTTTGCTATGTAGAGAAATGAAGTTTTACTCTGTATATTTTCATATTCATGTAATAAGGGTTGGTGCCCTTGAAGTTGGTGCTCCTTGAAGTAGGTGGTTCTAAACAAAGTAGCTAATGAGGCTTTGTAACAAGTGGGATTTTATTAAGCCAGTGAGGCAATTTCCCTGAGTGGTTTTTCATCCCTTTGAGGGTTTTCTACTCTTCAAAATTTGTGTTATGTCTCCTCTTGATGGTTGATTATGTTGTACTTGTTTGATCATCCTTGTTCAAGTTTTATATCCTAAATTGCACATCTTTGTGACTATATTTTCAATAAGATTCTTTGTATAAATTTGGTGAGTTAAGTTTTTAATTGTTAAGGTTTTTAGACCACTGATTCACCCCCCCTCTCAGTGGTCCTGTACTCCAACAAGTGGTATCAGAGTATAGGTTCCATGTAGAAGCCTAACAAGCTTGGGTAGGTCCTATAAGTGGAGTACTAGTCATGGCCAGTCAAGAAGGTTTTTCTACATACAAAGTACCTTTATTTGATGGGTCTAATTGTAATTTCTAGAAATTTAGGATGGAATCCTATTTGTCTTCCTTGGGTTATGATGTCTGGTCTGCAATAGAAAATGAGTATAAAGAAACAAAACCTCCTTCAACTCCTGATGAAAAGAAGGCCTATGACAATAATGCTAAGGCCAAGAATGCAATCTGTTGTGGTTTGTCTAATGAGATACTTGTCAAAATTATGGATTGTAAGTCAGCTAAGGCTATTTGGGATAAGTTGTCCAATATTTATCAGGGAGATGAAAAAAATCAAAGAAGCTAAGTTACAATCTTATAGAGCTAAGTTTGAAAGTCCCAAAATGAATGATGATGAGAAGGTGGTTGATTACCTGCTTAGGGTTCAAGAGGTTGTTAATGATATTTGGGGTCTAGGTGATACCTTAGAAGAAAAGGCAGTTGTAACCAAGGTTTTAAGGACTTTAACTCCTAAATATGAATCCAAGGTGTCTGTAGTAGAAGAGAGAGATTTGAGCAAAGTGACCTTTGATGAACTTCATGGTACTTTTATTACTTTGAGATGAGGGTTTGTAATGATACTCCTACAAGTAAAGTAGTTGCATTTAAATCGGTCAAAAAGGAAAAGAAAATAAAGTCTGGTCTAGAAGAGTTGGATGATGATCAAGAATCTTCTTTTGTTAGCAGATTGAAAAAGGGGTCAGTAGGAAAGTACAAAGGTAAGCTTCCATCCAAATGTTTTGAGTGTGGTAGCATATGACACTTTGCTGCTAAATGTCCATAAAAAGATCTAGATAGTGATGAAGAAGGAAATAAGAAACAATTCAATCCTAAAAAGAAAAACAACTTTAAAAATAAGAAGAGCCTGTTCACAAAAGATGCTGATATAACAGATAGTGGTTCAGAGGAGTCACTTGAGGAAGGAGAGGAGACCTTGTTCATGGAAGTCATAAATGAAAATTAGAATAATAAATGTGAAGATCAATCTAAAAATGATGACGTAGAGTTTGATCTTGAAGGTGAGTTGAAGTGTGAACTTGGTGAGATCAAGAAGCTCAAAAAGGAGGCAGTTGCTCAAAGAAATCAGTTTTAAAAGGACAATGAAATTTTGATTAGCAAAGTCACTAATTATGAAAAACAAATTGCAGACCTAAAATTGAATTTTGAAGAGAGTAAAAGAATTGTTGAAGTGGCAAACAAGGAGTTAGATGCCAAAGATAAAGAGTGTCATGCTCTAGAAGCTGAAATTGTGACTTTGAGAAGAAGACTTGACATGTGTAACAACAGTGATAAGCTTGAAGATCTCTTAGAAAAACAAAAGGGCTTGAACGACAAAACTGGTCTTGGGTTTGATAAAGGACAATGCTCATACACCAAGAGTCATCAACATGCTGATATTAACAACAAAAGGCTCATGAAACTAGCAAGCTTCAAAGGTAGTAATTCTTTCAAGTATAATCTGCATTTTCTTGGTTATTGTTTTTAATGTAACAAGAGTGGACACAAAGCAAATGAGTGCAGATTTGATTCTAGAAGAAGAGAAAACTTTTTGAGAAGGAATCCTTTTGAGTTCTTAAGAAGGCTGAGATGCTTTAATTGCAATAACTTTGGGCACATATCCAAGTTTTGTAAGCCTAACTTGAAAGTGCAGCAAACTAGGATGATTGCTCCTCCCAAAATGTCTACTTCAAGTGCTGATAAGGCAAAACTTGTTTGGAGACCTAAGGTGTTGAATAAGAATATTGATGTTATGATTGTTCAAACTGCCTTTCATGCCAAGAAGAAAGATCAATGAGTTATAGATAGTGGCTGTTCTAACCAAATGACAGGAGATAAAAGCAAGCTCATCAAGCTTGAAGACTACACAGAAGGTTCAGTCATGTTTGGTAACAATGTTTGCATTTTGATCAAAGGAAAAGGTATTATTCTTTTAGATGATGAGACTCCATTACATGATGTATATTATGTTGAAGGGTTAAAACATAATCTATTGAGTGTTAGTCAAATTTGTGACAATGGATTCAATGTTGTTTTTAATGCTCATGGTTGTGAAATTAAGAAGAAATCAGGAAAATTTGTTGTAGCAGGGTTAAGAACAAGTAGAAATATCTATAATCTTCATGAGACTGAAAATAGAGATGTAGCTAGACATATTTGCTTCATAGGTCAAGTTGAAGAAAGTTGGCTTTAGCATAGGAGACTTGGTCATGTAAATTTTGATAACCTTGAAAGGATCAACAAAAATCAAAATGTAAGGAATATGCCTCACATCTCCAAGCCAATTAGGACTACTTGCAAATAATGCCAATTTGGTAAGCAAACTAATGTCAGTTTTAAATCCAAAGAATATTCGTCATCTAAGCCTTTACAACTTGTCCATTCAGATTTGTGTGGTCCTACAAGGACTAAAGCATTGGGTGGTGAAAGATGTTTTATGCTCTTTATTGATGATTTTTCTAGAATGACCTGGGTAATATTTTTGAAGCACAAGTCAGAAGCTTTTGACAGATTCAAAATCTTTAAGAAGATGGTTGAGAAGGAATCAGATTTTAAGCTCAAATGTCTAAGGTCAGATAAGGGTGGAGAATATACATCTAAAGAGTTTGAAGAATATTGTGAGAAACATGGCATCAAAAGACAATATTCAACTCCTAGAACTCCACAATAGAATGAATTAGCTAAAAGGAAAAATAGGACTGTGAAGGAGATGGAAAGAACATTACCTCATGATGCAAATCTACCCAATACTTATTGGAAGGAAGTTGTCCATACAATAGTATAGACTCTAAATATAGTACAATTGATGCCTTATGTTCAACAGATTATGGATAAAGAAGAAAGTCATATTTTAGAAAAAGAAGTAGAAGTTCAAGTACAAGAAAATACTCCTGAAAAAGATGTAGAAACCACTGCCAAAACTCCTTCAAAGACACTTCAAAGAGATCATCCACAAGAGCTGATCATTGGAGGTAAAGATATTGGTGTTCTAACAAAGAGGAGACTTGCTGCTACAAGTAATCAAGGACATGTATGCTTGATATCAGAAATGGAGCCAAAGACCTATGTGGAGGCCAACAAGGATGAAGCTTGGATTAAAGCTATGGAAGAGGAATTGAATCAAATAGAGAAGAACAAGACATGGGAGCTTGTTCCTAGACCTAAAGGTAAAAATGTTATTGGTGCAAAATAGGTTTTTAGAAACAAACTTGATGGTAAGGGCAAAGTTGTTAGAAATAAAGCTAGACTTGTTTGTAAAGGTTACTCTTAAATTGAGGGGATTGATTTTGATGAAACTTTTGCACCTGTGGCTAGACTAGAAGCAATAAGAATGTTCTTATCTTTTTCAGTTTATAAAAATTTCAAAGTGTTTCAAATGGATGTCAAATCAACCTTTCTAAATGGTGATCTTGAGGAAGAAGTTTACATGGAACAACATAAGGGTTTTGAATGTAAAGACAAATCAGATCATGTGTACAGGTTGAAAAAAGGCCTTGTATGGCTTGAAACAAGCCCCAAGAGCACGGTACTACAAGTTGGATAAGTACTTGCAAGAGCAAGGTTTTACTAAAGGTGGAGTGGACAACAACTACTATATTATCAAAGGTGAGGATATCTTGGTTGTAGTGGTTTATGTTGATGACATCATTTTTGGAAGCAATAATGATAACATGTACCATCCTTTTCCTAACATTATGAAATCAAAATTTGAAATATCTATGCTTGGAAATGTCTTTCTTCCTTGGTTTACAGGTTTCTCAACTTGAAAAGGGGATTTTTATCTCACAAGTCAGATATGCAAACCAATTGGTACTCCTATGGAAACATGGCACAAACTAAGAAAAAATGATGATTCACCCAAGGTAGAATAGTCCTTATATAGATTCATGATAGGTAGCCTCTTATATCTAACTACTTCTAGGCCTGATATCATGCAAGTAGTTTGCTTGGTGGCAAGGTTTCAATCATGTCCTAAACAATCTCACTTAAATGTATTTAAGAGAATTTTTAGATACCTTAAACGCACTCTAGATTTTGGATTGTGGTATCCTAGACATAATGATTTCACTCTTCTTGCATATACAGATGCTGATTGGGCAGGATGTCCTGATGAAAGAAAGAGCACAAGTGGAGTAGCCTTCTTTCTTGGTGGTAGACTAGTGGCTTGGCATATTAAGAAGCAAGATTGTGTCTCTTTATCCACTGCTAAAGTTGAATATGTTGTAGCATCTTCTTGTTGTACTCAATTCCTTTGGTGGTTCAGTCACTTCAAGACATCAAAGTGGAAGTTTCTAAACCTGTATCTATTCTTTGTGATAATACTAGTTCCATTAATATATCCAAGAATGCAGTCATGCATTCTAAGACCAAACATATTGCTATTAGATATCATTTACTCAGAGAAAAAGTCCTTACAAATGATGTGGTATTGGATTATGTTCATACCTCTTATCAAATTATTGATATCTTTACAAAACCATTTCCTAAAGAAGTGTTTGAATCCATGAGACAAAGGCTTAGGGTTTTTTCACTCTTCTCTCTTCAATGATTTCATCATAATATTGGATCCAGGGGGAGTAAATGTGTGAGATTTCCTGCAGTCCTGAAGTCCAATCAATATTTTTTTGTATTTGTTTCATGTTGCCTAATGTGGTGTTGCTTGTTTGATTCATCATCTTTCAAGAATAATTGTTGCAGACTTTGGAATAGGGTATGGCATTCATCAAAGTTTAAAAAGAAATTGTCAAATGTTGTTATAACAAGTGCCCTAGTAGACTTGGATTCAAGATGTAGACAACAATATGGATGGTGCTAATCAAGACAATCTAATAAGGGATTGTGTTTCAATTGATTGCATATAACAGTGTTGATATCTTTGGGTATTTTTTGTTGATGAGGTCAATTTACAAGTGAAATTGATACTTTTCTTTATACTTTGTGATATATTGAGCAATGGTGGTGTTGGGTCTTTCTCTCCGAATCAGCAAAGGGTTTGTCAGTTCCAATGCACAGGCATATTCAGCCAAAAAATACTAGAGGTTGCGTGAGTTGCCTCCCCTTCACTTCTGGTTCTGCCGCACCAAGGGGGGTATCCCTATAGTTAAAGATTTAACCTTGACTCTCCCAATGACAAAAAAGATTTAGCTTTACAACAACAAGCAAAATACTCTCATGTTTGGACCAAGATTTGCATGATAAATCACAAGTTTGGCAATGTTCTTGGACATATCTAACTGGTTGAGGATGAGAGTATGCAAGGGTCCTATTTCTAATCCTACAAACTAACAGATTGGAGTTTTGAAATGATTTATCTTTATGTTTGGAATTATGGGATTTTCCTAGACCCTTTGAATAGATAGATTCCCAGACAAGTGCCTTATGTGGGCAACAGAGTCAAATCTATGAATGTAAATGTTTCCCTATGAAGACATGACTTCATATCCAGAGGACTTAAGTAAAATACTATTGCCTAACAACAATATATCCAAGAAAGAGTATTACCTATGATCATACTTTGCAAATCCTATGATGCAATCCATTTTCCTTTGTATCTAATCAAAAGCCTATTTAATCCACCCCTTGAGTAGACGCCAAAACCAGACACATAGTATAGCAAGTATATATTGAAAAATTTGGAAGCCCTTGACAACCTTGTTTGAAAGGAAAACAAACAACATACAGGAGACAATCATAAACAATACACACACCAAGTGTTTTTCATTTAAATTCAATCTGCATAGAAAGTCATCATATAGGAACTTATCATTTACAAAACAAGAAAGACTGATACACCAGATCAAGGACCGAATTTGCAACAAAAAATTCCTTTCAAAATGCAAACACCTTGTGTTCAAGGTCAAAGCAGAAAAAACCCAAAAAACATCCAACCCCTGTAGAATGGAAATTGATACATTTTTAAGGAGCACACAAGCTTCCGGCCACCTACATACTGACAAACTTCATAAATGCATAGATCATCCCCTTAAGATTTTCAATGAAACAATCAGATCTTCAATAAATTCAGTAGCTGAAGAAATCAAATCCATACTTAAAACCGCTGGCAGAAGCAACCTGGACCTCAAGCAAACAAACAGATGTGATGTTTTTTCCATCACCATGCAGCAAGGTCAGTTGACTGTGGAATGAGTGCGCAAAAACAGTGCCAATAGAAAATCATTTGAAGCTTTAAATCCTAGCCACAAACTCGGGCTCTATGCAAGTAAGATCGACGGTCGTGTTGGTACCTGAATCTGCAAGCACCTTCAAAAAATTCAAGCATTTAAAATCTACAGGCACCCTCCCAAAAAATCCAAAAAAGTTCTAAGTCTTTGGGCCTCCTCATCATATTTCAAATATAACCTCATATTTCTGGGGGGGGGGTCATCATATTTTTAAATATTGGCCTGATGTTTCCAAGGGGTCATCATGTTTCTAACATCAGTCATCTTAGAAATATCACCCTGATATTTCAGAATAGGGGGGTCATATTCTAATATTGGGTGATCTTAGTCAAGATCACCCTGACATTGTTTTATCACCCCGATGTTGTGGACGCCAATTTTATATGGGGGTGATATGATGGTGACGTCACCCTGATATTTTGCGGGGGGGTGATTTTTCAATTATCAGGTTGTGCCGATGAGGGTGGTCATTGGTGGTGATCACCTAATTTTAGGGTTCTATGATCAGTTTGCAGGTTCCTATGTGTATTAGTTTAAAGCCTTAGTGCCTTGGTTTAATTGTTCCCCGAGCTGCTAACACTATTTTACCGTTTGTCCTTGTTGCACTTCATAAAAAATACTGAGTTCTATGCATGCAAAGGTGAGTTGTATATTGGTGGGCTTGAAAATCTAAATTGAGTTCCATAAATGGTGAAAATTTAAGTTATATGCACTTCTGAGTGTATATCGGGTTGTATATACATTGGCAAGTCAGAAATCTCCATCAGCCTTTGAAAAAATAAGTTATATGCATTTTGGAATGCATATCGGGTGCATATACAAAGGGGGAATCTTCCGCAGATTCCTGCGAAAATTCGCTGCTTGTATATTAGGTCTGCTTGTATATCGGGCTTGTATGTTTTAAAATACAATGGCTATATACAAGAAAAAGATGCAACAATGAATGTATGTCTGAACATACATTGGGTTTATACAATGAAATATACAAAGAGGCCTGATATACATCTGCTACAGTGTAAAGGTTCATCGCCAACACATACAATGAAAAGATACAAGGGGCCTTGTATATTTGGTAACATACAAAGCAACGGGAGATACATGTGGTAGGGACCGCAGGCATATACAAACAGGTTTGCATATTCAGCATATAGGAGAAGCAGATACAAGGTTGAATGTATGTTTGACATACATTGGCAACATACAAGAGAGAATCTATATCGCATATCCTAGAAGATTCCTTGCTTGTATGTTAGGGGATTTGTATGTTTGCACATACAAGCCGATATACAAAAGAAGACATACATTTCGGACCCAAGGGATAAATCAATTGCAGTATATAAAATTTGGGGTCCGTTGCTTGTATATTTGGGTGCTTGTATATGTGCCAATATACATTGTGAAGATACAAAGGCTAGATACAAGCCAAATTTCAAAGCAACTTCAAAATGCTTTATAAAATTTGAAATCTGCGCCTTGTATGTATAAAGTGAATGTATATGCAGATATACATTGAGATATGCAAGGAAAGAAGATGTAGGGTGGACCTGATTGAAAATTTCAATTTGCTCTATAATTGACTGGGGTCCGCCTTGTATATTAAACTATTGCATGTATATGCATTTTGCATATACAGGGATTTTAAAAGGCGAACAATGGCGTTTGTATATGCATATATTTTTGCATATACAAGGGCCAAAAGGCAAAATGTGAACAGGAAAAGCCAGCGATAGAAACATGAGGTGCCTCGATGGCGCAATCTGATTGGCCAGTGACTTCGTCAACATTTTTTGGCATTGTTGATCTCAGAAATGGGGAGATGATCGATGGCTGGTTTTGTATTTTGCTGCAGCGATGGGTTTCTTTGCATCTAAGGCTGCGTTTGGGTGGGTAAAACTCCAAGGCACGCCACTGAGGATCTACAGGTAGCTGAGGCATTAATGGCAGAGTTGCAGCGGTATGGGTCGGTGGTGGACAGGTCAGCAACCCAATTGAATATGAATGTCCTTGAGCGGCGGTGCGGGTCCTATTTCCACCTGTTCATTCCTCTGTCTCACCGCAACTTTGACATTTTAGAGCACCATTCCTCATGCATTGAATCTGGCGGATTATTTTTTGACCTTGTCACGTAATTAATTTTGCTGAGTACACAGTCCTGGTATAAAATCCAAACTATGATACTCTTTTGGGTTGTTGGAAATTGGACAAAATTTTGGTGTTGTGACACAATACAACTTCATTGGTGACTCTATCTTTGTTGTCTTGTCAGTTTATGATTCTCATGTTGTATGTTTAATGCATAAACTTACTAGTTTCATGTTGATTTAAATGAGTAATGCTTCATTGCATGTGTTCTGTTACTTGTCTCCAAATTGAATGTATTCTTCTTTTGAATCTAAACAGCTAAGGGATGTCTGAGATTCTTGAATATAGATTTGCTATGTTGAATGCTTGATCTTCTACTTCTACTCAAGGAGTAGATTAAATGTTTTAGGTTAAGGTGTTAAGAAGAATATATTGCAGTGAGGATCTTCTAAGCAGAGGTAACTAAATACTCAATTCTGGGAAGTATCTGTAAGGCAGATATTAAACAACCCCCTTGAAACTCAGTCATTAATATAATCTTGTGTACATTCACATGTGTATTTCTATTAACTCCGAGCCCCGGATAGGCACCGATCCAGTCCTGTATTGAGGTCACAACCAAAGTCCTAGTTTTGCATCCAAACATAAAATCAAACTTAAACTTCATATACAAACCTTTAGGACTTTAGAATTAGTTTAGGATTTGAAATCTTCTATCTACAACTGAATATAGGCCCAAAGCTAGCCCCTTTGCACTTATCTCACAGTTTTGGTCTTCATAAGATAGGATTTATTTGCTTTGTGTCAACATCCCAGCTAGTACATAGATACATTTCATAGATGTTGAATAGGGAACACCCCCTTGGTTATGCAGAGCCTAAAGAAGAAGAGGAGATATTTATAGAGTCTATCTCCTATACTGTTGGCCCCTGGCCCAAGAATCCTATTGATCAATGATGGCTACCTTGTAGGGATAACTGGGAATAAGCATCCAGTCTGGAAAAATAACCAACAGTCATCGGGTGATATTTTCTTGTGGGGTGATATTTTTGATAAGGGTGATATTTCAAATCGAGGCGATGTGAAATATCGGGTGATGTTTCTTGTTGGGTGATGCGGCCATCAGGGTGATATGAAATATCGGGGTGATATTTCACATCAGGATATCATGCAGGAGGATCTTGATGAGGTTTATGCTAGCGTCGTCAGGAGCAAAATCGCCGACTATCATATATGCTCATGACCTAGTATATAAAGTGTTGAGGAGATCGCTGTGGGGTGAATGTGGGATAATTAATTCTCACATGATTTGAAAAATCAGGGTCATATTTCTTGGCAGGAAAAGTTGCAAAACGCAGTCCATTGCATTCCCAAGGCCGCGGGTTGGTGCGCCATTAATGGCAGATGTTACAGGGTATGGGTGAAGATATGGACGGATCAGGTATCCGATTGAAGATGTGAATCCCCAGGCGATAGCACAGGGCTCGAGTTCAACCACCTTGTCTCCTCCTCTACCTGCTGCATTCAGTGTTTGAGCGCCATTTTCTCATGATGAACTATATCTGGCAGATTTTTGAATGACCATGTGCTTAATGTTGAGTGCACCTTCCTTGCTGTATATAGCAAGCTGTGTGACTCATTTAAAGGTGGTTGAAGACTTGGGCAAATTTTGAGGGAAAAATAATGAAATAGAGAGCATTTCCTGTCTGTTTTATCTGTGGAGTTTATGTGTTGCATCTGAGTTGTATCTTGCATATATGTTAAGTTTCAGTGTTAATGTTATATGAAAAATGCTTCTTGCATGTGTTTTGTTGTCTGTCTCCACTTGTTGTATGCATTTCTTCTTCTAAATTTGGCTGCTAAGGGTTTCTCAAATTCTAGAATATAGATTTATGTATTGCATGCTTGATCTTTAGACTTCCATTCAAGGAGTGGATTAAATTGTTTTAGGTTGAGTGCGGAGAAGATTGTATGTTAGCTGGGATATTCATAAGTAGAGACAGTTAAATACTTGCCCTTGGGTGGTGTTTGTAAGGCAAATACTAGTCTTAACCCCTTGAAACTCGAATGCCAGTTGCAAGCCATTCTTATGTATACGTCTAGTTGACTCCTTACCTTGAGATAGGCACCGGTATGCTTCTTGTGTAGTTGTTATGATCCAAAACCCCTATCTTGCATCCAAACCATCAAACCAATCATTCCACATTTCCAACATGTTAGTGTAGGAGTAGGATTATGAAACCCCTGCATACTCTCATCCATAACTAGACAAATATGTCTAAGAATGTCACCATCCTTGTGATTTGTCATGCAAATCTTGGTCCCAAGGTGAGAGTATTCTACCTGTTATCACAAATCTAAATCTTTCTATCATTGGGTGAGTCAAGTGTTACATCATTAGCTACAAGGATCCCCCCTTGGTGTGGCAGAACCAGAAGTGAAGGGGAGGCAACTCATGCAACCTCCCGTATCTATTGGCCAAATCTGCCTGTGCATTGGAACTGGCAAACCCTCTGCTGATTCAGAAACCAACAGATTTTGGCGACTCCGCTGGGGAGAGAATCAAGTGATTTGAAGACTAGAAAATCTAGTTCCCAATGAAGTTGTTGCAACAAGATCCAAAGAAAAACCATATGGTGCTCTGCTGGCATGGTGAATCCTGAATTATAAATGTGCCTTGTTGATTTTATGTCCTCCCTGTGAGAGGTGGCAACTCTGTTGATTAAACCTATCAAAGCTGCAACATATTTCCAGGTATTATATCTTTTCAAAAATGATGACTTTAGAACAACAAACCTGGTTGTGTTCTCAAAGGAGACCATTTTTTATTGAAAGGTATAAAGCCCTAGATTTGACAGGAATAAGTGGTTACCCAAATATTATTCCCAATAAAATTAGAAAATGTTTGCCAAAATATAATGGATCAGATTCTGAATCGGCAAACAAACATCTACAAAATTTTTGTAATCTAATAGAAGATTATGAGGTAGAGGATGAAGATGTAATAATGACTCTTTGTTCAGTCATTAGAGGATGATGCTAGGGTGTGGTTTTCAGACCTGCCTACATGTTCAGTTTCTTCATGGATAGATTTAGAAATTGCATTCCTGGAGTAGTTTGGTGAAAGGTTTGATTTAGCCTCATTGATCATACACTTCATGAATATTCAAAAGGATGATGAGGAACTGGTTCCAACCTTTAATCTTAGGTTTATTAAGTTGCTTAAGCAAATTCCTAAGTATATGAGACCCAATCATGCATTGTGTTTAGCAATTTATTTGGCTACATTTGATGAAGAAACGAGTTATTTATTGAGAGATAAAGAACCGACCACACTTCACCAGGCTTTCCAATTTGCTATGGATATAGAAAATAATGAGAAATATGGAATGCCAGTGGGTTTCATGGCTGCAAGTTGTCAAAATAGTTATCAAGATGAAAGTATTTCTATTGTTCCAGTGTGTTTATTGAATGATGATTGTGTAAATAGGAATATATTTCAGAATAGTGTGTGCAGCCATGATGTGATGATACATGAAGAAAATGTTATAGAAAGTGTAGGCACATCTTGTAATGGTGAAGACAAAAATTGTTATCAGCCTCTAGAAGAGAAGCCTGCAGATACAAGATGCCCTCCAGTTGATCAAATGAAAGATATACATGAGGTTGTATCCTACAGCAATATGCATATCCCAGTTATTCTTGATTATTTGTATAAAATGGATATGCAAAGCTTCACTCTGAATACAGAGGATGCTGATTCAAGGGATGACAGTAAATGTGTTAGTGATTGTCAGCATTCAGATGCATATATGAGCCTTTCAGATGATGAAATATATATGGATGATGAATATCAATATTTCTTTGAAGATTCTAACCACCTTCACAGTGCAGAGGTTGATAAATTTGTTTTTGATTATCAGTGCATTGGTGAAGAGAAAAAATAGGGTCACTATTCAGAGGTGGATAGACAAGTTGTAGATGTGTGTGCTCACACAATTGGGGATAGTGCTAGTTGTAGGGGTAACTATGAGGGTTTTGACATAGGGCTACATTCTGAAGTATTTCTGCCTTCTTTTGAGACATTCCAGGTGGACCTTGATGATAAAATTGTTGAGCACAATGATGATGAATATCTATATACTTATAAAGATAAATTTGATTATGAGATTTTGCTTGTGCCTAAATATTACATGTTTGACACAGAGGAGCTTTTATTTTTTAAAGAAGGACAAAATTCTAATGTGGATTCATTTGTTTCATGTGAGTCTATCATTCTTCCAAGAAACATCAGTAACTCATATGATGATGATAGTCTATTGCTGAGAATGGTAGATACTTATGAATTTTGCTATAGACTTGTTGAAAGAGGAAAGAGTAGCAGCACAACCAATTACAATGTTGGATGCTGCAGATGGTTAAATACTTTTAGGCTTCATTTGAAGAAATCAAAAGAGAATCAAGTATTTGATAAAGGAAAATTCTAGTTTTTCCTTTTTGGTGGCCCTGGGCCGCCGAGTTTATTTTAATAATGTGTTTGGTGATGCAGATTGGTGTAGTATTTGCCTCTGTGCCTAATGGATAAGGAGTGGTTTGCATTCCAGAGATCTGAAGTTCTCGCCATTCTTGCAAGAGGCATGCATCCCCAGACAGAGCCTGTGTTGGTACCTGAATCTGCAGGCACCTTCATAAAAATTCAAGCATTTAAAATCTGCAGGTACCCTCCCAAAAAATCCAAAAAAGTTCTAAGTCTTTGGGCCTCCTCATCATATTTCAAATATAACCTCATATTTCTTGGGGGGGTCATCATATTTTTAAATATTGGCCTGATGTTTCTGCGGGGTCATCATGTTTCTAACATTAGTCATCTTAGAAATATCACCCTGATATTTCAGAATAGGGGGGTCATATTCTAATATCGGGTGATCTTAGTCAAGATCACCCCAACATGGTTTTATCACCCCGATGTTACGGACGTCGATTTTATATGGGGGGTGATATGATGGTGACGTCACCCTGATATTTTGTGGGGGGTGATTTTTCAATTATCAGGTTGCGCTTATGAGGGTGGTCATCGAGTGATATTTTCTTGTGGGGTGATATTTCCAATAAGGGTGATATTTCACATTAGGGTGATGTGAAATATCGGGTGATGTTTCTTGTTGGGTGATGCGGCCATCAGGGCGATATGAAATATTAGGGTGACATTTCACATCAGGATATCATGCAAAAGGATCATGATGAGGTTTATGCTAGCGTCGTTGGGAGCAAAATTGCCGACTATCATATATGCTCATGACCTAGTATATAAAGTGTTGAGGAGATCACTGCGGGGTGAATGTGGGATAATTAGTTCTCACATAATTTGAAAAATTAAGGTCATATTTCTTGGCAGGAAAAGTTGCAAAATGCAGTACATTGCATTCCCAAGGCCACGGGTTGGTGCGCCATTAATGGCAAATGTTACAGGGTATGGGCGAAGATATGGATGGATCAGGTACCTGATTGAAGATGTGAATCCCTAAGCGACAACACAGGGCTTGAGTTCAACCACCTTGTCTCCTCCTCTACCTACTGCATTCAATGTTTGAGCACCATTTTCTCATGATGAACTGTATCTGGCAGATTTTTGAATGACCACGTGCTTAATGCTGAGTGCACCTTCCTTGCAGTATATAGCGGGCTGTGTGACTTATTTAAAGGTGGTTGAAGACTTGGACAAATTTTGGGGGAAAAATAACGAAATACAGAGCATTTCCTGTCTATTTTATCTCTGTGGAGTTTATGTGTTGCATTTGAGTTGTATCTTGCATATATGTTCAGTTTTAGTGTTAATGTTATATGAAAAATGCTTCTTGCATGTATTTTGCTGTCTGTCTCCACTTGTTGTATGCATTTCTTCTTCTGAATTTGGCTGCTAAGGGTTTCTCAAATTCTAGAATATAGATTTATGTATTGCATGCTTGATCTTTAGACTTCCATTCAAGGAGTGGATTAAATTGTTTTAGGTTGAGTGTGGAGAAGATTGTATGTCAGTTGGGATATTCATAAGTAGAGATAGTTAAATACTTATCCTTGGGTGGTGTTTGTAAGGCAAATACCAGTTTTAACCCCTTGAAACTCGAATGCCAGTTGCAAGCCATTCTTATGTATACGTCTAGTTGACTCCTTACCTTGAGATAGGCACCGGTATGCTTCTTGTGTAGTTGTTATGATCCAAAACCCCTGTCTTGCATCCAAGCCATCAAACCAATCATTCCACATTTCCAACCTGTTAGTGTAGGAGTAGGATTAGGAACCCCCTGGATACTCTCATCCATAACCAGACAAATATGTCCAAGAATGTCGCCATCCTTGTGATTTGTCATGCAAATCTTGGTCCCAAGGTGAGAGTATTCTGCCTATTATCACAAAGCTAAATCTTTCTGTCATTCAGTGAGCCAAGTGTTACAAATTTAGCTACAAGGATCCCCCCTTGGTGTGGCAGAACCAGAAGTGAAGGGGAGGCAGCTCACGCAACCTCCCGTATCTATTGGCTGAATCTACCTGTGCATTGGAACTGGCAAACCCTCTGCCGATTCAGAAACCAACAGGTCAAAATCTGCCCATACAATTTGAAAATCCATGTCGGCACCATAGAAAATCCCACCATCAATGAGATCGTGCCACGCAGGCAGCCTTTTCCTTCGCCTTTTCATATTCGTGAGATCTAATTATCCCACATTCATCCTGTAGTGATCCTTTGATCGCTTTATATACCAGACCACGGGTATACTTAATGTCACACACTTTTCCCTGACTTGACCAGTGATCCACCTGCTAACGGTTCATCACTCCATCTCCCACTGATGCCAAGACCTTATCGGAGTGACCCCAAGTGTCGGAGCGACATCCTCCAGGCACGCCAATGTCGCTTATCTCGCCGATCGGCGGAATGACCCAACACATCGAAAGGAGATTTCCATAGCACGCCGATACATATTGTCATGTCGACCCATCCATCCGATTAACACAACATACCTTTATATCTTGCATTTGTATATGCAATTGCATATACAAACAATCACAGTGTATACAAGCGGCGGACCCCAAATTTTCATGAAACAAATTGAAATCGCATTGGGGTCTGGCTTGTGTCTTCCCTTTTGCATCTGCATATACAAGCACTTCACCATACAAACTGTGGACTCAACGGTGAATTTGCCAAATTTGATTTGCCAGTCAGGTCCGCCTTGTATATGGCTTTGTATATAACCAATGTATATGCCAACATACAATGCAAACATACATACAAGGAAAACATACAATCACCTCCGCCTGTATCAACCAGAATGCATATTCATTTCAAGTTCGGGCCCTGTATCTCGGGAATGTATTTTCCCTTGTATATGCGATTGTATGTGCAAAGATAAAATCACATATACATGCAATTGGTGGACCCCATCTTAGTATCTAACCTTTGCATATTGACTTTGCATCTTTTCCTTTGTATGTGCGTTTTTATATTACTTTGTATATGCATTGTATGTATGAAACAACATACAATGCAAGATACAAAGGAAACTCATTGACTTTTCAACTTTGCCTTTTGTATGTACCCACTAAGCCAGATTTGATAATATTTGAAATCCGGCGTTGTATGTTTTGCTTTGTATATCCTTTTGTATAAGTCACATACATACAACCCACTTGCTAAAAACCTGCAGACCCGACCACCATTTAAACCCGATTGGAACCTTTTTGAGATCTGCCACTTGTATATACCCATTGTATATCGAATATACAACACAATATACATGCAAAGCTTTACATACAAGCATGGAATCTGTGATGGAATCTTCAATGTACATCCACTTTTTTACCTTCAGAAATGCACCCGAATATCACATACAAGCCCGATATACATACAACTAATTTTTACCATTTTTGAAGCCAATTGAACATTTTTTCGGGTCCGCCAATGTACATTTGCACTTGCACATAGATACAAAGGCCATGTATATACAAAGATACATGCATACAACTGCGAAGGCCAAGGGACTTAGAAATTTTTTGGGTTTTTTATAAAAAGATCAATGGATTTTCAAGCTCGAAACCCTAACCTTGGGTGCAGGCACCAACATTGGCTTTATCTGGGGACACATGCTTCTTGCAGGCATGGCGAGAACTCTAGAACTCTAAGATGCAGACTGAGGCCTTATCTATTGGGCACAGAGTCAAAGCTGCACCAACCTGCATCACAAATCATATATATATATATATATATATATATTTAAAATTTACTTGGTGACCCAGGGCCACCAAAAAGGAAGAACCAGTAGCCTCCTGTGTCAAATACCCTATTTTCATCTGATTTCACTGGATCAAGCCTGAAGATACTGCCATGATCTACCCACAAACACCCCTTGTCATTTGCATGTTCAAACATCTCATTGAGCTTGCCCTTGTCAGCACTGCCTCTGTCAATCTGCACTTTAAATTCAAGCATTGATTCACATACATTATCATACCCTTCAGCATCAGGCAATATGTGAATGTTATATTCATCAAACAATGCACTTTCATATGACATACAACACTTATCATCATCTACATCAGCAATATGCATTGTAAAATAATCTCCCAACTGGACTAAAAACTGAAAGCACTCAAGGTCCACCATATAGCTAGGATCATCAGGCCTCATTTTATCATAAGCTAGCATATCAAAGAAGAAGCTTTCACATTCACAATTGTGCACATCATGCAAACAATCATCAACTGCACCAAACAGGAAAGGCTCAAACTCAGGCACCTCTCTACAATAACCTTCATGATATATGTTGGTCTCTCTTTCATCAGGATGAAATTTAGAATCCTTATCAATAACAGTGCCTTGATTTTTACCATACTCAAACAAATCCTCCTCATTATATGTATCATTTGCATGGAAGAGGGTTGATCCAAATGTCTCAATTTCATTACAGTATACTGCTGGTTCATAGGCAACCAAACATGCATTTTCATTACCAATGAATTCCCTGTGTGGAGGAGTATCAGCCTGTGTGTCACAAACAAAACTGTAATCAAATAAAGAACAATCATGCTGAACACTACTGCTTGTTTCAATCTCTGATTGCTCTTCATCATCTCCATGTGCCTGGATAAAAGGAAATGATTCAAACATGGAATCACCCCTTTGTTTGCTTATTTCTTCTCTATCTTGCGCACAATACTCACAATCATCTCCACAAACCCACTCAAACAAGCAATCATTGCTGCCCATAACCTCATCATTGTTTTCAGAACCAAATACCTCAACCTTGAATTGGGAGTCATCATTGATCCTCTTGTTGGCATGCTTCACTGGTGAACAATCCAATTGAGCATTGTTGCCATCACTATGTTCAAACACAACATTCTCAACTTCTATCTTCTCATTTACACATTTGTCTTCAAATGATGCCATGGTCACTTGGTCATTTGTAGCCACACAACTGTTATTCACACCCAAGCTTGTGGACAGGGAATTCTACATGTGCTCATCCCTCATTTTTTCTGTATTTTTTAAATACTTGTATGCCATTTGCACACTTGTTATCATGAATTCCCTCAACATTGCACTAGACCCCTTTTCAAAAGCTTCAAAATACATACTAATGCATGCTGGAGTATCAGGTCTGAAGTCTTCAAGGATTTGTGAAAGGGCAACTGCAAATCTATGACTGAAATCAATACTGGACTCTTCATCTTCTCTTCTAGTTCCCATTAATCTTGCAACAAGATCAGCAGGTTCTCTTGCAAATTCCTTTCTAAAACAGTCAACAAGTTCATCCCAACAGGCAAAGGATTTCTCAGGGAAGCTCAAATACCAATCTCTAGCTCTTGCACTAAAGGATCTAACAAAAAACCTCATCCACATATCCTCATCTCTAAATGAGTGTTTGTCCATGAAGCTATGAAAATTTTGGATATGTGCACCCCCATCACACAAATTGTGTCCACTAAATCTAGGCATCTGATTGTAAATCTAAGCAGCCATACTTTCAACTTTATAATCAACCCATGACAATTCTAATTGGTCATACAAATGATCAAAAGGGCTAACAAGAGGTTTAGCATTCTGACTAGCAAACACAATAGGGTTATTATTTAATTGAGCCTACCTAGCCTCTAAGGATATCAACCTATTCTTTATCTCTTCAATTTTTTTACACAACATTTCATCCCCCTCTTGGCTGAGCATGGGTGCATACATATTTGGATTCATGAAAATTTCAATCTCAGGCATCTTGTGTCTGCCTAAGACCTAAGGCTTCCCCTTGACATCTAACTTATGCAATAAAACAACAAACACAAGTGGGAAGAAACTGTGTACCTTTTCTCATCTAGATGCTGAAGTCTTGAACAGATGATTTTTTTTATCACAACAACATACATCAGCCTTTCATGTGCATTGAGAACTTTTTTGCAGAGTCGCCACCTCTCCAAAGAGGATAAAATTTTCAAACAACTGAAAGCTCATCTTAGAATAATTTTTTTCTAAGTTCAGTTCCCCAGCAAAGTCACCACTTTTGTTGGGTCTTTCTCTTCGAATCAGCAAAGGGTTCACCAGTTCCAATGCACAGGCAGATTCGGCCAACAAATACAGGAGGTTGCGTGAGTTGCCTCCCCTTCACTTCTGGTTCTGCCACACCAAGGGGGGTATCCCTATAGTTAAAGATTTAACCTTGACTCGCCCAATGACAAAAAAGATTTAGCTTTACAACAATAGGCAGAATACTCTCATGTTTGGACCAAGATTTGCATGATAAATCACAAGTTTGGCAATGTTCTTGGACATATCTAACTGGTTGAGGATGAGAGTATGCAAGGGTCCTATTTCTAATCCTATAAACTAACAGATTGGAGTTTTGAAATGATTTTTCTTTATGTTTGGAATTATAGGATTTTCTTAAACCCTTTGAATAGACAGATTCCCAGACAAGTGCCTTATCTGGGCAACAGAGTCAGATCTATGAATGTAAATGTTTCCCATTGACAACATGACTTCATATCCAGAGGACATAAGTAAAATACTACTGCCTAACAGCAATATATCCAAGAAAGAGTATTACCTATGATCATACTTTGCAAATCCTATGATGCAATCCATTTTCCTTTGTATCTAATCAAAAGCCTATTTAATCCACCCCTTGAGCAAACGCCAAAACCAGACACACAGTATAGCAAGTATATACTGAAAAATTTGGAAGCCCTTGACAACCTTGTTTGAAAGGAAAACAAACAACATACAGGGGACAATCATAAACAATACACACACCAAGTGTTTTTCATTTAAATTCAATCTGCATAGAAAGTCATCATACAGGAACTTATCATTTACAAAACAACAAAGACTGATACACTAGATCAAGGACCGAATCTGCAGCAAAAAATGCCTTTCAAAATGCGAACACCTTGTGTTCAAGGTCAAAGCAGAAAAAAACCCAAAAAATATCCAACCCCTGTAGAATGGTAATTGATACATTTTTAAGGAGCACACAAGCTTCCGGCCACCTACATACTGACAAACTTCATAAATACATAGATCATCCCCTTAAGATTTTCAATGAAACAATCAGATCTTCAATAAATTTAGTAGCTGAAGAAATCAGATCCATACTGAAAACTGCCAACAGAAGCAACCTAGACCTCGAGTAAACAAATAGATGTGATGTTTTTTCCATCACCGTACAGCAAGGTCGGTTGACTGTGGAATGAGTACGCAAAAATGATGCCAATAGACAGTTGTTTGAAGCTTTAAATCCTACTACAGACTCGGGCTCTATGCAGGCAAGATCGACGGTCGAAATCTACCCATATAGGTTGAAAATCCATGTCAGCACCATAGAAAATCCCACCATCAATGAGATCATACCACACAAGCAGCCTTTCCCTTCGCTGACTTTTCATATTCGCGAGATCTAATTATCCCACATTCATCTTGTAGTGATCCTTTGATCTCTTTATATACCAGACCACGGGTATACTTAACGTCGCACACTTTTCCCTGACGTGACCAGTGATCCACCCGCTAACGGTTCATCGCTCCATCTCCCGCCGATGCCAAGACCTTATCAGAGTGACCCCAAGTGTCGGAGCGACATCCTCCAGGCATGCCGATGTCACTTATCTCGCCGATCGGCGGAATGACCCAACACATCGGAAGGAGATTTCCACAGTACCCCGATACATATTGTCATGCCGACCCGTCCATCGGAGTAACACAACATACCTTTGTATCTTGCATTTGTATATGCAATTGCATATACAAACAATCACAGTGTATACAAATGGCAGACCCCAAATTTTCATGAAACAAATTGAAATCGCATTGGGGTCCGGCTTGTATCTTCCCTTTTGCATCTGCATATACAAGCACTTCACTATACAAACTGCAGACTCAACAGTGAATTTTCCAAATTTGATTTGCAGGTCAGGTTCGCCTTGTATATCGCTTTGTATATAACCAATGTATATGCCAACATACAATGCAAACATACAATCACCTCTGCCTGTATCAACCAGAATGCATATTAATTTCAGGTCCGGTCCTTGTATCTTGGGAATGTATATTCCCTTGTATATGCGATTGTATGTGCAAAGATACAATCGCATATACATGCAATTGGTGGACCCCATCTTAGTATCTGACCTTTGCACATTGACTTTGCATCTTTTCCTTTGTATGTGTGCTTGTATATTACTTTGTATATGCATCGTATGTATGAAACAACATACAATGCAAGATACAAAGGAAACTCATTGACTTTTCAACTTTGCCTTTTGTATGTACCCGCCAGGCCAGATTTGATAATATTTGAAATCTGGCGTTGTATGTTTTGCCTTGTATATCCTTTTGTATAAGTCACATACATACAACCCGCTTGCTAAAAACCTACGGACTTGACCACCATTTTAACCCAATTGGAACCTTTTTGAGATCCGCCACTTGTATATACCCATCGTATGTCGAATATATAACATAATATACATGCAAAGCTTTACATACAAGCACAGAATCTGTGATGGAATCTTCAATGTACATCCACTTTTTTACCTTTAGAAATGCACCCGAATATCACATACAAGCCCGATATACATACAACTGATTTTTACCATTTCTAAAGCCGATTGAACATTTTTTCAGGTCCGCCAATGTACATTTGCACTTGCACATAGATACAATGGCCATGTATATACAAAGTTACATGCATACAACTACGAACGTCGAGGGACTTAGAAAATTTTTAGGTTTTTTATAAAAAGATCAATGGATTTTTAAGCTCGAAACCCTAACCCTAGGTGCAGGCGCCAATAGATGGTTTCAAAAGGACAGTTGTTATAGTCATCAGCCATGGTGTTTTGATGTAATGGTGTCAAATGTTAATGGATAGTCTTGGACAGATTGGATGCAACTGTGAATTTGGATAGTTAGAGTACAGTAGTAGATAGTTAGAGGCCAAAAAAATTAGATGGATAGTGAATTATCATGTCTCAATACTTTTTTTTGTAAGTTACTTTATCATTTTTTTGTCAAAAAGAAGGAATTGATGTTGCATAACTGTATTTATGACAGTGAATTAAAAAGCTACAATACTAGAGTTCATGATAGTGGCATAAAAGGTACTATGTTGTCAGAGAATTGTGTCCTTTGTCCATAGTATCAAAAGGGGGAGTGTTTGTATTTTTCCATCCATGGACAAAGGGGGAGTTTGTTGTGTTTTTTGTCCTTGATGGAAAAACACAAACATGGTATCAAAACAAACAGTGGATGTCAAGGGCATTGCTATTCTTAATGTGAGTGTTGCAAAGAATGTTCTTCATGTTGTTGATTCATGAAATGCCAGGATATCAAGGTTGTGATTGTGTTGCAAAGACTAGTTCACATGGTGTGGTGTTGTTGACAAGTTGAGGCAATTGATCATTGGTTAGTGCTTACCCTTTCTAAGCTGATGATCACATGGACTTGCATTTAGATGTTCATAGGACTTGGTTGATCAGTCGATGATCACATCATTTCAGTTTTTGATATTCTTAGAAGATAGTTGTTCATGAGTTGATGTGGTTGTGGTGTCCATAACTTGATGATCTTTGGTCAGGAGTTCATTGGAGATTGGTCTTTCTTATCACACTTTGATTATATTGCAGGTTGAAGTTTTTATTAGGATATCATGATTGAATTATAGGGCCAACTTGTATGTCTTCTTGTCATGAGGATTTGATCTCTTACTGGAGCTTGGGTTTAGTGTCTTCCTAAAAGACCTAGTTTGTATATGCTTAAAAACCCTAAGTTAAAGCTTCTAATGCATATTATATATAAGGTAAGTCCCCGTCATTGCTTCATTTCTAATTTTTCATTAACCTGCTCAACTAGTCTTAACATAGCTTAAGTTATGTTTAAAGGGTTTCAATTAATTGAATGGTCGGCCTCGACTTCTTAGGGTACCCATAATTATAGGTCACCAGAGAATCATGAGCACCAAACATGATCGTGTGGCTCAGATTAAAAGGTTTGTTGGCATGAAAGGCAAATCCAACGGACACCTTTTAATTACCTTTTTGAAGTTCAATGGTCATTCTCTATCAATTAAAATTGACGTGCAGAGTATTATAAAAGGCAAAAATCAGTTATTTGAAGGTCTTTTTATGATGCAGAGGGCCAGGGAAATTATATATGTGATTTGTGTAAAGTTTTTATGATTTGTATTCATTGATCTAAGATGATGGATGGTATATCTACACGCTAATACAAGAATTAATCAGTTTTGTGTAGGATAACATCGTATTTGAAGTTTGTGAAGGTTGAAGACTTGTCTATGTTTACGGAATGCAAGATAGAAAGGTGCAGTTGTTGATCAGACAAATGTGTTGTATTTCATAGAGATTATAACATGTTTCAGAGATTAACACAAGGTTGTACATTTTGTGATTGAAAAGGATTTTGTTGAGTGAAAGCTAAAGGAGATATAAGGTTTTGCTATGTAGAGAAATAGAGTTTTCCTCCGTATATTTTCATATTCATGTAATAAGGATTGGTGCCCTTGAAGTTGGTGCTCCTTGAAGTAGGTGCTTCTAAACAAAGTATCTAGTGAGGCTTTGTAACAAGTGGGATTTTATTAAGCCAGTGAGACAATTTTCTCAAGTGGTTTTTCATCCCTTTGGGGGTTTTCCACTCTTCAAAATATGTTTTATGTCTCCTCTTGATGGTTGATTATGTTGTACTTGTCTGATCATCCTTGTTAAAGTGTTATATCCTAAATTGCACATCTTTGTGATTATATTTTCAATAAGGTTCTTTGTATAAATCTGGTGAGTTAAGTTTTTAATTGTTAAGGTTTTTAGACCACTGATTCACCTCCCCTCTCAGTGGTCCTATACTCCAATAGTATATGTTGGGATAAGGTGCCATTAACCTTGTAAATCCCAATATTGTATTATTCCATGTATTATTTGTAATTTGTAATTACCCATAAGGAGATGTACAAGTTTCACTGACAATGGTAAAAAATATTCACTGTCCACGATAATTACAGAGTTACTACACCAATAAGTTCTAGAGTTACCAGCGGTAGTTACGGGATGTCATTTACTATGGTGATTGGTAATTAGTCAAAGTGGGGTGCACATGTGGAGGAATCAGCTATTTTTAGTGTTATGACGCATGTCATAGATGTTATAAGAAGGTGTAAAAGATTCTATGACAATTGTAAGTTGTCATAAGAATCTATGACATTTATGACAACATATGATGTGTCATCAAATGCTATAAGTGGCTATTTTTGGCCCCTAGGCGTTCAACCTTGCATGGGCATCTTTTTCCGAGTGTAGGATGCATGTATGACAGCTTTTATGACCTTGTAAGAGCTTATTCTTGTCCATGAATGCCCAAGGTTGTTTGTTGACTCTTGACAAGTGTTATGAGCTTGTAAGAAGTCATTGAATGTTGCATATTCCAAGGTGGAGGTTGTGTAAACTCTATAAAGCCACAGTATAGTAGATGGTATGCATAATAGGTTTACAGGTACTTAGGTGCTGCCAGAATGCTGTCAGATTAAAGACTGAAGGAGATATTGTTGGTGTTTTTGTATTGTAAATCATTTTCGGATTAATACAAACATTATGCCTCTTTCCTATGTGGAGTTTTTTACTCGAAAGTGTTTTCCCCACGTTAAACATTGTGTTATGTGTTCAGATTTCTAATTTTGCATTTCTGTGAAGCATAGTTTCATTTCTTGTTACAATCTCCATCAATAATACACACTTAAAAGATTGTAGAAATTTATTTGAATCAGATTACCATTGAAGTAGTGTTGCTTTCATTTCTAACAGTATATAAGGATTTTTATGAGAAATTGTCATGAATTAGGCCTTAAGGTTTTGTGTCATAGAAATGTTGTAGATGATAGTTATAAGTTAGGGACTATATGACAAGTTTGCATGAAAAATAGATGACAAATAATCCATAGGTCACCCGTGCAGGTCACAAGATAGCCTACACAATCACACTTACAATCATGATAGAAATGTTAAGCATCTTGTTTTAAAATTTCAAGATGCTAAAGGATGAGTTACAACCTATGGAAAATATAAAAGAGGACAGTAAACAAACTTCTAAAAGAAGTCTACAAGTATATGGTTGGCGATAAAGGACAATGTAAGAGACTATTAGAGCATGGTAGGTTAGAGGAGAGTATTAAGGCAATCCAAGGGTCTTAGGTTATTTCCTAGAGTTTGTGAGACCATAAGAATACACATGATCTAATAATACAGTCAAATGCCATGTGACACAAACACGATGATAGTCTACATTATCATGCAATGATTAGTCATCATAGTGAAGAAGCATATCACATCCATATGACTGTTGAAAAAGGGAATATATCAATAATGAGGTGTGACAGAGATATTAGTTTCAAATGACAATATTCTCTTATTGCAAACATAGGAACAACAACGTTACATTCTAGACTTGACTCCCTTGACTCAAAACCTATGAGTGAAAGTGTGAAAAGAGTAAGGTTTGAATTCAAGAGAAGACCAATGATAGTGGTATCAAATAGTCATATGACAATGACATCAAAGGAGATATCATAGTGTTGTATGAAGAGCTATAAATCACTAGAGCACAAATAGTTTCTTGAAGGCAATATAAAAGTTGTAATTGAACAGTATTTTCAAGGAATTTGATACAGGGGCATCACTCTCCATCCAAAATTTGGTTTGAATTTCATTTCAGTTTTGGGATTTTTGTAGTGTTTTGATAGTTTGAGTGTTTTTTGGTGTAGCTTCCTGTCGCAATGCATTTTATCTTTCTATCGTAAGTAGCAGATGTTGGACTCCTATCACTTAATGAGTTCTTGTCGCCAGTTAATAAAAGAGTTACAATTATTCACAATACTGACAGTCTTGATTTTAGTGGCTGTTATCGTTTTGAGGAAGAGGAGCAGTCAAACATGGTGGCTGGATGAATGACAGTTGGAAGGAAACCCAAACACCCCACGACAGTTACAAAGCAATTAGAAGGTGGTGGAGTGGCAGTATCTTGGTAACAGTTGGAGAAAGGAGAAGGAATTGTAATAAAATATTCTCTCTAAAAAGAGGAGGGGTGGTTATGGGAAGACAAAGAGAGGCAGTCGTTAAGAGGCATAAGGGATGGTTAGACTGGAAGGAGGAGGCTGAACATAATGTAGAGGGGGATGATAAGGGAAAGGTCGAGAAATAGAATCTAGAAGAGGCCGATTTGGTGGAGGCCACGCATAAGAAATTGGAGAAGGCCATGAAATAAAGGAGAGAGAGAGAGGCCATAAATCAGAGGAAGGCATAAAAGGCCAATAGTCAGAGAAAGAGGAGCGGTCGTTTGTAGACAGGCCAAAGAAAAAATAGAGGATTAGAGGTTGTAATAAAGAAGAGATGGAGATGGTATCAGAATAGGAGAATGATCGACAGAAGACAAGAGGAGGAAAAAGATTGTTTGTTGGAAGAAGTGGGACATTGAATAATTAATGACGAGAGGAGAGCAAGGAATGCAGAAACAAGTTGAGGCAGGACGCACATTGTGAAGGTGACTGTTTATCCACTGTAGCCCAATCCATCTAGGCAATGTATGAAATAGAAGATATTTGTAATCTATTCTTTCATAATATAAAATGGTGTTAAGTGTTTGAGTTATTGATTTGTATATACTGGCTATTATTGTCTTGGTTGACACAGTCCCTTAGGATAAGCTTGACACATTGTAACATTTTTGTTCCTATCGTAGACAAGGTTGTAAGTGTTAATTGCAAGTCTTTGTCGCATGACTAAGTTTGATTATAAATTGCTTATATGTAGTGTTATTGTGTAATCTTTATCGTTACTACCTAATTCCTGTCACTATTATGTCAGGAGGTATGTGGGAGATGGTTGAATTTGGAGAGACCAGGGATTCAGTTAATAGGTTGATGAAGGGTATTAGAAAAAGATGCAAAAAATGTGCCATCAAATTAGTATCAGAGCACAGAAGGTTCTGAGCACTGAGTAGATCACCGAAGTGAGGCAACTTAGCGAAGACCTGTGGGTAGTGGAGGAAGGTGAAAGAAGGATTGAAAAAGATGCAGCAGTATTCTGGGAAAGAGAGTCTCAGAAAGCGAGATAAGGGAAAAGAAATAATGAAGAAGCAAGATGCATATTTTGAAAGAGAACTGGCAAAATTGAGGAAAGATTTAAAATAGTATATGATTTCAAGGTAGCAAAGATATGAGAAGAAAGCCAGGAATATTTTTGGGTTTGGCCAATGGAAAAGAAAGTAAAGTGGCATGTGAAGATGATCATGGAGAGAAGGAAAAGGCAAAAGATGAAAGCCTTGAGAAGAGGGAAGAGTACCCACATAAGTTGGGACAATAAGGAGTTGCCTATGGAGCAACAAAGACCAGAAGAGGTCAGAGGAGTTCTCATTGTGAAGGACTTAAAGGAAAGGAGAAAAGAGGAAGTACCAGAAAGCATTTGAAGAAGAAAGTAAAGGAAAGAGACAAGTGTCCATGAAGGAGACACTTATGGAGACATTGTGGTCTCTGGTTTTATTGTCTAATGTTGTCTTTAAGTATGTGTTTGTAGGAATGAAGAGATTTACAAGGAAGGTCCAAAATGAGACCTTGAAATGGATAAGACAAGGGACTAGCAGAGCACCCATGGATAGAGGAGAAGATGAGAGAAAAAGAAACCAAATTGTAGCAGCTAGTATGCATGAATAATTTGCAACAAGACAGCAGGAGGAGGTACAATACAAATAACAATGTAGATGTTGAGGATGATTATGAATTTCAAGATGCCTTAGAAGATGTTGTAGATGAAAGGGAGGAAGTCTATAAGGAAGATGAATTATTGAACATTGATGACAAGGATGATAGCAAATCTGGACAATGGAACAAAGAAGAGGTACATGTGAGTACAAATGTTGATTCTGGTCATAAAAGTGAAATTAAGAATGTGGTTATGCAAGTTGATAGAGAAAAGAAAGAAGAACATGGTTATATAGTACCAAGTTGGCTTAAGCGATAGTATGAAAAGTGTAAACAAGGAGGTGGATATGATGTGGTTTGTAACATAAAACAAATACCAAGCATGAAAGACATGACTAAATGTAAGAGAAGACAAGAAGAGAGAACAAGTTGACTAGAAGAGAAGCACAAAGAAGAAGTATTAGGTGCATACATAAAAAGATGACATTCTAGAGCTATAGGAAATAAAGTTTAGATGGTGAAAGCTAGGACAACAACAAATGGAATTTGTACAACAAAAAAGAAAAAGTGAATTTGTAAAATATGATGAAGCAGAGTTCAAGAAATGGGAAGAAGGGGAGGCACTCCTGTTGATATGCGTCAGACAAATGAGAGGGGGGGTGAATCAGTTGTCTTAAAAACTCAAATACTTCTGCATTAAAACATTAAACACTTATCTGCAATGATTAAGATTTAACCATGAAACCACAAAATTAATACTTTAACCACATGTGCAGCAACAAACACAAGAGATGCCAGATTTATGTGGAAAACCCCAAGGTGGGGAAAAACCACAGAGATGATTAGCTCTCAATATATATTGTAATCTTGAAATAATGATGATCAGGCTTGGTCATTCCATGGGCCTAATCATATTGACTCACTGTCATGAAGAACAACTAGGTCTAGCAGGCTCACTACCTCAACCCTAAACCTAGCAAGATTACAATAAGGGATGTTAAACCCTACTAGCGGCTCACTGCCAGGCTTCACTATAACACCTATATGTAATTGAAGTACAACAATTTCTCTTCTCTGCTCTGCCTCTTCCTCTTTTCTACTCTTCTTGTTCTCTGCTATGCCTTTTGGACCTTTCTTAGGATCTTTTCATTTTCACTCAAGGATAGCTTTTCTACGACTCAACTACAAGTATTTATACACTACATCAACCTTGGAATGATCATCAAGGTTGGCATTACAATCATTAACCATTGGAACAATCTCCAAGGTTGGTATTACAAACATTTACAAGATAGGTCTTGACCTATTAAAACATTATGCAAGGGAGATGAAATAAAAATGCATGCAGATCATGCCACACCTTAGCCGGGACTTAAACATGATCTTCCACACTTCAACATGCCTTCACAATCTTCAAGATGATCTCTGCAATCGCTGGAATCAACCAGGTCAGCCAAGCTAGTTACACAACACACTATCCGGAAGTAAATCTTCAAACACCTTCACAATTCTTCCACATGGATCAATGTAATGACAGGAACATGATCAAGAGGTATCCACAGGAACGTCATAATCATCAGGAGTAACTGTACAACTCTTAGCCACTTTATCCATAGGAATCTTCTCACCTGAACACATGAACTTCTCTGTCTTCAACTATCATAAAAGAAAGATAGCTTGCGGACCACCAAATCACGAACCACTGTAATTGTAGGCACCTATCATCATCCCAGACTTCCTTCTAGAGCCACAGAGTAAAATACTTATTGCGGAGGAATGCGGAGCATATTACTTTTTCCCTGTCCCAACTGATCTTCTAGAAAAGGCAGACTAAACTCTAGTGAATGCAACTCTCTCAATTCTTCATACCAGAGACTCAAACTTAGGATTCAGCAACTTCAGGCATCCCTTTGAATAACTTCCAATCTGTATAGCAAAATCTTCACCTAGAAGGAAATGCAGAGTAGTCTACTAGGTTGTTCTTCAACATGCCACACACTGTCTATTCTGCACTTCACTATAGCTTACTTGTTTCTCTCAAAGAGGCCAATTTTCTTAATATCCTCAACATGCAGAGCTTCCTAACATGTGATAGAATAAGATATAGTTGATACCAATGACAACAAAGATATGTTGACATCAATGACAACACCGATTAGGCACATACTTGCAACAATCTCCCCATTTGTCATTGATGACAACATATGATGTGAAAAACTACAACATCCATCAAGACCAGATTCTCCCCCTTTCTCTTTACACACCTGCATTCTTCCTTTCTACACGATTCTCCCCCTACATCTACACTCTTGTCTCTCTAAGTTTTTCACATGACTTCTCTCCCCCTTTGACATCAATGGAAAAGGGCACATACTTGCACTCTTTTGCTTCAATCTAATCTCTCTTCAAAACTCTTTAACTAGTCCCCCTCAGAAGTAGCCTTGAAAGGCATAAATCTAGATCTCTAAACACCTCTGGACTGATGCACTACTGTGCATCTTAGTTCAGAGCAGGATGGGTGATAACCCCTAATTTTTCTCTATGAAACACAAAAGTGTCCTTAGGCAGAGGCTTGGTAAAGATGTTTGCAATCTGATCTTTGGTAGAAACATATTCCAACTTGACTTCATTTTCTATCACCTTTTCTCTCAGAAAATGGTACCTAATAGATATGTGTTTTGTCCTTGAGTGCATTACTGGATTCTTTGATATGTTGATGGCACGTGTATTGTCACAAAGGATTGTAATTGGATCTTCATACACAAATCTAATGTCCTTCAAATTCTGCTTCATCCATAACACTTGAGTGCAATTACATGCTGCTACAATGTATTCTGCTTCTGTAGTAGACAGAGATATTGAATCTTGTTTCGTGCTCAATCAAGATACCAACCTTTTTCCCAAGAAGAATGCACCTCCACTTGTGCTTTTCCTATCATCCATATCTCCGGCCCAATCTGCATCAGTGTATTCTCTAAGGGTAAAATCATTGTCCTTAGGGTACCACAAGCCATAATCCATTGTACCTTTTAAATACCTTAGAACTCTCTTGACTGCCATCACATGAGATTCCTTGGGTTCCACTTGAAACCTTGCTACAAGACATACTGCATGCATTATATTAGGTCTGGTTTGAGTCAAATAAAGTAATCCTCTGATCATAGATCTGTACTTTTTCTGATCTTCCATGGGTGAGTTGTCATCTTTACTCAACTTACAACCAGTAACCATAGGTGTAAAAATGGGTTTAGATTCTTCCATCCCAAATTTCTTTAACAACTCTTTCACATACTTAGACTAAGAAATGAAGATACCTTTATTTGATTGGCTTATTTGCAGACCTAAGAAGAAGTTCATTTCTCCAAACATAGACATTTCAAACTCACTTTGCATTTCTCCAGCAAAAACTGAGCACATACCTTCATTTCCCCCAAAAATAATATCATCCAAAAAAAATGCAATAATTAGGATTTGTTCACCATTTATCTTGAAGTAGAGATTGATGTATGTAGTACCTTTACTGAACCCTATTTGTATCAGATACTTGTCCAACCATGCATACCATGCCTTGGGAGCTTGTTTTAATCCATACAAAGCCTTCTTCAATCTGCATACCATGTCACCTTGATCTGATAGCTGGAATCCTTCCGATTGTTCAATATATACTTCTTCTTCCAAGTTTCCATTCAAGAAGGCAGACTTCACATCCAATTGGTAAACCTTGAAATCTTTGTAGGCAGCAAAAGCCAAAAACATCCTTATTGCTTCAATCCTTGCTACAGGAGAAAAATTTTCTTCAAAGTCTATTCCTTCAACTTGAGCATATCCTTTGCATACCAACCTTGTTTTATTTCTTGCCACTTCACCATTCTCATTCAACTTATTTCTGAAAACCCATTTTGTGCCAATTGCATTCTTATCTATTGGTCTGGAAACAAGATCCCAAGTCTAATTCTTCTCTATCTGTCTCAATTCCTCTTCCATAGCCTTTACCCAGTTTTCATCTTTGCAGGCTTCATTCACAGTTTTAGGTTCAATCTTGGAGATGAGATAGAAATTTACTTATTCCTCTACAACTTTTCTTCTGGTTAAGATCCCTTTGCTCTTATCTCCTATTTTCTGATCTTCAGAATGATTAAGTCTCACATACCTTGGAGTTCTGGTGACACTTTTTTGGGGCTTGTTCTTCTTCATCTGATCTATCTTCTTGCTGCACCACTTCTAAAACTTCTAGTTCATCAGATTCATATCCATTTGATTTTGATGGACTTTCCTTGCTTTCATCAACTTTGACACTTGCACTTTCAATGATCTTATTCGGCCTCTTATCATAGCACCGGTATGCTTTACTCTTAGTGGAGTAACCAAGAAAGATTCCTTCATCACATCTAGCATCAAACTTGCCAAGATCTTCTTCCCTTTTGATATAACATTTGCTACCAAAAAATTTGAAATATTTCACAGTAGGAACTTTGCCATGCCACAATTCATAAGGAGTTTTAGAGTAGTTACCTTTTACTTGGACTCTTTTTAGGATGTACACAGCTATATGAATTACCTCTCTCCAATATGCTTCTAGCAGATCACCTTCCTTCATCATGGTTCTAGTAGCTTCTTGAACTATTCTATTTTTCCTTTCAAGAACTTCATTTTGTTGTGGAGTTCTAGGTGCAGATAGCTATCTTTTTATTCCATATTCTTCACAAAAGAAATTGAATTCATTTGATGTAAACTCTCCTCCTCTATCAGACCTCAAGCATTTGATCTTCAAATCCATCTCATTTTCAACCATTGCCTTAAAATCCTTGAACTTATCTAGAGCTTCATCTTTTCCTTTCAAAAAGGTAACCCATGTCATTCTAGAATAATCATCAATAAGCAACATGAAGTACCTGTCTCCTTGTAAACTTCTTACTCTGGTAGGTCCACACAGATCTGTATGAACTAGCTCAAGTAGTCCTTCAACTGATTGGTCCTTTCTTTTGAAACTTGTTCCTATTTGCTTCCCAAATTGACACTTTGCAAATTTGATTAGCAAGCTTCACAAGCCTAGGTAGATCTCTAACAACCTATGTGTTACTTATCTTTATGATGTTATCAAAGTTTATGTGACACAACCTTCTATGCCATAACCAACTTTCATTAGTCTGAGCCAACAAACAATAGTTTTCAGTTCCTTTCAAGTGATAGATATTACCTTTGGTCTTTTTACCAATTGCAATGGCTATTCTAGAGCTTTCCCTAATCTTACATCCATTATCCTTGAAGCTTAGATCATAGCCCTTTTCACACATCTGACCCACACTCAAAAGATTGTGCTTTAACGCTTTCACATATAGGACATCTTCAGTATTATGCTTACCATCAAAAGAAATAGATCCTTTTCCACAAATCTTACCGGTTGTATCATCTCCAAACCTAACTAGTCCACCATCATATCTTTCCAAACTTACAAACTTACTTTTGTCCCTAGTCATGTGGTGAGAGCATCCACTATCAATAACCCATTCATCTTTGTCCTTAATAACCTAAGTAGCCAAAGTACTTTCCATTGGTTTTTCTTCCTTTACACATTTAGTAGACACAGGATCTTCCTTAATAGCAATAAACAAGCATTCATTTCTAGCATTATCAGTTTCTCCATTATCTGATATCCTTCATCATCATCAAAATATTCAACATAATAACACTTCTTTTGGATCCTAGGTCTATTCTCATATCTTTTTCTATTTCTTTCAATTCTTTCAGGACATCTGGAAGAAAAATGACCTACTTTACCACAGGAGAAACATTTGAAAGGTAATTTGCCTTTATACTTACCATATCCTCTTTGCAGTATGTCCATGAAGTTGGCTTCAACTTCATCAAAATCATGATCAGATGTTGCCTTGTATCTTTTTGATCTAGAATTACTTCATGGAGTGCTGGCTTTGAGGGTCATCTCAACTTTCAGTAGAGTATCACCAAAATCTCTCATTTCAAAGGCGATAAGCTTACCAAGTAGCTGATCCCTGTCAACCATTTTAACTTGCATGAATTCTTCAATTGCATCTACTTTGTGACAGTAGGACTTGGGTAGGGATCTGAGAATTTTTGTAACAACTTCCTTTTCATCGAGAGTTCCTCCATGGATTTAATCCCTATAACAAGTTCATCAACTCTTTGCATAAAGGCTGAAATGTTTTCATCATCATTCATCTTCAAACCTTCATATTTCACTTTCAAAATTTGTAACTTGGCTTCCTTCACAGAATCATCTCCTTCATACAAATTTTTCAACTTTACCCATACCTTATTTGTAGTTTCAAGATCCACAACATTCATCAATATTGAGTCGGGTAAAGAGCTTAGCAGAGCATCCTTTGCCTTAACATCTATTTCATACTCTTTAATTTCAGACCATTTTGAGGTATGGTGTATTTTGTTTGTATAGATTTCCATACTTCGTAACTAAGACTAAGAAGATGGATTTTCATTTGAGCCTTCCAGAGAACATAATTCATTCCATCAAAATGCGGTGCTTCCTTCTTGAAAGACATTTTGGATCTTCCTCAAGTTGTTAAACATTCTTCTAAGGAACCTCGCTCTAATACCAATTGTTGATATGCACCAGACAACTGAGAGGGGGGGTGAATCAGTTGTCTTAAAAACTCAAATACTTCTACATTAAAACATTAAACACTTATCTGCAATGATTAAGATTTAACCATGAAACCACAAAATTAAAACTTTAACCACATGTGCAACAACAAACACAAGAGACACCAGATTTACGTGGAAAACCCCAAGGTGGGGAAAACCACGGAGAGGATTAGCTCTCAATATATATTGTAATCTTGAAATAATGATGATTAGGCTTGGTCACTCCACGAGCCTAATCATACTAACTCACTATCATAAAGAACAACTAGGTCTAGCAGCCTCACTACCTCAACCCTAAACCTAGCAAGATTACAATAAGGGTTGTTAAACCCTGAGGGATGTTAAACCCTACTAGCGGCTCATTGCCAAGCTTCACTATAACATGTTTATGTAATTGAAGTACAACATTTTCTCTACTCTGCTCTGTCTCTTCTCTTCTCTTCCTCTTTTCTGCTCTTCCTGTTATCTGCTCTGCTTTTTTGTGCTTTCTTAGGATCTTTTCATTTTTGTGCAAGGACAACTTTTCTACAACTCAACTACAAGTATTTATACACTACATCAGCCTTGGAATGATCATCAAGGTCAGTATTACAATCATCAACCATTGGAACAATCTCCAAGGTCAGTATTACAAACATTTACAAGATAGGTCTTGACCTATTACAACATTATACAAGGGAGATGAAATAAAAATGCATGCAGATCACGCCATGCCTTAGCTGGGACTTAAACACAATCTTCCACACTTCAAAATGCCTTCACAATCTTCAAGATGATCTCCACAATCACTAGAATCAACCAGGTTGACCAAGCTGGTTACACAACACACTATCTGAAAGTAAATCTTCAAACACCTTCACAATTCTTCCACACGGATCAATGTAATGAGAGGAACATGATCAGGAGGTATCCACATGCACGTTATAATCATCAGGAGCAACCACACAACTCTTAGCCACTTTATCCATAGGAATCTTCTCACTGAAACACATGAACTTCTCTGTCTTCGACTGTCATAAAAGAAAGATAGCTTGCAGACCACCAAATCATGAACCACTGCAATTGTAGGCACCTATCAGTATCCTAGACTTCCTTCTAGAACCACAGAGAAAAATACTTAATTCCAGAGGAATGCGAAACATATTACTTTCTCCCTGTCCTAACTAATCTTCTAGAAAAGGCAGACTAAACTCTGGTGAATGTAACTCTCAATTCTTCATACTAAAGGATCAAACTCAGGATTCAACAACTTAGGGCATCCCTTTGAATAAATTCCAATCTGCATAGAAATGCGGAGCAATCTACTAGGTTGTTCTTCAACATGCCACACACTGTCTATTCTGCACTTCACTATAGCTTACTTGTTTCTTCCGGAGAGGCCAATTTTCTTAATATCCTCAACATGAAAATCTTCCTAACATGTGATAGAATAAGATACACTTGACACCAATGACAACAAAGATATGTTGACATCAATGACAACACCAATTAGGCACATACTTGCAACAACTCCATGAAGAGGACATGCCTGTAAAAGTGGAAGCAAGAGGAAAGAATGAGGCTGAAATGGTTACAAGAGTAGATTGAAAGAATCTTGTGGAGGACACTTGTTAGGGAAAAGGTAAGAAAGCTGATTTTAATAAGGCTTTGGATGAAATTTGTAATTTGAAAGAAGAAAGCAAGATTGAAGAATTAAATAGTGATTGGGAGATGAATGAGTATGACATGGAAATGTGGACGCTGGCAGATGAGAAAGAAATGAGGAAGCAAAGATACAAGAGAAAGAATAAAATTAAAAAAAAATAGATTAGAAAGAATAAATATGGATATGGGATGGACCATTGGAATGGTTTAACTGAGGACAATGGAAAGAAAGAATGGGCAACAGAAGCCTAGGATAATGGAGGCATGAAGGATGAAGAAAAAGTTGTAAAACTGAAGAAGGCATGAATAAGATTGCAACAGTTACAAAAGTTGCAACAATAAAGCTTGAAGGTGAAATAATTTATGAAGATCCGACAGATGGAAGAGGGTATAAAGGAAATGAAGGTGAAGGCATTGTTTTGTATAAAGGAATAGTAGATAAGGAGGTTGCATTTTCCTTTTCAATTTCTTTTTGTGTAGCTAAGAAGATGGAGCAGGATGCTGATGAAAATGTGAAGCCAAATGGAGCAACTAAAGATGCAAAAAGAGCGGAGACAACTTGTGATGATGAAGTGGCAGCAGAACTATAGGAAGAGGTAAAATTTTTAGATTGTTGGGAAGTCATAGTTTTACATTCTGTTGTTGGACTAGATAATGTAATTTTTGGAAAGACATATGGTGAGGATTATTTGTATTGTTGTGAGGATATGGAGAATTATGATTTGTATGGGAAGACACAAAATAGGCCATTATGGAAAGGTGAATTAGATGAATTTGATAATCAAATTGATGAAGGGTATGAGTTTGAGGATATGGAAAACCTACATTTTTCTTTAATGATTTATATTGGTTGGTATGAGGATGAGTGGGTAAGAAGATTATAGTGTAGCCATAGATATGTTAGATTTGGAATAATGAGATTGGGGCAAGACTGTCAAAAGAGCTTGATGAATGCACCTGAGCGTTGTTGGAAAAAGAGAAAGAAAATAAATAGAGAGTAAGTTTTGGAGTATTACTTCATGTGTAGGAGCACATTCTTTTTGTCCCCTAGGGAGTCTAATGCAGGGGCATCGCTCTCCATCCAAAATTTGGTTTGAATTTCATTTTAGTTTTGGGATTTCTGTAGTGTTTTGGTGGTTTGAGTGTTTGTTAGTGTAGCTTCCTATCGCAATGCATTTTATCTTTCTTCCGCAAGCAACAAATGTTGGACTCCTATCACTTAATGAGTTCCTATCACCAGTTAGTAAAAGAGTTACAGTTATTCACAAAATTGACAGTCTTGATTTCAGTGGTTGTTACAGTTTTGAGGAAGAGGAGAAATTGAACATGGTGACTAGATGAATGACAGTTGAATGGAAACCCAAACATCCCGTGGTAGTTACAGAGCAGTTAGAAGGTGGTGGAGTGGAAACATCTTGGTAAGGATTACAGAAAGGAGAAGGAATGGTAATAAAAGATTCTCTCTGAAAAGAGGAGGGGTGGTTATGGGAAGATGAAGAGAGGCATCCATTAAGAGGCATAAGGGATGGTCAGACTAGAAGGAGGAGGCCAAACATAATGTAGAGGGGGATGAATAGGGAAAGGCCCAACAATAGAATCTAGAGGAGCTCGATCTGGTGGAGGCCGCATATAAAAAATTAGAGAAGGCCGTGAAATAAAGGAGAGAGAGAGGTCGTAAATCAGAGGAAGGCATAAAAGGCTGATAGTCAGAGAAAGAGGAACGACCATTTGTAGATAGGCTAGAGATAGACTAAGGATTAGAGGTTGTAATAAAGAAGAGATGAAGATGGTATTAGAATAGGAGAATGGGAGACAGAAGACAAGAGGAGGAAAAAGATTGTTTGTTGGAAGATGTGGGATGCTGAATAATTAATGACGAGAGGAGAGCAAGGAATGTAGAAATGAGTTGAGGTAGGAGGTACATTATGAAGGTGACTGTTTATCCACTATGGCCCAATCCATCTAGGTAATGTATGAAATAGAAGATATTTGTAATCTATTCTTTCATAATATAAAATGGTGTTAAGTGTTAGATTTATTTATCTATATATGCTGGTTATTATTGCCTTGGTAGACACAGTCCCTTAGGATAAGCTTGACACATTGTAACATTTTTGTTCTTGTCATAGATGAGGTTGTAAGTGTTAATTGCAAGTCCATGTCAATTGAGTTTGATTATGAATTGCTTATATGTGGTGTTATTGTGTAATCTTTATTGTTACTATCTAGTTCCTATCACTATTGTGTCAGGAGATCTATGGGAGACGGTTGAATGTGAAGAGACCAGGTATTCAATTAATAGGTTGATGAAGGGTATTAGAAAAAGATGCAAAAAATATTCCATCAAAATTCATGATAATGGTTTAAAGGGCGACAAGGTTTCACCTTGTACTTTGCGAACATGTGCCAATCTAGAGAATGGTGTTGTGCAGAAGACCACCGTAACACCGCATGGTGGTTATTGGGCCTTCACGGTGATGCAGGGAGCTTTTGTTCTGATGACATAAATTAGTTTTGTTTTATTCTCTGTGAAATGTATTGCCAAGTAGGAGACCTTCATTGATCCTAGTGTGAATGATTCTCTCCATATGCTATGGTAAATTCAAGTACTTGGATTATTTCTTGGCTTAGTTTATATCTACTAGTGTTTTATTAACACACAAAGAGAGTTCATGATATCTTATATATTACAAATTTGTAATTCATAGGTTGTGTTTTGGAAGTGGATCACACCAAAGATGTTGGGACATGTTACATAGAGTTCAGTGTATCATTGGTCATTGGAAGGTAATGAAAAGCTCTAGAAAATTCAAAAAAAACTTCTGCTTTTTATGTGCTCTTTATGTTATAATATTCCTAAAGAAAAGCAAGGTGCAATATTGAATTTGACTAAAATTCTATTTTTGTGTACTCATGCAAGGCTTGTTTTTTGTTTCCGATGTGCTTTCTTCGATACTTTTTTAACATGTCAAATTATTGGGGCATACAAGGGATTCTGAACCTGTCTAAATGTTTGAGCAAATGACCAATTTAATAGGAAACCAAATAATAAATTATCGATGTGATTCTACTGAAAAGTGGCTTGTTTTGATTGGAATTGCTCTAGGAGCACCTGAGGTGTGTACTATCTAATGGCTATGATATTATTATATTCCTTAATTGATGGGGTTTATGATTGTTATTGACAATAACAAAATTCTATGGACAAAGGCCACAACTTGTCAAGGCGAACATGCAATTGTTTTCTATAGAGTTGCAGTGAAGTCAAGTTGCAGTGAAGTCAAGCTCTAGAAGCCCATGCAACCACATTTGCATCATTTAAGGTAAAACTCTCTTCCACTCTTTGAGATAATTTTCTCTACCATATCGGATGCTTCTTTCTTGTTGTGCTTCCATTTTCATCTTGTCTCTAAAATCTGTGGAGTGTTTCCTAATGTTGATTTTGTTTTTCTATAGGTTGCGGGTATTGAAAATCCTTCCATCCTTATTTCCTTTGCTTCAAAAACAATCACTAGAGGGCAGCTCACTTCAAAGTTACACATGATTGAGTTGGGTACACATCCAAGTATGGTATTTTATTCCTTCTTGATTTGTAATTTGAACTAGCTTAAAGTTTGTAGAGTTGTTGGTTTTTCTGTAAAATAAGCTCTCTTTTGATATTGTAGATGAACTATAGGAACTGTAATCCTATATGTACTGCATAAACTTGAGGGTTTGATCTTGTTGCACATTCACTATTTTTGTTAACTGCCCTCTTGAATAAATGAAGACCTCTTGCCTAGCCCACTATCCTCTCTCCTTGTGAAAGATGACTGCCTTGTGAGAAGAAGGTTGCCTCAGACTGGTGATTGTTTTGCTCTCTGAGTGATTGGTGATTGCCACCTTTTAAACTCTTTACACCATTATTTACTATGACAATCAACCTTTGTAACAATCACATATAATCCTCAATCTGATAGATTAAAAGAGCATATACATGTCTCATTGACCTGATTCTTTATTGTAAACAAAAGGGGAAATGTTGGTCTACTTTTACCCATATTACATTATGCTCTTTTTGACTGACCATGGCAATATTTTCTCCTTAACGTGAGATCTTACTTCCTTAAACTCAAGGCTTCATTACAAAGTCAGAACCCTATCAAATAAATCACACAAAACAACAAATGTTTTTTGAAGAACTAAGCATACCCTTGATATGTTAATTCAAATAACCAGGAAAATGCAATATGGAGACAACCACATAAAGTATCAAAGATAATCAACAAGTAATTGAGAACTAGAAGTAATGGCACCAGAGAAATGCAACTTTCTATTGATATGCTTCAAATATCAGGACTTACAATGTCTCTTTTCAAAAATCAAAATTCCCTGAGAGCTTTCCCAAGGTCTTGGTTTCCTTCTTATAAGGATGAATGAAGCTACAAGATTCAAACCTTTTACATTCCAAAAATGTCTTTTCAAATACCCACCCCTTAATACAACCTATTACAATATATACTTTTTTGACAAGTTTAAAAAAGACCGCCAATTATATTTTGAATACAAATTGGAAAGCATAAAAATAGAAAGAGACAAAAATGAGGACGTCTAAGATTTGATGGTGCCTATTGACGCCAGCATGATGCTCATTGCTCCCCTGCCTGATCACTCTTCAGCTGCAAGATATTTTTGCCCCCATTGGAAAACAACATAATCACTAGGCCATTTATATTCTTGAATCTGGAGTAGGTTGGCCTGGTGATCTTTCCATCTTTTGTCCAACATCACTTTGACATCCATGACGAACTTGACATATCCAGCATCCAGGGCAATCACCCTATCCAAAATAACATTGAAACTAAGAATATTTATGTTGTCATCCTTTTTCAAGAAATCAATGATTTGAGAAACTATCTGGCTAAACTCATTCTTCCATGCATCAAAATCTTTGATCTTCTCATCTTCTGTCAAAATGGAAGGAATAAACTAGTGCTTGAAGGTGGCAAAAGAATCAATCTTTGCCTAGATTTTTGGCTCTCACCATTGACATACTGGAATTCATCTAGGATCATTTTCACCATCTTCTCGGTTGGCTTGAGTGAAGCTGGAGCACCCGGGTCTCTTTTTAGAACCTTGCACAAAGTTAGCTATGTATGGTGTGCAGGTTGCCATTTCTTGTATATTGGGTCCAAAATAGAAAGATTGGCCTTCAACTGACCAATGGCCTGAGATAAGGAGGAATAGCATTCATGCACATCTTTCAACTTATCAACAACCAATTTTACTTTGTATTCCAAAAAAATTTCAAATAATTCAAGATTTTTCAATCTAGCTTCATCCTTTGTCTTCTCATTCTTCTCTTTCAATTCTTCAATTTCTTTTTTCATTCAATTTTAATGCATATAACTACTCAATTGACATTGTAGAATCATTGGTTTCTTGTGGCACAAGGGCTTGGTATGGCACAATAGCCTAGCTCTAAGAAGAACTAGCACCCTTCATTTGTTGCTTGAGTTTGACATTTTCTAGATTTTACTTGTTCACTTCATCAATCAACTCAATCTGATTTTTTTCATAATCAAGCAATCTTTGCTCCAACTTTTTGACATCAGTTTGAGTGAACATTGTAAAGTGCATGGTAAGAGTCGCTGCTTCAAGAACTGATGTATCCTAAAATGTTGTTTCTATGACTGTCCCCTTCTTCTCTTGGACTACATCAAGTAATTCAAAGAAATAGGTTTTCAAACAGACCTCTGTTCCAGACAAGGAGAGTTGCTAATGTAATGCTCCAATCCATTCCAGATCAAACCATAATGGAACAACCAATCTTAGATGAGACCAGAGCAAGGTTGCAACCTTTAAAGAGAAGCTTTTCAATGGTCCATGCATTTCCCAATTCGAATAATAAGCCATATGTTGACTACAATCCTAAAGAATGTTCTTCATCCTCAAGCCATCAAGCTTCTAAAACATTCCAATCAATTAATCCTTATCCTGCCCGTGATTCTTTTGCCTCAACCTCAGACTTGAGTTGTGACCCTGTTTTGATGGATAAGCTAGTCAGACAAGTACGCTCAAGGCTTCATCTGACTCCTAAAGAAGAAAAAGATAGGAAGGATAAGAAGCAAAAAGGAATTAAAATCATTAAGCTTGATGAACCTTCTTGTATGATGAGAGAAGCTTTGCCAAGGTATGGGTCTAAGAAAAAAACCAAACATCAAATTTAGGTTGACCCTACAACAACAGTAGAAGTCACTGGTTATGAGCCGGGACGCTGGCCAACCCCAGAATGCTTTACAATAGTCAACCTAGATGAGAAGCTATGGGGAAAATATGAATTTAGACTTCATAAAAAAATAGGAAAACAACAAAAGAGTTCTGAAGCCCAGAGAAATTGGCAGGCCTAGTGGATGATAACAGCCTAGGAGAATATAGATGATATGGCCCTTGACATCAAACAAGCAGTAAGAAGGTCAACCTTAGTGTATGATAATTTGCTCCATGTTGAGAATACTGTAAATAAAATAGAATCTAACACTCTTAAATTAGAAAAATAGTCCACATCACTGTTAAATGATTCTTCAAGAATTTCTTATCAAATGAGATCTGCCCAAGCTGCTATTGCAAATATTTAGACATTTATTCAAATAATTGATACATACACCACTCAAATGTCTGATAATTTAGCCACCTCATATGCTAGAAGAGACAATCAAGCCCAAGAAAATAAAGCACTATTAGAACATGTGGCTAGAAACATAGAAAAGATTAGAAGATATACAAAGAAAATAAGAGTCTCTCAGATAGGAAAAGATAGCTCTGAAGAAGACGCTGAAGAGATTAAATCTCATCATTCTAAACTTATGCAGAAACAAAGAGTTAAGGTCCAAAGGAGGAAAGGTATTTTAATTGAAGAACCTAAAGAAGAACAACAAGTGGCACCCTCTAGAACCAAAACAACCCCTAGACCTACAAATTTAGTTTTCCCAAAACAAAAAGAACATGCACTACAACATGCTAATGAAATGAAGGATTGGTTACAGACTCTTCAAATTGAAGATAATGAACCAATATATATGGATGATCCTGTTGCAGCGTATATGGATACTTCTCCTCCTAAAGAAGAAGCCTTTTTAGATGCAAAATCATCTCAGAGATCTAAAGATTAGGAACTTTAATTGGTTAATGAAGAATTTATCCTAGAACAAGTGATGTTAAGGAATGGGAAAACTTCATGGCCAACCATGAATCAGTAGGAAGCAATATTGATATAGAAATGAGGGATGTTGTTTCAGAAAATTCAAGACCAAAACAGATGAGCCTATGCTACATTAGGATACATATTAAATATTGATAAAATTGTTGATCCATACGATGCTATCTGCACCTGGTGTGACACTCTAGAAAATTTTTATGACACTAGAAGTTTTGTATGGTCTGAATCTAACAAAGTTTTGTATATTGTTAGATTAATGTAAGGAAAGTTGAGAGATTGGTGGAATAGTTTGCCTGATAATGGTATCATTACCACAAATCCCCAGATAGGAGAAGAATATGTCAAAGAAATGGATATAGGCCGGAATGATATATCTACTGAGGGATTTTCAATTCTTAAACTCATGCTCATTGGATTGTTCAATGGTCATAGGAAAAATAATATTCTTGAGGCTGAAAATATTTTGTATTCACTACAACTCAAGAACTTAGGAAAGCTGCATAAATGCAATCTCATTTTTGAAAAATATATGGTTGCAGCTCATAAACTCCATGATCCAACCACTAAGAAATATTATGTTAATTCACTCCCTTGTGGATTAGGAGAATGGGCAGAGGATTATTTGATGGATAGAAAATAGACTAAAGTTGAAAAATGCACATTTTTTGAATTAAAGACTTTAGTCACCTACAAGATGGATAAGCACTGTCTCCTTAAATCCCTAACTGATAATAGGGAACAATTGAATTTCTCATACAATTTGAGGGAATATTGCAATTTACCACCAATCAACCAGCTTAAAAAATTTTAGCTAGTTAGAAAATTTCACAAGAAATCTTGTGGGAACTACTGTAAATGCAGGAAGTGCAATAAAAGAGTCTATGATGATGACAATATGGAAAGATCTTTTCTCCCTAAGCATAAAAGTCACAAAAAGAGATATAGGTTTGCTCTTGTACATAAGAATTCTTTTAGGAGTAGAAATCCTCCCAAATACTTGTTCAAGAAAAATAAGACTCCTGGAAAGGGCCCAGTCAAGTGCTTCATTTGCAAAGGACCCCATTATGCAACAAATTGTCCAAGAAAATGTAATCCTAGAAATAAAGTTTATGCTCTTTTCAATGAACAAGATGTATGTAATAACTGGGAGATTGTAGATTCTAGTGATGCTTTTGCTCAATTTTTTGAATTAGTTGAAGTTTTGCCTAAACACTTCTCTATGGCCAAAGATAAGCATAGAAAGGTTTGTACATCCACCTCTTAAAGTAGTTTTGATTCTTCTGATTCATCTAATTCACCCTCTACAGTCGCAAAAGTTGTTCAACAGGCTATCAAGGATCTAGATTTCAAAATTGATATGGCAAAGGCCAAAGATCCTTATAGAATGGCTGGCACCACAGAAGAAAGATGAGATGCAATCAAAAAACAACTCAAAGATATTAAGACTTGGGAAGCGGAGCGAGATTCTCTTCAAAAATAAGTTCTAAGTTCTAAGGCTTCTACATCCCATGGATATGTCCATCCCAAATGGAAGAAAAAACCTATGTCATCTCGTTCCCCTTCTCCACCTCCCCTAAAAATATCCTCTAAAAAATCTATCAAGCCCCTTGATGCACTTTGCACCAAGATAGATCATCTTACTGAGGTATCCAAAATCTTGCTCGCTAAATTTACCTCCAGCAAAAAGAACTCACTACACTCACTTCTGTCGTGGGGGAAATTAGGGAAATATTGTTCAAAGATGACAATAAAGAATCTTCAAGTAGCAGTAGTTCTGAACCATCTAAACTAGCTAATGCTTTATATCTCACTGAGAATTGCACATATATTAGGATAAATTTATGTTTCCCAGGATATAAGCAGATACCCATGGATGCCTTTGTGGACTCTAGTTCTTCAAGAAGTTTGGCCAAAACCAATGCTATTCCTCTAGAATTCTGGAAACCCAAGCCAGAACTTCCTGAAGGGTATGCAATCAATGGACAACAGGTCCAAATGGGTAGATATGCTCAGGATGTGACCATTGAAATATAGGGGAAGAAATTTGTCACCGATTTCATTGAGTTGGATGACTTAAGAGGTGATGTCTTACTAGGATTTCTATTTTTGACCAAATATCAGCGTTTTGTTCTAAGAACTCATGAAATCTCTCTTAGGCATGAAGATGGCCCCATAAAATTCTTGCTTTAAAGGTAGTTAATTATAAGTTTGACAAAAAAACTACTAAACCAAGAAGAAGAGAAAGTGTCAATCTTCAAGCACAAAAATTGCCACTACTTCTAGAGCTAATCAAAGCTAAATTTGAATAAGATTGTTGCAATTTAAATCCTATCCAATTATGGTCAAAAGAGCATGAAGAATGTGAACTAAAGATAAAGCTAGAATGCCAGTCTATGATTCCATTTGAGTTGGCATATCTAATGAGCCCCACTGAGGTGAAGGAGATGGATGAACATTTAGAAGAATTGCTACAAGGTCATTTTATCAGAGAAAGTAAGAGTCCATTCAGTTGTCCAGTGTTCCTGGTAAATAAGTGTGCTGAGAAAGAAAGAGGTAAAAAGAGGTTTTGCATCAATTATAAATCTCTCAATGATATTATTCTTCCATTCAATTATCCAATTCCATTTAGTACTGGCTTGATTATGAGAGCAACCTCTAAAAGGATAGTTTCCAAGTTTGATTGCAAGTCAGGATTCTGGCAAGTCAAGGTCAAGGAAGAAGACAGATACAAAACTGCCTTCTCTGTTCCTCAAGGACTATATGAGTGGAACGTAATTCCATTTGGCCTAAAAACTGCACCTGCTTATTTCCAGAGGAGAATGGACAAAGCTTTGAGAAACCTTAAAGAATTTTGTGCTGTATATATTGATGACATTATTATTTTTTCTTCTGATTCTTCTAAACATTTGAAACATTTGGAACTTCTGTATAATGCTATTAGGGACCATGGAATTTGTTTATCTGCTAAAAAAATGGTCATTGGGCAAGAAGAAATAGATTTTCTTGGATTAATTCTCTCAGAAGGAAAGATTAAATTACAACCCCACATTTTGAAGCATATTAATGAATTTCCTGATGAATTGGTTGCAAAAAAATAGATTCAGAGGTTTCTGGGTTGCCTTAATTATGTTTCTCCTTTCTACAATGGTTTGGCTAAAGACAGGGCCAAAATTCAAGGACAATTGAAAGATGGATCTCAAGGATGGACCAAGGATCTGACTAAAATAGTTAGAAAAATTAAAGAAAAATGCCAACATCTTCCCATGTTGCACATGCCAAAAGAAGGATACCCATTGATTTTATACACTGATGCATTTGATAATGTCTGGAGTGTTGTTTTGTTACAGGAAATTCCTCTAAAAGGAGCACAGATTTGTGGCTACAAGTCAGGAACCTTCAATGACACGGAATGCAGGTATACAATCTATGAAAAAGAGATTTTGGCTATCAAGAAAGGTATTCATAAGTTCAATATCTTCCTGAAACCAACACACTTCATTGTAAGAACAGATAGCTAGCCAATGAGGTCTCTCCTGAAAAAGAAACCAGACAAAGATCTTGCCCATGGTAGGATTGCAAGGTGGTATTTAGATTTTAGCAGTTATGATTTTGATATTGAATGGATAAAAGGAGATAATAGTCCATTGGTAGACAGTTTGACCAGAGAAATGTCAAAAATAGTTGAGCTTGCTTCCATGCTGATTGAACTTGGTGAAACTCTCTTAAGAGAAGATGGGTTAGAAGTGTATGAGTTACCTGATGAAGAAGGTAATATAATGTTTGTTCCTCAACTCCCACCTGAGATTATTGATCCTATTCTTCAAGTATATTTTCTTAATAAATGGCTTCAAGAATTAAGAAATCACATTTCATAAAATTATGAAAAAGGAATTCTTGAGCCAAAAGAATAGATTGCCTTCTTGGAACAGTTTGGACTAGAAGAAATCAGTCTAGCCTTTTCAATCAGAAAGGGATTTTCTTTTGACATCTACATCACTTCTCTGATACCCATTAATTGGGAGGCAAGAATAAAGAAAAATCTGCTAAAATGTGCCAAGTACGGATTCATCAATAGAATTACAATTCTTTAGACAAAGTTTGAAGACTTTGCAGATTTCTTTGCTATATATGACAATCGGGTTTTACCACCTGATATAGAGGAATTTTTTGATTATATTCAAGGAAATCTCTCTTGGGAAGTTTCAGAAGGAATGACAAGTTATCTATCTAGTCCAAGCTGTTATCACATACCTAGGGTAGAATACTATCCTATGGTTCATAATTGGTTTTCAAGAGCAGTAATTGATCAAATAGAACCTACTCTTCTTCCAGCATTATTAGCAATCCGAACTGAATTAGACCTGGCTTATCCTGAAGAAATAACTTAGATAATCTATGCTTTCAAAAATAGAAATGATGACATGGACAATGCCTTTCAACCTATTCCTCAAGATCTTCTTCCTCCAACTATTTTTGGAATAGACTAGCACATGGGTTTGTCTGTACCGTGACGTCAGCCACATTATGATCCGACAACAAGATGCTACCCTGTCAAAAAAAGAAAAATCCCCATATACACTTTTGGGTGTAAAGTGGGCCATCTTCGCTTACGATGTTTTCAAAGTGATTGTCTTTTACCACTGTTGTTAGTGCTCACGGACATGACTGCTTAATAGCTATCCACTCCAACAGTTCTCTATATGTGTCATTTTTGTATGGACGAACTTCTAGGATAGTTTAGTGTTTTTGAGGTCTACTTGCTATAAATAAGAACTTCAGCCACATTATTTGGCATTCAGAGTTCAATTTAGAGTTAGATAGAGTCTTAGGATGAGTCTTAGGATCACAAGAGTATGCTCTTGTTCTGCGCTTAGTGCGATCTAAACAATCAAAAATTGTGTAGAAGGTTATATAGTGTGATAATCCTTATCGGTTATTACATTGATCATATATTGTAATCATTTCATATTATGCAATAAAGATCCTTTCGCTTAAATAGGTGATCAAGCATGAGGGGAAATGATAACAATGTCATATGTTATCTCAACTAACCTTCAACCTTCAACCACAATTCTCCTTATAGTGCCTGAAAGTCAAGGTCAAAACTTCTTGATTGTGTTTATTTGTACTTAGTTGATGTTGAGTTCATGCACATGTATACCTCTCTTGCACATGGTGAATAGATTGTTGACTTCTAAATGTCCAACAAGTTTCTCTAGAACTTTATAGAATATAACTCACAAATGATTCATTTAGCAAGTGTGCTACTCCAAAGGAGATAAATTTATGAGTCATAGATAGGAACAACAATGTCTTTATATCCCATGCTTGTTATTCACTAGCTTGGCCACATAGGGGATGGATGCATGTGACACCAAAGGAGTTGATGATTTCCAATTGTATTGAAAAGATGATAGTTTCTTGTCACGATGTGGTGTTTGGGTCTCCCAAGGCGAAAAGGAGTGAGAGGTATTATAGGGGCATGAGGTAGTGACCGTGGAGGGAAATATGTTGTAGAAATAAGGGACAATAATTTGTCATAACAACACTAGTGAATTTATTTGATTTATAAACCTTCACAATCAATATGTTTTATCATTAATATGTTTTATCATGAATGCCTCCATCAACACAATTTCTAAGCCCTTCACATACAAAGGAAACCTTAAGACATTATCCACATTAGCAAGATTTAAGATTAAATCAAATTTGATTTCTTATGATTTGTTATACTTAAGAAGACATATAACAATTCCATCTAGAGAAATTAGGCCTCCATGCTTATTGTCCAAGTGGTAACTTGTAATTCTTTATATACATAATCAATAATTTATATTATATTCAACTTGGGTAAACGATTTTGATGCTAGCTATGAACCGGGTACAATATCAAGTGGGTGGGGGGGAGACTAGACCTCGTAACCTCATGCCTACCACAGAAAGCTCTCGCCAATCAAGCCAGGCCCCTGTCCATTATTATATATTATATTGAGTATAATATAAATGATTGATTATATATATAAAGCACTACAAGTTACCAATTGGACAATAAGCATGAAGGCCTAATTTCTCTAGATGGAATTATTATATGTCTTCTTAAGTATAACACTTCATAAGAAATCAAATTTGATTTAAGCTTAAATCTTTCTAATGTGGATAATGTCTTAAGGTTTCCTTTGTATGTGAAGGGCTTAGAAATTGTGTTGATGGAGGCATTCATGATAAAAACATATTGACTGTGAAGGTTTATAAATCAAACAAATTCACTAGTGTTGTTATAACGAATTATTGTCCCTTATTTCTATAGCATATTTCCCTCCACGGTCACTACCTCATGCCCCTATAATACCTCACTCCTTTTCACCTTGGGAGACCCAAACACCACCTCGTGACAAGAAACTATCATCTTTTCAATACAATTGGCAAGCATCGACTCCTTTGGTGTCACATGCATCCATTCCCTATGTGGCCATGCTAGTGAATAACAAGCATGGGATATAAAGACATTGTTGTTCCTATCTATGACTCATAAATTTATCTCCTTTGGAGTAGCACACTTGCTAAATGAATCATTTGAGTTATATTCTATAAAGTTCTAGAGAAACTTGTTGGACATTTAGAAGTCAACAATCTATTCACCATGTGCAAGAGAGGTATACATGTGCATGAACTCAACATCAACTAAGTACAAATAAACACAATCAAGAAGTTTTGACCTTGACTTTCAGGCACTATAAGGAGAATTGTGGTTGAAGGTTGAAGGTTAGTTGAGATAACATATGACATTGTTATCATTTCCCCTCATGCTTGATCACCAAACGAAATTGTGACAAGTCAACCACTTCATCTAGCTTGTGTTCTCTATTTTACTTTTTGCATAAGAGAATTGAAGTTTCTTATAGCTAATGATGATCCCATTACCTAAGATGTATATCACCATTGCTTCAAGGCTTGAATTGTGATCTCCTTTTCACCCAAGTAACATTCATTTACTAGAGAGTTGTTATTTTCTTAACAACTATAAAGCAGGTAAATTATTTGAAATAGAAATAAATAAATCTATATTTCATACATTGACTAAATGTTAAAACATAGCAAATAACATTGTACAACCAAATATTTCATCAATAAACTTTAATAACGTCAATTTGTAACAATAATTTAATCAATGGAACATTAGTAACATTTCTTGCAAATAAATATATAAATCACTTATTTGTGAAGCACTGAGATGCTGTTATACAACACTCAAAGGAGTAATCACAGGTCCCAACTATTCCCGGCAAAGAGCACCCTTGGAGGAACCAGTTCTTACACAGAACCAACCGTGTCTCATGGCACAAACAAACACAACCCTGGCTAGGACACTCGTGGTTGTACGTTGTAACCCGAGTTGGACACACTCTGCGTGCCCCTTCTCCAAATGCTTAGTTCCCAACCAATGACCTAATCCTCACTCCTTTGTGCCCTCTGATTCCTGTATACTTTTTCTTGTATACTTTCCTGTACATTTTCCTGTATACGTTTCCTCAATGATTTCTCAAATAATTCCCCCCATTTACATTCGTTTCACGGGTTTAAATAGTAACCCAAAGGGTGGCTTCCAACCATCACACCCAATATAATTATTTTTATTTGCACTCTTCTCGTAACAATCACTTAAATAAGAGTGTTTTTATTTTTATAATGTTCTTTTAACCTTTTAGCTTCTTTTTTAACTTGAAAGTAACTTTCTTTTCATTCTTTTGTTTTACATACCTCCTTTACTATTAAATAATTTTCTTTTATTTTCTCTTTTTATTCTTTAATAATGTTTTATCAACTTTACTTATTTAATTCATTTCTCGGTGAAAAAGTCCCATAACATGAATGATGGCATAGAGTTCTTCCTCATAGGTGGTGTATCATGGCACCAAGTAGGTAAAATTGAAATGATATGCAACCATGTGTCTATGCTAGATGAGTAATATGTCATGCATGTAGTTAAAAACATGTTGATCTTAATCTCTAAGTTTTAGTGATATGTGGCATGTGCATGACTACTGCAACACAAATCCATTGTTGGATTTCCTCAAAGGTGTACTTTCACACAAGTGTTATATGGAAAGTAATCTTGTCGCACAAGTTTTAGTTAAACAATAAATGTTAGAGAATCAAAGGATAACACTATGATTGAAATTTGCAAGTCCAAGAAAACTCCTAAGCTCTATGAGGTTACACATTATGGATTAATCTTGGATAACTTTGATCCTTTTTATGTATCTATTCAATATTGACACATTTTACTATATATTGTAGGTACTAGATCAACATAGCTCTAAAATTGAATAAGTTGGCTTAGAACTTGTGGTAGTGCAATTCATCAAGGATGTGCACAATGTACTTGATGGGTTACTCACATCTCTTCTTGATCATATTCTCATCCAAGTATACAACAACAAAGGAATTGGTGAATGCCCTAAGCATGACATTCATCATGTTGAATGTTGTTAGTGAAATGCTTAAACTAAAAGGCATAATCAACCACTTGTATAATCCCTCCTTGGTCTTGATCATTGTCTTCCAAATTCTACATGGTTAACAAGAGCATGATGACCAATTGTTTTCAAGTTGATCTTGGTGAAGTATTGTGCACCCCAAAGTTGTTTCAAAAGGTTGATTATGCATCATGATCTTGTTGAGCACAATAATAAATGTAGTCACCATAAACCATCTTTCTTTGGTGCAACAAGTATCAAGCTTCTATAACAAAAAGAGTGGTCAAGTCTTGGCTTACTGGATGGGTTTTTAAATCTAGCATGGAATTCCATCACTCCTAAATCAAATTGCATTACAAAGGGTTGTTTAGAGGTGGTGATCCTAGAGCTCAATCAATTTAATCCTTCACTACACAAAATGTTGTGATGCTTACGAGTTCTTGAAAGGCATATTTAAGCTACTTAAGTAAATTGTCAAGTTGTCACAATTGTGTTGTGCACAAGGTTGCATACACAGAAAGGGTGTGTTCCTCATGGTGGGCTTGATTTTGTAGACAAAACATGAGTAAAAGAAGGCTTATCTGTATGAGACAAAAAAATCTTCTTGCATTGGTTAGTGAATGGTAAAATAACTTGAGTCTTTGGAAGAGATTTTGGGATGTTGTAGATATAGTCACTAACATTAAAAAAAAAATTCTGTTTTGTCATGATTAACGATTAGAAAATCATTTTGTTGACTCACACTAGTGATGGGCACACAAGTACTAGTTTAATTTCTCTTTACACTAGTTTTATCTACACATGATGGTTTCAAGTAAAGTTGTATCACACTCTACCGATTCAATGCATGACTAGTGCTAGTAATGATCATGTATAAGTGACTCAACTTGTGTTGAGATCAAATGATATGGTTGGCATCTTTATTTATAAATAGTTATTTATAAAATGTGGTGAGCTTATCTAAGGGGTTGAGCTTAATTTGTTAAAAGCATTGGACTTCATTTGGAGACCCAAGTTCAAATCCCCATAGGGACATCTAATGTGGTATTCTAAGTGGTGACCCTTGGTCTTTCATAGTTGGCATCTAATGTAGATGTCGTTTCAATTAATGTGGATTTCTAAATAGTGACTCTTGGTCTTCCATAGGTGATTTCTAGTGTGTGTTTTCATAAGGAGCTTATATTAGTTCTAATCTCACAAGAGCTTGTATTGGTCTCACATAGATGCTCATGTGAGTTGAATATTTGTAAACGATACTCAAGAGAAAAAATGTGGTGAGCTTGATATTGAGACACCACCTTACAGCAATATACAAATAAATAATTAATTAATGAAATCTTTTCAAAACAAATGCTAGAAGGCATTATAGCCTATACTTGAACAATATTTTTATATTAATTGTCCATTTTTATAGAACAAGTAGCAAAAGCTATTTTCTCCAAAACTTCTTTGATGTTGAAACAAGGGGGTAACGTGGGTGAAACTAAAAAAAGGCTCCCAAATATTAATCTAAAGTTAAATTTATGTGATGGATGGGTTATGATCCAAAACTTCCATTATTTAAATGCAATCGTCTAAGTGCTATACAAGTCATAGCAATATGTTCTCATTTAGGCTCAAAATCCATACCTTCATACAATAATTTCCTAGAGATCCTTGGATCATAGAAGTCAAGTGTCAAATGCCACTTCTTTAAAATTAATTTGACAATAAATTGCAATGGAATTTGTTTTGTATGTTTTTTATTAGATCAGCTAGAAAAGAGGGTCCAAAACCCTTTACAAAGCAGCCCCCAGGGCAATAAGAACAAGAACTGGGAATGAACCCAAAACAAAGGCCCAAAGGGCAGAAAAATAGGCCACCAAACAGGCCTGACAAAGCAAAACAGAGCAGAAACAGTAGAAGAATGGCTGGCTAATGGTAAACAGAAACAAAGGATCCAAGAAATCCCAAAATCAAAGTCTTCAGAGCAAGGAGAAAGGAGGGGCCCCTCACCCAGCTCCGCGACCAAGGGGCAGTCACGCACTGAAGAAGGGGCCAACAGCATAGCAGAGGAATCTGGAATCGTCAAAGAAGTAGAATGACCCAAATCAATGGGAGCCACCTACTCAGCAAAGACAACAATGACAGGGACAACATCCCAAACAACAGCATCCAAAACAGGACTGCAGCCGGAACAACAGCAACATCATCTGTTGAAGAAGCCACCACGAGCTCCCCAGCAGGCACCAGAGAAGAATCACTCTCTAGGGAAGGCTCGCCCTCCTGAGAAGAGTCATCAGAACAAGACGCCAAAACAGTCAAATGATCTGAAAGAGCATTCTTCCACCAAGTTACAGCACCCTTTCGACGAGAATGAGGGCAACCAGAGGCTAAGTGACCAATAGAGAAACATTGCTTGCACCGAAAGGGGAGACCCTCATAGTCCACCAATTGCGCCCACGGCTTGTCCCCTACCATCAGAACAACCTCTCCAAAGAGGGGTTTAGAGAGGTCAATATCTACTAGTATGTGAGCAACTGTAGTATGCCCCATATCCGAGGTTGTAGTATCAACCTTCAAAAAATGCCCCAATGTGTTGCCGATGGCTTCAAAGCAGGACTCCTCCCAAAATTGGAGGGGAAGATTGGGAAGGCGAATCCATATTGGTCTAGTATTGAGCAACTCAATGAGAGGATTAAAGGAGCGAGCCCAAGGCTTGATGGATAGAGAATGATCCCCCCACATCCAACCTCTATCCATCAAAGAATCCCTCTCCTCAGAAGACTCAAAGGTCGCAATGAAGAAACCCCTAGCACAGGGGTAAAGCTCAATCTTCCCATCAACCAACGGTTTCCAGGATTCAAGAATCCAGTTGTGCAGGTTGGGAGAGAGGACCACAACCCATTGAATCGATAGATCGCACCTTTTCTTGAATAAAAATCCTCGTTTTCGAAGACTTCAGGTCCACAAAACCACCACCAGTGAGGAGTGGTTACAAAGCAAGGTCCTGGATTTTGACTACGATGTGTGAATAGCTTCAGAAAAGGAACGTCCTAAAGTTGTCCCAGTAGCGCCGTTACCTAAAGAACCAGCAAACATACCCACCGATGTTCCAAAGGCCAGATGTAGAGAACCACCCAGAAAACCATGGGGTTTAATCTTCACCCCGCCATCAGTCGAACCCTTAGCAACCAAACGACCAGGCAGAGGAACACGGGAGGCAAGCGCATCAAAACCGGAGCAGGCACCAAACCATTAGCAGGAACAATGTCTGGATCACGAGCAGGCAAAGAGCCGTTAGCGTGAGTTCGCCCGGAGCACATTTTCAAAATATTCTTTAATAATACTAGGAGGTTTGAATCTGGGTTGTTGGCTCTATAGGCTGAAGCCCCACCATTTCACCACAGAGTCTCCCCTCTTGGAGGGTAAGTAACCTCAATTTTTGACGTGGTAGACGGTGACCCCGTAGGGTTTGAACCTTGGTTGTTGGCAGTACAGGCAAAAAGCCCTACCATTTCACCAAAGGGTCATCCCCTGTTGTGTATGTTACTATTTAAGATTCTTTTCATTATATATGAATGGTATTTTACTTTCAGTATTTTTTGTCAAATCAACATTATGCTTGTAACTCTTGATAAAGCGCATGTATGTCCAAATATATACACATAAGCACTCTAACCTCTATAATGCATAAGTAATTGCCTTAATCTTAATGAAAAGCATTGAGCATATCCTAAATTTCCTCCTATCTTGCATCAAGGCACTAGAAAAAATATATGTGCATTTCCCTCTACTATATTGCATCAAGATGCTAATAAATTTTCCAAGCATTTTTCATCTTCAAGTTCTATGATTTTTTGCAATTCATACTAGTAATGCTTTATTTCAAAATATTGTGAATGATTTTGATGTTATTTGATAAACCAATAACATTTGATTACTATTGATTAGTAAACTATTTGAGGTATTCCAAAATAGCTCACTTATTACAAACCTTTAATGTTAACTACTCAAACAACCTTCAAATGAGTGTAATATGAGAAATACAATATTAAATCCAAAGTAATAGGAAGCATAGAATGAAATAGAACACATGATAATGACTAACACAAATTTTGGTCTAGAAAAAACTAAAAAGAAAAAAATTCAATTGGATGAGTAAGTACTCTCCCAAATCTACAATAACCAATCAAGTACAATAAATATGAATGCATGTTAGTCTATCACAAACCTTTATTGTAATGATCTTACAACAAGAATAAAACAATATACATAGAAATGTGCAGAAATGAGAAAAGAAAAATGTTTTTATTATCTTCGCAACACCACTTCGAGGGGGCAGCCTCTCAACAGAGCATACACTCCAATTACAAACATCCAAGATACCTTCCACTTGGGAAGTCATTATAATATAGAGAGTCTTGTTAAAGACAACCACTACCATCCCATGCATGTGGGACAATTACTCTATTCTAACTAACTAATGATATGACCTACAAAGCATTTGCATTTACGCCCTTATTTAATAATACCTATGGGTGACTTACAAAGCATATGCACTCAACTAATTATAGCTACTATATAGCAAAATGGGGTTCATAACATTACCTCCCCTTTCGAAAAGTCTTGTCCTCAAAACTTGAGATGAGGAAACTTGGAGAGAATGCTAGCAGGTTCCCATGTAGTAACTTCAAGTTGTAGCCCCTTCCATTGGATTAAAATCTCATCAATAGAATGATTACAAAGGTGCTTGGTGCACTTGTCCAGTATAACCTCAAGTTCTAAAAATATAGAGCCCTCCTCATCCAATGCCAGTAGCTCTATTGGAATTTGAGCAACAATCCCAACCACCTTTCTAAGACAAAAGACATGAAAAACCAGGTGGAGCTTAGAAGAGGATAGAAGTGCTAATTTGTTTACCATTTCACCAATGCATTGGAACACCTAGTAAGGGCCATAAAATTTGGCGCCCAATTTATGACCTCACTTGCCCCAAAATGAAAGTTGCTTATAATGTTGGACACAAATAAAACCCAATTGCCAATGTCAAAAATATGCTCTATTTGATGTTGATCCACCTATTGTTTTATGGAATTTTGGGACAATGTCAAATTGACCTTAAGAAGCAAAGAAATTTCCTCACTTCGCCAAAGTACTGCCAATTGTTGTGACCTTGGAAGAGCTTGGAATATAAGCACCCAAGGAAGGTGGGGAAGTACCATAAAGGGCCTCACATGGGGTCATCTTGGAAGCACTATGATAAATGGTATTATACCACCACTCAGCCACAGGTAACCATCCAACCCATCATCCTTGTTGCTCAACCACAAAACAATGTAACTAAATCTCAAGGCGTTTGTTGGAAATCTCTATCAAGCCATTAGTTTGAGGATGATAAGTCGAACTTGTGTTCAAGTTGGTTGCATGTAACAAAAACAATTCTTACCAAAAAATGCTAGTAAAAATAGGATCACGATCCTTGACAATGGAGTGAGGCATCCTATGGAGTTTGAAGATGAAATCCACGAAGTGTCGAGCGACCATAGCAACAATGTAAAGTAGAGGTAATGCACAGAAATGGCCATATTTGGTCAACTAGTCAACAACCAAAAGTACCTATTTACCTCATAATACTAGAAGCGCCCTACAATGAAATCTATAAAATATCAATCCAAGCCTTATCTAGAATAGGAAGCAGCTACAAAAAACCTAGGGCTTTGATAGTTCCCCTTTATTCCTTTGACACATTACATTCAACTACAAATGCCTTGACATCTTGCTTAAGGCCATCCCAAAAGGAATCTCGCTTCACTCACTCATAGGTCCTCAAAAAGCCTAAGTGACCTACAATAGAGGAGTGAGATTCCAAAAGTAACTAAGGCTTGACCTAAGAGTTAGGAATTAAATAAATCCAATCCTAATAGGTGAGGACTTGTCCTATCCAACGAAACCCTAGCACAAACTATGGATCATGTTCCAATTACTTAATGATATCTTCAACTATCCGGTTAGCATCTCACTCCTACTGAATCTCATCCATCCAATTGGGTGCCAAGATGGAAAGAGAAAATATTGAGCCTTCCTATTCAAATTGACTTGAGAGGGCATTTGCTACCACATTTTCCTTATCCTTCTTGTAGACAATCTCATAATCATATCCCTACATTTTTGTCATCCATTTTTGTTGTCCGTGGGAGGACAATTGCTACAAAAAATATATTTCAAGCTATGTTCTATTTTTCTCTGGAACTTGCAACCCAAGAGGTAAGGATGACATTGTTGGACAACATTGAGGGTAGTCAGTATTTCTTTTTCATATGTAGATTTAATCGAATTGCACCCTATGAATTGCTTGCTAGTGAAGCCAAGGGGCCTACCTTCTTGCATCAACACCACTCATATCAGTGTCAGAGGCATCACATTCAAGAATAAAGGGTTTGTGAAAATATGGTAGGGCCAAAACTAGAGTGGAACACATGGTAGTCTTGAGAGTAATAAAGGTCAAATCAACTACTTTAGTCCATATGAAGTTCTCTCTTTCTCAAGAAAGTTGTCAAGAGCCCAACAATTTTACCATAGTTAAGAACAAACTTGCAATAATACCCTATCAAGCCTAAAAAACCTCCAAGCTTTTGAGGGACTTAGGTCTTGCCACTCCATTGTAATAATCTTCTTGGGGTCAACCTGGACACCATCATTCAAAACAATGTGGCCCAAATACTCCACCTATTAGTCTCCAAAGGCACACTTAGAGCACTTAGCAAAAAGAGAATGCTCTTTTCAACTCCCGAGGGCGATCTCCACATGGTGAAGATGATCAACCTAGTTCTGACTCTATATGAAAATGTCATCAAAGAAGACCAATATGAATATGCGCAAGCAACCATGAAACATTATATTCACGAGGCTTTGAAAAGTAGGAGCATTTGTTATGCCAATGGGCATTACCAAAAATTCATAATGTCCTTCATGAGTCCTAAAAGTACTTTTAAGGAATATCAACTTCTTTGACACGAATTTGATGATAGCTAAATAAAGATATAGCTCAATAAAATATTTGGCCCATGAAAGCTCATCCAACAAATCATCAATAACATGAATAGGAAATTTGTCCTTGATGGTTAATATATTAAATTCACAGAAATCAAGGCACATGTGCCAACCCTCATCATTTTTGGGAATCATAACTACAGGAGAGGAGTAAGGATTGGTACTTGGGCAAATGACACCTACCTCTTGTAACTCTTTAACCATCTTCTTAATTTCATTCTTTTGCTCAAATGGATATTGACACCTACCTTTTGTAACTCTTTAACCAAGACTAATGGGAATGTCATGGTCATGGGACAACCCTCTGGGTTCCTAAAATACTTGTTGATATGTATCGAGGAGGCATTGCAAATCTAACGAAGGAGTGGAAGGAGGTTGAGTCTCTAAAGAGTGGAATTGGGCAACGATGTCAAAACACCCCCTTCTTCAACAATTTTTCCATAGAATGATTTGCTCATCTGAACATCACCCACCTTCAATCTTTATAAGATATACTCTTTGCCATTATGGTTGAATTTGATCCATAGCTGGGAATAGTCACAAGTGAGTATTACTAAGGTTTGCAGCCATTAGACACCCAACACCAAATTTGTGTCGCTTAAGGAAAGAACAAACATATCAGTGGTCAATTGATAGTCTCCCAGAGTAGGTTTTACATTGTGACACAAGTTTTCTACTAATGAAGACATGGATGCTACCTCTATCTATCAAGACCACTACCTTGTCGTTTGACGTAGCCAATGACTTTAAGTGTTTGGGGGGGGCGGGGGGGGGGAGAGAAGTTGGCCAAAGTAGAAATTGAAATATGAGGATCAAGAGTGGACTCTTGTTATAGGGGAGCCAACTCTTCTTCCTCATCCGAAGATTTCTCATAATCACTGGGCACCTCTGTAGAATCAATGAGATACAAGCATTGTTCCTGACACTTGTGACCTTTCTCCCATTTTTGGTCACAATTGAAACATAGCCCAATGGCCTTTTTCTCCACCAACTCTTCTATGGATAGCCCATGAATAATGGTGGGCTTAGTTCCTTGACCTGTCGCATCTTTTTTGGCTCAAAAAAGAGGACCCGACAACTTTTAGTTGGGCTACAATTTTGTCCCCAACGAGCCTAGCTAAAGCAAGAGCATCACGATAGTTGACAAGTTCGAACATGAGAACCTCTACCCTAAGATCCTCTTTTAGACCACTTTTGAAACAACTTTTGGAAAACTATTCATCAATGCCATAGGTCTGGTTAGTCAATTTCTCAAACATTATTTGATAGTCCCGTACTGAATGGATCTGGTGTAAATTAGTGAGAGTACCATTAAAATCTTCATATGAACAAGGACCAAAGAAGTTGAAGGCTTCCTTGAAAAAGCCTATGCATGTGAGAAATGGGTGAGTCCTATCCAACCATTGAAACCATTGAATGATTGATTTTTCCAGTTGAAAAGAACTAATAAAGAGCTTTTGGTCTTGGGGAATTTGATGTATTGCAAAATATTGGTCTACCCTATATAACCAACTGGTAGGATTTGTACCATCAAAGTTGGGAAAGTCTAGTTTAGGGGGACGTGGAAGCCAACCTTGATTTGGGGAGTTGGACCCCTCTATAGTAGTAGAGAATTGACCCCTATCTGAACTATACATGGTCATCAACTATTCCATCCTCTCTTGTATCTAGTTGAACTGTTCTTTGTGGGCCACTTCCAAGTGATCAAGTCAGTCATTGAGAGATTGCACAATAGGTTATGTGGGTCCTAAGAACAACAACCTACTGCCATAGTGACAATCTAGAGGTACCAAAAAAGGTGACCAAGTTCTATGGGAAATGATCTGCTCAAAAAGACAATTGTAACGAAACGATCCATTGAAAGGGGTAAACATTGGCCTATATTTTTATTGTTCTTTATATACCCTCAAGGTTAAATTTTCCATCAAAGCTAAGAAATTGTGGCTAGATTGAGAGAAATTTCCTTTAGAAGTTTCATATCTAATAGCAAGATGGCAAACTAAACCAGTGACTAAGAAAAAGGTTGCAAGTATGTAACAACAATTTGGAATCTGGGATGACCTTCTATGCAAAAAGAACACTGGTAGTTGTTTGATTGATGTTGATTACCCAACTACAAAAGATGGGTTAGCAATACCCAAGATGAATGACACACAGATGGGGATAAGAGGAAAGGCACTATAGAGTGTGTCTGTGAGCTCACCAATATCCTTATCGATTTGTAAATTGTGCCATCCCAATGTCTCAAAGCACTAACTACGAAGGATTAGGACCCAAAACAAACAACACACAGATGGGGATAAGAGGGAAGACACTATAAATTGTGTCTATAGGCTTACCAATATACTTATCAATTCGTAAATGCTGTCATCCCAATGTTTTAGAGCACTAACTACGGAGGGTTAGGACCGTACCTTTAGCCCACTATTTTGTCTTCAAGACACGAGATAATACATCACAAAATTAAGATAGCTAAAGACTACCTAGGGCAAGGTTGCAAAAAAATCCTATGGGGTCTTCCAATATACCTGATGGTACAATGAAGCTCACAGGCATATACAAAGGTTGCCTGAGGTCTATGTATGCAGCCAAAATACTCCTCACTTCACTAGACCCTTTATAGAAAATCCAACTTAACCAAGAACAACTCTTCTAAGGATATTTGAAAACCCCCGACACAATTTCTAACCTAACAATGAAAAAGAAACTACTTGCAAGAAAAAAAAATAGCAAAACTCAAGTAATAGATTTAGTAGAACTACAGTTGCAACCACTTTTTGATCACCAAAATCCCTCTAGTATGAGATGAGAGCATATAGTGGACAGTTGCAAAAAGCAGTATACTAATAATACCATTTATAATGAACCTACAAAATGAATAAATTAGTATACACAAATATACAAAAATGAGAAACAAAACGCTTTCATTATTTTCACAGTGCCACTTCAAGGGGGGCAACCTCCCAATAGAACATACACTCCAATTACCAATATCCAAGATACCTTCCACTTGGGAAGTCATTAGAATATATTAAATCTTGGTAAAGACAACTACTACTATACCATACATGTGAGACAATTTCTTATTCTAACAACTAGCAAGATGACTTACGAAGCATATACACCCAACTAATAATAGCTACAATATAGTAAAATGAGGTTCATAAGTAACAAGAGTGTTTCCATCCATCCACAATGGCTAAATCTACATAATTAATTTTTTCGTGAATGTGAAGAAGAATGCCAACCCCCAAAATGGATTGCAAAACCTCCGAAATAGATGCTTAAAATCCCCATGTAATGGAAATCAAGAACTCTAACCTCTCGAAATCAAAATGAACTATCAGACTTTTTTTAGTTTTCTTGTCACACCTGTGTTGTCTATGTTTGTCAGCTTTACCAGTGATGTTTGCCTTAGCGAACGCTTTGCCGAGACGAGCCGGCGTTTGCCAAGGCAAACCGACTATCAAAAAGGACAAACTTGCCAATTTGACCCAAAAACTTCATTTTCCAAAGTTGTGCACAAAACTGTCTCTTTCTCAAGATACTCTAGATCACCTTGAATCTTCAACAACCTTATAAATGCCTCCTAAGTGGACCCAACTGACAGAAATGACTCCAATATGAGAATTGACTTGAATTGAACTCCTTGACTGAATTGGATTTAAAAACTGACATTTCAATAGTAATTAGCAGTATTAATGTGATTAGAATTTGAAAATTGCTTGATACATTTAGTGTGAAGACAACTTGTTTCATTATTGTATAACAGTAGAGAAAGAAGGTGAATCCCTTCTCTATTAGCAATATAACTTCTTATATTATAGATCATATAAAATTACAAATCAGATATTGCAGCCAAGCATATACTTGGATCCAACTAAACTAGAACAATTCATATACCATTGGAAAATTTCAGAAAGAAAAATAAAACTTGTGATTTGTGCATATTTTGAACCCTTGTGGTCCTAAATCAAGTCAGACTCACTATTTCTAACAGGATATTCCTTACCTGCTTTTTGAGAATAATACAAGAAATTATGTTTGAAAGGAAACTTGTTAATGAACATGTGAAGTTTTACCTCGTACACTCGAGGAAATTTCAGTTTACATTGTTCAGGTTTTCCTTGGCACCAAAGCTCAACTAAAATTAAATAAGTTCAATAATAAAGGTCTCTAATAAACTTGGAATAGTGAAGAGATGAGCATATCAATGTTATCTGGTGCAGGAGCACCTACCTGACAGCTGGTCTGGATGAGGCAGTTAGTAGTTTAAGTCTTGTTTGTGTTTCCAAGAAGGTCTGTTAAGACCAGTTGCATGTAATAAGGTCAAGCTGATCATGATAAGATCATGCTGACCGGGCTTTTGCTATTTTTAGCTAGTTAGTTGTAACAGCTGTCATGATGTATGTTCGGTGGGATCTCCCAGCCGCTTGGAGAGTTCCCAGCCGCTTGGAGTCAGGTCAGTAGTACTCATAGGGAAATCTTTATAAGCATGAGATTGGTTGATTGTAGAGATCATCGATCGGCAGTGTAGTGTTGCATCAAGTAGAGGAGTTGAGTGTTCTGTGTGAGGAACATCATATTGTATTGCATCTTTGAATCAATAAAGATCCTGTTTCGTTTTCTGTTGATCTCCTTTGTATAATCGATCTGCTGGTTTGCGTGGCTGCATGGATTTCCTGATCCATTCCACCGGTTGATCTGTCTGATCGGTGAAATGGTAATGTACATTAGGGTAGGTAGTAGTTTGTTTGTTTGCATGCAGGTGTGCAGGATCGCGGTCAAGAGATGTTGAAGACCCTAGCATCCTCATGTGCTAGGTCGAGTTGATAAGCTGACTGAGTTGGAAGATCACCCTGAGTTGGATCGGGTCATCCCTGGTGGATCGGCGAAGTGAGATTTCGCTAACTGAAGAAGTTCGCCAAAACGGCATCATCAGGATATTTCTGCAAATATCCTGCAGACAGTTCGGACATCATCATCCGGATAAGTGAAGGAGAGCATGATGTTGTCGATTGCATGAAGTGCAAGTGCGTCGGGGTGATCATCATCAGGAGGGCCGAGGAGGAGCGCATCGGCATCAGGCTGAAGATCGGGTTGATCGCGGGCCGAAGAAAAACTAAGTTTGGCAAACAGCAGGATATGACGTCATCATCATCATGATATACGTCATCAGGACATTTCGGAGCAGCAGGATATTGTGAAACTACGGGTGACGTCATCGTCATCAGGATCTACGTCATCAGGATATCGGGTGACGTCAGCATCGAGTGAACGGTGCGAGGAGTTAGGGTTTGTCATCATCAGGATAAATGGGAAGAACCGGATGTTCGTTATCCTGTTGAATATCATGATGCTGAAGCTTGTGTCGTCGGCTATCGGAGCATCGAAGGGAAGGTGTTGAAGGTCGTCATCAGGATATTTGGAGCAACCGGATGTTGAATATCCTGCTGACGAAGGTGATGTTAAGTATCATGATGAGGCCGCTAGTGCTTGGCGCCCGATGAACAGTGCAACCGGAGGATGTTTGCGCCTGTTGAACATCATGATGATGTTGAAGGTAGTGAAGACGAAAATTGTCGGTGAGGTGAACAGTGGACGTCAGGAGGATGTTCGCGCTGGGCGGACATGATGATGCTGCCGATAATCGAGTAAGGTGATGCTGTTGACAGGCGAAAGTGCGAAGGCTTGTCTGCAGGAGGATATCGGTCGGCAGGTACAATATGATGATGCTGTTAGTTTTCGGAAACATGATGCTGACAGAGTAAAGCCGAAATATGATGATGTTGGTCTGCAGACATTCATGCTATATGCGAATGATATAGTGTGGATGCCTCTGCATCATAGTGGTATCAGAGCTCAGCAAAAGGTCTGGGCTGTTGTGTGTTGATTCTGTCACCGAAAGGGCAGAGGTAAGAGATAGAGTGGATTGTGTTGTAATTGAGAGGTTGACAAAATGCCTCCTAAAGGTAGTGGTACTGCAAGGGAATTGCAGGAGATGAAGGAGAAACATGCTAGAGAGATGAGGAAGATGAAGGAGCTTGCTGAAGCACTTCAAGCCAGGCTGACAGCCCTGGAAAAGAACAAAAAGAGGGAAGTGGAAGACAGTGAGTCTGAAGAAGATGCAGATACTGTTGAAGAGTATGAAGAGGTAGCTGAAGATCTGGATGCTGAAGACCAGAGATTGGCAAAACTGTTAAAGGCAGTACAGAGTGAAAAACCTAAGGTAAAGGTTGATGTTTCCAAGTATACTGGAAGCTTGAATGAAGATGAGTTGTTAGATTGGATTGCTGCACTGGATAATCACTTTGAATGTGAAGATGTTGCTGAGGATCAGAAAGTCAAAATTGCAAAGACCAAGTTAGGAGGTCATGCTTTGGTATGGTGGGATTATGTACAATCTGAGAGAAGGAAACAAGGGAAGTCTAAGATCACTTCTTGGGATAAGATGGTAGCAAGGATCAAGGGTAAATTCTTGCCAAGGGATTATGAAATCCAGATGTTTAAGAAGCTGCAATTTCTAAAGCAGAAAGACAGGGATGTGAAAGCATATACTGAGGAATTTTATCTGTTGAGTATGAGATCTGGTCATCATGAGAATGAGGTAGAAAAGGTGGCTAGGTATTTGGCTGGTTTAAGGTTTAACATACAGGATGAGTTAGTGTTAGCTAACCCTAAGAATGTGGAGGATTGTTATCAAATGGCAATCAGGATTGAAGAAAAGATGAATAGAGGACATGATAAGTCCATGAGAGGAAGAGGAAACAATAGGGGAAGAGGAACAGCCCCTGCACAAAAGCAAACCAATGAGGGTCAAGAAGACACTGGTAAAGGACAGGGACAGTCTGATTTCAGAGGTGGATGGAAAGGTAATAGAGGAAGATTTGGAGGTGGTAGAGGTTCTACTACATTTTCAGGAAAGTGTTACACCTGTGGAGAGTTTGGTCATCCATCTTTCAAATGTCCAGAAAACAAAGGTTCATCATCCAGAAATGATAGAACAAGTGACAAGAGAGTACAATTGGTACAAGAAGAGAAGGAAGAAGAAAGTGCACAGAGTTCAAACAGAGGTCCTGAGAATTTTGGCTATCCAGAGAGTGGAGAATCACTGCTGTTAAGGAAAACAAGTTTGCAGGCATCAAAGGATCTGATGCAAAGAAGAGCTCTTTTCAAAACCACATGTAAGAGCAAAGGTAAGGTATGTAAAGTTGTCATTGATACTGGTTCAACAGACAACATGGTATCTCAGGAAATGGTGGATAAACTGAAGCTGGAAAGGATTCCACATCCACACCCTTACAAGACATCTTGGGTGAGTGATAGGCAATCACTTTTTGTCTCTGAACAGGCATATGTGGATTTCCAGATTGGACCATATCAGGATAGAATTTTGTGTGATATATTGCCTATGGAATGTTGTCACCTACTGCTAGGTAGACCATGGCAATTTGACAGAAGGGTACTGTATGATGGGTATGCTAATACCTACACCATCCAGAAGGATGGGAAGATTATCAAGTTGATGCCATTGCAGGCAAAAGCTGCAGTACAGAAGGCAGCTCAAATCATTTTAATGGGAAAGAAGGAGTATGTGCAGATGCCTAGAGGAACAGGCATGAAGGCAGTTCAGGACACTGCAGGGCAAGGAGTTGTTACAGACAACAAGCTGACGAAAGTTTCAGTGGTGACTGACAGAGGTCAGCAGCAGGTTCAGAAACAGGGGTGCAAACAGCCACCAGTTCAGAAGAATGACAAGGATGTTGTCATAGTTGGGACTATTGCTTGTCCTATAAGAGTTGAAAGGAAGATAGACTTGAACACTTCAGAAGTTCAAGAGGTAGTTCAGCCAGAGGTTCTGGGTAGGCAACCTGACAAACACAGGGTATGTGCGAAGAAGGCCTACATCAACAGGCATGCTGATTTACTTGCCAGAAAGCAAGTTACAGTTCAGAAGTCTTGGAGCAGCCAAGAGACAGCAGCAGACAAAGCTGGAGCAGGTCAGAAGACTGACAAAGCAAAGTGTAACGGTGGAGGACTTCCCCATACTAAACTCATGGGACATGAGTTCTTTTCTGTTGGGGAGTATGGTGCAGGAGCACCTACCTGACAGCTGGTCTGGATGAGGCAGTTAGTAGTTTAAGTCTTGTTTGTGTTTCCAAGAAGGTCTGTTAAGACCAGTTGCATGTAATAAGGTCAAGCTGATCATGATAAGATCATGCTGACCGGGCTTTTGCTATTTTTAGCTAGTTAGTTGTAACAGCTGTCATGATGTATGTTCGGTGGGATCTCCCAGCCGCTTGGAGAGTTCCCAGCCACTTGGAGTCGGGTCAGTAGTACTCATAGGGAAATCTTTATAAGCATGAGATCGGTTGATTGTAGAGATCATCGATCGGCAGTGTAGTGTTGCATCAAGTAGAGGAGTTGAGTGTTCTGTGTGAGGAACATCATATTGTATTGCATCTTTGAATCAATAAAGATCCTGTTTCGTTTTCTGTTGATCTCCTTTGTATAATCGATCTGCTGGTTTGCGTGGCTGCATGGATTTCCTGATCCATTCCACCGGTTGATCTGTCTGATCGGTGGAATGGTAATGTACATTAGGGTAGGTAGTAGTTTGTTTGTTTGCATGCAGGTGTGCAGGATCGCGGTCAAGAGATGTTGAAGACCCTAGCATCCTCATGTGCTAGGTCGAGTTGATAAGCTGACTGAGTTGGAAGATCACCCTGAGTTGGATCGGGTCATCCCTGGTGGATCGGCGAAGTGAGATTTCGCTAACTGAAGAAGTTCGCCAAAACGGCATCATCAGGATATTTCTGCAAATATCCTGCAGACAGTTCGGACATCATCATCCGGATAAGTGAAGGAGAGCATGATGTTGTCGATTGCATGAAGTGCAAGTGCGTCGGGGTGATCATCATCAGGAGGGCCGAGGAGGAGCGCATCGGCATCAGGCTGAAGATCGGGTTGATCGCGGGCCGAAGAAAAACTAAGTTTGGCAAACAGCAGGATATGACGTCATCATCATCATGATATACGTCATCAGGACATTTCGGAGCAGCAGGATATTGTGAAACTACGGGTGACGTCATCGTCATCAGGATCTACGTCATCAGGATATCGGGTGACGTCAGCATCGAGTGAACGGTGCGAGGAGTTAGGGTTTGTCATCATCAGGATAAATGGGAAGAACCGGATGTTCGTTATCCTATTGAATATCATGATGCTGAAGCTTGTGTCGTCGGCTATCGGAGCATCGAAGGGAAGGTGTTGAAGGTCGTCATCAGGATATTTGGAGCAACCGGATGTTGAATATCCTGCTGACGAAGGTGATGTTAAGTATCATGATGAGGCCGCTAGTGCTTGGCGCCCGATGAACAGTGCAACCGGAGGATGTTTGCGCCTGTTGAACATCATGATGATGTTGAAGGTAGTGAAGACGAAAATTGTCGGTGAGGTGAACAGTGGACGTCAGGAGGATGTTCGCGCTGGGCGGACATGATGATGCTGCCGATAATCGAGTAAGGTGATGCTGTTGACAGGCGAAAGTGCGAAGGCTTGTCTGCAGGAGGATATCGGTCGGCAGGTACAATATGATGATGCTGTTAGTTTTCGGAAACATGATGCTGACAGAGTAAAGCCGAAATATGATGATGTTGGTGGTGTTAGGAAATATGATGATGATGGCGAAGATGATGATGATGAGGTTGGTCTGCAGACATTCATGCTATATGCGAATAAGTTCAATAATAAAGGTCTCTAATAAACTTGGAATAGTGAAGAGATGAGCATATCAATGTTATCTTTCAAGCAAAATGGAAATCATATTAATTTTATCATAGCATTTCCTGAAACTTGTAACTTCCCTTGCTCTGTTTTCTTTACTAAATGTCTAAATACAAAGAACATCAATCTCTACACTATGGTGTCAATGCAAGTTTCTGGCATAGACAATGGGGAGGCACCAACCATTGTCACATCCCCAGCATTGGGAGTTTCATTTTGCTCCATTGATTTTTCTTGAACAACTTCAGCTACAAAGATGCTCCCTGATTCACACCACCCTGCAATTACATCCAAATTTGAACACTGCAATAAAAACCAAACCATGTCAAACATCATTGAAAGCTTATGCAATTACTTCCCGTCTCTCAAATAGATTTTTAAGCAATTAAAAGTTTGAGATCATCAGTCATAATACATGAAAGTCAGAATCAAAGTATTATAACATACTTTATTGAAGCCCAACCAACTGGAGTCACCACGAAAGGAAAAGTTGCGCTGAGGCTTTCCTCTCCATCTCCCACAAACAACCTGAATATAAAGCATGTCCCATCAATATTTCATATTCTAAAACATTCGATCTCAAATGATTAAAGCTAAACAAAAAAACATTTATGACACACACAAGCAGTAACTTTAATAGTACATTTTTTAATCAATGTTATAAAACGAAGCCTAATATCCAATGGTTGTTATGAGCCAATTAACTGGTATGACAGACCTCTCAAATAACATTCAAATTGAACTCAACCATGCAACTCTTCAAACATAAACATTCTGTTAATCAAATGTGGACAAAATGGATGGAGCTGACTGGTTCTTTCATCTTTGGAAGGAACATCTAGAGAGCTGATGTGGGGAACATGATTGAGACTCTAGCCAAACATTTGTTAATGCAGATCTTAGAGTGTCTGGTTACACAAAGTTAGGTGGATCTATATCTACGTGTTCATGAAATTCACACTTCCTTAAAAATTATAATTTAAACATAAATGAATTAATAAATTTTTCATGAACTGGTCCATCTAAGCTTGGAGGTTGACAACAACATTACCAAGTTAGGTAAAACAGAAGGGCCACTTCAAAAAGGCTTTCACTTGCCTAAGATTATGTTAGATTTGCCAATACATTTGAGAACAAGTATACCTGGCTTCACATTCATCCACCTCACATGCTTGTTGTGGAAATCTCTCACACTTCTGTTGGGAAACTTCTGTAAAGTTCCTTTTTCAGAGTGATCAGCTAATAAGGAGACTCAGAGCCAATTTTCACACTTGGCTAATTTTGGAGACATTTTTGAGTGTGGGAGTTGGTTTATCATATTTTTGTGGCCATTTTGATGTATTCCATGCTAGTAAAATAAATGGCCTTGAGGAGAAGCGACCTATTGGAGGAGGTAAGGAGATTTGGAATTACATATTTTGTGATTGCTCTCTTTGAGGGACGACATGGTTTGAGTTTGTTTCATGACACATCTTGTGATAGAGTTCGCTCCCTTTTTGTGAAGGAGAAATAAGGCTAAAACATAAATGAAAACATCTTTGAAGGAGCGCCTCACTTAGCCTAAGGTCGGCCTAAGTGAAGACAAGAGTCAGGTTGGCCCTCTTCATGGGAAAACTAATAAAATAAAGAAAATTAAGGCAGGTCGGCCTCTTTGAGAAGGAAAAACAATAAAAAATTAATAAAAGATTGCCTAGGTCGGCCAGATTGAAAAAGGCAAAGAAAACATGTATAAAAGCAAGTTATTTTGGATCATTTCAATCATCATTCAACTATCAATTTATACCTTTTGGGTCTGCAATTTACAACAACATATTCCAAGGACGAAAACCCTTGAATATGGGGTGAATTAGACGAAACCCTAGTTCATCTTGGGAAGACTTCATAACGGAGGTCTGCTTGCACTTCATTGGAGGATTACGAAGTTTGGAGCAGAATTCTAATCAGCTTTTGGAGCAGCATTTCATCACCTTTTGGAGCAGAATTCTAATTAGCTTTCTAGAGCAGAAAATTATTATCTTTGGAGCAGCTGCTTTGGAGGCCATTTCTTACCATTTTGGAAGATCATATTACATTGTTTTTGGTATGTACAACACTCAGATTTAGGGCAGAACTATGCTGGGCATGTTTATCATGTTTGCCCTGATTTATGAATGTATTTGAAGACATATTATATTCAGATTTGTAGCAGACTTCTGCATTTATTTTCAGTCAATTGTGTGGACAATTTAAGTGGAATTGTTGCTTATTTGGTTGTGAAATACAAGTGCATTATGTTTGTGATGATATCATGTGGATTTGAGATGTTTTATGGGCTGTTGCATGCATTTGTTTAAGTCTGATTTGAAGTTCAGAAGTTAGGGTTTGAGCAGAAAACTTAAGTGCAGAAATTAGAGCAGAATTCAAAAATCAGAAAATTCATTTGGAAAGCCTTAAATCCAGAATTGTCCAAGATATCCCGTTTTGGGATATTACAACTTCAATTGGACCGTGACCCATCAATTCATTCTCATCCAAGTTCCATGATGCAGATTGCCCTCAAACTCCCATTATCTCCAAGATTGTTTCAATTGCTACTTGTAAGATGGAAACCAAAAAGTCCAAAAGATTCACATGTAACAATACCTAAAGCCATCAGATATATGGCATATCCGATGGAATAAATTCCCAAGGCTCCACTCTTGTGTGATTTTCTAACTATCTGAATTCTATTAACCACAATGTTGTCTTACGTATGTGATGATATTTACTTCAGATCAGTAATCATCAAATGATGTTGATCAATGCCATTTGCACCATATGAATGTTAATCCATGTAGCAACATCCTCATCCACAGCAATGAAATCTTTCAAGATTGTGCTCAATCCATTGGGTGGTCTTGAAAAGTCTGTATTCAACGGCATTGTAATCATCAACATGGCTATCTTGATTGTAAATTCTAATTGCATGACCTGTTTGACTAATTCCTTTACTTCTTCCATTGTCTTCCTTAGATTGATGACCATCTGTATGGTTGTGGACTTCTCGACCACAAGTATTGCTGTGTGGTGTATGACATACACTGCAGGTTGGTCTATATCTTGCTTCATGTCTTGTAGTTTGGTAGCATTTCATGCTTTGTCACCTCATATTTTTTTGTCTTTTGCCTTCTTGTTTGCTTACACCAGAGGAGGAGCCATACCACTCTCAAAACTGTTCTGTTTTGATTCAGCTGAACCACCATCTTCTTGCTTGATGGTTATTCTTCCATGCTTTCCTTCTCTAATATAAACAAAGGATACATGTCCTTGCTCTCCTAGCAGCAGTGACCCATTTGTTTCTCCCCCTTGTACCAAGCTCTGAGCAACAGTTGTTCCTTTCTCCTTGTAATCTAATTGTAGATCAACTTGTGTAGTCTGTCAATCCCGTGGTATTGAGCATAAATCATTAAATTCATCACATTCCATCAACCAATTTTTCAACCTTTTGTGCTTCCCTTTCCATAAAGGCTAATACTTATTTGTCATTTTGTCTTCATCTTTTTATTTTGAACGTTCTGTTAGAGCTTCTTACATGTAGACCAGTCCTCTTTTCCTTTCTATTCTTTTGTTCATGTTTAGTGGTGGTTCTCTTTATCCACTTCAGCTTTTAAAATTACTGCCATCTTGTGCCTTGGTTTGGGATGTTACTCGTTCACCCTCTTTATGCTGCTAAAATCATATTGATGTGTGCAAATTGTATTGGGGCTACATGGGTGGTTAGTTTGATTATATAGGTGTATATGTTAGGAAAAGGGGTAAGGGTAAATAAGCATTGTGCAGTAAGGTTGAATTAGTACATAATTTGTTAAGGGTGTGATTTCTCAGGTGCTAATTTGTGAAGAGTCAAGTGGCAGTCAAAGTGACAAAACTATGTTACATACTCTACCACCAACATGAGAAGCCATAGTAATTATAAATCAGATTGTATTTTTGCTTTTGTACAAAAAAGTAATATATGCATATATATTTTGTATTTGTACTTCTGTGTTTTTACTTTTTAATCCAAAGCTTTGTTCAATTTGCTGACTTGTGCCACGTAGTCTGTATCATGTTTGGATTTTGCTCATTTCTAACTTCTACATATATTCTTGAAACAGTCTTGGAAGGTAAAACAAAATTCATTCTATGCCTCCAGTCCAGCATAAGTTCTACTCAACTTCATTCTCAGTTTCCTAAGTATCTCTGCCTTCTTGATTTATAGAGTCATTTATGCGCTGCCTTCACAACAGAGAAGTCTCAAGCACAATTATTTACTCTTGGCATAGACAGTTCAATCAGTTGACTCTTTAATGACAACGTTCTGCAATTATTTATCTCCACTACATTTTTCTATGTGGACTGTACATTCTTTTCTTCACTTTTCCAATCCTCTTTCTTGCTGCAGTTTCAAGAACCTGTGTTAAAGTAATCTAGGCAATAACAAATTCAATCTTTTTGTGTTGTTGTCCCTAAGCAGTTACGTTGAATATCATAGATCATATGTCATATTTCCTTGAAGTATTGTCAAATGTAGTAGTAGATAAATATCTCCCAAAGGGAAGTGTAGCTCTTGGTGAGTATCATTTTCCTTAATTGTCTCTTATCACATCAAATGTGAATACATCGTTTGGGGAGCATGAGTTCAGCTAGAAGTAATTATGCCAAAATGTAGTGTGGGGAACACTATAATGCAATCTACTTCATGCACGCACTACAAAATTTACAATGAAATGAATAATACAGACATTCAATCTATCATAGATAACAATATTTAATGATTTAATACCATGTACAAGAAGCTAAAGAAACATATGGTAAATCTGTCCACCAAAGATAAGTGGAGTAATCTGAACAATCATTGACTTTGGAAAGTAAGCAGGGGAGTGTGTCACAGGAAATAGTGGAACTGTTCCATCAGCATCCATAACTGTGTATTTGAAATAAACTAGGCCAGCCTCTATCTACTGATACAAGATCAAACAACTGACTAAAAACAGTAGCCAATGTTTCAATTGGGGCTATAGATATAACACCTGTAATAAGATGTTCTAATGATAGTATTATAAGGGGATTATGAAAAATATTTCCAACAATTACCTTGTATATGTAAAGATGCACCATGAGCTGCCAAAACAAAAAGATCTAAGTTCTTTGCAAAATCCTTCCAAAGAAAAGGCAAGAAGAACCACATCAACAAAAATGACTACTAAGATGAAAACCAAAAACCATTATCATCATGTAATGTCCCATTCTAGGTTTGTGTTGTGCCAAATCAAAATTTTTGCTTCATTAAGGCATTTTGTGAGAGTCTAGAAAATTTTTTGTCAAAAAGTCAAAGTCAGAATTTCAAAAAATAGACGTCAAATTAGGTTTTCTGGGTTTCTCAAGATATGGATGTTAGCAAAATTTTCTAAAATTAGAAAGTTTCTAAAAATAGAATCTCTGATTCAGGTGTCATGCCTGTTTCTGATTGGCTGATTTTGCTTCACGATCAAGTTGGTCCAGACGGAATCTGCAAAAGATCGAGTTTTCTCTATTGGGTCAATTCTACTTTTTTAGATGGCAAAGCACGAGCTCTGAGGCCATTAATGAGGAAGATTCATCTGCCAGGGATCAATTTCAAGTTTTCTGGGCTGTTCAGATAACGCAGAAAAGTCAAGCAGCCGTCAACTGACGAGAAACGGAGAACGGAGCATGATGAATCAAGAAAGTGAAGAAAAGTTAAAAATCCTCGAAAATGTGTAAGTCTGGAAATCCCAAGTGCCCCTAGAGGCTGGGGGCGCCCAACCCTCACAGACTTAGAAATTTTTTCATATTTTTCAGAAAATGTTAAAAATGCCTCTGTCAGTTAGTTTCTGGGTGGAGAAAAGCAGTCATTTTGGTCAATAGGTCTTGAAAAGCTGGGATCTACATCAGATATACCCAAGCTATCCAATCCATCCCTCATCTAGTGGCAATTGTCCAACAAATCGTCGAAGTCAATGATAGGAAGTAGCTGCCGGCACAAGAAACGAGGTAAACTGCAAACAAAGATGAAAATCATAAAAATGACTAAGGAATTAACATCCAAGCGCCCCTGAAGCAAGAGGGCGCCTATCATCCTCAGTGTTAGAATATTTTTCATGTTTTTCGCGAAATGTCAAAAAGTCTTTGTCAGCCCGCTTCCAGGTGGTCAAATTCAATAAACTCAGTGGAAATGCTCGTAAAAGCTGGAAATTCATCTCAGGTATATTCAGGCTACTCAGATCACCTCCCATCTTGCTTCAACAGCCAGCCGGACAGCTAAGAACAAAGATCGAACGGGACCTGCAACACGTAAAATGGAGAAATGGAATGAAAATTGAAAAATCTCAAAAATTTCTCCAAGGCATGGAATCTCATGCGCCCCAGGAGGCTAGGGGCGCCCATCATTTCCAGACTAAACCATTTTTTCTTGTTTTTCCGAAAAACGATAAATCTTCCTCCGTCAGCCCGGTCAGATTCACAGAAAATCAGTTTGGCTCGATTTTTGAGGTAGGCAGAAGGTACAATCAGCTCATCAGGCTTGCCTAATTGACTAATCATCGGTCTCAGTTTTGCTTCAACAGGCGAGATTCGACAGCCTAACTAGGTACCACAGTCACCGGAACGCACGTGGAAAACATGAAATAGAAAAGTTGAAAATTTCCAAAAAATGGCTAAGGCATCAAAAGCCAAGCGCCCCAGGAGGCTGGGGGCGCTTGGTGTCACTAGAGATATTTTTTTAATGATATGATGATGTCATCTATCAATCGCTTTCCGATATTCGTCCGGCGACAGTTTCTAGAAGTCAGATTTGTAGTCTAACGTCGTCAGATCGTCAGTTCGAGGCTGGGGATGAAATCAGAGATGATAAATCTTCAATATGCCATGATCAGTCAATTTTTTCAGTCAATGGTGACAGTTTGTCGTCTTGTTGAGGTCAGAGGCAAGTCATGCTGGAGTTAGAACGAGTGCAAAAGTTTCAAAACGAAGGAAAATTTGGCTAACACTTTTGCAACCTCGCATGTTTGATGACATCATCAAAGAAGATATTTTTAATCATCTCACACATAAAGCCATAGGCAGCTATAAAATAGGGATTCTTCCTATTCAAGTATATCTACTTGGATTTGTGCTTTAAAAGTTGCTTTCTTCATGGATAAGATTCAAGCATTGTGCTTTCACAAAGAAAGCTGCTTTTTTGCCCTAAAGTTCTATAAAGACAAGCTTTTGGCCTCCTTTATTGATTACTTTTGCAGGTTGCATCCAGAGGAAGAAGATTATTATTTTCTTTCCACGAAGATTTGAGAACCCAAACGGAGTGTTTTTTCAGTGTTCTTCATAGTTTCGGGATTGGGAAGCACAGAGGCACGCTTTTTCAAGGTCCATCTTTCTAGGGCGTCATTTCTTAGAAATAGGGCCGAAGTTTTTTCAGTTTTCATCGAAATGGGTCCCCATCTGGAATTTCATCCTCTTGAAGATTGGAAAATTTTATTTTTTGGAAAATCTATTTTTTTGCTGCTTTTTCAGAAAATCCTCTACTTTTTCAAAATCCGATGATCTGGGTTGTTTCAGAATGGGATTATCTACAAAACCCACGTGCCAACTTTTTGTTCAAAAGTTACTTTTTAAAAGAAATCAGCAAACAATTTTCAGCCTTTTGCGCAAAATATTTTCAAACATAGGCGTGTTCACAGGCATTCTTCAAGTTTTTCAATATGCAGTACTCTCCAATAGAAATCAAGCCTAAAACGGCATTACTTCATGATTACTTGAGAACTGTCAAGGCAGATATGTACTTTCACAGATCTATCAATTAAAGTACAACGCTCATGATCTGCGTCAAGGCATTCAGGGGTTTCAACAGACTATGGTTGAAAACAAACCGGTTTTTGAAATCATAATCTCCGACTTGAAGATAGCATATAATTCCATTGATTCAACAGAAGATAAGAAGATTGTTTCTACTTGGAAAGCACAATATCTTTTCACAGTAAAAACCTATGAGAATATAATCTCAGAGTTAGCGGAATGGAAAGAAAAAGTGGTAAACGTTCTCAAGTTCGTGAGGCCTTTTGTTTCTCAGATCCCATGCTCGTATGAGAGAGAAGATGGTACCCTATATGATCTTAGGGAAGTACAAACAAAATTCTAGACTCTCGTCCGCAACAATTTTAATGGTGATCTCGGTGCCAGCAAGATGGATCGTTTTGCCGCAATGACAATAAAGTTTGACAAAGTTGTGGGAGAAGTTCGTGAATTCCTCCAGATGGTTGCAGATGGTGAAAAAATGTTAGAAAATCAAAATATCATCTTAGAGTGTATCAATGTTCTTGGCAAAGATGCAGTCACTAGCTTTTTAGAAGATATTATTTCCCAAAATACCAGCGGATGACATCACCAATAAAGCAATGATAAAGATGGGGATGTGACTCAAAAGAAAGCAACTTTAACTCAATGCTTTTTGTTTTAAAGCATTTGCCTTCATTCAAAGCTTATCCATCCTTAAATTAGTAAAAATCACTTTGTAATAGTTGGAGCTTTCTTTTCTTTAAAGCATATTGTTTTAAAGCAGTTGTTAGTTGTAATCTTTGTCTTAGAATAGAAATAAAGCTTGCGAGTTGGCAAGTTGGTTAGATAAAATCAAGGAGATTTCTGGGTTCCCTACTCCTTTGATTTAGTATAAATAAGGGTAGCCTTGCCCATTGTTGGGGAGGAACTGTGATTGTGATAGCAAAATTTGTTGTGCCTATTCTAGCCTGCAGAAATTGTTATTTCAAGTGCTTGTTCACTCTGTGTTATCTGTATTCAATGTTTGATCGCATATTGTATGCCTGCCTTTCGCTACAATATTGTTGTCCTGGAGTTGTAATAACTTTATGATATTGAGAATGGAAATCTCATGCCTACCATTTGCTTTGATTCTCTATCTCACGATCATCTAGTTTTGTCATCAAATGTGTGGTTTGTGTAATCTTACTTTCAGTTTTCATCTTAAAGTATAATGAGTCTTCTGATGTGATCTGGAAGAAGTTTATTTGAGTTTTTATGTTAAAACAAATCATTCTATGTTAACTTTTGATTCCTATGCTTTGAATTTACTTAGGTGATCAAAAGCATCATTTAGTTTAGGCCTAGCTGTAGTTAGAAGTTAAAAGAAAAACCTCTGCTACAGTGATAGAGTTTTGTAACCTTGTGCTCGCAGCTGAGAAGCAAAAAGATAGGCAAATTTTAATTTATTTATTTTTTAAGCAAACATCAGCAAAAAGGGAACTTCTCCTCATAATAGAAGAGCAGTTTATCTATGCATAACTGTCCGTTTCCAACTTGCATTCCATAGGTGCGAATTGAAACGCCAACAGTTTGTATACAAGTTTCTGAATCTTACAATTTCAAAATCAAACCCTAGGACAGAAATACTGATTTTTTTGTTTGCACCTTTTAAGTTTGCATTCAACAACATCAAATACAGAATAACATATGCCAAATATTGATAGTGAACAATGGCACTATTATCAACTACTTCAATATGAATTGCATCAATAGTTACAACATCAACTCAACTAGATCTTGCTGATATGAAATCAGACTTATTTATTGCTTCAATAAATCAACACCAAGGGCTTTATGACAGCCAATACATTAAACAATAACTGCTGTTACAATTCAGAGATAAACAATGGATGTCAACATACCAATTTGGGTCTAAATACAATGCAAATGAAGATGACAATCTGCTGTAGCAAATCGGCTTCCTATTGAATGTAAATCTTCAATGTAGAAACCTCCAATTGCTAATCGAACTCCCTATAGGGATGAGCGAACCTCCTCAGTGCTGATCACTGCCCTCTATGGTGTTTGGTGTCAAATTCCACAATGTAAAACCTCCAGTGATGTCGCTGCCTTTGGAGAGTTGCAGATCGGCTAGGCTGAACAATGTCAAGGCCTCCAAAACGTGTATCAAACAATGCGCCTTCTCCAAGATAGAATCACTGTCTCCAAAAGTATGAAATGTGCAAGATCGGCTCCAAGAATGCTTAGACAAGGCAGCACTTAGGGTTTACCAACTGCTGCAAACTTCAGATCTGCAATAATTATGCTGCCAACAGTCCACGACCTCCTCCAAATATGGTGCTCACTAACAATAAAGATGCCTCAAGGAAATCGACGCTCAAGGAATGATGGGTCTTCAAGGTCTTCAATCAACAATGCAAGATATCTTCAATCAGATTCTTCAATGCAAATCTTCAACAACTTGATCAAAGCCTTCAACGATGTGCAATGGATCTTCAAGCTTCAATCTCTAACAATGGTCTCCGACCAAATCTTCGAATGATGACTCAATGAGGCTCAAACAATCTTTGAATCTCCAATGAAGTGCAAATGTGAACTCCGTATGAATCCACCTCCAAGTGTGATTGGTTTTTTGTCCAACACACAACTCCACAAGGGTTTTCGTCCTTGGAAGATCAAGCAAAACAATTGCCAAAAATAATTGTGAAAGTTGTCAAAAGATTCATCATGTCAAAATGAGGCTCCAAAGCCTTCTTTTATACTTGGATCTCCGCCAATTCAAATTAAAGATTTGAATTTCAAATTCCCTCCTTTCAATTTGAAAACACCTTCATTATTTATTTCTCCAAGAAGGGCGCCCAATTTCAAATATCATTATTTTATTGATTTATTTGAATCTCCAAGGTGAGCGCCACAATCAAGAGTACAATATTTTATATATTTAAATCTCCAAGGTTGAGCGCTCAATTCCAATAAACTATTTTTTATTCATTTTTTTTTTCTTTTTTCCAAGTGGTGCCTAAATCCAATATTTTATTTATTATTTTATTTTCTTTCATCTCCCACAATGAGCACACAAATTAAATAAAATATTATTTTATTTAATTTATTCCCTTTTTCCAAATGGTGCCAAAATTAAATAATATTATTTAATTTTTTTAATATTTTCTCCTTCTTGGCGCTTGAATTAAATAATAATAAAATACTATTATTCAATTGTCTTCTTTTGATAATTAATGCCAAATTGCATTAATTAATTTTCCATCTTGCTAGTGAAAATTAATTGAGCCAACGTTCCATTCTTCAAGCCTCTGAACAACATTATCTTTTCCAAGCCTTAGCTCAACCAGAATATTCCCTTGTTTTGATGAATTAGCCTACAGGGATGATAATAGGCTAACTCCATTCTCTGTTTGGTGATCATGCCGGAAATGGGGACATTACACATCACGTGGTCTGTTATTGTAACCTGTTTTTAGCTCATCCATATAGATTTCAAATCGTGGAGAAGAGAACAGGCATCCTTATTCCACCCCAATAGTTCAAGTAAAGTCTGATAAGCAATGAACTGCCTGGAAATGACCTATAATCATCTTATAAAACTTGTGATACCTGCCATAAGAATCCCAGAAGCTCTAATGATTTGTAACCTTTCAAATGAAAAATGTCAAAGGAAAAATATTGGACTTCCTATAAGCTTCCTTCCATGTGAGCATGCCATCCTCCTTTACAGCCAATTATTCTTTCCTTTGAAGCTTAAAAATATCTCAGGGCAGACCTATAGACCAGATGAATTGGAATTGTAAAACTAATAGGCATTGTAAATGGGACAGTTGGAAAGAAAATCAAATTAAAGGACCGGTTAAGGAAACTATTAAGGGCAGACAGGCAAACATAAGAATGTGTCTCTAAAAAGTCTAAAAGATGTTGGATAAAAACCCAGGGTCTATCAGACTGTAAAACTGCCCATGGATGTAGATACCTTGTGAAATTGACCAATTATTTTTTAGTTTATATTTGATATCAGTTTGATTTGTATTTGCATAGTTTTAGCCCAACACTCCTTAGCAATTGATATATATCGAAGTCAATGAAAAAGAACAGCTTATGTATCATTAACATCAACTTTACCTCATAATCCAATCCATGAACATAAAGGAAATCAGGATTAGCATCTGAGAACATAAGACCAGTAATCTGTGCCAAAGAAAAAGGAAAGAAACAGTTAGTTAAATGATGATCTGAACAACTCACTGGACGAAAATTTTTAAACATGCACCTTTGACATAAGCTGCATAAGAAATTAAAAGTATTGGTTGCTTCTGTTACTACAAACGATATCAATAAACTGGAAGATATAGAATATGAATATTTTATCAAGGAAACTGGTACAATGGAAATAGAACAATGGAACAAACTCCTAGAAAATATACCATAGGGAACTTAAATTAATCAGTATTGTAGATACTTATATCTACTTTATCATACATAAATTGTAGCACCCATTAGTACATGAAAGGATGTCACATGTTTAAAGTAAGCAATACATATCTACAACAAGAACATCCCCTACAAAGCGGAAGAAAAATGCTTTAATTCTATGAGAAAATGAAGTTCACATCATCTCCACATATCATCAGGCCTTCATAGAGGAGAGTCCCACATCAAAGAGAAACATAAAGAACATAAACATGTTAAGCATAATAGTTACACACAGTTATCCATAACTAGTCCATGACTAGTACAAATCTCAAAAACTAAATAGGGGTTGCTGTGTATTACACTTTATTATAAGATTCATTTCATTAAGATGTGCTTTTATTTCCTAATAAAACATGTAGATAAGTACAACATAAAACAGTATCTAAAACTTTTGCACACATCTACCACCTCCTCTAAGAAAATTGACAATCAGCCAAGAATAATCAACTACGTCCCGATACAGGTCCAAATATAGCTAAGACTGGAACTGAAAGCTGAAGACGTATACTCCTGTGACCCAAAAATGACCATCCAGGAGTTTGAGACTATGAAATTGGATGTCCCGTAGGAATGGAAGTATGTTAATCATTCTACCTACTAGGATTTACACGTTTATTAAGGTTAACCCATCATTGTAGCTTCTACACTCTGGCTTACAATCACAAGTCGAACATGAAACATGCGAAGAGTTCATTGCCTCCTTTAGAAACTCATACACTGAACATAGGAACAATGCAGATAACTATGACCTAGATCTTAAACGAATATAATTATAACATACAAAACTATTCTAAGCAAATAGGCAAACATCCAATAACCTGATTAGAGGACTATATTCAAACTAACTCTACTAACTCTCTATTCATTTCTCCTCTCTGATTACAGATACAAAGTGGGGTTATATAGGCACTTTTACCCTGGTGCTCAAGTTGTGTGCACAATATGCACATGTACAAAATTGCATGCAAGAAAATTATTGCTCAAAGTTGCATGCTAGAACAAGTCATATACAAATATGCACATAGGATTCAACTTACTACAAAAGCATGGGAATGGTTCACAACAGTGCCAACGTTCTCTCTGTGCAAATTTTGTGTTTGGTCCTCTGAACACTTGAGTAAAATTACAAAACAAGAAAATCTCCAAAAGACAAACAGGCCTCAACATGCCTCATTATGCAAGAACATCATCTGTTACTTTTGCAGTGTCTAATTCCTTTGCAGCTTCTTCAACCACAATAATAAATTTCAAGCGCAACTATGATGATGTTGTTCAAGACGCACTGCCAACTAGCATTGAAGTTGCAGAAACTATCTGCTAAAAAATTGGCTTCCATGATCAAATATCGAACAGCCAGTGCATCTTTTGGGTCAATGTTGGGTTGCCTTTTAGTAACTATAAATATTGGAGCTTTAAATTAAGCTCATTTTCAGCCACAGATGATAGTTCAGCAAGAACAACCATCACCAAAGGTGGGAAGGAGATGGTATATTCCTTGCACTTGTGCTCAATGTCACACTCTAGTTCAGTCATTTCTTTACCAATTACATTGACCTCATCATTACTGATATTTGTGTGTAGATATTCACTCTCAAGGACCTATATCTTTGTGTGCTCTTCTTTTAGTCACACGTTGATCCAATCAACAAGTTTGCATAAAGCTTGCAAAACAACACAGATTATCAACAAATCCTTCTCCATGCCTTCAAAATCGAGTTGAATTACACCCAAAGTGGTAGTGAGTTCATCAACAAGTGCGGGAATGTCCTTGGGTGGTAATTCCATTTCCTGTGCACTAGCTACATAAGTTGTTGCCATAGCCGCTGATAGCTCTTAGACAATGGATGAAACATTGGGGGAAGCCAGTGGAGTGCGTTGGATAGGAAGCAGGGGGTGGATAAATGCTTCAAGTTGATCAATGTGTACAATCAAGGAGTTCATTGAGTCGAAAGCATTGTCTCCGTGGACTAGGTTTGAACATGCAACTAAGATATCCTTCTAAATGAGTCAGATTTTTGTTGCAACATATTGCAATGTTGTGTCCACTTGAAGTGTTGCTTATGACACAACAATTGCTTCTACTTTGGATTTCTACAATTCTTGTGCAACTTAATCTGCTTCATTTTTATATTGTGATAGTGGTTTTCAATTGCTTCTTTTCTAACTTGTGCTAGATTGTAATGACTCTTTGTTACACGTTGTAACAACACCTTAGTTGCGATAATAGATAAAGTTGTCGAACATCCTTCCATCAATGCAGATGGTGCTATGATTATGCACTCCTGGACATCTTCATTTGTCTCCAAGGCCACACCACCAATGGTTGTTAGTATACAAAGTGCTTTTAGGATTAAAAGTAGGGCACTAGCAAGCTGCCCAAATGCCTCAACAACTTTGGATCCTTGAGCGAACACTATTTCTAAGTCCTAGTCCACAAAAATAGAATAGGGCCTTGTGGTTGTTGAGGCAATGGACATGTATGGGGTTGCGCTCCAAAAGCAATATGTGACATAGCATGAGGTGGAGACAAGACATCGAGACTTGAACCAATCATTGGCTTCTACAGTGAAGTGGCAGAAGCTACTATTTCTGTGCCAATAGGTGCTATATTTCGGAGTGGGGTGTTCTGCATAGGAGGCTACTTCACCTACTATTGTCATTCTCGCTCGGCTTGGGGTTTAGCCTAATCTTCTTCAGACTAGATCCAAATAGTCCTTGACTTCTTTCTTGGTGGGGTATAAAGTGTTGGGCCATTTCTTTTGTCGTCTTTTCTTTTTCACCACTCGGGTTGTATAGATGCTTCCTTTACACGGGTGCAAAGGCTACTGATGGCGTTGAAGTATTGACAAGAATTCCGTTGATGCACCATTGTTGTTGACTTCCAAATAAGCTTTGTCCAAAATATATGGCAACTTAGAGGGCTTTCATTTTATTTCCTCAAGGTCTCTAGCATCATTTGGATAGATAGCCTTGCAAAAATGGCAATAAACTTCAAAATTAACATTGGAGCATTCTGTAACTAGAGCAAGTGGGACCCAGAAATCTTCTATGCACTTCTCAATGAGAAAGTTGGCCCACTTGTCCACTAAGGCATAGTGGTAGTCCTGATCCTACTTTCTAATGTTGCGAACATAATACCAATGTAAAAATGTAATTGCAAGTGTAGTACCACGTGCAGTGGGAATTAGGCCCCAAATAGCAGAAATACTCCAACATATGAAGTATAAGAAATGCACTATAGTAAAAGGGCTTACCAAGATCAAAAGTATCCTATGTTTTTTTATCGTGTCGTTTGCTAGAAAAAGTGGTGAAGTCCTATTTGGCCCCATTATGCCCAATATCATGGGTAGCGAATGTCCCTAGTAGTGTCAAATCATTTGATGTAGATTTATGTAGAATCTTCAGGCTAGAAAGATGGCAAGCTACGCGAACTCAAACATCAACAATGTCACATGCAGTCAATCCTCAACCTCTACGATTGTCATGTGCCGAACTAGGGTTTGAACCAAAATTTCTGAATTTGCAATTTTCAAGCATGAAACCCTAGGACTGAATTCTGATTTTTATTTTTATCTCAGATCTGAATCATACTTGTATTCCATCCACTTATCATGCAAAATACATCAAATCAACATGCCAAATTGTACAACCAAAATCCTAGTTGAATTACACAATGAATTACACAATTCACACTAGGAGATAGCCAAAATGATGGACCAAGGAAATCTGAATACTGCTGTTATGAAAATCTGATTGTTTGATGGTTCTATTACATCAACTTCATGGCTTTATGACAGCCCAAATACAAGCATCTACTGCTGTTATACAAATCAGAGGTAATACATACCAATTTGTGATGACAAAACAATAATGAAGATGCCAAATGTTCTTCAAAGGATCTAATGGATGAAGTCAACGAACCAATAAGCAATTCGTCCTCCTTAAAGTCTGATCGCTGCCTCTTAATGGCTGACGGCTGATGATGATGACGGCTGCAAACACTGTTCTACGGTTCCAAGTGATGCCAAGATGCAGATCACTGCTCTAGGGACATGCAATGATGACACAATATGCAGATCACCCTCCAACAATGCCAATTCGGATCCCAAAATGCTAGCCAAACTAGGCCAAAGCTCCCTCAAAATCTAGTGCTCCAAAAACAAATCAGTCTTCTACAAATCGGCGCTCAAGTATACAATTCAAATGATCTTTCAATGTCTTCAAATGAAATGCAAATGATCTTCAATGTATCAACAAGTCTTCAACAATTATCTTCAATGAATGATGTATCAATGATGCTCAATGAATTCCTCCAAATGTCCAATGAAGTGCAAATGTGAACTCCGTATGAATCCACCTCCAATATGTGATTGGGTTTTCGTCCAACACACCACCTCCACGAGGGTTTTCATCCTTGGAAAGTCTTACAATACAAATGCCAAGCACGAGAAATGTGCATACTTAGTCAACCTGAAGTGCTGAATAATCTGACGGAATTGCAAAGAAATGTGCGTACTTAGTCAACCTGCCAACCACAACATATATGCAATCCCTACCTTGGACCCTCAGTAGACCTATGATGAAATCCATCGAAATACTTTCCCACCTTTGCTCTGGAATAGGCAATGGCTGAAACAATCCTATGGGGAAAGTATGCTTCATCTTGTTCTGCTGACAAGTCATACATTCTCTGACGTGCTGCAAGACATCATCCTTGAGACCCTTCCATGAGAATCTCTCACCTGCCTATAGGTTTTGAAGAAACCTGGATGCCCTGCAAGTGGAGCATCATGAGTGACCCTCAGAATCTTCTCCTTCAACTTCGACTCAGGAACCAAGTAGATCCTATCCTTGTAGTAGATCACATCATTTATCACCTTATACCTGTCATCCTGAATCTTGCCATCCATGATCTCACAAGCAAAAGAATTCTTAGAATACTCGAGCAAAAAATGAGCCTTACAATCTGCTAAAATTTCTGACATCGAACAAAGAGTAGGCCTCCTGGATAAAGCATCGGCAACCACATTTTTCTTTCCCTTGACATACTCAATATCAAAGTCATATGCCTGGATCTTGCTCACCCATTTCTGCTGCCTCTCATTCAAATCTGTTTGTGACAAAAAATGCCTCAAACTATTGTGGTCCATCCTAAACACAAATCGGTTACCCACCAAGTACTGCCTGAACTTCGCCAATGCATTCATGATGGCGAGCATCTCCTTATCATAGGTGGAATAGAGCTTCTCTGCATCCCTCAACTTCCTTCTCTCAAAAGAAATAAGATGTCTATTCTCCATCAACACCGCACCAATGCCTTCACCCAATGCGTCACACTCCACAAAAAGCTGTGTGAAATCTGGCAATGCCAACACTAGACAAAAATTCATCACCTTCTTGAGTTTATCAAAAGCAACCTAAGCCAGATCTGACCATCTAAATGCTCCCTTCTTCGTGAGATTTGTAAGAGGTGCTGCCAATTGTGAAAAACCCTTAACAAACCTCCTGTAGTAGGAACATAGTCCATGGAATCCTCTCAAATCTGAAATGTTCCGCGGTGGTGGCGAATCCAGAATTGCCTATATCTTCTCTTGATTAACTCTGACTCCATCAGCTCTAATCACATGCCCTAGATAGAGAATCTCAGTCATACCAAACTCACATTTGGATGCCTTAGAAAACAATGATTGTGCCTCCATGATACCCAATACCTCATCAATATGCTAAAGATGTTCTTCCCAAGTTTTACTGTATATAAAAATGCCATCAAAGAGCATCAACACAAACTTACGCAACTGTCTCCGAAAGATGTGATTCATGCAAGACTAAAATGTAGCAGGTGTGTTAGTTAGACCAAATGGCATAACTAAAAACTCAAAGTGTCCATAATGGCATCTGAATGCTATCTTATGAATATCCTCGTAACGGACACGAATCTAATGATACCCTGAACGAAGATCAATCTTAGAGAAGTACACGGCCCCGTGTAAATCATCAAGCAATTCATTGATCCTGGGAATGGGATATCTATTCTTGATTGTCTTCATATTCAAAGCTATGTAGTCAATGCACATCCTCATTGTGCCATCCTTCTTCACCGAAACAACTGAAGATGCAAAAGGGCTGAAACTAGGACAAATGTGTCCCATCTCAAGCATCTCCTTAATCATCTTCTCAATCTCCTCCTTGAAATGTCGCGGATGACGATAAGGTGTAGTGATGATGGGATTGGAGCCCTCCAACTCAATGACATGCTCAAACCCACAATCTAGTGGTCTACCAAGAGGATTCTCTCCAAACACCATACTATGCTTATCAAGCACCAATTGTATATCCACATGGTACTTTTGACTCCCAAAAGAAGATTTGGATGATACAAAACACTGAGCTGCCCAAGCAACATCGTTATGTCTGAACAATGTTTCCATTCTCCTTGCTGACACAACTCTAGGTCCTCCATCTGAAAATGCTCTCAAAACAACCTTCTTCCCTTCGTGCATGAATTCAAGTTCCATCTTTTGAAAATCATGTATGTATCTGCCAAGTGACTGCAACCACTGGATGCCCAAAACAACATCAATTTCTCCCAATCCTACAACATAGAAATCATCAATCAATGTGTAGTCTCCCATCTGAATGTTGAGCTAAGATACCTTCTTTGTAATATGCACCTGTCCTGTAGGGTTTTTATGCCAAGTTTTTTGGTTTTGGTTTTCTTGTTTCACTGTTGAATGTGTTTAGGGTTTTGTTTATGTTTTTGCATATGATGTTTGAAATACAACAATGAAATATGGTGCATGCAACAATACTCAGAAAATATATAGCAAATACACATAAAATAACAAATACCTAGATCATATTATTGCTAAAAAACAATTATGGTAACATATCCATTATTGCTTAAAAAGAGTAACATGTTTTTCTTTAACACTAAGATAGACCTGCAAGTGAAGGTTAGAAATATTCTCCAATGCAACCAGGCGGCTCTCCCGGCCACCTACCTGGGTCTGCCACTAATGGTCAAAGATGTGACCCCGACTTTCTGGAATACGGTTCTGGAGCGTATCCATAAGAAAATGGAGGGTTGGAAAGGTAAACTCCTAAGCCAAGCAAGCAAGCATCAACTTCTGAAGGCTTCCTTACAAGGCATCCCCACCTATTTCCTTTCTCTGTTTAAAATTCCCAGATATATGGCAGAAAAATTAGAAAGGATCCAGAGAACCTTCCTTTGGATGGGAGTGGAGGAAAAGAAGAGGATCTCGCTGGTGGGATGGGATAGAGTCTGTCAGCCCAAGGCAATTGGTGGTTTGGGAATCAGAAAAATTTAGGGAATGAACAAAGCCTTACTAACCAAAATTGGTTGGACTTTCTTAAAAGAGGAAAAGGACTAGGTTCAAATCATAAAAGCCAAGTACCTGCAGAATGAATCCAACTCTGATATTCTTGACAAAGATTCCCTTCCCAAAGGATCTATCATTTGGAACAAAATGACCAAAACCAAGAACTCTCTCTCACAAGGCATCAAATGGAAACTAAGTAGAGGAGATAAAATCAAGTTCTGGGAGGACAATTGGCTACGAGATGAACCCTTGTTGAAAGGATTCAATTCTATTAAGGAAAGAGCGGTGAGATTTTTTGGTAACAAAGTGAGCAACTATATTACTTGCCATCCCCATAGTCAAAGGTGGAAGAATTTATCGGACTGTTGTAACAACCAACCTGAGAAGCTGGAGTGTCAGATTTTGCAACATGAGTTAGAAAGGTACAGAATTCCGGTTTTCCAAAGGGCAGATGAGATGTTTTGGGGTCAAGACCAAAAAGGAAAGTTCACGGTCAAGTCGGCTTACCATCTGTTGACTAACAGTGGTTAGCCGAATCAGTTTTGGAAGAAAGTCTGAAATAGCAAATTATTACCTAAAGTTAACTTTTTCTGGTGGGTCGTGGCACACAACAAAGTTCTTTCCATTGACAACCTAAATAAGAGGGGTTTCAACCTGGTTAACAGATGTGTGCTATGCTATAAAGATCAAGAGACCATACAACACCTACTCCTTCATTGCGAGTTTTTTAAACAAATTTGGGAGAAATCTCTTCAGAAGCTTGACATGGAGTGGGTTTTACAGGAAAACTTGGAGGATTTTGCACAAAGTTGGATCTCCCCCTTCACTCACCCCAAGATAAGGGAACTTTGGAGACAAATTCCCCCTCACCTAGGGTGGAGTGTGTGGAAAGAAAAAAATAATCGCATCTTCAGAGAAATTGCTCATCCTACTAATGAGGTTTTCTTCTCTTTTTGCAGAGCTGTCGCTGAGAACACTTCTTCCTGTACTCTGCATTTTGCTGAGTATCCCCCTTCACCAGTTGAAATTCAGATTGCCAAGAACTGGTGCCTGAAGGAGGATATGAGCAAGGTTGACATCTCTAAAAAGATGGTAAGACTTAACACTCGCTGGAAACCACCCCCCAGCGGCTGGATCAAACTTAACTTTGATGGGGCGGAAAAAAAGAATACTAGCCTAGCTAGTGGGGGAGGGATCTTCAAAGACTGTCATGGCGTCTTCATTGCTGCTTATGCTGGGGGCATTGGTCAACAGACTAATAATTTTGCTGAAGGCATGGCGCTTCTAAAAGGGCTTCAAATTGCCCACTCCCTGGGAATTGACAACCTGCAAGTGGAAGGAGATTCTAAATTACTGATTGATGCAGCCTTGGGAAGGTCCAACAATGGTTGGAAAATGAAGAGTTTAATCGAAGATATCATCGGCTTACTATCCGCTTTCAATCAGATGGTTATCAGTCATGTTTATCGTGAAGGCAATAAAGCGGCGGATGCGATGGCTAACTTGGGTCAAAGCCTGGACACTTGGCGGTGCTGGAGATTAGTTAATAATCTTCTGCATCAGATTCAAACCCTCATTGAGAAGGAGTTAAGCCCAGCCCTCGGTCCCTCATGAGGATAAAACCTATTCTTTGGGAGAGATTTGGGGGCCAATGGAGATCTAGTAACTTCTGCCAACTGGACTCCAGGTACAGGTTGTTGGAGGCCATGAAGGTTAAGTGCCAGCTTGCCAATACTCGGACTTGTCTTTTCATAAGCGATTGCGTTTATTACATGCTGAGATGGTGTCTTGAGGGGGTTTCTCACATGCCTAGCCACGTGAAATTCCGTCTTGACATCTCAAAGACGCTCAACATGAGATTTAATGATGGTTTTATAGGGCTCCTTAATTATGAAATGAAAGGGATTAAATGTTCCCGCATGCTGAAAAATAGCAAGTACGCCACCTTCGGCGTGGGAAAAGATAAGAACATCATTGCTATCAGTTTAAACACTAAAGCTGGAGATTTGGAGGCTAGAGAGTTATCTAAGAGTTACATTGTGTTTGCTTTTTGCTGCATTGCGCTTGTTTTGTCTGCTGCTTGCATTGTCAACCCGTTTGAGTTTAGTAAAATGGGTGGGGACAGGTCGCGTACAGAGCTTGAGACATGAGGAATTCAAAAAGAACGAGACTCTTTGGCACATCTGCCATGAGGGTGGAGTTACCTCATATTTGGAGTGTCTAGGCTTGCTGCCAAACCGGCCTCCATGCACAAAGGAAAAGCTGCCTTGTTGGTGGAGGATGTTGATGAGATGCAAGAAGAGGAACAGTCTGAGGAAAAGAAAAAAGGGGTTTCTGAGAAAATGCGGGAAGAAGAAGACTCCGAGGATGATAACAAAAAAGGTTCTGCTGAGCTGCAGGGTTCGGGGTCTGAGGGCAACATCAAGATGGACATGGTTGTGGAGGAAACTAAACAGCTCGGTGGTGATGTTTCAGTTAACAAAGGTAACAAAATTGAGATGCAGGAAGCTGATGTTGAGGGTCCTAGCAACTTCCCTTATTTCAATGTGTAGGGTTCAGATACTGTTAGCTCTGAGAAAAAGAAAAAAGGAATTGGTAAGAAGAAAAAAGGTGACAAGAACAAAAAGGACAAGGAAAATGAAACTCTGGAGGCTAGGCTCACTCACTTTGAGCAAAAGTTTAACACTCTGGCTAAATTCTCGACTAGAGTTATGCACAGGTCTGCCACTACTCTAGTGGCTCTCCAGAAGGTGGTTCCCAAGGGGCAAGAGAAGAAGGACAAAATGCTTAAGGAATACGAGGACATTCTCCAGTTTCTTGTGGATGATTGGGACAAGATGTTCGCATAGCCTTTGGAGGTGAGGGTCTACTCTACTGTCCGTCCGGTGTCGTCTGCTGTCTCTGTGGCGTCCAATTTCTTTTGTCTTTTGTTATGTTTGAAAAATTTTAATGGTCTGATCGTTACTGTTTAAGTTTTTTGGTGAACCTCTGTTGGTTGTTTTGTCATGGGATCAACACCCTTTTTTGCCGCTTATCTAATAAAAAACATACACATTTCATTTTCTTCAAAGTTGTAGTTGTGTTGTACATGAACCAACAATACAAATATCAGAAGTCACCTCCAAAGCACCAACAAACGAGTGTTCTTCGTCAAACAAAGATTAGCAATGAGTTTTGTGATCCTAGGCGTCCACCAAGCATGAGTTTGAAAGACCAAGAGTGAAGCGACTCAGCCTTAGGATTCCCACGACCCCTTTTTGTTGTTGTACGACCAATGTATGAGTTGTTACAGCAAATAAAATATGCTGAGGAAATCACTATTCTGATATAAACTTTCAATCTGCTCCTCTAATATGTAAAACCCTTCCAAATCAACCCCTCAAGAGTGATATCAATGTTGTCCACAAAGTGCTAATATATCTGCAAATGGTACGGCTTGTAGGGTGTACGGCCAGCCTGGAGGAAGGTGTAAAATACCAAAGAAATCACACAAATCTGCCACTAATATGTTTGCCATTGTCTGCTCATAAGCTCAATGCGAAGTTCCTGGTTGAAACTCCCAGCAACCCTCCTGATGCTGTCTTCCAAGCACGAAGAGAGTGATCTCACAAAGGTTTTCGTCTCTGCAAAACCCTAGTACAGCCACAAAGCCAAAGCCTCAAGCTTTCACGACAAGTATTTTTCAAAGTGAATGAATGAATGAGAACTGACTTCTCATTTTCTTTTTGTCCTCTCACCCAATGCCCAAGGAGGAATTCTTTTTTATTATTTCATTTTTTAATTGTTTTAAGTCCCATGTATCCTCATTGATGGGCGCCCAACTCCTAGCACTTTACTTTTAAACACAACTTATACCATCCAATGTTAGTCACTTTATAAAATAAAGTAACTATCTTTTAAACTATTATAAGTTAAATATTTAATTTAACTTATATTTCGACAATTAAATCCATTATTCCTCGATCACCTCGAAACCAAGAAATATGTGCTAGGTACTCCTAACCGGCATTGCTAAGAATGGAAATGTCGAGCAATCCTCACCGGTGACCCCCTAATAGTAAGTCCTAGTAAACGTGACCAAATAGGTTCCCTTTAATATCCCTCTTAGGTATTAATATCTCTGTTATTTCTGTTGTTTACCCAATTTGACATTTCGTCAATCACTTAGCATTCCAGTCTTCACAATGTAATCTCAGAATTGTTTTCTTTAGATATGCAAAATTACCATTGAGCCATTCAATCATACACCAGAATACTACTCTAAAGCACAAACCTTATGACTACCAACATCACAATATCTAACTAATGTAGAGGCTCGTATGATAACAGTTAGAATGTTCAAATTGAAGATTTGAAAAATAGTTTTATTGCTGCTCACATACAGAGAATACCAAGTCAAATTACAAAATTGTTTACATACCAAAGAGGTATTAAGAACTTGATAGTTGGCAGATTCACTTAGTTGCTGTCCCTGTTCTTCGACTGTTTGGACTGCTGATTATATCTTCCAAACTGTTTTATCTGACAACTCTGATAATCAGAACATTGCCCCTGTATCATTCCAGCCAGAATTCCTTATAACATCTCAATCACAATGCTTTAGATAAAAATGTTCAATACATACAATACAATGTACAGCAGCAAGGAGTGACTCTTCTAAATGATGTGATTCCTTTTATAAAGCCCGATTACCTTCAAACTGCCCAGCACTTCAAAATATACTAATTCACATATATAAATTACTTGCCAATGATATTATTATGGTCCCACCTTCCACTAAAAGAAATTTCAAACTTATGAAATAATCCTTCAATATGCTACGGTGGCTCTTTTGCTTCCTTGTCTTTTAATAGAATTACCAACTTAGATAGGGCCCACAATGCACTAACCTATGATTATAATAATTTATATCAGAAAATAGACCGGATACTGTCAGAGATTGTCTCCCAAATAGGTAGCAAACTATACTCTAATCTCTTATCACATATGCATTACTCCTGCTGCTATCTTATATGATCGATGACCAAAAATGTATTTATATGTTCTTGATAATTTTCTTCACATTGCTGCACTGGCTGAGTCCTTAATGCTCCACGCATCCTCAAAATGGCGATCTCCTTGTAATTGTAATTTCCTTAATATTTGAAAGCCACGTAACTCCTTCAAACCTTCAGGTTGCAGATTCTTTATTCCTGAGTGGAATGTGGGGTCCACGATCTGTCAGAAACAAATGTTCATATGATAACTTCCAACCTACGAATTATGACCTCCTTAGAAAGAGCTCAGATTCAACGAATAAGGTATTATCATTTCTTCAACACAAGTTTGAGATGCTAGTTGGGACCCACAAAACATTATTAGATATCAGTATGAATTGAAATATGCATATCTCTGAAGCTGCGGTTATCATAAGGAAAACTTATAAAATCTGAATAAAGATAAAGCAATGAAATCTGCTGGAACCCACACTATCAGAAATTGTTCCTTAATGTGCAACCAAACAAAGATATATCTATTTCAAATCTGAAGAATACATACACACTGGAACAAAACCCTCTCACTTTATTTTGAAAACGGCATACAATGGTTCAATGATAATTCGATAATGGTCACTGATCAAATATCGATTATTCCAGCAAAATACCAAAACCCAAAACATTTTGAAACTCCAACTAAGAAATCTGAATGATTTCTCCTCTTAATTCAGTAAATGCAAAGAACCTCCTCTTTGTCACTATCTGGATACAAAAGTCATAGATTTCAAACTGAAAACCAATACATAAGCATCTGAAAAAACATGCTCAACAATGACTCTCAGGCTTCCTTTTAAAGCCATTACATCAATTAGGCCCAGCGTAATTTTATTAAATGAGTTTACATGTACACATCATACCCAAGCATTTTAAATGCTTTTACATGAACTTTATTAAATGCTTGCACTTGAACTTTTTAAATGCTTGTTCATAACACTTTTTAATTAAGTGTTGTACTACTGACTTAGTAACTTAAATAAAATATTAATTTTATAAAGTAAATAAAAATACTTTACAAAATTAATCTACAATTAAAACAATTTTAAGTTACTCCAAAATTGGGGACATGACATTCCCTAACCAAACTCCATTAGCCTACGAGAACCCTGGAATAGGCTAACTGCTCCACCTGTTGATCTGGGCTATGAAGGGGACATTACATTCCTAGTGCAACTCATGATGAAACCATCTGCAACGGTCACACTGAATCCCTGAAAATCCTCAACTTTTAGTCCTCTCTTCACGAAGAACTTGACGGAAGAAGATTATAAAAGAATGTGAGAGGAAAGGTTGTGGGAGAGATTTTGTTTTTGGGGGTTTTCTTTTTCTTTTACCAAGAAATTGTTTTGTGGGGAAATCTGTCTGGAGCTCTCCGCTGATAGAGAGTTTGTCAGGTAATTCTGGGCTTCATATTTTCAAATCTTGTTTAATTTATTTGCATTATTCCTTTCTAATGGATCTGACCAGGTCTTGTGGAACAGATTGATAGAGCTCAAGCGAACTCACATTGCTATTAGGGTTTAGATTGGGATTCATAATAATTCTTCTTTGCAATTACATGTATAATTTCAGGGCTTCAAAATCTTTACATGTTGTGAGAGAGAAAACAATTATATATATATATATACTCATTAATAATGAATAGATCTCTCTCTCTCTCTCTCTCTCTCTCTCTCTCTCTCTCTCTATGTATATATATATATATATATATATATATATATATATCAGCTCTGTAGCAGAGGATTGAAAGAACATAATAAATATTAAATTATAGAAACAAAAAAAAAAGAATTTTAAAATAATAATGCTTTGTCTTTTTTTTGTGTCAACCCTCGGGAGGGGGTTCGGCCTGCATGTAGACCGCCCCCCCCTGAGAAGGGGCCGCGGCTTGCATGGAAGGCAGGCCCCTTTAAAAGGGGCCACGGCTTGCCAGGCAAGCTGACCCCCTCAATGACCTGTGTTACAAGTCGCCCATGGCACCTGCAATGCAAGGCGTTGTGGGGGATACAGCCCTCTTTCATTTTAAAAATCATCAAGAACTCTTTGTTTAATTAAAAAAAAAAATTAAATTTTTTTTTTAATTTTTAAATCTTCAAGATAAATTTTAACTTCATTAAAAGTTAGGGTTTCTTATTTATTTTATTTTATTTTTAATTTTTTTATATATATGACCAAAAGGATATATATAAATTCATAAGTAGGGTTATAAATATTGGAATCTACATTTGTTAAATTATTTGACAGTTAGTTCACTTAAGTGGTTTAAATAGAAATATGTCATTTATTTTATTTAGTTAATTAACTCAAAAAAAAAGGAAGGAGGTTTTTAAATATTAATTAGTTAATTAGTCATTAAATTTATTCTTTTATTTTAACATTAACAATAAAATAGTTATTGTGTTTGCCAATAATAAGTGTTTAATTTCATTATTTATTTAACAACGTAGTTAATATTATGGTAGTTAAAATTTATTTAATTAGCAAGTAATTATTTAATAATTCAATAGTTGCTTAATGGGTTAGTTTATAAATTGTTTAAATAAATAATTAGTTAATAATCGTCTTAATTAGTTTCGTGGGTTATTTTTTAGTGAGTAAACTATATCATGATAATAAATTTAATTTGGTATCACCACTATTCCTAATTTGTAGAATAATTAATTAAATGATTAGTTACTTCCAATGCGATAGTCAAATAGTTAAATTTTAAATTGTATCAATAGTTTACAAGGATATTTAGGTTACTTACTGAGTGGTTATAGGTTAAACAAATAAACAGTCACTTTAAATTAAGCAAGTAATCTGAAATATGGTCAAACAATGAGATAGTAAATTAAGTTGTTTAAAATGTGAAACACTTATATAGAATTGATTAGTTACTATTTCTTGTTCTAAATTATGTTATGCATCTTCTTGTGCATTTATGAAGGCGTTGCCATGATTGATAGGGTAGAGGTTCATAAATTTTGGATATTTAAGACATCGACGCATAAACTCGGACTCAGCAATTATTCGGTGGACCCAAAAATTGTGAAACTCGGGACTCGGCAAAAACTTGGAGAAAAACTCAGCAATAACTCGGCAAAGTTATCGAACATTAAATATACATTACTTTTAAAAAATATGCTTTAAAAACATGCATATTACTGAATTTATGAATCATATTACCAATTTCCTTCATATATAGATCAAGATTAAAGTTCAATACACTGGTTTTCTAATGAAATAACCCTCATACATGTTTATTGTCTTTGTATTTTTTTTGCAAGAATGATAAATGATGTCCGTTGTCTTCGTAACCTATCTTTCTGGAATTAAATAGAATTATTATGAAACACATTAATAATAATGACTGATAGACATGATAATGGGTCGTTGTATATTAATATTAAAATATTTATAGATTTTTAATTTTTAAATATATATTCTATAAATATTTTAATATTAATATTCAATATTAAAATATTTATATATTATATTTAATATAATATTATAATATTACTATACAATATTAAAAAAAATTATATTTTAATATAATATAATATTATAACATTAATATAATATTTATATATTATTTAAAATATAATAAATTAATTAGAATATTTATAAATATAATAATATTATAACAATTATTTTAATATTGTATATTAATGTTCACTAGGCACCTGACTCCACCACCGTTTGGGCATTATCGAAGCATTCATTTTGGTCTTTGTTGGGGTGTGTATTTGGCAAGACACGAGAAAGATTGATTCAAATAGATACAGGGCGACCTCTCACGAACTCCAAATCTTTCCGCTTAGCATCTCTCTAACAAATAAATGAGGTTGTGAAACTAGAACAAAACCCTACCTGCGCGGAAGGAAGAAGCTCGAATAATAAACCCTGTTGATTCCTTAAACACATAATTTTAGGCGAGTTATTGAGACGTGAGGTGATTTATAGCAGATTACTCGCGATTTTTCCGAAAAAAGGCACCGCAATTTTAACCTAAAACTCGTCTGCGAGTTTTCCATACAATAACTCGCGGTAAAAAAATTCCGGCGAGTAATCGCTGGGGTTTTAAATCTATGCATCAAAGTAGATAGAAGCAACTCACCATTATAGCTCTGGCGATTTATAGAGGATTCCACCAATCTTATAACACTTAACCATGTCTTCCAACGTTTCTTGTTAGTTGGTCAAATATGGGTGTGCTTACGCGAAAAGATTGAACTTGGAATTATTAAAAGGGATATAGTTAGCTCTTGTGGAAAAGTTATCTAGGTCCTAGTTCTATTCTATCATAGTTAAGTTTTAGTAGGTATAGAAAATTTTGGTAGATCTTTATTACAAATGGTATTTATAAGCTTGGTAATTGAAGGTGCAGTATTGACCTTGGTAATTATAGTTTTAAGATCAAAGTGTTTAGGAGCAATAGGATCAAGGATGTTTTTAGGAAATCTTCCAAACCAAACCATTTAGTCCAAGCGAACAATAATTATTTCTTGGACATGCAAATCTTAGGTAAACCCTATTACATAAACAAAACCTAAATGTCAAACACCCACTTTAGGTGTTTGCTTTGTCTTTTTCTTTCTACTAATTTCGTCTCGGTTTCACCTGAGTGGGTGGCAGCGACAAAGAACTGTCTAGGGAAACTAGACCCTAGAGAGGGTTGCGTACCCACTCAAACAATTACATGGACATAGAACTAGAACTACATATCGCTAAATGATTAATCCTTGTGTACCTTGATCCTGTGGATACAGGTATGTAGGCAATCTGGGAAACGAAGTATGTTTCCAATACTCAAGTACCAAGATTATGCGAGGCTCAAAACCATCATTGTTGTTTGTAAAGTACCTTTATTACTTGTTAGAACTTCAAAAATAAATGTGTTCCACTTCATGTACTATTCTTTTTTTCAGGTTTTCGGCATGTAGGTCTTTACACCCTTCACGAGGGTCTCCGGAAAACACCCTCAGCAAGGTTAGGGGGCAACACCCCTCACAAGGTCTAGGGGCAACGCCCTTGGCACATTCCCTGGTGTGGTATAGAGCGAGGTCGAGGGGCAAAGCCCCCACCACCAAGCCCAAATTAAAGCCTTTGAAACCACACAAACCTTCATAGCGCACACCATTTTCATAATTTTATCACTATGTTTTCTGCAACATCAAGTCCTTACTATTTCTAACCAAATCTTCATTCTTCAAAAAACTAACAATGAAGCTAAAGAATCTAACCAATCTAAATGATGAGGGCTACATAGTTTTAATAAGTGAATAAAGATTACTTTAGGGTGAAATTAGGGTTGGCAAATTTTTTTGAAAAAAATTAAGTTTTGACTTTTTTTACTTTTGCATGGGTATGCGTGCGATCTCTTGAGTACAGCTCGGGTTCACCCAAGGTTTGGCCTGGGTACCTTATGGGTGTACTTGAAGTGCCCAAGGTGGACCTTGGGCGAACCCCAAGCCATCCTGGGCCCAAACAAGGACCAAATAGGTACAAGGGGGGTTCTAAAGAACTCGGTAGCATAGCTGCATGTTTAAGAGGATTTTTTTTAAATTAACATTTACTTAATTTTTTGAAGTTTAAGTTAAGCAATGGTATTTAATGTGGTGTACTTGAAATGCCCAAGGTGGACCTTGGGTGAACCCCAAGCCATCCTAGGCCCAAACAAGGACCAAACAGGTACAAGGGGGGTTCTAAAGAACTCGGTAGCATAGCTGCATGTTTAAGAGGATTTTTTTTTTAAATTAACAGTTAGTTAATTTTTTGAAGTTTAAGTTAAGCAATGGTATTTTATGTAAATTAGTTTTATTGTGTTAAACTAAGACACTTCTATTTGTCTTTCTATAAGTGTTTTAGCCATAGTTGGAAAACTTGCAATCATCGATTACTATTCGCGGGCTTTTTTCAAAACAAGTACTCTCACAGCTAACTCACAGGTCAGAGATGTCGAGTTTTCAAGGAGTCATTGAAGTGGAAATCGGCGAGAACTCGCCAAGTTTCGGCTAATCTGTCAAAAAATCTCACAGGGACATGTGGTTTGGATGTGGGAAAAACATTGTTTTCTATCATTTGAGTTTTTTTGTGCCAATTGGAGTGAAAATACACTCCAACACTATGGTTTTAGCAACGGTATTTTAGGCAAATTAATTTTATTGTGTTGAACTAAAACACTTCTATTTGTCTTTCTATAAGTGTTTTAGCAATGGTATTTTAGGTAAATTAATTTTATTGTATTAAACTAAAACACTTCTGTCTTTCTATAAGTGTTTTAACATTTCAATTTGTTTTAGTGTTCTACTAGACTCTTTTTAGGCCTTTCAACTGTTAGGGATATATTTGTTGTCCTTAAATGTATTAAATTAATATTGCATTAAGAGAATTTTTTTATAGGAATCAAACTTACAGTGTCAAAATCACAGCACTAATGGCTGAAGTCAAGTTATCGTCTACAAATTGTCATTTGGTATATGCTGTCTACTTTCAGATTTATATACCTATTGGATGTAGTCAGAGATTTAAATCTGCCCCTAGCGTTATAGCTAAGGCTGAAGAGAAAGATAAGTGCAACTTAAAAGATGAAGAAGCCCTATGCTTCTACACAAATTGAATTGAATTCCCCTTACTTTCTGAAAATATGATCCACTATTTAATTTTTACCCAGAGACCGTGCTGGAGGTGCTGACTGGTACTTTGTGCTATTACTGCCTTTTGCATACCAGAGTCATCTGATGCCAAAGTCAAAAGGATCAGAATTAACACATACATGCTGCTCAATAGAAACTACCACTTGCTCATCATTTTTCTTTTGCATTTGTTTTTGTTGCCCAATTTTTAAATCCTTGGGCTATCACTCAGTGTGTTGGGTAGAGCTAGACTGCTAATATTGTTCATCTATTGAGATGTCATAACTGCATGGAAATAGGAGAGGCAACAGGGGAAATCACCAGGTACTCTGTAATGTCCCCATTTTTGGAATGGTCGCCATGGAAGAGTGGAAGGGTTGGTTTTCACACTCCGAGGTTTTTGGATAATAAATTGAAGGTTGGTGATCGTATTAATATGTTCCTTTCATTTAATATATCTCTCCTTCTATTGGAACGAACTATCTTGAGGAGTTTTGGAGTGGAAATTGTTAATTTATGCCACCTTGTCAAAGGGAGAATCCAATACCTTGGGTTTCATGTGTACGCAAGCTTGGAGGAGGACATCTTCAATGCTTATGGAGAAACGAAGACATAAAATAATATTAATTCCTTGGCACTTGGATGGAGTTAGTATGGGAGGAATTCATATCTTTAATTTGAATTCTAGTTTCCTAGGTCGCCCTAGGAGAATTGCATCCAAGTTGGGTGCCAAGAGCACCTAGGAAGGTCGGTCTTCTTTTTGGCAAAACAAAGGCATCCTTATCTAGGTCGTCCAGCATAAGAAGGAAAGGGAAGTCAGCTATATATACCAGCTCATTTGAGGCATTCAAGGCATCATTCAATCATTCATTCATTCAGCAATTGGGAGTTTATCTCTTCGCAAAGATCTTGGGATGAAAACCTCAAGCATCTTAGAGGAGTCGGATGAAAACCTAGCTCTTCTTGTGGAAGATTCTGTGACGGGAGTTCACTTGCACTTCATTGTTTTTAGAGCAGAATTGCAGATCAGATTTAGAGATCATCTTGAGGACTTTGCTATCATTATTTTGCATTACTTTTGGTATGTACAACCTTAGGGTTTAGGGCAGATTTGAGCTGGGCTTGTTTGTCTTGATTGCCCATGCATTGGATGTAATTGAAGACTTATTAAGTTCTGATTTTTATAGCAGCAGACTTCTGAAACATGTTTCAGTCATTTCTGGTTGTCATTTGAAGTGGTTTAATTGCATAATTTGTGGTGGAATTCAAATATGATGTTAACAATATTGTTGGTCATGATTTGTCATGTTTCATGGGAAGTTATTGGCAATTGTTTAAGTCTGAATTAGAGGGCAGAAGTTAGGGTTAGAGCAGGAAACTAAAGAGCAGAAAATTAGGGCAGAATATTGTCATCATTGGAGCAGAAATTGGAGCAGCAAACCCTAGGTGCCATTCCTTGGAGCATCCACCCAGCTAGGGTTTATCACTTGGCTTCCTATTTTGCATAACATTGGAATGTACTTTCATATGTTATAAGACTGATTTGTAAGGCAGAAATTCTGGGCAATGTTTGGTTTGTTTATGCCCTAGGATCCATTGAAAATTCAGATCATAACTTCCATTTTGTAGTAGCAGTGTCTAACTCAGAAAATCAGACTTGGTTGATTAATGCTTGATGCCCTAGAATGTGTATTTCATGGTGTAATTTATGGGAGATGTGAATTGTAATGTTTAGTATCATTTGCCATCATTATATGCTATGTTTGGATGCATATTTGGGTGGTTATGATTACATGTTTAAGAGCAGAAAATAAAATCAGAGATTAGGGTTTTGGACAGAAATCTAAACTACAGAAGTTAGGGCAGATTTCAAAGTAAGAAAAATCAGTCATTCCAAACAAGTTTCATTTGGAAAGCCCGGAAATCCAAAATAGGAGAAAATATCATGTTTTGGGATATTACATACTCAAAACTGGTAATATGATAATATCATTTATATCAACAAGTAACATGCCTAAAGCAAGATTTTATATATACAATCTATGATTTTATATATACAATCTATGATTTTATCAACCACAAGCACCAAGGGTGATCAATTTGCAGTTGAATCCTCCTTAGTGAAAATCTTAATCAACTCAAAAAAGGTAGATACAAAGACAAAAGGTTTGACATGCAACCATGGACAGTGTTTAATCAATGGCAAGACTGATACAAAATTACGAATAACAAAAAGCAACAAAATAATAATAATAATTAATCCTTTCCTATGGTTGAACAAAAACAAAGAACTCCTTCGAAGGAAAGTAGTTTTAGTTTCAATACAAGCTAATTACCTGCTATAATGTTCTTGGAAATTCAATCAAGTTCAATAGAAAGGGAAAAAAAGCAACTGGAGAGAACAAACCTCATATTTCAGGCAACCAGTCCACCTGGATAAAATTGACCACCTGCATATGAAGTTCA